>CM076575.1:311596233-312960750 GCA_034641835.2 Pinus albicaulis
TTTCAGCTTCGAGCTAGGACAGCTCGCATCAACATCGATGAATGTGAAATCAGTATCTCGACCGCCTGATGGGCCCTCATCGTGCATAGGCCTCTTGCCTCTGTCCTGGATCTGTACCTGTGCTGAAGAAGAAGGCGAGACCAGGGTTGCGGGGAAGCTTCATACCCCTTTCGCTCCCGCTCCGGAAACGCGCTCCGTTCGGGAGCGTTTCGGAAACGCTAGGAAACGCGCTTCCGAAAACGCTTCCTGTCGGGAGCGTTTTTCGGGAGCGCGTTTCCGACCTGAAAAAACGCTCCCTGTTTTTTCGGGAGCGTTTCAGGGAGCGTTCGGAAGCGAACGCTCCCGAAACGCTTCCGACGTTAAAAAACGCTTCGGGAGCGTTTTTTAAACGCGGGAAGCGTATCGGGAGCGTTCGCTTCCGAATGCTCCCCGACAGGAAAAACGCTCCCCGCCGCGCGGAAATTTTTTTATGAAAAATTTCCGATTTTTTATAAAAAGGGGGGGGGGGTTTCATTTTCAGTTATTGTTTGTTAGTTGAGAAGTGAAAGTGAGTGAGAAGGAGAGCCGAGAGCGCAAGGTTTGGTTGACAGCAATCAGGAGAGCAAGGAGCAAAGCCGACAGGAGAGCAAGGAGCAAGGCTGACAGGAGGATTGCAAGAAAGAGGTAGGCCTTCTAATCCAATTTTGTATTTTCTAAGATGAATTTGTAGATTGTTAAATGGTTTGAAAATGAAAACTTGAATTTTGCTTGAATGTTGCATTTTATTGGATTTAAAACTTTTAAAATGAGTTGTTGTTTTCCTATGTTACATTTCCTATTCCCATTTGGCATTTTTCTATTTGTTTTGCAGGCTAGATTCTAGAAACTTGAAACTTGTTTCCATCATGGCTATATGGCTAGGAATTTTCCTCATGTTGGTTCCTTTCTTTGTGATAATGGTGTTGGAGAGTGCTAGAAGAAAGAGACAAATCAGAGAAGAGGAGGATGAAGAGGAGGGTTATGGTGGATCTGAAGAAAACCCTGAAGAGGAGGATTATGCTGAGGAGGAAGTGGGGAGTGGAGACCCTGAGAACCTAGAATCCCCAACTAAACAAGACCAATATCCTTTGTGGAAATATGTTCAAAAACAAGAAGGAGGGAAAGGTGGTGGAACCACTAAATTTATTTGCCCTCATTGCAATAAACAATACCATGGTTCATACACCCGTCTGAGAAGGCACCTTTGTGGGATAATGCCAGGAGATGGAACTAAAAATTTTGGAATCAAAGTTTGTACTTCTATGGCAGCACCACAGAGAGAGATATATAGGAAGGAAGAGGGGGTTGCCATACAGAGATCATCTAAAAGATCTAAGGGTATCGTTGATTCAGGCCCAACACATTCAACTTCCACCCATGCCAGTGGTTTCGGAAGCAGTGGCACTGGATTAAGGCGTAGAACCATATCCGATTTCCTAGACGAAGGGTGTAGGAATGATGTGGATTCAAAAGTTTACCGGTTTCTATATGCATGTTGGGTGCCATTCAATGTTCTTCGCTCACCTTATTGGCATGAAATGGTTTCTGCCATTAATGATGCCCCCAAAGGATACAAAAGCCCTGGGTATGACAAGGCCAGAACCGTGGGTCTTGATCATGAAAGAGCTAAAATAAATAATTCTTTGGCTAGAATGACAGGTTCGTGGAATGAGCATGGGTTGTCCATTGTCTATGATGGATGGACCAATGTAAAAGGAAAACCATTGATAAATGTTTTGGCTGTGTCGGTTAGTGGTGCAGTGTTCCTGGCAGCTTATGATTATTCAGATAAATTCAAAACCGACATTAACATTGCAGAACCATTACTTGAAATAATTGAAAAGACTGGGCCATACAATGTGATACAGGTCATCACTGATAATGCTGCTAACTGTAAGGCAGCAGGAGCAATTGTTGAGGATAAATACCCCAACATTTTTTGGTCTGGATGTTTGGTTCACACAATGAACCTTTTGATGCATGATATCATAAAAAACAAACAACCTCAGTTCAAATGGCTTGGTGATTTGTACAAGAGAGGTAAGAAAATGATCAAATTTATTACAAATCATAGCAATACCCATGGGCTTTTCCGTACTCACTCCAAATTGGAGTTGTTGAAAATAGGAAAAACTAGATTTGCTACTTATTACCTCACCTTCAGGCGCCTTTTGAAGGTAAGAGAGTCATTGGCTGCAATGGTATCAAGCCCACACTGGCAGCTATTAAAGGACAGGGCGGCAACAGTGGTTGACAGGCAAAGTTTTGAACATGTGGAGGAGACCGCCATTGACCCTCAGTTTTGGGCACGTATGAGGGAAATTGTGAGTTTTACCAAGCCCATTTATAACATGATTCGCTTTGCAGATACTGATAAACCAGTGATTGGAGAGGTTTATGAGCAGATGGATAGCATGTTGGGGCAAATAAAAGATATTTTTAAGGATAATGATCCCATTTTGTATGCTATGATTCATGACTGTGTGTGTGCACGGTGGAATAAACTCAATGTTCCACTGCATGCTTTGGCATATATCCTTACGCCAAAATATTACTCTCCATCTTGGTTGGGCCAACCTGCACCTGGAGGTGGGGTTAGGGTGAAACCTCACACAGATCCAGAGGCACAAGAAGGGTACATGAAGGCATTGGACAAATTGGTACCTGACAGGGAAGAGTGTGCTAAATTGCGCCTTGAATTAGGCAAATACTTCAGTTGCACTGCTAACTTTGGTTCATTCCATGCAATGGAAGACAGGGACAGATTCGATGCTCTCACATGGTGGGGAGCATATGGCGGCATGGGACTTTTGCCAAAGTTGGCTAAAAAAGTTCTCTCACAAGTTGTGAACACTTCTTCTGCAGAGAGGTGTTGGAGCACCTACAACTTTATACACAATGTGAGAAGAAACAGGCTGAATGAAAACTGCGCTGAAAGCTTGGTTTATGTGCATTATAACTTGAGGTTGTTGAGCCATTACTGTGATCGGGGCAAATGAGGATCAATCATACAGAGTCTGGGACAACAACCCAGAGGATGATAATTTGGAGGACGGCACGTTACATCTAGAAGAATTGGAAGCAAAACTTTATAGGGATGATGATGAAGCATCAACAGCACCACCACACACAGGGCCAGTCCCACCATCTACTGGTAGCAGTGCGGGTGCCAGTGCCAGTGCCACTCCTCGATATCACACTATTGTTCCTTTGCAGATCCAGCCTCCACCTTCTGGTCATGGTCATGGTACTCCTGAGAGTACTAGAAGACCAACAGTTCCTCGTGGCTCACATAAATTAGACATTTCTCGTGGGCGTGGCAAGGGGCCAGCCAGATAAAATATATTTGTTGTTTACTATTTTCTATTTGTTGTTGACAGTTGAACAGTTGAAACTTGACTTGCTACTGATTTCATATATTTAAATTTTTAATGAAGTTGGAATTTATAAGTTTACTGTTTACAAGTCATTATGAATTATGAATATGATGCTTCATGAAAGTTATATGGTGATCAATGAATCAATGATGATAAATGTTATATAATATCAATGATGATAAATGCTATATATTGAATTTTGAAATCAATGAATCAATGATGATAAATGTATATTGAATTTTGAAATCAATGAATCAATGATGATAAATGTTATAATATATATATCAATGATGATAAATGTATATTGAATTTTGAAATCAATGAATCAATGAGGATAAATGTTAGATATTGAAATTTGAAATCAATGATGATAAATGTTATATATCAATGATGATAAATGTTATATATTGAATTTTGAAAGCTTGAAACCTTCATATTGATGATTTGCTAGACTCAAGAGTCAATATGTTCTCTGCTTCCAACTCGTGGGCGTGGTTGATGAAGATTATAACTTCTAGATGATTGATGTTATATGATTCAATCTATGTTTTTTATGTCTAATTCATCATTCTACATGTTTTTGTTGACATATATGCATCAAAATATAAAAAATATTAAAAATATTAAAAAATATATATATATATATAAAAACGCTCCCGAAAACGCTCCGGACCCGGAAACTTTTAAAAATGGCGCTCCGCGCTTCGCTCCCGCTCCCGCTCCCGCTTCCAAGTAACCTTGGGCGAGACCCCTTCCACCCTTGGTGGAGATAATACTCGCGCTGCTGATGAAGTCAACGAGACCCCTTCCACCCCAGGTGGAGATAATACTCGTCGTGTAGCTGCAAATAAGGTCCTGTGGCCTCGCTGGTATGTCACATACACTGGAGCACTGATATGCTCGGTCTCAGGAATGTCAGGCTGGTGTGAAGGCTCTCCCTCATCATGAACTACCTCGGGAGGCGGCTGTGGCGCTGCGAAGAAGTCACGGGAGATGAAATCCTCCCAAGTAATGCCCTGTTGTGTCAACTGATGTACCACCATGATTTTGATCATCGCGTAATGATATATACTTCTATGCTGCTGTGCTGGGGTCTTCTTCTGTACAAAAAATGTCATCCTCTCTATGTTGCGATACATGAAGTATGTAATGCTCATCATACGTACCCTCGTGAAATGCATCAACAAACGGACATGGTACGCATAGAGACGCGAGAATCTGCCCTCGCAACTGAAATATCGAATGATGAGTTTCATCAATGGTGAAAACTCATCCTTTAGAAATTTGAAAGGAAATACCCTGCTCAGCTGCCTCATAAACCTAGGTTTGATGTATGGCTCATAGTAGGATTTCTCTAACTGCTGTCGTTTGTTCCATTCCTCTCCTATATTTGGTATCCCGGTGGCCTGAGCAATAGTCTCTGGTGACAGAATGAAATCTACTCCGGCAAGGTTTACACGACCATCATGTAAATGTAGAACAAATAGACGAGCTAGCTCATGATGATGTTGGGTTTGTGAAATCATCTCACAGTATTGGAAACATGACTGATGCTGAAAACAACCATTGCAAGCGGGGCAAGCCTGCAATTGAGCCAAAGAAGTAGGCTCCTTCCTGAGATGCTTACCACTTTTGCCACTTTTGTGAGACCTCCGTGGCACATTAATCTCTACTGTGGAATCACTGTCATACTCCTGTTCATAAACTGAATCCGTCTCTGACATTGTGCTGAAATCAGAATGTTTGCAAAATGTATGCTGATATAGGTATAGTGAAGACAAAAGTTTCAGTGTATGCTTTACTCCCCAAATGTGTCACATGTGTATCAAAGTATCATAGGAAAGCCACAATGAGAATAGTTTTGTCAAATGAGTTTGCATGAAAAAGCAGTCACTGCTTTGATTATGAAGGGATTTGACAAGTGAGTAGAGAAGAGAGTAATGCGGGGAAATAACTATTAAGAACAAAAGTGACAATAGCCCTGGCAGTGTTTGACAAATGTCAATGGAGGATGTGGACAAGTGAAAATGGGACTATGTCATAACATGAATGATAAACAGTGTGAAAATGACAATGGCAATAACAATGACAGCAGTGATGTAATGGCAAAGAGAGAGCGTGAGGCTAAGGTAAATAATGAGCAGGGACACCACTAATAGTAGATGCATGAGCATATATATCAACAACACATGTTTGCAAACCCCACACAATCACTAACATTCATTTCAAAACCCTAAGAAGTGAATTTGGAAATAAACATAGGGTTTACATTTCTCCTCATCAAACACTTGTTTCTCCACTTTCAAAACACCATAATCATGTCCAAGATTTACTGAGCAAACGTGAATAACCTACTTACAAGCAGTTGGAGGCAATTTGGCATGAATCTGGACGAAGGAGCGAAAATTTTTTGGCTCTGAGATTATACGCGTCGCGCGCTTACCCAGTGCGCTGCGCGCGGTATGTGCGTAGCGCGCCTGCAAATTTGCACACGCCTGTGAAGCCCAGTGCGTCGCGCGCCTGGTGTGCGTAGCGCGCACTTCCACCTCCAGTCCACGGCTTTGAAAACACTTCAAACTTGACTTCAACACTCCAACTCGGTTTTGCTTTGGGAAATTTGTGAAAATGATTTGTTTTCAATGCTTTATATGGGTTGTAAAATATCTCATAACAATCAGATTTGATTTTAATTTGCTCCATAACCCACTTTTGTAATGTTTGGCTTTTTGGCACTTTATCACTTAATGCAATTCTGTCTTTGGCTTTTCACTGTTTTTTTTTAGTCTTGGACTGATGAAATGTCTTGGTTCTTGCAGGGACTTGGCATTTTGGCTTTGGCAAAGACCAGACGCTGCTTTTGAACTTCTTATAGTGGAACAAATACACAATTATTACAAAAAATGAAATTTGACAATTTCTAGTTCCAAAACAGAGTTTTGAACTAGAAATGTCTTCAAATGTTCTTGAGAATAAAAACGTGAAATATGAACCTTTTGAAACCAACCTCATGGCCTGCGGGCTTTTATTACATGTACCAAAAGATTGAAAACCCTAGACTCTAGGACTAAAGGCTCTTTTCGACAAAAATAAATCATTTATGACCATGAATGAAGTGACCTGAACTTCAGTGATTTTTGAGGAATTTTAATTAGCCCTGCAGGTAAAAGCATGAGGAAACACAAGACAACCAGACCCTCTCGTCAGTCAATGACATGCCCCTAGCAAAATGCAACGAAGTGGAACGAGCGAGACACTAAAAATGATATGAAAAAAGCGATATGATCTCTGACGGAGGGTACATGGGACCGACTCTAACGGAAAGCATCCTGCTAACGGCTATAATGCCACAACACATTCTCCTGTTTCTGATTTGTCTTCTATAGATCCACTGGTATGTTCTATCAGCATATTTACTTAACTGTTTATGTGATTGCTGTTATAAAAGTAAAGTTGCATCAAGCATAGAACATCTACAAAAATTAACAAATGGTAACTGCTTGTGAATGTTTTTAACTTCTTTAGATTTGGATCTTCTCTTTGATTAGATTATTATAGTGTTCTTCTTCATCAAACAACTACCAATACATAAACAATAAAGAGACAAGAGACACAAAATGTAAACGATCAGCCAGGGCCAAAACCTCTACCACTTGAGAGGAAAACCAAAACAAATTCTTCTTCTTATAGAGACTTCAAATGACGACTACCAAGACTAAGACCCTTGACCTATCCACCTCTCCAAGACCAAGTCACAAGAATTCTTAGCTTAACCTCTTCTCCTTTGAGTCAACAATGGTCAAACTGCTAACTTCTCTCTTCTTCTCGGCTACACTTCAGATTTCGACTTCCTGCAATTCTCGGCCTATTTTAGAAGCCCTAGTTACAGCACATGGGAAGTGTCACCACCTAGATAGTGTCGTTGTTTCCTTCGCTTTGGATGGAGACTTCTTCTACTTCAACTTGGCTTCCTTCTTGACTAGTCCTCTTCCTAATTCGATACCTTAAGCTGACAATAATACTCTTGGCTTCTCCTACAGCAAATGATGCCTCTCCTCTTCGCACGTGTGGCAAATAATAGCCCTAAAACAGATCCAAAAATAACTCGGCTTCTAGTCCCTTCTTCGCTTGGATGGAGGTTCTTCTTATGTGTTTTCTGCACTTCTTCTAGCTTCAAACCTTGACCGAATTCCTTGTGCTCAAAAGGAGGTCGAGCTACCTATTTATAGTAGTTTGCCCATGTACATAAGTCGACTTGATTGTGATCTAGGCCGACATGTCCTTTGGTGTAGCTCCATTGCTTCGTTTAAGGCCAACTTGTTGGAGGTGCTTGAGCTTGGTCTTAGAGGGTCTCTTGACTCTTTTAATGACTCATATACATATGTAACATACCCAAGAAGGGTCCTTCATACATGACATTGACTCAATTTCACTTTATGACCAATCCTAAGAGCTCACAATGGGATCCTTTAACTAAAAATAAAATTCCTTGCTCATGTAACCCATGAGACACGAATTACAAAAATAATTTTATTTTTCTTCTTTACATTAATTAGATAAAATCACAATTACACATGTCATTATGAAGACCGAACCTAGTTACATTTTTCAATAAAGGGTTATGGGGGACACCTCACAAAACAAAGCTTGACAAAAAGTCTTGTTGCAAGAGAAGTTCTTCAAGGACTAATGTCCCACAAGGATTGTTAAGAAACAACTCAAAGGTATGTCTTAGATCATAAGCTTTGTTTTCTTCATGATAAAAGAGTATTCATCCCTTTTAATAATTTGTTGTACATTACTAACATCGTTATGTCTAGGACCTGTGAATCATAAAGATTCTTATTTGGGTGATCAATCATTGGATTGAATCTACACTCTTTGTACTTTTGATCATTCTTGTGGAACCCTAAAAGGTTTTCTGTAAAACCATACCCTAAGCGTATGTCGATGCTAATTTGAAAACCCTAGTCTACTTAGGGTTATTGATGAAATCTAGAAAATATTATTCTTTTGATGTTTAGGGTTTTTGGTATTGTTATGGAAACCCTAGTCCTTTAGGGTTGAATGGAAATGTCTATGTATTGAATTCCTAGACCTTTATGGTTTAGGTAAATTAAGGTTTATGAGCAAAACCCTTATAGTATCTATAGTAAGATCCTAGGAATGAAACCCTAGGTTTATGTTTGTTCGTCTGATCAAAACCCTAGCTTGATCAAGTTTGCTAACTTTAATGTTTGTATCTTGGATTTGCCTAATAGATATTGTTGTGATATGCTTATACATGATTATAAAATCCTAGATATGTATATGTGCTTACCTAGTTGTTGATGCTCATAGTTCTAGGGTTTGTAACTAAGCTCTAGTAGAAGTTTGATATTCTAGGATATGGTGTTATTGTTTCAGATGTGATGATAAAGTCTAGTGCTTACAAAAAGTTGGTCATAATGTTGAAACATTAGATTGTGCTATGATTGGTTTTGATTGTTGATATCTAAGGCTTAGTGTCTCAAAGATGGAATCTAGGGTTTGCATTAAATCCTAGTAGAAGTCTAACATATAAAATCTGAAAATTGTTAGATGCATTGTAGAATTGTACTTGTTTAAGTTGTGCAGGTACATAATCTTCAAGATGTTGAAGATATTCGTAAGTAAAGTTTATTTGATTGATAAGCATGATGGAGGAAGTTATACAAATGATGATGATCAAGATAACTCTGATAAGAAGGATTGAAGCCATGAAAGATTCTCCAATGTCACAGAAAGTAGTTGATCTCCTTAAGTTAAGAGGGAGCCTGGATAAAAGAAAGGGTATATCTCCCAAGTTGAAAGGGAGGGCATATTATAGTCATGATGGATACCTTGCAGAAGAAATTGGAGAATGTATATTGAGGTGTTGCTGAAAGAAGGAAAGGAGGATCTAGTTGTAGAATATGTTGTTGCATGTGAAGTAGGAAAGGAAGTTGTATGGTTGAGGAAACTTCTATCAAGATTCGTTTGGGAAATCTCTAAGTCCTACTGTGATAAATTGAGATAATCAAGGCAACATCAAGATGATTGAACACCCCGAAGGTTTGTGTTTACTTATGTGTATTTGAAAGTTTGTTACTGATTAGGGTTGTGTTTGTACAAGAAAATCTCTCGAAGTTTTCGAAGCATGCTTGATTTACTTGGATGAACCACATTAGTTGGTTCGAAACGTCAACCAAATCCTAATGATGTGATTACTCCAAAAGACATTTATCTACTTTATGGATCACAAAAGTCTTAGATCTAACATTACTTGATGTTATGATATGTTTGATCGGGAAAGATTTGATGTTACCAATTTGAATAATTGAGAGTATTGAGGCATCGTGTATGCCTGCGAGGACATTTGGTCGGCTTGCGTGTTGATGTCTAGTTCCCAAAGTAGAGAGGGTGGTGTTGGTCATAGAGTTCTGACCTTGTATTACGCACCTAGTTCCTTGGGTTGATGGTTAGCAAGTAAGCTTGGTGCTACCTAGAGAGGCTGAAAGCTTTAGTCCATAATAGTCCCACCCAAATAGATTGCCCTAGTCAGAAATCTAGTATGTGGCACCGTGTGTACCTAAACTCTTTGTGGTTCATGTGTTTTGAGATCTTCCATGTACTTGTATATTTATGTGTAATTATGAATACCTCCCTAGTTAAGAGGGAGTGTTGAAGAATGTAACTAGGTTTGGTCTTCATAATTGTATTTGAGTCATTAAGAAATGTATTTATCAAAAGAAATAAAAATTAAAAAAAAATTATTATTATTATGACTTATTAAAGCATGGGTTTCATGCTTGGGTCATCATGTTCTAGGTCAAAGTCCCCATTGAGGACTTCTAGGTTTTATATTGAGTCATTAGAGTCATTGTCCATTTTATAAGACCCTTCTTGGGCTTTGAATCATGTAAAAAGAATTATTATTGAGTCAAATAAGTCATTTGTCACCTCCACACCAAGTCGGACTACATTAGGGCAATTCGACCCACAGAAGAGGCTATATATAGAAGTGCATGTTGATTTTTGGGTATCATCGGATGTGCTCTAGCTCCGAAATCTTGTGGAGAGGCTAGAACACATGAGATCTCCAAGACCCATAAATCGTTTGGAGAAATTCAACCTCGAGTGAAAGTTATTCAAATAATTAATTATTTTTAATGGAGCCTAAGTTAAAACTTAGGGAATTATAATAATTAAAGTGAATTAATTTAAATGTAGGTGAGAAGCTTTAAGTGACGAGGATCAAGTCTAGTTTAATCTTAGTCGTTGATTAAGGTTTAGATCACGGTCATTGATTTCTCAACAGGAAAAGTATAAAGGAAGGCTTGAGGATCAGTTGGAGAACACACACGAAGAGAAGCACTTGAGCAAAGTCGGAATTCTTGGGCATGGTTTGCTGAGAATTTAAGAGTGAGCTTGTAGTGCAGAGAGGGGCAGTTCGGCAACGGGACTTCAGTCCAAGGCCGAGAATACAATTGCAGAGAGGCAAAGCAACACCAGGAGAGACAGCGTAGCACCTGAGAGGGTGACGCAAAGCTTCAAAGAGTGACGCAGTCACTAAAGAGGTAGCGTTGGGGTTTCTGTGAGGCATATCGGGCAGCAATTCAACAGATCGATTCTGAGCCGAGAAGGCTCATGAGGAGGGTGACGCAGCTCCTAAAGGTGGTGACGCAGTTTCGGCACAGAGCTTGCAGCAGCCATCGATACGCAGCACTAGGAACAGCACAGTCACCTGTGAGGTTTCTTCATTCTGTTGCTGGATTAGCCAAAATATATGTCTCCGAATAGAGGTACTTCTGCTGGGATTTTCTTTGCCTTGAGATCTCCTCCCTTTCACCACTTGGCATATGGTTCTTCATTGGGATTTGATCCCAACTTTCTATATAATAGAGCCATGGGCTCTCATATTGTAATCATTGTTTACTAGCTATTGTGCTTGCGGAAGCGCTGCTGCCTTGTACACTTTCAGAAATATCAATAAAGACTTTGGGGTTTCATTCATGAGGTGTTCCTCCTTTTGGAGTGTGATGAATTGTTGATCATTGGTATAATTCATTTTACTCATGCTTTGATCTAATTTGTTTCCATATGCTCTTGTAGATTTGTTAATGTAGAGCTATCTTACATTGACATTTGATTTAGGAGTATGCTCTAGGTATAGAATGCTCTAGTTGGTTTCAAATAAATCTCTAGAGTTTCTTATCATTGTTTATTGCTAGATCTATATGGAACTAATTCTTGATTGAAGTTTTGTAGAGAGAACATCTTGTTGGGATCAAATTGTTGGGATCAAGGTTACTTGGAAGCGGGAGCGGGAGCGCGGAGCGGGAGCGGGAGCGAAGCGCCATTTTTAAAAGTTTCCGGGTCCGGAGCGTTTTTATATATATATATTTTAATATTTTTAATATTTTTTATATTTTGATGCATATATGTCAACAAAAACATGTAGAATGATGAATTAGACATTAAAAACATAAAAAAACATAGATTGAATCATATAACATCAATCATCTAGAAGTTATAATCTTCATCAACCACGCCCACGATTTGGAAGCATACAACATATTGACTCTTGAGTCTCGCAAATCATCAATCTGAAGGGTTCAAGCTTTCAAAATTCAATATATAACATTTATCATCATTGATAATTTGATATATAACATTTATCATCATTGATTTCAAATTTCAATATCTAACATTTATCATAATTGATTCATTGATTTCAAAATTCAATATACATTTATCATCATTGATATTATATAACATTTATCATCATTGATTCATTGATCACCATATAACTTTCATGAAGCATCATATTCATAATTCATAATGACTTGTAAACAGTAAACTTATAAATGCCAACTTCAAAGTTTCACCTTTCAAATTCAAACTTCAAACTTAAATTGTCATTAAATATATGAAATCAGAAAGAGTCAAGTTTCAAATGTTCAACTATCAACAACAAATAGAAAAGACTAGTAAACAAAAAATCTATTTTATCTCGCTGGCCCCTTGCCACGCCCACAAGAAATGTCTAATTATTGTGAGCCACGAGGAAATGTTGGTCTTCTAGTACTCTCAGGAGTACCACGACCATGACTAGAAGGTGGAGGCTGGATCTGCAAAGGACCAATAGTGTGATATCGAGGAGTGGCACTGGCACTGGCACCCGCACCCGCACTGCTACTAATAGATGGTGGGACTCGGTTCAGGTGGTGGCGGGTACGTCGATGCCAAGCTACAAGCCAAGCAATGCTACAAGCTATGAGGCCATTGGCCTAATACAAGACTACATATTAGTGATTTAAAACATGATCACTCCTCATCATGATCAAAATCATCACCACTACTAGACAAGGGATCATCAACATGAGCCACATAAATAATATGGCTCACAATTTGAGGACTCCTAAAACTCCTCTACAACTTTAGTAGTAGTAGTAGCAAAAATAGACATCAAAACTACAAATCACTGAGCAACATGGTCTCTCATGAAACTCATCATTGATTCATCGCTAATAGAAATGCATTATGGGATCATCAACAAGAGATACATAAACATCATCTAGCTCAAAGTCTTCAAACTTGGATTGCTCAACATTATAACATGATAGAAATTGAAAAAGTTTAACATGCCTAACCAATGATTTTGGTTTGAGTGAAGAGTTCATCTCCTCAACCTTAAAATGTGGTAGAAAAAGATTAGCATGCTTAACCAGTTGTTTTCCTGTTATTGAAGGGTACATCAAGGTTCTTAAAGGACTTCATGCTCTTGATCAAATTCCAATATCATTCCCTTACACTGACACATGATAGAATCAAATGGAAACATTGCAAATTCCCAAACCATGAAACCCTAAAAACCATTAAGTCTGTTGAATTTTGAGTGAAACCTAAAATTCTAGTTTCTCCATATGAAATCTAATGAGGTCGAAACCACTCTTAAAAATCCTGAGTCATTTCATGGTAATGTTAAAAATTTAATTAAAAGGATGATACTTTAAGAATTAAACATTACCATGAAATGTCAATGCTTCCCTTACCTCCACATCAGCCCTAAAACCCATTTCTGTCCATGCGTGGGTCCGCATAGGGAAAGAGTAGCTAAATGAACCCCCCCCCTTATAAACAATTCGTTTTTTCACTTAAAAAAATTTGCGCGCGGCGGGAAGTGTTTTTTTTTTTCCTTTTCTGGGGAGCGTTCGGGAGCGAACGCTCCCCGATCGCTTCCGGCGTTTAAAAAACGCTCCCGAAGCGTTTCTTAAACGTCGGAAGCGCTCATGGAGCGTTCGCTCCCAAGCGCTTCCTGAAACGCTCCCAAAAAGGCAGGGAGCGTTTTAACAGGTTCGGAAACGCGCTCTCGAAAACGCTCTCCTCAGGAAGCGTTTTCGGGAGCGCGTTTCCGAGCGTTTCCAAAACGCTCCCGCACGGAGCGCGTTTCGGAAACGGGACCGAGGGGGGTTTGAAGCTTCCCCGCAACCCCCCGGTTGGGATCAAAGAATCAAGTGTTGGGGGAAGTCTTTCGAGAGACCAACCCACTCTTGATACATTCTCAAAGGAGCTCTCATTTGTTCTTTGAACCTTCATAGTCTTATCTTACAAAGTGGTTTTGCAGGGGTTTTGGGACATAGCTTGTATACAAGCCTAATACTTCTAAATTTGAATATCTTTTAAAACATTATACTTCATTGCTTTCATTTGCTATCTAAGAGCTTGAAGATGACTAAGCAAAGAGGAGAGTTTACTCGAACTCTTTGGCTTAGCCCTTTGTAAATTGTTGTGCAATATTTTGTAATTTTATCTATCTAATATTTGATTGGTTTTGTAGCCCTCTTCCGAACTTTTTCTTGTGACAGCTTGAGTGGACAATTGCAAGAAATTACTAACTAGTTGTTGCAGGACCTTTGGGCTCCGAATTTCAAATGAGGAAGATAACTCTTTTTTCTTTGTTTGTGGGAATTGAAGAGGCTTAGCTTCTCTTCTTCTATTGTAAAGTCTGAATTCTTTTGAGTTTTTTTTTTAGAAATTCTCATCGAGGAAAAGTCTATGGTCTCAATTTTTATTTGTAAAGACTTTCCTTGGTTTAGAAAAGGCCTCATGGTCATTTCATTCTTGTAAAATTAATAAAAATTTCTGTTTTTGTTGTGGGAGCGTGGGTTTTACCCATTGGCATCCCTATCTCTCCATTTCAAAGGAGAGAATTTGTAGATGGATTGACTTAGTGGTTTTGACATTTCCATTTTCTTTCACATCACATATGCATGCTCTAATTGGGAAGTAACACAAATCGCATAGTCCTTTAATTTCTTAATTTGCAATCTCATTTGTCATCACTTACTTATGTTTTGTGATCTATTTCTCATTTGGATAAGTTTCACAATATACTACAAGTAAAGAAGCATAGCACTTTCAATTTATGGCAACTTGAGTTATTGTTCTAACTATGAAACATATTTAATTGAATCATCTCCATCTTTTACATAGCACTTGCAAACTCACTTTCATATCATTTAGGCATTTCACTTTTCATACTAGACTTGCATCTCTAAAGTTTACCTCCAACTTAAGCTGGTTGAATAGAAGTTTTAGGGACCCTCTACCTCTATGGACTCCTCACTGTGAGATCCAAATATTTGGGCGAGGGTGAGGTCCGAGGATTAGAGTTCAATTGTAACCTTGCTTTAGAACTAATTAATAAAATAAACCAAGAGCACTATCTCATCACATTTACTTGCAAAGTTCCCAAATTTTTCGCTATCTTGATGGTTTAAAGATTCACATGCAAATATTATCTCAAGAAGCACTTTGGATGCAAGCATTTTAATTCCTTAAATTTTGCAACAAGTTTAATTCTATGGTACTTGGAAATTTGCTTCTACTTTTGCAACTTCATTGCATGTCGTCATTTTAATGATCATTATGCTTATGGATGATTGATATATCTTGTTTCATTGGCAAATACCTTTATTTGGTGTTGCAAATTTAATTGCATGTTGTGATCTTGGTCTAACATTTGAGTTTTTCTATCATCTCATTTACATTTTCCAAAAGTAGAACACTAAATGTTTCCTTATGAGCAAGATAGTTTCTCATGCTTTGGTTCATAAATCTTTTTATCTTGAGAGCATTTCTGATATCTTGTGCTAACAGTCTTTTGTTTCCATTTCAGGATTACTGTGTTCTCATCTCTTTGAGCATTTCTTTTACTTTTGAGCACGTTATTTGTAAAGGCACTGGTTAAATGGTTTGTCATTATTTCAAAGTTGCTCATAAATGCTCATGAATCTTAAGAAGTAATCTATTTAACTCTAACAACTCTCCTAGAAACTCACATCTTTTAACTTAGTTTTCCATTTAGGGACCACCCCCCATAGCTAACCTAGGAGATAGCTTAAACGGAGAGAGTCGGGAATAGGTGACAGCCCCTTCTCTGAGTTCCTTGCCACCAACCACACCTTGTGGGGTTAAAGGCTTTTCCCGCTAATTGTAGGTAGGTGTAGGCGGCAAGCGATAACATTTTTTGGCGCCATTGCCCGGGACAAGTCTTCTTGTAGCTGGGTGATCGACTAACCTTAAGTTTTGGCATATTTGAATTTTAGATTTAGATTCTTGCTCAAGTGGCGACTCCACTCAATCCTAATTTTGCAAGAGTTTCTATTAGGAGAAATTCAAGTGGTCTAGTTAGCCCCTCTCCTAATCCTGAAAGGGTTTTTAGAGAGAGGTTAAATAGACTTTCTCATAGTAGAGCTCTTGCTAGTCTTGGGCAAGAGGCTATTTCTGACATTCATTTGTTGTTTCAAGAACAAGTTGAGCCTAACATCATGAATGATCTTTTTGCTCCTTGTAACTTTACTAACATTAATGGCTATCCTCAAAATATCCCTAACAAGGCTATTGAAAGGTTGCCTTCTTTTCAAGGTAACAATGCCATTAGCGTTGCATCACATGTGAAGAACTTTAATGTTTGCATCTTTAAGTGGTGTAACGTTGCTAACTATGAGGATGTGAAGATGAGGCTTTTTGTTCTCTCTTTAGAAGAGGATGCTCTTGATTGGTTCACTGAGCAACCTGCTAACTCGTATGATTCTTTACAAACAATTGTTAATGCTTTCATGGGAAAGTATGGAGAGAGAAGAGAGAATAGTCATCTGATCAGTGCCATTAGCACCATGAAGAAGAATGAGAATGAAACCATGGAAGAGTTTAACAAGAGATTCAATGAATTGGTTAAAAGCATGCCTACTACTGTTAAACCTCCTGATGAATTTCTTTTATGTTCCTATCTGGATTCTTTTGGTGTTGACACTGCTTATGAGTTGAGAAGAAAGGAGCCTACAACTTTGGGTGTAGCTCAAACTGAAGCCTTGAAAATGGAGAGGGCCAGAAAGCAATCAGGAAAATCTGAGATTCCTGGTTTCACTAGAGGGCCATCGAAATCGAATGATTCCAAAGGCAAGGCCAAGGAAGAGGCTACCCAAGATCCTATTAAGGAATTAACTCAACTCATCAAGAGCATGGAAGCAAATCACACTAAAGAAATGCAAGCCATGCAAAGTAGGTTGGTGGCCATGGAAAGATCGCAAGTGCAAAGATTCCAACCTAGGCCAAATAATGGATGGCAAAAGAATAAAGGCCCTCAACAAGATTATAGGTCTCCAAATCCATTGGAATCCACCAACATCGTAGATCAAATTCCCCCTTTTTGTAGGCCATGTAATGAGTTCCATGAAGAAGCCACATGCCCATATGTAAAGAGAATTATGGAAGGTAGCATGTTGGGAGATGAACATGTAGGAACTAGTGGTCAAATCAATATGTTCTCCATGGAAGATCAAATATACACCATTGAAAGAAATCAAGAGATTGACCATAGTCCTAATAATCTTGGGGTTGACAATATGATTGCAAATTTTGA
Organism: Pinus albicaulis; assembly: GCA_034641835.2. Lineage (NCBI taxonomy): Eukaryota > Viridiplantae > Streptophyta > Pinopsida > Pinales > Pinaceae > Pinus > Pinus albicaulis. Next base: position 311,613,553 of record CM076575.1, read on the forward strand.
CAAAGTCACTAAGATTTTTGGGGAAAAGCCTACATCTGGACAAATTCTTGCTATGGCAAAACACAAAGGGATGACTTATCAGAGAAGGGATATTCAAGACCGGAATAATCACAGAAATTTTTCTCCTCCTACTTTAGAATTAAATTTTGACTTGGGCAATTGGGTGAATAATGCAAAGGTTTCTATCCCAGTGATAGAGCTTTTAAAGATACCATCTCAAAGGGCCAAGTTACTAAGTGTAATTGAAGTTACTCAAAGAGAAGAAAAGCCTAATAATGAACAAGAAGATGAAGAAATTGTATTGAAAAGTATGAACTGTTATGTGGGGAATGAAGATCATCTGCCATTTTATGTTTCTTTGATAGTGAATGATCGTCTTTTACACAATTGCATGCTTGATTCAGGGGCTTCATCAAATGTCATGACCAAGAAAGTCATGGAGCAACTGAATTTAAGGGTATCTAGGCCCTATCACAACATATGTTCAATGGATTCTAAAAGAATTGAAGTGTGTGGAATAATTAAAGATTTACAGGTTTTCCTAGCTGCATACCCAGACAGAATAATGACTATGGATATTGTTGTGATAGATGTTCCTGATTCATGGGGAATGCTCCTATCAAGAAAATGGGCATCAGATTTAGGTGGTAGCCTTCAAATGGATTTATCATATGCCACCATCCCCATGCCAAATGATACCTTTGTCAAACTTGATCGGGAGTTAGAGAAAAGATATCATGTTGAGGATCCAAGGAGACCCAACAATGAGATTATCTATAGATCATGCCAGACAAGAAGTGATGTTGTGTTGACAAATTTTCTTCCCCCCTTAACAGAACGGATTCAAAATGAAGAGATTAGGCATAGCTCAAAAGGCTTGGGTACTTCAAATCTTCCATCAGAGCATTTTCAAGACAGAGCAGTTGGATTGATAGTGATTGCATCATCATCGCCATCGCAACTAACCAAGAAGAAAAGAAAAAAACGAAAAAAGAAAAATGATATAAAAAATGAATCACCAATTTTGAGCAGGATCAAACCTCAATGCATCAAAAGTCGAAAAAGGAAAAGGAAGAGGTTTGGTGTATCTGATGGCCACAAACAGGTTAACAGTGGGGCAAGTCATAGTCCTAAGATAGTCAGAATTGGCCAAGGCACATCAGAGAAAGAGCCTATGGATTTGCCTGTGAGTAGGCAGGTTCTCAAGATGGATTTCACCGAAGACATTTGATGCCATGGGGCATCCCGTGTATCATATTCCTAACCCTATCCCTTGTAAATTTTGTTTAAGTAGTTTTATTTCATGAATAAATTGTTATTTATGTTTCCTAGAATAAATTTCCATTTCTGTACTTGATTTTATTTGATGTTATTTTGAATGGATACTGCTAATATATATCTTTGGTCGGTGGATGCAAATTCCATGTTCTTGCACACTATCACTTCATATCTAGCATGCATCCCCATATGGAGCCAAATGTTGACCACTGGAGTGGCACTTGATGATAATGAGAAGACTCCATGCCCAAGGATGAACCAGGAGACATTTGTACCATCAGATATCATCAGTTCAACAGAGTTTTTAAACTCTATTTCTACTTCTTATAATTTTCTCTTGTACCCAGATTCCACGCCCTACAGGGAATTGTAATAAGTGATGCTAGTAATGATGAGTTTTGAGTCAGTATTGAGTCTGTAACAGGCCTAGGTAGCCTGGGACCTTGCCAACAAGTGAGTATTACTCTGGGAGGTTTTTTTTACTTGGTTAATTATCATCTCCCTACCAAGAGTTAATAATTAATTGAGTTTTTTCCTCCAATTTTACCCCAAAGCCGAAGTACGGCTTGATGGTGAGGCCTCGAGTGAGTCCTAGTGTCTAGAGTCAGTGTATATTACCATACTAGATCACACAAAAAATTTCGTGGAATTTGGTTAGGTCTAGGTAGTGATTTTTTAATTTTTTAGATTTCCCGCAAGTCGAAAATTGCAAAAAAAATTGTAATTGAATTGTAATAAGTGTTGTCTAGAGAAGTTGTATGGGGTATGAGTAATCAAAATTACACCTCTCACGCTCAACTTTCTACTATGACACACTTTGAGGGGTTAAAAATGTGTTTTGAACCCTCAAAACCCACTTTTCCTAAGTTTAGTGGGAAATCTGGCAATTAATTAAGCCAGAAATTAAATAAATGAAGAAAAATAAATATCCACACATGCTAAATGAGGTGGAAATGAGGTGGAAAATTATGGAGGAGTTAAAGTGAAGTCCCAAGGTGATATGGACTCCTAAAATCAAGGAAAAGACATGTGCTCAAATAAAATTGAATTTCCGGCATTAAATGAGAGTTGCTTACTTGGAAATTCGAATTTGTGAATTTAGTGCATATTTGAGAGGATTTGGGAGAATATTTGGTGGAGATTTTTGTGGAAAATTGTCCCCACATGGGTTACCAACCATATACACATGTCATTCCATCATAAAATTCGAATTTGGCACATAAGAGAAGAAGAAAATGATGTCCACTTGCCAAAATTCGATTTTCACACTTGGCATTAGAACTCCACTTACCAAATTCGAATTTGCCTTGAGATCTCCTCCCTCTCACCACTTGGCATATGGTTCTTCATTGGGATTTGCTCCAAACTTTCTATATAATGGAGCCATGGACTCTCATATTGTAAGCATTGTTTACTAGCTATTGTGCTTGCGGAAGCGCTGCTGCGTTGTACACTTTCAGAAATATCAATAAAGACTTTGGGGTTTCATTCATGAGGTGTTCCTCCTTTTGGAGTGTGATGAATTGTTGATCATTGGTATAACTCCTTTTACTCATGCTTTGATCTAATTTGTTTCCATATGTTCTTGTAGATTTGTTAATGTAGAGCTATCTTATATTGACATTTGATATAGGAGTATGCTCTAGGTATAGAATGTTCTAGTTGGTTTCAAATAAATCTCTAAAGTTTCTTATCATTGTTTATTGCTAGATCTATATGGAACTAATTCTTGATTGAAGTTTTGTAGAGGGAACATCTTGTTAGAATCAAAGAATCAAGTGTTGGAGGAAGTCTTTGGAGAGACCAATCCACTCTTGATACATTCTCAAAGGAGCTTTCATTTGTTCTTTGAACCTTCATAGTCATATCTTACAAGCCGAATACTTCTAAATTTGAATATCTTTTAAAACATTATACTTTATTACTTTCATTTGCTATCTAAGAGCTTGAAGATGACTAAGCAAAGAGGAGAGTTTACTCGAACTCTTTGGCTTAGCCCTTTGTAAATTGTTGTGCAATATTTTGTAATTTTATCTATCTAATATTTGATTGGTTTTGTAGCTCTCTTTCGAATTTTTTCTTGTGACAGCTTGAGTGGACAACTACAAGAAATTACTAACAAGTTGTTCCAGGACTTTTGGGCTGAATTTCAAATGAGGAAGATAACTCTCTCTTCTTTGATTGTGGGCATAGAAGAGGCTTAGCTTCTCTTCTCCTATTGTAAAGTCTGAATTTATTTTGAGTTCTTAGAAATTCTCACCGAGGAAAAGTCTATGGTCTCAATTTTTATTTGTAAAGACTTTCCTTGGTTTAGAAAAGGTCTCATGGTCATTTCACTCTTGTAAAATTAATAAAAATTTCTGTTTTTGGTTGTGGGAGCGTGGGTTTTACCCATTGACATCCCCATCTCTCCATTTCAAAGGAGAGAGAATTTTAGTAGATGGATTAATTTAGTGGTTTTGACATTTCCGTTTTCATATCACATATGCATGATCTAATTGGAAGCAACACAAATCGCATAGTCCTTTAATTTCTTAATTTGCACCTATTTTCCATCACTTATTTATGTTTTTTGATCTATTTCTCATTTGGATAAGTTTCACAATATACTACAAGTAAAGTAGTTATACACTTTCAATTTATGGCAACTTGGAGGTTATTATTCTAACTATGTTTACATATTTAATTGAATTATCTCCATCTTTTTAAGATGTAGCACTTGCAAACTCACTTTCATATCATTTAGGCATTTTACTTTTCATACTAGACTTGCAGACCAGGAAATTTTACCTCCAACTTAAGCTGATGAATAGAGGTTTTAGGGACCCTCACTTCTCTATGGACTCCTCACCGTGAGATCCAAATATTTCCGGGCGAGGGTGAGGTCCGAGGGATTAGAGTTCAATTGCAACCTTGCTTTAGAACTAATTAATAAAATAAACCAAGAGCACTATCTCATCACATTTACTTCGTAAAAGTTCCCAAATTTTTTGCTATCTTGATGGTTTAAAGATTCACATGCAAATATTATCTCAAGAAGCACTTTGATGCAAGCATTTTAATTCTTAAATTTCTAAAGTACCATTAATTTATGGCACTTAGCTCCTTTCATATGCAAATCATTGCATGTCATTTTAATGATCATTATGCTTATGGATTATTGATATCTGCTTTCATTGGAAAATACCTCATTTGGTGTTGCAAATTTAATTGCATGTTGTGATCTTGGTCTAACATTTGAGTTTTTTCTATCACCATTCCCAGCTTACATTCTCCAAAAAGTAGAACACTAAATGTTTCTCATGAGCAAGATAGTTTCTCATGCTTTTCATCTATAAATCCATTTATCTTGAGAGCATTTCGACATCTTTGTGCTGGGCTACTTTTGTTTCATTTCAGATTAATGTGTTCTCATCTCTCTCGAGAATTCCTACTTTTTGAGCTATTTGTAAAGGCACTAGTTAAATGGTTTGTCAATATTTCAGTTGTTCACAAACAAGCCTGTGAATTTTCAAAAGTAATCCAATCTCACTTCTAATATTTCCTAGAAAACTCAGCATCTTTAACTTAGTTTTTTTCTTTAGGACCAACCTAAGGCCAACTAGAGATAGCTTAAACAGAGAGTTGGGAATAGGTGACAAACCTCTTTCTCTCCGGAAGTTCCTTGCCAACAACCACACCTTGTGGGGTTAAAGGCTTTTCCACTAACCGCAGGTAGGTGTAGGCGGCAAGTGATAACAGTATCCTGAACTATGCACCACATAAGTCACATAAAAATGAAATAAAAGATAAAAAAATTTATGATGGAAAATCTGTGATGTAAAGAAAAGGGGTAACTCATGCCTCCATGATTTCACCCTCCATTACATCTATACACTTAGGATTTGGACATCCATCAATTTTTCCTTATGACATGGATTCATTTACCTCCACTGTGGCCTAGTTTCACTAGAACCTATGAATTAAAGGGTTTACCTCAGAAATGCCACCTCCCCTTTGGGGTTGGAAGCACCTAATATGGTTGATCACCTACCCACATTTTCAAATGTAGGGTACACTTTTCTAGGACTTGGTATGGTTAGATTAATATATGGTTATTGTATCTAATTAGCGGTTTTATTCACTTGAGTTAAAAAGGTTTTGCTAGGTTTTTTTGCACAAATAAGTTGAGGCCTTCAAGGCACACTATTCCAATCCTACTCCACATGATGCTAAGCCATACTACACTTTCGAAGAGCCTGATGACCTTGCAGATAGAGAGTTTCCCTTCTACGGTAGAGCATTGGGAACCTTGATGATATTTGTTGTTGATGGACATCCCAGAGCACCCTTAGATTCCAAAATGTTGAGCTCATCTTTCTTGGCATTAAAGATTCTTGATGATGTACTGCATGCCCCCAGGCTGGCATTGACATTACTTGATGGATATGTCTTGAAATGGAGTCCAAATGATGACGATCATCGTTGGGATTTTTTAAAGAGGGCTTGTATTTCCTGATGGAAACCCAACACTAGAGAGAGAGTGCAATGCATCATCTAGATGTCGCCCATGGAGTTGACGCAAGGAACCTAAAGCTGGATTTTGGACACCTAGATTTTTTTTTAGGCTTGATTTGAGGACACTTCCTCAAATTAAGGTTGATCATGATGCTTAGAGACACATCCATCCCTTGCATTGTGCTTTTAGAGTATTTTCACCCTAAAGTGGCATGATTCTATGCTTAGAGAGGCGTTATGGCTCACAAGTGAGGGAAAATGTTGGCATATTTTATTTTGTTGAGCTATTGGGTTGGATTCTAACCCATTTACTTTATGTCTACCCAAAATTAAACTTTATTTTGGGCTTTTAGTTAGATTAATGGAATTGATATACCTCCTACAAAAGGGGTAAACCAACCCTCATGAGATAGGAAATGACTCATCTTAAGGGGTAAACTAAATGCTACATCATAAAAAGCAAGATTTGATCCTTGATTTATTCAACATATAAAAGAATTATCAAAATCAAGTAAAAGTCACACCAGAGGGGTGGAAAAAGTAGGCCAAGGAATGGGGTAACTCACGCCTCCATGATATATCCCTCCATTACATCTATAGACTCAATATGTGGACCTCAATCAATTGCACCCATGGCCATGACACTTAGCCATGGAGACATTTACCTCCATTGCCACCTGCTTTCAATATCACCTATGAATTGAAGGTTTGACCTCGGAAATGACACCCCCCTTTAGGTGTTGGAAGAACCTAATATGGTTTATCAGCTAGCCACCTCTACAAAGGTAGGAAACACTTTTATGGGACATGGTCTGGTTAGATATTTGAAAGTGATCTCTATTTTAAGTATTATTATGCCCTTAACAATTATGTATGGTTCACTTAGATGCATATATGGTTATTGTCTCTAGAGGCTTATTTCACTTGAGTTTGAGATGGTTTTGCTAGGTTTTTTTCCACAGAGAAGCTGAGGTCATTAGGGCACACTATTCCACTCCTTCTCCACATAAAACTAGGCCATACTACACATCCAAAGATCATGATGACCTTGCCAATGCAGAGTTTCCCTGCTATAGTAGACCATTGGAAAATTTGATGATATTTGTTATTGATAGACACCCCATGTCACCCTTATATGCCATAATGTTGATCCCATATTTTTTAACATTAACGATTCTTGATGATGTACCGTGTGGACCTAGCATGCCCCCAAGTTGGCCTTGAGACTACTTGATGGGCATGCATTGACTTGGAGCCCAAACAATGGTGATCAGCCTTAGGACGGATTGAATTACCTCATGGAGCCCCAACACTACAGAGAGAGTGCACTATGTTGTCTAGATGACACCCATGGAGATGATGCAGGGCATCTAGAGATGGATTTTGGACACATGGAGATATTTGGAGGCTTGCTTTGGTGATCCCTCCTCAAATTAAGGTTGATAGTGATACTTAGAGATATATCCATCCCTTGCATTGCATTTTTGGAGCAATTTTAGCCCTAAAAGGGCATCACTTCATGCCTAGAGAGGCCTTATGGTTCACAAGTGTGGGAAAATGTTGGGATATTTTATTTTGTTGAGCTATTGGGTTGTCTTGTAATGCATTCGCTCTATGTCTACTCAAAATTAAACTTGTTTAGGGGATTTCAGTTAGATTATTGGATATGATAAACCTCCAATTAACCTTTTTATTTCACTACTTGTGGAGATTTGGTCTTCGTGGAGCTATTTCTATTGGAAATTAGTTTGTGTATTGCATAAATTGTTTTGAGATTGAAAGAAGACAATTTCTTGGTAAATTTATGAGTATTATTGCATATCGTTTATGGTTTTACATGTGATGAAATATTTCTAAGGGTTGTATATTGTTTCTTGTATAAATGCAATTTTTTGTTGGAAAATATTGGTAAATTATTGCATGTTAAATCCATATTCCTTGAATTTTCTAGAATATCTCCTAGAGAGATTTCTTCTAGTTAATTTCTCCCCTCATAAAAAGATAGCCAGGGTTTGCAAGTGAAAACTAGGGTTTTATCACTTTCTCCATGCACGAATTTGATATTTCATAAACTTAGCCCTTAAGACTCCATCACCCAAGTAGGGAAAGGCACTAGGATATTATAAAGAATTGTGCCATAATTCATTGAAGAAATACCTTAATTAGCCATTCACATACATCATCTTGAGCCAATTGACTTAGAAAATCCTTTCTGTAATAAACTGGGAAGTATCTCATGTCGTGAAATTTCACTAAAGCGCAGGAGGTGTAGTGCTAAGGTGACCGTGGAAACAAATTCATTGTTGTATCCCAATCTTTCTCTTCCCCTGTAAGGCCTATCATGTAATATCCCAAATTGGGAACAAACAGTAATATAAAGCATACAGAGACTAAATCTACAGAAAACACAAATACACATCAAAAACACCATGAATAAGCCAAAACTGCTGAGCCATTTTATTAATTTTATGAATGGGAAAGGTACAAGATGGTGTGCTTAGGAAGATGGCACCTTGGTCTGCACAAGGCAAGCTGAAATTATCCCTCAGTCCCTGCTCAGAAATCCTTGCTGATCTGTGTGGCTCCTCCTCTACGCTACCCTGTCGGGAAATGTTGCTATTGGTTGGAAATGGACTGTGTAATGAGTTTGTTCTACTGCTCAGAAAATTCTGTGGCTTGGACACCAGAATCTCCTCAACAAACCCAGAAAAACCCGTAAAGGATTTCCGAAAGGCTGACCTCAGAAATTCACCTCCTTGGGCTTGGTATGCTATTCTGTCGGGCACATTGGGCTTTTGGCTGGAAACAACTGCTAGAAACTACTCAAGAACTCTACTAAGAAGTGGTTGACCCCCTCACAAAACTCTTGGCTGAAATCTCTCTTTCTTTCTCCTTCCCTGGAGTTTATCCATTGCTAGACTGCGTACTCCTCTAGTTGACTGCGTGGCCTCTGCGCTACCCTGGAAGGACTGCATATGCTTGAAGGTATACTTGTGATGCCTCTCTCCAAAACGGACTGCAAATCCTCTCCTTAGCGGGCATTTGCAGTTCCCCGAGGATGAGGTTGTGATCTCCGATCGGAAATCTCTGTGCTAAACAAAACTTGCAGACTTGGCTAAACAGCTTAACCGTGCTTCTAGTTTACCAGACAGAAAATTAGTTGATGACTAAATGAATGAGGAATGAGTTTCTCTCGTCTTCTTTTACCTATCTGAGCCCCCAATATTCCCTTGGGCCCCACTGGATTGTGTCGCCACCTCTGCCTGCCAATCCCTGTGTTGCCACTGCGCAACCACTGCGCAACTGCTGTCCCCACACTGTCTCTGCGTTTTCCCCGCGGTGCCTATGCTGCTCCCTCTCTTGCGCTGCCACTAGGCTGCTCTCTACTGTGTGATGTTGCCCCCACGGGTCCAAATTCAACTTTAATCTTTGCCTTAGTGACTTTAGGAAAATAATTTATTTAATCATAAGGTTTATTTTTGGGTCACCCTTACCCACTTTATTTTTCCGCTAACATAAGAAAAAGGAAAAATTGACAAAATTAATATTCCAATTAGCTGACTGCTAATTTGGAATATTACAGTCTTCCCCGCCAAAATGTTGCTTGTCCTCAAGCAACTGAAAGGATGGATGTTGCAGGATTTTCTCCCCCTCCCAAGTGGCATCCTCATCTGGAAGGTTTCTCCGCCTGATCAGATATTATCTCACAGTCCTGCACCTCAAATGCCTCTCCCAGGTGTCCAAGATGGCCTCCGGTTGTAGCACTAAGTGCCCCTCACCATCAGTAGGCGAGAGCTCCATAGTTTCTGTCACTTATTGTCCCAAAGCCTTATTCGGGCACGAGACATGAAAAATGTTGTGGATCCTGCTCCCGGCTGGCAGCTCCAGTTCATATGCTACATCCCCAACCCCCTTGATCACCCTGTATGATCCATAGAAGCGTGGCTTGAGCTTCTTAGCCCCTTTTTGCTTCAGCATGGACTGCTTGTATGGCTGAAGAGGGAGGTATACCAAATCATCCACCTCAAACTGCCTCTCCACGCAGCCTCTATCTGTGTATAGCTTCTGCTGGTTCTGTGTTGTGGCTAAGTTATCCTTGAGATCCCAAAGTATGTCTTGGCTCTCTTGGATCCAGTCCTTGGCCCTAGGGGCCTTGCTAACTCCAAACATCATATCAACAAACATTAAAGCATGATAACCGTATAAAGCATAAAATGGAGACATACCGATTGACATGTGGAATTTTATGTTGTAACAGTACTCCCCCGAATGAAGCCAACATAGCCAAGCCTTTTACTGCCCCCTAACATAGTTTCTCAAGTATCCTTCCAGCCACTTGTTCACTATCTCAGTCTGTCCATCCATCTGTGGGTGGTAGTTGGTACTGGGTGTTAACTCTGTGCCGACCAAACGGAAGAACTCCTGCCAAAAGCCTCCCATGAAATGACTGTCCCTGTCACTGAATATGGTATTTGGAAGGCCATGGAATTTGAAGACATCTCAGAAAAATAACTCAGCCACCTGCGAAGCGGTGTACCGAGTTGAGATGGAGAAGAAATGAGCATACTTCGTCAGTCGATCAACCACTACGAAGATGCAGTCCTTGCCCTCCACCATGGGAAATCCGGTGATGAATTCCATGGAGATGCTTTCCCATTTTCCCTCCGAAATGGGAATCGACTGTAGCAAACCTGCTGGATGGTTCAACTCTCCTTTGTTTTGCTGACAGACTATGCACTCCCGGACATGCCGGAGCACGGCCTCCTTGAGACCCTTCCAAAAGAACATCTCCCTGATGGCTCTGTATTTTTTTATGAACCCTTGATGGCCTGACAACGATGAGTCATGGGTTGCGTGCAAAATATTCTCCCTGAGTTGGGAGTTACTTGTGAAGAAGATCCAAACACGATAATAGATGACCTCATCCATCACCCGGTACCGGTCATCTGCCACCTGCCCATCTAGTATCTCACATGCAAAACAGTCCTTGGAGTACTCCACCAAAAGCTGAGCCCTCCAGTTTGTGTCAATACTCATCAAGGACAGTGTTGCCGGTCTCTGTGACAATGCATCTGCCACCATGTCGTTCTTCCCCTTGACATACTCGATGTCAAAATCATAAGCTTGGATCTTGCTGACCCATTTTTGTTGCCTCTCCTGCAACTGTTTCTGCTCAAGGAAGAATCGAAGACCATTGTGGTTAGTCCTCACCCGGAACCTGTTCCCCACAAGGTACTATTTGAACTTTTCCAACGCATACATGATGGCCAACATCTCTTTGTTGTAGCTAGGGTACAACCTCTCATGTGGTAGTAGCTTCTAGCTCTCGAAAGCCATGGGATGACCCCCCTGCATCAGTACTACAACTACCCCTTCTCCTGAGGCATCACACTCTAGCACAAAGTGTTGTGTGAAATCGGGAAATGCCAACACCAGGAAGCTTCTCATTACCTTCTTGAGCTTGTCAAAGGCCCTCTGCACAATATCTGTCCAACTGAAAGCTCCCTTCTTGGTGAGATCTGTGAGGGGTGTCGCAAGCTGTGAAAATCCTTTGACGAACTTCTAGTAGTAGGTGCATATGCCCAAAAACCCCCAGAGTTTCGTCACATTATTTGATTGCAGCCAATCCTGAATGGCCCGAATCTTCTCCTCGTGGAATCTCACTCCCTCCACTCCGATGAAATGCCCCAAATAGAGCATCTATGTTAGCCCAAACTCGCACTTGTACAACTTGGCATAGAAATGTTACTCCTCCAAGATACATAGTATAGCCTCAATGTGTTGTAAATGCTCTTCCCATGTGTGGCTGTAGATAAGAATGTCATCGAAAAGCACCAGCTTGAACTTCCTCAACTGACCACAAAAGGTCAACCCAAAGGGCATCACCAAAAACTCGAAATGGTCGTAGATGCAGCAATACACAGTCTTGGGGACATCCTGGTCTCTCGCCTTGATCTAGTGGTACCCTGACCTTAGATCGATCCTGGAGAAGAACTTTTCTCCCCTCAACTCATCCATTAGCTCATCGATCCTTGGGATAGGGTAGCGGTTCTTCATGGTATTCTTATCCAGAACCTTGTAATCTATGCACATCCACAGTGTGTCGTCCTTCTTCTTCATCAGAACCACTGAAGAAGCAAATGGACTCGTGCTGGGCCTGATGTGCCCCAATGCCAAGAGCTCATGTATGGCTCTCTCAATCTCATCCCTATAGGTTTTGGGGTGCCTGTAGGGAGTGGTAATCACTGCCTGGATGCCCTGATCCAGCTCAATGGTGGGCTCAAACCCCCGGTCAGGTGCTTGTCCCGGTGGAATGTCCGCAAAAACTGTTGAATAACGGTCTAGGATAGTATGCACATCCGAGTGCACAGGCTGACCTGAGACACTTGCCTCTGAAATCCTCAGCTCCACTTCCCACTCTATGTCTCCCTTTTGGAAATCTCCTCCATCCAATGTGCAGAGACTATTTGTGGAGGGTATGTGTGCATGCCTTTGATCAACATATGCTTCCCATTCTTCTTGTTTGTCCATTCTATCTCCAAATTATCCCAATCTGTAGTGACATTCCCAATTGTGATAAGCCACTGAACACCCAACACTGCTATCACAAAAAAATGATTGGTCATTGTGTATGTCCCCATGGTCACTGCTAATTCTGGAACATAACGCATGCAATGCATGGTCCTGGAACCTGGAACCAACACAGAGAACCCATCAAATCTCTCTGTCTATATCGATAAAGTTCTGCGTGGCCCCACTATCCACCAGCACTGAGACACGTTGCCCTTGAACTGTCCTCAGACCGTCAGCGTTAAGTACTTGGGAACTCCCCGTAAAGATGCAAGGACCCCTCCTGTGGGCGAAAATGCTACTCTTGCTACTGCTAGGGGAGGTGGTGGTGGATGATCCACTCCCGGTGAATCGGTGCTGGCATCTCCCTCCAAATCCTCATATGCCTCCTCTTCCCCTTCACTGTCGAAGAAGATCTCAATGTAATGTGCCTTCCCTCCAGTACATCGATGACCCAATTCCCATGGCTCCTGGCAAGTGAAGTAAAGCTTCCTCTGTCTCAAATCTCTTCTGGTGTCATCATCCAAAGGCCCTCAGCCCTGTTTCCCTCTCGGGGGTGGGGTTCTCACATCCTTCCCCTCCTTCTGGTACGTTGGTCTGTGGGGGAAAGGAGCCCTCGTCCTTGGCATAGTGTCCTGCAAATATCTAGTCCTCCCTACTACGTCCTGCAACGTAGTGGGCCTAGTAGACCTTACTAGCCCATGCAAGGGTTCAGCCAGTCAGTCAATGAACATGTACACTCTCCTAGGCACGGACAAGTTTGGAACCATCACTGAGAGCTTCAAGAACTCGGAAATGTAAGTTTTTGAGTTCCCCGTCTGTTTGAGCTTGGTTAGCTCAACAAAATGTTCCTTCGAGTCTTTCTGATCAATCTTTCTATCAACCTCCCGGTGAACTCATCATACGCTGTCACTCTGGCGTAAGCCAATGTAGTCATTCCATGGAACCACCAATCATGGGCTTCTCCCTCAAGATGCAGCTCTTCCACCTTGATGGCCTCCACCCCCGCCATTTGGTTAAGCTGAAAGTAGATGTTCAACTTCTCTACCCAAGCTTTTGCCGAACATTTCGATGATCCATCAAAAGTAGGCAAGAAAAGTCTGTCTACAGTACGTTGCAGGTCATTGCCTTGCATGTACCCTCCTCCTCAGTTCTAGCTGCGTGGTCTGTTGTTGTTCTTAAGCTAGCATAATTCGTTGAAAGTGAGGGCATCTCTGAACTCCGGCCCATAAGACTGCTATTCTAGGAAGTATTCTCTGTAGTGAGCCAACTTCGACTCCTGAGGTCCTCCTACTCCTGCCCTCGAAGTCAAGAATGTGGGCATGGTAAAGCGTGGTGGGGTGCGTTGCACTACGTGTTGCGCAGTTTTATGCTCAAGTAAATTATGGGAGGTACCAGATCCTTCCCCATTCTGAAATTCCCTTGGAATTTCCCTCTGCTTGTTCTATCTGACAAAATTCTGACCCATCTCCTCTATTTTCTTAGAGAGCTCCTGCACTGACTTTAGGATGAGGTTACCAAACTCCTTCCCCTCATCTCTTTCCTCTGCCATTAGTGCCTTCCCATTTTCTTCTTCCACTGGAACGTTGTCTTCTTGATCAGGTGTGATTTCGAGCCTTCTCTCTTTGCTTCTATACCGCTATCTTCGGTATGTAACGTTCTCTCTATCTTCTGATGTCATAGACCAAGTGCTCCATAGGCTGAGCCAAGTCTATGAGCTATGATACCACTATAATATCCCAAATTGGGAACAAACAGTAATACAAATCATACAAAGACTAAATATACAACAAACAGAAATACACATCAAAAACACCATGAATAAGCCAAAACTGTTGAGCCATTTTATTAATTTTCTGAATGGGAAAGGTATAATATGGTGCTTAGGAAGATGACACCTTGGCCTGCACAAGGCAGGCTGAAATAATCCCTCAATCCCTGCTCAGAAATCCTTGCTGCTCTGTGTGGCTCCTCCTGAACGCTACCCTGTCTAGAAATGTTGTTGCTGGCTGGAAATGGACTGTGTTTTGAGGTTGTTCTACTGCTCAGAAAATTCTGGGACTTGGATACCGGACTCTCCTCAACAAACCCAAAAAAACCCGCGAAGGATTTTCCGAAAGTCTGACCCCGGAAATTCACCCCCTTGGACTTGGTATGCTATTTTGCTGGGCAGATTGGGCTTCTGGCTGAACTAATGGAACAACTTCTAGAAACTGCTCAAGAAATATCCTAAGAAGTGGTTGACCCCGTCACAAAACTCCTGGCTGAAATCTCTCTTTCTTTCTCCTTCTCTGAAGCTGCTCCACCGCTGGACTACGTACTCCTCTAGCTGACTGCGTGGCCTCTATGCTGCCCTGGAAGAACTTTGTATGCCTAAAGGTATAAATGTGATGCCTCTCTCCAAAACTGATTACAACTCCTCTCCTGAGCGGGCACTCGAAGTCCCCCAAGGATGACGTTGAGATCTCCGCTCCGAAATCTCTGTGCTAAAATACACTTGCAAACTCGGGTAAATAGCTCGGCGTGCTTCTAGTTTACCAGACAAAAAATTAGCTAATGAATGAATGAATGAGGAATGAGTTGCTCTCATCCTCTTTTACCTAGTTGAGCCCCCAAGTTTCCCTTGGGCCCCACTCGACTGCGCTGCCACCTCTTCTTATCAATCCCTGCGCTGCCACTATGCAACTGTTATCCCCACGTTGTCTCTACGTTGTCCCTGCACTGCCTATATTGCTTCCTCTCCTGCGCTACCACTAGGCTTCTCTCTACTGCGTGATGCCGGCCCCACGGGTCCCACTTCAGCTTTAATCTTTGCCTTAGTGAATTTAGGAAAGTAATTTAATCATGAGGTTTATTTGTGGGTCACCCTTACCCACTTTATTTTTCTGCTAACATTAGAAAAAGGAAAAATTGACAAAATTAATATTCCAATTAGCTGATTGCTAATTTAGAATATTACATATCACAAGGCCTCCTAGATTTTAAAGCAACAGTTACATTAGAGTTTGTGATAAATGCACCAAGGGGGCAAGAGGGAAAACACTAAAGATGAATAATTAAAACAAGGAAGGGGTGGTAAAAATAATTCAAATAGAAAATGAAAGGGGTGAGAATTCACAAATGTGGAGCTTAAATAGTGAAGGCAAGAACAAAAGGTGATGATACTAGTGTTGAACTGGGGAAGGCAAGAATCGAGTGGAAGGAGGCATTGGATGAATGGTTGAACTTTCCGATAGCTGCAGTCTATAGGATATGACAACCAAGCCCAATGTCCTTTGTAGGGAAAGTAGAGCCATGGCAATTGGTCCCATCCAAGGAGAATCCATCTCGAGTCGGGCCCTACCCGAGAGGACAACCTAGAGAGACCCATTAGTAGTGATTTCACCTAGGAAATGGGAAATCGAAAGGAAACAAAGAGAGAGGATATAGAAGCAGGTCTTTCCCAAGTAGATTAGGAAGGAAAGGAGTAGAAAGGAGAAGGAGTTGATGAGAGAAAGTATGAATAGGGGTGCCATTAATTTCTTGAGAAGCCCGAAGGATGAGAGGCCTAGAGTTGTCTCACAATGGTCCCATCCCAAAACTAACCTTCACTCCACTTGGTAAAGCATATTCATTATGGAAACCTTATGAGGCTAGCATAATCCATAAGACATTAGAGAAAGTTTAGGACTATAAAGCAAGGATTTCCTTCAGAATTCAACGGGAAAGGGAAAGAGAAGAATATTAGGGTGAAAAATCACCATGGGGAATGAAAAGGCAAGAGAGGGGAATGAATGTGGTGGCTCAAGTGTAATATACCAAATGGTATATTTCGACAAATTTTGCAAAAAATAATTTATCCCAGCATTATGTCGTAAAATCAACATTTATTTACAAAAAAATGCCATGTAAAATAAGACATAAATTTTATGCAATTCCATAACACAATGATGCAATAAATAATCTCATCTTTATTATCACATAAATAGGTGCTTACATGCGGGAAAGATAAATAGCTAACATAGCTGAGATATAATCTGGCCTTAAAGATCTGCTACACTGTTGCGATGCACTGGCCTCCAAAACTGAACTGCTGCACTCTCCCTCTGGCAAAAACTGTCAGTAAATCCACTGAAAACAATGAAGCACCGATTGAAGATTTGAATGATCCTCACTCAAATATCCCTGAAGCTCTTCGAAAATCCTGAATGAAGTCTCTTCAAAGAGAGTTGGGTTTTCGTCCAACACTTGGCAATACACCCAAGGTCTGTCCTGGGACTACTAATGAAGCAGAGAACCAAGTTCTCAAACTTCTCACAGAAGGAAAGATATAAAATCCAGGATATTCCTCAACGGCCTCCTTTTCTTTTATAGATATCATGGATCCTTCTAGAGCCTTCTTTTATCATTATTTTAATCATGGAGCACTTTTCCCTCTTATTTTCCAATTAAATATTCCTTTTTAATGCAGGAAAGAGTAAATCAGCTACCATGTATTATAAGGTCATTGAAACTCATGTCCAACCACCCCATCATGTAGGTATTCTCGTGCCGGTTCCAATGAGCTATTACACTAAGGTATTCTATCACGTATTCCTCTCGGAATGCCATCTTGAGCATAATTAATTGAGTTAAGCCAAAAATAACTCAGTTTTCCGAAAGTTGTTAGAATTCACCGGAACGAAAGGCAAACGGTGCGGATGATGGGATATATCAAGAGAATGCCACCGGTCCTCATAGAAACTCCTCAAAACTCCTCCAAAAAGCCCCTAGGCGCGCTGATGACACCAACCTGTATCTGTGACCTGTCTGCTCCCAACTATGGAAGTCCATCCTATCCCTGTCATAGGTCACACCAAAAAAAGGAATATTATAGACCTTCTGCCCCAAGATTGCTTGCCCTTATGAAATCCAAATATGTGAGCCACCATGTTGGCTCGATGCAACTGAGACCCAATGCCCGATCCCATACAAACCCCTGGGTGTTGCTATGCGCATGTGTCAAGTCGCCCGGAACAGACTCCTCAATGACGGGATCCCAAACTGATCTCTCACTGCACCAAACATCAATTGATCCTCCTAGATCCCAACTCCGCCATGGTCAATCATCGCCCAAGTCCCATGGCTCAGACTGCGCACTTTCTCTAGTTGTAGTTGTCGCCCCATGAAGCGAAGACCACCAACAAGCATCAATGCTCCATGGCTCCTATTATGTTGTAGCTTTGACTGTATAAGCTGCCCCATCAACTGCGTACCAAATCATCACCTCTCTCCAATCCAACCCCTGACTCAATCCAATTCTAACCCTGCTTTCCCAAATTCGGGATGAAATACTGAAGAGCTGTCGACATGTGTCCCACTGCCAACTGGAAAATGTAGTATATGTCAGGTCTATGGGTCCCTGCTCCGTTATGCTCTTGACTAAGAAGATCATAGTATATATAGGATACCAACTCATGATCTCCTCCCAATCTATCCCAGAAGAAGAATCAAATGCAGTGACACCTGCATACAGAACAAGTCTGGTGTGAGGTCCCCAATCCATACTCAACTCGTGTTGCCCCATCCCGTCTGCCGATGAGATCTACCTGTAGAAGAAGGCCCCTCTCTCTATAATCAGCCAATGTGGGCAAGATATGTTGCAAGCCCCATCGATGTACTCCTGGAGAGTGCCACTCCCTAAAAGTACTGCACCTCTGCTGACTGCATGTGCATCTATCTGCAACTCATGAGTGGGTCGGCCCAAAGATGGATGCTCCACCATCTCCAACAACTTCTCCCTCTCCAGATCAGGAATGTCATGCTCCTACTGTCTACTAGCCTCCCACAAAACTACCCCATCAACCTCCAACATCTCTTGAGGATAAGTATCTGTAACTATCGTCACTATACTAGATGTCTGTGCATCTGTCTACTCCTCCTCAATGGTTGACCCCAAGGTTAGCCGCATATCCACCACCAAATCAATGTGAGCCTCCATCTATCTCTCCCTCAAGGGACTATCATGCATGATATGCATAGCCTCCTCCTCAACTGACTCATGCTCCACCATATGCTGCTCCAGCTGAATCATCACAAGTGACTCATCATCCTGAATATCTCCCATAGAGTCCCCTGACTGCTCACCCTGCACATTGGAATACAAAACCGGCCTACTTTCATCAACTCCACATGACTGCTCATGCTCCCCAGAAGCATCCTCATATGACCCCATGGACTTATCTGAAGAAGAGTCCTCATCCTGACATACAGAAGGAATGTCCTCCTGCTCCACCTCTGCCACCTCATTTTCATCTCTCAAGCATGAGTGGTCAGGTCCCCAAGGTTCTTTGCAGATGAAGCAAAGTCCCTTCCTCCTCAGCTCAATTTTGCTGCCTGATCCACCAAACTGGGGCAGCTCCTCCCTGGTCAACTATCTCCGGAATAGCCCAATGTTCTGCTTGACCAACCCTTGGGCTAGCTCATAAGAAGTAGGTGAGACCAACTGCTTTCTCCTCCAAATTCTCAACAACCTAGTCTGCAACTCTCGACAAATAGCATCACGATCTCTCATATATGATGACAGGATGGACTGCATGTGTGCTACAATTGTGTTAGGATGATGTCTTCTAATGCTGAAGAAGGATTGGAGCATATGCAGAATCAAGCCATCACACTCAATACAAGCATGACCTCATAAGTCTGGGTCATGGCCATGACTTCTAAAACCTTAAAGCTTCCTCCCATATGTAGAGCCTGCACTGTTTGTCCAAATCCTGAAAAGTTTCTACTATCGGTCTGAAAACTCTCTTCATAACATCATCATTGTAGGGAGGAAAGGGTGCTGCTATCCTCAAAATATCACTGAAACAAGAGGCAACTATAAGCTTGACTCTCTCACTTGGATGTTCCAAGAATCTGGCTTGTACCAATGCAATCATAGATGGCTCCAAAGTCCAATTTAAACTCCAATCAGATTGCTCTATCTTTGAAAGATAGGATTCCAGTTTCTCCCCATAGTCTCTACATCACTCTATGTGGGGACTACGTGGATTTTGCGTCATTGGTCTTCTGCTGGATGGATCTACCCTTCTAGCCTCTTCCGGTCTCACACCCCAACTCTCTGGCACTGGATCTTGCTGACCCTCAGCTGAATCTCAAATTCCCTTGAGGCTGCACCGGTGCCTTTGCGTGGGACTGTGCTACCTCTGTGTAGCTGCTACGCTTCCTTTGCTGATCTGATCTCAACCTTCTCTGTTGTGTATTCTTCGGCTCAGGAAAATCTACAACCGGAATTACTGCCCCTAACTGCAATCAAGAATCACTTAGATTTGATTTTCTTCCGAGCACTGCTTTGTTAGAAAAATTCGATCTCTAGATCCTTTCGATGTTATTTACAAATGACCCTCAAGTCTTCCTTTATAGTGTTTTTGTTGTCAAATCAACACCTGAGATTAGATATCCAATCAACGACTAAGATTATATTAGAATTGACCTGATTTATCTAGAATATTCACCCACAGTTTACATTAATATTGATTAAGTATTTTAATTTCCTAAGTTAGACTTAGTGTCCTCATTAAAAATAATTATTTTTTCTTATAAAATTGTTTCTTGGTGTAATTTCCCAAAACGATTTCTGGGTTATTTGTAATGCATGTGTCTAATCTTCTCCACAAATTTTGAGACTTAGAGAACAATGGATGCTACCAAAAATCAACAGATTCCACCCTTCATTACGTATATACACTTAGGATGTGGACATCCATCAGTTTGTCCTTTTTCTATGACACTTAGCCATGGATTCATTTCCCTCCACTGTGGCCTAGTTTCACTAGCACCTAACAATTGAAGGTTTGAGCTAAAAAAATCCTCCCATTTGGGGTTGGAAGCACCTAATATGGTTGATCGCCTACCCACATTTTCAAAGGAAACAATTTTATGGGACTTGGTATGGCTATATGCATCTATGGTTATTGTATCTAATTAGTGGTTTTATTCACTTGAGGTAAGAAGTTTTTGCTAGATCATTTTGCACAAAGATGTTGAGGCCTTCAGGGCACACTATTCCACTCCTACTCAACATGATGCCTAGGCCATACTACACTTTCGAAGAGCATGATGACCTTGCATATACAACGTTTCCATATACGATAGAGCATTGCGAACTTTGATGATCTTGGTTGTTGACGAACATCCCAGAGCACCCTTACATTCCAAAATGTTGAGCTCATCTTTCTTGGCATTGGAGATTCTTGATGATGTACCCAGTGGACCCAGCATGCCCCCATGTTGGCCTTGACATTACTTGATGAATATGTCTTCACCTAGAGTCCAAATGATGAGGATCATCGTTAGGATGATTAAGGAGGGATTTTATTTCCTGATGGATACCCAACACTAGATAGAGAGTACACTGCATCATCTAGATGGCACCCATGGAGATGACGCAAGGCACCTAAAGCTAGATTTTGGACAACTATAATTTTTTTTAAGGCTTGATTTGAGGACACTTACTCAAAATAATGATGATCATGATGCTTAGAGACACATACAACCCTTGCATTGTGCTTTTGGTGCATTTTCGCCCTAAAATTGCACGATTTCATGCTTAGAGAGGCATTATGTCTCACAAGTGTGGGAAAATGTTGGCATATTTTATTTTGTAGAGATATTGGGTTGGATTTTTACCCATTTACTTTATGTCTACCCAAAATTAAACTTGTTTAGGGGATTTTAGTCAGATTTATGGAAGTGATAGGCCTCCTATAAAAGGAGGACCTCTTCATTCATTTGTTCAAAATCATATTTTTGCATACCAACCTCCTTAGAGAGAGCTCAACTTATACTTTGTATTTTGCTACTTTCATAGATGTGATATTTTGTGGAGTTATTACTATTGTAGACTAGTTTGTGTATCTGAGACATCTTTTTGGGTTTGAAAGAAGGCAATTTCTTGGAAAATTTGTGAGTATTATTGCATATCATATAGGGTTTTACATGTGATTAAATATTGCTAAGGTTTTTCTATTATTCCTTGTCTAAATGCAAATTTGTTGAAAAATCATCTTGGTAAATTACTCCATGCTAAATCTATTTTCAATGAATTCCCTAGAATAATCCCTAGAGAGATTTCTTCTTGTTAATTTCTCCCCTCGTGAAAAGATAGTTATGTTTTGCAAGTTAAAACTAGGGTTTTCTCCTTTACTCCATCAATAAATTTAATATATCTTAAAGTTATCCCCTAAGACTCCATCACCCAAGTAGGAAAAGCCACCAGGATCCCTGTGATAGTAAAAAACTCTTTGTAAATTTTATCCTTTTATTTCTTTTCTAATATACTAAGTCCTTTAAGGAAATCCGCTAGGGCTAGGACAAAGGTCTTAAAGGGTCTTAAGCGGTAAAATAAATGCTACATGATAAAAATCAAGCTTTGATCCTTGAATTATGCACCATATAACAACAATATAAAAAGGAAATAAAAGATGCACTAGAGGGATGGAAAAAACAAGCCAAGCAAAGGGGTAACTCATGCCTCCATGATTTCACCCTCCATTACATCTATACACTTAGGATGTGGACATCCATCAGTTTGTCTTTTTTCCATGGATTCATTTCCCTCCAATGTGGCCTAGTTTCACTAGCACCTATGAATTGAAGGGCTAACCTCAGAAATGGCACCTCCCCTTTGTGGTTGGAAGCACCTAATATGGTTGATCACCTACCCACATTTGAAAATGTAGGGAACACATTTATGGGACTTGGTATGGTTAGATGCATATATGGTTATTGTATATAATTAGTGGTCTACTTCACTTGAGTTAAGAAGGTTTTTCTAGGTTGTTTTACACAAATAAGTGAAGGCCTTCAAGGCACACTATTCCACCCTGTACTCCACATGATGCCTAGGCCATACTACACTTTTAAAGAGCGTGATTACCTTGAAGATACAAAGTTTCCCTTCTACAGTAGAGCATTGGGAACTTTGATGATATTGGTCATTGATGGACATCCCAGAGCACCCTTAGATTCCAAAATGTTGAGCTCATCTTTCTTGGCATTGAGGATTCTTGATGATGTACCGCATGCCCCCAGGCTGGCCTTGACATTACTTGATGGATATGTCTTGACCTGGAGTCCAAATGATGACGATCATCATTAGGATGATTTAAAGAGGGCTTTTATTTCCTTATGGATACCCAACACTAGAGAGAGAGTGCAACGCATCGTCTAGACGACACCCATGGAGATGATGCAGGGCACCTAAAGCTGGACTTTGATGATATTGGTCATTGATGGACATCCCAGAGCACCCTTAGATTCCAAAATGTTGAGCTCATCTTTCTTGGCATTGAGGATTCTTGATGATGTACCGCATGCCCCCAGGCTGGCCTTGACATTACTTGATGGATATGTCTTGACCTGGAGTCCAAATGATGACGATCATCATTAGGATGATTTAAAGAGGGCTTTTATTTCCTTATGGATACCCAACACTAGAGAGAGAGTGCAATGCATTGTCTAGACGACACCCATGGAGATGATGCAGGGCACCTAAAGCTGGATTTCGGACACCTAGATTTGTTTTGAGGCTTGACTTAAGAACACCTCCCTTAATTAAGGTTGATCATGATGCTTAGAGACACATCCAGCCCTTGCATTGTTCTTTTAGAGTATTTTCACCTTAAAATGGCATAACTATGCTTAGAGAGGCCTTATGGCACACGAGTGTGGGAAAAAATTGGCATATTTTATTTTGTTGAGCTATTGGGTTGGATTTTAACCCATTTAATTTATGTCTACCAAGAATTAAACTTGATTAGGGGATTTTAGTTATATTAATGGAAGTGATAGAACTCCTACAAAAGTGGTAAACCAACCGTGGTGAGATAGGAAATGACTCATCTTAAGGGGTAATCTAAATGGTACATCATAAAAAGCAAGATTTGATCCTTGAGTTATGTAATATCCCCAAAGGGAAATAACCAGTAATACACAGGAATATGCCAGACAGATATAGAAAATACAATGCTGGAACCAGATCATGGAACAAGTACACATAGAATGCCAGAAAACTAAGCCATTTTATTAATCTGAGAATACATATAGAGGAGTACAAGATAATCGGGATGAGTGCACCTATCCTTGCCTTGGGCAAGTGGAGACCCTCTCAGAACAAATAATGGCTGCAAATAAGGACAGCGTCCTAGCTGGCTGAAGATCTGCTATGAAGAGCTGCTGCTGGAATGCAATGGAACTATGAACTGAAGACTAGAAGATGGCTGATCTCAATCCTCCAAACCCTCACCAATAAAAACGTTGTCTCTGCTAGTGACAGCGCAGAAGACAGATGAAATGCTGGCCACAAAACCTCCAGATGAGATGATAAGCTCCTCAAGGCTGGAAACACTGAAAAACGCTGCCAAACCCCACACACAAGCTCCTGCTCCTCAGATCAGCGTCCTCCCTGACTAGATCTGCGTCCTCTCTGCCCAGATCTGCTGGATCTGAGTCCTCCTATCCAGATCTGCGTCCTATCACTCCAGATCTGCGTCCTCCAAGGCTGGATCTGATACTATCTCTCCAGATCTAGGCTAGATCTGCCAATATCTCCTCAGATCTGCGTCCTCCAAGGCTAGATCTGCTGCTATCTCTCCAGATCTAGGCTGGATCTGCCAATATCTCCTCAGATCTGCGCCCTCCAAGGCTAGATGCGCTGTCTTTCGGGATCTGGGGCACGGATCACAACGATTTCTCCTCGGTCTGCGTCTTTAGGGGCCCGGATGCGATACTGTCTCTCCCGGATACACGTCCTCGAGTGTAGATACTGCTGTCTTTCCGGTTCTGGTGGATGCGCAATATCTCCTCGGATACAGTCTCCCAAGGCTGGATCTAATTTTATATCTCCGGATACGCACCCCTACGAACTAGATGCGCAAATACCTTCCGGATACGTAATATACAAGTCTTGATCTATCGTGTCTCTTCGAGATGCGTTCTTTGGTCTCCTAGAACAACGTCCTCCCCTTCTCGGCCCCCGGGGGCGTCTACCTTCCCCAAAACAGCGTCCTCCTCCCAGGCTGGCTGTGGTCCTCTTTCCTCTGGGAACGGCGTCACTCTCTGGACTGCAGGTCACGAGAAGGCTTCTTCCTCCCAAACACACACCGAAAGCTGCTGCGCACCCTTTGAGCGAAAGGTGTTACTCGAGAGAATAACCTTACTAGGGCGGGCACTCGAAGTCCCCCGAAGCTAAGGGTGAAACAGAAATAACCTTACCAGGGCAGGCACTCGAAGTCCCCCGAGGCTAAGGGTGAGATCTCCGACCGGAGACACTCGGTTGCACTAAACAGTGCTGCAGACCGACTAAACAACCGGCGTGCTGAAGCAGACAGAAGTCTAGCTCTCAATATCAATATAAAATCATGCCTACCAAAATGAGGTGAGAATCCCACCTTTTATAGTGCTAAACTCCCTCCAAAACTTTGACTGCGTCCTTCACTCTCCTTGGCCTGCGCAGTTACCCTTGGGTCAGCGTGAGGCCTCCCCTCATATCCATGTGGACCCCCAAGGCCCCCTCTCTAAGTTATAACGTTAATCAACTAGGAAAACACTTTATTTTATAAAGTGAGGTGACTAAAGTGAGGTGACCCCTCTTATTTCTCACTTTATTTATTATTTCTAGCTAAAGTGGCAAAATTAAACAAAAAATGAAATATTCCAATTAGCGAGGCTAATTGGGAATATTACAAGTTATTCAACATATAAAAGCATTATAAAAAAACTAAAATGCACACGAGAGGGGTGGAAAAATTAGGCCAAGGAAAGGGGTAACTCATGCCTCCATGATATAACCCTCTATTTCATCTATACACTCAATATGTGGACCTTAATCAATTGCTCCCTTGGGTATGACACTTAGCCATGGAGACATTTCCCTCCATTTCCACGTGCTTTCAATATTACCTATGAATTGAAGGATTGACATGGGAAATGCCACCTCCCCTTAGGGGTTGGAAGCACCTAATAGGGTTGATCAGCTATCCACCTCTACAAAGGTAGGAAACACTTTTATGGGACATGGTCTGGTTAGATATTTGAAAGTGATCTCTATTTGAAGTATTATTATGCCCTTAAAAATTATGTTTGGTTCACTTAGATGCATCTATGGTTATTGTCTCTAATTAGAAGCTTAATTCTCTTGAGTTTGAGATGGTTTTGCTAGGATTTTTTCCAGAGATAAGTTGAGGCCCTTAGGGCACATTATTCCACTCCTACACATAATACCTAGGCCATACTACACTTCCAAATTTCATGATGACCTAGCAAATGCAGCGTTTCCCCACTATAGTAGATCATTGGAAACTTTGATGACATTGGTTATTGATACACACCCCATAGCACCCTTAGATGCCATAGTGTTGATCCCATATTTCTTGGCATTCAAGATTCTTGATGATGTACCTTGTGGATCTAGCATGCCCCAGGTTGGCCTTGAGACTACTTGGTGGGTATGCGTTGACTTGGAGCCCAAACGATGGTATTCATCCTTAGGATGGTTAGGGAGGGTTTGACTTACCTCATGGAGCCCCAACACTAAAGATGGAGTGCACTACGTTCTTTAGATAGCACCTTTGGAGATGAAGCAGGGCACCTAGAGCTGGATTTTGGACACATGGAGATATTTTGAGGCTTACTTAGATGAGACTTTATCAAATTAAGGTCGATAATGATGCTTATAGACACATCCAGCCCTTGAATTGCATTTTTGGAGAAATTTTAGCCCTAAAATGGCATTACATAATGCCTAGAGAGGCCTTATGGCTCACAAGTGTGGGAAAATGCTGGCATATTTTATTTTGTTGAGCTACTATGTTGTCTTGTAATGTATTTCCTCTGTCTACTCAAAATTAAACTTGTTTAGGGGATTTGAGTTAGATTAATGGATGTGATGGACCTCCAATAAAAGGAGGATCACTCCATTCATTTGTTCATCATAATCTTTGCAGACTTTGGCCTCCTTACAGAGATCTCAGCATAACCTTTGCATTTCACAACTTGTGGAGATGTGGTCTTCGTGGAGCTATTTCTATTGGAAATTAGTTTGTGTATTGGATACATCGTTTTGAGATTGAAAGAAGACAATTTCTTGGTAAATTTGTGAGTATTATTGCATATCGTTTATGGTTTTACATGTGATGAAATATTTCTAAGGTTTGTCTATTGTTTCTTATCTAAATGCAAATTTTTGTTGGAAAATGTTTGTAAATTATTTCATGTTAAATCCATATTCCTTGAATTTCCTAGAATATATCCTAGAGAGCTTTCTTCTAGTTAATTTCTCCCCTCATAAAAATATATCTAGGGTTTGCAAGTGAAAATTAGGGTTTCATCCGTTAATCCATGCATGAATTTGATATCTCGTAAACTTAGACCTTAAGACTCCATCACCCAAGTAGGGAAAGGCACTAGGATACTTGTGATGATCAAAATTGTTTGAAAATTTTATCCTTTTATTTCTTTTCTAGTTTCCTAAGCTCTTCAATGCAGGGCGCTAAGACTAGGGCAATGCTAGAATTCAACTAGTGCTTGAGGTATCAAGTGATTGAAGCTACTTTAGCTTCTTTTCACATTGATAGCCTTCACACACTCAAAATTTAGCCTCTTTCATAGTGAAAATTGCCTTTGTAGGGATGACATCATCAACCCTAGGTAATTAGTGCCCTAATAAGCCCTATCTTATACAAGGCTTCACCTTGGGGCTTATTTTAAGGTTTTCCATCTCTTATTGTTGATATTATATTTAATAAAACCTTTTCTCTGTGCTTGTATGCCTAGATACACTTTTGTTGAGTTACACCTTGAAACCCTAGGTTTCAATCATTCTTTTCAAGGCTTAGTTTATTGTACATTGCTCCTTTCGTATAAAGAATTGCACCCTAATTCATTGAAGAAGTACCTTAATTAGCCATTCACATACATCACCTTGAACCAATCAACTTAGAATATCCTCTAGGTGATAAACTGGGAAGTCTCCCTTGTGGTGAAATTCCACTAAAGTGCAAGAGGTGGAGTGCTAAGGTGACAGTGGAAACAACACCATTATTGTATCCCAATTTTTCTCTTCTTCTATGAGGCCTATCAAAAGGCCTGCTAGATTTTAAGGAAATAGTTACATTAGAGTTTGTGATAAATGCACCAAGGGGGCAAGAGGAAAAACATTAAAGATGAACAATTAAAACAAGGAGGGGGTGGTAAAACTAATTCAAATAGAAAATGAAAGAGGTGAGAATTCACAGATGTGGAGCTTAAATAGTGAAGGAAAGAACAAAAAAGTGACGATGCCAGTGTTGAACTGGGGAAGGCAAGAACTGAGTGGAAGGCGACATTGGATGAATGGTTGAAGTTTTCCTATAGTTGCAGTCTATAGGAAATGACAACCAAGACCAATGTCCATTGTAGGAAAAGTAGAGTCATGGTGATTGGTCCCATCTAAGGATAATCCATATCGAGTCGGGCCCTACACGAGAGGACAAATTAGAGAGACCCATTAGTAGTGATTTCACCTAGGAAATGGGAAATTGAAAGGAAACAAAGAGAGAGGATATAGAAGGAGGTATTTCCCAAGTAGATTAGGAAGGAAAGGAGTAGAAAGGAGGAGTTTATGAGCGAAATATGAATAGGGGTGCCATTAATTTCTTGAGAAGCCCTAAGGTTGAGAGGCCTAGGGTTGTCACACAATGGTCCCATCTAAAAAATAAGCTTCACTCAACTTGGTAAAGCATATTAATTATGGAAACCTTATGAGGCTAGCATAATCCTGAAGACAGTAGAGAAGGGTTAGGACTATAAAGAAAGGATTTCCTTCAGCATTCAATGGGAAAGGTAAAGAGAAGAAGGGTAGGGTGAAAAATCATCATGGGGAATGAAAAGGCAAGAGAGGGGAACGAGTGCGGTGGCTCAAGTTGGTTAGGGTAGGGAGAGAAATCCCATGGAAAGAAAGAGGAGGAAATGGCATAGATAAACTATGAGAAAGCCAAAATGATGATCAAGGGCATAGGAGATAGAAGAATATTTGTATTATTTTTGAAAATAGCTCAAATCCAATGAGAAGGTCAAGGACAGTCAAAATTGATGAGACTAATAGTTGAGTCTTAGGTAACTCATTTGGTCGAAACCCTACAAAATATACCGAGAGGAGGGTGTCCAAATTAGTGAGGTCAAGTAGACAATGAAAATATAGGTGAGTAATTCTTGGGAAAGGCACAGAAGTTGAATCAGGAAAGCAGGGAGGTGGGTACTGAATTGAAAAGGATGAAAGACCATCAAGGGAATCCTTTCTTGCACTTATGATAATTACACCACTTCTCGATCTTTCTAAAGATGAGGTGGGACCGACATAGCTAGCACTTGAGAGGATTTAAACTTCTCATTGCATTTCTCAAGACTAGGAAAAACAAGAGAAATGCATGAAGGGGAGATCTGGATGATTGACCAATCTAGACTGTAAATTTGTTCTCTCAACTTACTAGGGGGGTTGGTCTTTAACCCTAGTCTAGGTGGACCTCCTTTAAGACCTTAGGTTTATAAGAGAGGAACTATTTAGGAAACTTGTATTGAAGTATAATGTCCAATACCAATCCATACCTAACATCTTTCATCATTCCCTTGATACCACATCCATCCCTTAAGTTAACTATCATTGGTTCATTGCACACATATATCCACATCCTTGAGTAGGGTCAAAAAACTTTGCCGTGGAGGTTTATGTAACTACAAGAATGAAAAATTATAAGATAGGACAAGGGTCTTAAGCGGTCTTAAGTGGTAAAATAAATTCTACATCATAAAAAGCAAGCTTTGATCCTTGAATTATGCACCATATCACAACAATATAAAAAGGAAATAAAAGATGCACCCGAGGGATGGAAAAAACAAGCCAAGCAAAGGGGTAACTCATGCCTCCATGATTTCACTCTCCATTACATCTATACACTTAGGATGTGGAAATCCATCAGTTTGTCGTTTTTACATGGATTCATTTCCCTCCAATCTGGCCTAGTTTCACTAGCACCTATGAATTGAAGGGTTGAACTCAGAAATGCCACCTCTCCTTTGTGGTTGGAAGCACCTAATATTGTTGATCACCTACCCATATTTGCAAATGTAGGGAACACTTTTATGGGACTTGGTATGGTTAGATGCATTTATGGTTATTGTATCTAATTAGTGGTTTACTTCACTTGAGTTAAGAAGGTTTTGCTAGGTTTTTCTGCACAAAGAAGATAAGGCCTTCAGGGCACTTTATTCCACTCCTACTCCACATGATGCCTAGGCCATACTACACTTTTGAAAAGCATGATGACCTTGAAGATACAACGTTTCCCTTCTACGGTAGAACATTGGGAACTTTGATGATCTTGGTTGTTGATGGACATCCCAAAGCACCTTTAGATTCCAAAATGTTGAGCTCATCTTTCTTGGCATTGAGGATTCTTGATGATGTACCGCATGCCCCCAGGCTGGCCTTGACATTAATTGATGGATATGTCTTGACCTGGAGTCAAAATGATGACGATCATCGTTAGGATGATTTAAGGAGGGCTTGTATTTCCTGATGGATACCCAACACTAGAGAGAGAGTACAATGCATCGTCTAGATGACACCCATGGAGATGATGCTGGGCACCTAAAGCTGGATTTCAGACCCTAGATTTGTTTTGAGGCTTGATTTTAGGACACTTCCCTTAATTAAAGTTGATCATGATGCTTAGAGACACATACAACCCTTGCATTGTGCTTTTAGAGTATTTTCACCCTAAAATGGCATGATTCTATGCTTAGAGAGGCCTTATGGCTCACGAGTGTGGGAAAATGTTGGCATATTTTATTTTTTTCAGCTATTGGGTTGATTTTAACCCATTTATTTAGTTTCTACCCAAAATTAAACTTGATTAGGGGCTTTTAGTTATATTAATGGAAGTGATAGCTCTCCTACAAAGGGGTAAACTGTAAACAAACCCTGACGAGATAGGAAATGACTCATCTTAAGGGGTAATCTAAATGGTACATCATAAAAAGCAAGATTTGATATAACCAAGTAAAGAGGTAACTCCTTCCTCCATGATATAACCCTCTATTACATCTATACATTCAATACGTGGACCTCAATCAATTGCTCCCCTAGCTATGACTCTTATCCATGGATACATTTCCCTCCATTTCCACGTGCTTTCAATATTACCTATGAATTGAAGGGTTGACAAGGGAAATGCCACCTCCCCTTAGGGTTGGAAGCACCTAATAGGTTTGATCAGCTAGCCACCTCTACAAAGGTAGGAAACACTTTTTGGGACATGGTCTTGAAAGTGATCTCTATTTGAAGTATTATTATGCCCTTAACAA
Source organism: Pinus albicaulis (assembly GCA_034641835.2). Classification (NCBI taxonomy): domain Eukaryota; kingdom Viridiplantae; phylum Streptophyta; class Pinopsida; order Pinales; family Pinaceae; genus Pinus; species Pinus albicaulis. The sequence goes on from CM076575.1 coordinate 311,644,258, forward strand.
TTATGCATCTATGGTTATTGTCTCTAATTAGAGGCTTATTTAGCTTGAGTTTGAGATGGTTTTGCTAGGATTTTTTCGAGAGATAATTTGAGGCCCTTAGGGCACATTATTCCACTCCTACACATAATAGCTAGGCCATTCTACACTTCCAAATTTCATGATGACCTTGCAAATGCAACGTTTCCCCGCTATAGTAGATCATTGGAAACTTTGATGACATTGGTTATTGATGTTGAGATTTTGTGTATTTGGGGTAGCATCAGTTGTGCTCTAGCTACCAAATTTTGAGGAGGGACTAGAGTACGCTTGATCTACAAGACCCAGATATTGATTTGGGAAATTTCATCTAGTTTAGGAGATAATAAATTAATTAATTATTTTAATGTATTTCCTAAGTTAAAACTTAGGGAACTTAAATAATTAAAGTGAATTTAATTAAACATGTGATGAAATTGTCTTAAGTCACACGGATCAAGCTTTCTTTTAATCTTGGCCATTGATTCAAGATCTGATCATGGTCGTTGGTTTCCCAATGTGAAAAGTATAAAGGAAAGGCTTTGGGTCATTTGTAAAGACACAGAGAGGTAGAGCACTGAAGCTAAGCATAGATTCTAGGGCGAGTTTGCTAAGAATTCTCAGAAATGTTTTAGCTGCAGAGAGGGGAATTTAGACCAAGGGGATGATCTGATCCCAGGGTCTAGAATCAGCTAGAGGCAGAGATCAGCACAGAGAGGCAGCGCACAGGAGCAGGAAAGCAGCAGCAGGAAGGGTAGCAATTGTGCTATGCAGGTGTTGCGCAGTCCCTCAAGGACAACGTGATTTTCTGCAGGAAACCCTCAGGGGTTACGCAGAGACCCTAAGGCTAAGTGTAAGGACTGCGTCACCCAGTCAAGGGTAACGTAGCCCTTTCCGGAGTAGAGCTGAGGGACATAGGGGCTTCAGAGGCTGACGCAGAGGCTTCAGGGGTAATGCTGGGGTTTCTAGGCCCTAATTTTGACGAAGTTCTATAAATCCCATTTGAGGGTGTGGATCAATCATTATTTTGGCTTCAGAACAACCAGTGAGCTTTAGATCTATTATCTCTCTATTAGGTTTTCCATATCTGGAACCCAGATTTGTTGTATTCAAAAAATTCTTAATAATAAAACCCTCCAGCAGCTAGAAGACCGGTTTTCTCGCATTGGGTTTTTTCGGGCACTATTTGTCCATAAATAACTATGTCACTTTGTCTATGTGTGCATGAACTTGTTTTAGATCTAGATTGGTGGAGATATGTTATGTGTTTTTCTTCGATTTTAACTTGAATTTTATTCAATTAATAACTTATATAAATAGGAGGAGCATAACCGGATTAACAGTAATAATTTCTGCATAAACTATAAAGATTCAGAAATTTTCACAATTGATAGACACCCCATAGCACCCTCAGATGACATAATGTTGATCCCATCTTTCTTGGCATTCAGGATTCTTGATGATGTAACCTGTGGACCTAGCATGCCCCTAGGTTGGCCTTGAGAGTACTTGGTGGGCATGCACTGACTTGGAGCCCAAATGATGGTATTCATCCTTACGATGGTTAGGGAGGGTTTGACTTACTTCATGGAGCCCCAACGCTAGATAGAGAGTGCACTACGTTCTCTAGATGGTACCCTTGGAGATGAAGCAGGGCACCTAGAGCTGGATTTTGGACACATGGAGATATTTTGAGGCTTTCTTAGATGAGCCTTTCTCAAATTAAGGTTGATAATGATGCTTATAGACAGATCCAACCCTTGCATTGCATTTTTGGAGAAATTTTAGCCCTAAAATGGCATCACATAATGCCTAGAGAGGCCTTATGGCTCACAAGTGTGGGAAAATGCTGGCATATTTTATTTTGTTGAGCTACTACATTGTCTTGTAATGCATTTCCTCTGTCTACTCAAAAGTAAACTTGTTTAGGGGATTTCAGTTAGATTAATGGATGTAATAGACCTCCAATAAAAGGAGGATCACGCCATTCATTTGTTCATCATAATATTTGCATATTTTGGCCTCCTTATAGAGATCTCAACTTAACCTTTGTATTTCGCTAATTGTGGATATGTGGTCTTCGAGGAGCTATTTCTATTGGAAATTAGTTTGTGTATTGGATACATCATTTTGAGATTGAAAGAAGACAATTTCATGGTAAATTTGTGAGTATTATTGCATATCGTTTATGGTTTTACATGTGATGAATGCAAATTTTTGTTGGAAAATATTGGTAAATTATTTCATGTTAAATCCATATTCCTTGAATTTCCTAGAATATATCCTAGAGAGCTTTCTTATAGTTAATTTTGCCCCTCATAAAAATATATCTACGATTTGCAAGTGAAAAATAGGGTTTCATTTGTTAATCCATGCATGAATTTGATATCTCGTAAACTTAGTCCTTAAGACTCCATCACCCAAGTAGGGAAAGGCACTAGGATCCTTGTGATGATCAAAATTGTTTGAAAATTTTATCCTTTTCTTTCTTTTCTAGTTTCCTAAGCCCTTCAACGCAGGGTGCTAAGACTAGGGAAATGCTAGAATTCAACTAGTGCTTGAGGTATCAAGTCATTGAAGCTACTTTAGCTTATTTTCACATTGATAGACTTCACACACTCAAAATTTAGCCTCTTTCATAGTGAAAATTACCTTTGTAGGGATGACATCATCAACCCTAGGTAATTAGTGCCCTAATAAGGCCTATCTTATACAAGGCTTCACCTTGGGGCTTATTTTAAGGTTTTCCGTCTCCTATTGTTGATATTATCTTTAAGAAAACCTTTTCTATGTGCTTGTATGCCTAGATACACTTTTGTTGAGTTACACCTTGAAACCCTAGGTTTCAAGCATTCTTTTCAAGGCTTAGTTTATTGTACATTGTTCCTTTCGTATAAAGAATTTTAACCTAATTCATTGAAGAAGTACCTTAATTAGCCATTCACATACATCACCTTGAGCCAATCGAATTAGAAAATCCTTTAGGTGATAAACTGGGAAGTCTCCCTTGTGGTGAAATTCCACTAAAGTGCAGGAGGTGGAGTGCTAAGGTGACAGTGGAAACAACACCATTATTATATCCCAATATTTCTCTTCCTCTGTGAGGCCTATCAAAAGGCCTGCTATATTTTAAGGAAATAGTTACATTAGAGTTTGTGATAAATGCACCAAGGGGGCAAGAGGGACAACACTAAAGATGAACAATTAAAACAAGGAAGGGGTGGTAAAAATAATTCAAATAGAAAATGAAAGAGGTGAGAATTCACAGATGTGGAGCTTAAATAGTGAAGGAAAGAACAAAAAAGTGATGATGCCAGTGTTGAACTAGGGAAGGCAAGAACCGAGTGGAAGGAGGCATTGGATGAATGGTTGAAGTTTTCCTATAGCTGTAGTCTATAGGAAATGACAACCAAGACCAATTTCCTTTGTAGGAAAAGTAGAGTCATGGTGATTGGTCCCATCTAAGGATAATCCATCTCGAGTCGGGCCCTACCTGAGAGGACAACCTAGAGAGACCCATTAGTAGTGATTTCACCTAGGAAATGGGAAATCGAAAGGAAACAAAGGGAGAGGATATAGAAGGAGGTCTTTCCCAAGTAGATTAGGAAGGAAAGGAGTAGAAAGGAGGAATTGTTGAGCGAAAGTATGAATAGGGGTGCCATTAATTTCTTGAGAAGCCCTAAGGTTGAGAGGCCTAGGGTTGTCACACAATGGTCCCATCCGAAAACTAAGCTTCACTCAACTTGGTAAAGCATATTAATTATGGAAACCTTATGAGGCTAGCATAATCCTTAAGACACTAGAGAAAGGTTAGGACTATAAAGAAAGGATTTCCTTCAGCATTCAATGGGAAAGGTAAAGAGAAGAAGGGTAGGGTGAAAAATTATCATGGGGAATGAAAAGGAAAGAGAGGGGAATGAATGTGGTGGCTCAAGTTGGTTAGGGTAGGAAGAGAAACCCGATGGGAAGAAAGAGGGAGAAATGACAAAGATAAACTATGAGAAAGCCAAAATGAGATCAAGGGCATAGGAGATAGAAGCATATTTGTATTATGTTTGAAAATAGCTCAAATCCAATCAGAAGGTCAAGGACGGTCAAAATTGATGAGACTAATAGTTGAGTCTTAGGTAACTTCATCTGGTCTAAACCCTACAAAATATACCAAGAGGAGGGTGTCCAAATCAGTGAGGTCAAGTAGACAATGAAAATATAGGTGAGTAATTCATGGGAAAGGCACAAAATTTGAATGAGGAAAGCATAAAGGTGGGTGCTAAATTGAAAAGAATGAAATGCCATCAAGGGAATCCTTTCTTACACTTATGATAATTAAACCACTTCTCGATCTTTCTAAAGATGAGGGGGGACCAAGATAGGTAGCACTTGAGAGGATTTAAACTTCTCATTTCATTGCTCAAGACTAGGAAAAACAAGAGAAATTTATGAAGGGGAGATCTGGATGATTGACCGATCTGGACTGTAAACTTGTTCTCTCACCTTACTAGGGGGGTTGGTTTTTAACCCTAGTCTAGGTGGACCTCCTCTAAGACCTTAGGGTTATAGGAGAGGCACTATTTAGGAAACTTTTATTGAATTAGTGTGTCCACTACCATTCCATACCTAACATCTTTCATCATTCCCTTGATACTGCATCCATCCTTTAAGTTAACTATCATTGGTTCATTGCACACATATATCCACATCCTTGAGTAGGGCCAGAAAACTTTTCCCTGGAGGTTTATGTAACTACAAGAATGAAAACTTGTATAAGATAGGACAAGGGTCTTAAGCGGTAAAATAAATTCTACATCATAAAAAGAAAGCTTTTATCCTTGAATTATGCACCATATAACAACAATATAAAAAGTAAATAAAATATGCACCAGAGGGATGGAAAAAACAAGCCAAGCAAAGGGGTAACTCATGCCTCCATGATTTCACCCTCAATTACATCTATACACTTAAGATGTGGACATCCATTAGTTTTTCGTTTTTACATGGATTCATTTCCCTCCAATCTGGCCTAGTTTCACTAGCACCTATGAATTGAAGGGTTGACCTCAGAAATTCCACCTCCCCTTTATGGTTGGAAGCACCTAATATTGTTGATCACCTACCCACATTTGAAAATGTAGGGAACACTTTTATGGGACTTGTTATGGTTATATGCATCTATAGTTATTGTATCTAATTAGTGGTTTACTTCAATTTAGTTAAGAAGGTTTTTCTAGGTTTTTTTGCACAAATAAGTTAAGGCCTTTAGGGCACATTATTCCACTCCTACTCCACATGATGCCTAGGCCATACTAAACTTTTGAAGAGCATGATGACCTTGCAGATACAACGTTTCCCTTATACGGTAGAGAATTTGGAACTTTGATGATCTTGGTTGTTGATGGACATCCCAGAGCACCCTTAGATTCCAAAATGTTGAGCTCATCTTTCTTGGCATTGAGGATTCTTGATGATGTATCGCATGCCCCCAGGCTGGCCTTGACATTAATTGATGGATATGTCTTGACCTGGAGTGCAAATGATGACGATCATCGTTAGGATGATTTAAGGAGGGCTTGTATTTCCTGATGGATACCCAACACTAGAGAGAGATTAAAATGCATCATCTATATGACACCCATGGAGATGACGCAGGGCACCTAAAGCTGGATTTCGGACACCTAGATTTGTTTGAGGCTTGATTTTAGGACACTTCCCTTAATTGAGGTTGATCATGATGCTTAGAGACACATCCAACGTTTGCATTGTGCTTTTAGAGTATTTTCACCCTAAAATGGCATGATTCCATGCTTAGAGAGGCCTTATGGCTCATGAGTGTGGGAAAATGTTCGCATATTTTATTTTGTTGAGCTATTGGGTTGGATTTTGACCCATTTACTTAATTTCTACCAAAAATTATACTTGATTAGGGGATTTTGGTTATATTAATGGAAGTGATAGATCTCCTACAAAGGGGTAAACTGTAAACCAACCCTGATGAGATAGGAAGTGACTCATCTTAAGGGGTAATATAAATGGTACATCATAAAAAGAAAGATTTTATCCTTGAGTTATTCAACATATAAAAGCATTATAAAAAAGTAAAAGGCACATGAGAGGGTGGAAAAATTAGGCCAAGGAAAGGGGTAACTCATGCCTCCATGATATAACCCTCTATTACATCTATACACTCAATATGTGGACTCAATGAAATGCTCCCCTACCCATGGCACTTAGCCATGGAGACATTTCCCTCCATTTCCACGTGCTTTCAATATTAGCTATGAATTGAAGGGTTGACATGGGAAATGCCACCTTCTCTTAGGGGTTGGAAGCACATAATAGGGTTGATCAACTATCCACCTCTACAAAGGTAGGAAACACTTTTATGGGACATGGTATGGTTAGATATTTGAAAGTGATCTCTATTTGAAGTATTATTATGCCCTTAACAATTATGTATGGTTCACTTAGATGCATCTATGGTTATTGTCTCTAATTAGAGGCTTATTTCGCTTGAGTTTGAGGTGGTTTTTCTAGAATTTTTCCAGAGAGAAGTTGAGGCCCTTAGGGCACATTATTCCACTCCTACACATAATACCTAGGCCATACTACACTTCCAAATTTCATGATGACCTTTAAAATGCAGCATTTCCCTGCTATAGTAGATCATTGGAAACTTTGATGACATTGGTTATTTATAGACACCCCATAGCACCCTCAGATGCCATAATGTTGATCCCATCTTTCTTGGCATTTAGGGTTCTTGATGATGTACCCTGTGGACCTAGCATGCCCCCAGGTTGGCCTTGAGACTACTTGGTGGGCATGCATTGACTTGGAGCCCAAACGATGGTATTCATCCTTAGGATGGTTAGGCAGGGTTTGAATTACCTCATGGAGCCCCAACACTAGAGAGAGAGTGCACTACGTTCTCTAGATGGCACCCTTGGAGATGAAGCAGGGCACCTAGAGCTGGATTTTGGACACATGGAGATATTTTGAGGCTTGCTTAGATGAGCCTTTCTCAAATTAAGGTCGATAATGATGCTTATAAACACATCCAACCCTTGCATTGCATTTTTGGAGAAATTTTAGCCCTAAAAGGGCATCACATAATGCCTAGAGAGGCCTTATGGCTCACAAGTGTGGGAAAATGCTAGCATATTTTATTTTGTTGAGTTACTACATTGTCTTGTAATGCATTTCCTTTGTCTACTCAAAATTAAACTTGTTTAGGGGATTTCAGTTAGATTAATGGATGCGATAGACCTCCAATAAAAGGAGGATCACTCCACTCATTTGTTCATCATAATATTTTCAGATTTTGGCCTCCTTACAGAGATCTCAACTTATCCTTTGTTCATCATAATATATCTAGGGTTTGCAAGTGAAAACTAGGGTTTTATCCGTTAATCCATGCATGAATTTGATATCTCGTAAACTTAGCCCTTAGGACTCCATCACCCAAGTAGGGAAAGGCACTAGGATCCTTGTGATGATCAAAATTATTGGAAAATTTTATCCTTTTCTTTCTTTTCTAGTTTCCTAAGCCATTCAAAGCAGGGCGCTAAGACTAGGGAAATGCTAGTGCTTGAGGTATCAAGTCATTGAAGCTACTTTAGCTTCTTTTCACATTGATAGACTTCACACACTCAAAATTTAGCCTCTTTCATAGTGAAAATTGCCTTTGTAGGGATGGCATCATCAACCCTAGGTAATTAGTGCCCTAATAAGCCCTATCTTATACAAGGCTTCACCTTGGGGCTTATTTTAAGGTTTTCCATCTCCTATTGTTGATATTATCTTTAAGAAAACCTTTTCTATGTGCTTGTATGCCTAGATACACTTTTGTTGAGTTACACCTTGAAACCCTAGGTTTCAGGCATTCTTTTCAAGGCTTAGTTTATTGTACATGATTCCTTTCGTATAAATAATTGTACCCTAATTCATTGAAGAAGTACCTTAATTAGCCATTCACGTACATCACCTTGAGCCAATCGACTTAGAAAATCCTTTAGGTGATAAACTGGGAAGTCTCCCTTGTGGTGAAATTCCACTAAAGTGTAGGAGGTGGAGTGCTAAGGTGATAGTGGAAACAACACCATTATTGTATCCCAATCTTTCTCTTCCTCTGTGACGCCTATCAAAAGGCCTGCTAGATTTTAAGGAAATAGTTACATTAGAGTTTGTGATAAATGCACCAAGGGGGAAAGAGGGACAACACTAAAGATGAACAATTAAAACAAGGAAGGGGTTGTAAAAATAATTCAAATAGAAAATGAAAGAGGTGAGAATTTACAAATGTGGAGTTTAAATAATGAAGGAAAGAACAAAAAAGTGATGATGCCAGTGTTGAACTGGGGTAGGCAAGAACCGAGTGGAAGGAGGCATTGGATGAATGGTTGAAGTTTTCCTATAGCTGCAGTCTATAGGAAATGACAACCAAGACCAATGTCCTTTGTAGGAAAATTAGAGTTATAGTGATTGGTCCCATGCAAGGATAAACCATCTCGATTCGGGCCCTACCCGAGAGGACAACCTAGAGAGACCCATTAGTAGTGATTTCACCTAGGAAATGGGAAATCGAAAGGAAACAAAGGGAGAGGATATAGAAGGAGGTCTTTCCCAAGTAGATTAGGAAGGAAAGGAGTAGAAAGGAGGAGTTGATGAACGAAAGTATGAACAGGGGTGCCATTAATTTCTTGAGAATCCCTAAGGTTGTGAGGCCTAGGGTTGTCACATAATGGTCCCATCCGAAAACTAAGCTTCACTCAACTTGGTAAAGCATATTAATTATGGAAACTTTATGAGGCTAGCATAATGCTTAAGACACTAGAGAAAGGTTAGGACTATAAAGAAAGGATTTCCTTCAAAATTCAATGGGAAAGGTAAAGAGAAGAAGGGTAGGGTGAAAAATCATCATGGGGAATGAAAAGGCAAGAGAGGGGAACGAATGCGGTGGCTCAACTTGGTTAGGGTAGGAAGAGAAACCCCATGGAAAGAAAGAGGGAGAAATGGCTAGATAAACTATGAGAAAGCCAAAATGATGATCACGGGCATAGGAGATAGAATCATATTTGCATTATGTTTGAAAATAGCTCAAATCCAATGAGAAGGCGGTCAAAATTGATGAGACTAATAGTTGAGTCTTAGGTAACTTCATTTGGTTGAAACCCTACAAAATATACCAAGAGGAGGGTGTCCAAATTAGTGAGGTCATGTAGACAATGAAAATATAGGTGAGTAATTTTTGGGAAAGGCACAAAAGTTGAATCAGGAAAGAAGGGAGGTGGGTGCTAAATTGAAAAGGATGAAAGATTATCAAGGGAATCCTTTCTTGCACTTATGATAATTACACCACTTCTCGATCTTTCTAAAGATGAGGGGGGGCGAGATAGGTAGCACTTGAGAGGATTTAAACTTTTCATTGCAATGTTGAACACTAGGAAAATCAAGAGAAATGTATGAAGGGAAGATCTGGATGATTGACCAATCTAGACTGTAAACTTGTTCTCTCACCTTACTAGGGGGGTTGGTCTTTAACCCTAGTCTAGGTGGACCTCCTCTAAGACCTTAGTGTTATAGGAGAGGTACTATTTAGGAAACTTGTATTGAAGTATTGTGTCCAATAACATTCTATATCTAACATCTTTCATCATTCTCTTGATACAACATCCATCCTTTAAGTTAACTATCATTGGTTCATTGCACACATATATCCACATCCTTGAGTGGGGCCAGAAAACTTTTTTGTGGAGGTTTATGTAACTACAAGAATGAGTCTTAAGGGGTCTTAAGCGGTAAAATAAATTCTACATCATAAAAATCAAGCTTTGATCCTTGAATTGTGCACCATATAACAACAGTATAAAAAGGAAATAAAAGATGCACCAGAGGGATGGAAAAAACAAGCCAAGCAAAGGGGTAACTCATGCCTCCATGATTTCACCCTCCATTACATCTATACACTTAGGATGTGGACATCCATCAGTTTGTCGGTTTTACATGGTTTCATTTCCCTCCAATGTGGCCTAGTTTCACTAGCACCTATGAATTAAAGGGTTGACCTCAGAAATGCCACCTCCCCTTTGTGGTTGGAAGCACCTAATATGATTGATCACCTACCCACATTTGCAAATGTAGGGAACATTTTTATGGGACTTGGTATGGTTAGATGCATCTATGTTTATTGTATCTAATTAGTAGTTTCCTTCACTTAGGTTAAGAAGGTTTTGCTAGGTTTTTGTGCGCAAAGAAGATAAGGCCTTCAGGGCACATTATTCCACTCCTACTCCACATGATGCCTAGGCCATACTACACTTTTGAAGAGCATGATCACATTGCAGATACAACGTTTCCCTTCTACAGTACAGCATTGGGAACTTTTATGATCTTGGTTGTTGATGGACATCCCAGAGCACCCTTAGATTCCAAAATGTTGAGCTCATCTTTCTTGGCATTGAGGATTCTTGATGATGTACCGCATGCCCCCAGGCTGGCCCTGACATTACTTGATGGATATGTCTTGACCTGGAGTCCAAATAATGACAATCATCATTAGGATGATTTAAGGAGGGCTTGTATTTCCTGATGGATACCAAACACTAGAGAGAGAGTACAATGCATCATCTAGATGACACCCACGGAGATAACGCAGGGCACCTAAAGTTGGATTTCGGACAGCTAGATTTGTTTTGAGGCTTGATTTGAGGACACTTCCCTTAATTAAGGTTGATCATGATCCTTAGAGACACATCCAACCCTCGCATTGTGCTTTTAGAGTATTTTCTCCCTAAAATGACATGATTCTATGCTTAGAGAGGCCTTATGGCTCACGAGTGTGGGAAAAGGTTGGCATATTTTATTTTGTTGAGCTATTGGGTTGGATTTTAACCCATTTACTTAATTTCTACCCAAAATTTAAATTAATTAGGGGCTTTTAGTTAGATTAATACCAGTGATAGATCTCCTACAAAGGGGTAAACCGTAAACCAACCCTGATGAGATAGCAAATGACTCATCTTAAGGGGCAATCTCATGTATTTTATCATAAAAAGTAAGATTTGATCCTTGAGTTATTCAACATATAAAAGCATCATAAAAAGAAAGGCACACGGAGGGGTGGAAAAATTAGGCCAGGGAAAGGGGTAACTCATGGCTCCATGATATAATCACTTATATTACATCTATACACTCAATATTGTGGACCTCAATCAATTCTCCTAGCCATGACACTTAGCCATGGGGTGTTCCCTCCATTTTCCACGTGCTTTCATATTACCTATGAGTTGAAGGGTTGACATGGAAATGCCCCCCTTAGGGTTGGAAGCCCATATAATAGGTTTGATGACTAGCCACCTCTAGGATGTCAGGAAACACTTTTATGGGACATGGTATAGTTAGATATTTGAAAGTGATCTCTATTTGAAGTATTATTATGCCCTTAAAAATTATGCATGGTTCACTTAGATGCATCTATGGTTATTGTCTCTAATTAGAGGCTTATTTCGCTTGAGTTTGAGATGGTTTTGCTAAGATATTTTCTAGAGAGAAGTTGAGGCCCTTAGGGCACATTATTCCACTCCCACACATAATACATAGGCCATACTACACTTCCAAATTTCATGATGACCTTGCAAATGTAGTGTTTCCCTGCTATAGTAGATCATTGGAAAATTTGATGACATTGGTTATTTATAGACACCCCATACCACCCTCAGATGCCATAATGTTGATGCCATCTTTCTTGGCATTAAGGATTCTTGATGACGTACCCATGGACCTAGCATGCCCCCAGGTTGGCCTTGAGACTACTTGGTAGGCATGCGTTGACTTGGAGCCCAAAAAATGGTGATCATCCTTAGGATGGTTAGGGAGGGCTTGAATTACCTCATGGAGCCCCAACGCTAGAGAGAGAGTGCACTACCTTCTCTAGATGGCACCCATGGAGATGAAGCAGGGCACCTAGAGTTGGATTTTGGACGCATGGAGATATTTTGAGGCTTGCTTTGATGAGCCGTCCTCGAATTAATTTTGCTAATGATGCTTATAGACACATCTAGCCCTTGCATTGCATTTTTGGAGAAATTTTAGCCCTAAAAGGGCATCACATAATGCCTAGAGAGGCCTTATGGCTCACAAGTGTGGGAAAATGCCGACATGTTTTATTTTGTTGAGCCACTAGGTTGTCTTGTAATGTATTTCCTCTATGTCTACTCAAAATTAAACTTGTTTAGGGGATTTCAGTTAGATTAATGGATGTGATAGACCTCCAATAAAAGGAGGATCACTCCATTCATTTGTTCATCATAATATTTGCATATTTTGGCCTTCTTACAGAGATCTCAACTTAACCTTTGTATTTCACTACTTGCGGAGATGTGTTCTTCGTGGAGCTATTTCTATTGGAAATTAGTTTGTGTATTGGATACATCGCTTTGAGATTGAAAGAAGACAATTTCTTGGTAAATTTGTGAGTATTATTGCATATGGTTTATGGTTTTACATGTGATGAAATATTGCTAAGGATTGTCTATTGTTTCTTGTTTAAATGCAAATTTTTGTTGGAAAATATTGGTAAAATATTTCATGTTAAATCCATATTCCTTGAATTTCCTAGAATATCTCCTAGAGAGTTTTCTTCTAGTTAATTTCTCCCCTCATAAAAATATATCTAGGGTTTGAAAGTGAAAACTAGGGTTTCATTCGTTACTCCATGCATGAATTTGATATCTCGTAAACTTAGCCCTTAAGAATCCATCACCCAAGTAGGGAAAGGCAGTAGGATCCTTGTGATGATCAAAATTGTTTGAAAATTTTATCCTTTTCTTTCTTTTCTAGTTTCCTAAGCCCTTCAAGGCAGGGCATTAAGACTAGGGCAATGCTAGAATTCAACTAGTGCTTGAGGTATCAAGTGATTGAAGCTACTTTAGCTTCTTTTCACCTTGATTGACTTCACACACTCAAAATTTAGCCTCTTTCATAGTAAAAATTGCCTTTGTAGGGATGACATCATCAACCCTAGGTAATTAGTGCCTTAACTTATACTAGGCTTCACCTTGGGGCTTGTTTTAAAGTTTTCCATCTCCTATTGTTGATATTATCTTTAAGAAAACCGTTTCTATGTGCTTGTGTGCCTAGATACACTTTTGTTGAGTTACACCTTGAAACCCTAGATTTCAAGCATTCTTTTCAAGGATTCTTTTATTGTACATTGTTCCTTTCGTATAAAGAATTGTGCCCTGATTCATTGAAGAAGTACCTTAATTAGCCATTCACATACATCACCTTGAGCCAATCGACTTAGAAAATCCTTTAGGTGATAAATTGGGAAGTCTCCCGTGTGGTGAAATTCCACTAAAGTGCAGGAGGTGGAGTGCTAAGGTGACAGTGGAAATGTCATTGTTGTATCCCAATCTTTCTCTTCCCCTGTGAGGCCTATCACAAGGCCTGCTATATTTTAAGGAAATAGTTACATTAGAGTTTGTGATAAATGCACCAAGAGGGCAAGAGGGACGACACTAAAGATGAACAATTAAATCAAGGAAGGGGTGGAAAGACTAATTCAAATATAAAATGAAAGATGTAAGAATCCACAGACGTGGAGCTTAAATAGTGAAGGAAAGAACAAAAAAGTGATGATGCTAGTGTTGAACTGGGGAAGGCAAGAACCGAGTGGAAGGAGGCATTGGATGAATGGTTGAAGTTTTCCTATAGCTGGAGTGTATAGGATATGACAACCAAGCCTAATGTACTTTGTAGGCAAAGTAGAGTCATGGTGATTGGTCCCATCTAAGGAGAATCCATCTCGAGTTGGATTCTCCATTACACCATAAGGAACCATTGCATGTACCAACCTTGACTAGAGAGAAAATGACTCATCTTAAGTTGTCTTAAGGGGTAAAATAAATGCTACATCATAAAAAGCAAGCTTTGATCCTTGAACTATGCACCATATAAAAACAATATCAAAAATAAATAAAAGAAGTACTAGAGGGGTGGAAAAAACAAGCAAAGGAATGGGGTAGCTCATGCCTTCATGATTTCATCCTCCATTACATCTATACACTTAGGATGTGGGCATCCATCAGTTTTTCCTTCTTCCATGACACTTGGCCATTGATTCATTTCCCTCCACTATGGCCTAGTTTCACTAACTTTTATGAATTGAAGGGTTGAGCTAAAAAACAACCTCCCATTTGGGGTTGGAAGCACTTGATATGGTTGATCACCTACCCAAATTTGCAAATGTAGGGAACACTTTTATTGGACTTGGTATGGTTATATGCATCTATGGTAATTGTATCTAATTAGTGGTTTTCTTCACTTGAGTTCAGAAGGTTTTTCTAGCTCGTTTTGCACAAAGAAGTTGAGGCCTTCAGGGCACGCTATTCCATTCCTACTCCACATGATTCCTAGGCCATACTACACTTTCAAAGAGCATGATGACCTTCCAGATACAATATTTACCTTATACAGTAGAGCATTGGGAACTTTGATGATCTTGGTTGTTGATGGACATCCTAGAGCACCCTTAGATTCCAAAATGTTGAGCTCATATTTCTTGGCATTGGGGATTCTTGATGATGAACCTAGTGGACCTAGCATGCCCCAAGTTGGCCTTGACATTACTTGATGGATATGTCTTGACCTGGAGTCCAATGATGGTGATAATTGTTAGGATGATTAAGGAGGGCTTGTTTTTCTTGATGGATACCCAACACTAGAGAGAGAGTACACTACATCGTCTAGATGACACCCATGGAGATGACGCAGGGCACCTAAAGCTACATTTTGGACAACTAGATTTGTTTTGAGGACACTTACTCAAATTAAGGTTGATCATGATGCTTAGAGACACATCCAGCCCTTGCATTGTGATTTGGAGCATTTTCGCCCTAAAATGGAATGATTTCATGGTTAGAGAGGCCTTATGGATCACAAGTGTGGGAAAATGTTGGCATATTTTATTTTGTTGAGCTGTTGGGTTGGCTTTTAACCCATTTACTTTATGTTTACCCAAAATTAAACTTGTTTAGGGGCTTTTAGTTAGATCGATGGAAATCATAGACCTCCTATAACGGGAGGACCTCTTCATTCATTTGTTCATAATCATCTTTGTTGATACCAACCTCCTTAGAGAGAGCTCAACTTATAATTTGTATTTCGCTACTTTCGGAGATGTGATATTTTGTGGAGTTATTACTATTGTAGGCTAGTTTGTGTATGTGAGACATCTTTTTGGGTTTGAAAGAAGGCAATTTCTTGGAAAATTTGTGAGTATTATTGCATATCATATACGATTTTACATGTGATGAAATATTGCTAAGGTTTTTCTATTATTTCTTGTCTAAATGAAAATTTCTTGAAAAAATCTTCTTGGTAAATTATTGCATTCTAAATCTACTTTCAATCAATTCCCTAGAATAATTCCTCTTGTTAATTTCTCCCCTCATAAAAAGATAGTTAGGGTTCACAAGTGAAAAATAGGGTTTTCTCCTTTACTCCATGAATGAATTTGATATCTCTTAAAGTTATTCCCTAAGACTCCATCACCCAAGTAGGGAAAGCCACTAGGATCCTTGTGATGGTCAAAAACTCTTTGTAAATTTTATCCTTTTATTTCTTTTATAATATCCTAAGTCCTTTAAGGCAAGCCGCTAGGGCCAGGACAAGGGTCGAATTCATCTAGGGGTTGAGGAATCAAGGCATTGAAGCTACTTTAGTTTTTGTTCACTTTGATTGAATTCACACTCTTAAAATTGAGCCTCATTCATGGTGAAAATTACGTTTGTAGGGCTAACATCATCAACCCCAGGTAATTAGTGCCCTAATAAACCCTAAAATATTTCAAGGCTTCATCTTAGGGCTTATTTGAAGGTTTTAATCTCCTATGGTTAATATTATCTTCAAGTAAACATCGTCTATGTGCTTGTATGCCTAGATACACATTTGTTGAGTTACACCTTGAAACCCTAGGTATCAAGCATTCTTTTTAACGCTTATTTTATGGTGCATTGTTCCTTTTACATAAAGAATTGTGTCCTAATCCATAGAAGAAGTACCTTGATTAGACATTCACATACATCATTTGAGCTAATTGACTTAGAACATCCTTTAGGTGATAGAGGAGAAAGCCTCTCGTGTGGTGAAATTCCATTAAAGAGCAGAAGGTGGAGTGTTAAGGTAACAACAAAATGTGATGTTCCATTTTCTGGTTTACCCTTACAGCATGGTCAGGATGGACTTCCAGGGTTGGAGGCAGCTAGGTTACAGGAGTTGGTTTACTCTATCAACGGGCCCAGGGGCCTTTGGAGTGGTTTTGAGGAGTTTCTATGAGGTCCGATGGCATTCGCTTAGTATATTCCATCCTTTTCACAATTTTCCTTTTGTTCCGGTGCATTTCGACAACTTTCAAAAATAGATTTATTAATTGGCCTGACTCAATTAATTACGCTTATGGTGGCATTTCGGGAGTAACACTTGACATAACACCTTAGTGTAATAGCTCTTTGGAACTGGAACAAGAAGATATATAGGATGGTATGGTTAGAAGTGAGTTTCAGTGGCCTGAGGAGACATGGTGGCCAATTTGCCATTTCCCCACATTAAAAAGATATTTTAATTGAACTAAAAAGATGGGAATGTGCTCAATGATTAAAATAATAATAAAATAGGAGGTTCTAGAGCGGTTCATGGGATATATAAAAAGAGGAGGAGGAGGCCATTGGAGGACATCTTGGATTGTTTATATTTTCTATTGGTGAGGTTTGGAGAACCTAGTTCCCAACTTCTCTAGCCCCAGGACAGACACCCTCGGGTATGCTATTTAGTGTTGGACGAAAACCCAACTCTCTTCGAGGAGACTATATCTAGGAGTTTCATAGAGCTTCAAGGATGTTGGATTGAGGATCATCCAAGTCCTCAATTGGTGCTTCATCGTCTTTCAGTTGATTTAGTGGTAATTGTTGTTGGAGGGAGAGTGCAACCATTATGGAGTTTTGAGAGATCAGGATCAACATAGCAGCAGAATATTTGTAGGTCCACTCAGCTATTATCTTTCCTATTTTGTTTTAGATGTTTCCAGTTGTACTCTGCATGCTATATTATAAGAAATAAAGCTGAGTCATTCCTTGTGCTGCATTTTCTAATGTTATTTGAGTGTCTGGATTTACTTTTGCAAATTGTCAATGTATTTGCCGTGCTTGTATATTTTATGGGTTCCTATTTACTAGTGCATTTTGGATTAATTTCGTGTATTTTGGCGAAAATGTCGGCATAAAATTTAAATTTTATAAAGAAAAATCTCAGAAAATTAACACAAAATTTCCTAAAGGGATATTACAGTGGTATGAGAGCATTGATCTTGGCTCAGCCTACGGGTTTTTAGTTTTTTGTTGCAGCTATTATGGTTCAAAGGTTTCAAGATTATTTGCAAAAATTTTGTGCCAGATTCCTCTATTTTCCAAAAAAGCCAAAGACCTAGCTCGACAAATTCTCCTTATTGAGTGCCCAACAAATTTTCTGCCAAATTGTTCTTTGATCAATAACTATCCGACCAATCAACAATGTGCCAAAATATTAAAGAAGCATTTTGATTATTTTATAAAGGGTCCAAAGGTTGAAAGTAATACAAAGGGATCAAATAATTTTTTAATTTATTTTGCCCGTGAGAATTTTTTTTCAAATGTCGTGGCACATTATTTTATAAGTGGGGACGCGATAAAATTATATCTGGAAGGGCCAATTTAACCCCACGCATAACCATCAACAAAAGGCGTACATAGGGGCTAATATTTCTTGGAGATCTAAAATTCTTATTGCTCAATTAAGGACTAATTCTCATCAACTTCGTTGTGAAACAGGGCGCTGGAAAAGGCCAAAAGAAATGTGGGAAGAAAGAGTATGTATTTTTTGCTCCTCTGGAAAAGTGGAAACAGAAAAACATTTCATTCTAGAATGTGAGGCCTTCAAAGACACCAGGGAAAACTATGCAGGTATTCTGGCAGCTAATTCTTGGGATAAGCTATTCAGCGAAGAGTTTGTCGATAAGTTGGGAGTGGTCATTGTAAAACTTCACAGGAAAAGGGCCGAATACAAGAGTCAGATAAAGAAGCAATTTGTCCCATAGGCTATTTTTAGCCTCGTGGACATTAAAAATTCTTTCTTTCTTTCTTTCTTTATGTTTTTAACATGGAATATTTAAAAGGAATGACACTGTAGGATAAAAGTCATATTTTTAATTTTATTTGGGGGAAAGGTCGTCCAATTTTAATTGAAAGTAAGAGTTGCAAAGAATTTAGAAGTCAGATTCCATTATGTTGCGGAACCTTGTGAGTCGAGTTTCTAGCTAAAAATCAAAATTTTCTCTCAGAATCCGAATTGTACACCCTCTTTGAGAATCGATGAAGGGTTTCAAGCATTATTTCTCCACGATTTTCTCAGATTTCACCTAGGAGGGAAGAGATTGTGCTCAGGGAAAAGAGGCCAAATATTTATTTGGTTAGAGAAATATTGTTTTGTTGGCCGCATTCTTATTATTGTAGCAAAATGAGCCAAATTGTATTCTCTACAGGCCAAATTATCATCTGAGGGGTTGATGCCTACAATATCCTTGCAAAATTGAAGAGTGAGGTTGTCAAATTTCTAGGAAAACTATTCAAAAGATCGACTTGTAAGAAAGGAGAGGCCAATTTGCTAGGTGGGTGTATTGTACCGAAGTCTCTGTGCATCATTAGCAATCCGTGAATGTCAGAATCCATGTGCGCTGACAGTAATTGTGAGACAGAATTCATGGGCATATTTCTCATTGTTGGTGCCTTATCTTCCTGAGCAGGATAATCAGTTCTTTGGGAGCTGGGTACTGTATTTTCTAAGTGCCAAATACACTGTAGTATAATGAAGGTAAGCTCGAAAGGACCATAAATCAGAAACAACGAGTATATTTGCTGCATAGAAGAAGTATTGGTCACAAGCTACTTGCTGTGTTTGATAACTGAAGTATATTGTTAGAAGACCAGTCTCGGACATTGTGAACGCCGTAATATAGGGGACAAGACTTTTTTTTTAAGAGTAGTAGTTATATATAAACCGCGCAAGTTCACGTTAAAAAACCGGGAATTTACATCAAAATTTTGAGCCTGATAAGAGAGCTTATGAGAGTACATTTTTTCCATCAATTCTCAGAGTGTTTTTCCCCAACAAACCAAAAAAATTCCCCTTAGTGGCTATACATTTTGCATGCAGTACTGTTATAACATATATTTACAAGTGTAGTTTGCTTTAAAAAAAGTCATTAAACAAATAGAGAGCATATATTACTCCTCCATTGGTGTTGGACTATTGAGGTTGAGTCCCATGTATTCTTCTTCAGTCTTAAGGTTGTTATTGACCAATTTGAGCTCCAGTTGCTCAATTTCTTGTCTCGGCGCATCCACCTAATCCTCCAGTTTCTGAATGCGCTCCTTCTTTTCAATCTGTTGTTCCTGCATATCCAACGCCTCTTTATGTTGTTGGTGGATGCACATCTGCATAATTGCGATACCTTCCTTGAAATCCCTATGCTCCTGCACACAACTTTCACAGGTTTGCTTGATTCTGCAACCCTCCCGAGCTCGATGCTCTCGCGACCCACCATATCGAGGCCGACGGTGGCCCCAGGAACCAGACCATGAGCTCTCACCTACCAAATTGCTCTGCACACTCATTTTGACCACCGGGGAGAAACTAAAGTGACACCCATCCAAGATGCCGTGAACCCCCCACTCAGTTAAGTTCCAAGCAAGCAGAACAATCCTAGAATCACCATTGTGTTGAATGACTGTATCGCCACCCTTCCCGGCACTCGACACCTTCCTACCACTGCCCTCAATGCAAATGACCACCCTCGTGCTAACCACATTGACATGAAACTTACGGTGACTGCCCAGGAACCTCGCCCATGGCCGCTGGGCCTTAGCAGAGACCACCCGAGCAAATACAGACCAAAAACTATAGCAGGAGATCTTACCGTTACTCCATTTGTAGAAGGCCTAGGTTCGAACTCTAATGCAGGACTGAGTTATCGTACCCATGATGCTTAGATCCCAATGCTCTACCATTATTTCCATGCATTTCACTTCGTATTTCATCCTAACCCACACCTTCCTCCCACGCGTGAACTAAGCAATTTGGATTAGAGGGATTAAATGCATCTCACCCTCTCCCATATTTTGCAATGTGCCATTGTTGTAACGTGAGACACTGCAATTGCTTCGAGGTTGCAAGGTTTGAGTTCTCACACTGGGAGACCTCCAGATACCAAATGTAGGACGAGCATGATGAAAGCAGCCACACTGCATCCGAATTTCAATCCGATCAATGCCACGAAGCATGAGGACATGCTAGGATGTATTAAGCCCGATGGGACAGGGGTCGAGTAATGAAGTTTAGATCAAGCCGTTGGGTGGCATCTAGGATGGCAAAGGAGGAGGGTGACGGGGAAATGGGAAGGGGAGTGGACGGGGAGAAAGGGGAAGGGGAAGGATGAGGGGAGGTGGGTTGTGGAGAATATGAGGGGAGAATGGAGAGAGCAAGGGGTATAAAAGGGTTAACCCCCAAATAACAATATGACTTTTTATCCTATACCTCTTGATCCAGCCAAAAGTGCCTTTCTCGATCCAATTCTTGATTAAGGAATGTATAATATTTCCTCTATATCATTCACTATACTACTCTCTTCCTTCATCCAACTGGCCAAATTTGCTTTCTTATTTGCCTCCTGGTTATTCCCTCTTTGGACATGGAAGAATGTCACTCAATCAAAGAGAGGAATCATACCTTGGGATCACTTAATGATTTGGTTTAGATTCATGTTATGAGCTGGAGAGTTGTATTTCATGTGTTTAATTATTAGCATGGAGTGCCCTAGAATTTGTATTTCCTTGATGCCCTTTTTTTGAGCCAAAGAAAGCCCGAGGAATAATCCATTGGCTTTAGATTGATTGTTTTTCTTCCTTCCCAGGGTCTAAGCATATTTCTCTTCTATGTTTCCTTCGGGATTAATGAGAATCCCTCCCCCTCGTGCCACCCCAGGACAAGAGTCTCTCTTATGCTTATTTGTTCCTAGAATTATATTGCTGAAGAAGTTACAATGGTGTTTTGAAGAGATATGGGTCGAATTTTGCATCTAGACGAAGGCTAGGGCAAGGACCACTTTGGACTAAGTGTGTGTCATTTGAAGTTGACTATTATTGCCTCAAGATTGAAGACCAAGTTCAATGTCATCCTTGCATCGCTAAAGATCTTGTGGCTCAACAGGAAGGAATAATTTCATCTTCATTAAGGTCTGTTGCTGAAGAATACTCCTGTACATATTATCAATCCATTGGTCACGAATTTCCAAGCTGCGTTGAGTCTTGAGGAACTAGTATGATTTCTGCCACATAAAGATTGGGTGCTAGAGCCCTCACTGCTGGTAAAGTCCAAGATTTGGACTCCTTTAGGGAACTGTCCATCTAATTCAACCATTCCAGGTTCCTCTACTTTCTCATTGTTGTTCAAAAAATTGTAGCAACTTTATTTATGTTTCTAGGTACCTTATAAATCAATGTATATCATTAAAAAACATTATTATGACAAGTCGGGTTCATCATGTATGTAACTAAACCATGAAATTATACCTCCAACAATTTGTATATAAATTGATTGACAGAACCTTTCACTGAATTCAACAACTTAGAAAAACAATGGCCTCATCATTTCAATTGTCCTTGTCATCGTCAAGCTACAACATGGAAGAAACCTTCATTAAATCCCTTAATAAACTAGCAAACATCAACAAATTCTTTTCTAAGGGGATACTCACTTTGCTATAGCAAGAGAAACCACAAAAGGAGCATGAGTTGGGACACAAATTTTTTAAAATTGGGACAGACTTGAGCATGTACAAATAGCCACCAGGGAGGTAGTAATAGCATACATTGTTTATCAGGAAGTGTTGGGACCTGACAGGACAAATTTTCAAGCGACGAGTGGACTGATGGAGTATGGAGTTTACAGTCAGATGAGGGAGGCTCTTTTGGAGATAGCGGTGCATCCATATTCGGGTCGAGGATATTTTGGACACATGCATGGACAAAGTACAAAGTAGGCCTCTAGAGGAGGGGGTTTAGGATGTTTAGAATTATTCTCCACTATAAAGACTTATAGATAGTTTTCTTGAGAAAGTAAATTGTTAATTACAACTCCATAGTAAAGCTTCAAAAAAATTTGTTGCATGATAATCAAATTAAGATACCGTGCTACAACAAGAAAGATGGAGAGAGTGGTCTTGCAAGTCGATTTTCAAGAAAAATCAAGAAAACCTAAGAGGGAAATTACAACAGGGAAGGGTACTGGTTCAGTTAGGGTTTTACTGATAATTAAATGTTTAGCACGATAGATTAATTAGGGGTCACAACATGTACATAAAAAGGAATTAAAAAGGGAAACCAAACTAACTTGGGGTTAATCTATTAATCTCTTTTGATGAGATAAAAAAAAATATTTGTTGGTCTAACCCACGGGGATTTGAACATTGAATCTCTTGCTTTACATATGACTTCGTAACAAGATGATCACCAATTGAGCTACACCATGTGGGCTCTTTTGATGATATAATTAACCCAAGTGTTAGATATAAAAGAATGGAGAAACGAAAAGAACTCATCTAGAAGAACATTATTGCATGCATTGAATCCACTTGGGTTGAAGATGAGAATTGTTATTTTCCTCCAAGAGAGTATTTCACCTACCAAACAAACCTACACACACAACTTAACACTCTGCATAAAATACTTGCATCAGTGGTCCAATGCAGTGAAATATATACACTAGATTTACCATGCAAAATAATGTAGCCAATTTTTGGGGTTGACCTTATATCTATCCACCTTGTACCATGGATTATTATGTTTAATCCGAGTTTAACTTTAAGGTAAAGCACCTGGTTTCCGAATATGGGTAGAGGAAACACTCAGTAATTTGGATCAATGCTACTTGTTGAGGATTACGACTAATTGTCTACTTCTATATTTTTCTTTTAGCTATGGATGAATGACTTACATGACCTCTTAGAGAGATGAAGTGTGTATGGTTTCTCAAGTTTGGTGGATAATTCATGGCGAGGTTTTTATGGATGAACATTGGTTTAGTTGCTAAGTGTGCTTTTTATTTCTTTTGTGATTTGTTTATTGAATCTATTAAGTGAAAATGTAGTTATCAAGTGGTGAAGGTGCATTTTCCTTGTATTTTTACTATCTTGTAAAGCCTGGGAAGGTTTCTAATGGAGAACTTCCCCTTGATATTGTATTTAAAGAATGTTAAAGAAAATAGGAGGATATTCTAGGGTTAGTAGTAGACAACCCTAGTTTTCACCCAATAGGAGGATATACTAAGGTTATAGTGGACAACCTCAAGTGTCACCTAAAATCCAAGATTTACATTCTTTAAGAGAATCCATGGCTTGACTCTGTATGTGCAAAAAAATAGTAGGCACTAGTTTTAATTCCCAATAGTCAATCATCAAAATCAAATTTCATGTATTTTTAATGTTTTAGGGTTATTTTAACCCACCAAAATGGGAAACCCTATAGGAGATTTTTTTTCCTCCTATCCATGACAACCAACCAGCCAAAAACCCTACTCTTTTCTCAATGATGATGGTATGCTTCATTCCTTTGTCGTTTGCACTTGTCACACACCTCTCACCATCCAATATTCCTCTTTAATCATGTCGCAATCAAGTGATTTTACTTAATGTTTTGGGAATTTTAACATGGATGAAGGGGTGATATAAATGATTGACTGACCTTGACTATAAATATGTTCTCTCACCTTACTAAGGGTGTTGATCTTTAGACCTAGTCTATTGGGACCTCCTCTAAGGCCTTAGGGTTATAGGAGGGGCATTACTTGGGAAACTTGGATTGAAGCAATGTGTCCATTACCATTCCATACCTAACACCTTTCATTATTCCCTTGATACCACATCCATCCTTCAGGTTAACTATCATTGGGTCGTTGGGATTTGGCACTCATGCATCCACATCCTTGAGTAGCACTGGAAAAAAATTCCTTGGAGGTTGATGTAGCTACAAGAATGAAAAAACATAAGATATCCACATTAAAGAAAAAGAAAAAGTTAAAATGCAAAAGATGGCTAGTACATAATTAGCACATGGGAAAAATCCTAGCATGAGCTCTACCCCCTCACTAGCCATCACCCAGTTCCTGAGCACTAGATGCTCCATTACATCATAAGGAACCCTTGCATGTCCCCACCCTAATGAGCTAGAAAATGAATCATATTAAGGGGTAAAATAAATGTACATCATAAAATAAATCTTTGATCCTTGAGTTATGCACCATTTAAAAGCATTATCTAAAAGAAGTAAAATGCACACTAGAGGGGTGGAAAAAGTAAGCCAAGGAAAGGGGTAACTCATGCCTCCATGATTTCTCCCTCCATTACATCTATACACTCAGGATGTGGATCTCCATCAGTTGATCCCTTGGCCATGAAACTTAGCCATGGAGTCATTTCCCTCCATTGTTTCCTACCTTCACTAGCACCTATAAATTGAAGGGTTGACCTTGGAAATGCCACCTACGATTAGGGATTAGAAGCACCTAATAAGGTTGATCACCTAGCCACCTCTGAAAAGGTATGGAACACTTTTATGGGACATGGTCCAGTTAGATATTTGAAGGTGATCCTAGTTTGAATTATTATTATTCCCTCATTCCACTTAGATTCATCTATGGTAATTGTCTCTAATGAGTGGATTCTTTCACTTGAGTTTGAGATGGCTTTGCTAGGTGGTTTTTTCACAGAGAAGTTTAGGCCTTGAAGACACATTTTTCCACTCCTATTACACATAATTCCTAGGCAATGTTACACTTCCGAAGAGCATGCTGGCCTTGTAGAGGAATCATTGCCCTTCTACAATAGAGAATTCGACACTGTGATGATCTTTGTTGTTGATGGGCACCATAG
This sequence comes from Pinus albicaulis, assembly GCA_034641835.2. Taxonomy (NCBI): domain Eukaryota; kingdom Viridiplantae; phylum Streptophyta; class Pinopsida; order Pinales; family Pinaceae; genus Pinus; species Pinus albicaulis. The sequence goes on from CM076575.1 coordinate 311,669,282, forward strand.
AGAACCCTCATTTTCCAAAACATGGAGCTCATATTTCTTGGCATTAAGGATTGTTGATGATGTACCTAGTGGACCTATCATGCCCCCAGCCTGGCCTTAACACTACTTGATGGGAATGCCTTGAATTAGAGCCCAAATGATGAAATCATCCTAGGATGATTAGGGAGGGATCATATTACCTCATAGAGCCCCAAGGCTGGAGAGAGAGTACACTACATTATCTAGATGGCACCATGAAAATGACACAGGGAAATCATATTTTGATTTTGGATACATGGAGATGTGTTAAGGCTTTATTTAAGGACCCTTCCTTAATTTCAAGTTGATCATGATGCTTAGAGACACATCTACCCCTTGCATTGCACTTTTGGAGCATTTTTTCCCTGAAAGGGAAAGAAATCATGCTTAGAGAGGCCTTGTGGCTCACAAATGTGGGAAAATGTTGGCATATTTTATTTTTTTGAGCTATTGGGTTGTCTAGTTACCCGTTTACTTTATCTCTACTCAATATTAAACTTGTTTAAGGGATTTTAGTTAGATTAATCGTAGTGATAGACCTCCTATAAAAGGAGGACCGCTCCATTGATTTGTTCATCATCATCTTTGTGGATTTCATGTTAAATCCATTTTTATTTAATTCCCTAGAAAAACCTCTTAGAGAGCTTTCTTCTTGTTAATTTCTCACCTCATAAAAAGATAGAAAGGGTTTGCATGTGAAAACTAGGCTTTTCTCGCTTACTCCACGCATGAATTTTATATCTTGTAAAGTTATCCCCTAAGACTCCATCACCAAGTAGGGAGAGGCACTAGGATCCTTATGATGGTTAAAAATATTTGAAAATTTTATCCTTTTCTTTATATTATAATTTCCTAAGCCGTTTAAGGCAAGCCGCTAGGGCTAGTGCAAGGGTCAAATTCAACTAAAGCTTGAGGAATCAAGTCATTGAAGCTACTTTATCTTGTTTTCACCTTGATTGACTTCACACACTCAAACTATATCCTCTTTCATGGTGAAAATTACCTTTTTAGGGTTGACATCATCAACCCTAGGTAATTAGTGCCCCAATAAACCCTAAACTTATATAAGGCTTCATATTAGGCTTATTTGAAGGTTCTCCATATCTTATTGTTGATATTATCTTTAAGTAAATATTTTATATGTGTTTTTATGCCTAGATACACTCTTGTTGAGTTACGCCTTGAAACCATGGATATCAAGCATTCATTTCAAGGATTAGTTTATGGTCCATTGTTCCTATTACATAAATAATTGTGCCCTACTCCATAAAATAAGTACCTTGATTATCCATTCACATACATCATCTTGTGCCAATTGACTTAGAAAATCCTTCAAGTGATAAAATGGGAAGCCTCTTGTGTGGTGAAATTCTACTAAAGCGCATGAGGTGGAGTTCTAAGGTGACAGTCGAAACCACCTCATTGTTGTATCTTAGTCTAGCTCTTGCCTTGTTAGGCCTCTCACAAGGCCTGCTATATTTTGAGGCAATAGTTACATTAAATTTGTTGATAACTACACCAAAGAGGCAAGAGGGACAATGCTAGAGATGAACAATTGAAGCCAAGAAGTAAGAGGTGGAAACACTAGTTGAAATAGCAAATGAAAGAGGTGAGAATTGACAACTCTATAGCTTAAATATTGAAGGAAAGAAGAAAAAGGTGATGATGCTAGTGTTGAAATGGGGAAGGCAAGATCCGAATGGAAGGAGGCATTGGAGGAATGGTTGAAGAACTTTTCCCATAACTGTAGTCTATAGGATATGGAAACGAAGACCAATGTCCCTCGTAGGAAAATTAGAGTCATGATTATTGGTCCCATATAAGGAGAATCCATCTCGAGTCGGGCCCTACCTAAGGGGTGACCTAGAGAGATCCATTAGTAGTGATGTCACCTAGGAAAGGGACGACCAAAAGGAAACAAAGAGAGAGGATATAGAAGGAGGTCTTCCCCAAGTAGATTAGGAAGGAAATGAGTAGAAAGGAGAAAGGGTTGATGAGAAATAGTATGAATAGGGGTGTTATTAATTTCTTAAGGATCCCTAAAGATAAGAAGCCTATGGCAGTCTCACAATGGGCCCGTCCCAAACTAGGCTTCACTCAACTTGGTAAAGCATATTAATTATGGAAACCTTATGAGGCTAGTATAATCCACAATACACTAGAGAAATGTTTTCCTTAAGCATTCAATGGGTAAGGGAAAGAGAAGAAGAGTAAGGGGAAGAAATCAACATGGGGCATGAAAAGAAAAGAGAGGGAATAAAATGGGGTGGCTCAAGCTAGTTAGGGTAGGTGGAAGTAGGAAGAGAATCCCCATGGAAAGCAAGAGAGAGAAATGGCATATAGAGACTACGAGAAAGCAAGAATGATGAACAAGGGCATAGGAGATAGAAGCAACTTTTGTCTATGTTTGAGAATAACTCCAATCCAATGAGAAGGTCAAGGTGATCAATATTGATGAAACTAATAGTTGGGTCTTATGTAACTTCATTTGGGGGAAACCCTACCCAATATACTAAGAGGATGGTGTCCAAATCAATGAGGTCAAGTAGACAATCAAAATATAGGTGATTAATTTTTGGGAAAGATACAAAAGTTGAATTGGGAAAGGTGGGAGGTGGGTGGTAAATTGAAGGCTATGAAAGACCATCAAGGGTATCCTTTCCTACACTTGTGATAATTACACCACTTCTCGGTCTTTCTAGAGAGGAATGAGATCAAGATAGGAGTCACTTGAGAAGATTTAGACGTCTCATGACATTACTCAAGACTAGGTTTAAAAAAATAAGACTCTTACCCATGGTGGAAGAGTATCTCCCCTGATCAAGATCATGTGATGGCGATCACAGTATAAGGCCAAGGGCTTCCACAAGGAGGGTTATACTCAAGATAATAATTGAGGACTATGACATTTGAGGTTATTATGTTGGTATCAAGAGAGATGCTGAGAGGTAAGGAACACATAACTTGAATGGGCTTAAGTGTTAAGAATATGTGCTTATACTTAAGAGGTCATAGGTTCAAATCCGAAGGGGGGTAGAGTATGTACACCTCTTGGGAGTACATAATTAGTTTACTCAAAAATAACATTGTGGCCAATTGACATACAACTTGACTGAGCTTAAAGGTTAAGAACATGTGAGAGGGGTAGAGTTTGTACACATCCTAGGAGAAAACTAAATAATTGGTTTACTCAAAAATTACATTATGGCCAACACACATACAAATTGACTAGACTTAAAAGTTATGAAAATGTATTTCTTGATTAAATAGAAAATAATTTGATTAACATAAATTGAAATTTAAAAGCGTCCTTTATTTAATACTTTTTATTAATCAAATTATTTTAAAATTATATTAATATTTATTATTATATTAATATAATTTGAATAAAATATTTTTTTAAAATTTATATTAATATAATTTAAATAAAATGTTTTTAAAAAATAATATTAATGTATATTATTATATTTGTATAATCTGAATAAATTTAATAGTTAAAAATGTATGGTTTTTTAAAGAAAGTGACAGTTTTACATGTATAAGATAATAGAATATATATACTTCAAATTTATAAAAACAATAAAACATATATAATTCCATAAAGTTTAATAGTAAAACAATTCAAATAACTTAAGAGTAAATTTAAAAATTAAATTACTATTAATAATAATATTTAATTATACTGGACCTAAGGGTTAAGAACATGTGCTTCTTCTTAAAAAGTTATAAGTTCAAATTGAAAGTTCAAATTGAAAGAAAAGTAGACTATATACACCTTTTAAGAAAAAAAATGCATAATTAATTTATTAAAAAAATAACATTATGGCTAGCTCACATACAATTTGACTAAGCCTAAAGGTTAAGAATATATGTTTTTTATTATGAATGAGATAAAAAAAAATCCAATATAAACAATAAATAAATGAAAGTTTAAATAAAAATTTGATAACATAAATGAAAATTAAAAAAAATAAATTTATTTAATAATTTTTATTATTTAAATTTCATAATACAAAATTAACCTAATTTTTTAATATATATATATATATATATATATATATATATATATATATATATATATATATATTAAATAAACAAAATACTGAAAATTAATCTTTAGAATATATTTTTGATTTATTTTTTTCTAATTCTACTTAAAAAAACTGCAATCAAGAATAATGAATTAAATTAAAATTGTAAAATTATATTCATATTTATTATTAATATATATTAATATAATTGAAATAAATTTTATAATTAAAAATACATATTTTAAAAAATCGATATTCATATATATAAAATAATAATAATGAATTAAATTAAAATTGTAAAATTAGATTCAAATTTATTATTAATTTATATTAATATAATTGAAACAAATTTTATAATTAAAAATACATATTTAAAAAAAATAGATATTCATATATAAAATACTATATATTTTACATTTATATTTAATAATTTTTAATAATCAAATAATTTATAATTTTGAAATTAAATTATTATTAATATTAATATTAAATTATTATTATTATTAATATTAATATTAATATTAAAATATATAAATTTTATATATGCCATATTTATCTATTATTTGTACTTAGGTTTTTTATTATTAACATGATTGGGATTCATTATCAAGACTATGGAGCGCAATCAACACATGGCCACGTGGCATTCATGATTCTATTTTTTCGAGCCACGTGAATTGGCTAAAGGTATGTTTTGAATGCACCTAAAAATAAATCTACTCATATCCTAGTTACAGTACAGATTGTTCATTGATGTCATCAATTATCTTCACTGGTAAACCTCATGGCCAAATAGACTTTACGAAAGTGGGTTGATTTTCATATATTTTGGAAACACGATATATTTCATGTTTGTAATTCTGCGAGTGACGGTGGCTTGAATATGATCTTACTTTCTAAATTAACAAACTGTCAACTCATAAATTCATATACTTTTATTAAGCTTGATTTAATTTAAACCAATCAAAATGTATATTTATTTATTTAAATTTTAATTTATTAAATTTGATTTAATTTAAACCAATTTAAATGTGCAAATTTTTATTTATTTATTCAAATTTTAATCTATTAAATATATATGTGTGTGAAATAAAATTTGATCCAACTAACCCAAAGTCCATTTAAACCAATTCAAATATTTTTTTATTTAAATTTAAATTTATTTAATACGTGTCAAATATAATTTGATCAACTAAACCCAAATCCGTATTTAAAATCCACTAAATATTTATTTATTTATTCAAATTTTAATCTATTAAATATGTGTGTGAAATAAAATTTGATCCAACTAACCCAAAGTCCATTTAAACCAATTCAAATATTTTTTTATTTAAATTTAAATTTATTTAATACGTGTCAAATATAATTTGATCAACTAAACCCAAATCCGTATTTAAAATCCACTAAATAGAAACTCTCTATATAATGAAAGACTCCTACTACCTAGCAACTCTAATAGCAACTAACAGACCTCTATATAAAGGTTTGAGGTATGCAAATAGGAAAAACAAAAATCTCTGTTGCACAAACCAACAAAGATTTGAAAAAGGAAAAAGAACTATAACCAAAAATCATTGGTTGTAAATCTAATTTTGAGTAACCATTGATTGGACTTTAAAAATGTCCCGAAGATATAAGCTCAATGGTTTTAATATAATAATAAAATAAATAAATAAATAAATAAATTTTCAAATTTAATTATATATATATTTAATTAATTAAATAAATATTTAGATACAATTAATTAAATATAATAATAATAATTAAATTAAATTAATTTTTTAATAATATTAATATTTTTATTAATACATATTAATATAATTTGAATAAATTTAATAGTTAAAAATATAATGTGAATAAATTTAATAAATATAAATACATATTTTTTAAAAAATTGCAGATTCACATATATAAAATAATAAAATATATATATTTCAAATTTATAAAAATATAGTTCAATAATTTTTTATAATTAAATAATTTAAATTTAAGAATTAAATTAATAAAAATAATAATATTAAAATATATAAATTCCATATATGTCACATCCATTCTATTTTGTACTCGAGTTTTGATTATTCTAGTAATAATAAATTCAGCAGGAGGGGGATTCATTATTAGAATCAACACGTGGCCACATTCATTCATGATTCTATTTCTATTTGATATGTGTCACGCGGATTCACCCTCCACTGGATTGTGTAAAGGCATGTTTTGAAGGTTGACCAGGCCCCACCATCCAAAATAAACTAAATCCTATTATAGTGACTGTACTATTCATGTATCATCAGTTTTCTCCACCATTAAACCTCATGCCTCTTAACATCGTGGCCGTGGGTTCGACTTTTATGGACCGCCAGATAGACTTTTATGGGCGTGGTTCATTCTTAAATTTTTTTTGTAACCCAATATATTTCATGTTTTTAAGACCGCCAGCTCATAAATTCATATATTTTTATTAATCTTTATCTGATTTAAACAAATCAAAATGTTGAAATATTTTTTTATTTATTTAAATTTTGTGAAATTTAAATTTAAATAAATTTAAATGTGAAATTATTTATTTATTTAAACTTTAATGTGAATGTGAAATATAATTTGATTCAACTAAGTCAAAAGTCCTTTAATAAATAGAGAAACCCAATGGATGTACTACAAACTCACCTCCATATAAAATTTCCTTTCTATGACTCCTACCACCTAGCAAGTCTAGTGGCGGACCTAAAGTTTGCTAGCACTCACCCGAATCCTCTAACAGATATTCAAATAGGTGAGAAAGATATCTCCCCTGTATAAACATGGAATTGGAAAAAGACATCTCTGGTTGTAAATTTAATCTTAAGAAACGCAGCTTCGACTTTAAAAAATGTTCAGCAGATACAAGTTCAATGGATAGGGTACTGGAAAAAGAAAGAGAACCGGACATCACTGGTTCAACCTCCGCTTCCAATTAAAAAAATGTCCAAAAGATACAAGCTCAATAGACAGACCAAAAAACTAAACATAAACTCCATATGTTTAATGGCGAACCTGAAGTTCAATAGCACTCTAGAAAATCTATTGATAGAATTCTATATAGAGGTCTCCAGTAATCAATAAACGAGAAACAGGAATTTCAATTACATAGCGAGATTTGAAAAAGAAAACAGAACCAAAGATCAATGGAACCACGGCTTTGACTGAATTTTTTTTTTAAATCATCTTATCTGTTTATACCCGAAAACCCCCACATAAATACTCCGATTCAAGTAAAAGACACTGAAACTTAGATGCTCTTTAATTACATAAATAAATAGAAAATGAAAATCCAAATGCTTCTTCAAATTGCATCCAGAGGGACGATAAAATATACTAAACAATTTCCGGTTCTGATACTTTTCCCTCATCATGCTGTGAATCGGAACCAATAGTTTACAAAGAAATAACCTGGAGACTCATATCATAATTCAGATTCAATAATTAAGTGCAGCTAATAACCTAAACGACCTCAGATATGGCCAGACTAAGCGGACAAGAGACAATTTCCAAGGGTTTCCGGCTCTCCCACATATAGATAAATAGGCCTACTCTAAATTTTATTTTATTGGGGAACGCCTTTTCTTTATCGTTGCATTAAAATTAAACACAAAGGCATCATCAATTAAACTGGCGGAGGTGGTTTCTTGAATTTTAACTTCCTATTTGTGCAGAGACCCTGCAAATACCTCTAGTCTACTGAAATCTTTTAGAAATGAATAGCACAGTAAACTTAAACATGACTTAAATATTGATTACAGGAAGAATTTACTTCATTATACCTAATCTTTATCCCAATTCCTCGATATTTACTTAACCAAGAGTTCAACAAAAATTCAAATAAAATGTTCACTTAACCAGAAATTTAAAAGAGTCGCTGCCTTTTTGAAATTAAACAAAAATTCTAAACATAATAGGCAAATGGATATGTGCAGGACAATCAATCAAAATTCCAAAGACGCTGGGAAGCTACCTTAGAACGATATTGCTTCAGAGCGACAATGCTCACCGGAGTCTTTGTACAGGAAACTCTCCAGGCTACATACTCAACAAAGTCGCTGAAAGCAAGAAATAAACAAACAAATTACCTTAGAAATTTTGAAAATAATTAGATGAATTGTTCTTCACAAAGAAATCAAATCGATAAACACCACACTACACAGTACCTTGCAAATATGGCTCTGTAGTAGTATTCACTAGGCGCTTTGCACCGAATGCTCTGCCCTGGACACTGGAATCAAGAAATTAAAAACAAACAAGCAAAGAAATGTTAGTGCAGAAACATCGAAAAATAACAAATGAATTACCGAGACAGAAACCAGAGAAATTGGAGATTCCAATTAAGGAAACTAAGGCGCAGATCTCTTTTACCTCATCCATCCATTCAACAGAGGAACACGCAAATTCATCCATCTATTCAACAGAGGAACAAACTAATTTGTTTCGCTGAAATACCTCTGTTTCAGAAATGTTTTCCTCTCCGTTCTGCACTGGCTCACCTTAGGTGGTTAATTTCACACAGACCACATATAAAAACAATAATAACAAAAACAGCTCAAACATACAACAAACCCACATACTCAACAAAGAACATACACAGTCAGAAACATAACCAACAAAAAAAAAACCCCAAAGGGAGCGCTCCACAGTCAATCATAAGACACCACACCAGTCTACCACCATGGGAGGAGATCAAAGAAAAACAGAGCAGGCAGAACAAACGTTAATTGTTAATTGCACTAGATCTTAATATATATATAGCAATGTCATACCGTCTTTTCCCTATCGATCTCATCTTTAGAAAACGGTCATGTTCTAGGGATTCTTGACCACCAAGATTCTTGATATTTGAAATCTGACATGGCAAGTTCAAGCTCAGAATGATTACTAGGCATGGTTACCGACTTTCTAAAAAAGCTAGCATGGAATGAAAGTACCGTTATTCTATTTTAATCCAAATGCCTTGCCATCCACACATTAAAGTTCACTTAAACTTATGATTAAATGAGTGTTATTTTCACAAAAAGCTAGAATGGAAGGGCAAGGTTCCGTTCGTCCAATGGATTCTTAAATGCTTGCCATTGACACAAAAGTTCACTTTCAAACTTATAAAAAGCTCCATGGTCATGGTTTTGGAAGATGTCACATTAAAGTTTATTTTTAAAAAATACTTGGCAAATTATAAAAAGTTGCATGGTTTTGACAATATCAGTGTTAAATTTTCAATTCATTACATATGAATAATAAATAATAAAATTATAATCAATTTCATTATAAGATGCATATATCATAGGAATGATATATATATTTTTTAAATATTTTGTATTAATATATATATGTATATTGAGTTTAAGAAATATATATTTGGAAAAAAATTGTTTTAATATTAAATCATTTTTTTATTATATATATATATATATATATATATATAATTAATTAATAATTAATGGACATGATTACTATATTTAAATTAGTATTAACATCATAAATTACTATAATATTTATATAAAAAGATTTTTAAGTGATATTTATATTATGTTAATTAAACAAAATTATTATATATTAATAAATATATATTTAGAGGAAAAAAATGTTTTTGTATATATATATTTATTTCAACTAAATGGTTATGGGACTATTTCAATAGAACTTGTTTATACGATTTTTTCACAATTTTCATTAAGTAGAGAATGTTTCGGGAGATTTGAGCATGCCACAATATGTGCATCTAGTGCTTGAGCTCAAAATATGAAAATGATATTTTTAGTCATTAATGGACATGGTCATAGTTACCAATATCTGAATTAGTATTAATAAATTACTACATTTAAGTAAAAGGATGTTTAAGTAATATTTGTATTTATGTTAATTGATAAAAAATATAATGATATCTTTAAACTATTGAATATATCTCCTAATAAATTGTTTTTTGGATCATATTTATATATAGTATCTTAACTAAATGTCAAAATTTGGAGAATATTCATTGGTATACCTTCTCCATGTTAACGTTCAACAACAAGTATAAGTTATACCTGTTTATTTAGGGTTAGACCAAATGACCCTTTTTAAGGTATTTTTTGCTTGTTAATTTTAACAAAAATCTTGCAATGAATTTTAAAAAATTGAATTTAAGTTGTTTAAGCTATATAATTCGAGTTCCCCAAGGGTTTTTGAAAGTGTTGAATCCATTTGTATGCATTCAAAAATATCTTGCTTGAATTGTATCGTCAGATTCCGTTAAAATGTACATTTTGTCTATAAGTTATACTACGCCTTTATTTTAAATTTAAATCTCACGCCTTTATTTTCTTTTACAACTTCTTATAAAGAAGGTGTCCAAGGGGCATATCTTTAAGCAAGCCGTCAAATGGATGAGAAATGAGAAGGAAAACATATATTTGTAATGTTCATGCCACCTATACATCTCCTACCTTAAACATCACTAGGTTTTCCCCACAAAGAAAAAAAATAACTAGTCATTGGTTAGAAAAAGTGAGGTGGTGGTTGTGCTTCAATGTAGATTAAAGTTGAGATGCCTCCAAATAATTTCTTGAATGGAGTGTATGTTGTGTGTGACTTTGTGGCACTAATATGATTACTAAATCATGTTTTTAGTATGTTCATGGAGCTGCTATAGAAATGGCTTTATGGTTATTGTTTTGCATGTCGATGGGTTTTGACACCCATTTCATGGTGTTAAATTGATGAAAGCATGTTGATCTCTTAGAAATTTCAAGAAAATGAGTTGTTCCACAAGGTCTTTTGTTAGTGGCAACTCCATCTATTGGTTTGCAATGGTATTTGGTGTGGGGCCACATGGACAATCAAGCTCTTTGACTCATTAGTTTGTGGATTTATTTATGTGAATTTTCTCATAGATATTTCATAGAGTTCATGGATAGTGAACAATATGCACGTAGAATATGGGTTGCTCAAAGACGGTGATAATAGAAACTCTAAACCCAGAGTGATGGAGTTTGTGTTCCTTAATCAACTACCTTCTATTATGGGTATCTTGTAGCCTTAGGGTTACTAAGTTGAGGGCCTTTTCTTCTAGTGGCCTTGGGGAATCCCCACACACATTATTAACATGTTATGTGGGAATGTATTATTAGCTTAAAGATTTCTATGACCATGACACTCCCTTATATGTGTATAATGTATTTAAGGGGTTTTTAAATGCTTTGATAATGTTTTAATTTTTACCAATGTAATTTTATGAGATATTTTGGTATTGAATTAGTCATTTTTGTGTTTGTGGAGCCTTGCTTATGCAATCCACTTTTCTTTTATAAATTGCTTGTCTACACATTAAATAATATTATTAGTAAATGAAGAAAACATTTATCAAATAATATTTTTTTATAGAAAAACAAGGTAAATGTGCCTTATAGCAACAAAATGCATCTCTTATAGGTGATTATAATTTAGTTCCAAAATTAAATTAAAATAATTTTGCTAGTTTACAAAGTATGCATTGAATCCGATACCCCATCCTTAATTACCATAATAAGTAATCTCCACATCTACCCTTGTTTGTATATATCACACATTTAAATGATAATATGAAATAAAATGATAAAAAAATATTTTCTTTTTTGCTCATAATTTAAGGTTAACACAAGTAATAGGAAATTGCTTTATTTTAGATATCCAATGGATAGAGACAACATCCTGTGAGTTAACACAACTTGTTGTCGTTACAAATTTGACTAATTCAATGATAGCTAATGCCTCAATCAAATCCCATTGGTTGATGCACACTAGTTTATGTCTATGGGTTTATTAGGGATTCAATTTGTAAATGCATAATCATTATTTAGGTTTCCATCCTTGGGGGAAAATGATGCTCTAGCATGCCACATAAGAACCTTTCAACTAATGAGCCATTAGTAAGGGGTGTTTCTTATGTTAAAGTTTCATAACACTTGCACCTAACCATGAATAACATTAATTAAAATCATCTTTAATAATCCATAATGTAATGTAACAAGAGTGAATTACAAGGATAACGGTTTATAACTTGAAAGGACATGAGGATGAACACGTTGCTTGCTAAATTACAATAGAGTTTTATTATTATTATTATTAATGCATGGCATGGACATTTAAATGACCCCATGAAGCCTAGTGATTTGGATGCACTTAAGTGAAAGAAATTTCTATCCAACCCATACTTCTTTCTAACTATACTTCATTTTCCTAATTATTCACCTTTTCCTTATGTTATCTTAATACACCTATAATAAATGATAAAGAATTTTGAACTAAAATAACTTAAGGTTATATGTACTTCTAAACTAATTAACAATATGCACATTTTTAAATATTTATACTTGTTCACATTTATAAGGTGAGAAAATCTCATCTATGCTTAACCTAACATTCATCATAATGACACCTTTACAAAGGGAAATGAAGACTCCCACTAATTTCCCTATTTCATTAAATTTTTGATAAATTTCTATAATAGTTTTGTTATATTATACATGTTGCTAGACTCCTTCCCCACCCCCCCTTTTTTTTCTATTTTTTTTTTTATCTATAAAAGAAATATTTAAATAAATATATTTATATTCCATATGCGGAATATAAATTTTTTGATCCTCAAGGGACTCTCAAACAACAAGACTCAAAAGACATTACATGGATATAGTCATTATGAGCTCAACATGTCACATGCGGGAATTTAACACAAGTGGGGAGGATAACAACATTTCTCCAAACCATCCGAGCTACATCAAATTGACATTTAAAAATATAATATTATGTACATGCATTTTATATTTAAATGGCTTGTGTGCAAGTAACTATCAGATATAAAATTAGTAGCTAGAGGCACTATGGGGGTTATGAAAATATATAGCGTAAAATTTAAAGGCATAAAAAGTCCAAAATCACATGGTTTGGGGCAAGAAGCAAAGGGTATAAATACAAATATAGTGGCAAATTGAACACAATAAATATATCCATAAAATTAAGGAGAAAAAATGGACCCAAATATAGAGGCAAGTAATGATCATCGAGGTTGGGACTCCACCCACTAAATGGTGGATCATTAATAGGTTAGCATTGTATCATCCTTCATTTTTCTACTCCTTGAGTCACTTACCATTGAAATAAGCAAGTGCATCTTTGATAACTTTTCATGGAAGGGCAAGTGAATGTGGTCATCACGGATTTTGATCTAATGTTCATTACACTCTCAAAGTAGGAACACTACCCTATGGCATGGTCTACTACTAGATTAATACAAACTATCCAAGCCAAGTGGAGAGTGAAGTTCTAGGCATTCCTAAATTATAGTGCATGGAACCAACCCTTTGTACTCCATCAATTATTGGAGGTGTGCTAGCTCTCGTTCCATCTCTATGGTTTGAACCTTGATTTGCAAGTGCATATTTTTACAAAGCTCCATCATACTAAGTGAAAAAAGAATATGAATGTTTTTAAAGAGCATGTTCATTCCATTTTTTTCATATAAAGAAGAGAACTTATAGTCAAGCAAGTTTCAATGCTGCATGAAATTCAATGGTTCATGTGAGCTTATCACCAAGGAGAGTAAAATTCTAAGCAATATGCATAAGGAGAAATAGATCACACAAATTTGCGACACACACCCATGATAATTTAGCAAATGAGTGAAACCAAAAAGATGTTTAACAATATCATTCTGATGATAGAAGAGGTACTTGGGCTATGGAATTCCCAAGCTACTTGGAATAAAGGATTGTAAAATTATAACCTTCATAGGCTCAATAAATTATTTCCACAATGAATGGATCCAACTCTAAAACATAGATTACTTATATCCAAGTCTCTTGAGATTTTTTAACTTGGTGTTTAGCTTAGGTCTAACATTATGCCAATGAAAACCATATGTGGATTTATATTCCATGAAATGTTTACACTAATTCCATTTCCAATATTTCCATGAAGCCATTGAGCCAACGATTCACAACTTAAGTAACAAATCATCTATAATCAAATCATTGTATTATTAGGACTAGAGTGTTGAAACTCAACCTTCAAAGTTGTTCAAATATTCTAGAGATGGGAGTTTCCATCATGAAGGTCCCTAGCTCACACAATACCCTTATGAAAAGGTAGGCTAATTCACTAAGAACTAGGTATATTCAACTAAAAGTATTATTTCAAAGAAAACTAAGGGAGACCACCAACTTAAAGGATAATATAGATCCCAAGGAGTCCCTTGCCCAACTTAAAATTCATTTAATGGCTTCCTTGATTTCCAAATTCTTTAAGACAAAAAATTTCCTATAGTATAGAACTAACTCACAAAAATTAATAATAAACATTGAAAGTTGAGATTCAACATACATATTTTTCCTAATGAACCACCACGCCAAATATGAATGCATGGGATAAGCTTATAACTTTCCGAGCTGAAATTTCCAAAGGTGTAGATTTTCTGAAGCATCCCTATGACTCCCCATTGCCTTATATTGCAACAATTATTCCAATTTATGAATGGAAGTCACTCTTCCCTAATAGGCCAACCCAAAGAAAGGCTTCTAAGAGGTTTTATAGTAAAATATAGGATGAATGAGATGGGACCCAAAATGATGAGTAATAAATGTAAGTATCAATCAACACCTTCAAAAATATTGTGAAATATCATTGTTGGGGACATAGGACAAGAAATCCATTGGTCCAATTTCTAGGTTATCTTCTAGATCATAACCTACCACGAGGTGTTTGGTGAAGTCTAGAAGGTGAACATAATCCACATAGGATTAAGAATTTTCATAGGCTGAATTTAGGACCAACCTTGGCTAACAATTTAGTCTAGAATACCCTCCTACGAAAATCAATAACATTATGCTTTGATCAGTTGAAAATTAGAGATCAAGGCTTTACAAAAAATATATATTCAATATAAATTGCTTGCCATTGATTCCTTGTCTTATGGAATGGTAAAAAAGAGTCATCTACAAAATTTCCATAGACCATTTGGCTAATCTTCAACCTAGATAGGGAAATACCCTTAATAAAAATTTATGAGGTCCTATGGTGAAGAAGGAATCTAAAGCTTCCAGAACTATCATATGAAGTCTCAAATCTAACGAACATCCTTTTCATATCGATCAAAAAACCCAATTTCCTCTTATATAACTTAAGTAATAGATAGGCATGCCAATTTTTCCCTAAAAATTGTCTTAACTACATGCCCAAAAAGTGACCAAAGTAAACAACTAGAAACATAACAAAGATGAAAAACCATTATGCTTGATCATAAGCATTTTCAAATTCTAACATGAGAAAAAAGGATTTTAGTCCAAGATAGTAATCCCACTCCATATAGTTTCTCAAACATCGATGACATTATTTATAATAAATCCCCCTCAAACAAAGCCCATCTTCTCAAGATGAATCATCCGAGGGAGGACATAATGGAATCCTTAGGGCTAGTGTGAGGGCCTTAGCTAAAATCTTGTATTTTAAATTGAATATAGTTATTGGCCACTAATTTTTTATTAATTTCATATCCCTTGACTTAGGTATAAAAATAATATTTTTTGGGTTAATGACAACTATGGGAGGGTGGGGGAAATTTCTTCTAAACAAATTTTTGGTTAATCCTCATTAAGTTAGGTTTAGTGTAGTCCCAAGTGAATTTGAAAAATTATCATGGAAATCCATCAAGGCTTATGGATTTGTTGTTTTCCATTGCCATGAAGGATTTTATTAACCTTGAGGGGGTTTTTAAGCATACAATCATAGAGAAATAAAATCAAACTGAATGTGAAAACAAAACATATACTGAAACAATACAAAGGAGACATCAATATATGTGGTTCACCCAATTTGGAATACATCCATAGAGAAATAGCTATTCCTTCTTTTTATTCCCTCGGGAAAAATGAATGGATTAAAACCTATAGCACATCCACTAAAACCTCCTCTTCTCTCTCTCTCTCTCTCTCTCACACACACACACACACACACACACACATAATATCCGCTCTTAATTACAATGTTATCTCAACAATACACAACTACAATACAACTTCCTCATAAAGTGTTTCCTTCTAGAGAAAAAAGACACTAACATAAAACATGTTGTCATATCTATGACCTAATGATGAAATTTCCAAATTGACTGTGAAATTAAAAATTATATTTTACAAAGAAATTTATACAAAAAAATATCTTTAGGTGTGTTTCCCTCAAACCCTTACAAGAGGGGGATCCAAAGAGTTGTCTCTACCCTCCTTGATCCAGAATTATGCAGGAACACAATAAAGTATATAAATACACATAGACACAGATATGCAACATAAATAAGACTTTATTTCATTAATATCACATAACTAAAATATGCTTACAGAAAGAATGGAAATAAAATAGCTAGGGAATTGGTATCTTATCTCTGAGAAGAGATGTGGAAGCTATAGGCCTTTGAATTATGTTACAATGAGGCTTAAAGGCATATTTATTATTGAGAGACAATGGATGCTAAACATCCAAAAACCTAACCCTAGGAGTTGAAGCACCAAAACTATGGGCCCCGTTTAGGTAAATTGGTACATCAACTTCCCGGGGATGTAACTTTGGCATACGATATCCATTTGACGTGCACAATACCTCGGTAGAAATATCTATCCAAGGAATACAACTTTTGAGCAAACACCATGGCCAAATACCCTAACCATGTTGCTCCTAGTTTTCGCAAAAAACGTCGTTTAGGGCCTCAAAACGGCTCCAGAATTTCAGGACCCGAAAAATTGCTAAAAATACTAAATTGTGCTACAATTAAGAAAATTGAAAAATTGAAAGAAAAAATGGTGGGGCCCCAAGTGGAATAGGCGGGTGGCCACCAATATCCACCTAGATCATTCCTACCCCCTTAGGAAGTAATTTTCCCCATTGCGTTGAGTTCCTCCATGATATGAGGAAACTTCTGCTGAACTTGGTCCCTAGTGAGCCACTTGCCTTGGTGTAGGAGTTGGCTAGCTTTGAGTTGGATCTTCTTCTAGCGAGTGTTCTTGATTTGTGTGTCCATGATACGATATGTGGCGGCCTGTTCCATGCAGTTTAGGTTTAACTCTATTGGTGTGAGTTGTTCTGCAATGTCGGAGGTGTCCAATAGAGGTGGAAAGTAGGGCCGAAGGCGATCCACATTGAACAATGGTTGCAGACCAAGGAATGGTGGAATACTGAGCTCGAAGGAATTGTCCCCTACAACCTTGGTGATGGTGTATGTCCCATATCAGAGTGGGTTATGCTTATGGTGGGGTCCAACGAGGTGTTCCTTCTGCAAATGTAACCACACTTTGTTGCCCACTTGGAAGTTGTGTGGCACCTGATAGTGATCATGTCATTATATGTCATGAACCTGTTGGTGGATGTGTTGAATGCACTCAATGAAGTTGTTTGCCTTGTCAGCTTCAGACTGGACATGAGCCAAATAAACCTAAGTAGCCGCAAATGGCATGGCTATGTCAATGGGACATAGTGGCTGGAATCCCAAGCCCACCTGAAAGGGGATGTGGCTGGTTGAGCTGTGGAGAGCATGGTTATAGCTGTGTTGTACATAAGGGAGGCTCTCATCCCATGTGCATGTATACTTTTAATTTTACATTTGCATAATGTGTACGATCATCCTCATGACGACCTCTGTCTGGACATCAGTGTGGAGACGGAAAGTTGTGGATTTGGTGAGCTTGGTGTACAACAATGACCAGAGGCTAGACCAAAATGTAATGAGGAAATTTTTGTCTCGATCTAAGATGATAGACCATGGGATCCCAAAGTGTACCCACACTCGTTCAAAGAAGAGTTTAGCAGTGGTTTTTGCTGTGATAGTCTTCTTGCAGGCCACCATAATGGCCATCTTTGAGAATTTATCGAAGAACACGAAAACACAGTCGTTGCCATGCTTAGTAGAGGGAAGGTCCGACATGTAATCCATGGATATGGATTCCCAAGTTCGACTAGGGGTAGGTAGCAGAGTATATAGGCCTTGCTTCTTGATGGTCGGTTTGGAAATGGCGCAGGCAGTGCAAGATCCGATGCACTGATTGACATCCAGTCGAAGGTTTAGCCAATAGAAATACTTCTGCAGTACTGCCATTATTTTCTCTACCCCAAAATGCCCAACGGCCCGACTGTAGTGCACTTCCCAAATCATCTTGGCATGCTCGCTTGAAGGAACACAAAGATGTCCCAGGTAACATAAAAGTACATCCTGGAGTTGAAATTTTGGAACTTGCTTACCCTCCAAGAGCATCTTGTATGTGTGGGCGAATTTTGGATTGCTCTTATAGAGAAGTGGCCAATCAGAAGTCTTGTGCCAATAAGTGTTGAGCATGGTGGTTAGCAACATGATCGAAGGTCGGCTGAGGTAGTTTGCAACATTATTGGTGCTTCCCTTCTTGTACTTGATGTTTAAATGAAACTGTTGCAGATATGTGGACCACTTCTAATGGTGATCGTTCTGAAACTTCCCTTGTGTCTGTATGAATTGCAGGGGTCAGTGGTCTGTGTGGATGACTATTTCCTTCCCCAAAATGTAATGCTTCCATTGTTAGCAAGCCTGCACAATGGAATACATCTCTTTGTCATAAGTGGGATACTTCTGGACTGTGTCGGATAGTGTCTCAATGTGATATGCCATTGGATGCCCTTGTTGAGTAAGAACTACCCCAATAGCATAGTCTGAGGCATCTGTCTCGATCTCAAATGATTGTTGCAAGTATGGTAATGTGAGCATTGGGGCAAAGTGAGGTGATTTTTAAACTCAAAGAACGCCTTCTGTTAAGATTAAGACCAAAATAATTTTTGTTTCGCTCCTGCCTTGGTGAATTGGCTCACAAGCTAAGTGATATGAGAGAATCCCAACACGAACCTGCGGTAGAAATTAGAAAGACCCAGGAAGATGCACATCATTGTTAGAGTGGTTGGGGATGGCCAATCCCAAATGAATTGGATCTTGGCTGGATCCACATGCACCCCCTCGCTCATGAATCATGTATCCCAGATACTGAACCTGGGTCATACCAAATGTGCACTTCTCCAAATTTTCACACAACTTGCTTTTTCACAATGGTTGGAGGAACTGTTGGATGTGGTGGAGGTGCTCTTTCCAAGTCTGGATGAAGATCAGGATGTCATCCAAGTACACTACTACAAATGAGTTGGTGAATGGCCATAAGATGTCGTCCATCAACCTTATGAAGGTTGCGGGAGCATTCGTCAACCCAAAATGCATGACCAACCATTCGAAAAGGCCCTCCTTGGCTTTGAAGGCAATCTTCCACACATCGGAGGGTTCGATTGGTACTTGGTGATACCAAGACTTCAAGTCGATCTTGCTGAAATATTCCCCCCCCCCTTGAGTTGGTCCATAACGTCATAAATCCATGGGATCAGGTACCTATTCTGGACAATGATCTTGTTCAGTTCCCGATAGTCAATACATAGTCTCCAAGTCCCATCCTTCTTCTGCACCAACATGATTGGGCAATGAACTTGGCCAGATGTGACCATTCTGCAACAACTCCTAAATCTACCTCTTGATTTCGTCGTTCTCCAGAACAGAGTGCCAATAGATTGGTCCATTGGGCATCGACACACTTGGGGTTAGATCAATGGGGTGCTTGACCTTACAGTGCAGAGGTACCCCTGCGGGTGAGGTGAATATGTCCCCGTACTCCTCCACGACCTTGTCCATTTGTTGTTGTCATGCGGATGAGATTTTTATGGAGGTCGTGGCCATAATATTCTTCTTGACCTGAGGGTGGATTATCAGGAAAACAAATTTCCCAGTTTTGGAAATGAGCTTTTTTTGCAGTAACCAAAGGGATGGCGGCAGACAGTGCTACTTCTTGTATCATGTAAAACTTATTTCCAAAATTAAAAATAATGACGCGAGGTCAAGACTCATAAAAAACATGTCGCTTCCACAAGTATGGTTGGTCTAATAATACATCAGAAACATCAAGAGGAGCAATATCATATAATACCTCATTCGTGAAGGGTTTGATGCTGTAGGGAAGGTGACACTGCTGGCTGACGGGGAGATCTTATCCTTGGTGAAGCCACCTGATGGTGTATGGATGTGGGTGTGATGTGGTCAGCAATCCCAACTACTTCACTATCTATGCTAAAATGAGGTTCTTTTGGCTCCCGCTATCGACAATGAACTGCAATGGGGAACCCTTTACCCACATCTAGGAATGGAAGAGGTTCTCCCCATCCTCTGGATATTCCGAGTCCTCCTTCTGGATTTTCGTGGTGGCAACAATGACATTGGGCTCTGCATCGATAATATGCTTCCTTTTATCATTCCCCTTGTCGAGTTTTGATTCAGAGTCGGAGCATGCATCCGATGCAGAAGCCTTCAACTCAGACACCAGTGACTGCTTGGCCTAAAACTCACTTGTGTTGTGAGTGGAACTCTTATGGAACTCACACCACTTTCTCGTGTCCTTCTTTGGCTTCATAGTGTTGTTATTTTATTGCGCCTTTGGCAGGTTACCCTGGGCCGCCCCACCTTCGCTTTGTCCTTTGTTCTGTGGTTTTGGGGCACCTTTCCCTTGCTTCTGTTTCGTAGATCCAAAATCTCGCTTCTTTTGTTTGAAATTCTTCTCGATATTGTAAGCATACCGATATGCTGCGCAAAGCGAGGAGATGTCAAGGAAATCCATTTCCTCCTGAATGTATCTATGCAGAAAACTGCAGTAATTCAACACCAAATGTTTCTTTGAATATTTGATACCCAATTTTGTGCACAGGGTATGGAACAGATTCATTAGCTCATGCACATATTGATCCCTTTGCTGCTGCAACATAGTCCATTGTATGTACTTGTCCTCATAGCTCCCCACAGGATAATATTGTTCCTTGATGGTGTCTCGGAAAGAATTCCAAGTCGGTGCGGCTGAAAAATAGAAACAGTTCCCTCTCGTCCTTTTGATCATAGTAGGTTTCCCACCAGTCCTTGGCATGGGGGGCAAATTTGAGGAGTTCAAAAGTAATATTTTCTTGGTTGGAAAAGTCATGAACCGAAAAATACCCTTATAATAGATTCAACCATCTATCTACGACGTATGCATCTATTTTTCCCTCAAATATGGGAATGTAAAAGTTTACTTGTACCATAAAAGGAGTTGCGCCTCTAGAATGGTTGCTGGATGCAGATGCACCACCAGTGGGAAGTCATTGAAGGATTTGGGAAAATTTATCCATCATCGCGTTCCTTTGTTTCTCGAGGGTCTCCTCGAGCAATATTTTAATAGGATCTCCTACTCCCTCTTCTTTATTTTCATCCCCCATGGGCGGTTGTTGGGGTTTACGAGGCTGATCTTGCAAAGGTTCCACCAAATCGAGCCCTAAATCCTTATACCCCGACCTCGTTGGGGACATGCAAAGAAGGATCAAGAAAGAGTATACCACTCTGATACCACTGATACAGACTTATGTAGTAATGCAATAAAATACAAAAATACACATAGACGCAAAGATGCAACAAAAATAAGACTTCATTTTATTAATATCACATAACTGAAATATGCTTATAGATAGAACGGAAATAAACTAACTAGGGCGCTGTTAGCTTATATTTGAGAAGAGATGTGGAAACTACAAGCCTTTGAATTGTGTTACAATGAGGCTCGAAGGCCTATTTTTTATTTAGAAACAATGGAAAACCCTAAACATCCAAAAACCTAACCCTAAGAGATGAAGCGCCAAAATTATGGGCCCCGTTTGGGTAAATTGGTACATCAACTTCCCGGAGACATAACTTTGGCATACTATCTTCGTTTGACGAACACAATACCTCATTAGAAATATCTATCTGAGGACTAAAATTTTTGAGGGAGCAACATGGTCAAATACCCATGTTGCTCTTGGTTTTCCCAAAAAATGTAGTTTAGGGCCTCAAAAGGGCTACGAAATTTCAGGACCCGAAAAACAACTGAATATAGTAAATTGTGCTACAATTAAGGAAACTAAAAAACTAAAAGAAAAAATGGTGGGGCCCCAAGTGGAATAGGCAGGTGGCCACCAATATCCACTTGGATCACTCCTTGGACCCCTTGACAACAATAATAATGGGATAATCCCCCATACACTAGTCGTCAAGAATTCGGGTCCAAACATGGCTAAAACACAAGACCTCTAAATTTGGAAGATAATAAGGCTCCACAACAAATAGGGGTTGACTCCTAATCATGTTATTTTTCTTAGGTGACTTTTAAGGGAAAAATTGAATGCATGTCTACATGGCCATATTTTTTGCATCATGCATCTAGCATGCCCCAAGATAAGAAATACTCTATGATTGTGAGAAACAAAATCCTAATCAATTTCCCTTGCTTTTGTAACCATGCTAGAAGCCATATTGAGAACATCAATCTTCTTAGAGGCTTCTTCAATAACTATCATTTTAAGGAATTCCTTCATAGGGAAATTCATTTTTGAGCTAGTGCAGTCGAGACTAAATCTAGGCTCCTCTAGCCCATTTCATCCACCTTTAGAAAAATGGAAAATATTGGCAACATGATATTATAGATCAAAATAAGAGGGAGCAATATGATAAAGTTCAATTAGGGGAATTTTGAGGTCTAAAATGAGCCTCCTAAGGAAATAATAAAATAATAGCTAAACCAATAAAATAATATTTATGAATTTTCAATTCACTTTTTGCACCACAATCCATGTAACCATAGTTAAATTCAATTCAAAAGTTGTACCAAAATAAAATTAATAAAAAAATCGTATTGATGTGACAATAAATAAGAATGAGCTTTTAAAAAAAAAGTCATTATCATTGAACAAGTAATGCATTTGTCCTTTGTACTTAAATAATTTAAAATAAAATAAAAATATAAATCTATAAATTCTTAATTCTATTATATGCTATTAATTAAAATTTATATTATTTAAATTGTATAATAATCTGTAATTAATATACTATATAAAAATAATATAATATAATATAATATAATATAATATAATATAATAAATGTATAGGGATATGCATTGTTTCTTTCAAGAAATATGAAATGACAATAATATATGTTTATTCAAAAAGTGTGAAATGATATTTATTATGAGTATTTTACTTTGACTTTAAAAGTACTTAGAGCACTACCATGGTTAACCATGAGTTTTTATCCACCATTGAGAATGTGACAAGCAAGTACCTTTAACTCAAACAATGCCACCTCAACCATTAGGGATGATCTCATCCCCTAAAATGTGATTGGTTCTCATAAAATGAATTTTGATTGTACATTTTCCTTAAGAGGCCCATTTTAGACCTCAAAATTCCCCTAATTAGTATGAGGTCTCTTCAACTCTTCCTTGGTTACATTGTGGAAATATTATTAAACAATCATAATTTGATGACCAAATACTTGTAGGAAAGTTGTAATCTACTTTATTTTATAGTTACACTACTCCATCCACCCATGATCTCCCTAATACTAAGGAAGAAATTTCTATATCTATAAAGTGGCATGAATACAAATTGGGTATCAAAGTTGCAAGAAATCAAAGAGATAGATTCAAGCAATATTATTTAGTCCATACCCTATGAAATAAAGAAAATAATGAGTTGATATTTAAAAGGGTGGGCTCCCCTAGTACTTTCACTAGTCAGTTACCTTCAAAGTCAAAGGAAAAGTATTCTATTCAAATAGCATGGCCCTATCGAGACATTTCATGACTCACCACTCCTAGACTTAAATTTATACCATGTCAACCAAAATTCTAAGAAGTTAGCTATCTATATTTTTTGGGGTTGTAGAGGCGAAGTCTAGTACTAACTAGGAAATTCTAGATTGTATGTTCCCTTAAGGCATGTCAACCAAAATAAGTCCCATTTTTGCATGCTATGATTTCAAATTATTAAAATATCCACACAAAAGTCGTTCTTCCTTCAAGAGGAATTAACTTAAAAATTTCACATCACAACTTTAGCTTGAACATCATTGGGTGCATACAAATTAGAAAGGACAACGACCTCATTATTAATATTAAGGAGTCTGCAAATAGCTCTGTTGGACTCATGTGGTCCCTTAGCTAATGACCATCAAGATACAAACGTGAAAGAGATAAGGGTGGTTTCCCACACCTTACCCATCTTCATGCTTAGCATTAAATTTTTTAAAATCATGACAAATTCAATGCAAGGTTTGGATGGAGAGATATGAATAGATTTATATTTTGAAGACAAAAAACATATGATATAAAAAATATTAAGAATTTTTTTGTGAACCATAACCCACTTTATTATTTATGTAAAACCATTTACATTCCAAGGCATGTGTTCCATTGGGAACTTTTAATATATACAACCATCTCCTCATCATTTTTTCCATTTAGCACCTAGTAAGAATCATTGTTAAAATATTATTCTTTTTCAAATGTGTCAGTCATCTAATCATCAAACACACTTTTCTTAGGTTACCTCTAGCCATTATTAAGCTCACCAATGGCCTACCCACCCAACCTTAGGGGAGGATACTAGTCCTTTTGACTACCTGACGTTAAAAGAAGAAGAAACTAAAGAAGATATATTGGATTCCCTCCCCATGGCTAAGTTGCTCAATTTCAATGGAACATTACCCTTGTTGCCCTTGTTTTTCACCTAAGTACTCTCACCAATGTTGGAAAATTCAAACATATTTTAGGTATAGGAAGCCAAGGTTTCCTTTGAAGGGGCATCTAAGGAATCCATCTTACATGGTAATGCGAAATACCTAATATTATAGTTGATACTTTGATAATAGAAGTAGGTGTTTGAAATGTTAATACACTTAATAGATTGTCTAATGAACTTGAGGCTGATTGCAGTGAACAATTATTCTTTTAAAGTCTGAGAAAAATTACATAATGAATAATATGGTTATATGGACAAAAAATTAAGAAATGTTGGGGTTTTTTCATATGAATTCACCATTAGAAAATATTTGAGGTCTAAAATGGATGGTTAAGGAAAATAATTAAATAATAGATGAATTTTCAAATATAAAGAAAAAAATACTATCTTTAATATATGTTTTTGTTACCTCCTTATATGTTTACTCCAATATCAAGTGTTCATACTTTTTAGATGTGAAATTTTATTTTAAATTTGATAATACAAACTATATACCTTTCATATATTAACCATAAGAATATATCAACAATAAGATGACATGGAAATATAAATTTAGATGTAAAAACTATGAAAAAAATAAAGCTATTTAATCATTTTTAAACTAATCACATAAGCAAGAAAAGTGATTAAAAGTGCCATAAAGTTGTCTTTTTTCTCAATAGGCTCAAAATATTGTCAAATCTAATGTTACCTTATTAATTTTTTGGTCGGTACATCATATATTTATTTGTAGAATTTGTGAAAGATTTTTTTTTTTTTTTTGAGTTTTATGTTTATAATTTTTCAAATTAATTT
Organism: Pinus albicaulis; assembly: GCA_034641835.2. Lineage (NCBI taxonomy): Eukaryota > Viridiplantae > Streptophyta > Pinopsida > Pinales > Pinaceae > Pinus > Pinus albicaulis. The sequence goes on from CM076575.1 coordinate 311,694,779, forward strand.
AAAATTTGCTATAAAATTTATCTTAAAAAATACAATTAAATTATAAATATCATTTATAGTTTTTTATTTAAATCACATCATATATATTTTTCATAAAAATTATTATAAAAATTATGTAAATTAATTTTTTTGTAAGGAATAGCCGTTAGGGGGTAGCTCCATTGTCGATGGCCATGAAAATGAAGTGTTATGTGTGAGGAGTTTCAATGTTCAAATCCCCCTCAATTCACCTATACCTAAAAAATGGGCATACATAGGTGCCTAGGGGTTATAGTCGTAGTGGTTGGAATCAACCTCGTGTCATGCAAGTACCAGACCAACCCAATTGTTGATTCCTATAGTCACAAAAAAATGTATTGTAAGGAATAGGTAGTATATTGGATCTAGAGTGTGGCCTAATACTGCTTCTTCTTTGCTAAGAGCTCATCTTCCTTAGATGTAAGGAAACGAGTTAATGGTCCAAGAACTAGAGAAATATAGCAAGAGTAAAAGCATACACCCTTACGAACCACCAGTAGGTAGGTCCACGTGGTGTGGTTTTCCTTGAATAATGATGATGAGTTAACCTGCATTCACAGATGTCCTCATTACTAGTTTGAGAAGTGAGTTATAATAGGTTTTCCCACTGTATAAAAAAAGAAAAGAAAATGTAACATGTAACTTTTCACTTAGATCATTGTAACAATAGAATCAACAATTATCATGCTTTTTGTGTGGAGGGAAAGGAAAATTAATAAGAATATTACTATGTTCAAATTATCTATTAACTTTGAAAATGAGATTATTATTGTAATCAATAAAATTCATTTAATTGTTGTTTTATTATATACATAAAAAATATGAAGAGAAAGTCTACCAATTATGCATACCCACTCTATAATCAATTAAACATTATTTTATGGAGAACATTGTTCCTTTGTCACTGCCTTATTAATATATTTATTTTATAAAAATATTTCAGACAAAATAATACATTTTACATTGGGGACCTCACTGGGGGAGCAATACCATGCCATGTGCATTCATATTTGGGGATTATATTGAGGAAAAAATAAAGTAATATATTGTGCATATAATAGGAAGTGAATGGTTTTTATACGTTGTGTATAAAAATGCATAAGGGCTTTACTCAATGAAGCTCTGACATATCATGTGCGTTCATGCCATACTAAAAAATACCCTTAATTTGACTACATATTAGAAAATACCTCTAAAAATCACATTATTTAACCCTCTACCAATACGAACCCAATACACCTTCCCAACTTACAAAAATCCCTATTTTTTCTAGATATTGTAAGTATCCATTTTTTCATTAACATTTTTTATAACCCTTTATATTTTTTCATTAACTTTGAGCTCCATTTTTTATACCTGTGAATATAAAAACCCTTTACCCCCCATTATATTCCAATATATTATGTCATTTTTTCTTCAATATATATCCCCCAATATGAATGCATGTGGTATCATATTTCTCCCCCAGTGAAGCTCCCGTGAAAAAGTGGATCTCAAAGTTAATGAAAACAATATAAAGAGATATAAAAAAATATCAATGAAAAAAAGATACCTACAATATCTAATGAAAGTAGGGGTTTTTTAAATTGGAAAGGTGTATTGGGTTTGTATTTGTAGGAGGTTAAATAAAGTGATTTTTAGAGGTATTTGGAAATATGTAGTCAAATTAAGGGTATTGTTTAGTATGCCATGAATGCACGTGCTAAGTCAGAGGTTCATTGAGTGAAGCCCCCATGACATTTTAAGTTGTTGGAGGTAGAAGAACATGAATATTTGTCTAAAATTATTGAGCAGCTCTGCAACAAACCAAATCCTACACATCTAGTCAATCTAGTCATTACATGTACTATTATTGATATTTCCATGTCCTCTTGATAGTTTCATCTAACTTATGATTTTTCTACTTCACTTGGGATTTATCAGTATTGTGGAATAATGTATTGCATCTACTTCACTTGTAATTTATCAGTATTGTGACATAATGTATTGCATAATGACATCTTGATCAATAGTTTTTTTTGTATATATCGATATTTGGGATAAAAGATGTTAACTTTTGTCGTTGGTGTGGTTTACACTTTAACAAACCATGAAAAAATTATTTAGATATTATGTAATCTAATATTAGTTTGATAGAAAAAAACTGATTTACAAGGAAAAAAAACATCATTTTAAATTTAATATTATGCAAAATTACTTCATCTATTTTTTTAAAAATAAATATTAAATAAAAAATAATTTAATTAAAAAAACAATATTTCAAATAATTCTTTAAATTGCATGTACAATGAAAATAAATAAATAAAATATTAAACAAATAATGGTTGAGTACTTTTTCCTTCGTCATTCATAGTTGCAAGATGACATGTACAACAAGGTACAAGCTCTGACTATTTCCCTCGCTCGAGCATCCCTCAACCCAACCCCAATTATGGATATATTAATTTTTTAATTTCAAAATGAACATGAATATGAAAGGGAAAAATCGATGGGTTACAAATATTTTATTATTTTAAATCATATATTTTATAAATTTATTTAAAAAAATATAAAAATGTTAAAAAAAATAAATAATAAAAGAATGGAAATTAACAATGAAGGATTTGATGTCAATTGAGGTTATTTCAAGTAGTTGGGTAGAATGAATATTATCTTTCCCACCAAACTTCAAATCCCCCCAAGTGACATTAGGAGCCATAATGCTTTGGTAAATATTGTTGTAATATATGTGCCTAGTGAATATTGTATTATTTGTTTCAAGCCTTCTGAAATGTTAAGTGAGTATACATGTGGTAACCTCACTCTAGCCCTCGAGCTAAGAGGGAGGATTATTTCTTTCCATGCAAAAAAATAATGAAAGATTAAAAAAAAATTAACTAAATATTAGATACCAAATGATTATCATGTTAATTGCAGGAAAAAGATTTTAATAATACTTGCAAAATTGAAAACACTACTTTGCAGAAAGGAACCTCTACACTAATTTCACAAAAAGAAATTGCATAAAAGGAAACTTGATTTCTAAAGAAATTAACTACAATTGCAGAAAGGAATGCTAATGAAAATACTTGCAGAAGAAAAATCAAATGAGAACTTGTAACTCCAAATGATTACTGATGTGCGTTATTAATTCTAAAAAGGAATTTCTTTCACCATCTACGAAATTAACTAAATAATGAAACTAAATGGCTAGAAGGAACTTTGCATATGAAAATAAAATATTTTTGGTATTTCTCTTTTATGAACGCTCTAAAATCAAAACAAAAATTGATTAAACATGACTGAAATGAACTATTCAAGGAGAAAAACTTCATGAAACTACCATGCTATGAGAAAATTGAAATGAAAACAAAACTAATTATCCTTACAACTCACCAGGGGGCCCTCCCGTGAGTGTAAGTCTATCACTAATCAACTCTTTTCTTAGCCACACATTCAAAACAAAGGATTATATTAATTCAAAATAGAGTTTCAAAAACACTTGAAATGAACCACAACACACTTAACTTCTGAGCTGTATTGTTGGTTCCGCCTTATGGATTTTATACAATTCTTCACTAAACTAATTCAAGAGTCATATGCCGATAAGAAATGGAAATTTTCTGCCATCTAGGAAGTAGATTTAAATTAGAACTTTATCTCCTCATGATTTTCTATTGAAAGATAAAATCATGAGGGAATATTCTCGAATCATATCCTCATAATCGAACAGGTCCTTTGCACGCTCGCCTGATGTCGTTGTGATCTCCTGCTTATCTTCGCAACCCCGGATCTAGAATAAGCCAAAGCTCACTCCATTTTATTATCTAATAGGTTCTTCATCCAAACGTCGTTATATAACATAGATAGAAATAAAATCCCACCAATGGTGGGGGTGTAACACAAACAGGGCATAAAATCCAACCTTCATGCATAGGAATAGTAAGTCGAGGGATCTGAAGTAGGTTCACCATAATGTCTAAGGTCATAATTCCTTGTTTTATTTATACATGTGAGGGTTTTTCCATTCCACCCCCTTTTAAATTCATTGGGAGGAAACAGGGTGGTGGGAACCCCTCCTGACCTCTTGTGCCAAATGGATTTTCATCCCGATCGGGGAGAAGTACTAATTCTTCATATCAATGATAAGATTATATTTTCCAATCACTTATAATTATTTGATCACATCTAATAAAGATTTTATCTCTAAACTTATGTTGTGATTTTTTTTTGGATAGTTTATAATTGTGGTTTAAAAAATTTGTAATCGTTATTTGTGTTAAACATTTTTAATGATTGATTGTACAACACATGTCAAAGATATTTGTAAATATGATTTTTGTTAAAAAAAATAGTATTTGGTTCTGGATCATATTAGTATATTAGTAAACTTGTGTGTATAGGTTAATCAATAAAATGAAATATGCATTCATAAAGCACAAAGAAAAATATGAGACACTTCATTAATACAATTATCCCCAAAAAAAGTACAAACAATACAAGATTGACACAAGGGTATCTATCTCACTACATCCACCTTCTTTTTCTACACTATCTAACCTAAACTCAAATGAAGTCTATGTAGTACATTGTGCTAAAAAGTTGCACATTTCGTTTTATTATAAGAAGGTTTCTATTTTCATTATAAAAAACTCTCCACATTCCAACAAATTTTATGACATTACTATTTCCAACAATTAATTGACACTCCCAAAGGGTACCACACCTCAAGCTAGTTTCAAAATCATAATTTCCTTAATTTAATGCTTATTTATAAAGAGGCTTAGGCTTCACTTGTGTGTGTTTCAATTGAACAAATTAAAATAACATTAATGGTATTACATTTGAACTACTAAATTACCCACTAATAAATGACTCTATTTATTAAGTTATATTTATACATAGTATCTTAATTAAATATAATTAACTACCACGTTTTTGACAATATCCATTTTATAAACATCATGAATTAGAAAATATTCATTTGTTCATTCAACTTATACTGTTAAAAAAGTAGTTACATCTTTTATCCCTTTGACATGTCGATCTTCAATGAGAAGTACAAGTTGTACCCATTTAATTTGGTATTTAAGTATCACTTCCTTATAAAAGGCCTTCTATGTAAAAAAAATTATATGACTTGTTATAAGCAAGGTGACAAGGAACATATACATAACTAGGGAATCAAATGGATGGGAGTTGAGAATGAGTAAAGGTATTTGTAGCCTCCATCCCACTTGTGCAACCCCTCCCTCACTAGGGTTTCTCCCACAAGGAAAAAAAACTTGTCATTGACAAGATAAAGCAAGGTGATAATTGTTCTTTGGGTGGAGAGTGAAGTTGATATGCCTCTAGAGAATTTCTTAGATGAACACTATTGTGGGTCACTTTGTGGTGTTTCTTTGGTTGCGTCAACGGATGCGATGCAGAAGAGGCAGCAGTAGAGGGAGAATGCCTCATTCCTCACCCTCGCCTGATTCGAACTCCACTTCTTCGCCTTCATCTGATTATTTCTCGCCTCGCTACCCAAACACGCGTAGTGACAGAGGTCACACTCACATTACCAACTCTCAGCCTCCATAGTCCGGTCCTTCTGCTGCTACCTTCCTGTCCAACTCACAATATTCCCTTTACATTGCCCAATTTACTTACCAATGTGCCATGGACAGACCTACTATCGAAGCCACTATAACAATCATGTTTCAGGAGGAGGAGCACGATACAACTCAGGCCACACCTCCTGAATATCCTCACACCAGCGTAATGGAGAAGCACCACTCAACTCAGGGCGATCCTCCTGCTTGAAAATACAAGCAGATTCACACTGATGAAGGCACCATAGAGCAGACACATGACAATTAGGAACAAGCTATTGGCGGAGAAATGGAGAAGGATGACACAGGTGCAATGCAGGCTGAAAAGGAAGACCTCGACCCCTACAGTTGCCGAATTATTGAAGAACGCCCAATGACACCAAATGACAGCTAAACCTGCAAACTTCTTCAGGAATCAGGTTCCCAGATCCCAATCATTTGGGTTCATTTCAGTTTTTTTGAAAAGTTTAGTTAGTTTTGAAATGGTTGTAAACAGAACAGTAAATTATGCTCACATGCCGGTTTCCCCTGCGTGGGCGCCACATATATTTTGGACTAGACTGGTTTCCCACTATAGGGCAGTCTTTAACATGTATTGGATGCAATATGCCATGAACCATGGCTGAGAACTGCTGAGGCTAGTGCCTCATTGTACCATTTTTTTACAGTAATAGATTATAGTCAAATTTAGAGGGAAAAAAAAAAAACCTTATTGGTAAAGGGGTTGGTTTGTGGTCCTTATGATTTGGATCCAAAAAAAAAGGAAAAAAAAGAAAAAAAGAAAAAAAAGAAACAAAACAAAACAAAACTTATTAGTAAAGGGGTTGGTTTGTGGTCCTTATGCTTTGGATCCAAAATTCATTATACTCTCAAACCAAGAAAAGTGCCCTATGGCATGGTTTGCTATTATACTAATGCAAATAGTCTAATCTAGGAGGAGAATGAAATTTTGAGGGGTCCGAAAACATAATGTATGAATTTGATTCGTTGTATTGCACTAGTCACTACAGATGGGAAAGTTGTAGTTCCACTTTCTCAACTTGAACCTGAATTTGAGAGCACAGATTTGTATAGATCAAAGCTCCATGAAATACCAAATTTAATAATACAAATTTAAAGTTGAGATTCAACCAACCTTTTTTCCCTAACAACCCTTAACAAAAAATACAAATGCACGTGATGTCCTTCCAATTTTCCTACCTTCAATTTCCACATATCTAATAACCCACTTACCACATAAGGCATAATATCTTAAAACTAACATAATCATCCCTAAACATCCCTACTCCTTTGAAATGTAACAAAGATTCCAATTTATATATGAAATATCTTCTTTTCTTTAAGGCTAACCCAAAGAAAGACTTATAGGATATTCTCTCGTAAATGGAAGCATGCACACAAAGGACACAAGATGATGACTAATAAAACTGAGTAGCAACTACCACCTTAAAACTTATTTTAAAATCTCACTACTAGGGGCATAGGATGAGAAATCCATTTGTACACTTTCTTGATTATTTTATAGAGCATAGGCTCATATGAGGTATTTCATGAAGTCTAGAAAGTGAACATAATCCCCATATAGTAAGGATTTTCCAGGGATTAATTTAGGAACAACCTTAGCTAGCAAGCTATTCTAAAATACCCTCTTGGAAAAATCAATAACAGTGTGTTTTGTCCAATGGAAAATTAGTTCTCAAGGCCTCATTAAAAATGTAGATGTGGTCCAAAGTGTATTCCACCAATAAATTATCCTCCATAATGGTAAAAAATATTTCTCCACAAAATTCCTTTGACCATTTGGACAACCTTCAACCAAGGATGTGGGGATTCCCCTAATAAAACTCTATGAGGTCATGTGGTGAAGAACGAATCTAAAGCTTCTATGAACACCATATGAAATGTTAGAGCCAAGGGGCATCCATGTCACATTGACCAAAATTTCCCAACAGACTCAAAACTGACTTGGGAAACAAATAAGCATGCTTAGGTATCCCCAAAAATGGTCTCCAATACATTCAAAAAATATTGGCCAAAGCTAGCAACTAAACAACATATACAAGCTTGAACAACCATTCCACTTAGTCATAAGATTTTTCAGAATCCAAATTGATGAAAAGGGATTTCAATCCAAGATACATAGTTTTCCAAACAACAATGAAATTATTTAAAATAAATATCCCATGAAGCCCCTCTTCTCAAGTCAATAATTTGTTTGGGATATAATTAATCATTTAGACCATGCTTGGGGACTTGAACAAATATTGTATGACATATTAATAAGATAATTGGAAACCAATTGGTTATCAAATTAGGTTACCTTACCTTGATAATAAATTTCATAAAAAAATTGTTAATGATGGCCATGAGGGATTTCTTCCAAACAACTTCATAATAGACTCTCAATAGTTTAGGTCCAATATAGTCTAAAGTGGCTTCGAAAAAAACATACTAACATCCATTGAAACTTGGGGATTTTTTTTATCCATCACCATCAAGGTTTTTGTCCACTTTGATATGGTAAAACCCCAATCACATTTTTTTATTCATGAAAATTTCCAAGGGATAAGTTCAAAGATTATCTACATGGCCAATTTTCATGCACGTGACATACCTTGGGATAGGAAAATTGTATGATAGTGAGAAAAAAATTCACTCAAGTTCCCTTGGTTTTGTAATACTGCCTAAATTAATCTTGTAAGCATGAATCTTCTCATAGGATTCAATTGAATAACTAACCTTTTGAATAAATCCTTCATAGGATGATCCTTGATTTTGAGCCAATGTAGTTGGGACCATATTCATTCTCCTTTTTCCCATTGAATTTGATCCACCTTCATAAGATGGAAAATCTTGGAAACACAACATTGGAGATCAACATTAAATTTGAATAAGGTATGGTGTCTCTTTAAACTCTTCCCTAGCCACTTTTTTGTAAGATCATCAAAAACCCATAAATTTTTGGTATAAATCCTTGTAAGGTAGATAAAATCTAACACATTGACTCATTTCACCACTTTATCCACCCTTCAGCTCCTCGACACTTAATAAAATTTGGGCATCAAAGATGTGACACATTGAAGAGGTATCCACATTTGGGAAATATTTTTTTTCCATACCCCTAGAAATAGAGTACACAATGTGATGGTGATGAAAGAAAGTAAAATTTTATAGTACTTTCATTGTTTTTCCATGTTAGGTCCTTATATTACTAGTATAGTCCCTTATTGTTGTTAGTGTAACCCCTTTATTGTTATTTCTATACCCCTGTAACCCACATATTATTATTATTGTGCCCTTACATTATTATTGTTAGGTCGGCTAGGATTACATTGTGGCCCCATGGACTCCTATATATAGAGTGGAGGTTTTGTCATTTGTATCATCCAAGAATTGTTCATTTATGTCATGTATTGGAGGTTCCCCCCTCAAAGTGGCTATTTCTAAGGCGTTGATCTCTCTTTTCTTCTATTTTTGGAGCTGGTTTCATAACATTTGGTATCAGAGCTTTGGATTCTAGGGTTTCGCTACTCCAAACAGGTCATCATGGAATTTTTGCTATACCTTTTTTTCCACGAAGGTTAAAAAACTAAAATTTTTAGAATGTGAAGCCGAAATACTGAGGAACATTGTCGCAAAATTTCAGATCTTGGTTTGCAATATTTTCGGAGATATGATCTATGGAAGTTAGGGATTTTTGCAGGCTCCTAAATTTCATCTAAATAGGTCATCGCGAAATTTTTTCTATAACTTTTTTTATACGAGGGTTCAAAAGCTAAAATTTTCACAGGGCAAAGCTGAAAGCCTGAGGAACTTCCTGTAAAAAATTTAGATCTTGTTTCGTAATATTTTTGGAGATATGATCTGTGGAAGTTAGGATTGTTTCTGGCTCCTGAATTTCATCTCAAGGAGGTGACCGTGGGAAAAACATCACAACTCTCTCTATGAGCATTGTATAGGGATTCTGTAAAAATTGGCTACAATTTCACGGACTGTATTTTTTTCTATATCAATTTTAGAGCCAAAGGAAAAAATAGTGACACGTGGCAAGTCATACAATTTCGCTCTACGTAACTAGTCCATAATTAGGTCATCATAGGAGATTGGGCATACCTTTGTCTTCAAGAATCAAAATCAGGTCAGACCCATGGAATTCGAAAGAATATTCAAAGGGTTATTTCAGGGCCGAATTTCAGATATTGAATATCCAAAATCATAGAGATAATTCAGTTTCAATATTGAGCTCCTCAAAATCAAGAAAAAGGTGTGTATTTTTTCAAATTGCATAATCTTGTTTGAAAATTTAGTTTTAATTGATTCCAAAGGCCTATTGAGCATGGATATTAGTATTGGGTTCTAAAATTCCTCCTAAAAAGAATTCAACACCCATTAATCCCTTAGAGTACTCTACTATGACTCATGAAGATGAAGAATTGCAACATGATCTATCAAAATTACAAGAGCAAGTGCACTAAAATTCGCTCTCACAAAGAGAAACAAAAAATGAAATGGATGTTTTGAAGAAAATCATGGAAGCTAAGATGGATGGTTTGAAGAATGGTATGGAAGAAAAAATTGATGGTATGCAATAAAAAATGGAAGGTTTGAAGGAAGGTTTGTCAAAGTTGATACAAGAAATGATTCCTAATGGCGAAAAGATAGTAGAGGAAACTCATGATGAGAACAAAATAAATGTTAATCATGATTTCATAAACTCTAATGTTGGATTAAAGAACCACCATATTCCAAATATGGATATGAGGAAGTTTGATGGCAAGGATCATGTAACATGGATACTACATATGGAGCAATATTTTGATCTCAATAATGTGAAAAACACACAAAAGGTATGCATTGCAAATTTACATTTAGAACAAAATACATTTGTATGGTATCGACGGCTTTTCTCCCGTAAATTTTTTTTCACTTGGTCAATTTTTACGAAGGAAATGATAGCACATTACGAGGATACAAAGAGCAACACCTTATTTAGCCAATTGATAAATCTCAAACAAAAGGGTTCAGTGGCGGAGCACATTGAGGACTTCTAAAAATTGAATATAAGGGTAACTGATATTCCAGAGGAACACAGGATTGATGTCTTCATAGGGACTTTAAAGGATAACATCCAACATGAAGTTCACTTTTGGGAACCAGATTCATTAGAGAAGGCATTTAGGTTGGCAAGAAAAATTTAATGTAAAATTATGGCGACAAGGAAGCCTACCACTCACATCTATAAAGATGGAAGTGTTGCTACTCCTAGACTTCCACAACCTACAAGGTTGACACCACAACAATCGGAAGAAAAAATATCAAAAGAGCTTTGCTACAGTTGTGATAGCAAATACACTGAAGGTCATAAGTGTGCTCAGAAGAAATTAGTTTACATAGATTGTGAAGAGGAGGAAGAAAATGAACAAGAAACTTCAAAAGAAGAGGATATACACCAAGAAGCAACCATAGAAGAAGAAGAAATGAGTCTGACCATATCATGTAATGCATTGGCAAGAATTACCACTCCTCAAACTCTTAAGATAGAATAAAATATCAAGAAGAAAAAGGTAATAGTGTTGATTGATTCAGGTAGTACCCATAATTTTATTCATTGTAAGGTAGCTAAGGAATTGAATTGTTTCCTATACCCAGCACCAAAATGTCAAGTGATGGTTTCAAATGGAGGAACTATAAATTACTCTGGAAAATGCCATAGTATCAAGCTATCCATGGGGGAATATGTATTGAATAGTCTAATGCTTTCCATCCCAATGGGAGGTGCTGATGTTGTACTAGGAGTACAATGGTTACAATCTTTGGGGACAATAGCTTTTAATTTTCAAGAACTTTTCTTGAATTTGTTTTAGGAAGGAAAGGAAATCTAATTACGGGGTATCACAGGGAAGCCAGGAAAGATAATAAGCTCTAATGTCATGACAACGCTTCTGAAGAAAGAACAACGAGGCATAATTGCACAATTATGCTCACTAGAAGTTCCAACATCAAAATCATCTATTTCTCCAGATCTCTAAAAAATTTTGGACAATCATTCCAAGGTGTTTGATACTCCCAAAGGACTCCCACCTATTCGTGATCATGATCATGCTATTCATTTGATTCCAGGAAGTGTTCCCCCAAACATCCGGCCTTACAGATATCCTTATGTCAAAAGGAGTGAAATGGAACGTATGATTGCAGAAATGTTAGAGGCTAGTATAATTCAACATAGTCAAAGTTCTTTCTCTGCTCCAGTAGTATTGGTGCACAAGAAGGATGGATCATGACACATGTGTCTAGATTATAGGGAGCTCAATAAGCTCACTATTAAACATAAATTTCCCATTCCCGTGATTGATGAATTATTGGATGAATTACATGGAGCAATTTATTTTACCAAGTTGAATCTTCGTTCAGGATATCATCAAATTAGAATGAAGACTGAAGATATTCCGAAAACAACATTTTGAACTCATGAGGGTCATTATGAATTTTTGGTCATGCCTTTTGGCCTTACCAATGCACCTTCTGCATTTCAAGGGCTGATGAATTCCATTTTCAAACCCTTCTTTAGAAAATTTGTGCTAGTATTTTTTGATGATATACTAATCTATAGCAGGTCTTGGAAGGATCATGTTCAACATGTTGATAGGGTGCTCAAACTATTGGAGGAGAAACAATTATATGAAAAAACATCCAAATGTTTCTTTGGAGTACAAGAGGTGGAATATATAGGTCATATTGTATCTTATGAAGGTGTTAAGGTAAGACCCTAACAAAATTAAAGCCATTAAGGAATGGAAAGGCCCCACAACCATAAAGCAGCCGTGTGGATTTCTCGGGTTAACAGGGTATTATCGCAAGTTTGTTAAGAATTATGGGAGAATAGCAGCACCTCTAACATCATTATTGAAGAAAGATGAATTTTCATGGACTCCTGAAGCAACTAAGGCCTTTGAACATCTTAAAGAGGTAATGTGCCTAGAAATAGTCTTAGCTACACCAGACTTCACAATTTTTTTTATTGTGGAATGTGATGCCTCAAGAAATGGAATTGGTGTTGTTTTAATGCAAGAAGGAAGACCCACTACTTTTGAAAGTCGTTCAATCAAAGGAAAGTATTTACAAAAGGCTATTTATGAGAAGGAAATGTTGGGAATACTACATGCACTAAAGAAATGGAGACCTTACCTAATGGGAAGACACTTCAAGGTAAAAACTGATCATGATAGTCTTAAACACTTTTTGGAACAAAGAATATCTTCGGAAGAGCAACAAAAATGGGTCACAAAGATGTTGGGTTATGACTTTGAAATCATCTACAAAAAAGGGAAGCTAAATGTTGTTGCAGATGCAATCTCAAGAAAGGATGAAGAGGTGGAAGCATTGCTTTGTGCCATTTCTATTATCCAACGAGATTGGATAACCGAAGCAAGGGATGAATGGAAGAAGGACGAAGAAGTTTGGACACTCATTCAAAAGTTGCAGCAAGATCCTAATACATCTTATACATTTAGTTGGAAAAATGATTCCTTATGGTACAAAGATCGCTTATATATTTGAAATAATTCCCAACTAAAACAAAATATTCTTTTGGAATTGCACACTTCTCCTGTAGGAAGACACTCGAGATTTTTAAAAACTTACCATAGGGTGAAGAAAGAATTTTTTGGGATGGCCTTAAATCTGATATCCAAAAGTTTGTGGTGGAATGTTTGGTTTTCCATCAAAATAAAGTTGAGACAATTAAGACCCCGGGTCTTCTACAACCTTTATCCATTCCAAGTCAACGTTGAAAGGAGATTTCAATGGATTTTATCATATATTTACCTAAGTCCGAAGGAAGGAGTGTCATAATGGTGGTAGTTGATAGACTTACTAAGTATGCACACTTTTGTGCATTATCTCATCCATTTAAAGCAAGTATAGTTGCTACTACATTTATGGAAACAATTCAAAAGCTACATGGAAACCCAAAGATTATTGTAAGTGACAGAGATCCCATTTTTACAGGAAATTTTTGGATGGAATTATTTTCTTGTTTGGGTACTCAACAAGCTCATAGCTCATCTTATCATCCTCAATCCGATGGTGAAACAGAGATAGTGAATAAATTTTTGGAAGGATATCTTTTTTGTTTTATATCTGATAAGCAAGCAAAATAGTTCAAGTGGTTACCTCTCACTGAATGGTGGTATAACACTTCCTTCCATACTACAGCAAAAATGACTGGCACTTTATGGATATCATCCACCATCCATCACATCTTATTTAAGGGAAAATTCTAGGGTTAAAGTAGTGGGGGATCACATCAAGCATCAACAAGAAGTTCTCCAACTCTTAAAGGATAACCTAAATTTGGCACAAAATCGAATGAAACAATAGGCAGATCAACATCGCAGTGAGAGAAGTTTTGATGTGGGAGACTGGGTATTTTTACGTCTACAACCATACAAACAAATGTCCCTCAAGCAAGCTAAGAAGGATAATAAATTATCGCCAAAGTACTATGGTCCTTACAAGGTGTTGCAAAATATTGGTACTCTAGTATACAAATTGAAGCTTCCTGCTTCTTCGCGAGTGCATCCAGTTTTCCATGTATCACACTTAAAAAAGGTTATAGGGGGAAAAAATCTAGTTCAGACAATATTGCCAGAACTTGATGATGAAGGAAAAACCATATTGGAACTTGAAGTAGTCAGGGAAAAAATAACTCGACAGCTACGAAATTGATCAATTTCAGAGTATCTCATCAAATGGAAGAACTTACCCACTGAAGATTCTACATAGGAGGATGAGAATTTTATGCAGAAGCACCCGGAGCTACTCAAGCGTTGAGGACAACGCTTTTTTGAAGGAGAGGAGCATGTTAGGTCCTTATATTACTAGTATAGTCCCTTATTGTTGTTAGTGTAACCCCCTTATTGTTATTGTTGTACCCCTGTAACCCCCATATTATTATTATTGTGCCCTTACATTATTATTGTTAGGTCAGCTAGGATTACATTGTGGTCCCATGGACTCCTATATATAGAGTGGAGGTTTTGTCATTTGTATCATCCAAGAATTTTTCATTTATGTAATGTATTGGAGGTTGCCCCCTCTAAGTGGCTATTTCTAAGGCGTTGATCTCTCTTTTCTTCTATTTTTGGAGCTGGTTTCATAACATTCCACATTCAAAGTCAAGAAAAAAATACTTTACTCAAATAACTTGGCCTTGTCAAGATATTCATGACTCAGTTGTTGCCATAATTAAAGTTATAGCATGTTAACCACAATTATGAGGATTCATCTCTTTCTACTTTTTTTGGGTCATAGAATTAAATTCAAGCCTTGATTATGCCATTCTATGTCATATAATCACTGTTAAGGCACGAAAGCCAAATTAACTCCTAATTTTTCATCAAACAACGCCACATTATTAAAGTTTCCACATAAAAGTTATTCTACCTATATAAGGAATTATTTTGAAAATCCCATAGTGCTTCCTTTGCTTCAAAATCATTGGGTGCATATAGTTAGCAATACCCATAACCCTATCATTAAGATTAAGGACTACCCAGACAAATCGTTTGGAGGTGTCACATGGTCCCTTGGTTAATGTTGCAAAAAAAAACTTAATAAAGATAAGAATTGTCACTCCACCTTACCCATATTCACGCTTAGTGTGAGAATTTATAACATTAGATAAATATAATGCAAGGTCAAGAAAAGAGTGATATTAATAGCTTTAACTTCATGAAGATTCACTGCATCAAATATCAAAGCTATTAAGTGAATTTTATGAACCATGAATTTCTTGATCAATTTTATGAGACCCCCTACACTCCATGACATGTAATTAATTAGAGTATTTAAACATAGATATCTATCTCCCTACCATCCTTACCACTTAGCAACCAATAAGAGTACATAGTTACAAAATTCTTCTTTTCCAACATGTGGGTCACTCACCGATATAGGGTATTATTCTTAGGTCACCTTTGGTCATTATCAAGCTCCCTCATGTCCTACCCATCCAACCTTGGGGAAGGATATTTATCGCTACCGCCACCCCACATTGTGAGAAGAAGAACCATAAGAATATTTAGCAACTTCCTTTCCCATGGCTAAGTTTGTCACCTATGGTGGAAATGTCCCATAACTAGTTACACCCTTAGATGGATCCTTAAGAGGCACATTACCCTTGTTTCTTTCTTTACCACCTAAATACATTTACCACTATAAAAAATTCCAATGCATTTTTAAGTCTAGGAAGCTAAGGATTCTTGTGAAGGGATATCTAAGGAATTGACCTTAGATAAAAATAGGAAATCCCTAATATTATGGTAATGACTTTGATAGTGGAAGCGAATTTTTAAAAGGCTAATAGACCAAAACATTTATTTAATGACCTTAGGGTTGACTCAAGAACATTTATTCCTTCAAATCTTGAAATAAATTACTAGTATACAAATACACTTTAAGGATGTAGAATAAAGACATGTTGGAGTTTGCGGCATACAAATTTCCTTATGGGATCTAAAATGCATTTCATGGAATCTAAAAAATACATCGAAATTCCCCAAGAATTCAACCTAGTTGGGATGGTACAAGTAGAAAATTAATCGTAGCAAGTAGACATAATGACAAGGGTAATATAACACATATAAGGGCCTTGCATAACTACCTTAATGATATGCATTCTCTCCATGAAAATGAACTAAAAATTTCCTTTTTATGGTTTGGGTAGTCATCCAAATCCACCCATAAGGTTCCCTAGGTTTTATAACCCAATCCTACCCATAGTTTAGAAGGGAAATCTATCCATAAAAGATCCTAACATTGTCTAGTGCCTCAACTCGTAAAAAAAATAATGTAGTCACTAACATGAATTTCAATACAATTTCACTAAAGGGAATTTCATTACCCTATAAAACACCTTCAAGTCAAACTCCCACGAAACCTTCGATGGCACTATGGATGTTACTACTAGGAACTTTGATAAATAGACATTATATAAGAAAATTAAGCTAACAGGAAGCCATATGGTCCACTTTGACTTTACGATAACCGATCTAAATCCCATTGATCAAAAAAAGGAAATAAAGGCTATCGTGATTGGCGTTAATGGTAATTAGATCGTCCATAAT
This sequence comes from Pinus albicaulis, assembly GCA_034641835.2. Classification (NCBI taxonomy): domain Eukaryota; kingdom Viridiplantae; phylum Streptophyta; class Pinopsida; order Pinales; family Pinaceae; genus Pinus; species Pinus albicaulis. The sequence goes on from CM076575.1 coordinate 311,711,496, forward strand.
GATAATTGAAATTTAAAAATAAAAAAAAATCTCATAGAACAAAATTATATATATTTTAAATGAAGTAAACTTTTAATGATTAAATTAAATTTATTTAAATATAAAAAAAAATGTTTAAGATAAACATTGTTGACCCATTTCATTGGAAATAAAACTTTAATTTCTTTAGGTAGATTCGATTAAAATTAAATCTTACAAGATCATACATAGACTTCAAGACACTAAGCAAGGGCCATATGAAAACATTAGAATTTTTTTTTCAAGATTGAACCTAGATCATGACCAAAATTTTAACTTAACAAATAAATTGATTTTAAAATAATGCATTTTATCCGATATTGTTTATTTATATCATTATTGTATTATCATCATACTTTGTTCTTATGAATCTTATACCCGCTTTAAATGTTTTTTCTGTATCTTCTAAAGTAAGTATATATATATATATTCCTTATAGCTACAAATATGGTTTTTATATGTTATTTAAATAAATTTCACTTTAAAATAATGGGAAAGATTGTAGTTGTGATTAATATAGTTATTTAATATATGAAGTACATAGGTTTGTTTAATGAACATAAATTCATCTTAACCTTGGATATATTAAGTGCGGAGAGGGATGAAATCTCTTAAGGTGGAAATATATTTTAAGTGAAAAATTTAAGAAAAAGTTTGTACCTCAAGAAATTTGATCCCTTTGAGTCCTCAATAGATCCTGGGTTAAGGTATATCTATGCTAATTTATACGAATATATTTTATGAAAATATTCCAAGAATGATCCCCTGATTCTTGTGGGAAGGGGGCATTGTCATCATCCCACTAGTTGTTAAAAGGGGTAGATGTGGCAACACCACACCCCCCTGACATTCAATATGTAAATCCCAACACTTCTATATTCATGGAAATTAATACAATTTCCATGCTAAAGGTCATATCCTCCATATTTTCATCACTATTGAAAATCCCTTAGCATAATTAGAAATCTAGGAGGGTTCTTCTCCACCGTCCTCAATTTATAGAATATTTCCATGCTAAAGGTCATATCCTCCATATTTTCATCACTATTGAAAATCCCTCAGCATAATTAGAAATCTAGGAGGGTTCTTCTCCACCGTCCTCAATTTATAGAAGCCTTAATTTGAATATGCATTGTGGTGTTCTTAGGCTATTCCTAGAGGTGAGATGATTTCGTTAAGAACAATGGATTCTTCTTGCACACATGGTAGATTGATTATGTAGAGTAGGAGGTGTCATTTTGCATTTGTTGGTTTATTGTGACATAGATTTGATTCTATCTTCTAGCATAGCCTTAGGTTTTTATAGATGTAGTAATTTTGTTTTTCATTGTTTCTTTATCATTTCTTCTCCAAATCCACCTCCTTGGAAAGGAATTTGGTTCCCTACGCTGTTTCAATTTTGATTTGTAGGTTTCCTCGAAAAAATGAAACTCCTCCCCTTCCCTTGCCTCTCAAATCAATAGTTCTTCTTATGAGAATTTTTCTCAAGCTACCTCTAGTTCTAGGCCTTTCTATATCCCTAAGAGTGCCATCTTCCACTCTCCTTCTTATTTCCATATCCCTCTCACTGGCTTCTCCATCCATGTTCATATTATCTCTATCACTTCCCATGCAACGCCACCATCTTCCCTTGGTTTATACGTTTATCCTTAGTCAACACTCACTTTGACCTACCAATAGGCCCACATTTGGTGAGTTTCGACTTATTATTATGAAATAAGAGGCTCTCAACCCCAACAACAAGTTGCGATATCCACTACTATATTTATAGAACTCAGTCTACCTCTGGTTCATGAGGAAATTTCCCAATTAGAATGAGATATTGCAAATGAAAGGGGAGTCTTGATAGAATCTAAGATACTTGAAAAGGTGGTGGACAAATTCCTTGACATGGGATGCTCCATAGGCCATTTCAATCTTTCCATACTATAGATATGTATTGGCATATCAAATTATTTCTATGATGGGTGTTGTTCGATAAGAATGAAGCCAAAGAAGAAATTTTCCTTCAACTGTACAAGATTTAGATGCATATGCACTCAATGGACAACATACTTGGGAGAATTAAGACCCACCTCAGCTTAGGCCCCACCATAAGTGATTCTATGCGAGGTAACTACTATCCCATCCCTCTTAAAGCCTCAGGCTGATAAATCTTAAATGTTTTTTTTTGGTAGTATTTTTTTTTTCTAGTCATAGATTATCTAGTTTATAGTTTAAAAATAGGCATAGAGGCTATGTATCTTAGAATTTCTTTTTAGCATTTTTTGGCTTAAACTAAAGAGAATCTATATTTAATTACTGTGGAAATTGAAATTTTGTGCCTAGCCTACTTTCCCCAATGACAGGTTATGACATAATTCTTTGAATTTTGTTGTAAGCTCATGATATTTGTAATATTCCCAATTAGAAAAAGCTAATTGGAATATTAATCCGGACCCATTTTGCTGCCTATAATCAATTGAAAATAACAGTGAGCGGGTTGTGGTCTCACCCGAGCGCGCGGAGGCAAGCACGCGGGCTGAGTTGGCAGCGTGGGGCCGAGAAGGGCTGCGCGGGAAAGGAGGAGTCTAGGGTTTGTGAAGAAGGCCGCATACAAAAGGAAGAGAGCCTCCATGTTTTTGGATTATTGATGTTTATGAAATTGAAACTGGTCGCTAAGACTTGAGCACGCCGACTGTTTAGCAGGTCTGCAGCACTGTTTAGTGCGCCGAGTGTCTCCGAGCGGATATCTCAACCTCAGCCCCGGGGGACTTCGAGTGCCTGCTCGAGTGAGGCAGTTCTATCATCATTTTGTCAGAGGATCAGGTTTGGAGCTGGTTACAGAGCAGCGTTCAAAAGTGACAGCGCAGTCTGTGTGGGAAGACCGCAAACCATCTCGTGTGAGCACTGTATTGGTTCAATTCAGAGGTTTCGGGACTGGAGATTGTAGCAGAGACAGCCCGTATCTATTGAGGGCATTGGACCGGATTGTGATAACACCTTGGGGAGTCTGTTTCAGCCGCAGCACGACAGCAGTTATACGGCAGTTCATTCCAGCCGCTTGAACGCAGAATGATGCATCGCCGTTCCTCTGTTATTTCTGGAATACCTCTTGTTTTACCGTGGGAAAGTTTCAGGTGCTATCACCTGCACATGTATTGTATTTCCTTATAAGTCCCCGACATAATAGAATGGCTTAGTGATTTCTCTGTTTAATGTCTATCTGTTGCGTAGGCCGTTTCTGTTATTTTATGTGCTGTCGAATATTTTATGTGCTGTTGTATGCTCCGCATCACGGGTTATCTTCCCTTGAAAACATACCATTGCTGTACCATTCCCGTGTTTTATAAATTCCCATAAATAGGAACATTACAGTGGTATCAGAGCATGGTTCTGGCTCAGCTTGTGGACATTATCACAATGCCTACATTCTTACCTCTAGTGTCGAGTGAGAAAGAGAGGCAGCAGGATCATTTACCCTTGGGAGATTATTTCAGAGAATGGCAATCCAAGGGGGAAGACTTCAAAGCAGTTGTGCCCTTCAAAGATTACTGTCAGCTCAGGCAGGATGGAGTAAGGGACAGTGGTAACAGTGGAGTTTCTAGCATGCAGAGTCCAGAGTTGCAGCGTACTATTGGGAGGTCACCTCTTCCCATGCATGAGGGATCCACTAGTCCCTGTGAGTTAAAGCCCAAAAAGACCGGAACGGTGAAAAGGAAGATTTCATTCTCATCCCTTTTCGGATTCAGAGGAAATTCATCCACCGTAGAGGAAGTCAAGAAGATTGAAGAGAAAGAAGAGGAAGTACCATGCGCTTCCGATTCTCATCAAGAAGAGATCACATCACCTCGTGAGGAGGCTTGTGATAACGCTGTCACACTCAAGGAGGAATCGAACCATCATTCTCATGAGCCATTGTTGGATTGTACATTGCACTTGGAGGATGAGGGCACACAGGATTGCAGGGAGTCTGAGGTTACACCTAGTGTGACACAGGATTCCCCCTCATTGGAGACCTCCTTGGCCATGTCGGTTGATGTGGTAGTGGAGAAGGTATAGCCTACCTCGGTAGACCCATCCATTGAGGTGATGACCGAAGTCGTGTCCGAGTCTTCAGGTGGTAGCAGCACACGACAGATGGGTGAGGCGTTAGGAGATATATCCACCTTCGATGAGGCACTAGCAGGTACAGAGGTATTGGATGATGGTCGCAGACAGCGGTATCATCAGCTTCGGACGGACCTTCGAGTTTTGAGAGGGAAGGCCACGTCAGTACGGGAGGCCATTTTGTTGCAGGACCAGGAGCTGGAGGGTATGAGAGTGACTTGTGCCAAGTCGGTGGCCAAGTTGGTCCGCATTGGGGAACGACTGGATTCCCTGATGGTACAATCGGAGGGCACGTTGGAGCGTCAGATCATTCCCCTTCCGGCATGCATGGATGGGACTAGCAGTGTTGTTGGGTCATCTCTTCCCGTTGGAGAGAGAGAGGCAGAGCCACCTAGTCAGATCTCATATGTTGACTTGGATAGTGGTATGAGACGATCAGAGTTGCACATGGTACAACATCCACATGTTGAGGTTGGATGGCGAGATATTTTGAGTTGGTACTCAGTGGAGCGGGCTATGGAGATAGTGATGGAACCGGGCGTAGTTCAACAGGAGTTTCCAGGTGCGGGGAGTACTGGAACCCCGGATTGGCATTGGGAACCAGGCGGGATCACCTATCTTTTCCCAGGCAGGTCAGTTGACTATGTCTTGGAAGATACAGTTGGCTTAGCAGTAGAGCATGCACATTCGCTAGGGGAGTTTTGGTCAGCTCCAGTGGCCGACCAGTTTATGGGCAAACTCCCTAGGTTGTCTTGGTATGACACTCATACACAGGATCACGGGGTGGTAAACATACCTCGGCAGGTGCTTGTCGGAGGAGGTGGCATTGGCAGGCCACCAGATGGGGTCTTGTATGGGGCCAAGGATTCTTCACCTTTGTGTGGGGCACAGAGGACGCAGCGGAGCCGAGCAGTGGTGGTAACACTACTGATACATAGGGAGATTCACTTCTCGGACCCCTCGAGGAAGATTTGGAGTGATGATCCCTTCGTTGGCGGGTATAGTGATGCAACGGTGGAGACGATGATACCGATTGGGGGTAGTTCGACATGTAGAGGCACAACTCTAGTTCATTACATCCAGGGATGTGTGGGAGCCTCTAGCATTGAGCAGTGGATTGCCGGTGGACATGGAGTAGCTTGGTGGTGTACCGTAGTGTGTGGGATTGCATTGTGGAGTAGGAGTATCCTACATCACATTGAGAGCATGCGGAGAGTGACCGATGCCTAGACATAGTCAGGGCACAAGACCGTACAGGGTGGTACAACAGTAGCTTGGGGTATCCAGCAGTATACAGAGGGATGCCTCAGTTTGCAGTGGCATGTCGAGGAGTACGTGGATGATCGGTGGTATGCGAGGGCATACGGTGCTGCGCAGCAGGATCTTAGAGTATTATATCCAGGGAGACTCACGGATAGGGACACTAGGCTTACCTTTTGGGGTATTTCACCCAGGATCGACGGGGAGATAGATGAGCGATGCTTGACGATATTTGTGGGGACTCACGCACATGACCCTCTTCTACATCACTCACGGGCACAGCCGATTTTGTTGTTGTCCTTTGGCACTTTGGGCATGAGCAGCGAGGTACGCGAGGCACACCCAAGATATTTGGACGACCCTCAGCACACTAGGCGAGAGACTTCTCAGCGGTGGCACTGGGTTAGTGTGCTAATTGACAGCCATAGGTTAAGGGATGAGATTATCCTCTGCAGGGGTGGCACATCCGTCATTGCTGAGCCTACGCTTGGGGAGCAGGTCATGAGGGAGACATGCGTCACTTTTCCCTCAGGGCATGTTGAGATCATGCATGAGTAGAGGATACGAGGTTCAGTAGAAGTAGCATCCCAGCATGCGCCTGGACTCCAGACAATATATCGACACATTATCGAGAGGGTGGATGGTAGACCCAGTGAAGATATGGCAGGGGTAGAACAGGAGGGCATTCCTTCTGTATGCCAGGGTGAGGACTCTTTTCCATATGAGTCCATAGGATCAATGGAGGTCGCTTCTGGGGAGCGAGAGCAGTCACACAAAGATAGAGACAGTAGACCGGAGCTGCATTCCAGTGTACAGGGTGAGCAGTCAGGGGGCTCTACGGGAGATACTCTGGGTGATGAGACACTCGTGACGATCCAGCCAGAGCTGTATATGACGGAGCCTGAGTCAGTAGAGGAGGATGCTAAGCACATCATGCATGATAGTCCTTTGGGGGAGAGCCAGACGGAGGCTCACATCGAGTCTGTGAGGGATATGCGGCTAACCGCGAGGTCAGTCTTTGAGGAGGAGCAGTCAGATGCCCTGACATCGAGTATGGTGACAGCAGCTACAGATCCATATCCTCTAGAGATGTTGGAGGTCGATGGGATGGTTCTGCAGGGAGCTAAGGGACAGTAAGAGTTTTACATTCCCGATGAGGGGGATGAGTTGTTGGAGATGGTGGAACATCCATCTTTGGGCTGAAACATTGATGAGACACAGATAGATGTACATACAGTTGGCCGAGCTGCAATACTTTCGGTGAGTAGTACTCTCCAGGAGTACATCGATGGAGCTTGCATCATATATTGCCCACTTTGGCCCATGATAGAGAGAGGGGCTTCCTTCTATAGGCAGCTTTCAGGGGCAGACAGGGCAGAGTAGTGGGAGTTGATTACGGGCTGGCGACAACATCCCAGGCATGTTCCATATGCCGTTGTTGTTGCTACATCGGATTTTTCTCCCAGTTTGGACTGGCAGGAGGTCATGAGTTGGTACCCTCTTGATGGTACGGTGTTCTTCGTAGGCAGCACAACAGAGCAGGGGCCGTTGGACATAGTAGATGTTACAGATCCCAGTTGGCAGAAGGGCACCGGTTGTTGTTACTTCAAGACTCCTTCCCGATTTCAGGAGAGCAGGATCAACATGGGATTGAGTCAGGACTTGGATTGGATAGAGGTGATGAGCCGGTATGCAGTTGGAGGGGCAGCATATGCAGTTACAAGTGCAGCACAGCAAGAGCCCGGGAGCATTGATGCTTGTTGGTGGTCTTCACCCCTGAGAGCATCAGCTGTGGCCAGAGACAGTGCGCAGCCTGAGCCGTGGGACTCGGGTGATGATGGGCCATGGTGGCGATGGGATCCGAGAGGACTGTTGGTTGGTGAGAGATCAGTTTGGGATCCTGGCATTGAGAGGTCCCTTCATGTCAGGGGGAAGCAGAGGTCAGAGAGGTTTCAGTGGCGCATTTGGGACCCAGGCACATTTTGCAGTGTTAGTGGGGAGCATCAGCTAGAGAGGAGGCTTGTTCAAGCATTGTTTGAGGACAAGAAATGGTTTTTGCCGGATGAGGTTGCGACGTGGGAGAGTGAAAACATCTGGCGGCATCCATCACTACAGTTGCTTGGGGTCAAGCAACATTTTGCCGGGGGAGACTGTAATATTCCCAATTAGCAAAAGCTAATTGGAATATTAATCCGGACCCATTTTTCCGCCTATAATCAATTGCAAATAACAGTGAGCGGGTCGTGGTCTCACCCGAGCGCGCGGAGGCAAGCATGCAGGCTGAGTTGGCAGCGTGGGGCCGAGAAGGGCTGCGCGGGAAAGGAGGAGTCTAGGGTTTGTGAAGAAGGCCGCATACAAAAGGAAGAGAGCCTCCATGTTTTTGGATTATTGATGTTTATGAAATTGAAACTGGTCGCTAAGACTTGAGCACGCCGGCTGTTTAGCAGGTCTGCAGCACTGTTTAGTGCGCCGAGTGTCTCCGAGCGGAGATCTCAACCTCAGCCCCGGGGGACTTCGAGTGCCTGCTTGGGTGAGGCAGTTCTATCATCGTTTTGTCAGAGGATCAGGTTTGGAGCTGGTTATAGAGCAGCGTTCAGAAGTGACAGCGCAGTCTGTGTGGGAAGACCGCAACCCATCTCGTGTGAGCACTGTATTGGTTCAATTCAGAGGTTTCGGGACTGGAGATTGTAGCAGAGACAACCCGTATCTATTGAGGGCATTGGACCGGATTGTGATAACACCTTGGGGAGTCTGTTTCAGCCGCAGCACGACAACAACTATACGACAGTTCATTCCAGCTGCTTGAACGCAGAACGATGCATCGCCGTTCCTTTGTTATTTCTGGAATACCTCTTGTTTTTCCGTGGGCAAGTTTCGGGTGCTATCACCTGCACATGTATTGTATTTCCTTATAAGTCCCTGACATAATAGAATGGCTTAGTGATTTCTCTGTTTAATGTCTATCTGTTGCGTAGGCCATTTCTGTTATTTTATGTGTTGTCGAATATTTTATGTGCTGTTGTATGCTCCGCATCACGGGTTATCTTCCCTTGAAAACATACCATTGTTGTACCATTCTTGTGTTTTATAAATTCCCATAAATAGGAACATTACAATATTCAAGAATATAAATTTAACTTCACAAAATTATAAAGAAGAAGAATGATATGTGTGTGTGTGTGTGTGTGGGATATATGATAAAACTATGTGGTTTGTCTTAAGAATGGTTGTAGATATAAAAAATTTCTTATTAAGAACACTATACTACAATTATGAAGATGAACTAGAATAAATATCCTTATATGTTTTATTGATTTGAAAAAACAATTTCCAAATAAAGCTATATAGATGTTTCCTTTATTTTTTTTTTAATTCAATGTATTTATGCGTTTGGGTTTACAACTTTGAAATAGTTTCAATACAACAAATTTAGTGAAATTGATGACCTTTTTTGTTTCTAATACTAATATGGTATAGTGGTTTTTGTGGTAGCTTATTAAATGGACCTGAAGTTCCACACTTGTGTCATGTGAGAATATCTCAAACATAAATATTCACAAATTTATCCTACATGTGTGAATTTACCAAAAAAACATTCATGAAATATACACATAAATATTCATGGACCTTAATGTTATGATTATAACCATTATAATAATATGGTATGTTTGTAACAAAACTAGATTGTATTAGAACAATTATCCTAATACTAAATATTATGTTTTGAAATTCTTACTTGAAAACCTTAAATGTTGATTTGTTTGATTGGTTCCCTCAGTTCATCTTTGTTCCTATATCAACTCAATTCTATCAATTCATTCCATTATTTTCTCAATTTACTCACACAATGTTCGACCCTTTAATTTTCTCATTACGGAACCTTTAAGGAATATTAACCAAAACATGTGTTTCACGCATGCGAGTGTGTCTATGTGCATGCACGCGCAACTGTGTGTGTGTGTGTGGAGAAGCTTAGATGTATTTTATGAAATATTTTTATAATATTGCAACTTGCTTAATTACTACAATTCTAAATTTACTTTAAAGTTGATTTGTATTTCTTTTTCTCTAAACTCGACCTATGTTTTTTATTTTTATTTTTTAATATATATATTTTATTATTATTTTTTAATGAAATGTTATCTAATCTAACTTAATGTGACTACATATCCCCCATACTAAATTTTAGAGTTCATCTCAATGCAACCATTTATATATGTTGCAAGTAATTGGTAGCATGTATGCTTCCATTTAGAAGTCACAATATATTGGATTATCCGATTGTTTAATTTTCACACATTCACCAACACAACAAATCTCACAAAGGATAAGGGGAAGTTTGAGCAAGCAAGCGTAGTCACTTTGCAACCAATCGAACATTATCTTAGTAGGAGACACCACTCTCTAAGTCCTTTATAGGTGATCCCATTAGAATAGGGATCATGTTATGCTAGGACATGTTTTTTTGCAAAAAAAGCCTCACTTTTGATGTTTAATAACAAACAAAAGGAAAAATTATTTTATAGTCATAGAATTTGTTCCAAGATGCCATAGATTTGAGCTATAAATGCACACATTTATTTCTATAAACCAAAAATAATTTAACAACATGTTCTTTGACATGGATACATATCAACAAAATATAAGGCCCAAATCTTTATGGATCTCAATTATCCAAGATGTAATAAAATATCACAAATTTAAGACATAATGCATGTAATATGGAAAATATACAAGAGGAAGAGATATGACTTAATTATTTTTTTGAACCACCAACGTCTTAACAACTTTTTAGTGACAATAAAGGTGTCCTAATAAATAACTAATGTTTAAGAGTGAATTCCACTTCTAGTGGGCCTATGGATTAGTTGCAACATAATTAATCCAAAGAAAATGGACCTCTATATATTTTTACAGGGCTCATCCAAAAAACTTATATAGTAAAAATTTTCAATAACCTATTGGATTAAGGGAGAGTTTGGTTCTCACAAATTTCCCTCCAACATTCATTACACTTTTAAATTAGGAAAATTACCCTATGGCATATCCTAATACTAGACTAATGTAAAATAATTGAGCCACGAGAGTGGAATTTTGGGGGATCCTACAGAGCAATGCATAATTTAACCCCAACATGGTCCTATAGTGTAATGCATAATGTTGAACCCCAACATTCCATTAATTTTTGGAAATTTCTAGTGCTAGTTATACCTTACAAGCATAAACTTGGTTTTCAATAACATATTTTCACAAATCAAAGTTACAACATACTAAAGAAAACAAAGAATATTATGTTGTGTGAAATTTGGTCGCCTATGTGAGCTTATCACCACAAAGAGTGGAATTCTAGGTAACAAACCTATGGAGTGATTGTCCACATAGGTTTCAGACCCATTCATAAGATAATTTAGCATATGAGGATAACTAAAATCATTAATAAAAATATGATATTTTTGATAGAAAGAACATTTTGATTGTGGAATTCCTAGATATTTTAGGGGGAGGCCACCCAAAGTCAAGGGTAATACAAATGTGAAATTTTAGGTTCAATAAATTATTTCCATGATGAATGAATAAAAAAAATACATATATTACTTAATTCCAAGAATTTAGATCTTGTTTAAGATGTCATCTATTTCCACCAAACTATCTATCCAATTATGTCCAATTTAAGAAACAAAAAAATTGTAATAAAAATAATGAACCCACTCAAGAATAACAATATTATAACTCGAGAATCAAAAATCAACCTTCAAAGTTTTCCAAATATCCCATATATGGGAGTTACCATAATAAAGGTCCCTAGCTCACACAATACCATTATGAAAAAGTCTCTTAAAGGAGAACAAGGTAGATTCACCTAGAGGTTTTCCTTCAAAGAGAAAAATGGAGACTAGAAAATTCAAGGTTAAATCATATCAAAGAGTCCCGCTACCAATCTCAAAGTATTTTGTGGCTTCACATATAATTTCCAAATTCTCTAAGCTATAAAGTTTCCCTAGGTATAAAACTTTCTTGTAGATAACAATAAGTTTGAAAGTTCAAATCTGACCTTTTTCTTAACAAATGGGCCTTTATGCAAAATAAAATTGTGTGCAATGACCTACAATTTTCCTACCCTTTGAAAAATTAATACCCCACTTGGCACATAGGGCCTAGGGTTTATAGGCTATGTCAATCATCCCTATACCTCTCCTCTTCGTAGGACTAGAATACATATCTCGATTTACAAGTGGAATTAGTTGTTCTTGGAAAGTTGATCTATTGAAATTTGTGTAATAACTTCTCCAATTTTTGGTAGGATATAGGAGAAGAGACTCAAATTTATGAGTAATAACATGAATAACAACTAGAACCTTAGAAAAAATTCAAATTTTCACTACTATGGACAAATGCTAAGAAATTTGTTTGTCCACTTTCTTGATTATTCACTAAAGCACAACCTATCTAGGGTCTTAGGAAAAGTTTAAAATGAAAACAAAATCTCAATAAATTTAAGGGATTTCCTAGGCTAAAATAGGATCATCCTTAGCTATCAAGAATTTTTAAGTCCATAAGAGCCCTTGTTACAACCAATAACCTTGTGTTTTTTATACATATATCTTAGAGCTTGAGGCTTCATTAAACATCTAGATGGGGTCTAGGGTGTTTCCCACTAATTCGTTTTCCTCTAGAATTGTACAAAAATAGTAATTTGCAATATTCATGTTGACCATTTGACCAACATTTAGACTTAGAATGGAAATACCCTACTTAAAAATACGAGTCTTATTGTGAATAAGGCATCAAAATCCTCCTTGAAAATCATATAAATGATCAAGACTAAGGTGCATCCTTTCCTTATCAACCAAAAAATCCAAGACCTAACTTGAGTAATAGATAGACATGGAAAGGAATCCACAAAAGAGTCTCAATATCCTACACAAATGATTGGCCAATGTTTACAACCTATAACATATTCAAAATCAATATTGATAAACAAGGATTTCAAGCTAAAATAGTGATCCCATTCCATACTTTCCCAAATAAAAATGACATATTTTATAAAAAATATCCCTCAAACAAAGGAACTTTACATAGGTAAAATCCTCTAATGGAAAATATGCTAAATCCTGAAGGTAGGGGCCCTAGCTAAAACCTAGTATAACACGCGTAGAAAGATAAAGACCACCAAAACATTATCAATTCAATTTCCCTTTCCTTGGGGATGAAATTAATAAAATTTTGATCATGATGGCCATGAAGGTTTTCTTTGGTATAACTTCTTTTAGATACTGAGTAAGTTGACTCAAATTTAATTCCAAGTTCCTTTCAAAAAATCAAATGGGAATCCATCTATCCTTCAACTTCTCATCAATCATCATCAAGGCTTTCGTCAACTCTTTGGGGGTCAGTTAATCTAACAATTTTTTTCTTGATTGACTTTCTGAAGGACAAGGTCAAAGAATGTTTGCATAACTAGATTTCATGAATGTGAAGTCCCCTAGGACAAGAATACCATACAAAAGAAACAATTTTTTTCTCAATTTCCTTTAGTTTGGTATCCCTACCCAACCCCAACTTCTTATAGGCTTCTTTAATAGCTATAATTTTGAATATTCCTTAGAATGATCCTAGATTTGAAGATAATGTAGGTGGGACAAAATTTGGGATCCTCTATCATTTTTAATTTCATCGACTTTTAGAAAATAATCATTCTTGATAATGGTATCATGAAGATTAATATCACAAGGAGTGATTTAAATAAGGTATAAGGTTTACTTGAACTCTTCCTTGGCCACTATGTTGTGGAATTGTTGAAAAATTGCAATGTGTCAACCAAATCCTTGTAGTAAAGTCATAATCTATCATATCACATCATTCCACCATTATATTCACTCATTAAATCCATAAGACTAAGGAAGCGAGTTCTAAATCTATAAAATGGTCCAAATACAAGGTGGCTATAAAACATGCAAGACATTGAAGAGGTGTAGAGATCTAGGTGATCTTTTTTTGGCAATACCTAAGAAATAGAGGACACAGTTGGTTGGTGTTCTAAGATAGTGTGCCAATGATTAGTGAAATTTTTGGTTTGATAAGCCCCCCACTCATTAACAATTTCACTAATCACTAGCCTTCACAATGTTACCAAAGGGAAAAAATTAGTATTCTCATATATCATGGCCCCATTGACACATTTCATGACTATTCCATTTTTGTTGAAGAATCAGATGATTATGTAGTTAAGAGGATTATTATTCTATGAGAGAGATGGTGCTTAAAACATTATTTCAATACTTAAGCACAACCATGCATATCTCAACATACATCGAAGAGTAAGAAACCAAAATAGTTGTGTACATGACACATATCACACACTCATTGTTCTCTTCTTAATTGACCCATAAAACCATCCTTTCATAGCGCCAAGATATAAACTGTTCCTTTTAAGTGGGGAAGGTGAGGTCCAAATATATTGTTGAGGGCACATAACAAACTCTTTTATTTCTACCTTGTTTCGTGCACCAATCGATTGCTCTATTTTTCTAACCAATCAAATTCCTAGTCAACCATCTAGATGATCCTTATTTGAACATTGAGTTGATTTTCCATTATTAACTGAGTGTATCCAAAATAACCATAGGTGTAATAAACCTATTTAGCTTATTATTCCAAAAACCCCCATTATAAAATTCTTTGGATATTTGGGAGGTGAAATCACTTCTATACACTCCCCCATAATTGTAGCTTTCTAAATTCCAATCATACTAACCCAAAGTTTTACAAACTTAGCTTTTGATAGAGTTTTCATAAATATATCAATAACATGATCATACACCCTATAATAAATAAGGTTCATAATATCATCCTATACTGTTTTTCTCAAGTAATGTGGATGAAGCTTTACATCACCTTGTTGCGTGCAATATGATTCTCTACAACCAGTATTGCACTTTTTGTCACAATATACCACATTTAATGTCTTAACTATATATCCAAGTTCACCCATTAGATGTTGAATCCATACCACTTCTCTACTAAGAGGAACTACACCATGATACTATGTTTTAATGCTAAAAAGAAAGAAACCTTTTATTTTTTACAAAAATGGACTATGGAATTAAAGCCAAGATGAAACACTTGGGAAGATGAAAACTTCTTGTCATCACTATCGCTAACTCAATTTGAGTTAGTATAACTAAATAACTTGTTTACTTTAGTGTTGTTGTATTTTATACTAAGCTAGTAAGTTCCCTTGATATAATGACCAATTATCCTTTTTTTGGGTCTTGCATAAACTAAGAAATCACACTAACAACAAAGGAAAACTCAATAAACTATGACTTAAACATATAAGGTTAAAAAAAAGATGTTGATAAACTATAACATCAAATTTTGGATGATTAGAATCGGGATTAGGGGCAAAAATTTTCCAAAAATTCAAAGTGCTTAGAATCACACCAAACCAAAACGAATGGATCGGGCCCGTCACCAGGAATCTGAAGCACTTCGTTTCACTCAAAAAAGAGTCTGTATGAGGAAGTTGTAGATGGCTAAACACCGTGTCAAACAGAGGAATTAAAAAAAATGGTCAAATAGGGTCAAAGGTATAAAAAATTGGGTTTTCTCCAATTTCTCCCAATGATAGGATAACAAGTGTCCATTTGTAATTAGCTCGAATTTTTGGGCACATGAAAATCTTTTTTTATTTCGTTGAATTTCAAGCCAATGGGAAGAGGACATGTGGAAAGCTCGGAGGTCACCATGTGCCCCCCCCCCCTCCAAGACCGAATGACGGTTCAAATGTCGAATTTTTGATTAATTCCAAAGTCATGGATTTATAAGTATAGTTCAGAAAAATATTGGGCGGTGGTCGGGCTTGAACCCACGACCTCCCTTGCATAAGTGTAACCATTTACCAAGAGACCACCATATTTATAATTAACTTGTAAGGGCAACTGTTGTGTAGATTAATCCGTCTTGCGGACAAGACCGATCTCTCTAGTACAAAAGGTAACTAGCAACAAACAGCCAATTATACTAATCTCTCTCTAAGCATATAAGATTTATAAAAACACTATACGGGTGTAAGGCCTACCTTATGTCCAACGCTTGCTTGATTTTGTTGAAGTCCTTCCCGTGCACTGAAAGAACGTTCCTCGTATTATATGCAATTACAAACAAGCAAAAAGATTAAGCAGCACCTGTATAGACATTATTACAAATCATACTTATCATAATGATCAAGGAATTTATGAAATAAACCACAAATTGACAGTTTAATGAGAGAAATGAGTATATTTGTATTAACTTCAAAGATAGAAAACCTTTACAACCTGTGCCTTGATGTTGTGCAGGTCCTCCCGGGGTCCGAAGCAGGAATCTCCTCTACTTTGACAAGCATTGCACTCTTGAACTAAGACAAATGGAGATGAGTGATTTAACCTCACAGAAAGTCTTAGTTAACTAAGTCTGAATTTCAATAGCATTTAACTTCTAATCTCATAAGCTTGAACTCCCTTTGAGGCTACCCAAGGCCTCTTTTTATAGTGAAAGAGAGGAGGTTTCTAGTTCCAAATATGAAGGGATAGATTCCTCCTTCAAAGGGATAAGCTCCTTTCATCAAGGGGTTAGCTCCATTAAGTGAGGGATGCATGAACCTCTTCAAAGCGTATCCATTCCCGAAAATTCCCATCCAGAAACTTCTAGAATTCATCTGGAATTCATCTTTTTATCTTTACTTTCTCGCCTTTTTATGTTTTACAGGGGTCCGCACCCATTAGACAAAGAAACTGCGGTATGGTTCCGCAGGCAAGCTGAGATTTAGGTGCGGGACCGCAGGGAATGCATAGAGAAAGTGTGATACCAATTCTTAGGGGATTTTAGGGATTTTCTTCTGATTTTGAAGCTTGATATGAGGAGCTGGTATATTGGACTTGCAAAAGGAGGAAGTATGAGTGATAATGAGCTCATACAGTCAGCAGAATGTCAAGGTGACAGTTTTCAGTGTAACATCAACAATAGCTATTTGAGTTTTAAAATTCATTTCGGCGGGGGTTTTTTTATCACTCCACTAGATTCCCAAGGCTGAAGAAGGAAACTCAACACAGGTAACCACAGACAAAACTTTTAACTTGGAAGCTAGCCTACAAAGTCAAAGAGGGCTCTCTCCACAAAGGTCACAACTAAGAGGGCTGGAGGAATTAGGTTTTTTAGGCTAGATAATGAGTACAGGGGTTGTATTGATTTGATTTGGTTGGGTTTCACTGGATGAAGAAATTAGGTCAAGGGATCTAGGTCAGGGAAAATGAGATAAGGTTGCAGGGATTCAATGGGGCAAGGTATGAATAAGGCTTATCACTATAAGATGATTATGATGGGGTGGTTTTGTGACTGATGAGAAGCTAGGAAGAGCATGGGAGATGTATTCTTCCTAAATAGAGGAAAATGGAAAAACTATGATCAATTTCCCAAAACAGAGCATGAGCAAGAATGTGTTCTGCCTATCAAACTTGAAAGAGATCATACCATAGAGATGTAATGAACATGAATACAATACATTCTAACATATGAACTGAAGAAAAAACAATGATAAACATCATATCACAAGTATCCCAAAAAATAGTTGCAACTCTTCTTTATTAATTGGCCAAAACTGAGTACAATAGTTCCTTGATCAACAAGCTAACATCCAAACTGATTTCAAACCTTTCTAAGAATGAAGAAAGGGACTAAATAGACATCAAAACATCATTCACTCATCCTCAGGGGTCAAATCCATGAGGTGAGGAAGAGATCCACAAGATACTGAACTGAAAGCTGGAGTATAGGATGGTCCAAGTGACTCATTCCTAATTACATTCAACTGATTCATTATGACTGAATGATGACTTTTACACAATGAATCTACCCCTAGGTAACCTATCCTTGACATAATTACATTTACCATGATGAATTACATTAGTAGAAACATGATTTCTTGAAGAAAAGTCAAAATTTCAGAGAAACTTGGAAAAAATAGCAAATTTGTGATTTGTGCTCTCCACTGTGCATTTGCGCCCTGACAGTGTCATTTGCGCCATCTATGTTCAAGGCCACTTTTGGATGACCTACAGGTGTCCAAATCAGGCTCAATATGGATTTTTAGAATGCCCTGCCTATCCTCTTTCTGAATATGCCTCAAGTTCTGAAAATGAAGGTAATTTTACCACTCAAAATTTCATTCTCATAAGACTGGTATTTGTGCAACGCCTAGGTCAAAAAAAGGGGTAGAAAGGTGTTTTTCGATGGTCTTTTGAGCTTTTCACCTATAAAAACTACAAACCAAGGCTAGAAACATGGTTTTCTGAGATGCATTGGTAATTAAGAATCCAATGGTACCTTCCTTTCTCTCAAAAAGTGCCCCAATCATTTGTGTAGCGCCTAGGGTGTTGCACAAATGGCAAATTTTCTGGTAAATGTTTGTCCCAAAAAACACATAAATTTCTAGATTTGCAAAAAATTTAGGAAATGCCTCAAAATTATTTGAATGGCTGATGATGATGTGTCTAGGCTTGGAGGGAAGCCTCAACAAGAATGTCCAGTTTCTTCTTCTCCTCCATGGTCAAATCTTCAATTTTTGCATTGGCACTTTTGAGCTTGGCCAATGAAATTTTCTCCTTCAGTGCATGGTGTTTGAATTTCCTCCTCAATAGGTCATTATCCTTATTTTACTTTGCTAGCATATTCTCCAAGTGTTTATTGGCTCTATCAAGCCATGGCTCCCTATTTTCATTGATCACTATAGCAAGCTGCTCATTTAGGGTTAGCTGATCAACAAACTCAGCCTCCCTTTGCCTCTCTAGAGCTAGAGCTCTTTTCAACCCTCTAGTTCTAGGTCTCTTCCTTGGTACTTTTTCCTCTTCATAATCAAGCAAGCCATACTTTTCAAGTGTTTCATCTAGCATGACTTTGGCCTTTTCTGCCTCCCTCTGAGCAGTTAAATACTTGACCTCATCAGTGACCTGTTTGGTCTTGAATTGCTCATTCTCCTGCTCAAGGAAGTTTATGACATATATAGACATGTAAATATTAGTTTGGATCTCCTTAATCTTGATATCCTTACCTTTGATATCTACATTGGTGATTTTTTCATTTTAATCCTTATCTAGGTCAACAAGATAAAATTCCTACTCTTTTTCATGAGTGTCCTCCTCATCATGAATGACTTTCTCAATGACCTTCTCTTTTCTTTTGTCCACCTACTGTGTTGTTGTAGAAGGCAAGGCCCCTTCCACTCCATGTGGAGAAAACACATTCCAGTGGCCTCTCTGGTAGGTTTTTGGCAATGGCTTAACCTCAACCATACTAGCCCATTTAGGCTCAATTCCCTCAATCCTGCTAGGTGACTCAAAATCATGATGATATGGAGATGAAGGAGGTGAAGGGGATTGATATAATGATGATGATTGTGCTATGGGATGAGATGGAGGGATGGAAGTGGATGGCTGGGATGATGAAGGGACATTTTGTGCATGCTGAGTGTATGGCTCATTGAAAATATCATTAGCTATGAAGGTGCTCCATTCAATGTTTAGTTGACTGAGATGGTGGTGGACTATGATTGTTATGAGGGAATGATGAATAGACTTCTCATTTTTTGTTCATACTCCTTCTTCTGGGTAACGTATGCCATATTCTCTATACTCCATAAAAGGTAATAGGGTATGTTAAGCATCCTTACCCTAGTGAAATGAATTAAGAGCCAAATGTGATAGGAATAGAGCCTTGAAAATATTCCTTCACATGAAAAGTATTTCATGATTATTTTCATCATTGGGGCATATCTGTCTAGGAGGTGAGAAAAAGGAAAGAACCTCTTTGTTTTATTTTGGCGTCTTGGTTTTAGGAAGAACTCAAAGTCCTATTTTTTCAAGGTACCTTTCTTGAACCACTTCTCCCCAACATTTGGGATCCCGGTGGCAGCTGAAATAATAGCAGTGGATAGAGTGAAAGTGACACCAACTAATGTAACTTGGTTTTCATGGAGTCCGGATATGAAAAGTCTAGTCAACATGGGATGGTGTTGGACCCTCTTAATTTTCTCACAAAAATCATAACAAACCACATGTTTGAAGCATGTCACAATCAATGGAGAAGACAATATTTCCCTAGTGTTGGTGGGTTCAAGTCTGAGCACACTCCCCCCTTAATGTGGCCTCCTCACCTATGTTTCCTCCCCTTCACTGAATGATGTGTTTTCTTCCTCTGTTTCCATGGTGTTTTTGTCAAAACCCTTGGGATTGGGAAAGAGAAATGGGAAAGGGAAAAGGGAAAGGGAAAATTAGGGAGATACTTATTAAGGATATGTAAAATGTGGGGGGGGGGGGATAGGGAGTAGTAATATGATAGATTTAGGATAGGTATTTTAGGGATTGGGAGCCTAGGTAGATGTAACACCTAGGGTTTAGGGTTTTGGGAGAAAATTATAGGAAAATGGAATTTTTCAAATGACGGGTTTGGGAATGGGTTTTTATAAGTGTGGGAAGGATGCAAAGGGCAAGGGAGTGAATTTTGAGAGTTTTCACGAGTGTAATGGGATACTAGGGTTTTTCCTCAATTTAAACACCAAATTACAACCTCAATTTACAAGACTTCAACACATAAACTTATGAAAATGGTTTGTTATGGCATGAGCATCTTACTGGTTTGTTGGAGGTCAATGACTGAGTTGGTGGAGCTCTAAAGACAATTTCTCACCACTTTAACACTTTCTAGGGCTTGCTGGTCATTTGCGCCATGAACAATTCATTTGCGCCCTTGACTATTTATTTGCACCCTTGCCTACACATTTGCACCCTCTGCTGAGTATTTGCGCGCTCATTTTAGCGTTTGCGCCTTGTCTTCAACATTTTTTCCCTGCACTCAGCTCTTCTGCCAATTTCACTCAGAAATTCAAAAAAATTGGTCTCTTAGAGTGCTTGCTTGATGTTTGGAGGAGGAAAATGAATTTGAATTGATGTCAATGAGTTATAAATAGCTAAGTGAATTTGAATTTGAATTGAAAAACCCACTTTTCTAATGTCTCATTTCACTTTTTTGAAAAGTTTTGTTGATTATCCTTTCATTTGATTTTTCTTCCTTGTAGGATGATGTTACTGGAGTTTGACACTTTTATCTTTCATTTTGGCATGTATGATTTGAGTTTCCAGCTAGGGACATAACTTACTACATATAGGAAACATAAAATTACATAAAAATGAAATAAATTAAAACTCTATTTTTGAATAAAATTACATTTTAGTATGAAAATCATACTTTAAAACCAAAATTACAACTTTTATAAATGATATTTGCATGCTGATAATCTTCTGCAAATGATAATGAAATGTTTATTTAGTCACTCTCACACCTTTTTCTGACCTTATTGAGATGAAATGATGCATTTTTGGACCTTGAACAATGAAACCTAATGATCCAATGGGACCTTGAATGACCTGACTCCATGGTTGACTTTCACTGACATAAGACATAGTGAAATGAGATTTTCAAAAGTGTTTTAATGCTCAACAAGACATGATGGTGGGACAACAAATGTGAAATTTTGAGGGAGAGTGAGGTTTTATGACTAGGCCTACCATCAATGAATCAATATTTTGCATGACCTAATGGAATGATAAAAAATGTTTTGAGTGGGACCCCTAAAATGAATATGAAAAGAGTATTTTTGATCACTGATGACAGAATTCATATTCTGACATTAACCTCAGCCTTATTGGGGATGGCATCTCCTTGGAGGTGTCAATAACACCGTAGAACAAGTGCCTAACTATTGGGCCAATATGGTCAAAAAAATTTCAAACTAAAATGCATAACTAAATACTAACAACCCAATGACACAAACTGACTTTGAAACTGACTGAAATTGACTCAAAACTTAAATTAATTTTCTGAAAACTTAACTTGAAATAGTAGAAACTCAATGAAGCTCCACGGCCTTCACTTCAAGCTCCAAACTCCAATGATTTTCCACTTCACACTTACGGGAATATAAAACTGATATATACAATGAGGATGAACTTTTTTTCACAATTTAAGATCAAAAAATATAGTGCTTCAGGAGCCTACCATTTACTGGCCCTCCTAAGTAACTTTTCCCATCCATTTCTTCCAAGAGATATGCATTTTGTCTACGAGAAGTTGCAATCTTAAAAGGTCCTTTCCATAAATTATCGAAATTTTCGTGCTTACCCTTGTCTTCATTCCTAACATCCCAATGGAGTACTACATCACCGATCTTGAAATCATCTTGCTTGGTTTTTCTATCATAGATTTGCTTGATATTTTCATGGAGCTTAGAAGTGTTTTGAAACAGTTTTTCTCTTGTTTGATGTAAGTGAATCATTTGGTTTATGCAGCGCTGCATGTCATTTTCTTCACTTCCCGCTTCTTGTAAAAGTTTCATGACTGGAACAACCAAAGAAGAAGGGAAAACCATATCCACACCATAAACTACCTGAAATGGAGACATGCCAATGTATTTCTTTCTGCTTACCCGATCTTCCCACAGTGCATTAATTAGCTTCTTGTGCCAATTCTTCTTGTTTTTGTCCA
Source organism: Pinus albicaulis (assembly GCA_034641835.2). Lineage (NCBI taxonomy): Eukaryota > Viridiplantae > Streptophyta > Pinopsida > Pinales > Pinaceae > Pinus > Pinus albicaulis. Next base: position 311,733,438 of record CM076575.1, read on the forward strand.
ACATCTTTTTTGATTATGCTGATCAAAGACTTATTGGAGGACTCCACCAATCCATTTCCATGTGGATAATATGTTGTAGAATGAACCAAATTAATTTTACACCTGTCACAGAATTATGTAATATTTTTTGATTTGAAGGCTATTGCATTATCCGTGATGATCTTTCTAGGACAACCAAACCAGGACAAGATGTTAGCTTCTAAAAACTGAATTATAATTGAGTTTGTAGCTTGCCTGGTTGGGATCGCTTCGATCCACTTTGTGAAATAGTCTGTGGTAGTAAGTATCCATCTATGTTGAGCGGATGAAGGTGGATATATTTCACCAATAAAATCTAAGCCCCATTTCTAGAAAGGAGTTTCAACTGAAATGGGATGTAATGGTAAAGGAAGAAGCTTGCGTTTACCTTAGAAAAGTTGGCTTTCATGGAAGCTCATGACTGTCTTGTACAAATATGCAAACAATGTTGGCCAATAGTAACCCGCTCTCAGTACTTTTTTGGCCATGGTCTTCCAGTATAAGTGACTTCCACAATCTCCTTTGTGGAAATCCTTCATCACTTCTTTGGACTCATATTCAACCAAACAATTGAGTGCCACTCCTCTAGGATCCTTCTAGTAGAGTGCACTATCTAGTATGCAATATTTTGAAGCTTTAAGTTTCAAGGACCTGCTCTTACTCTTTGACATGCCCGGAGGAGGGTTCAAATGTTGTAAAACATAAATGATATCAACATACCATGGAGATGATGAAAATAGATATGATACATGAATAAGACTTACACCTTCTTCATCATCGGATAGTGATGATATGAGATTAATGTCAAGTGCATGTAGATTAGAATCAACCATGAGCTTGGCTAAGCCTTGCCCTTTGATAAGCTTGGTCGGCTTGATCTCAAGGTCATACTCTAAGAGCACTGCTATCCACCTACCTCATCTTCCTTCTAGATCTATTTGCATGAGTACTTCTTTAACCGCTGCATTTGGAACATATGCCAAAAATATGTGAGTGAAAAATATAAACACGGAAGTCCTTGAGTGATGTAACCAAAGCCAAGGCCTGTTTCTCGATTATGTTGTATTGGAGGGTTGCATACTTTATTGTGCGACTGAAGAATTCTATTGGAAACTCTGTCCCATATTTTTTCTGCATTAGCATCGATGCCAAAGTATGCTCAGAAGAAAAAGAAAATATAATGAAATCTAGGGAATAATCGGGACTTGTCAAAATCAGAGCAGTGGTCAAAGAAAATTTCACCAAGATGAATGAATTATGATAATTTTCAGGCCATTTTACATCATTCTCCTTCTTCAGCATGTTAGTTAACTCTCTAAGATGTTCTGCGAAGTTGGGAATGAACCTGCGTAGGAAATTGATGCTACCGTTGAATGCTTGGAATTCCTTCTTGTTACGAGGAAAATTAATTTTCTGTATCGCTTTAACTCTAGAAGGATCTATTTGAATCCCATATTTTGAAATGATGTGACCCAAAAACCTTCCTTCTTCCATAGAAAATAAGCACTTTTTAGGATTTATGGATATCCCAAATTTTCTACATCGTTGGAACACAACTCTCAAATGGTGTAAATTCTCATCATCTGAATTTGAATAAACAGTCAAGTCATCTAAATAAACAACAAGGAAGACGTCTTTCTCGTTACCAAAAGCTATGTCCATGGCATTCTGGAAAGTAGCCCCGACATTCTTCAAACCGAACGACATCTTGGCATATTTAAAGGTACCCCATGGTGTAGTGAACGTTGTCTTAGATCATCTTCGTGCACAAGGATTTGATTGTACCTTGAGTAACCATCCAGCAATGACATCCTATTGGCCCCTATGACTCGCTGAAGTATGTGGTCAATCTTGGGCAGTGGGTAATTGTCTTTCAGTGACACTTTGTTTATATTTTTGAAATCTATACATAATCGGATTTCACCAGTCTTCTTCCGCACTAGAACCAAATTAGAGATCCAATCAGAAAATTTGACTGGAACAATAATTCTTGCCATATAGATCTTGTTTACCTCCTTTTCAATAGATGGCAAAAACTTTGGGTTTATTCTTCTGAGCTTCTGCCTAAAAGGCTTTTGGTCTAGCTTTATCGGGATAGTGTGTTGAACGATATATTTATTGTACACCTTTAGATCTGAGTAATCCTAAGAAAACACATCAGAAAAATTAGTAAACAAATCAACATATTTAGGCTTTACCTCTGGAGACAAAGACTTTGAAAGCTTTATGAACTTTGGTTGCTCTGCTATTCCAATATTAACATCTTCTACTATGGGGACCAAAGTAGGTTTTCTTGCCACATCATCTTGATCAAATAATTCTTCCAAAGGTATAAGACCCTTTGGAATGTTATTGTACTTGAGCTAGAGTATGTCAATCTGATCTGCCTCGATGACTTGGTCATTCTTGTCATACACTTCGTCCATAGAACAATTCTCAAACTCACCTTCACTTTGAAGGAAATTGTTCACCTGTTTATTGTCCCATAATACTTGCCAAAATTTCAAGTTATCAGGAATGGTGGGCCTATGCTTTATATGAATCTCAAATTTTTTATTTGACAACATTGTAGATCTGAAATTACTTGCAACAGTGGCTAATGAATCAACCATCAAGTTTTGCAACCTTAGCACTACTTTAAGTGTATATTATGAAAACATTCTCAAAATGTCAAGTGTTGCATTCCTATATTTCCTCATCCTTGGGTGATTAGCTTGATATTCACCTTTGATTTGTTTAATTACCAACTCTGAATCACCGTAGACTGCAATTCTTATAGCTCCCATTTTTTTCAAAATTTTCAGACCGGTAATGAGTGCCTCATATTTGGCCTCATGATTTGTACAATCGAATGCTAATTTATATGAACACAATCCAACATTATTTGGGACTTTGTTTTGCTGTTGAAATGGGCTACGGATCCATAAACCACTACCAGCCTCGTCTTTGCCAACAAAACCATCAAAGTCCATACTCCAAAGAACATCTTCTTCTTCAAGGTGCTGAAACTCTTGACCCTGATTTGACACAATTTTTTGATCTGATTCTTTATGTTGTTCTCAACTTTCATCTACCTTCTCTGATGGATTTTCGGATATAGTAGATATATTTTCTTTCTCTTTTTCTAACACTATTATAATGCAACTTGAAATCTCAGGAATATCCTCTATTTATACTAATTGACAATATACATCATTTAATCCAGAACCATTATACAATATAAATGACTCTAAGTCTGTATGTACAATGTTTATAGGATGATTATTATGCCTTTCCTTGTTTGTGATCATGTATTTCATTTTAGTCTCACAGTATAGTTTTCTCATTTGACCGAAGACAAGAATTGTTGCGTAAGAAAATTCTAACTGTAGTGTACCTGTCAATTTAGCCCCCCAGGATCTTGATAAAAACATATCGAAACGTGGAGGAATGTCAGCAACTACCATGTCCATAAAGACATTTTTGGCTGGGATCTACTTTAGGGAGAAAAATAGATCTTTTATTAGACCCAAACAACAGACACGACTAGAATCAAAAGAATATAAATCATGATATGGGCGGGTTATGTCAAGGCCAAGCTTCTCCATGATGGCTTTGGGCATGAGGTTGTGGGAAGCCCCGAAGTCTAACATAGTGTTATGAAGGATGCATTGATGGAATTTAAGACTCAAGTAAAATGGTGGGACCTCACTACCTTCAGACTGACCATCGATTGCGGTACCAAATATTAGCTCGGGATGATCATCCTCTATATTAACCATGTCGGATAAAGGGTCAACTTTCAAGGTTTTGACTACATGGGATTTATATTTATCAACTTTTACCAACTCAGTAAGAGGAATAGACACCTTTAACTTTGAAATTTCTGACTCTAAATTAAAAGGTATAGTTCTATCTACCTCTTTTATGACAATGTCCCTTTTCTCAACATGATCTCTCGGTGCAATTTCTTTCCTTTGAATATCTCTTTCTTTGATAGGTGCAATTGTAGAAGGTTGATTGCTTCTGTTATGATTTGGAGCTGGAATATATTTACCCTTATTTTGATTGGCTTAAGAAACTTGCTTCTGTGGTACTTCTTATTGCTGAACTGTCTTCTTCGGAGGTGGATTGATTGGAACATCACGAGTCCTCAAGGAGTACTGCCTTTGCTGGGAACTCAATGCATTTAGGTATCCTCTCTGATAATCATCAGATTCTACTTCTAGCTCACGATCATTTTCCAATATTAAGTATTTATCACTAGGTGAAAATTTTTTTCCGCATATTCTTCATCCTCGGTGAGAAAGATAGGCTGACCATCGACTATAAAATGAAGGTTCTCCTCTACTGTTTGTTCTTCTTCTTCGTCACTATGAGCATATTTCTCTTGTAGTGGTGTCCCAATTTGTTGATGTTGCTGTGTCTCGGGAGCTCTTTTCTCTCTCTGCTTTATCTGGAACTAAGGTTGTTGTTGTTGGCATTGAAAGTTTAGATTTCTGATTTGTGGCTCTGTTTGTCTATTTGAAATAGACATCAAGGAAAATTTTAAGGATGGAAATCTATTTGAAATTTTAGAAACCTTGGTGAATATTAGTAATATATAATAGAAACAAATTAAAATGTTGGATGATATTTTTGTAAAAATATCTAAATTTATGGTTTTATTATATTATTATGTATAAGATCTTGGCAATTTTTAAGGTAAAATAATTTCATAGTATAAAACTTGGGCAACTTATTTTTAGAGAAAATGGAAACTAGAAAATAATTTTTTTCGATAGAAAATTAGCCCACTTGCGAATATTAGCCCCTAAAATTTTCCCTGATAGATGTTTTATCGACCATTATTTCCATGGTTCTAAGAAAAACATCAAATTTAGTGTCGGATGAAGTGGAAGGTTCCTGTTTAATGATCACTTTGCGTTCAGTTTTGAGTTTTGACTTTTTAATGAAGAGGTTGGCCTCAAAACTCACTGAATTTCTGATAATTTCTTTTAGAGTAGTAGGATTTATTTCTCTCAATGAGTAGGTCATATCTGGGTCAAAAGCATCGAGATAATGCAGAAGGGCCAAACCAAGAGGTGGTTTCATTTCATTTGGGATGGAGTAATAGATTTTGAGGTATCAGGAATTATAATCAAGCACTGATTCATTAGGATTGCGCTTCAGGGAGTCATACTCAGCAAGGATTTGTAAAAGGTTTTTATTCTCATCCCATCTGGCTAAGAAAAAATCAGTTAGTTCAACAAGAGTCCTAATAGAATTAGCTGCTAAGGCACAAAACCAAACTTTAACTTCACCAGAAAAATTTTGTGCGATGATTCACATCTTGGCTTCATTGACATCTAACTCCTCAAAATATATGAAGGTTGTGATTTTGGCCATGTGTTGATGGGTAGTGATTTCAAATTTTTCATCGAAGAGGGGAAGTCTTTGGCCATATACTTGAGGTAAGTCATGCAATTGGGCTGGTAAGAAAAGTGGGGAAAATCTTGCCATAATTCGTGCTAAATGGAATACTGGATTGACAACAGGAGGGATGGGATGAATAGGTAAAGGAGCTGAAGTTGTTGGTATTCAAGTGGCAGGTATGTATGATGAAGTCGAAGGTGCAGATGAATATACTATAATTTACTAAGTTTGAGGTTCAGATGAAACAAAATCTTCTTCCGTATGGTATAATTGGATCCACTCCTTAATGTCAAGGTTAGACTCGGGCTTAATTTCTTCGAAAAACCAATCTTTAAAAGGACCTAAGTCTAATTCAAACAAATATTTTACCTCAGATAATTTTAGAGAATCAAATACTATATTAGACAAAGAAGTTTTGGATTTGGATTTAAATAAAGACAATTCAAACTTCAGGTCATAAGGTATATATTCTAGAGAAAGTAACTTTGCAGGTAGAGAAACCGATCTTACCAATGAAACTGGTCCTGATTGAATGTGTGGAGTTTGATATCGATGTCTTCTAAAGAACTTCTCTGGATCATCAACCAGATCGACTGGATCGGGGTCTGTATTCGATCTGGTATATCTTGTAGAAGCCAGATTTGCTATGAGGCACTTAAAATTATGAAATCAACATTATGAAACTCGATCCTATCATCCAAAGGATCAATTTCCGATAAATATTTTACATACACCCAGGGAAAATTTATCTTTTCGCTCCATGGCAATGGCGCCAGAATGTTAGCACTCCCCCAGATTCCCAAGGCTGAAGAATAAATCCCAACAGAGGTAACCACAAACCAAAATTTAACTTGGTAGCTAGCCCTACCAAGTTAAAGAGGGCTCTCTCCACAAAGGTCATAGCCAAGAGGGCTGGAGGAATTAGGGTTTTTAGGCTAGATAATGAGTGTATGGGTTGTTTTGATTTTATTTGGTTGGGTTTCACTGGATGAATAAATTAGGTCAAGGGAGATAGGCCAGGGAAAATGAGATAGGGTTGCAGGAATTCAATGGGGCAAGGTAGGCATAAGGGTTATCAATTTAAGATGATTGTGATGGGGTGGTTTTGAGACTGATGAGAAGCTAGGAAGAGCATGGGAGATGTATTATTCCTAAATAGAGGAAAATGGACAAACTATGATCAATTTCCCAAAACAGAGCATGAGCAAGCATGTGTTCTGGCTATCAAACTTGAAAGAGATCATACCATAGAGATGTAATGAACATGAATACAATACATTCTAACATATGAAACTGAAGAAAAAACAATGATAAACATCATACCACAATTATCCCAAAAAATAGCTGCAACTCTTCTTTATTAACTAGCCAAAACTGAGTACAATAGTTCCTTGATCAACAAGCTAACATCCAAGCTAATTCCAACCCTTGCTAAGAATTAAGAAAGGGACTAAATAGAAATCAAAACATCATTGAATCATCCTCAGGGGTCAAATCCATGAGGTGAGGAAGAGATCCACAAGATACTGAACTGAAAGATGGAGTATTGGATGGTACAAGTGACTCATTCCTAATTACATTCAACTGATTCATTATGACTCAATGATGACTTTTACCCAATGAATCTACCCCTAGGTAACCTATCCTTGACATAATTACATTTACCATGATGAATTACATTAGTAGAAACATGATTTCTTGAAGAAAAGTCAAAATTTCAGAGAAACTTGGAAGAAATCAGGAAATTGTTCATTTGCGTCCTCCATTGTGCATTTGCGCCCTGGCAGTGTCATTTGCACCCTCTATGTTCAGGGCCAATTTTGGATTACCTATAGGTGTCCTAATTAGGCCCAAGATGGCTTGTTGGAAAGCCCTACCCATTCTCTTTCTGAATATGCCTCAATTTTTGAAAATGAAGGTCATTTTCCCCTCAAAAAGTCATTCTCCCAAGACTAGTATTTGTGCAATGCCTAGGTAAAAAAAAAGGGGGGGCAGACAAGTGATTTTTGATGCTTTTTTAAGATTTTCAACTATCAAAACTGAAAACCAAGGCTGGAAACATGGTTTTCTAAGATGCATTGGTCATTAGGAATCCAATGGTACCTTCCTTTCCCTCAAAAAGTTCCCCAATCATTTGCATAGCGCCTAAGGAATTGTGCAAATGACAAATTTTCTGCTAAATGTCTGTACCAAGAAACACATAAATTTCTAGATTTTGCAAAAAAGTGAGGAAATGCCTCAAAATTGTTGGAATGGATGATGATGATGTGTTTAGGCTTGGAGGGAAGGATCAATAAGAATGTCCAATTTCTTCTTCTCCTCCATGGTCAAATCTTCAATTTTTGCATTGGCACTTTTGAGCTACGCCAATGCAATTTTCTCCTTCAAGACATGGTGTTTCAATTTACTCCTCAATAAGTCATTATCATTATTTTAATTTTCTAGCAGCTTCTCCAAGTGTTGATTGGCTCTATCAAGCCATGGCTCCCTGTTTTCATTGATCACTACTGCAAGCTGTTCATTTAGGGTTAGGTGATCAGCAAGCTCAACGTCCCTTTTCCTCTCTAGAGCTAGAGCTCTTTTCAACCCTCTATTTCTAGGTCTCTTCCTTGGTACTTGTTCCTCTTCATCATCAAGAAATCCATACTTTTCAAGTGTTTCATCTAGCATGAATTTGGCCTTTTCTGCCTCCCTCTAAGTAGTGAAATACTTGACCTCATCAATGACCTATTTGGTCTTCAATTTATCATTCTCTTGCTCAAGGAAGTTTATGAAATATATAGCCCTGTCAAGATTAGTTTGGAGCTCCTTAATCTTGACATCCTTACCTTTGATGGATGCATTGGTGATTTTTTCATTTTCATCCTCATCTAGGTCAACAAGTAGAAAATCCTGCTCTTTTTCATGAGCATCCTCCTCATCATGAATGACTTGCTCAATGACCTTATCTTTGCCTTTGTCCACCTACTGTGTTGTTGTAGAAGGCATGACCCCTTCCACTCCATGTGGAGAACACACATGCCTATGGCCTCTCTGGTAGGTTTTTGGCAATGGCTCAACCTCAACCATACTAGCCCATTTAGGCTCAATGCCATCAATCTTGCTAGGTGACCCAAAATCATGATTAGATGGAGATGAAGGAGGTGAAGGGGATTGATATAATGATGATGAATGTGCTATGGGCTGAGATGGAGGGATGGAATTGGATGGCTGGGATGATGAAGGGACATTTTGTGCATGCTGAGTGGATGGCTCATTGAAAATATCATTAGCTATGAAGGTGCTCCATGCAATGTTTAGTTGATTGAGATGGTGGAGGACTTGATTTCTATGAGGGAATGATGAAATAGACTTCTCATTTTCTGTTCATACTCCTTCTTATGGGAAATTTATGCCATCTTCTCTATACTCCAGAAAAGATAATAGGGTATGTTAAGCATCCTTACCCTAGTGAAATACATTAAGAGCCAGATGCAATAGGAATAGAGCCTTGAAAATATGCCTTCACATGAAAAGTATTTAATGATTATTTTCATCATTGGGGAATATCTATCTAGGAGGTGAGAAAAAAGAAAGAACCTCTTTGTTTGATTTTGGTGTCTTGGTTTTAGGAAGAAGTCAAAGTCCTATTTTTTCAAAGTACCTTTCCTGAACCACTTCTCCCCAACATTTGGGATCTCAGTGGCAGCTGAAATAATAGTAGTGGATAGAGTGAAAGTGACACCAGCTAATGTAACTTGGTTGTCATGGAGTCTAGATATGAAAAGCCTAGTCAACATGGGATGGTGTTGGACCCCCTGAATTTTCTCACAAAAATCATAACAACCCACATGTTTGAAGCATGTCACAGTCAATGAAGAAGCCACGAGTTCCTTAGTGTTGGTGGGTTCAAGTCTGAGCAATATTCCCCCTTTATGTGGCATCCTCACATCTGTTTCCTCCCCTTCACTAAATGATGTGTTTTCTTCCTCTGTTTCCATGGTGTTTTTGTCAAAACCCTAGGGATAAGGAAAGGGAAATGGGAAAGGGAAAATGAGGGAGATATTTGTTAGGGATATGTAAAATGGGGAGGGGATGGGGAGTAGTAATATGATATATTTAGGATAGGGATTTTAGAGACTGGGAGCCTAGGTGGATGTAACACCTAGGGTTTAGGGTTTTAGGAGAAAATTATAGGAAAATGGAATTTTTCAAATGAGGGGTTTTGGAATGGGTTTTTATAAGTGTGGGAAGGATGCAAAGGGTAAGGGAGTGAATTTTCAGAGTTTTCACAAGTGTAATGGGATACTAGGGTTTTTCCTCAATTTAAACACCAAATTACAACCTCAATTTACAAGACTTCAACACATAAACTTATGAAAATGTTTTTTCATGGCATGAGCATCTTACTAGTTTGCTGGAGATTAATGACTAAGTTGGTGGAGCTCTAAAGACAATTTCTCACCACTTGAATGCTTTCTAGGGCTTGCTGGTCATTTGCGCCATGAACAATGCATTTGTGCCCATGGCTGGTTATTTGCGCCCTTGCCTACACATTTTCACCCTATGCTGAGTATTTGCACCCTTGTTTTAGCGTTTGCGCCCTGCCTTCAGCATTTGTGCCCTGCACTAATCTCTTTTGCCAATTTCGCTCAAAAATTTGAAAATTTGGTCTCTTAGAGTGCTTGCTTGATGTTTGGAGGAGGCAAATGAATTTGAATTGATGTCAATGAATTATAAATAGCTAAGTGAATTTGAATTTGAATTGAAAAACCCACTTTTATAATGTCTCATTTCACTTTTTTGAAAAAAAATGTTGATTACCCTTTCATTTGATTTTTCTTCCTTGCAGGATGATGTTGCTGGAGTTTGACGCTTTTCTCTTTTAGTTTGGCATGTGTGATTTGAGTTGGCAGCTAGGGATAGAACTTATCACATATAGGAAACACAAAATTACAAAAAAAAGAAAGAAATAAATTAAAACTTTGTTTTTGAATAAAATTACATTTTAGTATGAAAATCATACATTAAAACCAAAATTCAATGATTACATATTACATTTGAAGCACGTTGTTGTTGAGATGGCTCCTCCTGCGATGCAATTATGTCCATTTCTTTGACCATCTCCTTGTACACCTTTTTGGACATTCCTACTAGCATATTTCTAATATCAACTCATTCATACTTTGAGATTTTCATAATCTTCCTGAAAATGTAACATGCCAATAAACTATTTAATTTTTATATTGATATATGAAAAGTAAATATAAAAAAAGTGATATTTATAAATGATTTCTTTCTAGTAATATATACATATAATTCTAGAAAACATTTAAAGGAATATTACTTTTTCATTTATTTTTTGTTGTTGTACGTTTTTGCTATTAAAAGTCTGACAAGTCTCATTGACCAATTCTATGGAAACTCATCCTGTATTTTAAATAAAATTTGGTTCTTGGAATCATTGGATTTATTTTTGTATTGTAAGTGGAAAGAACGTCTATACATTCGTTCCACTAGATCTCTCAAAGTTTTGTAAAAGTTTTCCCCCCTTATGTTAACTTCCAACACCACTCTAGATGAGCTAAGAAGCAATTCCTTTTCATTTGCATGTTTTTTCTTTTCATAGAACAACATTCCTTTTCTGAGTTGCTGGTCCCTATAGAACATTAAACATATGTGAATTAATAGATTGTTTGAAACATGTTTTATAATATTTTTAAGTATATTATTAATGAAAATTAAAAAAGGAAACTCATATTGGATCGATAGTATTTTTTCATTCACCCGATTCATCCTTCTCCAATTTTTCCATTAAGATTTTACATTCTTATGGTCCTAGATCAGAAATAATCTTATCGAGCTTCGCCATTTTGTGGCTCTGCAAGATACACAGTAAATAATACATATTATTTAAACTTACATATAGTTAAAAAATAATAATTTGTGTAAAGAATTTACAAAGAAATTTCCTTTTTTTCTTTTCTCGACGTGTTATCAGTATTTTTGTTGCTTGATCTCTTTTCAGCCATTTATTTATCAATATGAAACCTATACCATAACATTCATTAATATATTTTATAAATAAATCACAAAAATTTTAGGTAAAAAAAAATTAAGAAAACGGTGCGCCTTTCAAGCAGTACGCACCGACATCGGTGCGACATGTTGTTACAAACACACCGCCAAAGTAGTAGAAACACTGTACAATTCTCTCTGTCAACAAGGAGAACCAATGTGTTATATGTTAACCAATGCACTAATTAAAACAAACAAATTAATAAAAATCCTCTAGTGTTAGTTTTTGTAGCATATGATGTCGTGGAGGGGGCGGTGCGACATGTTCTTATAAACGCATTGAGAAAACAGGGGACCATCGTACAGTGCTCTCCGTCAACAAGGATACCTGGTGCGTTATATGTTAACCGGTGCACCAATTAACACAGAAATAAAATAAAAATTTGTTTTTGTCAAACAGTACATGTCTGGTGTGCTATTTTAAATAGGGCGCACGGTTTTTTTTTAATTGTTTTTATTAAACAGTATGTGCATGATGCACTATGATAAAATAGCGCACCTGTGCGCTATTTACAATTACCAAATTAATATATATATATATATATATATATATATATATATATATATATATATATATATATATATATATATATATATATATATATATATATATATATATATATATATATATATATATATATATTTTAATTCACACAAGGGCCGACATGGATTTGAATCCAACTCTTCAAATCGTCCCATTGGTTAGATGTCATAGGCCTCTATATATAGCAATACAAACCCTATAAATATAAAATTAAAAGCCCTAATTCTGAAGTCACAGAAACAGGAAGAAGCAAGGGTAGAAACAAAAAGAATCAAGGGTTTAGTGTAAGAATGGATTTTTTTTTCTCTGAAAATGAATAGTACAAATTAATTTTTTTACTTACCATGTATTAAATCAAATAGAAAATGTAAAAAAAACAATTATTAGAGTAAAACTTAATCACCAAATCGTTTGAAATTCTATGCTATAGGGTTTGAATCACCAGAAGTTTGGAATTATGATTGTTTGAACAGTGCTGTTTGAAAGTATTTCGCTGCTCCATAGTGCTCTCGTGTTCTCTTGCTCCAGGTATGTCTCTCATGCAAATCTCTCTCTAATTTTTTTGCAAAAATAATGATATAATTAAAATTTTTTACTATTTAAAGAATTGTTTTATGAAATTAGATTTTTGAAAATAATTTTCCGCCCATTTTTCAATTTACCGCTTTTTTTTCACTTAAAAAAAATAAATTTGTACTTTTTTTAAAAATTTGCGGCTATTCGGCACCGGTGCGTCAATTAATAACACAACACCGGTGTGTCGTAACTAAAACACACTGGTGCGGTTAACTGTACATTAACACCGATAACAATAAGTCCATTTTTAAGGCACCGAAATTACTTTAGGTGTGTACACCAAATTTATTTTTGATTTTTATCAAATTCATGGAGAATATATCATAATTAATCGAATGGAAAATTCTTCAAAATCCAACTCGTTCCATAATATTTCTCAAAGTCCTTCGCGAAGTTCTTCCTATCCATCTCGAGACGTAATATTTACTTCATATTTTATTTATATCTTCATTATCTAATTGAATTTATGTTTTTTATCAATGTCAATCAGCTTAATAAAATTAAGGTATACAATTTTGCAGGTTCATGTAGATCCATAATCAAGTTCAGATGCACCAAATATTCAAACAACTCCAAAACGTCGTAAGCTCTTATCAGGAGCAGCATACCGCAAGGCGCATTTGGTAGATGAAAATGGACAATCGCTTCACCCTGCCAATTGTAACATTGCATATTCTAGCCACAATCCTGGGACTATGATGGTAATGATAATTGTTTGGTATATTAATGTAATTATTTCAACGTAAAACCAATTAATCATGCATTGTCGACGTGATTACTAATTGATATCATAGATTTTGTACTAATCATGTTTAAATATATTTTTTGAAATTATTAGGATTCTAGTGATGATGAGTGACCTACCTACCATCTTCCGTTGCACCCCACGAGAATGTCAAATCGAGATAATGTTGAATTAAGAGAAAAAATCAGAGAGGAACAATACCAAGAATGGTTGAATCAACCACCTATTCAATGCCCACTACGTCCAGATTCACCAATTAGGAATGACCACAACAATAATAGTTCTTCATAAGCTGGAAATAGAGGCAATAAAATAGAGGTTGGTATGGATGATTACTTAATGGATACGACTGCCATGGAGACAATGTTGTTAGATGCATTCCATAAAGATGATCAGCTAGGGGATGATGCTCATATCACTGATACCTTTTTCGAAAGCCTTAAATTTGCTTCCACCACCCCTCTCTTTGGACCTGGTAGTCAGTCACAGTCTACCAGTTGGGGACAATGATGTTACTGCACAACTTGAAAGCAAATTTTGGCTTGTCGAACGCATGTTTCTCGGAAATTTTGAGGTAAGTGACCATAAAGTCATTCCTTATATTTTGAGAAATATAATCACACAATGAACAATAAAAATGGTAAATTTTATGAATGTTAATAATTATATCAACAATAATGTACATTTAATATTGTCCATGATCATCAACTACAAGTTATTCAAAGATAAGGTTCTCCCGAGTGATAATGTCTTGCCCGATAGCTGCAAAGAGGCAAAGAAATTGTTGAAAATGTTGGGTGTTGAGTACATATCATATCATGCATGTCCAAATTATTGTATTCTATATAAAGGAGAATATGCAGACAAAGAGATATGTCTGAAATGTGGGCAAGACAGGTATTGATAAATAAAAAAATAAGGATAAATCAAGTGGTCCTCCTTTTAAGATATTGAGGCACATGCCTATAATCCCAAGGATTAAAAGGCTATTTCATTGCAAAGAATTAGCTATGTTGTAGGGATGGCATGCCTCACACAAAAGTGAGTTGGGAGTTATCCGAATCCCAATAGATTCAATAGCCATGAATCATATAGAGGATACGTGGCCTGAAAAATTCAAGGATGAAGTACGAAGTCTACGACTCAGCATAGCCATGGATGGCGTCAACTCATATTCCCTCTAGAACACCAATTATTCTGTTTGGCATATAGTAGTGATCAATAACAATATCAACCCATGGTTGTCCATGAAGAATGAACATCTTATGTTGGCTCTCATAGTCCTTGGTAGAATACAAGTGAAGAATATGGATGTCTACTTACAACCACTGGTAGATGAATTGAATGAATTATGGGATAGGATAAATGTATACGATGTATCAAGACCCATTGCAACAGAGGGGAGTTTTACGTTGTATGGCATATGTGCTTACACGACATATGATTATATAGAATTAGGAGTTTCCTCTGGTAAATTACATGTTTATTGATTTTTTTATATACGTAACAATATTATTTCCCATATTATTTATTTAATTCGTTGTAATTAATTTCAGAATCTGGATTTTCCACAGTATCATAAAGCATTGGTCGACGTTTCAAATCCCAACGGGGATCCATCTTCAGGACGAGAATGAAGAATGATATTCATGATATTCTTTAACGTGCCATGCATATATATTGTATACAATAATATCGCAGGTCTTGTAACACAAGGGTATTTTCGATGTAAATGTTGTGGACCTTCTCTAAAAGTTAGATGGTCCAATGACCTATGAAAGCCAGTGTATGACTGCTCCAGGGTATTCCACCTAGAAGAATACCCTTACAGAAGAGTGGCATCCGCTTTCAATGGTAAACGAGAGAGAACCCAAAGGCCTCCAATAACGACACCAGCTGAATGGATTAGAGCATATGAGAGAGAGAGAGAGAAGGAGAAGGAGTTCATAGAAATGTTCAATTCAAATGGGAAACCTATGTTCGATGATCCAAAATTCTTGGACACCTATGTTGAGAAATTTCCCATTGGGATGAAAAGGAAATCTATCTTTTATAACCTCCCATATTGGGATCATCATAAGATTACCCACTTATTAGATCCCATGCATATATTTAAAAATGTTTCATCTTCTTTATGGAGGCACATATCATCGAAACAAAGTGACACATTGGCTGTTAGGAAAGATCTTATTACTTCAAAAACTAAAAAGAAACATTGGCCAAGACGATTAGAAAGTACATGATCAAAGGCAGGCGTTGGTCCCTCTAATTCATGGTATTTCAAAGAAGGTGATGTCCCATGGATTTAAAAAAAAGATGATATTTCTTTAGTAAAGGAAGTTATAATGGGTGTGAGGGTGCCATCTTCATACAGGTCTTCACAACGGCGCTGCTTCACCGTGGATGACTATTTGTGGGGGTTGAAATCGCATGACCATTTGAATCTTCTAAGAGTACTTATAATGTCAAAAGCATGATTTTATTATTTTTTATACTAATAAATTTTATCCCATATAGGGATCATAAAACATAACTAATTTTGTATATTACTGCATGTGTTTATAACTTTACAGTTTCATTATCCTTTGTTCATGTGTGGATGTGTTAAAAATGAATTCCCCCAAGACCTAGGACGTGCCATATCTAAATTATCTGCATTTGTACGTTGGATCACGTCAAAGGAGATTCATGTGGCTAGCATTCCACGGTGGTGTCAAGAGATAGTTGAGATTGTTTGAATGTTTGAGAAGGAACTGTTGATGAGTTTCATGGATTGCAGGTTCATCTTCTAATCCATCTAGTAGATGAGGTTGAATTAGTTGGGGTGGTTTCTTGTCTTTGGATGTTCTTCTTAGAGAGGTACATGAAGAAATTGAAAGATTTTGTTCGACAAAGGGAAAAAACCAATGGGTCTATGGCAGAGGGATATGTATGAGTCTTTCTATTACACCAATGAGTACATCAATCAGATTGAAAATAGACCAGGTGCAGTGATTTGGGACAATGAAAGGGATGAAGACAAAAGAGAAGGGGATATGCTCCAAACGAATGGAAAAGGGCGCTTGATAAAGAGTAAGCGACTTATAATTTTTCAATTTTACACAAAGTAAATATGCATGTTGAACTTAGATAGAATGTATATTTTGATCTCACATGTACTATATGTCGGTTTGATTTCATCAGCGAATGCAAAAATTGAAGCAATCAATAAATTCTTTCTTTACAATTCCGAAGCGACATAACCATGGGTCGCATTGTATGAATAAAAGAGGATGAAATGGGATAGTGAGAGGAAATAATTCAGATGGTTGAATGGTAGAAGTGTGCCTTATCCCGATCATTTAAAAGAAAATATACCAAAAATATGCCCCAACAGTTGGGTTGTTGACCAAGTCAGAGAGAAATACGGTGCAACTGGTCGTTACCCGCTTGCTGAAGAGGATGTGCTATACATAGGGATTGGGTGCACCCACTTGGTAATAATCTATTTATGTACATTTTAAAATTAATAATACACCTTTGAAATATAATTACATCTATATTTCATATTTTAACTATTGGGCTATTATAATACACATGACACTATGATTTTTTAAATTTTTTATAGGTGCATTTGTTCCCATCTATGTGGGCATATGGACACCATTTTCATACAGAAAATGCCAATGATGGACACATGCCACGAAAATATGGAATGGAAGTTGAGTTCGATCAATCTAGTTGATCTAACCACCACGATCAAAACCTAGTACGAGGGACGTTAGGTTCCGTCGGAAAGATATAAGAGATCATTGAAGTGGATTTCTCTTCTTTCCAATGTGTTATTTTTAGGTGCAAGTGGTGGGACACCTTTGATCAGAATAATGTAAAGGAAGATCACAATAGTAGGCTGATATGTATCAACTCTAGAAAGATGTGGATGAAGCTAAGGAGCCCTATGTTTTCCCCAAACACTGTAACCAGGTGTTTTTTTACCCAAATGTGTTGGATATAGATTGGTGGTTCGTATTGAGACATGACCTTAGATCAAAACATATTTTTGAGAACAATAGTGTTATCATGCCAAGCAAGCTGGAAGATAATGAGGGTGATCATGAGAACTGAGAGTGATATGGTACATGTCTTATTTAATCATTTATACTTTTAAAGATGGGTTTTTATAAAGAAGAGGACTTAATTACCTTATAACTAAGGCTCTTTTTTTTTTTCGAAACATTATAATATGTATTTTCAATTAATTGGTAATTTTCATTGTGTTAATGTTCAAATCATTTCACTTGATAATTTTCAATTATGTTGATTTCGAAAACAATGGCGTACTGTATACATTTCTTTTTTTTGTATGTAAGATCATAATAAAATAATGATAATTCTAAAGTATAAGAATTTATTTTCATTATTTTCTAAACTTTATTATGTTACAAAAATTCATATTATTCTAGATTTATTATTTTTACAATTATTTATATTCATACAAATTTTCAATTTTATAGTTATGGTAATTTAACAATATTTACGGTATACATTTTACTTATGGTAGCTATGGTTCAAAATTGACAATTAATTTACAAATTTAGAAATTTTAATAAAATTGAATGATGACAATACATACAATTACAATTACAATTTTACAATTTCACAATACAATTACAATTACAATTACAATTTTAGAATTTTATATACAATTACAATTAAAATTACAATTACAATCATTTCACATTAATACAATTAAAATTTTACAAATATTTTACATACAATTACAATTAGAATTTTACAATTTCACATACAATTACAATTACAATTTTAGAATTTTACATATATTTACAATTACAATTACAATTTTACATTTACAATCATTTCACATTAATACAATTAAAATTTCACAAATATTTTACATACAATTACACTTATAATTACAATTAAAATTAGAATTAGAATTACAATCAGAATTACAATTACAATTACAATTTTACAATTTCACATACAATTACAATTACAATTAAAATTACAATTGCAATTACAATTACAATTACAATTTTAGAATTTTACATATATACAATTACAATTAAAATTAATATCACAATTACATTTAAAATTTTACAAATATTTTACATACAATTACAATTAGAAATACAATTATAATTTTACAATTTTACATACAATTAAATTAAAATTTCAATTACAATCACGACATAATATTGAATAAATATCATGATTTAATATTAAAAATAAACATCACGACCATGATAACCATCATACAAACATCATATTCGACTAAAAAACACATTCATATTTGCTAACATCATCTAATCATCGTGATCATGTTCATATAACAAAACACAAACATTATATAACATCATCACAACACAAACATCAAATATACATCTCATGTCAAATAAATGCTATCACATACACATCTATCTGCAAGTTGCACATTAAATGAACATATCTAACATGACCTAACAATATACACATCATGATGAACACCAACATGTAAATTAAGTACATATTCAACAGGAACATAAAATACATGGACCATATCTATCTATATATATATATAATTTCAAAAATATACAATTGTAATATAAATGCATATAAATGTCAAATATCAGTTGGTGGTACATCAATAGTAGTACTAGTCGAGGCCTGCTCAGTCGATGGTGCAGCCTCAACATGCTCAGATAGATGTCGTTCATCATGTTCCTACTGATTTGGAGGTGCCTCATGTTGATAAGGATTAACTGCCTGCTCATGATGACTCGTGGATGGTCGAGCTTACTGATCTGTAGATGGTGTGGCGACCTGATCAGTCAATGGATCTTCCTCCTTAGATGGACCTGCGCCCTCCTCAGGATCAGGTGCTTGCTCATAATCATGACTGATAGATGTTGCAAGCTTCTCTTCTCTGGTACGAGGTGGAGGAGGAGGTGGAGTACTAGCTGAACAATGATCACTCCCCTGGTCATGATCATTAGATGATGCGTTGCTCAATTGTCTATGTACTGCATCTCCACCACGCCTACGTCGATCGACCCTCCTCACCCACACCAGTAATCTAGTAGCTCCAATGATATGCTGCATCAGGGTCAACATATCACGGATCATGCCTCTCCATATTGCTGTCAGCCTATCATCATCCTGTATCTCTCTAATAGTGACCGGCCTAACTCCCTCCTCCACTAGGAGTCGACAAAGTTGGTCGCCCAACTCCATCCTAATTGAGTGTTAGGCCTACGCTTCACACCCGTCGGTACCTACGCATGATCATGAGGACCAGGTCTGTCACCAACCTGATCCTCCGCATCTGCCATCTCCTCATTAGTAGGATCTACACTTGGATCATTTGGTGGCAGTAGCATCTCATCACCAACAAATGACCCAATATCTACAAAATATATATAAGTACACAATAATTAGACAATTTCATTAAAAAAATTAATAAAACAAGTTAAAGAACATGTTAGAATAAATTTAAAGAAAACAATAATATTACCTCTCTCATCCAGCGGCTCATCATCTGTGAAGAGGATGTTGGCACTCCCTTGCCAATCCAAACCAACATACGAACATGGCACCAGAATGAAGGCATGATAATCAACACTAGATAGCAACTCTAGTGCATCATGAGATATCCTGGCGGAAAATTCAGACTCATCCCTCTTGGGTATCATCTGGCCCCACATCTCCATCCGTACGTGTAGCATCGGCCTACGAGGATGCCAAAAAAAAGTAGGCCTCGTCTTTGGAAACCTCTCAAAAAATAAACAAAATAACTCTGAAGCAAAAGGGAAGTTTACCCTCCCTTGTGCCCGAGAATGACATCTATCTAATGATGTACAAAACTACTGCAAAAAAATCACAAACCACCTCACAAGTTGGGGCGCATGTAATAAATAATCAATATAAAATAAAAGCGAGAAACTAATGTGTTGCCCATCACTGGTATGGTGTGCATTGGTCAAAGGTAGTAGTGAGAGGCACCCCACCTACTTTGCACCAAACGAAGCAATACGTAGCTAACCACTGGAGACCTGAAAATCTGCAGGAGAAAGTATATCGACGCTAATGTATCTTTGGGAGTACACCAACTGACTCCCTGTTGCATAACCGACGGGGACCTCTAGGAACAAGGGAAAATCCTACCCTCTCCTAGATAGGCCAGTAATAAAATATATGTCCTCCTCAGTGGGCGCGTACCACTGGTTAGGAACAACCCAGAAAGCCTGTTGGTGGGCATTCCACATGAAGATGAGCTGTCGCAATAACCCATTATGGCCCTTCATGGATGTAGCCTCCTCACAGAACTTGAGGAGGCATACATCCCTTAGGAGCTACTAGGCGACTGTCGTAATAGGGTGAGGCTACATAAGTCTCTCCCTCTCTCGTACCTCCCACAGGTGAACCAAAATATACTGGTCTGCCATAAGTACTTGTAGTTCTCTCTCTTCTCTCCTTTGATGTCGTTGAATGATTCACATATTAAATACATTTTTTAATTAAATGAGACATGTATTTGCAAATATATATATATATATATATATATATATATATATATATATATTGAAAAAAAAACAGTCAGTGCGCCAAAAAAACAGGCATGCACCAGTACTGATGCGTTTGTTTTTATTACACATCATCATCGGTGCACATGGAAATTTGCAGCGCAC
This sequence comes from Pinus albicaulis, assembly GCA_034641835.2. Lineage (NCBI taxonomy): Eukaryota > Viridiplantae > Streptophyta > Pinopsida > Pinales > Pinaceae > Pinus > Pinus albicaulis. The sequence continues at coordinate 311,754,439 of CM076575.1, forward strand.
CAAAAAACATGAAGTGTAATTTCTTTTGCAGTGTGTTGATGAAACTATCCACCCTGGGGCAGATAGTTAGGTCAATGCACCGCCCAACATAAATTCATGGTCAATGGTGCGGTCCTGTAAACGACCGCACCGTTGACTATATACCAGTGTTGGGAGGGCGGTGCGTTGTCCAAACTATTCACCTTGGGGCGGATATTTTTGTCAGCACATCACCCTTTTAAAATCAGTACATTGTCAACGGTGCGCTCGTTTAAACAACCACATCGTTGACTATGTACCAGTGTCGGGAGAGCAGTGCACTGAACAAACTATGCGCCTCGGGGCGAAAATTTTAGTCATCGCACTGTCTTCCTAACACTGGTATATAGTCAACGGTGTGGTCATTTACAGGACTGCACCATTCACTATGTACCAGTGTCTGGAGGGCGGTGCACTGACCGAAATATCTGCCCCAGCACAAATAGTTTAGTCAACGCACCACCCTCTCGAGAATGATACATGGTCAATGGTGCGGTCATTTAAATGATCGCACTGCCATATAGGTTTAAAAAAAAATGGTGCGCCATTTTCGGTACCGCAATGGAACCAATGCAGTGCCCGTTAACATAGTTCGTGGTGCGACCTGTAAATTTATAGGCCACACTACGAACGATGCGAGCTAAACAACTCGAGCACATCACGCAAGATTTTTTTTTTTTTTTTTTTTTTAAATGGTAAATTTTAACTTTTTTGACAAATCTAATCCGCTAAAAGGTTTAATTATTGATAAAAAAAGTAAAATACCTGTACATTTGGGCATCGAGGATGCATATTTGCTGAAGAATTTTCAAAACTAAATTTTCCCATCATTTTCCAAAATTCGAAATCCAGAAGGTGGGCAATGGACGACATCAATGTGTGTAATGGGAGCACCATTGGTAGGGCGCCTCACACAAGGGAAATTCGCACCGGTGCTTGAGATCTCTGGAGCACTGAAGAAGTGAAAATGCGGATTTTTGGCCAATAATTTTTTTTTATTTAATTCTGTTTCGGTGCGCGGGTTTTGAGGCGCATTGGGCAGTTTATGCCTAGCGCACTAGGGTTGTTTGTGTTTGAGCGCATGTTTTTAAGGCACACTGGGCCTATTTCTGAGTAGTGCACCAGTGTGCTACAGTAATGAGACACACTTGGTGGGTTTGTATGGAGAGCACGGTGTCTCGGTGTGCCAATTTTTAGTACGCATCGGTGCTTTGTGAGTTAAATTCAACGATGCAGTTTATGATTAGAAACACATCGGACAAAAAACATCCACAAAATCCTCCACCTGCCAACCTCCTCTAGAGACCTCCACTACAAACGGATTTTTGGGCTATTTTTGTAAGGGGTTCCTCAAAAACATTTGCTAAAGGGTCTTTTCCTTGTAGTGTGTTCATCTAAATATCTATATGGAGCATATGCCTCTAGCACGTGAACCATTAGAAAAATAATACCAAGTGTTTTTTTACTTCTAAATTTTCTTGATTCATGATATCTATTGCATAATCTCCTATGAATTCAATTTCCTTGATCACCCACCTTGGAGGATAGACCCCCTTTATTGAAAGAGTTATTACACCAATATCATCATTTCTAGACTGAATAGGGGTTCTAAAACTTGTGGTCGATTTTGCTGTGGAAAATAAACTATAAGTTAATTTAGGTAAATATGTTGATTAACCAATTGATAGTCCCATGAAGTATTCAATTATTAAAAATCTCTAAAATTTCTAGGGGGTCATTACTTCGAACGAAACAAAAAAAGGAAATCAACAAGTGACATCTAAGGTCTACTCATCAAATACATCATCTCTTCTATAGATAATCTCATGTTTGATAGGGTCAAACAACCTATACAACTTTAAATCTTCAAAATATTTCATCACGATACAAGCATGATTATTTGGATCTACTTTAGTTCTTCTATCATCTAAAATATGAGGCCATACTGTGCATCCAAAGGTTCTAAGATGTTTAACTAAGGATTTTCTTCCACTCCATTTTTTTACTTGAGTCACATCCCATATAAATTTAGTAATAGTTAGATTTAACAAGTAGTTTGAGCAATATACATATTTTTCCCAAACCATTTTCTACATAACTTTGTCTTAAAGTAAACAATGTGCCAAATCTACCAGAATTTTTTCTTTTCTTTTCAATGACGCCATTTTATTGAGGTGTATAAGGTAAAGGTCTATTCCAAGAGATGTCATTCTATTATAAGTGATTTTCAAAATAATTTCAACGTATTCTCCTTGATTCTCAAATAATAAACATTTCACAATTTAATTGCAATACTTTCAACTAATTCTAATTCCTCGAAATTTTCAAAGATGCGACTCTTATTCTTCAGAAAATATACCCAAGTGCACCTAGAAAAGTAATCAATTAAGGTTAGTACATATGTGACACCATATAGTGTTGGTTTGTTATAGGAGAACAAGTCACTATTAACGAGTTCTAGATAAGGCTTTGCTTTTCAAGCTTTCCCTAGCATATTATGGGAATTTTGAACTCAAAAAAGGGCATCAAAAGAAAAAAAGTACTAATAAAATCAACTTTAAAATAACCAACAATATTCAAGTTGATGATGTCATCCCTATGGGTAAATATTTTTGGAGGGAAAGAAAACTACTTTTTAAATCGCATTTTTGGCTTATCTCCTTATGTATTTACTCAAATGTCAAGTGTAGACACTCATTGGATACTCCAACAAGTACCCACTCTTCATATTTTTTAGTAGAGCAAATCTGTATATATATATATATACACAAACATGAAAAAATATGTTTAAAACACATTTTTTATGTATTTTTAATTTTTTTGGTGTGGTTCATTTCGTAAATATGGTAGGACTTACTTGGATTGAAAATGATCTATAATCATGAAAATGAAATTGAACTTGAGAGTAAATTATTGAAAAATAGATGCAATGGAGCATGCTACTCCCTACAGACGATGCGATCGCTGAACCATAGATCTGAAGCAGTAGAGCCTCTCTCAACCACAGAATCAACATACATCTCCACATCCACCTCCCTTCGCTAAGCAGTGTAAGATCCACTGGGTTCTCGCTGCGTACTCATATGAAAATAATCTCAGCAAACATTGTCACTGGTAAGAGAGGGGGACATTTGTTCTTTGTATATTTGGTATGGGCCATATATGCTTCTGCAAACTTGAAATCCTCCACAACCAGGAATTTACACATCGATCTTTATGGGTGGATGATTGCATCTGCGTTTTTGCGATCGGGGAGACCTGTACAATATGCCAAGGGATAATGGATAATGGGTGCAAAGCCTGAAATAAACCTATAATTTTGTATGCACAGATATTCTGTCTAAAGAGAGGTTAAAATAACATAGACTTGGAAGAATATGAGAGGAAGGAAGTTACAAATCAAAGGTCTTACTCAGATCTGTCTCATGTCAGGGGAAAAACAATTGCATAGATGGTTACAGTAGCTAATCCAGGACCTTCCCTGCTCGATCAAGGATCCCTTCCCAATATATAGGCAAAAAATAATAGATAGGGTGGTAGGGGTCTGATACAAACTTATTCGGATCCATCTTCATGAGACTTTCCAGATCTGGAGAGCAGATCCCTTACCAAATTTTTATCAAGGCCCCTGATGCTAAATCATCACTAGCTTGGGTGTGTGCATCAAATAAGACCTCCCAGTTGAAACATATCATCATGCAGCAATTGGGATACCCATTACAACAACAAAATATGATATGCAATGGCAGATCTATGCAGGATGAATGAAACCTTCATGAATATAATGTCCTTCCCGCATCCACAATCATCCTCAACTTGAGATTGAGAGTTGGAGCAACAGGATCAAGAAAATCAAAAGGATTAGGAGGTGTTGTTGGCATTAGTTTATCCAAAGTTACAGAACCAGATCAAGAACACATCAATGACGACCTCTCCTTCAAAGACATTCTCCAAGGAAAATCGGCAAAAACAACAAAACCAAAACACGAACACAACACCCCCAATCCATATATTGTGGAGCAATTGAATCCTGTTTTAGAACTGATCATAGATATTCCATAAACAAATAAAAGTTGTTTAAATTATGAAGCTCAAGCCATTATCTACAGATTCAACAACTTTTGGCTTAAACCAATGGATCTATTCCACTGGATCCTCACAAATTGGTCACTAGATTGTGAGATTCACTTACGTGCTAAAGGTTTATTCATTTTAAAGTTTGCAACATCAGAGGAAAAATATTATGTAATACAAGAAGGACCATGGTTTTGGGGATCAACGAGGTTTTTCATCACTCCATGGTTCCCAGAATCTGATGCAAATACAATGAAAGTATCAAGAATGTCGGTTTGGGTTAGGATGCACAATCTTCCCCTTCATTTCTGGCACCAAAAATTCCTAGAAGGTATCGAGAACATCTTAGAGAGATACATCAAAACAGACACACAAAGAATGGAAGAACGAATCTACACTTTTTCCATAATATGTGTGGAGGTGGATCTCAGTAAAGGTTTTCTGGATCACATACATCTGAGAAACACTTAGATTTTGAGAATACAACATTTAGATGCCGAATATGCCGACAGATAGGACATCTACAAAATATGTGTCTTGATGCCAAGAAAGACACATGAAGGAAGAATAAATCAGGAAAGCAGCCCAAAGCATGGCAATTTCCTCCACCATCACTAGATGAGGAAGGGGAGGAAGAAGAAATATATCCCAATTCAAATGAAGTAAACCATAATACACAAGAAAAAATGGCAAAGGAGGATACAAATGGTATTGGGGCAGACATTCCTGCTCCCATAGTGAAACGAGAGATGATTTCAGAAGCTAAATAATTGAGGGGCTCCAAACATCACCATATTTTAGATAGCTCGGACTCATAAAAGGAAAATCCAAGAATGGAAGCCGATAATAAATAGGCAATTGTATCTACCACGCCATCTCAAGGAGAATGGAGGAAAGTAGAAAGAAGAAATGGAGAAAAGTTTAACTATTTCTCTATTAGTTTGATAAAGGCCTTTGTGATCACCAGTTAATTATTGATTAGTTTGATGGAATGCTTATAGCATATACAACATGTAATTTTGTTTTCATTAATAAAATTACAATTTTTCTAAGGGAGAAAAATACTTATTGCACAATCTGGAATATTTTAAAAACATTACTGTTTATTATAAGTAGAGTCAAACATTTGATTTTGCTCATGTTTATCATATCTTTGAAATATTTAGGAATTTTCAATTTAAATAAGGATGACCTACAATTGAAATAATGATGAGCCACAAATGACATCCTTTTGTGTAACAACTTGTTTGTTATTCCATATAGATATTAAGTTGGGATTCAAATTCCTGGAATAAAAGATAAAAATTTGGGGAAAAAACTAGTAACCAATTATGGAATTGTATTTTGTTTCTCTTGTTTTAAAATAATAGAGTTTAAATGTTTTATGGTTTGACCATTTTCACTTAAATCTCATTATACAATCTTTGAAATCATAATTTTTCATTATTTGAATTGCATTTTGAAAGGTATAAATGAATTTGATTTCTATTCATTATAAAAAACAACAATTTAATTTTATAACTCCCCCAAATTCTAATTAGATTAAAAAAAAAAAAAAAAAATTAAAAATGATTAAAAAATATACATAATAAATCAAACTATTAAAAAAAAATCAATTATCATAATAATCAATTTTCCTTTAAAACTAAATTAAATCTTATTAATATTTATCACACAATTATTTAAATTAAATTAAATTAACAAAATAAATTCACTAATACATATTTTGTATATTTTTTTTAAATTTCAAAAATTTCAACATTTCATATAAACTCTATATCCACCATTATTATTTTAATAAATAAAAATACGATAATAATAAAAAATATATACCAATATAAATCAAAATATATAAAACAAATTATTAAAAAAAATAAAGTCAAAAACTCTTATTTAGCTGTCCAATAAACTAAAACAATTAAATTAAACTATTGTAACATAACAAACAAAAATACACTTTAATAACAAGGCCACATAGTTGAGGATCCCTGCCACTTATCTTAAATATAGTTGAGGATCCCTGCCACTTGTGCCATAGATGTACATAAAGTAGTATTTGCCTTAAATGTTTTTATTGGTCAGTTTCTTTTGTTGTTTGTTGAATTGTTTTATAACATTACTCATTAATTATGTTAAAAGACACATAGAATTCAGAACTTCAAAAATGAAAAACATTTTTGTAATTCTAATTGCCATATTTCTTGTAGTGAAGCTACATTTTCAGTGACCAAATAAGAAGAAACAACACTTGGACAACTTAGGAAAACTCATTAGTCTATGGATGCACAAAAAAATAAAAAACATGATGTTTTCTTTTTAAATTATATATATAATGTGGGGCCCATGCCAATCCATCATCACAATGTCATGTTTGTTGTTGATGAGCACCACATGCCCATACATTATCATTATTAATGAGCATGCATGAACCAAATGATTTGATTGATGTTCATGTACAATAGTCTCGCTTAGCAAGTGGCCAACTTCTAAACCAAAGGAGCGCTCACAACATAATGAATCAATATTTAAAATGACATTTAATGCATTGGCAATTCAAATTTTATGTTTTTACTTCGTTCAAGACCTTGCTGAACCTATCTCAAAATGGTGTCGAATTTGCGCTAGTATTTCTCCACAACACTTATTTGTATGGTGGCATGGAGAAAATCCAATAAGTCATGCAAATCATGTTATCATGCAAATTGTGGTGTGTGTTGTATGATAGAATGGGGAATATCTAATAAATATGGAAAGCCATGTGTTGTTGTGCCAATTGAGAGTGGTTATTGTCCTAGTAAATCCAACAGTAATGTGTTGCATGCCACTATGAAAGTTTTGATACATTACTTCCTTGGTGGATATGGTTCAAATTCTAGTTTGTTACATGGGTAGTACATGACAAGATTAATGGATTTATTTAGTTTGTTACCTTGTAAAAGCTAGATAATTTGTATGCTTTCAATTCATTGGTTGATAAAACTACCACTGAGAAGAAATGTTTTTGCACTAAAGATGAAGGAGAAAAGTTTGATGCACATTTAAATGAGTTTAATAGATTGATGATACGATTAGCTTCCATTAGAGATAAATGGAGTTTTGAGGATCAATGTGTTTATCTTCTTAATAGTATCGTAGATTGATGGAAGGATTCAACAACAACTATCGGTGGATTATATAGAGGTTATACGAAGATTGAGACCATTGTGAGAAAACTATAGAATGAGGCAACCAAGAGAATATCAATAGGAGTTTCTTTATATTCAGAGGAATTAATTACAAGAGTTCACTCTAGAGGATGGAAAGACAATGGATCTTATGGTAGATTCAAGTTCAAGGGTAGATCAATGAGTAGGAAGAGAAATGTGGAAGCAGTATATTTGAAAATGCAAGAAAACGAGACATATGAAGAAGGATTTCTCTCAATTCAAATGAAACAAGAAATAGGATGGAATCATGGTTGTCTCTACCTAACTCAAGAAAGATGAGGAAAAAATGGGCATGTATTTTACCACTACTTATTTATCTACTCAAGTCTTCAGTGAGGAATTGTGTAAACACTCCAAAGCATCAATCCATGACTCCACATAGGGATTTCTTTGATTCCTATGGAGAATTAGATGGAGGGAGAATCTTCTTAGAAGCCAACATACCTTATAAAATTGTAGGTATATAATTCATTCCAATAAGGTATATAGATCAAAGAGGTTTTTATTCATGTGGGACATGTCCCTCGGTTAAAGAGAACTCTTCTTTTAGTGAGCAAATTTAATATTGCATGGTTGATGTGATTTTCATAAGGAATATGTGAAATCTTGTGAGAGGTGTATTAATATTGGATAAGGGCATCAAGGTTGGTAATATTTACATATTTGGTGTTACTACTCATGTCAAGGTTGATAGTGATGCTACAAAAACTAAAAAGAGTCGAGCCACCAAGGAAGCATCTAAAGGCACTAAAGGATGAATGATTCAGAAACTGACTAAGTAAATTCTACAAGAAACACACTCCAAATGAATGGCTAAAGGAATGGAATTTTAATCCTAATCCATTTTGAGTTTTGTGAATCATGCACATTTGATCCAGGTAAATTTCTGATACCCTTTTAACCAAGACCTTTTGCTTTTTTTAACGTGTTAGAATTGCATTTTTCAAAGCATTAATGAACACACATGCAGATATAATTAAGAGGAAAAAATGTCAACAATCATACGACAAAAAACGAAAGAGGTCTGACAATGGATTTCATCTAGTGTGGACTACATCTCTGGGCCTCAGTTTCTCGATGGTTGGCCAAAATCTGGTCAATGAAATTTGCAAAAATGTTGCCTCCTTAACCTACCAAGTCATCCAGACAACCTTAAGACTTTGACCAATTCTAAATTTTACATATGAACTCGGTTTGACGAACCGTTCACACCATTGCAATCAGGATGATGAGATATTCAACTTAAAACTGAGTTTTCCACGTTTCCATCACTTTTATTTTCGAGCTTTCGTAAGCCCTCTTTGTCCTATATGTGTCTCTGGAGCCACCTGGATCATTCCTCCCCAATGAGGAAATTTTGGTCCTCCAAAAGCATCAACAATAATCTGCAATTGTTGTGTACTATGTCTGCACTAGAATTGTCCTGAAAGGTCACCCTTCTTTCTCCTTCACCTTTTTCCTTTGGAGCCATAAGCGATGAACCGACACCTGCATCCCCTGTATATTACATGCTCAAATATGACCAACTATGGTCCAAACATTTCCATAATTGCCACAAGTTTATAACACATACTCAGTGGTCAAGATTACATTAAAATGGAATCAATAATACTCCAGCTAGCAATACAAGGCCAAAAATATCATTGTTGCTTAACAAGTGATGGAAAAAAACATCATCACTTTTAAATAAATAAATGCAACACATTATTTACAAATAAGTCCATGACACACTAACACATCTAGAAGAACCATATCTCACTTATCAAAGTGAATGGGTCATCTCGCTATGGCGCACTTGTTTGTCAAACAATCGTTTCAACTGGTTCATGCACTGACGCTTCGTCCTTAAGGTGTTGCTATGAATGGAACCTCAAATACGTGGCTCTTTGATGACCACTTTGATTAATATGGGTGCAAAAGGTATTCTTCCTCCAGACATGCTTAACTAGTTTCTTTCCCTGCTGTGGGGAAGGCTTTCCACACCTCATCCTCCTTTTTGCCGCCATTCTTTTCCAACACTCAACAATGACATGGTTATGTAAACCAAAAAAATGATAAGCTTTCTTATGCCATGATTTACATTCATGATTAGAAACATGCTTATAATAAAAATGAACTTGTGAATATCAAGACTTTTTATACCTTTCCTAGTGGTCTCTAGTGCGATCATGGCTATGAGAGTTTGTCTCAGCTCTTTCACTGCAAAATGCACTTCCATGGGATGATGGTGAAGTTTTCCCATCAATCCTCTTCCCTAGTAAGTTCAAAAATGTTTGTTTGCCTTTGATGTCCTTATGGCGATGAGAGCTTGCCTTAGCTTTCTCTATGCAATATGCGCTGCCATAAGATGATGGTGAAGTGTTCCTATCATACTCTCTCCTTGATGGTTTCCACATTGTTGAGGAGGCTTCAAACACCTTTGATAATTCTCCTTCAGTGTATCCCAAACCTGCGTAGCGAGGTATCTACACAAACTCTAATGGCTGAGTTATGCCTTGGCCATGAATGCCAAGTTCTCCTCCTTTGTAACCCATCCTGGTAAGGAGTCTCATGTTGGTTCCTGTAATGGGGATCTCCACATTTCCAATAGAAATAATAGCATGTGAAGATGAAACTGAAGAATGATCACAACTGTTTACCTCAGATGTTGATTTAGAAACAGATGAAGGGGGATTCTCTGAGCCTTCGTTACACTTCACTTCCTCCAAGGCCTTTGTCGCGGCTTGTAGTTGAAGCTGCAATCGTTGCTTCTCCTCATTCTCTTTTTGTAGAAGTGTTTGTAATGAATCATGATATGTTTGAATACTTCCGTCATTGCGCTTCATTTCTTCCAATTCCTCTGTCGTGGCTTGCAACTGAAGCTTCCAATGACTTAAAAACGCGAGAGGTTTAATAACGGAGTTCATCCAGTGTGGACTACGTCTCCAGGCCTTTATGTCTCGATGGTTGGCCGAAATCTAGTCAACAGAATTTGTGAAAATGCTTCCTCCTTAACCTATCAAGTCATCCAGTTAACCTTAGAACTTTTACCAACTCTAACTTTCACATACGAACTTGATTTGATGAACCGTTCACACCGTTGTGATTAAGATGACGAGATATTAAAATTGAAACTGAGATTGCCACGTTTCCATCACTTTTATTTTCGAGCTTTCATAAGCCCTCTTTGTCCTGTGTGTGTCTCTGGAGCCACCTGGATCAACATTAGGTAACACATGGATAGGAAAATATTTCTTTAAGCTCTCATAGAGTCCAATAGATCTTAAAAATATAAAATTTTGAGATATTTGGTGGTGGTTAATACTTCAAAACTTATTATAGATGCTTTAAGTAGGAAGACATAGGTTTTTCTTATGAAGAATAAAAGTGAATTCTTCAACTCCAATAATTTTATTGCTGTGGTGGAGACGAAAAATAGTCAAAAGGAAAAAGTACTAAGAAGTGATAATGGTGGAGAAAAGTACATGAAAGTGTTCAATGCATTATATTAGATGCATGGGATTTCTAGACATAAAGCTACACCATATTATCCACAACAATGCAAAGTTTCATAGAGGATAAATTGAACCCTAGTAAACAAGTTGAAATGTATGATATATGGCATAAAATGTAGTAGAATATTTTGGGATAAAGTAGTTTCAACAATGTGTTACTATGCCAATTTGTCAACTAGTTTAGCCTTGGGTGACAAGACATCAAATGAATATTGGAGTGGGAGAAAGTTATTTGTTTCTCACATAAAGCATATGGTTGTGAGGATTATTTGCATGGGCCTAAGGAAAAAGGTTAAATAATGGATGGAAAAAACCTAAAAAATATTTCTTCATTCCATATGGAGAGATTGTTGGAATTAAAGGATATATGTATGGTTCCCAAAGGAGAAAATGGTCCTTACAATTAAGATGACATATTTAGAGGAGAAAGATGGAGATTTGAACAAAAAAATGAATAACATGTTAAAATAATGTCATTGTAAAAAGTCACAGAGAAACAAATCCCATTACTAACTAAGAAGAATAAAGGTGAGGAACATTAAAAATTTTTCAACATAGGTGTCATTCACATTGAACATTGTAGACATGATATCGTTAATGCAACTAAGACACAAAATATGAGGTCTAGTTCCATTGAGGCAATAAGAATCTAGTTCAACAATAAGACATGATACAATTTCTTTGAATAAACTTGTAATGCACAACACAATGATACCAATAGAGGAGAAACTAGAATATATCAACATCGCAGGAGAAATGATAGAGCTAGGAAACAACTTGCAAGGTAAGTTTATAGGAGTGAAGACTTTAATTATTTTTGTGGTTTATCTCCCATTCGTGAGGATACCAAAAGTGTTGAAAATTATCTAAATAAAAATAGAAAAAGGAAATGAAAAAAGAAATGAAATATCTAAAACAACCCAATTCATGTGTTTTAGAAGAGTTTCCACTAGAAAACATTATTGGTTACAAATGGGCATTGACAAAAATTTAATTTTGATAAAAATATTGAGAGATATAAAACAATATTGGTAGCAAAGGTATGTTATCATGGTCAAGGAATAAATCACCAAAATACTTTCTCACCTTTAGGAGAAATGAATTATATTAGTATGTTGTTGGCTTTAGTAGCAACATATGATCTAGAAGTGGAGCAAATGGATGGTACAACGAATTTTTTTCATGGGGACTTGAAGGAGAAGACACTTGCTTATATATAATACATTAAGTGGGAGTAGCAATAAATTTATTTTATAAGTGGGAGTTATGTTGTATGCTAAAATGTGACCTAAAATTCACAAGGAAAAGCAATGCACATTGAGGGCACCATATGTTAGCACTCTAGGCTTTCTTATTTATCCAACGACATGCACACGCCTAATATAACACACTAAGTGGGAGTAGAGATCATATTTATACTTGATTTCAAAAAAATGCATTTGATTGCTAGTAAAAAATATTCAGGGAGTTGCAAGGCACTATGGACTATGCCTTGTGTTATTGTACTAGGACCACAATGATAACATTGTTTTATTTGCATGGATTTATTGTTGTAGATCGAATTGGAGATCTAGACAACATAAAGTCCATAAGTGCATATATATATATATATATATATTTGGAGGAGAAATCATTGGATAAAGGATCCACCATTATTGCCTTATCTAGTTTAAAGGAATGGTATGTTGCTATGAAAGAAGCTACTAAAGTTCTTTGGTGATGGTGATTGCGATTATTCAATGGTATTGGTGTCAAACATGGAAGCTTGGACTTATAATGTGATAGAAAAAGTGCCATAGAAATATCCAAGAAGCCAACTTAAAATGCTAATAGTAAGCATGTTGATGTGAAGTTCCTCTTTGTGAGGGAAATGGAGCAACTAGGTGTAATGAAATTGATAGAGTGCATATTTAACAATAATGTGGTTGATGTACTAACAAAAGGTAGTGAACAAAGACAAGTTTGTCTTGTGGATAAACTTGATTAGCATATATACTTGTTCAAAATGATTACCAAGTGGGAGATTTTTGGAAAATTTGTGAAATCATTCTTCATATTGTAGCATTATTAAGTTTCCATTTGTAAAATGGAATGTACAAAGGAATTTCCAAGTGAATGAAGAGAAGTTTGTCCTATGGAAAAACCATATTTGCATTCATACTTATTCTAAATAATTATGAAGTGGGAGAATCTTGTGAAAACATCACTACAAGGAAAAGACCCTCTAGCGGATGTTTTTTAGGAACCCCTTATAAAAATAGCCCAAACATCCGTTTGTAGCAGAGGTTACTAGAGGAGGTTGGCGGGTGGAGGTTTTTGTGGATGTTATTTTTCCGGTGCGTTTCTCATCCTAAACTGCACGGGTGCATTCCACTAGAGAAAGCACCGGTGCGCATAAAAAAAATTGGCACACTAGGATACCATGCACTCAATAAAAACTTGTCCAGGTGAGTCTCATTACTGTAGCGCACCGATGATCTACAAAGATTCAGCATCGGTGTGTCCTAAAACCCCACACCAAAACTGAAGCAGTCTGGTGCGGTTGTAAGAAGCTGCCCAGTGCACCTAGAAAACTCGCACACTGGAACAAGGTTAAATAAATAAAAAATTATGGAAAAAAATCTACATTTTTCACTTTTTAGTGCTCTAAGCACCGGTGAAAATTTACCTTGTGTGAGGCACCCTATCATTGGTGCTCCCATTGCACGCACTGCTGTTGTCCATTGTCCACCATCTCTATTTCGAATTTTGCAAAACGGTGGGAAAATTCAGTTTTGCAAATTCTACGGCCAATATGCCTCCTCAACAGCCAAATGTACAGGTATTTTACTTGTTTTTCCATAATTAGACCTTTTAGCAGATTAATTTTCTAAAATAACTTAGAATTCACCTTATTTAAAAGATAAAAAATTCTTGCGCAGTGCGCTCGAGCCATTCGACTTGCACCGGTTCGCGGTGCTGCCTGTAAATTATAGGCCGCACCACGACCAATGCTAACGGTATCCGCACTGGTTCTGGGGGCGGAATCAAAATGGCGCACCATGCTTTTTTAAAATTAAAAAAATTGCAGTGAGATCAGTTACCCGACCACACCGTTGACCATGTCGAATTGCGGGAATGTGGTGCGTTGACGGAAATATCTGCCCTGGGGCGGGTATTTTTTTCAGTACACCGCCATCGTGAACTAGACATAGTCAACGGTGCAGTCATGTAAACGACCACACCATTGACTATGTAGTGATGTCAATATGGCGGTGCGCTTCTGAAACTATACGCCCTAGGGCTCATAGTTTGGTCAATGCACCGCCCTCCTGAAACTGGTACATAGTCAATGGTGCAGTTTGTTATACTACCGCATCGTTGACCTTGTAACAATGCCAAGAGGGCAGTGCATTGAAAATTTCCAGGTGCACTGCCTCCGATGCGCGACAAAAAAAGACGCACCATTACCAGTGCATGCCTATTTTTTGTGGCACACCGATTGTTTTTTTTTCCAAAAAAAAAATATAAAAAAAAAAAAAATATATATATATATATATATATATCCTTAAATACATATATCATTTAATAAAAAAATTGTATTTAATATGTCAATATTTCAGCAACATCAAAGGAGAGAAGAGAGGGAACAACAACAACAACAGGCAGACCAGTATAACGTGGTTCGCCTGTGGGAGGCACGAGAGAGGGAGAGAAATATGTACCCTCGCCCTATTACAACATCCACCCAGGCACTCCTAAGGGAGATAGGCCTCATCAAGTTCTATGAGGAGGATGCATCCCTAAAGGGCCATGGTGGATTTTTGCGACAACTTATGCATGGGTGGAATGCCCACCGACAGGATTTCTAGGTTGGTCCTAACCTGTGGTATACGCCCACTGAGGAGGACATCTATTTCATTACTGGCCTATTGAGGAGAGGGGTGGATTTTCCCTCGTTCCCAGAGGTCCCCATTGGCTATGCAGCAAGGAGTCAGTTGGTGTACTCCCAGAGATACATTAGCGCAGATATATTGTCTCCTGCAGATTTTCAGGTCTCCGAAGGTCAGTTATGTATTGCTTCATTTGGTGGAGAGGAGGTGAGGTGCCTCTCACTATTGATTTCTACAATTTTACACCATACTAGCGATGGGAAACCCATTATTTTCCCGCTTCTATTTTATGTTGATTCTTTATTACAGGTGTCACGACTTGTGAGGTGGTTTGCCATTTTTTTGCGGCAATTCTGTAAAGCTTTAGATAGATGTCGTGCTCAGGCACAAAAGAGGGTGAACTTCCCTTTTGCTTCAGAGCTATTTTGTTTATTTTTTTAGAGGTTTCCAGAGACAAGGCCTACTTTTTTCGGCATCCTCGTAGGCCGATGCTGCATGTACGGATGCAAATGTGGGGACAGATGATGCCCACAACGGCGAGTCAGAGTTTTCTGCGAGGATATTGCATGATGCACTAGAGTTGCTAGCCAGTGTTGATGAGCATCCCTTCATTCTAGTCCCTTGTCTGTATCCTAGTTTGGATTGGCGAGGGTGTGCCAACATCCGCTTCATAGACGATGAGCCGTCGGATGATAGAGGTAATATTACTGTTTTCTTTAAATTTATTCTAACATGTTCTTTAACTTGTTTTTATTAATTTGTCTAATTATTGTTGTGTACTTATATATATTTTGTAGACATTGGGTCATTTGATGGCGATGAGATGCCATTGCCACCAAATGATTCAGGTGTAGATCCTGATGATGATCAGAAGATGGCAGATGTTGAGGATCAGGTCGGTGCATATTGACCTAGTCCTCATGTTGCACAGGTACTGACTGGTGCAAGGCGTAGGCTTGACACTAGATTTAGGATGGAGTTGGGCGACCAACTCTGTGCACTGCTTGTGGAGGGGGGAGTCAGGCCCACCATTATGAGAGAGATACAGGTCGATGCTAGGCTGGTAGAGATGTGGAGAGGCATGCCATGTGACATGTTCACCCTGATGTGGCATGTCATAGGAGCTACCAGCTTAGTGACGGGGTTGAGGAGGGCCCTTCGACGTAGGTGTGGGTGAGATGCAGTACATCGAAATTTGAGCAACAACGCATCATATGAGGATCACGATCAGGGGAGTGATCATCGTTAACCTCTCGCCGCAGATGCGTAGCCTGCAGCATCGACCAACAGTCATGATCATGAGCAGGCTGGGCCATCCACGTCGAGTCATCCTTCTCAGCTTGCAACATCCAGCATTCATGATCATGAGCAGGCTAGACCATCCACGTCAAGTCATCATCATCAACATCCTGCAACATCTAGCAATACTCGTGATCATGAGCACGCTGGACCATCCATGTCGAGTCATCATGAGCAGCTAGCAGTTGATTCTGATTAGCATGAGGCACCACCAGATCAACAGGCATGTGATGATCGATATCTATCTGAGCTTATCGAGGCTGCACCATTGAATGAGTAGACCTTGACTATTACTACTATTGATGATGTACCACTAGCTGATATTTGACATTTATATTACAATTGTATATTTTTGACATTATATATATATATATATATGGTCCATGTATTTTATGTTCATGTTGCAGTTGTACTTAATTTACATGTTGGTGATCATCATGATGTGTATATTGTTAGGTCATGTTAGATATGTTCATTTAATGTGCAACTTGCAGATAGATGTGTACGTGATAGGAGTTATTTGACATGAGATGTATATTTGATGTTTGTGTTGTGATGATGTTATACAATGCTAATTGTGTTTTGTTATATGATCATGATCACGATGTTTAGATGATGTTAGCGAATTTGAATGTGTTGTTTAGTCGAATATGAAGTTTTTACGATGGTTATCATGATCGTGATGTTTATTTAATTTAATATTAAATCATGATATTTATTAAATATTATGTCGTGATTGTAATTGAAATTTTAATTTTAATTGTATGTAAAATTGTGATTGTATTTGTAATTCTAATTTTAATTGTAATTGTATGTAAAATATTTGTAAAATTTTAATTTTAATTGTAATATTTAATTTATTGTGAAATGATTGTAATTGTATTTTTAATTGTAATTGTATATATGTAAAATTGCAAAATTGTGATTATAATTGTAATTATAATTTTAATTGTAATTGTATGTGAAATTGTAAAATTGTAATTGTAATTCTAATTCTAATTTTAATTATAATTGTATGTAAAATATTGTAAAATTTTAATTGTATTAATGTGAAATGATTGTAATTGTAAAATTGTAATTGTAATTGTAAATATTGTAATTGTATGTGAAATTGTAAAATTGTAATTGTAATTGTATGTAAAATTCTAAAATTATAATTATAAATATTGTAATTGTAATTGTATGTGAAATTGTAAAATTGTAATTGTATGTAAAATATTTGTAAAATTTTAATTTTATTAATGTGAAATGATTGTAATTGTAATTGTATGTAAAATTCTAAAATTGTAATTGTAATGGTATATAT
Organism: Pinus albicaulis; assembly: GCA_034641835.2. Taxonomy (NCBI): domain Eukaryota; kingdom Viridiplantae; phylum Streptophyta; class Pinopsida; order Pinales; family Pinaceae; genus Pinus; species Pinus albicaulis. Next base: position 311,771,708 of record CM076575.1, read on the forward strand.
GTATAAATGTAAAATTTTAATTGTAATTGTAAATTTTATGTAAAATTCTAAAATTGTAATTGTAATTGTAATTGTATTTAAAATTCTAAAAATGTAATTGTAATTTTAATTGTAATTGTATGTGAAATTGTAAAATTGTAATTCTAATTCTAATTCTAATTCTAATTGTATGTCAAATATTTGTAAAATTTTAACTGTGTTAGTGTGAAATAATTGTAATTGAATGTAAAATTCTAAAATTGTAATTTTAATTTTAATTGTAATTGTATATGAAATTGTAAAAGTGTAATTCTAAATCTAATTCTAATTGTAATTTTGTGTAAAATATTTGTAAAATTTTAATTGTATTAATGTGAAATTATTTTATTAAAAAATTTAAATTTGTAAATTTGTAAAATTGTAAATAATTGTAAAATAATAAATCTAAAACAATATGAATTTTTGTAACATAATAAAGTTTAGAAAATAATGCAAATAAATTCATGTACCTTAGAATTATCATTATTTGATTATGATCTTACATACAAAAAAAGAACAGTACGCCATTGTTTTTGAGATCAACATAATTGCAAATTATCAAGTGAAATAATGATTTTAACAATAACACAATGCAAATTACCAATTAATTCAAAATACATATTATAATGTTTCGAAAAAAAGAGTCTTAGAAGTTATAAGGAAATTAAGTCCTCTTCTTTATTAAAACCCATCTTAAAAAGTATAAATATTGATGAAATAACACATGTACCATATTACTCTCGGTTCTCATGATCACCCTCATTATCTTCCAGCTCGCTTGGCATGATAACACTATTGTTCTCAAAAATATGTTTTGATCTAGGGTCATGTATCAATACGAACCACCAATCCCTATCCAACACATTTGGGTAAAAAAACACCTGGTTGGAGTGTTTGGGGAAAACATAGGGCTCCTTAGCTTCATCCCACATCTTTCTAGAGTTGATACATATCAGCCTACTATCGTGATATTCCTTTACATTATTCCGATCAAAGGTGTCCCACCACTTGCACCTAAAAATAACACATTGGAAAGAAGAGAAATCCACTTCAATGATCTCTTGTATCTTTCCGACATAACCTAACGTCCCTCGTACTAGGCTTTGATCACGGTGACTAGATTAACTAGATTGATCGAACTCGACTTCCACTCCATAGTCTTGTGTCATGTGTCTATCATCTACATTTTTTGTGTGAAAATGGTGTCCATATGCCCACATAGATGGGAAAAAATCACCTATAAAAGGTTAAAAAATCATAGTGTCATGCGTCTTATAATAACCCAACAATTAAAATATGAAATATATATGTAATTACATTTGAAAGGTGCATTATTAAGTTTAAAATGTACATATAAATTAAATAGATTATTATCGAGTTGGTGCACCCAATCCCTACGTTTAGCGCATCCTTTTCAACACGCGGGTAATGCCCGATTGCACCGTATTTCTCGCTGACTTGGTCTGTAACCCAACTGTTGGGGCATATTTTGGCATATTTTCTTTTAACTGATCTGGATAAAGCACACTTCTACCATTCAACCATCTGAATTATTTCATGTCAGTATCTCATTTCATCCTATTTTGTTCGTATAATGCGACCCACGGTTGTGTCGTTTTGGAATTGTAAAGAACGAATTTATTAATTGCTTCAATTTTTGCATTTGCTAATGAAATCAAACCAACATTATATAGTACATAGAGATCAAAATATACATTATATCAAAGTTCAACATGAATATTTACTTTGTGTAAATTTGAAAATTTATAAGTCACTTACTCTTTATCAAGCGCTTTTTTCCATTCATTTGGAGCATCTCCCCTTCTCTTTTGTCTTCATCTCTTTAATCGTCCCAAATCACCGCACCTATTCTGTTGTCGATCTACTTGATGTACTCACTGGCATAATAGAAAAATTCATACGATATGTACCCCTCTGCCATAGACCCCTTGGGTTTTGCCCTTTTTCGAACAAAACCTTTCAATTTCTTCATGTACCTTTCTAAGAAGAAAATCCAACAACAAGAAACCACCCCAACTAATTCAACCTCATCTACTAGGTGGATTAGAAGATGAACCTGCAAGTCCATGAAACTCGTCGATAGTTCCTTCTAAAAAATACAAACAATCTCAACTATCTCTTGACGCCACCATGGAATGCTAGCCACATGAATCTCCTTTGATGTGATCCAACGTGCAAATGCAGATAATTTAGATATGGCACATCCTAGGTCTTGGGGGAATTCATGTTTCACACACCCAAGCACGAACAAAGGATAATGACACTACAAAGTTACAAACACGTGCAATAATATACAAAATTAGATATGTTTTATGATCCCTGCATGGGATAAATTTATTAATATAACAAATAATATAATCACGCTTTTGACATTATACTTACTCTTAGAAGATTCAAGTGGTCATGCAATTTCAACCTCGACAAATGGTCATCCACGATGAAGCAGCGCCGTAGTGAAGACTCGTATGAAGATGGAACCCTCACACCCATTATAACTTCCTTTTCCAAAGAAATATCATCTTTTTTTTAAATCCATGGGACATCACCTTCTTTGAAATACCATGAATTAGAGGGACCAACACCTGCCTCTGATCCTGTACTTTCTAATCGTCTTGACCAATGTTTCTTTTTAGTTTTTTAAGTAATAATATATTTATTAACAGCCAATGTGTCATATTTTTTCGATGATATGTGCCTCCATAAAGAAGATGAATCATTTTTAAATATATGCATGGGATCTAATAAGTGGGTAATCTTAAGATGCTCCCAATATGGGAGGTTATAAAATATAGATTTCCTTTTCATCCCAATGGGAAATTTCTCAACATAGGTGTCGAATAATTCTAGATCATCGAACATAGGCTCCCCATTTGAATCGTACATTTCTAAGAAATCCTTCTCCTTCTCTCTCTCATATGCTCTAAGACATTCAACTAGTGTCGTTATTGGAGGCCTTTGGGTTCTCTCTCGTTTACCATTGAAAGCAGATGTTGCTCTTCTGTAAGGGTGTTCTTCTGGGAGGAATACCCTGGAGCAGTCATACACTGGCTTTCGTAGGTTGTTGGACCATCTAGCTTTCAGAGAAATTCCACAACATTTACATCCAAAATACCCTTTTGTTACAAGACCTGCGATATTATTGTATAATTTTTTTATGCATGGCACATTAAAGAATATCATGAATATCAGAACAATTACAACAAATTAAATAACTAATAAGCGAAAGAATATTGTTATGTATATAAACAAATCAATAAATATGTAATTTACCAGAGCAAACTCCTAAGCTTGGATATCATGTGTCGTGTAAGAAAATATGCCATACAACTTAAAACTCCTCTATGTTGCGATGGGTCTTGATACATCATATAAATTTATCCTATCCCATAATTCCTTCAATTCATCTACCAGTGGTTGTAAGTAGACATCCATATTCTTCACTTGTCTTCTACTAGGGACTATGAGAGCCAACATAAGATGTTCATTCTTCACGGACAACCATGGGGGGATATTGTTATTTATCACTACTATAGGCCAAACAGAATAGTTGGTGTTCTGGAGGGAATATGGGTTGACGCCATCCATGGCTATGCTGAGTCATAGACTTTGTACTTCATCCTTGAATTTTTGGAGCCATGTATCCTCTATATGCTTCATGGCTATTGAATCAGTTAGGATTCACATAACTCCCAACTCACTTTAGTGTGAGGTATGCCATCCCTGCAACATAGCTAATTATTTTTAATGAAAGAGCCTTTGAATCCTTGGGATTATAGACATGTACCTCAATATCTTCAAAGGAGGACCACGTTATTTACCCTTCTTTTTTTATTTATCATACCTATCATGCCCACATTTCGGGCATATCTCTTTGTTTGCATATTCTCCTTTATATAGAATAAAATCATTTGGACATGCATAATATGATATGTACTCAACACCCAGCATTTTCAACAATTTCTTTGCCTCTTCGCAGCGACCGGGCAAGAAATTATCACTCGGAAGAACCTTATATTTCAATAACCTGTAGTTGGTGATCATGGAAAATAATAAATGTACATTAATGCCGATATAATTATTAATGTTCATAAAATTGACAATTTGTAATGTTCATTGTGTGATTATATTTCTCAAAATTATATAAGGGAGGACTTTATGGTAACTTAGCTCAAAATTTCCGAGAAACATGCGTTCGACAAGCCAAACTTTGCTTTCAAGTTGTATAGTAATGTCGTTGTCCCCAACTGGGTAGACTTTGACTGACCGCCAGGTCCAAAGAGAGGGGTGGCGTAAGAAAATTTAAGGCTTTCGAAAAATATGTCAGCGATATGAGCACCATCCCCTAGCTAATCATCGTTTTAGAATGCATCTAACAACATTGTCTCCATGGCAGTCGTATCCCTTAAGTAATCATCCATACCAACCTCTATTTGATTTCCGCATTTCCAAATTTCAGAAGAATCAAGGCTATTGCCGATAGCCATTCCTAATTACAACTGGACAAAGTGGAATTGAATAGGTGGTTGATTCAACCATTTCGGTATCGTTCTCTCCTATTTTTTCTTAATTCATCATTCTCTCAATTTGAAATTGTCCCGGGGTGCAAGGTAAGATGGAAGTTATGTCACTATCATCACTATAATTATAATAATTTCATTTAAACATGATTAGTACAAAATCGATGATATCAATTATTAAGCACGTAAATGCATGATTAATTGGTTTGATGTTGAAATAATTACATTATACCAAAATTATTATTGCCATAATCGTCGACAATTGTGGCTAGAAGATGGCATGTTACAATTTATGTGGTAAAGTGGTTGTCCATTTTCATCTACCAACTTGGCCTTGCACTATGCTACTCCCGATAACAAACTTTGATATTTTGAGCTCTTTAATATTTGTGCATTTGAACTCGCTTTTTGAATCTTCATGAACCTCCAAATTAGTATACATCAATTTTATTCAAATTTCGATTCACATGGATAAAAACAGATTCAATTAGATAATGAAAATATAAATAAAATATGAAGTAATTACATCTAGAGATGGATAGGGAGTATTCTCGATGGACTTTGAGAAATATTATGGAATGATATGGATTTTCAAGAATTGTCCATTTGATATAATTATGATAATGTCTCCCTACATTTGAGCAAAATCAACAAAAAAATTCATTTACAACCTAAAAGTATCATGGACTTATTGTTATCGGTGTTAATTTATCACACGTACGGGGTGTGTAGTTTTATTAACGGATGCACCGATGTTGTTAGTTAAAAACACACTAAATATAGGGAAATAAAATGCAACTTTATTTTTTTGAAGTGAAAAAAAAAACGGTAAATTAAAAGGGTGGAAAATTATTTTCAAAATCTAATTTCATAAAAAAGTTCTTTAAATAGTAAAAGTTAATTCATTATTTCATTATTTTTGCAAAATTTTCGTGGATGGATTTGCACAAGAGACATATCTAGGAGTAGAGAGCACAACAAAGATTGTGAGCAACAAAATACTTTCAAACATCATCACTATTCAAAGAATCAAAATTTGAAACATATGTCAGATTCACACAAAAACCCTATAGTATAGTAAAATCGTTAATTTTTATTGTAATAATTTGTTTTTTTACTCGTTTATGTTAGATTTAATACATGCATAGTAAATATTTTAAATTTTACCCAGGCCTTTACTAATCAAATCATTTACAATATCTATTCATATTTCCATCTAATTAAAAATTAAAAAAGGACAAAAAATTCCATTCCTCCGTTAAACCCTTTGCTTCTTATTGTTTATGGAATTCATAATTAGGAATTTTATTTTTATATATTTATAGGGTATGTATTAATATATATATATATATATATATATATATATATATATATATATATATATATATATAGTAATACAACCCTATAAATTCCCGCATGCGGATGTATAATCGTCGGAGGGGACGACAAGACCAACGTGTGCCACATGGCTATGCCACATGGCCATACATGGGCTCAGCCCGGTTGCATTTAAGTCACCCAACGGCTCACCCAATTCTCGCTCTAATATTTCGCCCGAAATTTCGCCCAACACTCCCTCATAATGGCTCGCGTTTCTTCATTCCTCCATTTCTAGCGTTCGCATTCGTTCCGCGGTCTCGTAGCCGAGCTCTCAAACGCACACACACAGGAGGCGGCGCCTCCACGTCGCTCATGCTTGCTCCGTGCCTTCATTTGACTCATAGTCTATATCGCACTTTCACACATGCTAATTTGCCTCCGTACTTAGGTCCTCTATCCTTCCTATCACCCCCCGCCTCCGCCCACCTTCCTCCCAAACGACTCCAACTACACCGTATGCATAGACTAAGACAAAATTCACTTCCATCGAGGTAGTGTTCGAGGTCGAGTGCTCGTCCCGCTTACCCATTCATTCCGTCTCACTCCCCGCCACCCGAAGAGAATTCTTCTCAATATCCTCCCACTTGGCTTATGCGTACGAAGGGGTCGTGTCAATCACCTTCCGTCCGTTAATCCCCGAGCCCCGCATCTTATCGCCCAAAGAGATTCCTATGCAAGCAAGGCCCGCAGATGTCGCTTCTCATCTTTCCTATTCCATTCACTCAAGCCCCACCCATCGCTTGAGGAGAATTCGACCCACTTCATTAAAAATATGATTTGGATAGACCCCCGTCTCACGGCACCATTACCATTAGTTTCTAGGATGAAGCTCTCCTTTCGCAAAACACAAAGAGAGGAAAAGACTAAGAAAATCCACTATACTGGCGGTGTGCTCTCCACATTTCTCGAGGGAGGTCGTAGGCCGTACCGACAAGCCCGATGCTAACTCCAATAGGAATGATAGTGGTGCGCAGTGGCAAGGGGAGTCTCGAATGGTCAGCTAGCAGCCAGTAGAACGATGTTGCTGTATAGTTCACACTGCTACAACGCCCGAACTAACTATCTACCGAAGCACGTGCATGACTACTCCGACTACTGTGACTCATTGTGAAGGACATAGCCTCAAAAACATGACACATGGCATGGAGCACATATATATATCAAGGAGAGGTATTTTTTTACTATTCTGTTTATTTTCTACATTAAAATGTCTTTTCTAATATTTTCCCAACTTTAAAGTCTTTGATGTATGAAGCTAGTTTCCCCATAGAGGGCAGTTTTATCATGACCAATTTTCCTATCTAGGCGGTCATTATTTTGTTTTTTTGACTTTATAATGCCTTCGGAACTAGTTATACATCAATTATGGAGGCCTCAACTTATCTCAGATATCATGTTACATTAATAGAATTTAGTCTAACTTAAAAAGAAAATACAAACTCAATAAATATAATAGAAAAATATCTAATTGTGAAGTCACATAAACAACAAGAAGTAATATATGCATATGACATCTAACCTTCCGGGACCACTTGAAGATTTGGATCCCAATCCATGTCGGCCCTTGCATGACTTTTTTAAAACAAATTTTTTTAATCGATTTCTAATGTTTAAAATAGTGCACCAATGTGCGATCGCAGTAGCACATCGAGCATGCATCGAGAAAACACTATTTGATAAAAACATTTTTTATTAATTTATGTTTATGTTAATTGGTGGAAATGTTTTAATATAGCGCACCTGATTTCCTCGTTGACAAAGAGAATCGATGATGCTTCTACTATATTGGTGATGCGTTTATAAGAACCTACTCATGACCGTGTTTGGTGCTTACGTTGCTAAAGGCGCACCGTTTTCTTGATTTTTTTATTTTTTTACTCCGAAAGTATGTGATTTATTTATAAAATGTATTAATGAATTGTACAAAGTTTCATATTTATAAAGAAATGGGTGGAGAAGAGTTCAAGCAACAAAAATATTGATCGCACATCCGTAAAAGAAAAAAAGGCAAGTTCTTTGTAAATTATTTACAAAATGTATTATTTTTGAACTATATGTGTAAGTTTAAATAATATATTTTGTTTAGTGTGTATCATGCATAGCCACAAAAATGATGAAGATCGATAATATTATTTATTATCTAAGACCTCGTAAGGAGCGTAAAATATTGGTGGAAAATTTGCACAAGGATGAATCAAAGAATGAAAAAACACTGCCGATCCAATATGAGTTTCTTTTTTTTGAATTTTCTACTAACAATATACTTAAAAACACAGACAATCGTTTCAAACAATCTATTAATTCAAATATGTTTAATGTTTTACAAGGACAAAAAATGAAGAAAAGGAATCTTGTTATAAGAAATGAAAAAAATAGAACATGAAAACGAAAATGAATTCTCCTAGCTCATCTAGTGGTGTTATAGGTTAACAAAAGGGGGAAAATTTACCAACCTTTGAGGGATCTAGCAGAACGAATGTATAAATTTTATTTCCACTTACAATACAAAAATCAATCCAATGATTTGAGAGAATTGTTCAACGAGACATGTTAGACTTTAATAGAAAAAAATGTATCACAACAAAAAAAGTTAATCGATTGAAAAAGTAATATTCATTTAAAACTTTTTCTAGAATTATATTCATATATTACTACAAACCAATCATTTATAAATATCACTTTTGTTATATTTATTTTTCACATATCAATATAAAAATTAAATATTTTATTGTCATGTTACATTTTTAGGAAGATTATGAAAATCTCAAAGGATGAAGAACCTATATTAGAAATATGCGAGTGGGAATGTAGAAAAAGGTGTACAAGGAGACGATCAAAGAAATGATAATCGTATTGCATGGGGGAGTCATATCAACAAAACCATGTTAAAATGTAATATAATCATAGAATTTTTTTATTTAGCTACTAAATAAAAATTTAGAATTAAATATTAATTTTCATGTATTTTATCACAGAAAAAGTAAAGAAAATTGAACTCATTCAACACAAAAAATAGAAAGAAAAGGAAGAAAAGGGTTGACATCAATGTTTGTGAGTAATTTTTACTTCCTTATAACAACTACACTAGATTTAATTTACATTCTAAGTTGTTTCATAATAATCATCATTGAATTTCTTGAAACAAAAGCAACATACAAAGAGAACCATGAGAATAATTGATTGAAATTGGGTAAAAATATGGGTTGTAAGTATATGTTGGAATATCAAAAATTAATTGTGGAATTTGCAAGCATCTATATTGATTTACTTAGTCTTACCTATAATTAATAGAAAAAAATATGTTATATTAAATCTAAGATATGTTATGTGGCATAAAAATTGCAAGAAAAAAAAAGTAGGTAATCACGCTAACAAATGAATTGTTGAGAGATGGCATTAAATTTGGTTTTGAAAGAATGCGTATATTTCCCACGAGTCAATTCTTGCTATGATACATTTCTTTTCATTTACATTTATTTATATTTTTTTCAATAGTGAAATTTTCATCATTCTCACGATTGTATATCCACTCATTATTAACATTATTTTTGTTGCTCAGAGATGGAACTTCAAGAAGAAGAAAAAATCAACATAATGAAAAAAACGTTTGTCCAAATAACCCAAGGCATGGAAGTAGCTCTAGTAGTAACAAAAGTTCTAGTGAAGAATGATGATCAATATGTTTGGATATCAATGTGAAGGTATCATTTTTTGGAAATATTTGTTTGTGAAATCAGACAATTTTAATGTAATGGACATTGTGTCCCAATTGAAAGACAAATGATACGAATAATCAGTTTCGCTCTTTATGGAAAACATTGTCTTGTTTATATCTATAACAAAATATGTTTTAATTTATTCTATTGTGTTCTCCATTTTCATTGAAATGTTACACCATCATCATATATTGATTATTAAATATTATAACAAGAGATGCGAAATCCGATGATATGATATAACAAATTAATCCAAACACAAAATTCAAATGCACTAATAAAATCAATTGATACGGAATACTCATATAAGATAAGTGTGTCAGACTTTTTGATGAATAATGAATTTAAAAAAACTTAAAATAATTGCATTATCACAATTCGATGTTTCTAAAAAAATAGAAAATTAACACTAGTGCATGTTAGGTACTTGCACCGGTGTGTTTGTACGATACTACGAACAAAGGTACTTTCTAATGACTTTCGGGCACCGCATAATTTCCAATATCAATTAGAATTCTTGGTGCACTTTTCGAGGACTACGACTCCGTTGGGAGGATAGGCGTTGCATCCAATGATATGGTTTTCCATTAACATGTTGGTGTGTTTTTATAACTAAACACTATGTGTGTTTTAAGAACCAAATGGTGCGATGAATTTTTACACTTTAACGACACACATGCATGACCCTTCCATCAACCCGAGGCGTCTTTTTATGGGTGACATGCACCCGGACGTTGCTAGACGACTAGGGATTTCATTTTTTTTTCCATCCTTTTGCTTTGGTATATTTACGTTAATCTATGCATACATGGTAAAACTCACCAATGTGTTCACACATGATTCCCGTGTCGATGAAAAAAACACTCATAAATCCTTCAAGGCGCTGGGGTTTTTTTTAGTTGTGTTGAAATTCCATTAGAAGCTCCATTCAAACCCCATTACCGGAAACTAATGTTTTAGAAAATCTTTTTTTGTCAATTTTGGCCAATTTTATAACAATAAAAACCTCCTTTATAACCTCCTCTAGAGGGTCTTTTTCTCTGTAGTGCAGCTTCCTTAATGCAAGATAAAATAAAAGTTCTTAAATATTGTCCAGACATATCAACCTGATAGAAGGTTACTTCACTGGTTTATTTTAAGTGTTCTTCAACCAAGATAATTCCAAGACCAAATTTTTAAAGCATGAAATCATCATACACTTGAATAGTACAAGATCAAACAACAATACAAAAGCCATTGATGAAGGATTTCACCTCTTGGCCACATCTCTGAAGCCCGTCAAGATGAATAGACCTCTCTTCTATTCAATGTCAAAAGTACATATCAGCTTGCCGCCAAACACATGTGTCTATTACCTCTTCAAGGTAATGTTCTTTCCGCAAAGAATCACACAATATCAACAACACAACATGTTCCCTATAGAGATGGCATTATTTCACTTGTGAGAGCTAGAAGCCCATGACATACACTCTTTAACACCTACCCAAGAATACACAACAACTTCATGAATAAAGAATTCAAACCAGAGTTGAACCTTGTTGGTCACAGCTTTCTACAAAGTATTTGAAATTTGAATACCCCTACAGTGGTCTCCTCTGCCCAAGTCAAAAGTTCACAAAGTGCTTCAAACATTTGGATTGACTCAATACACGTTACCTATAAACCTGCATTATGACCCCAAATATGTGCTCAAATCAAGACACATTAGTTAGAAGTCGGTTCAAACATCCAAAATCACCTAATTATCCTTTTTCTCGGGATCTCCAAATGGTCTTCAAAAGAAGCAAATGTGGCATCCTCTCTAGATGGCCCTCAGGTGCATCTTGAATCTTCAAATGGGAAAAATTACTTCGAGAAGTGTTCGTTTTCCTCCGAAACCTCGCACCAAAACTATTCGAATATCCAAACCTACTAGGATGACCTCTTATGAGCCCACTTTGGTTGAAATTTTCTTAAGTTATCGTTCATTTTTCCAGTAAACTCTCTGAAATCCTGAAAGTAACCCAATAACTCGCTAGAACCAGAGTTTCTAAAATTGCTATCCAACAAATTTTAATGTGTTTTCAAGATAAGTCAAATGAGGACAAGTGTGTTTTGACTGTTTATCGTTGGTGTTTTAACGCATTAATGGCGTGTTTAAAGAACCCACCAACAAATGTATTAGGTGAATTTAACATGGGTTAGTTCTTTAATTATGCACGCTTTAATGTTTTTAAACTCTCTAGATTTTTTTGTTGCTCCATTTATGGTCAAGGTGTGGTACCGTGGTAATTGGTCGGCCCTCTTTTTCTCTACCGCAAACCATATCAACTTTAAACAGATGCTCGAGCCTATATTAGTTAAGTGACTTTGACTATGGTGTAGTGGTAACGTTGGTACATACTATGGAGCAGGTCGTGGGGTCGAGCTCGACCTCCATCCCTCCTCCAATATAAATTTTTCCAACAGCATGTCACTTCTGACCTTTGACTTAAGCACTCCCCGCCAAGGTGGGGGTACGGGCGGCTCTCCGGCTAGTCGCGTGTCTTCACCCAATCGCCTTAAAAATAAATTAATAAATGTTGCTAGCAAACCGTAATGAAACCAACCACCAATCGACACTTGTGAGGACCTCATTGGACCAAATATATGAACATTTACAATATTCCAAGGAATATTCCTTAGAATTTTCTTTTGGTCAGACTCGGTTTCCGTGATCATCCCGCCAATTTCGTACATATTTTAGTTGTTTGATAAAATGGGCAACATGCTCTATCCGTCACATATTGAGTATTTTTTCGATGAAGCAAAGTACGAGAATTAGGCAGCCGTACCTATCCATTTTCTCACATTTCGAGTGATTCGAGAATTTTTATTCCCGAGCTTAAATTTGAGCTCCTCATGAGTGACCATAATTGGTTGTTGGGATTAGAGTAGGTCATTAAAAAGTATAATTCATTCCTACCAAAAAGTTTATGTCTATTTTTTATGGGAGGTGAATAAATCTAGTTTGTTTAATATATATTCTAAAACAAATCACTTTTCCTAAATTGGGATGTGTAGTCAAAATATTTTCTCAAATGAATAATTATTTTTCTAAAATATTTAGTCCATTTCAAAATATAATTGTTATATTTTTATTTTATTATTATATTGTTTTATGAGAATATTAACCTCAAAAGCTTGTTAATCAAAATTTTAGTAACTTTTATCATGATCACCACCATCAGCCTTGATCTATGGCCCAAGAAAATACAATCCAGGGCATATAAGCCATCAAAGTCACTCTCTGGGATCATACCCATCCTTGGCCACACCGTCAATAATATTATTGTGCTTAACTTGTCTCTCCCTCAGCATGGGTGGCCACTTCATGAGGCTTGATCATGGGTCGCCCTCTTCCCGTGATACCCATCCTCAACAAATTGTGCTAGTGAGACATGACATCAAAAATAAATAAATAAATAAAATAAAATAATTAGTTTTTCATTATTAATCACATTAAATGTACAAAAATAATATACTAAAGACAGACTCCATGTTAAATTTCCGCCGATGTAGATGGAACTCGTACTTCTCCGCCGCTTTGGGAGCCGATTGGCAAGCCGGTGTCGAAAGGGTCGTGTCCGCCGAGATTCGTTAAGAAGCCAAGATTTACAATACCGCAACAAACTCGACCGAGTACCGTGGCTATATGAAAGATCATGCCTTAATCTATAAGTTCATAGGTGTCTCGTCTGGCGTAAAATGATTTAATGAAATGGATTCAAGTAAATTGGGAGCCCAAAGGTCATAAATGACCTCAAATTTGGGGCCGCAGGTTTTTTCACCGATATTTTTACTAACTGCTAGATAAAGAGCTTAATTTTTGAAGGCGGTCCTTACTTCTATAGAAATACAGTTCATTCGCAATGGGAAGAATGTTACAACCCCGATTAGGAGCAATTTCTTGTTGCCCCCGTTTGGTTACATCCGTTTGGTATTCCTATCGATTTTTGGCTCGACTATTCTCGAGGGCATAGAAATTCCTTAGGAAATTTTGTTAAGATAGTCGATACACCCAAGGCCGATATACTTTTTCTCACATTTGTGTATATATGAACATATCGAGCCTTTGCCGTAAATGATTGAGTTAGAATATGAGGGTAAAATTTGGAATCAACTTTTTGATTATGAGTTAATATTCCTTTCGTTGTAGGCTATGCCATGAATAGTGGCCATCTCTATAAATCTCTGCTTCTTTGAATATCGGTGGGCGCAAATCCTTCTCCTCCGAACCCCATAAACCCGGAACAAATTCTAACAGAGGAAGAAGGGTGTGCATTCCAAATTTCGGATAAAAAGTGAAATAATTCCTCTTCGTGTACAACAACACACCTCGCATAGAAAAAGTTGAGTCATCAAAAATTAAATTGCTATGAGGTCCTCCAAATCGAATGTGAACCATCGACTACTAAAATTTCATCAGCTTCTAGAGTCAGAAGGCGGCTATCCTATTGAAGAACCCAACACCCAACCAAATCAATCAGGAAATGTAAAGCAATTGAATATACAACAGAGCCGGCCTCGAGTCCGAAAACTAATTTTCCACCAAACATCGATCCCTATGGATTTTGAACAAGATAAAGAGGAACTTTTAGCCGAAGAAAGGGTTCTTTAAGCGCCCGAATGATCGAGAAACAATGATGATAGATTCATCCCTATCAAGGAGAAACAATTATATAAAGAAACCTTTGTAAGGTATCTCACGTTGGCAAGCACATAAGGAGGTTCAAGCCGGTGAACAGCAACCAACTCACCTACTCCTCCAAAAGTCCGTAAGAAGCATGGCAAAATAAGAACCTTGCAAGTATCCATCCAATTAGTAGGGGAAATGCTAATCAATACGGTGTAAGATAATACCGTTAACAATGGTTTTCCAACAAACCTCTAAGTTTTCTCAATGAAAGTCCTCTTCATGGAATATCTCAGGCCTCAACAAGCCGAGGCAAGCAAAGATTTTTAAAAGAGAAATTGAGATTCAAAAACCTCGGTTATGTTACTTCAAGAAACTAAGATAACTAGTCAGGAATTGGAGTAGTCTCTTTAACACTTTCAATCCCCTATGAGTCCATGGAAAATTGATTCTCGCGGCACATCAAGTGGTGTAACAATGCTTTGGAACTCTCATGGAACTAAAAGTGATGGTTGGCTTGCCTTTGCTCGAATTTTAATGTTATTTTCGAAAATTGGTTCTCACAAGATCATCTCTTTATATCCGCGTGTATGGCCCGTCTATTCCGTGAGAAAGAGTTTTCAGACATCCAAACCCTCAATCAGCTATTTCCCTGCATTAGCTCCGGGTGGGGACTTTAATATGATTTTAAATTTGGATGAAAAGAAAGGAGGACTCAAAGGACGATCCAGATATGGCATTATTCCGCAACCTAAATGCTAATCAATACAAAGAAGATAATACCGTTAACAATGGTTTTCCAACAAACTCCCAAGTTTTCTCAATGAAAGTCCTCTCATGGAACATTCGTGGCCTCAACAAGCCGAGGCAAGCAAAGATTTTTAAAAGAGAAATTGAGATTCGAAAAACCTCAAGTTATGTTACTCAAGAAACTAAGATAACTAGTCGTAAATTGAGAAGTCTCTTTAACACTTTCAATCCCCATTATGAGTCCATGGAAATCGATTCTCGCGGTAATAATTTCAAGTGGTGTAACAATGCTTGGAACTCGGTGGAAATTGGGCATGGTTGGCTTGCCTTGCTCGAATTTTATCAAAGTTATTTTCGAAAAATTGGTTCTCAAGATCATCTCTTTATATCCGTGTATGGCCCGTCTATTCCGTGAGAGAAAGAGTTTTTCAGACATCCAAACCTCAATCGCCTATTTCCCCGCCGTGCATTAGCTCCGGGTGGGGGACTTAATATGATTTTAAATTTGGATGAAAAGAAAGGAGGACTGTGTGTGACGATCCATATGGCGTGTCCAAGTAACCTTCTACGATATTCATCTAGTTGACATTCCAAATACCAATGGTAAATTCGCTTGGAATAGTCGCCGAGGAGAGCGACACCGCCTAGCATCTCGCTTGGACAGAGCTGCATTTGAAGAGATTTTCATCCTTGATGTATACAGAAGCGACAATTTTACCATCTTTGGGGTCGGAGCATTGGCCTATTCGTCTTGATATTGATGTCAAAGCTGGCCCCATGAATTGGCCTTTCTCGTTTGAAATTTTTTGCTCGTGATCCACATTTTTTAGATAAAGCTGTGTAATGGTGGGAAATGAAATTTAATTCCGAGGTGGAATAAGATGTATCTATTTCGTATTAGACTTGCGCTAAAAACCAAAGTTAAAATATGGAATAAAGAACAAGCCAGAATATACATCAGATCGCCTTCGCCTTCAAGAAAAAATGAAAGATTTGCAAGAAAAAATGATATCGTATGGCCGTACGGAAGCTTTGAGCATCGAAGAAGTTCTTACTCTTATAAACCTTGAAGAACGGGGAAAAATAAGCAGAAGAGATTTTGTGGAAACAAAATATAGAATCTAATCGTTACGGAAGGAGAGCATAATACTCATTTTTTTCATAAAACAATGATTCAGAGATGACAAAGATAATCGAATCTTTTCTTTAAAGGATCGGACCGGAAATCGCTCTTTTCAACATGACGAAATGGCACGTGAATTTCACATTCACTTCAAAGAATTAGTAAATGCAGGCCTATGCCGAATAGGGAAGATGCCAGGCTGATAAAATAACAAGGCACATTCCCTCCATCATCACCAAGAGTAGAATTTAGCTGTGTTACTATGAGAGGTAATTTTAGAGGAAGTTACAACTGAATATGCATTTCGGGTAAAGGCATAAAGCTCCGGGACTAAAATGGGTTCATCGGCTAAATTTTTTAAGGCGTACCGAGGCTTATGGGTCAAAGATATCATGGATGTGGTTGAGGAATCTCGAAGGCATCGTAAGGTTTATCCAACTCTTAATTCCACTTTCCTTACTTTTATACCGCGTGAGCATGCCGATACACCGGTGGGATTCTCGACGTACTGCACTTTGTAATGTTATCTATAAAATCCTTTCAACCATTATGGTGAATCAACTTAAACCTTTATTTCGCAGCCTTCCTCATTTCCGGAGAAAACAGCCTTTTGTTACAGAAGTCAAATTGTGGATGGAATAGTTACATCTCAAGAAGCACTATTCATCTAATCCAAACGTGGTGAAAGGTATGATGATAAAATTAGATTTGGCAAAAGCTTATGATACGTTAAGTTGGTCTTATCTTCCGTCGTTGCTCAAGAGTTTTGGGTTTGATCGATGGCTGCAATGGCTTTTTTCCTTCATTTCCACGCCAAATGTCTCTATTCTCCTTAATGGCATTCCATCTCGCCTTTAATATTCCCGCAGGTCTTTCGACAGGCGATCCCTTATCTCCTTCTCTTCGTTTATCATAGCAGTAGAAGGGTTTGCTAGTTACTTAAATCTTATCACTCGTGAGGCCGGTTGCCAAGGTTTGAAACTCCTCGGGGGTTCTACTTTGTTTCTTTGACTCATCAACAATTTGTTGATGACACGATTTTTCCTCGCTAATTCGCATTTATGAGATCGAACCATTCTTGAAATTCTTGATATCTTTATGGCAAAGATTAGGTACTGTGAACAATGATAAATCTCATGTTTATTTCTTTAATGTTAACAATTTTAATAAATGTATCTCTCGCTTCCGCCTTTTAGGCTTCCGTATTGGCTCCTTCACCATGCGATGCTTGGGCATTCCCTTATGTAAACCCCGCTATTGAAGCCTTTGATTGGCGTGATCTCATTACAAAGATGGAAAAAAAACCGCAAAATTGGGTGTTTCGAGTATTGAATTCTCCCGTCAATTAATTTTATTGAAATCATTCCTACAATCTATTCAACATATCAAATTCTTCGGTAGAGATTCCCCGAAGAGTATCCGTAATCAATTGGTGAGTCCGTTTACAAAATTTCCTATGGCAAGGAGCGCAAAATAGTCGAAGTGGGCTCTCAGTGTCATTGGAGATGATCATTAAGTCTAAATATTCAGGGGGCTTGGTCTTCTCAAGTGATCTCATATCCTTAATCAAGTAATGGGTGCAAAAATATGGTGGCGATAAATTTGTGAGACAGATCGAAAGAAACTGTGGGAAACCAAGTATGAGATGCCGCATTTCTATTTCATGAAAATTCAAAATTGATGTTGTACCTAAAGGATCAGCGATTTGAATCTCGTGAACTGGTAATTGATTTTCTTATTCGTCGCATAGTCGTGGAAGTAGCAGGCACTATCGCACTTTGGGAGCAAGATTCACGCAAAGAAAGAGAGAAATTATTTACTTGACTAGATCTTGCTGAACTTCTTCTTATTACTATCACTCCCACATCACCGAATGGCATCCAATTATTGGAATCAACATCGATGACCTGGTCGAAGGAGATGTAAAGAGAAAGCAAGATGGCCGGGTGCACTAGACACTTCGCAATGGCATAATTAAGGACTTGAGATGCGTACTAGAAACTCAAGATATGAACAGTGATGTACATTCTTCATCGGGTGTTATCGAACAAATGAATAAGTTTACTATTAATGAGGCTTATCAAATACAAGCCCACATTCACTATGATCCCGGCTCTCCTATTTGGAAGAAAATTTGGTCGATGCACCATCGTCTTAAAAGTAGCATTTCTTATGGATTTTTAGTCATAAGAAAATTTTAATGTGGGACCATTCCGCAGAAGCAAGGCATGACAGGCCCGCTCAAGATGCCTTCTACGTACAGCTAATGAAACCATCGAAAAATATTTTCAATAGTCAAAGACTATGTGGAACCTCACAAGTTTGAATTTCCACTGCACACCGATCGTGATCCTACTATTGTTATTACCACACTTTTGAATTGAGAAAAGGTGGTTATAAATGTGTGGTTTTAAATCGAGTATGGCAGTCGGTACTAGGTTTTTTAGTTTTGGCTCTTGAAGCGGAATGAAATTAGCGACCTTTCCAACTTGAGGACAAGCCCAATCACAAGGTTTGGGGGAAAGTGCCAGACAATATCAGAGAAACTATCCCGGTTGAAAAATGGGTCTTCAAGATGATTGGAAAGCAAAGGGCCGAAGCACAAATTCTAAATAAGTTAAATCTCCACCCACAAATGTTAGCTTGCAATCTCTCCGGGAACGTATCTCCTCCGCAACATTTCCCTCAGCCTTGGCAACCACCTACTCGGGCTTCATCAAACTTTAATTTCGATGGTGCCTCAAAGGCAATCCCTCGAAAGTCAGCATAGGAGGTGTTTTCGTGAATTCCCAAGGTGCAGTCTCGTTGATTTTATGCCTCAGATCTTCGGTTATGCGACGAATAATGAGGTTGAATCGACTTCCTCCAACACGGATTAATCATAATAAGCGCGAAAATTTCAACTTGGCTATGGTTGAAGGGGACTCTCGCTATGGTTATTTGACAGAATAAACTTCAAGAAGGTACACCGGGATAAAATTAGCAAAATTTGGTGCAAACAACTTACACAAGAGATTGAGACTTTGGTCAATCACTCTACCACATCATTCGTCTCATAATCAGAGTCATAATGAAGTGGATGATTATTTAGCAAATTGGGCTTTCAAAATCTTGACAGCATATATTGATATCACACCCTCTCGCTAGGACTTGGAATATTGAACTTCACTCTTTGCAACTCATTGTAGACAAGAGATATTCGAGATAACCCCCGATCGAGGGGTCGAACCTCCGTTGTCACAGCCTTTAATGAGTGAGAGAGCTGTCGTTAGTCTTCGTACTCATCACCACCACCTTCGTATGAAGGCATTTCCATCCATTGTACTATACCACCTTCCATTGATGAGACGCTCATATGTCACATTGCATGTTGGTTTTATGCTCCTCACATCGTTCGCTCGTCTATTCCCCTTCCGTTTTGGCACAATGTAGGCGGGCATCCCAATGGTGAGATCCCCCTGGTTGGTTAAGGAAGTGGCTTTTACGTGGTTCCGGAGTAGGCAAAGAGTATTTTGGTATGGTAATGTCTCACTTCTCCACTTTTAACTTTGCTAATTATCTTCTATATGCAATGTGATTTGTCAACGACGATGGGTTTTTTTATAGTCTCATCTTCTTGTCGTTTTCTCATGATGAAGCTAAGGTAGATCCGTGCTTTTAGAAGTCCTCTACTTTGTTATTGTTTTCTAATATGGGTTTTTAAGGTCTTCGCTGTTGGTTTCTTTGCCACTCTGTATTCTTTCTTAGCATGCGTTTTGAGGGTGGTTATGGAAGGCCTATTTGCAGGCAAGCTTTGCCGAGGGCTGGTTTTTCTCGCCTTTTATTCTCGTCTTCCTCCGGAAGTGTACCACGAAAGGGGTTTATATTTTTTCATGTCCGTTCGTAGGTTTCTTCTAGAACTTGGTCGGGCATCTTCCAATTGCTGCTTTTCTCTATTGATATGACCCTGGCACTTAGTTTTACTTGTAGACATTTCGTTAGTCTATGGACTCTTCTCTTCCCGTCCTTCAAATCGGTTAGCTTCTCACATTTTTCCAACATGTACCCTCGATATTTCTCCGATGTATATTTCGCTCGCCTTATCATTCGCTTATGTTTCTCTATTTGTCTCTCACAGCTTGTTTTAGGATAACATGACTAAGTCCACTTTCATTGTAAATTTCGCAAAAAAGAGATAAGGGTAAACAAACAAACATATCATCGCACTCTTGCAAGTGAGGGCGCAAAACCAATGCCATGTTGTTAAAACTTTGGTTAACTCCTACATCGGCTACGACCCCCCCGCATATCCGTAAGAACATTCAGACTCCGGAGAAGCACAATTTGAATAAGAGGTTGATATCCAGACAGCAAGCAACAATGGATTTCCATTTACTCGGTAGCACCAAACTATCTAAAGGCAGCAATCATCGGTTTCATCTAATCTAAGGTTCAAACTTGCCAAGCTTTTCATCATTATTTTTGATAAAGCATTTACTTCCAAAAACTCTAAAATGCTTCACAGAGGGAGAATTACCATACCAGAGTTCATATGGAGTTTTGTCACTATTTACTCGAACATGAGCCTTGTTGAGAATGTTAGCTGCTGTATGTGCTGCTTCACCCCAGAACATGTCAGGAGTTCCAGAATCATCGAGCATAGCTCTAGCCATTTGTTGAATTGTTCTATTCATTCTTTCTGCTACGCCATTTTGTTGTGGAGTGCCTGCTACAGAGAATTGTCTTTTTATGCCATGTTGTTCACAAAATTCAAAGAATTCATTTGATATATATTCTCCTCCTCGATCAGATCTAAGACACTTGATTTTTAGATCTAATTCATTTTCTACCAATGCTTTGAAGCTCTGAAATTTTTCAATTGCTTGATCTTTGTGTTTAATGAACCCGATCCAACACATTCTAGAGTAGTCATCAATAAATAAAATATAGTATTCTTCCCCACGTAATGAATTTTTCCTCATAGGTCCACAGATTTCAGTATGAATGAGTTCAAGAGGCTTACTTGATGATCCTTCTTTAGCATTAAATCGTACTCTGGTATGCTTACCAAATTGACAAGATTTGCATATGATACTTTCTGGAAGATTAACATTGGGAAGATCATGAACCGCTTGAAGTCTGCTTGCTTTGTTGATTTGAGAGAAGCTCAGATGCCCCAGCCTTCTATGCCATAGCCAATTTTCTGAAGACTTTCTCAAGTAACATTGATCTATGCCGTTCAGTATATACAGGTTGCTTGGATTTCTTTTCCCTTTTATAATGATTTTACCTGTATCAAGATCACGAACCACACATTCTTTTGAACTAAAGACAACTTCAATTCCTTGATCACACATTTGAATTACACTCAACAGATTATGTCTTAATCCATCCACATACATGACATCATTAGCCTTCACCTTTTCTTTTAGAAACATGGACCCTTTTCCTTTAATTACAGCAGGAGAATCATTTCCAAATGTTACTTTCTTTTCCTTTTCTAGAGCATTATATATAAGGAGTTTGCTTTTGTCACCTGTCATGTGTCTTGAGCACCCACTATCAATGTACCATTGATTTTCTTCACCTTCTGCAAATAACGCTATCCCACAATTTTCAACCGGCGGTTCTTTCTTTTTCCACACTTTGGAGCTTGAGGGAACATGTTCTTTTGGCTGGATCTTGCTCCTGCATTCAAATTCTTCATGACCAAAGTTATTGCAATAAGTACATTCAACTTCATTTTGAAGAGGAGAAAAGTTGTTATAGGTGTTCTTATTTGGTTCAATATTCATCTTTTTCTTTCTTTCTTCTCTTGTCATGATGGTTTTATATGCAACACATTGAGCAGCTTTATGACCAAAATTGTGACATGAGAAACATTGTCCATTGAAGTAGAAATTTATGCGATCATGAAATCTTCTATTCGAATTTACCTATTGGTTGTAACCCTTTTGAAAGTTATTCCTGTCAGTGTTCCTTGAAGTGCGATGATCCTGCTTTACCTGTAGAGAATCCTTGCTTCCTTGTTGAGAGGCAGAATATTGTAAACCAGTAGTTGCTGCCTTTAGATAGTTTGGTGCTGAAGTCTGAGAGGATTCTCCAATATATCCAAGACCTGTTTTTATGAGAGGAGAACGTTGAGCCTTGATAATTTCATCTAAGGTATCTGATCCTTTAATAAGTCTGAGATTCAGAGTCCGAACTTTCTCCACTTCTTTTCTTAGACTTATCACTTCACATTCTGCTTTCTCCATGTGCTTCTTTTCTTCTTCAATTTGATTTTTCAGAGATTCTATGATGATCTTATTTTCTTCTAGATATACTTTGAGTTGATTATTTTCTTCAAGAAAATCATTGTCCCCTAGAGCATCCACAAAAGTATCCTTTTCTTCTCCTTGTTCAAATGCCATGAGAAGTCTAAGATCTTCTTCACATTCTTCCTCACTATCAGATGACCTATCACTATCTTCATTAGTATAGTAACTTTTCTTAGAGCTAGATCGGTTCTTATTCCTTCTTGCTACTTCTTTTCCTTTAGCAGATGCTTCTTTATAAGGACATTTTGCAACATAATGACCAACTTTTCCACACTCAAAACATTTGAAAGGAAGCTTACCTTTGAATCTTCCACTTCCTAGTTGGAGTTTTCTCACAAAATTCGCTTCTTCTTCATCGGATATATAGCTGGATTCTTTGACAACTTCCTTTTCTTTTCTTCTTGTAGATACTTTAAAAGCAGCTTCTCTGGTTTGAGAGGGACCTCCTTGTCTCATTTCAAAAGCAGTCATAATACCATGTAATTGAACAATAGTAAGAGTCTGCAGATCTTGCCTTTCTTCAATAGCTGAAACTTTAGAGTCAAATTTTGAAGTCAACGATCTTAAGACTTTTCCCACCAGAGTAGTATCAGTTATGGTTTCACCCAAATTTCTCATTCGATTTACAATATCATCCAGACGTAAGAAGAAATGAGCAATACTCTCATCACTATGCATCTTCAAATTTTCATATTCAATTCTAAGAGTTTGGAGTTTTTCACTTTTTACCTTTGTGTCTCCTTCATAACTTAGAATGATTTTGTCCCATATTTCTTTTGCTGAATGTAGCTGCATCACTTTAGAAAATTATGGTTCAGACATGCTTCCTAATAAGACATTCACTGCTTTGGCATTGATTTCATACTTCTTCCTTTCAGCTGCATCAGTAGGAATACTTGCCGGATATTGATAACCTTCTTCCACGATTGCCCATACATCTGCACCAAGACTTTGCAGATATGCTTTTGCTCGTACCTTCCAGAATATCAGATTGCTTCCATTGAATAGAGGTGGCTTTATAGACATCACTCCTTCTTGACTTCCCATTGCGACGGATCTCCTTCAAGCGATCAAGCTTCTACAGAAGAACCTCCTCTGATACCAATTGTTGGGAAAAATACTGAGAGGGGGGGTGAATCAGTATTTACAGCATATTCAAAATTTTTTACTTTTTCACTCTCTAAAACCCATACGCTACTTTCCTTTATTAAACTCGCGTATATACGCGGATATCCTTCATGCAACTCGCGTATTAGCAGAGATCTAAATATGCAGATATTTATTAACTTAGTTCTTTGCACTATTCATTCATCTGATGTTAAGTTAACAGTAAACATGTGTAGTAACAACAAAATAAACCATCACACAAAGCATCACACATGAACACCAGGATTTTTAGGTGGAAACCCAAGTCGGGAGAAAACCACTGCTGCAGTTGCTTAGCCTTCAATATTTTATTATAGAGAAAACATCTTACAACATATGTGCTGGTGCAGACTCCTACCAGCACGCAGGCACCCACCCGCACTCGTTTACCAGCCTCTCCTGGAAGGGAGCTCCAACCCCCTGACTCGTTTACCAGCCTCTCCTGGAAGGGAGCTACGACCCCCCGATCTCGTTTACCAGCCTCTCCTGGAAGGGAGCTATGACCCCCCGATCTCGTTTACCAGCCTCACCTGGAAGGGAGCTACAACCCCCTGACTGAAGGCTACAACCCTCAGCACCTCTATGGACCACGTTTCATCAATTTTCACACTGGATCCAACAACTTCAATAGAACACAACTTGCAGACCACGTTTCATCATATTTTCAGACTGGACCCTCTCCATATATTTAAGCATAGTCAAACATCAACAACAGAAATAAATTCAGATTGATATTCCATACTCCCATATTTCAAACCATATTTTCGTATACGTGCTTTTCGTTTCCATCAGATGTCACAGATATATGCTGGCTTCCGTCCATCAACTTAACAAGATACATTTGCATCTAACTATCAAAAAGATAGAAAGGTTTATAGCTCAAATAAGCCATGATAGGCTTTGGAAATATACCAATCATAGGAGTGGATTCTAAACCATTACAGAGCTACATACTTCTTCAGATCAGATATTCAGTTCAGATTCAACCCTTTACTTCAGACAGATGTTCGCCTCATCACAGATCTAATCACTCCATAAACAGATCTAGTAGATATAAATACATTTCAGATCTAGATCCCCTTCTTCATCATTTTCTTCATTGGTGCATCATAGATTCAGATCTATCATCAAGCCTTTACCCTTTCCATACAGATATACTTCACAGAGAAGTATTCATTCAAGCTCAGACATCTTGCACCCACAATCATGATTTGCACAATGAATTTCTTCTCTTTATATAGGTTTTCCCTTTTTCAATACCATGAGCCCCCTTTTTCAATCTCATTATTATAAAGGAGTCAAACACATGCTAAGAGGCCCAACTACATTATCTAATATATCTTGGACTTACTTATTTATATCTTAATCACTACTCCAATACACAAAGTTTTTCCACACACAGGAGCATTTCGCGCGTTCAAGTCTTTGCTTTGCCCATATACGCGATTGCACTCTGCCCACTTTCCTGCCAGCAGACATGACCTTCTTTAGAAATCCGTGTATGCCTGTGAGACATACTCTTTCATCATGATTCATCACATACCTGAATTTTCTTCATTGCCTTCCTCACATCACTATAGATAATTGATTTAGTTCATTAAGACATATTTAAGCACAACTTCATCAAGTAAGTTGCCATCATCTTCATCAAATTGCTAACAAACATCATTTCATATCAGATTTACATATTTTGCCATCAAGGACAACACATGCCAACATTATCATGTCTTCATCTTCATTCAGTGGGTTGCCATCAAGGACAACACTCTGCATCATATTGCCAACAAGTTCGACGGCCTATACTCACATAATTCAGTAACCGAGTTTCGTGTTGGTTGTAGGGATTCACAATTCAACCACCGGCTGGCCAGATCTTTAATCTGATGGCCTTCTTCCCCTATGCAACTCTCTGTAGGTACAAGCAAGTCTAGGTGCAGGCTTCATTCAGTTATACATTCACACGTCCTTATTCACATCAATTCTCCCATTAAATACAGAGCTTCGATTAAAGTATTATATTCTGCTTGTATAGAACTGCTGATGGTTTTCTGAGTTCTTCATACAGTCATTATCTGCATCCTTTTTCAGAGAGTTTCCATTAAGGACAATCATATAATAGGATACAAGAAACATATTGCCAACAATCTCCCCCTTTGGACTTGATGGCAACCATGAGCAGAAATATATTAAACAACATTCTCCCCCTTTGACATCAAGGGGAAAGGGTAGATCAAGATCCTTTGTACCGACAATACCATGCTCCCCTTGAGATCATGCTGCATCTGTGCATCGAGAGATACCCATCAGCACCACAACTGTGCTGAAGAATGCTGACCCAGAAAAAAAAAAATTGTCAGCAAATACCCATACGCGGTTTTCTGTGTATAAAATACGCGACTGTCCTGCAGGAAATCCGCATATCCAATTTAATCTTCTGTATTTAAGTAGATTTGATCTTTTGCATGGCAGAGACTACTCCCAAATTTTTTCTGAGATATTCAAACGCTTCCTTGGGTAAAAGTTTGGTAAATATATCAGCAACTTGTTCTTTGGAGGGAACATACTCCAACTTCACCTTCTGTTCAAGCACTTGTTAACGTAAGAAGTGATACTTGATGGGAATGTGCTTGGTCTTGGAATGCATAACATGATTTTTTGAGATACTGATGGCACTTGTGTTATCACACATAATGGAGATAGGAGGTGAACATTTGATTTGAATGTCTTGTAAGGTTTGCATCATCCAAAGAAGTTGAGTGCAACATGATGCTGCAGCCACATATTCTTCTTCTGCTGTAGATAAGGCAATAGAAATTTGCTTCTTACTGAACCAAGATACTAACCGGGGCCCCATATAGAATGCACCACCACTAGTGATTTTCCGATAATCAACATTTCCAGCCCAATCTGCATCAGTGTAAGCATGAAGAGTGAGATCAGCATTCTTTGGATACCATAGTCCAAATCCTTGAGTTCCTTGCAGATATTTGAATATTCTTTTGACAGCCTGAAGGTGAGACTCTTTTGGATTAGCTTGGAATCGTCCCACAATCCCAATTGCATGCATAATGTCTGGTATAGTCCCAGTGAGATAAAGTAGACTTCCTATCATAGATCTGTATTTTGGTTGATTCACTGTGGGAGAATCATCATGAGAACTGAGATTACATCCGGTTATCGTTGGTGTACCTACAGGTTTTCACTCTTCCATGCCATACTTCTTCAGAATTTGCTTAAGATATTTTTCTTGTGATAAGAATATGCCATCTATCATTGCTTCATCTGCGTTTTTTCATAATGTTATTGCCTATAAAGGAAGAGATTTCAAATTCTTGCTACATAACAGGTTGGTGTACCGACTCATAGACTCTTCATTACTTCCAAAAAAGATATCATCAACATATGCAACCACCAATCAATAGCTATCATTTTCTGCCAGGTAGAAAGCCGCTATCAAAGAAACCTTTTGAAAATCCTTGTTGATGAAGATATTTGTCAAGACGATAGTACCATGCCCTTGGAGCTTGTTTGAGACCATATAGAGCCTTTTTAAGTCTACAAACAAGTTTTTCATCATTTCCCAAAATGAATCCTTCTGTTTGTTCTATATAAACTTCTTCTTCTAGATCACCATTGAGAAAGGCAGATTTAACATCCATTTGATAAACTTTGATTTGTTGGAAGCTTGAAAAAGCAAGAAACATTCTTATGGCTTCAAGTCTAGCTACAGGAGCAAAAGTTTCTTCAAAGTCTATACCTTCTTGTTGAGCATACCTCTTGCAAACAAGTCTAGCTTTATTTCTTATAACATCCCCATTCTCATTTAACTTGTTTTTGAATATCCATTTAGTTCCAATGACATTTTTGTCATGAGGTCTTGGTACTAATTCCCAAGTGTGATTCTTTTCAATTTGATCAAGCTCTTCATCCATGGCTTGAATCCAACATTCATCTTTGCTAGCTTGATTGACATTGTGTGGTTCAATAGTGGATAGAAATGCCAGATAGCTAGAAGATCCCACAAGAGTCCTTCTTGTCTGTACACCTGATCCCTTTTCTCCCAAAATTTGAGATTCTGGATGATTCTTTTGAACATATTTGGATGGAGCTTTTTCAGATAAATCATCTTCGGGTTCTTCATTGGGTTCAATGTCTATATCATTTCTATTTGATGTAGAAGGATATATGTCATCATCGTCTTCATCTGTTGTTTGTTTTTCTTCTTTTGGAGCTGCAGGAGACTCATCAATAACAACATCAATACATTCAACAATATTCCAAAGTCTTTTATTGTAACATTTATATGCTCTACTCCTAGAGGAGTAACCAAGAAGTATTCCTTCATCTGCTCTGGGTTCAAACTTGCCAAGTTTTTCATCATTATTTTTGATAAAGCATTTTCTTCTAAAAACTCTAAAATGCTTCACAGTGGGAGGATTACCATACCAGAGTTCATATGGAGTTTTATCACTATTTACGCGAACATGTGCCTTGTTAAGAATATTTACCACTGTATGTGCTGCTTCTCCCCAAAATGTGTCAGGTGTTCTGGAATCATCAAGCATGGCTCTAGCCATTTGTTGAACTGTTCTATTCATTGTTTCTACTACGCCATTTTTTTTGTGGAGTGCCAACTACAAAAAACTATCTTTTTATGCCATGTTGTTCACAAAATTCAAGGAATTCATCTGATGTATATTCTCCTCCTCGATCAGATCTAAGACACTTGATTTTTAGATCTAATTCATTTTCAACCAGTGCTTTGAAGATCTCAAATTTCTCAAATGCTTCATCTTTGTGTTTAATCAACCCAATCCAACACATTTTAGAGAAATCATCAATAAATAAGATATAGTATTGTTCACCACGTGGTGACTTTTTCTTCACAGGTCCACATATGTCAGTATGAATGAGTTCAAGAGGCTTACTTGATGATCCTTCCTTGGCATTAAATTGTACTCTGGTTTTCTTATCGAATTGGCAAGATTTGCATATGATATTTTCAGGTAGAGTAATATTGGGAAGATCACGAACAACTTTAAGTCTGTTTGATTTGTTGATTTGAGAGAAGCTCAGATGCCCCAACCTTCTATGCCATAGCCAATTTTCTGAAGATTTACTCAAATAACATTGTTCTTTGGGGTTCTTCAATATATACAGGTTGTTTGGAGTTCTTTTTCCTTTTATAATTGCTTTACCTGTATCAAGATCACGTACCACACATTCTTTTGAACTAAAGACAACCTCAGTTCCTTGATCACACATTTGACTTACACTTAACAAGTTATGCTTTAATCCATCCACATACATGACTTCATTAGCTTTCACCTTTTCTTTTAGAAAAACAGACCCTTTTCCCTTAATGATCGCAGGAGTATCATTTCCAAATGTAACATTCTTTTCCTTTTCTAGAGCACTATATGCAAGAAGTTTGTTTTTGTCACCTGTCATGTGTCTTGAGCATCCACTATCAATGTACCATTGATTTTCTTCACCTTCTGCAAATAACGCTATGCCACAATTTTCAACCTGTAACTCATTCTTTTTCCATACTTTGGAACTTGAAGGAAAATGCTCTTTTGGCTGAACTTTGCTCTTGCATTCAGATTCTTCATGCCCAAAGTTATTGCAATAAGCACACTCAACTTCATTTAGAAGAGGAGAAAAGTTGTTATAGGTATTCTTCTCAAATTCAATCCTTTTCTTTCTTGCTTCTCTAGTCATGATGGTTTTATATGCAACACATTGAACAACTTTATGACCAAAATTGTGACATGAGAAACATTTTCCATTGAAGAAGAAATTTCTGCGATCATGAAATCTTCTACTTGAATTTACCTGTTGATTGGTGTTTCTTTGAAATATATTCCTGTTAGTGTTCTTTGAATTGAGATGATCATGCTTTACCTGTAAAGATTCTTTATTCCCTTGCTGAGTGGCAGAATGTTGTATACTAGTTGTAGCTGCTTTTAGATAATTTGGTGCTGAAGCCTGAGAAGATTCTCCGATATATCCAAGACCTGTCTTTATAAGAGGAGAACGTTGTACCTTGATAATCTCATCTAAGGTTTCATATCCTTTAGAAAATCTAAGATTCAAAGTCTTTACTTTCTCAATTTCTTTTCTTAGACTTACTATTTCACATTCTAATTTCTCATTGTGTTTCTCCTTTTCTTCAAGCTGATTTTTCAGAGTTTCTATGGATATTTTACTTTCTTCTAAGCATATTTTGAGTTTATTGAATTCATCAAGAAAATAATTTTCCTCTAACGCATCCATAAAATTATCTTTTTCTTCTGTAGATTCCTTTTCAAATGCCATGAGAAGTCTAAGATCTTGTTCACATTCTTCCTCACTATCAGATAACCCATCACTGTCTTCATGAGTATAGTAACATTTTATAGTGCTAAACCGATTCTTATTCCTTCTTGCTACTTCCTTCCCTTTTTCATGTGTTTCTTTATGAGGACACTTAGCAGCATAATGACCAACTCTTCCACAAGCAAAACATTTGAAAGGAAGCATACCTCTGAACCGTCCTGTGCCAAGTTGGAGTTTCTTTACAAAATTTACCTCATCTTCTTCTGAGATATACCCTGATCCTTCTGTCTCTTGTACTTCTTTCCCTTTTTTAGAAGCTCTAAAGAAGGCTTCTTTAACTTCAGATGGTCCTCCTCTTCTCATTTCACATGAAGTTAGTATGCCATGAAGTTGCACCCCAGTAAGATTTTGTAGATCCTGCTTTTCTTCAAGACCAGAAACTTTTGACTCAAATTTTGCAGTTAGTGATCTTAAAACTTTCTTAACCAAAGTAGATTCGGTTATTGTTTCTCCCATATTTCTCATACGATTTACAATATCATCAAGACGTAAAAAGAAATTGGAAATGCTCTCCTCATTATGCATTTTTAGATTCTCATATTGAATTCTAAGAGTTTGGAGTTTAGCACTTTTTACCTTTGCATCACCTTCATAACTTAGAATGATTTTGTCCCATATTGCCTTTGTTGTATCTAGCTGCATGACTTTGACAAATTCTATTTCAATTAGACTTCCCAATAGAGTATTGACTTCCTTTGCATTTGTTTCATAATTCTTTCTTTCTGTTGGATTTGATGGTACTGTGGCTGGATATTGACATCCTCCTTCAACAATAGCCCATACATCTGCTCCCAGAGACTGAAGATAGGATCTCATCCTTGTTTTCCAGAAGATTAAATTTTTTTCGTTGAAGAGTGGAGGCCTGATAGATGCTGTTCCATCTTGATTGCTCATCTTGTTTGATCTTCCTTCTAGCGGCTAAGATTTTTCAGAAGGACCTGCTCTGAAACCAATTGTTGGGAAAAATACTGAGAGGGGGGGGGGGGGTGAATCAGTATTTAGAGCTGACTGATTTTTTTTTTGTTTTTATTTCTCTTAAAACCATACGCTACTTTACTGAACCCAACTCGCGTATACACGCAGATATCCTTAAGAAAAATTACGTATGTCTAGAGATCTTATCATGCATTTAATTCTTTACTTAGATCATTACATCATTCATTCATCAGATGTTTAGTAAGCAGTAAGCATGTGCAGTAATAACAGAATAAAACATCACACATAAGAAACACACATGAACACCAATATTTAAGTTGGAAACCCAATTCGGGAGAAAACCACCGCTGCTGTCGTCTCTGTCTTCAATATTTATTATAAAGAAAACTTCTTACACTTTTGTACTAGTGCAGAATCATACCAGCACGCAGGCACCCACCTGCAGAAGGCTGCAACCTTCTCTCATTCTCCAGCCACTACTAGAAGGGAGCTCCGACCCCCTGATTTTAACACTAGCTTCTACTAGCAGAAAGCTTCCACTTTCATGCTGAAGGCTTCAAACCTCAAATCCACTAAATTTCTTCAATTTCTTCATCAAACTTGCGCCAGGTTTTCATCATTTCTTTTTGCAGATCCTCCTAGAGATTCATCATTTCTAGATCTAGAGATCTTGAACCTTTATCATATCCACAGGTGCATCATAGATTCAGATCTATGCAGATATCTCTTAAAGAGATTTATTCATTATCAACCCCTCCACGTGCACACCTTGTACTATAATCCTCTTCTCCTTATATATTTTTAGCCTTTATTAATACCATGAGTCAAAACCACTCAACCGCTGATGGTATTCCTGGACGAGATCAAATAGATAATCTAGCGGGGTCTACCCAAGACCCAAAAAACTTCTCATTGTTCTATTTTCTTGGTCTGGCAATTAGATATTTAATCTAAGGCTTTTTAATATCTCAATTTTAGATTGAGATATTAATCCAATTTCCTCCTTTAGTTATGAACTCCCCAAGGCATATATACCCCAGGTTTATGTGTTCGTGAGATCAATGTATATATTAACCCACGTTCATTACATCACATGTTTCATATTTCGCCAACTTCACATATTCAACATCCTTTATTAACCCTGCAAACATTAGTTTAAAGGGTCCCAATTAATATAATTTAGAACCGGCCCCCCCGCGTTATCAACCTTCCACATCCGACGGCAGAGAGCACGTCGCTCGTCTTCAAATGATCTGACGGATATCGCTCGGCCAAGGTGCACATAAAATAACACAACATACCTTTGTCAAATCTGCGTGCCCATCCAACGGCTGAGAGCACGTCGCGCCGTTTCGTCTGATCGGACGGATATTGCACAACATAGAAGCACGAACAATAACGCGCGATGGCGCGCAGTGGAGGCAGTTTTCCAAAGTCGCTCGGGGAAACACGTCGGTCGATATATGGAATCGCCCCCCCTCCTCAAATACTGCTCATCGTGCAAAGGTGGTGCGATAAAAACTAGAAACTGCCTTTCCTGTTCGTCCTTCATGTTTCCGCCCTTCTACTCCAGGTTCCGCCGCGCTTCCTTTTGTTATGATCCACCACTTTCCTTCCAAGTTTCGTTTGTAATTCTGAAGTGTTGTTCCAACGAGATTTCGATGGCCTATACTCACATAATTCAGTCACCGAGTTCCATGTTGGTTGCAAGGATTCACAATTCAACCACTGGCTGGCCAGATCTTCAATTTGATGGCCTTCTTCCCCTATGCAGCTCTCTGCAGGTATAGGCAGGTCTAGTTGTAGGCTCCTTGCAGATATACATTCACACGTCCTTATTCACATCGATTCTCCCATTAAATACAAAGCTTCGATTAAAGTCTTATATTATTTTTGTATAGAACTGCTGATGGTTTTCTGAGTTCTTCATACAGTCATTATCTGCATCCTTTGTCAAAGAGTTGCCATCAAGGAAAATCATATAATAGGATACAAGAAACATATTTCCAAAAATTGTTCTTCTTGATTAATGATTGATCCATTATTGCTATCACTAGGAATTTCATCTTCATCTTGTGAGTGATTGGTAGTTCCATCTTCTTCTTGTGATGAGGCTTGATTTTTCATTGCAATAAGAGTATAATCCTTTGCATTTTTCTCTATATCATAAATATACAATTTTCCTCCACAATACAAACTTCGCAACATGCCCAATATATATTTTTCAGTCTCACAATGTCTCACATAAATAATTTCAGATCTTGAAATTCCATCCAAAATGATCTCTTTAGCCTTGTCATTAAATTCATCCTTTACTACATATTCCATTGATAGAAAAATATTTCCATAAATATATTGCAAGTATGCATCTAATTTTACCTTCCAAGTTGAAAATTTAGCTCCATGAAGCATTGGAACTCCTTGCTAATACATTCAAAAAAATTGAAAAATTCTGCCAAAACTCCTAGATCCATTCTCCAACAATTAAGCTGCAATCAAGAGCCCCACTATGATACCAATTTTTGGAGACTATATCACTATTGAGAGGAGTGGATGTGAATCAATAGTGAAGGAACTTGTAATTTTTTTCCAATTTATTATTTTTTTAAACCATGTATAAACTAAAGCACATAAATAGATATAAGAGCATCAAACATAAACATGAAGGCACAAAAACATTAAACACAAATGGAACAAGTATTTATGGTGGAAAACCATCTCCAGGGAAAAAAATAGCCATTTTCAATATGATGCTCAAAATATTATATTATGCTAACCAAATTATTTACATAGAGATTCAATTGGCTACTATCAAATGGAGATCTCTTTTTCATAGGGATCTACAAAAACCCATCCACTGGAAGCCACCACGACTAACGATCCTCGCCTGATTACTCATGAACTATCATAAGAATTTACATACTCCTATTTGTTGGAATGTTGTCCCAATTTATTCTGAACAATCCAATAGCCATTGGATGGAGAAAACTGCTCCCTATGTTGGTTTCACTAGGGTGTTCCAACTCCACTCCTTTATGTGTTTCTCCTTTCATATATTTTCAGACTGGAACCAAGAATTACTCAACATGAACATCACAACAACAATATCTTCAAGGAACAAAATCAAAACCCCAAAATAAAATGAGTCAATCACAAATGCTGCATGAAGTAATATGATAAATGCATCAACAAAAACCCTCTCTGCAATAGAAAATTTGCTCATAAATATCTTGTAACAGCCCTAGTCAAAATTCCATGTAAATAAAGTTAATAAGGAAAAATAATTACCAAGGCCATGGGACACATATTCCAAGATGAATATTGGAAAAAAAAACCCTATTGTGGGTATTCAATTGATTTATTATGGCTTTGGAAATTGGCAAATGCTTTGGAAAGGAAAAGTGGCATTTATTGGCATTTTTTATGAAAATAATGGAAATCAGAAGAAAAGGAAGGTGAAAGGTCACAAGTTGCATGTGAAGAGGAAAATTAATGAAAATAATGGAAAATTGAAGAGATTAAAGGCCTTATTAATAAACGTGCTTCTCAGTTGGTACCTTTTGTTAGTTCAATTGTGAATCTCTCTCTATTATCTATCTCTCTCTCCCTCACTCTTGGACACTTGGAGTTTTCTTGGAGCACTCTAGAATGGATGGAAAAACCCTCTTATATATAACAAAATATTAGGTTACTCTTGAAAATGGAGAATAATAAAATATTATTAACTGCAATCTAGAACTTAAACGCTGGGAATATTTTATTATATTTTTTGGAGAGGGAAAAGATATTTAAATTGGTTAAATACATTTATTTAGAAATAATAAACAAACAAATAATTTATTTATTATTTCAAGGATGTGGTTAAGGAATAATAAAAAAATAACTATTTTTTTAATCATTCCTTGATGATATAGTCAAATTTGACAAGGAATATTAACTAAATAATGATTTAATTAATTATTCCCAGAGAAAAATCAAATAAATAATTATTTATTTAATTATTTCTCATGATTGGGTCAAATGTGACAAGAATTATTTAATAAATAATGATTTAATAATTATTCCTAGAGAAAAATAAAATAAATAATATTTTATTTAATTATTCCTCATGGGGTTTCTAGTTTTAACTAGAAATAATTTTATAAAATATGGTTTATCAAATTATTCCCTATAGTGAAAGCAATTTTACCATGGTAAAATTGGTCTTACATGGTGTATTTCGATCCACCTAGTTAGAAATAGCTAGGTGATCATTTTTTGGTGATAAAATATTTTCCCCCCAATGTATGAGTGTTTGGAGAAAATCCTATGACCAAAATGCGTTGTAAGAACATAATCACTAGACACCAAAGGTGAGTTGAATAGAGAGAGAGACATAACTGAAGTGATGCAAGGAAAGACGAAATAGAGGGGGAAAGACCTACTAACTGATATAAGTCTCCTTTTTTATTGGAGTACATGATCTCAATGAGGTGGGGGAGGCATACCCATACCCGCCGAGATAACTGAGTACAAAGAATAATGATGAACCCAGACAATGTAGAACTAAAAAATGGGAGCTCAAATGGTATGTGATGATAATTGTGACAATGATAATGATCATGGTGAGGAATGGATGGAAAAATCCTCTTATTTATAACAAAAT
The DNA here is from genome assembly GCA_034641835.2 of Pinus albicaulis. NCBI lineage: Eukaryota > Viridiplantae > Streptophyta > Pinopsida > Pinales > Pinaceae > Pinus > Pinus albicaulis. The sequence continues at coordinate 311,807,294 of CM076575.1, forward strand.
ATTGGGTTACTCTAAAAAATAGAGAATAATAAAATATTATTAACTATAATCTAGAACTTAACCGCTTGGAATATTTCATTATATTTTTTGGAGAGGGAAAAAATATTTAATTTTGTTAAATACCTTTATTTAGAGATAATAAACAAAATGATTTATTTATTATTTCAAGAATGTGGTTAGGGAATAATAAACAAATAATGATTTCTTTAACCATTCTTGGGTGATTTAGTCAAATTTAACAAGGAATACTAACTAAATAATGATTTAATTAATTATTCCTAGATAAAAATAAAATAAATAATGACTTATTTAATTATTTCTCATAATTGGGTCAAATGTGACGAGTATTTATTAAATAATGATTTTATAATTATTCCTAGAGGAATATCAAATAAATAATGATTTATTTAATTATTCCTCATGGGGTTTCTAGTTTTAACCATAAATAATTTAGTAAGATATGATTTATCAAATTATTTCCTCTAGTGAAAACAATTTTACTATTTCAAAATTTGTCTTGCATGGTGTATTTTGATCCACCTAGTTAAAATGGCTAGGTGATCATTTTTTGGTGATAACACAATTGATGACCTTGTGACCAAAATTGTGGCAGGCAAAGAAATAACCATAAAATAAGGTTAAATACCTTACATTGTGTTTTTGCAGCATAGGAGTATATTATAAAGACCTTTTTTGCTTTATTTATTGATTTTTGGAATCTCCATGAGGATTTTTTGTCTACTTGATTGGAGCGCCATTTCCTTATTGATCTGAAATAGGTGGCTGACTTGTTTTTCTATGCAAGCACTTTCTATTCCATTTAAATAATCTAAGGATCGTGCTCATACATCCATTTGTGTAAGAGAATTCTTGTGTCAATTTTATGTGTTTTTTTACATTTTTTATGTGTGAGAAATTAACAATTGTTTTTAGCTGATTGAATTCTTGAACAACAAACATAAATTGCATAGAAATAACCAGCAACACACAATAGTAAAATAATAAAGGAGTTCACTCTTAACACTTGGAATGTGTCTCCTTGAGCCTCCATCAATCAACTAGGCTCTTTGGGATTAATATGGTCAAATTATTTTACAAGATAATGCTCAAATCCATTAGTTTTTGAGACTGTACCAATGGGCTTAGAATACCAAAATACCCCTAGATTGACTGTTCCATAACTGGAAATGGACCATGGCTCCCTTTGGCATGACCTCTTCTACTGGTGGCCTTGAACTTCCCTAAGCTATCATATGGAAAAAAACCCATTATAAGTCCTCATCTACTCTTGAAACATATCTCATTTTTTCCAGAACATTTCAAACATAAAAAATACACTATTCGTTCTCTCAGAATGACCTCTGGCTCCCCTGGCTGTGCCTCCAACACCTAGTGGCTCTGGGTTCCATGAAACTTCCATGTAGCAAAATCGCACTTAGAAGTATCGAAATGCATCTAAAACCTGCACCAATGGCTTCATAAGGTCCAAGATATTCCAAAATGACTATTCGTTTGCTGAAATTGGACTTTGGATGCTCTGGCAATGGCCCCAACACCTGATGGCCCTAACCTTCGAAAATATTCAAATGCACTAAAACACCTGAAGATGACCTTTTCTACCTCTAAAACCTACTTCATTCAATTCCTAGCATGCCAAAATTCTAAGAGTGACTTTTACTGAGCTCAATTTGGTCGAAAATTGAGTGAGTTATGACCAAAACCAAATTTGCCCCAATTTCTCCTCCAAAACTGGAGGAATTGCTAGTTAACTTTCTAAAATTAGAAACCCGCAAAAAATGACGCACCCTCCAAAATTTCTGCCATCATAAACTCCAGATTAATTAGCACGAAGCACATTTTATGGGCAGATAAGCGAGGTTTAATGATGAGGGCGTTTTTAAGCACTAATGATGGTTTATCGTGGGTTAACCACGTTTTAAACGTTAATTAATTGCCATTAATAAATTCTCACTGATTCAATTGTCTTAACACCTGGACTTTAGGCTCTTGCCACATGGGGAGGGGGCTGGTCCCCTCCAACCCCCAATGGTCAAGTCATTAAACTTTAATATGATGTGGAGTTTATAAGGGTTAAGAAACACCCTGGAGGAGAGGCGGTAAGTTGCGCGATTGGTAGGTGTGAGGTCAGGGGTTCAACACCCACTCCGCCACAATAATTTTAATTGGAAATATAATAAGGTTTCTTCCAGCAGATTTGGAGCTTGCCTCGAATGTAACCTTCGCCAGTGTTAGTTAGCAATATTCTCCAGATTTGGTTGAACTCTGCCGAGAAGGTGGGTTTGTATATATCTAAATATATATATATATATATATATATATATATATATATATATATATATATATATATATATATATATATATATATTCCATCATACTAATGTCCAAAGCTTAATGTAACTTTAAATTTAACCCCAGGGTTAGGATATAGCCCACCAGAGAGGACATGTGGTGCCCTCTACTTGGGTTATACTCCAACCCTTAAAAAAAATTCAAATTCCAACTTAGGAAGAATTGGAGGTCATTGGACAATTTCTCTCTTCACTTAACCAATCTGGTGAATTTGAAGATGACACTTGTTACAGTGCCACTAGCTTCAATCTAGAGAATATTCCTTGCAATGCTAACTGTACCTACCACATCATCAATGTACCCGTTCTGCTCCTTTTTTGCATGTTTTTGGAAAACAAACAATAGACGATAACTTAGTCATACAAACTCGGATTTTTATGAAACGAGTTGCACCATAATCCTGACGACGAACTTTATCTGGTCATTCAAGTTTGAAGCAATTTTGAGAAATTTGAAATTTTAGCTAATTTTAGGCCCTGATCCAAATTCTAATCACTTATTCACTCTTGTTGTTTGCTAAAGTATTTGCTCAATTATTTCTTCATTTTAGAGAATCTGCATATCTAGAGCTTGATTTAATTCTGGAATCATATTGAGGACTTTTTAACCCTATGTAAGTATTTCTTTTGGAGGCTTTTCCACATTGAGAATGCCTTTTAAGGTTTCAAATCCCTTCAAAACTTTTGATTCATATATGCCTGAGCTTCTGCCATTTTTAAATCAGACTATAAGGCAATAATTTATTCTCCAAGTTTGTGGAAATTTTTCTCCCAATATCCTAGTTAATTGGTTAATACTTTTCCTTCATTTTTTCTTCCCCCAACTGTGCTTTTAAAACAATTATGTCTTCTTCATGAGAGTTATGAGATGAATCCCACATATATTCATTTTTAATGATACATTCTCAACCTCCAACTTGGCCAAGATTTTTTTTTGATTCATTAGCTATTGAAGAAAAGGTTCTCTAATCTTTTCAAGCTCCTCTACTTATGTATTCAAGTACTCATTAACAATTTGAGACTTGTCTTCTTTCATTCTAGGCATTTCCTACTTCAACAATTTGTTCTTGTTTCTTGCCTTTCTTAGCTCATCTAACGTATTAATGATATCTCCTTCATAATCTATCTTTGCTTCTTCAAGATCAGATTCATCTTCGGATTAAAGGCCATAAAAACACATTCATTATGCTCCTCTTCATATTATGGTGGATCACTACTATCTTCTTGATAGTCACTTTCCTCTTTGGAGTAAAATATTTTTTTCTTTTGAGATTCACGTTTATGATACCTATGGATTTTATTCTTACCCCTCGTCTCCTTCTAATTCTCCTCTTTTCCTCCTCTTGTGAAAGGACACTTTACTGCAAAATGTCCAACCCTTCCACAATCAGAACATTTCAAGGGAAGTTTTCCTTTGTATTTTCTAGAACCCCTTTCTAGCTTCGATGTAGAAAACTGAGAAAATTCTTGATCTGATTCACTACTAGAGTATTCTTCCTCTTCCTTGACCTTCTTGGAGAATTTCTTGACTTTATTGGAGTTTTATTTGACTTTCTTAGAAAATTTTACTGCTTCTTCACTAGATTTCAATTTCTCCTCTCCAATTTGTATCTCATATGTCATAACAGTCCTAAGAAGTTTTTCCATGGTGAGAGTTCTCATTTCTGTCATTTCCTCAATCGCATATAAATTTGGATTTAACCTTGATGGAAAAGACCTCAAAATTATCTGAATAATAATCTCCTCTTCAAACTTCTCATTTATACCCTTGATAAAATTAGTAAATTACTCAAACCTACGAAGATATTCACTAATGCTTTCTTCTTTCTTCATCTTTAGGCTCTCAAACCTCATTCTATATTATTAGAGCTTTCCCTTCTTCACCTTGTCATTTCCTTCATAGCTTGTCCCATATATCCTTCATTGACTTTCAGTGCTTCACTTTAATAATTTGATTCATCTAAGTCCAACCAAAATAGAATTTTTGGCCTTAGATTTGGTTTGATAAGCTCTCTTCCCATCAGGATTCATAGGAATTGTATCTGGAATTATGTATCCTGACACCAAAATGGCATAGACATAAATACCTAGCCTCATCAACTGTCCTTGCATCCTCATCTTCCATAAATCATAATTTTCTATGTGAAAAATATGAATTTTAACATCTTGAGTAGCCATGATTCTCTTTGAATTCTCCTTTCATCAGTTAAGTTGCAATCAAAGGAGTTGGATATTATACCACTTGTTAGAAACTAGAAGTATTGATAGGGGGTGAATCAGTATTACATGAATATTACAAATTTTCTATGAAAAAAACAAAATTTCAGAATTCAAACTTTAACAACGCAATAAAAATATCATGCAAAAATAACATCACATGAAGGCACCGATGTTATAGGTGGAAAACCTTTTTGGGTTAAAAAAAAATTGAACCATTTATTTCTTCTTACCCTCTATTGATTGAAAATATTCCTAATTACAATCTTCAGTTAGCCTCCACTGGCAAGGAGCCCCTACTCCTTCATAATTACTTCAGTTGGCCACAACCAACTACGAGCCACAAATCCTACAATAAAATGTCAAGCATCCACTTTCTTGAGGCCACAACCTCAAAAAAAAAGTATTCTAACATTTACAAGGAAATTATGAAATGATATAACAGCTGCAAATACACAAGGTGAACTCTGTAGATAACCCTTCAACTGCCATTAAAACACTTTTATGAAAGATGGAACAATTGTCCAAAATATTCCCTCAAGTCAAGTCCTCAATCCCTGCATCAAATTCTGAATAGCATCTTCTATCCAATATCTGAAATTTTTTTGAAGGTGCGCACTACTCTACTACACCCACTAAATATAGAGAGTTCTCCACTTAAGTCATAGTGCATATCTCTCTCACACACACAAAATATCCAACCAAAAAAATTCATAAAATGCTCTTATAAGTAATTTTCTGGAGTGCTTAAATTAGTAAATGCAATTAGTGTAATGGGGCATTCATCCCCTCTGTTCAAAAAATAAAATTTTTATAATTCATAAAAATTTCCTCCTTAACTCGATCTTCCACTTTTTTCATTGAATGAGAGAGATTTTTCAACTTTAATCAAGTTCTAGATGGAGAGCGACCTTCCTTAAACTTTTTGACTAAAAGCCAAGGGAAAATATGTTAGGTCCCTATATTACTAGTATAATCCCTTATTGTTGTTAGTGTAACCCCCTTATTATTATTATTGTACCCCTATAACCCCCATATTGTTATTATTGTGACCTTAAATTATTATTGTTTGGTCGGTTAGGATTACATTGTGGCCCCATGGACTCCTATATATATAAAGGAGGTTTTGTAATTTGCATCATTCAAGAATTGTTCATTCATGTAATGTATTGGAGGTTTCCCCCTCTAAGTGGCTTGTTTCTAAGTCGTTGATATCTCTTTTCTTCTATTTTTGGAGCTGGTTTCACAACATTTCGTATTAGAGATTTGGATTCTAGGGTTTCGCTGCTCCAAACAGGTCATCGTGGAATTTTCGCTGTAAATTTTTTTCTATGAAGGTTCAGAAGCTGAACTTTTTAGAGTCTAAAGCCAAACTCTAGAGGAACATTGTCGCAAAATTTCAGATCTTGGTTCGCAATATTTTTGGAGATATGATCTATGGAATTTAGGGATTTTTGCAGGCTCGTGAATTTCACTTAAAAAGGTCATCGCGGAATTTTCGCTATAACATTTTTTTCTACAAAGGTTTAGAAGATAAAAGTTTTAGAGAACGAAGCTAAAATCCTAAAGAATGTCGTCACAAAATTTCAGAGCTTGGTTCGCAATATTTTCAGAGATATGATCTGTGGAAGTTAGGTCTTTTTCGGGCTCCTGAATTTCATCTCAAAGAGGTGATCGTGGGAAAATATTCATAACTCTCTCTCTGAGCATCAAATTCGAATTCTGTAAAAATTAGCTGGAAGTACATGGACTATATTTTCCTTTCTATAAAGTTCAGAGCCAAAGGAGAAAACAGTGACACGTGGCAAGTCGTACAAGTTCGCTCTACTGAACCAATCCATAATTAGGTCATTGTGGGTGATTGGACATAACTTTTCCTTGAATAATCCAAATCAAGTTAGACCTATGGCATTGGAAAGAAGCTTTAGAGGACTACTACAGGGCCATGTTTCAGATATTGAGGATCTGCAAGTATAGAGATAATTCAATTTAAATATCGATCTCCTCAAAATGAAGTAAAAGGTGTGTATTTTTTTCCGAATTTCATAAGTCTTGTTTGAAGAATCAAGTTGAATTGATTCCAAGGGCATATTGTAGAATAGATATAAGTATTGGATTCTAAAATGGCCCAGAAAAATAATTCAACACCCATTAAGACTTTAGAAGGCTCTACTATGACTCATGAAGACGAAGAATGGCAACATGACATATCAAAATTACAAGAGCAAGTGCAACAAATTTTTCTCTCGCAAAGAGAAACAAAAATGACATGGAAGTTTTGAAGAAAAGTGTGGAAACTAAGATGGATGGTTTGAAGAAAGGCGTGGAATCTAAGATGGATGGTTTGAAGAATTGCATGGAAGCTACGATGGATGGCATGGAATTTGGCATTGAATCTAAGATGGATGACATGGAAGCTAAGATGGAAAACATGAAGAATGATCTAAAAGTAGACATGGAAGGTTTGACAAATTTGATACAAGAAATGTTTCCTAATGGTGAAAAGATAGTAGAGGAAACTCATGATGAGAAAAAAATAAATGTTAATCGTGATTTCATAAACTGTAATGTTGGAGGGAAGAACCACCATATTCCAAAAATGGATATGAGGAAGTTTGATGGAAAGGATCCTGTAACATGGATACTACAGATGGAGCAATATTTTGATCTCAATAATGTGAAAAACACACAAAAGGTACGCATTGAAACTTTACATTTAGAACAAAATACATTTGTATGGTATCGATGGCTTTGCTCCCGTAAAAGAATGGTCACTTGGTCAATTTTTACGGAGGAAATAATAGCACATTATGAGGATACAAAGAGCAACACTTTCTTTAGCCAATTGATAAATCTAAAACAAAAGTGTTCAGTGGGGGAGCACATTGAGGACTTCCAAAAATTGAATATAAGGGTAACTGATATTCAAGGGGAACACATGATTGATCTCTTCATAGGTACGTTAAAGGATAACATCCAACATGAAGTTCGAATTTTGTAACTTGATTCATTGGAGACAACATTTAGGTTGGCAAGAAAAATTGAATGTAAAATTATGGTGACAAGGAAGCCTACCACTCACTTCTATAAAGATGGAAGTGTTACTACTCCTAGATTTCCACAACCTACAATGTCTACACCACAACAACTGGAAGAAAAAAGAGCAAAAGGGATTTGCTAAAGTTGTGATAGAAAATACACTAAAGGTCATAAGTGTGCTGAGAATAAAATGAAACGGAATCTTCAAAAGAAGAGGATATACACCAGGAACCAACCTTAGAAGAGGAAGAAATGAGTTTGAACATATCGTGTAATGCATTGGCAGGAATTACCACTTCTCAAACTCTCAAGATAGAAGGACATATCAAGAAGAAAAAGATGATAGTGTTGATTGATTCAGGTAGTAACCATAATTTTATTCATTGTAAGGTAGCCAAGGAATTGAATTGTTTCCTATACCCAGCACCAGAATGTCAAGTGATGGTTGCAAATGGAGGAAGTATAAATTTCTCTAGAAAATTCCATAATATCAAGCTAACCATGGAGTAATACGTATTGAATAGTCCAATGCTTTCCATTGATATGGGAGGTGCTGATGTTGTACTAGGAGTACAATGGTTACAATCTTTGGGGACGATAGCTTTTAATTTTCAAGAACTTTTCTTGAATTTTTTTTCAGAAGGAAAGGAAGTCGAATTACGGGGTATTGTAGGGAAGCTGGGAAATATAATAAGCTCTAATGTCATGACAAAGCTTCTAAATAAAGAAAAACAAGGCGTAATTGCACAATTATGCTCACTAGAAGTTCCAACATAAAAATAATCTATTTCTACAAATTTCCAAAAATTCTTGGACAATCATTCCAAGGTGTTTGAAACTCCCAAAGGAATCCCACCTATTCGTCATCATGATAATTCTATTCATTTGATTCCAAGAATTTTTCCTCCAAACATCAGGCCTTGTAGATATTCTTATGTCCAAACGAATGAAATTGAATGTATGATTGCATAAATTTTAGAGGCGGGTATAATTCAACCTAGTAAAAGTTCTTTCTCTATTCCTATAGTATTGATACACAAGAAGGATGGATCATGGTGCATGTGTCTGGATTTTAGTGAGCTCAATAAGCTTACCATTAAAGATAAGTTTCCCATTCCTGTGATTGATGAATTAGTGGATGAATTACATGGAGCAATTTATTTTACCAAGTTGGATCTTCGTTCAGGATATCATCAAATTAGAATGAAGACTATAGATATTCCGAAAAAAAAATTTCGAACTAATGAGGGTCATTATGAATTTTGGTCATGCCTTTTGGCCTTACCAATGCACCTTCTACATTTCAAGGGTTGATGAATTCCATTTTCAAACCCTTAGAATATTTCTGCTAGTATTTTTTGATGATATACTAATCTACAACAGGTCTTGGAAGGATCATGTTCAACATGTTGACAGGGTGCTCAAACTATTACAGGAGAAACAATTATATGCAAAAACATCCAGATGTTTCTTTGGAGTACAAGAGGTGGAATATCTAGGTCATATTGTATCTCACGAGGGTGTTAAGGTAGACACTGACAAAATTAAATCCATTAAGGAATGGAAAGTCCCCACAACCATAAAGTAGTTGCGAGGATTTCTCAGGTTAACAGGGTATTATCGCAAGTTTGTTAAGAATTATGGGAGAATAGTAGCACCTCTAACAACAATATTGAAGAAAGATGCATTTTCATGGACTCCTGAAGCAACTAAGTCCTTTGAACATCTTAAAGAGGTAATGTGCCTAGCACCGGTCTTAGATACACCAAACTTCACAAAAAACCTTTATTGTGGAATGTGATGCCTCAAGAAATGGAATTGATGCTGTTTTAATGCAAGAAGGAAGACCAATTGCTTTTGAAAGTCGTCCAATCAAAGGAAAGTATTTACATAAACCTATTTATGAGAAGGAAATGTTAGAAATACTGCATGCACTAAAGAAATGGCAAACTTACCGGATGGGAAGACACTTCAAGGTAAAAATTGATCATGATAGTCTTTAACACTTTTTGGAACAAAGACTATCTTCAGAAGAGCAGAAAAATTGGGTCAGACATATGTTGGGTTATTACTTTGAAATAATCTACAAAAAATAGAAGCTAAATGTTGTTGCAGATGCACTCTCAAGAAAGAATGAATATGTGGAAGAATTTCTTTGTGACATTTCTTTTATCCAACCAGATTGGATAACCAAAGCAAGAGATGAATGGAAGAAGGACGAAGAAGTGTGGACACTCATTCAAAAGTTGCAACAAGATCCTAGTACATCTGATACATTTAGTTGGAAAAATGATTCCTTATGGTACAAAGATTGCTTATATATTTGTAAGAATTCCCAACTAAAAAAAAAGATTCTTTTGGAATTGCACACTTCTCCTTTAGGAGGACACTCGTGATTTTTAAAAACTTACCACATGGTGAAGAAAGAATTTTTTTGGGATGGAAAATCTGATATTCAAAAGTTTGTGGTGGAATGTTTGGTTTGCCAGCAGAATAAATTTGAGACAATTAAGACCCCGGGTCTTCTACAACCTATATCCATTCCAAGTCAACGTTGGGAGGAGATTTCAATGGATTTTATCATAGGTTTACCTAAGTCCGAAGGAAAGAGTGTGATCATGGTGGTAGTTCATAGAATTACCAAGTATGCACACTTTTGTGCATTATCTCATCCATTTAAAGCAAGTTTAGTTGCTACTACATTTATGGACACAATTCAAAAGCTACATGGAAACCCAAGGGTTATTGTGAGCGAAAAAGATCCCATTTTTACCGGAAATTTTTGGATGGAGTTATTTGCTTCTTTGGGTACTCAATTAGCTCATAGCTCATCTTATCATCCTCAATCTGATGGTCAAACTGAGATAGTAAATAAATGTTTGGAAGGATCTCTTCATTGTTTTGTATATGATAAACAAACACAATGGGTCAAGTGGTTACCGCTAGCTGAATGATGGTATAACACTTCCTTCCATACTGCAACAAAAATTACCCCATTTATGGCACTTTATGGATGTCATCCACAATCCATGACATCATATTTAAGAGAAAATTCGAAGGTTCAAGAAGTGGAAGATCACATCGAGCATCAACAAGAATTTCGCCAACTCTTAAACGATAACCTGAATTTGGCACAAAATCGAATGAAACAAAATGGAAATCAACATCGCAGCGAGAGAAGTTTTGATGTAGGAGACTGGGTATTTTTTATGGCTACAACCATACAAACAAATGTCCCATACAAGGTGTTTCAAAAGACTGGTACTATGGCATACAAATTGGAGCTTCCTACTTCTTCACGAGTGCATCCAGTTTTCCATGTTTCATGCTTAAAAAAGGTTATAGGTGAAAATCTTCCAGTTCAAACAATATTTCCAGAACTTGATGAGGAAGGAAAAATCATATTGGAACCTGAAGCGGTCACGGAAACAAGAACTCGACAACTACGGAATCGATCAATTTCAGAGTATCTCATCAAGTGGAAGAACTTACCCACCGAAGATTCTACATGGGAGGATGAGAATTTTATACAGAAGCACCCAGAGCTACTCAAGCGTTGAGGACAACACTTTTTTGAAGGAGAGGGGCATGTTAGGTCCCTATATTACTAGTATACTCCCTTATTGTTGTTAGTGTAACCCCCTTATTGTTATTATTGTACACCTATAACCTCCATATTGTTATTATTGTGCCCTTAAATTATTATTGTTAGGTCGGCTAGGTTTACATTGTGGCCCCATGGACTCCTATATATAGAAAGGAGGTTTTGTAATTTGTATCATCCAAGAATTGTTCATTCATGTAATGTATTGGAGGTTTCCCCCTCGAAGTCGCTTAAAGGCATTGATATCTCTTTTCTTCTATTTTTGGAGCTGGTTTCACAACATATAGGAAATTAATTGAGTGCACTCACAATTAAGAAAATTTACTTAACTGACCATAACGCACCCCCGACACACAAATCTAAGTTATAATGAACTTTATAGGCTATTACCTACGTTATGGTTGAAACACACCCCTGATAAACAAAATCTCCTTCTAAGGCACTTTATCCCTTAGAACCCTCATTATAACACATCTATGAGGCTCTTAACTACATTATGCCATGTACTCATCTTTTATTTAGCTAACTTTGGAGCTCATCTTCAGTACATTAAGAACTAGGCCTTAGCCATTATTACAACCATAAAGGAGATCCATAAGACTCAATATAGGGCATGGAATTATAATTACAATGGAAATATCACTAAAAACGAGGTGACATCAATGGAAACATGATAATCCCAACATATTATAAGTTTGATTTTTTAGTTCAAGGGTTTACTAACTGAGAAAATCACAATAGAGGGTTTCCAATGTGTTATTTCTAGTAGCCTTCAAAGTTTGGTGTGCTTAGCAAAGATCCCATTCAGTTACTTTTAAAATAATGTGTTTCCTAATAATGATGGTTTTCTTTAATGTTATTTTCTCGTCATAAATTAGAATCTCCTGATAGTACTTTGGGGTTTGAAGTCCCATGTGCTTCATACTTGCAACATTGCATAAGGTAGATATGTTTAGATAGTGTTCTCTAATTTATAATTTAACTAAATATTTCTTGAAATGATAATATTTTTTTTAATTAGAGTGCTTCCCTTATGAGATTTATGCAACTTGTTTCAGTATCATTGTTTCTTTCCCCAGTTTACATGGAAGTCTTATATTATTTGGTGCCATGATAATTTTTTATTACTTCCAATCAATACATAGTTTCAATTTCTTCAAAGAATAGCATCAATAAATGCATGCCATGATGTTTTCTCCTATAACTATGAAGCACTGAATAAATATTAAAAACAAGGAGAAGGGGATTCTCTTGTGCTATGCTCTCCCTTTTCACAACCTTGTTTTTAAGGTAGAATTGACATGAATTTATAATCGTAATTTTTCATTTGAAGTTGTTCGTGAGATATTTGTGAGAGGGAAATTTCAAGGGAAGTTTTTAAGTGTATTGTTCCCTTCAAAGGGTGAAAAATGAGTTGATTCATCTTGAAAGATTTGTTCGTATTTCAATAGGATATTTTATAATAATGGTAACCTATAAATATTAATTTTGTAATTTTACTTATTCAGTTGTGAAGGGGTGCATTTTTGGTATAATTTTACACCCTGTTATCACTCAGATTTTCCTTGAAGTTGTTGGGAAGAGGAAAGGGGTCAGAGGTAACCACAAACCAACTTTTAGGTACAGAATCTAGCCAATCTGTACCCAGAGAGGGCTCTCTCTTTAGATTTTAGCATTTTTTTGAAAGATGTTAGGCTAGTTATGAAAGTTTATGGATTTTGATTGTGTTTGGGAGGTGGAGTTCAATAGAAGAGGGGTAGGACTGAGTAGTTTAGGCCATTGGGCTAATGAAATCAAAGAAGATGGCTTAACTGGATTTGGTTTCTTAACAAGGGAGGGTTTCACAGGGCAAGGTAGTCAAATAGGGAACAAATAAAGACTTAAAATAAATGGAATAGAGTCAAAATGGGTGAAGGGAAATTCATAATCCTTCAACCTATTCGAAAGAGAGAACTTGAACGATTATTAATAAATGACAATTAAGAATTATTTACCAAATAATTAGAATGAATAACCTAGGAAACATGAGCAATTAAGAATTCACTTTTCATACTAGTTCAGAGGAAAACATTAAGAATAACAACGATTGAAAACAGATTACACTCAAGCACTTTTTGAATTATTCTTTTGCGTTTATCATTCAGATATGAAACATAGATGGTATAATAAACAAGAAAAACTTTAAAACATAAGAGATAGAAGACTTATTGATCCGGTGTCTGACTCAAGAATCCTGTGAAAAGTTATTTGCATCAATTTTTTATCCAGCTAGCCATACAAAATTTGTCCAACAACACTTTATTCCAAAATAATCCGTATTACAGCAAATTCTAATAATCCACCCCCCTCAATACTCTAATTGAGGGAGTATTTATACAAAAAATTACAAAACATATCTCCTAACAGAGTGAGATATATTTTAGGATGACTCATGAATAAGTTACAAGAAAATAGAGATAGATAGTCTCATAGATAGGAGAAAAGGTAAACCGATGTTGTGTTGTTCCTATTTTTGTGAGTGTGTTGGAGGCAGGCCCTATGATTTGGCTTGCTGCTATTTTCTTTGGTAACTCTGTGCTGGCTGCCCTGTTTTTACTGATACTCTTTATCTGTACTGATACACTTTGACCTATTTGATCTCTGTTTATCCTTTTTACCATTACTTACTGTAGTAAATAACCAAAATTCATCAAAGGATATTTTTACAAAATGTCCAACATATCTTCCCACCATTGTGCTTCTGGTATTCTGGTTCTTTGAATTTTTCTTAGGGTCTCATCAATTTCTGTGTATTTGAAAAAGGTAATAAAATTGGAAATAAGTGCTTTACCTCATGTTCGACATAGAACAAGTTTTCTAGACTGTCATAAAGAACTCTGCCTATAGGCAACGTTTTTGCTACTGATGAACTTGTTGATGGAACTGCCTGGCTGTCTGCATGCTGATTCAATTTCTCCACATAGTCTTGATGGCTCATTAGTTTATCATGAATAATTAAAGGACTTGGCAATGCTTTACTCTGCAAAATATCAAATCTTTTCATAAAAGTATTGATTTCTTCTTGCATATCATGGCACCTTATTTCTAAGTTTTGCATTAGAGTTATTTTAGTAAAAACCTTTTTTACTTCCAAAATTGTTCCTGTTCTATCTTGAATGCCCAGCTCTTCAAGCTGATATTTGTTCTTGGTATTTAAAAACTATATGAGCTCGCTGGCTTCTTCAGGCATATTTCCTAATTCTTCCCTTGCATTTTGAACTTCTTCTAGAGCCAGTATAACTAAATCATTTTGCTCATAAATTATTTGGATTGATGGCCAAACATCATTTATTGATTGAGTGATGTTGGACCAAAGAATTCCCTTGACTTCTTTCAAAGGTTTCTCAAATGTGAGATCCTTTTCTAATGCTTTCACCAAATTTTCTAATCTTTTGATCTCTCCAGTCTCTTCTGTAACATTTATCTTTGAAAGATCATAATTTTGTTCCAAGGTAGTAAACTGTTCTTTTACTTGTTGGAGTTCTGTAACTTGGAGCTTCAATTCCTCCATTGATTTTATTAGTTCCTCTGTGCTCAAATTGGCAGTGTTACCCTGTGCTAGTTCTGTTGAATGCTTTGTTTTTGTTGTACCTGTGACCACTTATGTTGTGGTTGCTGGAATATTTGATGCTAGTTCTATCCCAAGTGTAGAAGGGACTACTGTTGAGACTACTGGTATCACATCGGGAGACTGAGAGGTCGACTCTCCCTGCTTATCCTTCAATGATTTTTCAAGTTCTTGCTCAGTCTCATCTAGTCGTTCATTAAATTTTAAGAGAAAATCCATGAGCTCTTCTTCAAATTTTTGCTTTATAACCTCAGCAGTCTGTGGATGTCTTGAAGTTGGCAGCTTTAGTTGTTTCCTTAGCGCAACAATATCGTCATCTTTCTTTTTTATTAAGGCTTCTGTAGCCTTAGCATCTTTGGGATCATGACCCAATCCAATAATTATTTCTTCTAAAGACTTTATTCTATTATCTTTGGCCTGGGAGGAATATTTTTCCAGATGCAGTTGGGCAGTTGTATTATCCAAGGAATTTTGCAACCTTTGGGCCATCATTTCCTTACCAGTCAAGGTTGAATAAATCATTTCTCCAGAATTATTATGCAGTTCAATCTGATTCAAAGAATGAATATCCTTTGCCATGACTTCAAAATTGGTTCTGGCTTTTATGTCTATAAATTTCTTCTTGATATCCCAAGCATCCTTCACTGGTGGTCTGAAGGATGATACCTCTGCACTTTGTTGTCTTTCTAGCTCCTTTTTCTGTGAGTTGGTAGATGTCCCACTGACTGGGAATGTTTGCTGTTTGTCTACTCCTTCTTTCCTCTGACTATCAGTGATCTCTTCAACAATTTATTCTTCTGAGAGGGGATTTAATATTTTCCTTTTGGTGCCAGGCTGTTCTGAAGGTCTACTGGCAGGGGTAGTTGTTTCCCTATCTCTCTTTTTACTTCTTTCCTCATTTAGGGGATTTTGCAAGATTGGAAGTTCTACCACATTGACCTGAGTGGGAGAAATCTACATTTGGGCCTGTTCCTTGGAAGTTTCGGGCTACTTAGATATTGTGGATTGCTCTATGGCCTGTGTACTGGTCTCTTTTTCCTTACCTTTGGATGTTGTTGTAGCTGGTGTGCTGGTTTCCTGTGAATGTTGCTAAGAGGTTCCAGTAGAGGAAGGACCAATCCCTGATCTTCGTACCTACCCAAAAGAATCTAGGTCAAGTATTTTCTCAAGATATCTCATAACATTCTCAACATCGACCTGTTCACTATCCTTTTCTACTAGGGTCCCTTCCATCCATTCATCCATGTTTGCAAATTGTTAAATCTCTGGAATCCTATGGTGAATGTATGGTGACAATTTTTTCTTCATTCTTCTATCACATATAAAGCTATTAGGGTCATATGGTACCCACCAAAAACTCTTTTTCAACTTAAGATAATCTTCTAGAATTATTTCTGCTTCTTTCCATGCATCTCTACTGTTACAGACAAAACGGCCTAACTGACTCTTGATTCTAAGCTGAGCTTTCTTCTTGGCATTATAAAAATGGACCAGGTCTAAATTTATCATTTTCCTGAAATATTACAAGCCAAAAAGCCTCGTTGGAACAAACTTTGGTAGCTTAAAAGGGCAGAGCTCACACCCATATATCCTGATTTTTGTATAGTTTTTGTATAGGTACCAATCACCTATCCTGTATTGTTTGGAGAGCTGGAGGACTTTCTTCATCTCACCATTGATCCTAGGAGGGGAAACTCCTATTAATAAGGTGGCTGCTGGGTGAAAAAATAGGTCAATGAATTCATTTTATGAGTAAGGAGACTCAAAGGCACTATGGAAGAATGCAGACCAGAAGATTACAGACCTTGGATTTCCTCTAGTGTCAAGTTTCATGACAGGGAAGGGAAAGTTCTCTGACTGATAATAGAGCATAAGATGGTATATAAAAGTGGAGTATTTGAAAACTCTTTCATTTTCCAGTCTCATGAACTGGTCATGAATCTTGTCAGCAATGTAAGAGGCAAAGTCATATTTGACAACAGGGGGTTGTCCAGGAGTAAAAATTGACAACAACACTAGGGTTATCTCATCTACGTACTCACTAGTGTTGAATCCCATTATTAAAGATACCATATCCACTATAAGTCTGCCCATATTTGTGAAAAAGGTATGTCCATAAGGAGGGGGGCCTTTGGGTTGATGTTTTTGTAGCATGAATGTTTGACAGAGGCGATTTAGTTCTTCTTGGGATAATTTTTGTAGATATTTCAAGTAAATCTCCCTTGGAAAGGGGAGTCAGGGCTTGACCGGGATGAAACTGTAACATTTCATTTATAGATTGAGCAGTTATTGGAAAAAGAATGGTTTGACTTAGGGACACAACTACACGTTGATTAGGGTCATAATTGGCATGGCAGTGATAAATTATTTCAGGAAAGACATGAACTGAGAGTAGAAAATACATAGGAAGATTGGATTCTCACAGTCCAAAAATATCAGAGCCATTCAGGAAATTATCTCTACTTTGGAAAAAGATTCTCAGGGGATTTTCACTAAAGGTGAGGTCTTTTATCTGGAAGTTCCTATCTGCTAGAGGCAGATAGTCTAAATCTTTGTGGGGAGCATTCAGGGGTGCAAAAGTCAAAGCCACAAGGGTTTCCATCTCTTGTTCTTGTGGATTCAAAAAAGAATTTGGGTTTTCAGTGGAAAATGGGAAAATTTACAGGTCTGGGAGCTTATGTGGTAAAACAAAGACTGAATTATACTATATTTTAATATTTTTCTATGGAATTAGAGTATAAAATCGAAACTTGCAGGGTTTTGGCGGAAATTGGATAAATACCTGTGTATGGGAAGTGAATAGTGCGAAAACAGGTATAGGCAATCGCTGATAGGTTCTGGACTAGTTCAGCTACCAGTTTCTTAGAAAGGTGGTGGTCGCAAATATTTGACAGTTGATTTCGACGTTATTTGCATGGGAACACTGGTCGCAGTATAGAATGATTAAAAAGATGTTTGTTTGTTTTATTAAAAAAGTCGAGGCTGGCAGGGATTTTTGTTATTCGGGCGGATGACGTGCACGGGAAATGACGTTTTTTCGCATGGGGAGGGTGGTAAGCGGTATGATATCACACCACTTTTGGGGACGGGTGGTATTTGGCTGGGAGTCAATGATTCCACAGGTTTTGCGATGCATGGCGGGGCACTATTCACAAAACTGCTCCATGATCGCACGTTAACGTTTGATCGGAGAGGGCCATGCGAAATGCACGACAACCGTTGGATGTGGGGTGCTTAATCAGGCGGCTATCGGGGAGGCGAGGTGACAGGCGTTTAATGAGGGCGGGCCCAATACAATCAAATATTATTTAATCATATCGAGAGCAATGTTATTGGTCGGGAAAGTTATTAATTAACCGTCGAGGTTAATTAATCCTTATTTAAATTAATGTTGTATTATGGTTATATTTTAACCAAGGGGCGGGATATGTAAAATTTGGGGATTTTGTATAGTTATAGTAATAGAGGAATGGGTAGATTTTGTAGGGGAAATAAATATTATAAGTTAAAAGTTAATATGTCAAAATGAATGAAAAAACGCTAAGTATAAAAACATTAAGATTGTGTATTTAACTTAGGCTTGAATGAAAAAGGTTTTTTATGGGATATTGTACTTATGAAGTAAATGAATGACTTATGGATGGTTTTAAGTACTTAGGCCTTTAAATTATTGGGCCCAGGGTCCAGTCCCTCCAGAAGTTAGAGAAATGCTCTGAGCCCCTCTAATTTTCAAATGCCTTAGTACTTAGGGGAAATTAGTGAAATTTTTAGGAAAAAATGAGAAGGGGAGTTAATCATTTGACTTTGTTTTGCTTGAAATTCCTCCAATGTAATGTCTACCTTGCACTTGTGATGAAAGTAAAGATTAACACATTTAGAGTCATTATCCATCACATGTAATTCTGCAACATCATCTTCCTACCCTACCTACTTTAACCTAACATTTTTTCTTCTTTATTAGGGTCCACTTAGACTAGCAAAAACCTATCACACTTTATTTTCTTTTACATGTATAAATCTATCTAAGTCTAACCTTATTACATCCAATGGCTTAGATTAAGCTGTTGAGCTCCTTTTATTTACCCTACCTATCTACTTATCTACCAAGATTAAACAGTTTGGTCAGATTTTATTCTCTGTCTCTAAAACATAAAATTCAAACATGAACTAGCCAAGCTTAAATTGTTTGACTGTTCATCAATTGTGGCATAAGTTACAAGTTACACACAATTTGTTTATTACATAAGAGAAAAAAGTAGTGGCATTTAGACTTTCACACTTTCCTTGGCCTTTCTTTTGGTGGGGTTCATTTTCTTTCATTTTTTGGCCATTTTATTCTTTTCACCCTTTGATTTTTTCTTTTAGGGTATACCCTCTTTACATTTTTTTAATTTTTTTGATTTTTTGACAATATGGAAAACCTTTGCAACAAGGAAAGGTATGAACATATTACATATTCCATCAATTCAATCATGATATATGACACCTATTGGTATAGGAGCATAACACTGGCTCCACTTGGGGATGGCTTTTCCTGGTGAAAAGTAAAAAACAGCAGGTCAGTTGGCCTCAGAATGATTTTGGTTGAACTATGGAATCTTCTTCTACTCGTTGCTTTATTGTATGTATGACAGTGATACTTCTGAAGCTTAGGGCCTTCCCTTCGGGCTTCAACTCCAGCAAGTTACTATCCAATAAAAACTGTGACATTACAAAGGATATAGTAAGTACATGTTAAAAATCAAGATACATTAATAAGTAGGATCAAAGTAATGTTTCAAAATTCGACCATTAACTGGCCCTTCTTCAGTTTCTATACCATCCAAGTTTTTCAAATGGTATGTATTGTTTCCTTGTAAGGCATAGATAATATAAGGTCCTTTCCACAGGAAGTCAAACATCCCATGTTTTCCCATACCCTCTCTTCTGGAATCCCATGTCAACACTTTGTTTCCAAGGTAGAAATATTATGCCTTGGTTCTTTTATCAAATATCTTCTTAAGCTCTTCCTGCAATACTTGGGATCTTTGATATACTTCCTCTCTGGTCTGCTGCAGATTGATGGTCTGGTTTATCCTCCTTTGAATATCATTAGGTTCAACCTGAGCTTCTTGAAGTAATTTCATTATAGGAACTCCTAAAGATGAAGGAAATACAACCTCCATTCCATAGACTAACTCATAAGGACTGGTCCCAATAGATTTTTTGGTGGTGAGTCTATCTGCCCATAGTGCATTTGTAAGTTTCTTGTGCCAATTTTTCTTGTTTTCCTCCAGTAATTTTTTAATAATATTAATGAGGCTCTTGTTGGAGGACTCAGCTAGTCCATTACCTTGAGGGTAATAGGTTATGGACTGGCCTAAGGTGATATGGTATTTGTTACAGAAACTTATCATCTTCTTGGATTTGAAGGCAACAGCATTATCAACTATGATTTTATCAGGACAGCCAAATCTAGATAATATGTTGGTTTCTAAGAATCCTATGATCACGGTGTCATTGGCTTGTCTTGAAGGAATAGATTCTATCCATTTGGTGAAATAGTCCATGGCAGTGAGGATCCATTTGTGTTGGCCAGAAGAGGTAGGATGGATTTCTCCAATGAAGTCCAGGCCCCATTGTTGGAAGGGCTTTTCAGTGGAAATTGGTCTCAGGGGTAAAGGTAATGGTTTTCTATTGCCTTCAAAAATTTGACATTTATGGCAAGTAGTGACCAATTTCTTTACATCAGTGAACAAGGTTGGCCAATAAAATCTAGCCCTTAGGATCTTGTCTGCAGTTGATTTCCAGTAAAGGTTTCCACCATAGTCTCCTGCATGAAATTCTTGGAGAGCCTTATTAGCTTCTTCTTTGAATAAAAAATTCAATAGAATACCTTCATGATTTTTCCAAAAAAGAACATTATCTAAAATACAAAACTTTGAAAATTTCATCTTTAAAAACCTTTTCTTTGTTCTGGATAACCTTGGAGGAGCTTGCAGGTTTAATAGTACATAAATTATATCATCATACCAAGGTGAATCTAAGAAGGCCTGCCTGATTTGTGGAGTCGCCATCGCCTGTTCATTATCCAGTTCATTAATGTCCAGGGCTTGACAATTTGTTTCGCTCATGAGCTTGGCCAATCCCTGTCCCTTTATAAGCTTTGTATGTTTTATTTCAATATCATACTCTAAAATGGTAGCAATCCATTTACCTCTTTTTCCCTCAATTCTGTCCTGGGTTAAGATGTCTTTGACCACAACATTTGGTACATAGGCTATCACATGGGAGTATAATATGTAGACTCTAAAGTCTTTAATGGCTTTTACAAGTGCAAAAGTTTGTTTTTCCATGATGTTGTATTTTAATGATGCATCCCTTAGTTCTTTACTAAAAAAGGCTATGGGTTTCTCACATCCTTGATCATCCTTTTGTAATAAAACAATTGCTATAGTGTGTTCTGATGCAAATGAAAATATGATGAAGTCTCTATCAAATTGTGGACTTGTAAGGACCGGTGTTCTGGTCAAAGGCATTTTAATTTCTTCAAATGCTTGTTTGGTTTCTACTGTCCATTTAATACTTGAATCCTTTTTTAACATATTATCAAGAAATCTAATTAGTTCAGCCCAACTAGATATGAATCTTCTCAAAAAAATTATTTTTCCTAGAAAAGCTTGAAGTTCTTTGACATTCCTAGGGTGAGGTATCTGCAGTATAGCTTCTATTCTAGTAGGATCAATTCTAATACCATCTTTGGAGATGATATGGCCCAAGAGTTTACCTTCCTCTAGACCAAACAAAGAATTCTTTGGATTCAAAGAGATACCATATTTTCTACATTTTGGGAATACTTGTCTGAGATGGTCCAAATGCTGCTGATTTGATTTAGAAAAAATAGTTAAGTCATCCAGATATATAACAAGAAAATCATGAATTTCTTTTGCAAATGCTATGTCCATTGCTCTTTCGAAGGTTGCTCCTGCATTTTGAAGTCCAAATGGAATTTTAACATACTTGAATGTGCCCCATGGTGTTTTGAAAGCCGTTTTTTCCTGGTCATCAGGATGAACCAAAATCTGGTTATATCCTGAGAACTCATCTAGAAGTGAAATCCTAGAAGAACCTACTACCCTTTGTAAAATGTGATCCATCTTGGGTAAAGGGTAATTATCCTTTAAAGAAACATTATTTACATTTCTTAAATCAACACATAATTTGATTTCTCTAGTTTTCTTCCTAGTAGGTACTAAATTAGACACCCACTCTGAAAACCTAATGGGAGCAATTATCCCTGCTTCATACATACGTTTGATTTCTTTTTCAATTAAGGGCAGTAGTACAGGGTTAATTCTTCTGAGTTTTTGTTTGAATGGTTTCTTATTTTCTTTCAGAGGTATTGTATGCTGAATTATAGAGGTGTCATATGATTTCAAGTCTTCATAGCTCCAGGCAAAGACATCCTGGAATTCTCTCACTAATTCAACATATTTTAGTTTTTGGTCAGGGGGCAAAGATTTAGATAACTTTATCATTTTTGGATTTTCTTCAGTCCCCAAGTTATATTCCTCAATATCTGCTTTTAATGGTTCCATCTTAGGTTTCTTTGGAATATCATTAGAATCAAAGAGATATTCCAGAGGAGTTAATCCTTTAGGCAAATGATTGTCTTTTAAATTAATGACTTCAGATTCTTCTTCCATAATCTCATCAACATCCATTTGTTTAAGGTCCTACATTTCTTTGTCGGTGAACTTTGTTGGATGAAGCATTTGAATTGTACTTTTTTCTTAAATGTCTGTTTTTGGCTCATTTGTTTGATCAAATTCAATAATTGTATCTACGTCTATGTTACTGTTAGAAAATTATTTATCTAAAGTCAGAAATGGTTAATCTGCCCATCACTTTCAAACACTTGCCAGATCTTTAAATTGTCAGGTATGGCTGGTCTGTGTCTAATCTCAGCTATGAACTGATGATTAGGTTTGAATGGTAATTTGTAGGTGCTGGCAAACATTGCCAGACTATGGGCGTGCAAGTTTTGTTTTCTTGGGATTTTAGCAAGCTGAGTTTGTAGAAAAGTATTGAGTATCTCTACAACTGTTCCTCTATTGTATCTCAGTTTGGGATCATTTGTTAGATAATTCCCTTTGATCTGTTGAATGATTAAATCAGAATCTCCTATGATGGATACTCTAATGGCCCCTAATCTTTTGACAAGTTTAAGACCTAGCAAAAGAGCTTCATATTCTGCCATATTATTGGTGCACTTAAATTTTAATCTGTAGGCATGGCCTTCAACATGATAATTTTCAAGGTTGTGCACCCAAACTCCTACTCCTGCTCCTAATTTGTTAACTAAACCATAAAATTCTAAGTGCCAAAGAATTTCATGTTCATAATTGGTATCAAGAGTCTCAGGAACTTTTTTAACAGTGAGATCTGGTTTTTTACTTTCTTCTTGTTTCTCTTGGGTATTTGATGTTTCATTGTTCTCAGAGATTTCCTGGATTCGAACACTAGATTTTTCATTTGTAATTTCTTTCGGTTCTGCTGCTAGAACTTCTAATTCAGTGGGAGGATCAATTTCACCATTGTAAAGAATAAATGAATCCATATCAGAGTGTACTGAGTAGAGGGGGAAATTTTCGGGTTTCTCCTGACTACTAACTACATATTTCATTAAAGTTTCTTTGTATAGTTTCTTTGGGTGACCAACCACTAAAATAGTAGCGTATGACATGTCCAATTGAAGAGATCCATGAAGCTTTGCACCCCAAGATCTGGAAAATAACATGCCATACTTTGGAGTAATATCTGCTACTACTATGTCCATCAAGATTGTTTTTGCAGGGTATTGAACCAGTGAAACACACAAGTCTTTGATTAATACTAAACATCTCACCTGACTTGAATCAAAAGAAAAGAGGTCTTTGTATGGCTTGATGATATCTAGGTCTAATTTCTCCATTACAGATTTGGGAAATAGGTTGTGAGATGCCCCAGAATCAAACATGGCATTATGAAGTATTTTATCATGTATGTTTAAACTTACATAAAATGGAGGAGTTCCTCCATTTACTGGTTTTCCATTTACTTCAGGGCCAAAGAGTAATTTAGGTTGGTCATCAAAAACATTTACTGAGTCTTCACTTCCAGTGATCTTGAGTGATCTATTGATTTGACTTCGGTAGACATCATGTTTAGCTAATTTAGACAATGGAACAACTATTTTTAATTTGCCTACTTCAGCCTCCAGATTAAAAGGTTTTTCAGTCTGAGTTCTTGTATTTTGGAGAGGTGGATTCTCTTTATCTTCTATATTTTGTGTATTTTTCTCCTTCTCAAGAGTGGGGTTGTGGGCTGAGGTTGTTTCCAAATCAACTTCTGGAGATTCCTCTACATTTCCTTTTGGAGGAAGAGTATTGGAGAGTTGTCTGTTATTAGGTTTATTATCAGATACATCTTCAATAATTGGGTTAGTAGGATTAGGATCTAATCTAGAAAGAATATGTATAGGGGTAGTATTGGTTTTACCCTTGAGGGGTTGTTTTGTAGCTTTCTATTTATTGGTTTCAAAGACATCAATTCTTCTACTCCTCAGATTATATTGCTTGTGGACTTCATAAATGGCTGTATCATATCCCTCTCTAAAGTCAAATGATTCACTTGACTGAGTTTGGAATTGTTTGAGAATGTGAGCTTCTTGATCCTCTTGGGTCAAGAAAACTTGTTGTTCATCATTGATTCCCGTTAAGTTTATTTGAGTATCTTATGTTGGTTCATCAGAATTTGAAGCTTCAGCATACTTTTCTTGGAATGGGGGCCTAATGTTTTGGTCAGGACCAGTCTTTCCAGTGTTTTGGTTTTGGTTCTTTCTGAAATTTGGATTTCTCCCAGTATTTCTCAGTTGACCATCCCAAGGAGATTTCCTTTCAATTTTTTCTACTCTATCTCATAGCCTATCCATTCCTTTAATAATAGCATCAATTTTCTGTTCAAAGGCCGAGGGTTCTTCTTTTAATGGTATCCTCCTTTCACTTCTGGTTTTAGCTCGTTTAGATATCAGGTTGGCTTCAACACTGATAGCTATACTTTGCATATCTTATAAAGTCTGAGGAGATCTTTTCCTAAGCTGGTATGCCATATCAGAATCAAATCCATCAGGGAATTTGATTAACGCTAAATCTGGAGGAGGTCTGAGATTTTGAGGGATAACATTGTAAACATTATTGAACCTAGTGCAGTAATCTTGCACAATTTCTTGTGTTCCTCTTTTCAGGTTTTCATATTCTGATAATATTTGGAGAGGATCTTTCTTCTTTTCCCATCTGTTTAAGAATGTTCTATAAAGAGCTTCTAGGTCATTGATATTGTTTGCAGGAAGGGCTCTAAACCAAGTTCTAACTTCCCTAGTCAGACTTTGAACAAATATTCTCATTCTTACATCATCTGCATCTATTTCATATATTTCAAAATAATTAGTCATTTTTTTAGTATGTTGTTGTGTAGTGTAGGTACGAGAACCATCAAATGGAGTGATTTTACTTTGGTAGTCTTGGGGGATAGCCCCTGGATTGACTGGTAATACCAAGGGAGCATATATGTTCGCCATTGCAGTAGGTAGTGATGAAACAATAACTGAGGTTGATCTGGGAGTGGTGGATGGAGGGGTAGAAGGTGTTACACCATTTTTTGGTCATCTAACCTATTATCATTAGATGAACCCAAGTACACCATGTAAGACCAATTTTACCCTAAGCAAAATTGCTTTCACTATGTGAAATAACTTAGTAAAACACCTTTATTAAGTTGTTTATGGTCTAAACATGAAACCCCAAAATGAAATAATAAACAAATCTATATTTGTTTATATTTCCTGGTCATATTTAACCCAAAACAAGGAAATCAATTAAATAAATCCTTATTTATTTGATTATTCCTAGGAATAAGTTATTTAAATCCTTATTTAAATAATATTCCTAGTTAAATTTGACTAAATCATTATTTATTTAATTATATTCCCACCATTTCCTTAAAATAATAAATAAATAATTTATTTATTTATTATTTATAAATAAAGGAATTGACCCAAATCAAAAATCATTTTCCCTCCAACAAATATAATAAAATATTCCTAAAGGGTGATTCTAGAATTTGATTAATAATATTTTATTCCTGCACCAAGTTCTAGATCGCCCTAATATTTTGTTATAAATAGAAGGGTTTTCCCCATTCATTAGTCACCTTGTATTGCATTAGATCACTCTGGATCTATACTCTTGGTCACATTCTCCTTTTTTGCCTTGTGAGCTCCCATTGAGTTCTATGTTTTTCTGGGTTTTCTACACCAACAAGAGAGAGAAATTTTAGATTTGAAATGCTGAGGACTTTCAAGAACCCATCCCATTGAGGAGAACCGGAAAACACCTTTCTTGTTTTCCTCTCAGGTGCCCCTTTTTAATATAAAAAATTCTTTCAAATACATTGTTCTTGTCTTGTCTACTGGATGCATGGAGCCATATTTTATTTGTACTGCTTAAAGTCTGCAGTTAGTTAATTGGCGACTCCACACGGATTTTATTTTGCTACCATTGTCGTTTTATATATTCCTGCATATCTAGCTATTTCAGACCCTAGGGTTTCTCTTTAGTTTCTTGTTTTTCCTATTTTTATGGTGCTTTTCACCTCTAAAGCCCTCAAACATTAAAAATTCTAACTTCTGTGTGTTTCTGGCCCTATTGCGTAGGTCACAGACATCAGCTGCAGCTGAGACGACAATTTTTTCTGAAATCTTCCGCTGAGAGACTCGGATCTGCAGGTTGCACTTATTGGCCCAAAAACTGCGACCTAGACTTGAGGGCGCACATTTCTGCCCCGAAAATGTGACCTGGACTGAAAACAGGTCAGAACTTACGACCTGCACTTTTTTCTCCAATTTTCCAGCAATTTTTATGGGTTTGTCTGAATCTTCTCTCAAGGTTTTCCAACCTCTGTCTCTACCCGTTTGGACCTGTTTCTGATCTGTTTCACTCAACTAAGTGGGAATATTTCCCCTTAGGGCTTTAGTACCCTCCACTTTTTATGGGCGAGTTTTAGCTGTTTCAGACGTTTGAATTTTTAGAGTTTCAACCTTCTTCTGTTCAGATCTGATACCTCCTTTTTAGATCCCTTTAGATCAGCTCTTATCCCTTTCAAATCACCTCATATAGTTTTGTTTGGGTTTACCTCTAGGGCCACCTCTTTTCCCCTCCTATATTTAGCTGATTTCCCCTTTTGTTACAGCAACCTTGCCTCTACCTCTTTGCTGTTTTCTGCACCTCTTTTCAGCAGATTTCTCCTTTAGATCCCTGTCCCTCCCGAACTTAGATATATTGGCCTCTTTGTCGTGTGTTTTGCTTAGATTTTTTCCCTCTTTTTAGACTAGCTTTGAGAGACCCGCCTTCTTGGGTTAGATCGATGCATTGTTAGCTGTTAATTTTCTATTATTTCAACATTATTTACTATTCTTTGCAACTTTATTTTCAATTACACAACACAAATTTTCTTTTACTCTCAAAACGTCTGGGTTTAAAAATTAAAATTAACGCACGCCACACACTGACCCTAAGTGAAGAAGAGCCTGGTTAACACCGCCAGGCAAACACATTAAAATCAATTGACACTGCACCTCTCTGCCCTTGTTTCGACATTGATATCACTTGATTATGCACCTCCCTGCCTTTATTAGTTATTCTTCTTCCCTTTGTGCCATCATCATTGCGCCCCAAGGCATATATCCTGGAGACTTCTTCGCCTTCACCCTCAGTTTCTGGTTGGTCGGCTTGCTACTTCCCGCCGTCATCGATTTAGTCCTCCTCCAAGTCCGCACTCTGACTCATATTCTGATTCTTTGGGTTCTCCCCCTAATTTTGGTTCTCCCCTTGTTACCTTCACCATGTCTGGTTCAGGGCCTAGTGCTAGCGGCAACCCCGGCCCTAATGTTGGGACTGTTACTAGCGGAACCGCCATAGGAACTACCTCGACTGCTCCCTTGCTCCCCTTCATGGCAGGCCTCAGTCTCCCCGATTTCAATTAGTTGATCAATGATCCTATATGCCACGATGTTCGTTGCCTGCTATGCCAACCAAGCTCCCCTCCAACATTCCCAAGTTTGAAGGCCTTGCTGGAGAGGATCCCTCCAACCATATCCGATCTTTCCACATGTGGTGTTCATCCCATTCCATTACTGATGATTCCATCCGTCTTAGATTGTTCCAACACATGCTTACAGACGAAGCTTCTAAGTGGTATGTTGATCAGCCCACTTCCTCTCATACCACCTTTGTGACTCTTGCCCAGGCTTTTTTATCTTACTTCCAGCTTCCCCTTCATTATGACATTGGTATCGAACTTTTGACTTCTTTCCATCAATCATTTGCGACCCACCTATCCGATAATGTCCAGGAATGGTGGAGAAGAAAGAGCCTATTTCAATCTCCTACCTTCGAAGACCGTGTCTACATGGATTGGTTCCTTAGATCTCTCTTGCCCCCTATGGGGAAAGATGTGGTGTCGCATTTTCCTCAAACCAAAGAAGCTTCCCTCCAAATGGAGTTAAAATATGACCTGATCTATGCTCAGATGGGTTATGTTTATACTGTTCTACCTGATCTCCCCATACTCGGTGATGCCCATGCACCGAGGGAACCTCATGCCACCAACAGTATCGTTGGAGCTATCTCTCATACATACGCCCAACCTCCCATGGGTTATGGTTTTCCTGGGGGGAGGTAGCACCTCCCGCACTTTTTCCGCTCCCGGTAGCACGTCTCTAGGATATGGCATGCCCCCTCTTTTGGCCCAACCTCCTACTTACCACACTATTACTCAACCTCCTTATTATCTGTATCCATGGCTTGGTGCTCCAGCTCCTCCAACATCAACACCTCTGCCTCCCTTGCCTTCTCAACCCCCGCAACAGCAGTTACCGCCCCCTCAAGAGTAGGTGGATGCACAGTAGGGATTTGTGGCTACCCAACCACCTGATGGACAGGCGGCCACTCAACCTTCCCCTTCTGGTTCCTTCGATTACCAGATTCTCATGATGAACTCTGATCAACCTTTACCTGTTGACCTTAATCTTCAAACTTGGTCTCGTCAGTACCCCAAGACTCCCACTCCGTCTGTCCCCGAGTCACCTTCTTTAGGTTCTACAGAGCCTCTTTTGACATCTAATGGTCCCTTGCATATCCCTCAACCCAAAGTTGAGGTTCATACCAAGATTCCTAAGAGCTCATTATGCCGAAATGCTGCTTCTGGTTGAGCTGCTCATTCATATAGCATAGTAGATGATTTGGTGCAGTCTCCTACTGCCATTTAAACACTGGAACTCCTCCAGTTGTGTCCTTCTCAAAAGAAGGCTCTACTATCCACCATGGGCACTTTAGATCCTGCTAATGACCAATTGATTGTTTTCGACACCCGTCAATCAAAACATCCCCCCATTCCTGCTTCCGTAGCTTTCCAAATCCCAGTCAACATCCAAAACGCTCACGTTTCTCGGTGTATTATTGATGAGGGGGCATCCACCTGTGTGATGTCTGCTTCATTTTGGAAACAACTCGGATCTCTTAAGATGGCCCCTTCCATAATCACCCTTCGTGCATGGGACGGCCATGCCTCCGAGCCCATTGGCCTATTCCGTAATTGTCCTATCACTCTTGCAGGCAAGACTATTTGCATTGACGTTGAAGTCATCGATGCCCCTCTTGATTATAACATTATTTTGGGGCGTAGCTACACCTATGCCATGTCTGTTGTCCCATTCGCGGTCCACCGCAAGATGTTTTCCCCTCATAATCGAAAGATAGTCACCATTGACCAGTTGACATATCATGAGCCAAAATCTCAGACCTCCCCTGAGTCGACCATCTCTTCTGTAGCCAATAAGAAAACCATCGATTATTTGACCAATGTCTCCCTCATCGTCTACAAAGACTCCTCCTTGCTTGGAACTTTCCCTAGTATTCCTCCTCCTCCTGTCTCTGATCCCAGCTTAGCAAATTTTTGCATGATGCAATCATCTTGGGCTAACCTTAAACGACCCACTTCGGCTAGTCAACAACCTCAACCTCAACCTCGCCCGCCGCAACTTTCTCCTAGCCCTTCGCCTCAGCCAGCCAGACCTCTTCCTTCTGGCCCTTCTCCTATAGCCAGTACCCATGAGCCCCTCTATCCTCCTGGGTCGGTTCCACCAGGTCTCAACCATCTTGGAGTCATCCCTCCTAGCCATTACCCTGCTGGTCAGATACCTTTCCTTGCTCCCCCTCCCGGAGTCTATTTGGTTCCCATCATGGCCACCCTCTCCCTCCCCAATTTGACCCTGAGCATACCCGTTTGGTACCTTGACCCTCTAGCCACTACCGCACCTGGTCAACCCAAACCTTATCTTGCTTTGAGCTCGGTTCAACCGGTCCCCATGACTTCTCTCGCTGCAACAGTGCCTCAGTCACCTCAACAGGAACCACCTCCTGTTGTAACTGTTTCGGGTAAGAATGGAAAAACTTGCAGGGGGGCATCAAAGGACAAGGCTACCCCAAAAAACCTTTCCCCTCCTCGGCCTCCAAAGAATACCATCCAGTGTGCTTTGTGTGATGTTTTCGGCCACGCCACCAAAACCTGTCCTAAACTGCCTCATCTCAAGCCCATGGTTAACGTCGTGTTCCCTGAGTCCACAGTCCCAGAAGCCTCTGTTCCTTCCGCGACTATGGCCAAGAACCCCAAGACTATTCATACCAACCACCCCTATGCTTTGTGTAATCTCCATGGCAATTACACCCACCTTTGTCCCCGCCTTGAAGACTTTCACACCTCTCTAGCTGCGGTCCGCCATGTCGAGGCTAAGCGCAACGAGTCCACCTCTCCCTTATTTGCGCGTTTTTCTTCTGCAGCACTACCAGATATGACTGCTCCCATTGACATTCCCCTTCCCAATGTCAAGATGACGGAGCCTTCGTCCACCATTTTCTACCTATCATCATCCACGAGACCCTTGGGGAACATTCCCTCTAAATCCTCCCCTGTTGTTTCTCTTGAACTTCCTTCAGTGATCACCTTGGGCTCAACATTGGTAGATCCTTTATCTGCTTACTCTTTGGTCACCCCTTGTGACGATGCGCATGCAAACCTCTCTTCTCATGATGATGAGTCAGGTAGCTTCGCCGCCTCAAGTGGTCTTTCTTCCACCAGTCACCCCATCTTCTATCACGATGACGACGTTATGAAAGACATCCCCACCCCTGACTTTATCTATTCCCCCTTACATTGAACCCATGGGTTCGAACCACATACACCTTGTGGCCATTACATTGACACCCAATTTTTGGGTAAGGGGACACCCATCTTTGAGAGACTAAGAGAAGAAATTTTCCACAACTCTCCTAGTGTATCTGGTCATGTCGACTCCAGTACCATTATTATTCCACATTTAGAAGAACCTCTAGAGTCCCATATCACTTCAGATCACTCTAGGGATGATACGCCTTATCGTTCCTTCATCTTACATCAGCAAACCAATCTTTTAAAAAGTGCGACCTAGCCTATTTATGAGCTCTGGGTACCTGTTAGTTTTTAGTACCTTGATACTTCACCAGGACACATTTTTCCCAAGAAGGGTCTCTTCACCTCTCGTCAAAATCGGATTTCCTCACTTACAACACTTGTACTTGAGGAACCACTTTTCCTCCATACTTGTCCTTGTTCGTGTTGATTTTCGTCATGAGTTACCATCTTGTACTCATGTTTTCATGGTCCCCCATTGGACCTTTACTGTGTGGCAGCACCATCGAGTTGCCCTTTTTTAGAGCATCCGAGTTGAGCCATCACCACATTTATGGAGTTTATCCCGAGTCCCTTTGTATCCCACTATAATCCTCCATCCTTCATTGCTTGGTCCCTCTCTCATGTCACACATTATGGCCTTCAGTCCCATTGGCCCCTATCCCTCATGATATTGTGTCAGTCGCTGCCAATCCATTCATGCCCTTTATGCTCTAACAAGGGAAGTCGTCCATCCACTACTCAGTATCCCCCACTTCATCATCATCATTAGTGTTTGTCTGTTTGTCTCTCTACTATTTTCTCTCATGCCTTAGTTGGGGATCCCTTATTTCCTCACCTATGGCAGGCCTCCTTCTGTCGACATCAACTCATTCATTCCAAAATATAGGTCTAGAGGGTGGTGTACCTTGCGCCAGCTCTTTTCATCATGATCGAGATCCGTATACTTGATGGTCCAGTGATGCAGCAACAGCTATTGGTGATTCCCGGGTGTGTGTGAGATGTCTCAACCCTCATGAAGGGGCTGCCCTGCAAGTAGCCCCCCACATGCCTGGATGAACTCTTCATTCCAGAATTTGATGTAGTTCCCTATATTTGATGATGTCGGCCTTATCCACTTGTAGCGCCTTTTTTATTTGCATGTATCAGTCAGATTTTGTGAGCCCTTCCCCATGTATAGGGGGCATTTGGGTTGTATTTGTATCTAATGTACTCAGATATTATTGTATAAGTCCTAGCTGTTATCCCAGGCACAACATGTATGTGGGATTCCTCATTATATCTTTTATCTGGTTCATGTTTAGGCTAACATGTACTTTACAGTTCAGTTCCTTGTTTACTAGATGCATTATTCTTTTGTACTTTGTCTTGGCGGGCATAGGTATGCCTCCCCCGCTGCCTTTTGCACAGGTACCATCTCATAAAAAGAGACTTGTTTCACCTGTAAGTCTCGTCTCCTCAGGGTCTATTCCTTTAGCACGTCTACCTTACATTTCTCTCTCTGACTTCCCTCTTGATGTCTAGTGATTGAGTTCTTACAGCATACTTCGGTCATACAATTTGCTCCTAACACTCGTACGTTGGGGGGCAATATGTTACACCATTTTTTGGTCATCTAACCTATTATCATTAGATGAGCCCAAGTACACCATGTAAGACCAATTTTACCCTAAGAAAAATTGCTTTCACTATGTGAAATAACTTAGTAAAACGCCTTTATTAAGTTGTTTATGGTCTAAACAGGAAACCCCAAAATGAAATAATAAACAAATCTGTATTTGTTTATATTTCCTGGTCATATTTAACCCAAAACAATGAAATCAATTAAATAAATCCTTATTTATTTGATTATTTCCTAGGAATAAGTTATTTAAATCCTTATTTAAATAATATTCCTAGTTAAATTTGACTAAATCATTTATAAATAATTAAATAAATCATTATTTATTTAATTATATTCCCACCATTTTCTTAAAATAATAAATAAATCATTTATTTATTTATTATTTATAAATAAAGGAATTGACCCAAGTCAAAAATCCTTTTCCCTCCAACAAATATAATAAAATATTCCTAAAGGGTGGTTCTAGAATTTGATTAATAATATTTTATTCATGCACCAAGTTCTAGATCACCCTAATATTTTGTTATAAATAGAAGCGTTTTCCCCATTCATTGGTCACCTTCCATTGCATTAGATCACTCTGGATCTATACTCTTGGTCACATTCTCCATTTTTGCCTTGTGAGCTCCCATTGAGTTCTATGTTTGTCTGGGTTTTCTACACCAACAAGAGAGAGAAATTTTAGATCTGAAATGCTAAGGACTTTCAAGAACCCATCCCATTGAGGAGAATCAGAAACACCTTTCTTGTTTTCCTCTCAGGTGCCCCCTTTTTAATATAAAAAATTCTTTCAAATACATTGTTCTTGTCTTGTCTATTGGATGCATGGAGCCATATTTTATTTGTACTGCTTAATGTATTTTGTGCTTAGATATGAATTTGTGCAGCATTATTTGGATCAACTAACTACAGACTTAAAGATATTGGTAGCCATAATTGATGTTAGGGCTATTTGTTATGCTAAAGTGGTCTTTTCTGACGAAAGATTCATACTAACAGAAGGGGTGGTTTGAGGTTGAGATGTTTGAGGAAATGTTGACGAACTTGGAGAAGCTGAAGTGATCATAGAAAGATTTAGTGTTTCTTCAGAGGAAAGCTCAGATTGTATGAAGTTCTGCAAATTCTTTTCAAGATGTGAAGTAACAAATTCAAGTTGTAAATCTTCAATAAATACTGGGTCTTGAACCAAGTGGGCCAACTCAGATTAAGAAAAAGTTACAAATAAAGCGGTTTCAAATCGCTCATTAAAGGGTTTGTCCTCAAGGTAAATCCACTTCACAGGGCAGGATATTGATCTATAGAGAGGTCGAGAACTAGCAGAACTCTCTAGGCTCTCCTGTCTCCTAAGAATTCTGGGGATCAAAATAGGATTTTCAAACACAGGTGGTGGATTTGGATCAGGATCAACCCTGGTGTAATGAGTCCT
Source organism: Pinus albicaulis (assembly GCA_034641835.2). Classification (NCBI taxonomy): domain Eukaryota; kingdom Viridiplantae; phylum Streptophyta; class Pinopsida; order Pinales; family Pinaceae; genus Pinus; species Pinus albicaulis. The sequence continues at coordinate 311,841,482 of CM076575.1, forward strand.
TTCTGAAGCCAGGTTTCTAGGTGACTTTTTTTTTGGTTTTTTGTCTAAATGGAATTAACAATACAACTTCAACAATATCTTTAAGAGGTTTTAGATATTAGATTTAGATTTTCTTAAAGATTTATTTGATTAGAGGAACTAATCAACTGTTTGAAACCGGATGTTCAGTTCATAAACTAGACCGGAGTTAGACTAAAGCAACATTCATTTACTTATGCAATTGCAAAGCAATAGCATTTCAAAGGCTACCTAGCTAAATTCATGCTCCGTCTGTAGTTTATAAAGTAAACAATAGTAACAAGCAAATTATTCGAATCCCCAGTGGGGTTGTCACTATGTTATCACTCAGATTTTCCTTAAAGTTGTTGGGAAGAGGAAAGGGGTATGAGGTAACCACAAACCAACTTTTAGGTACATAATCTAGCCAATCTGTACCCAAAGAGGGCTCTCTCTTTATGTTTTAGCTTTGTTTTGAAATATATTAGGCTAGCTATGAAATTTTAGGGATTTTGATTGTGTTTGGGTGGTGGAGTTCAATAGCAGAGGGGTAGGAATGAGTACTTTAGGCCATTGGGCTAATGGAGTCAAAGAAGATGGCTTAACTGGATTTGGTTTCTTAACAAGGGAGGGTTTCATAGGGCAAGGTAGTCAAATAGGGAAGAAATAAAGACTTAAAATAAATGGAATGGAGTCAAAAATGGGTGAAGAGAAATCAAGAATCCTTCAACCTATCCAAAAGAGGGAACTTGAATGATTATTAATAAAGGGCAATTAAGAATTATTTACCAAATAATCAGAATGAATAAACTAGGAAACAGGAGCAATTAAGAATTCACTTTTCATACTAGTTCAGAGGAAAACATTAAGAATAACAATGATTGAAAACAGATTACACTCAAACACTTTCTAAATTATTATTTTTCATTTATCATTCATATATGAAACATAGATGGTATAATAAACAAGAAAAACTTTAAAACATAAGAGATAGAAGACTTATTGATCCGGTGTCTGACTCAAGAATCCTGTGAAAAGTCCTTTGCATCAATTCTTTATCCAGCTAGCCATACAAAATTTATCCAACAACACTTTATTCGAAAATAATCCGTATTACAGCAAAGTCTAAGAATCCACCCCCTTCAATACTCTAATTGAGGGAGTATTTATACAGAAAATTACAAAAAATATCTCCTAACAGAGTGAGATATATTTTAGGATGACTCGTGAATAAGTTACAAGAAAATAGAGACAGATAGTCTTGTAGATAGGAGAAAAGGTAAACCGATGTTGTGCTGTTCCTATTTTTGTGAGTGTGCTGGAGGCAGGCCCTGTGATTTGGCTTGCTGCTATTTTCTTTGGTAACTCTGTGTTGGCTGCCCTATTTTTACTGATACTCTTTATCTGTACTGATACACTTTGACCTGTTTGATCTCTGTTTATCCTTTTTACCATTACTTACTGTAGTAAATAACCAAAATTCATCCAAGGATGTTTTTACAAAATGTCCAACATATCTTCCCACCATCGTGCTTCTGGTATTCTGGTTCTTTGAAGTTTTCTCAGGGTCTCATCAATTTCTGTGTATTTGAAAAAGGTAGGCTGAATTTGAAATAAGTGCTTTACCTCATGGCCCACGTGGTGTAGAACAGTCGGTGATGGGGTGCACTGTTAAGGCACTCCGTTCTGTAACGTCACCGGTTCGAAACCCGTGGGTGGCATGGGAGGAGAAAAAATGGAAAAAAATTAGGATTAGTCTAAAAAAAAAAAAAAAAAAAAAAAAAAGTGCTTTACCTCATGTCCGACATAGAACAAGTTTTCTAGACTGTCATAAAGAACTCTGCCTGTAGGCAACGTTTTTGCTGCTGATGAACTTGTTGATGGAACTGCCTGGTTTTCTGCATACTGATTCAATTTCTCCACATAGTCTTGATGACTCATTAGTTTATCATGAATAATTAAAGGACTTGGAAACCCTTTACTCTGCAAAATATCAAATCTTTTCGTAAAAGTACTGATTTCTTCCTGCATATCATGGCACCTTCTTTCTAAGTTTTGCATCAGATTTCTTTTAGTAAAAACCTTTTTTTACTTCCAAAATTGTTCCTGTTCTATGTTGAATGCCCAGCTCTTCAAGCTGATATTTGTTCTTGGTATTTAAAAACTTTATGAGCTCGCTGGCTTCTTCATGCATATTTCCTAATTCTGCCCTTGCATTTTGAACTTCTTCTAGAGCCAGTTTAACTAAATCATTTTGCTCATAAATTATTTGGATTGATGGCCAAACATCATTTATTGATTGAGTGATGTTGGCCCAAAGAATTCCCTTGACTTCTTTCAAATGTTTCTCAAATGTGAGATCCTTTTCTAATGCTTTCACCAAATTTTCTAATCTTTTGATCTCTCCAATATTTTCTGCAACATTTATATTTGAAAGATCATACTTTTGTTCCAAGGTAGTAAATTGTTCTTTTACCTGTTGGAGTTCTGTAACTTGGAGCTTCAATTCCTCCATTGATTTTATTAGTTCCTCTGTGCTCAAATTGGTAGTGTTACCCTGTGCTAGTTCTACTGACTACTTTGTTGTTGTTGTACCTGTGACCACTTATGCTGTGGTTGCTGGAATATTTGATGCTAGTGTTGTCCCAAGTGTATAAGGGACTGCTGTTGAGACTACTAGTATCACATCGGGAGGCTGAGAGGTCAACTCTCCATGCTTATCCTTCAATGCTTTTTCAAGTTCTTGCTCAGTCTCATCTAGTCGTTCATTAAATTTTAAGAGCAAATCCATGAGCTCTTCTTCAGATTTTTGCTTTATAACCTCAGCAGTCTGTGGATCTCTTGAAGTTGGCATCGTTAGTTGTTTCCTTAGGGCAGCAATATCGTCATCTTTCTTTTTTATTAAGGCTTTTGTAGCCTTAACATCTTTGGGATCATGACCCAATCCAATAATTATTTCTTCTAAAGACTTTATTCTGTTATCTTTGGCCTGGGAGGAAGATTTTTCCAAATGCAGTTGGGCAGTTGTATTATCCAAGGAATTTTGCAACCTTTGGGCCATCATTGCTTTACCAGTCAAGGTTGAATAAATCATTTCTCTAGTTTTGTTATGCAATTCAATCTGATCCAAAGGATGAATATCCTTTTCCATGACTTCAAAATTGGTTCTAAGGTAGTCTGCTACTGTTTGAGGCTGCTGCACTTTAGGCTTGAAATAAATCATTACCATTTTACCTTCCTTGATGTCATAGGCTGACATCAATCTCTGTTGATTTGTGGGGGGCATCTTCAAATATTGATTATAAACTTGACGTCTCAATGGATCATTTCTGGCTTTTATGTCTATAAATGTCTTCTTGATATCCCAAGCATCCTTCACTGGTGGTCTAAAGGATGATACCTCTGCACTTTGTTGTCTTTCTAGCTCCTTTTTCTGTGAGCTGGTAAATGTCCCACTGACTGGGAATGTTTTCTGGCTGTCTACTCCTTCTTTCCTCTGACTATCAGTGATATCTTCAACAATTTCTTCTTCTGAGAGGGGATTTAATCTTTTCCTTTTGGTACTAGGCTATTCTGAAGGTCTACTGGTAGGGGTAGCTGTTTCCCTGTCTCTCTTTTTACTTCTTTCCTCATTTAGGGGAGTTTGCAAGATTGGAAGTTCTGCCACATTAACCTGAGTGGGAGAAATTTGCATTTGGGCCTGTTCCTTGGAAGTTTCGGGCTGCTTGGATATTTTGGATTGCTCTGTGGCCTGTGTACTGGTCTCCTTTTCTTTACCTTTGGATGTTGCTGTAGCTGGTGTGTTGGTTTCCTATGAATGTTGCTGAGAGGTTCCAGTAGAGGAAGGACTAATCCCTGATCTTCGTACCTGCCCAAAAGAATATAGGTAAAGTATTTTCTCAATATCTCTCATAACATTCTCAACATTGACATGTTCACTATCATTTTCTACTAGGGTCCCTTCCATCCATTCATCCATGTTTGCAAATTGTTCAATCTCTGGAATCCTATGGTGAATGTATGGTGACAATTTGTTCTTCATTCTTCTATCACATATAAAGCTGTTAGGGTCATATGGTGCCCACCAAAAACTCTTTTTCAACTTAAGATAATCTTCCAGAATTATTTCTGCCTCTTTCCATGCATCTCTACTGTTACTGTCAAAAGGGCCTCACTGAACCTTGATTCTAAGCTGAGCTTTCTTCTTGGCATTATAAAAATGGACCAGGTCTGAATTTATCATTTGCCTGAAATATTCCAAGGCAAAAAGCCTCACTGGAACATACTTTGGTAGCTTAAATGAGCAGAGCTCACACCCATATATCCTGATTTCTGTATAGTTTTTGTATAGGTACCAATCACCTATACTGTATTGTTTGGAAAGCCAAAGGATTTTCTTCATCTCACCATTGATCCTAGGAGGGGAAACTCCTGTTAATAAGGTGGTTGCTGGGTGAAAAAATAGGTCAATGAATTCATTGTATGAGTAAGGAGACTCCAAGGAACTATGGAAGACTGCAGACCAGAAGATTACAGACCTTGGATTTCCTCTGGTGTCAAGTTTCATGACAGGGAAGGGAAAGTTCTCTGACTGATAATAGAGCATAAGATGGTATATAAAAGTGGAGTATTTGAAAAGTCTTTCATTTTCCAGTCTCATGAATTGGTCATGAATCTTGCCAGAAATGTAAGAGGCAAAGTCATATTTGACAGCAAGGGGCTGTCCAAGAGTAAAAATTGACAACAACACTAGGGTTATCTCATCAACATACTCACTAGTGTTGAATCCCATTATTAAAGATATCATATCCACTATAAGTATACCCATATCTGTGAAAAAGGTATGTCCATAAGGAGGGGGGCCTTTGGGTTGATGTTTTTGTAGCATGAAAGTTTGACAGAGGCGTTTCAGTTCTTCTTGGGATAATTTTGTAGATCTTTCAAATAAATCTCCCATGGAAAGGGGAGTCAGGGCTTGACCGGGATGAAACTCTAACATTTCATTGATATATTGAGAAGTTATTGGAAAAAGAATGGTTTGACTTGGGGACATAATTGCTCGTTGATTAGGGTCATAATTGGCATGGCAGTGATAAATTATTTCAGGAAAGACATGAACTAAGGGTAGAAAATACATAGGAAGATTGGATTCCCACAGTCCAAAAATATCAGAGCCATTCAGGTAATTATCTCTGCTTTGGCAAAATATTCTCAGGGGATTTTCGCTAAAGGTGAGGTCTTTTATCTAGAAGTCCCTATCCGCTAGAGGAAGATAGTCTAAATCTTTGTGGGGAGCATTCAGGGGTGCAACAGTCAAAGCCACAAGGGTTTCCATTTCTAGTTCTTGTGGATTCAGAAAGGAATTTTGGTTTTCAATGGAAAATGGGAAAATTTACAGGTTTGGGAGCTTATGTGGTAAAACAAAGACTGAGTTATACTATATTTTAATCTTTTTCTATGGAATTAGAGTATAAAATCAAGACTTGTAGGGTTTTGGTGGAAATTGGATAAATACCTATGTATGGGAAGTGAATAGTGTGAAAACAGGTACAGGCAATAGCTGATAGGTTCTGGACTGGTTCAGCTACAAGTTTCTTAGCAACGTGGTGGTCACAAATCTTTGACAATTGATTTCGACGTTCTTTGCATGGGAACACTGGTCGCAGTATAGAATGATGAAAAATATGTTTGTTTGTTTTATTAACAAAGTCGAGGTTGGCGGGTATTTTTGTTATTCTGGCGGATGACGTGGGCGGGAAATGACGTTTTGTCGCATGCAGAGGGTGGTAAGCAGTATGATATTACACCACTTTTGGGGACGGATGGTATTTATCTGGGAGCCAACGATTCCACAGGTTTTGCGACGTGTGGCGGGGCACTGTTCACAAAACCGCTCCGCGATCGCACGTTAACGTTTGGTCATGGAGGGCTGTGCAAAATGCACGACATCCATTGGATGTGGGGTGCTTGATCATACGGCTATCAGGGAGGCGAGTTGGCGGGCGTTTAATGAGGGCGGGCCCAATACAATCAAAGATTATTTAATCATATCGGGAGCAACATTATTGGTCGGGAAAGTTATTAATTAACCGTGGGGATTAATTAATCCTTATTTAAATTAATGTTGTATTATGGTTATATTTTAACCAAGGGGCGAGATATGTAAAATTTGGGGATTTTGTATAGTTATAGTAATACGAGAATGGGTAGATTTTATAGGGGAAATAAATAATATAAGTTAAAAGTTAATATGTCAAAATGAATGAAAAAGCGCTAAGTATAAAAACATTAAGATTGTGTATTTAACTTAGGCTTGAATGAAAAATGGTTTTTATGGGATATTGTGCAGTTTTCTTAAGTAAAATAAGATTTTACTTAGGAAAAGATTGATGGAAGTAAATGAATGACTTATGGATGGTTTTAAGTACTTAGGCTTTTAAATTATGGGGCCAAGGGTCCGGTCCCTCCAGAAGTCAGAGAAATGCTTTGAGCCCCTCTAATTTTCAAATGCCTTAGTACTTAAGGGAAATTAGTGAAAATTTTAGGAAAAAATGAGAAGGGGAGTTAATCATTTGCTTTGTTTTGCTTGATATTCCTCCAATGTAATGTATGCATTTCACTTGTGATGAAAGTAAAGATTAATACATTTAGAGTCATTATCCATCACATGTAATTCTGCAACATCATCTTCCAACCCTACCTACTTTAACCTAAAAAAATTTCTTCTTTATTAGGGTGCACTTAGACTGGAAAACCCTTATCACACTTTCTTTTCTTTTACATGTAGAAATCTATCTAAGTATAACCTTATTACATCCAAGGGCTCATATTAAGCTGTTGAGCTCCTTTAGTTTACTCTACGTATCTACTTATCTGCGAAGATTAAACAGTTTGGTCAGATTTTATTCTCTATCTCTAAAACATAAAATTCAAACATGAACTAGCCAAGCTTAAGATGTTTGATTGTTCACCAATTGTGGCATAAGTTACAAGTTGCACAGAATTTGTTTATTACATAAGAGAAAAAAGTAGTGGCATTTATACTTCCACACTTTCCTTGGCCTTTCTTTTGGTGGGGTTCATTTTCTTTCATTTTTTGGCCATTTTATTCTTTTCACCCTTTTATTTTTATTTTAGGGTATACCCTCTTTAAATTTTTTTAAATTTTTTGATTTTTTGACAATATGGAAAACCTTTGCAACAAGGAAAGGTATGAACATATTACATAGTCCATCAAGTCAATCATGATATATGACATCTAATTGTATAGGAGCATAACACACCCTTCATTTGTTGGGATTGAATTATTCATAAATGACTTGAATTGATGAAGTACTAGAGTTACTAAATACTCTAGCACTCTCTATTATTGATGATATGTTCATAGTTGAGAAAGGAAATCTCACTTGCATCCTAACCAATTTACAATATTTTCAAGATAAAATCATGTTTCTCCAAATTTAGTCTTAGCTCCAACAAGATGAATCACTATAAAATATTCATCATTCTAAATTATTCCTTGTTCATAACAATTTTTTATTTCATAAATATTCCCATCAACAACCAAGACACGAAACCACTCTGGAAGCATAATCAAATGAAGATAAAGAATTTATCCTTGCATTTCCCAAACCCATCATAATAACTTGGGAAAAAATCATAAATAATAAATTAAAAAAACAAATATAAGATACAAAAAGGAAGTCAATTTTCACATTCCAAACTATTCCAAACCAAGTCAACTCTAGAGTGTTTAGTTTTTTCAAGACAACTCATCTTCACATATTGCACTTCCACTTCAAATTCCTAATTTCCAAAATTATCATTGATTTGGCCATGTGGAGGATTAATGTTTTGATCTTCGTCCATGTGAATATTGTCATGAAATCATAATAATCACTCAATTAGATTCTCTAGACACAAGAATCATGGAATAGTAAAGATTCACAGTTGGTAGATTTCTCCTTGGAAATGGCCATCAACATCTAAGAAGATATTTCAATCATACTATGGAACCCATCATTAATTATTAACAAATAGTGCAGTGTACATATTTTCATCTTCTCACCTTGTATCTAATGTGGGGGCATATCATTGATTGATAGTCAAACTTCAAGTATCAAAGTATTATCAATCAATCAAAAACAAGTGTGACCAATCCACGAATAAAACTAGAGCCTAGAGCCTGAGATAGTTGTTGTTAGGTCTCTATATTACTAGTATAGTCCCTTATTGTTGTTATTGTAACCCCCTTTTTGTTATTTTTGTACCTTTGTAACCCAAATATTGTTATTATTGTGCCCTTACATTATTATTAGGCCAGCTAGGATTATATTGTGATCCCATGTACTCCTATATATAGAAGGAGGTTTTGTCATTTGTATCATCCAAGAATTCTTCATTTATGTAATGTAACTGAGGTTTCCCCCTCAAAGTGGCTTATTTATAAGGTGTTAATCTCTCTTTTCTTCCATTTTTGGAGCAGGTTTCATAACATTTGGTATCAGATCTTAGGATTCTAGGGTTTCGCTACTCCAAACAGGTCATCGTCGCATTTTCTCTATAACGTTTTTTAGACGAAGAATAAAAAGTTGAAATTTGTATCACGCGAAGCTGAAATCCTAAGGAACTTCCTAGAAACATTTCAGATCTTGGTTCACAACATTTTTGGAGATATGATCTATGGAAGTTAGGGTTTTTTCAGGCTCCCAAATTTCATCTCAAAGAGGTGACCGTGGGTATATCGCCATAAATATCTCTCTGAGCATCAGATTGGAATTCTGTAAAAATTGGCCTCAAGTACACAGTATTTGGTTTCTTTTATATCAATTTTAGAGTCGAAGGAGGAAACAGTGACACACGACTCATCGTACAAGTTCGCTCTAATGAACTTGTCCATAATCAGGTCATTATGGGAGATTTGGAATAGTTTTGCCTTGAAGAATCCAAATCAGGTCAGAACTGTGGAATTTGAAAGAAGATTCAAAGGGCTACTACAAGGCTAAATATCAGATATTAAAGATCCGAAATCATAGATATAATTGAGTTTCAATGTTGAGCTCATCAAAAGCAAGAAAACGGTGTGTATTTTTTTTTCGAATTTCATAAGTCTTGTGTATGAAAAATCAGTTTGATGTGATTCCAAGGGAATATTGAAGCATAGATATTAGTATTGGGTTCTAAAATGCCACCTAAAAATAATTCAACACCCATTAAGCCTTCATAAGGCTATACTATGACCCATGAAGAGGAATAAGCACAACATGACATATCAAAATTACAAGAGCAAGTGCACCAAATTTTGCTCTCACAAAGAGCAAAAAAAAATGAAATGGAAGTTTTGAAGAAAGGTGTGGAAGCTAAGATGGATGGTTTGAAGAAAGGCATGGAAGCTAAGATGGTTGGTTTTAATAATGACATGGAAGCTAAAATGGATGGCATGGAAGCTAAGATGGATGTCATGGAAGCTGACATGGAAGCTAAGATCGATGAAAAAATGAAAGACAACATGGAAGACATGATGAATGATCTAAAAGAAAACATGGAAGGTTTGATTACAAGGTTAATACACGAAATTATTCCTAATGGCCGAAAGATAGCAGAGGAAACTCATGATGAGAACAAAATAAATGTTAATTGTGATTCCATAAACTCTAATGTTGGATTGAAGAACCACATTATTCCAAAGATGGATATGAGGAAGTTTGATGGCAAGGATCCTGTAACATGGATACTACAGATGGAGCAATATTTTTATCTCAATAATGTGCAAATTACACAAAAGGTATGCATTGAAACTTTACATTTAGAACAAAATAAATTTGTATGGTATCGATGGATTTGTTCCCGTAAAAAAATTGTCACTTGGTCAATTCTTACGGAGGAAATGATAGCACATTATGAGGATACAAAGAGAAACACTTTATTTATCCAATTGATAAATCTCAAAAAAAAGGGTTCAGTGGTGGAGCACATTGAGGACTTCCAAAAATTGAATATAAGGGTAATTGATATTCCAGAGGAACATAAGATTGATGTCTTCATAGGGATTTGAAAGGATAACATCCAACATGAATTTCACATTTGGGAACATGATTCATTAGAGAAGGCATTCAAGTTGGAAAGAAAAATTGAATGTAAAATTACGGCGACAAGGAAACCTACCACTCACATCTATAATATGGAAGTATTGCTACTCTTAGACTTCCACAACCTACAAGGTTGAAACCACAGCAATTGGAAGAAAAAAGAGAAAAAGGGCTTTGCTACAGTTGTGATAGAAAATACACTAAAGGTCATAAGTGTGCTGAGAAGAAATTATTTTACATATATTGTGAAGAGGAGGATGAAAATGAACAAGAAACTTCAAAAGAAGAGGATATACACCAGGAACCAACCCTAGAAGAAGAAGAAATGAGTCTGACCATATCATGTAATGCATTGGCAGGAATTACCACTCCTCAAAATCTCAAGATAGAAGGATATATCAAGAATAAAAAGGTAACAGTGTTGATTGATTCGGGCAGTACGCATAATTTTATTCATTGTAAGGTAGCCAAGGAATTGAATTGTTTCCTATACCCAGCACCAAAATTTCAAGTAATGGTTGTAAATGGAGGAACTATAAATTGCACTAGAAAATGCCATAATATCAAGATAACCATGGGGGAATATGTATTGAATAGTCTAATGATTTCCATTCCAATGGGAGGTGCTGATGTTTTACTAGGAGTACAATGGTTACAATCTTTGGGGATGATAGATTTTAATTTTCAATAAATTTTCTTGAATTTTTTTCGTAAGGAAAGGAAATCGAATTACAGGGTATCTCAAGGAAGCCAAGAAAGATAATAAGCTTTAATTTCATGAAAAATCTTTTGAATAAAGGAAAATGAGGCGTAATTTTACTATTATGCTCACTAGAAGTTCCAACATCAAAATCTTCTATTTCTCCATATCTACAAAAAGTCTTGGACAATCATTCCAAGGTGTTTGAAACTCCCAAAGGACTCCCACATATTCATCATCATGATCATTCTATTCATTTGATTCCAGGAAGTGTTCCTACAAACATCAGGCCTTACAGATATCCTTATGTCTAAAAGAGTGAAATTGAACGTATGATTGCAGAAATGTTAGAGGTTGGTATAATTCAACCTAGTCAAAGTTTTTTCTCTGCTCTAGTAGTGTTGGTGCACAAGAAGGATGGAACATGCCACATGTGTCCAGATTATAGGGAGCTCAATAAGCTCACTATTAAAGATAAATTTCCCATTCTTGTGATTGATTAATTATTGGATGAATTACATGGAGAAATTTATTTTACAAAGTTGGATATTTGTTCAGGATATCATCAAATTAGAATGAAGATTGAAGATATTCTGAAAACAACATTTCAAACTCATGAGGGTCATTATGAATTATTTGTCATTCCTTTTAGCCTTACAAATTCACCTTCTACATTTAAGGGTTGATGAATTCCATTTTCAAACCCTTAGAAAATTTGTGCTAGTATTTTTGATGACATACTAATCTACAAGAGGTCTTGGAAGGATCAAGTTCAACATTATGACAGGGTGCTAAAACTATTGGAGGAGAAACAATTATATGCAAAAACATCCAAATGCCTCTTTCGAGTACAAGAGGTGGAGTTTCTGGGTCATATTGTATCTCACGAGGGTATTAAGGTAGAAGCTAACAAAATTAAAGCCATTAAGGAATGGAAATTCCCCACAACCATAAAGCAGTTGCGAGGATTTCTCGGGTTAACAAGGTATTATCGCAAGTTTGTTAAGAATTATGTGAGAATAACAACACATCTAACAACATTATTGAATAAAGATGAATTTTCATGCACTCATGAAGCAACTAAGGCCTTTGAATATCTTAAAGAAGCAATGTTCCTAGCACCAGTATTAGCTACACCAGACTTCAAAAAAACCTTTATTGTGGAATGTGATACCTCAGGAAATGGAGTTGGTGCTATTTTAATGCAAGAAGGAAGACCCATTTCTTTTTAAATTCGTCCAATCAAAGGAAAGTATTTACAGAAAGATTTTTATGAGAAGGAAATTTTGCCAATATTACATGCACTAAAGAAATGGCGGCCTTACCTAATGGGAATACACTTCAAGGTAAAAACTAATCATGATAGTCTTAAAAACTTTTTGGAACAAAGACTATCTTCCAAAGAGTAGCAAAAATGGGTCACAAATATGCTAGGTTATGACTTTGAAATCATCTACAAAAAAGGGAAGCTAAATGTTGTTGCAGATGCACTCTCAAGATAGAATGAATAGGTGGAAGCATTTCTTTGTGCCATTTCTATTATCCAAACAAATTAGATAATCGAAGCAAGGGATGAATGGAAGAAGGACGAAGAAGTGTGGACAATCATTCAAAATTTGCAGAAAGATCCTATTACATATGATATATTTAGTTGGAAAAATGATTCCTTATGTTACAAAGATCGCTTATATATTTGCAAGAATTCCCAACTAAAACAAAAGATACTTTTGGAATTGCACACTTCTTCTTTACGAGGATACTTAGGATTTTTAAGAACTTACCAATGGGTGAAGAAAGATTTTTTTTGGGATGGCCTTATATCTGATATTCAAAAGTTTGTGGTGGAATGTTTGGTTTTCCGTCTTCTACAACCTTTATCCATTCCAAGTCAACGTTGGGAGGAGATTTCAATGGATTTTGTCATAGGTTTACCTAAGTCCGAAGGAAAGAGTGTCATCATGGTGGTATTTGATAGACTTACCGAGTATGCACACTTTTGTGCATTATCTCATCCATTTAAATCAAGTACAATTGCTATTGCATTTATGGAAACAATTCAAAAGCTACATGTTAACCCAAAGATTATTGTAATCGATAGAGATCCCATTTTTACTGGAAATTTTTGGACGGAATTATTTTCTTGTTTGGGTACTCAACTAACTCATATCTCATCTTATCATCCTCAATTCGATGGTCAAACTGATATAGTGAATAAATGTTTGGAATGATATCTATGTTGTTTTGTATCTGATAAGAAAACACAATGGGTCAAGTGGTTACCTCTCATTGAATGGTGGTATAACACTTCCTTCCATACTGCAAAAAAAATGACCCCATTTATGGCACTTTATGGATATCATCCACCATCCATCACATCTTCTTTAAGAGAAAATTATAAGGTTCAGGCAATGGAAGATCACATCGAGCATCAACAAGAAGCTCTCCAACTCTTAAAGGATAACCTAAATTTGGCACAAAATCAAATGAAACAATAGGTAGATCAACATCACAGTGAGAGATGTTTTGATGTAGGAGACTGGGTATTTTTACAGCTACAACCATACAAACAAATGTCCCTCAAGCAAGCTAAGAAGGATAATAAATTATTTCCAAAGTACTATGGTCCTTACAAGGTGTTACAAAATATTGGTACTATGGCATACAAATTGGACCTTCCTGCTTCTTCGCGAGTGCATCCAGTTTTCCATGTTTCATGCTTAAACAAGGTTATAGGGGACAAAATTCCAGTTCAAAAAATATTGAGATAACTTTATGAGGAAGGAAAAATCATATTGGAACCTGAATTAGTCAGAGAAACAAGAACTCGAGAAATACGAAATCAATCAATTTCATAGTATCTCATCAAGTGGAATAATTTACCCACTGAAGACTCTACATGGGAGGATGAGAATTTTATACAGAAGCATCCAGTGCTACTCAAGCATTGAGGACAACACTTTTTTGAAGGAGAGGGGCATGCTAGGTCCCTATATTACTAGTATAGTTCCTTATTGTTGTTAGAGTAACCCCCTTATTGTTATTATTGTACCCATGTAACCCCAATATTGTTATTATTGTGCCCTTACATTATTATTAGGTCGGATAGGATTATATTGTGACCCCATGGACTCCTATATATAGAAGGAGGGTTTTTCATTTGTATCATCCAATAATTGTTCATTTATTTAATGTAAAGGAGTTTGCCCCCTCGAAGTGGCTTATTTATAAGGCGTTGATCTCTCTTTTCTTCTATTTTCGGAGCTGGTTTCATAGAAGTTGTAGAAAACATAAGGGTTATAGAAAAATTCATGTTCCATGAGCATGTTTTGGTTTGTGCTCCTCCTTAAAATACCACTCAGTAGAAGACTTATGGCTTCTACTAGACAGTAATTTATGGTCATCCTTAAACCTCCATCTCCACCATTTCATAAATTTGTGGTCATGTTTAAACCATTATCTAAGAGAATTTCCATTTTCAAAAGACATCAAATTCTATTTATATTAGTAATTTTTTTAATAACTACAGAAATCAAAGTTTCAAAGTCGATGGTCAGCCTTAAACCACCATTCAGTAGAATATTTATACTTCTACTCCCCACTTGGTTTGTCATTTTTCTTAAATGACCTTATTCAAGGGAACAAATTAACCATTAGATTCTATTGAATTCCATATTCCATCTCTCAGCTTGGACTCACATGAACCCCTTCAAATTAATGGGGGCGATGTTTGAAATAATCCTTAGGAATTATGGTATTCTCTTGAGGAACAATAAACCAAATTGAACGTGACTATTCACTAGGAGTCCAATAAACCTCTTGGAATATGAAACCAAGGGTCATAAAATATTGTATTTAGATGTGTATCATTCTAATGAGAGGCATAATACATTCATCTAAGCTTGTAATATTTTTTTGTGTGTCTAACACCATCCTTTTCAACTCTATATATAAATTATGTAAATTGTTATAAAAATGACTTCTTCTTTTTTCCTACTTATATATTATAAGTGTTAGTTTTTCATGGATATGATAGCATCAAATAGGTGTTCTAGTATCTAAGGTATTAGAGAGGCTAAGGAACATGAGATCTCCAAAACCCAAAAAGGTTTTGAGAGAAAATAGTTAGAAAAATCTCAATTAAATTAACCGATCAATAATTAAAAAGATCCTAAGTATAACTTAGGAAAATTGATTTATTAACGGGTATTAATTGAGAAAAACCAATTTTTCTATAAATACTTCCAAAATGGGGACTTAATAAAGCCTAAGATGATCTGGGCTATTGATCATGATTAAATATTGGTCATTGATGCTCCAGTGAGAGCTTATAAGATAAGGTCAAACGGATTGGAGGAGATACATTGAGTGAGAATGGTTGTTTGAATTACCAAGTTTGCAGTCTTTTGTAGGGAAAATTTCAAGCCAGAGAAGAGACAGTACTAGGGATTGCAGCAGTGATAATTTTTCGAAGAAATTCTTAGGAAGTCTTCCAGTGATCTAGAGTTAGGAAAGGGAGGTCGAATTTATCTGCAGGGGAGGTCATATAGAGTAGTGTTAGTTTCCCATATTATGAGTGTGATTTTCTAGGAGGATCATTGATTCAATTTCTAGAGGCTGGATCAATTCTAGAAGGGAGAGTAAATTGATTCCAGAGGCAGAGGCAGGCAATATGAATCACCGGTAATCATTTCCAGGGCTGTGCGAGTTACTCAAAGCTAGTAGTGCACATTTAAAGAAGCCAATGCGAGTACCAGGAAGGAGTGTGAGCAGGCCAACGGAGTAAAATTTGATTTGTAGAGGAGATATTGGATCTCTAGTCCATTTTTAGCTGAGATAAAGTGTCATATAATTGCTAGCTGGGCATCTAGTTCTAATTCTGTATAGTTGATGCATAATAATAAAACCATCTTCTGTTGCATTTTTTTTACCTTCAGGTTTTTTCCAAGGACAATTGTCCAAAAACAACAATATTAGATTTTTTTATGTGTGAGTTATTTCTCAGTTCAGTATTTTTATTTTTTGTGGCATTTTTATGGTGAGGAATGCAATAGTGAATTTATCACTATTTGTCGAATAATAACTCAGAATACAAATAAACTGCTAACAATTAGAAGATAAATATTTAGTTATTGCATTCAAGGAATTTTCACATGGAATCAAAGTGAAAAAATCATATCAGAGGCTCTAGGTGAAAGGAATCAAGATCATAAAATTTCATAGGGAGATCTGAAGCATTATTTCTAGATCTGTGCAGGCCAAGCTAGGGGTGTGAATTGCAAATAGGAAGAAAATCAATTTCTAGACTAGGATTGTAGAAAAGCTCAATTTTGCCTCAAATATGTAGTAGTAGGAAGTTGGATTACCAGAGAGGGTTTCCAATGAGCAGATCATTAAGTACACAGAGTAGATATAGTGCAGTGATTTTGATGCAAGCATTTTTCAGTAGAAGATCAATGTTAGGGAAAAAGAGAAAATAACACTACGAGCGAATTTCCAGAAATTCTCAAAGAGTTTCTAGTCTTCTAGTTCTAGGAAAAGAGGCCATGATTTCCAGTAGTATCAGATCATAACATGCTTTCCAATCTAGCCATTGTGAATTTCAAGGTCAATAGTGTGTGTGTTAGATCTGGAGAATGACATTTGGAGGTAGAGTGGGTTACCCAGAGTAGGAATAGCAAGAAGTACAAGATTTGAGAAGGACATTGAAGGAAAGTGCATAAGCATATCTACACGTTCCAAGAGGAGTGTGAATAGAAGAGAGGAAGGTCGAGTAAGTTTTCAGAAGGAGAAGGAAATTTGCAGTGCATAGTTCTCCGATTTATTTGAGTTTTGCATAGATGGCCACGACAGGGCTCAGAGATCAGGACAAACTTGAATTATCCTCTAAATTTTGCATCTATAAGGCCATGATATAATTCCAGTTGGATCAACATGGCTTGAATGGATTTGTGACAAATGTAATGGTTGAGCCAAAATATCTACAACAATTGGCAACCTTCAAGAAGGAGATAGAAAAATCCAAAAGGATGGTCCTAGACAGAGTTCAGTATCATATTGTCCCACATATTAAAAACCAGAATATAGAAAATAATATCTAAGAATCCATCTAAGTTGTACGCGGATCCACGTAACAATCCATCTAAGAGTCCATCAAAGAATTGAAAAATGATTCTCAAGGAGAAGCTGATGTTTTTCAGGATGTAGAAGGGTGAGAATGTTACATCGTACCTCACTAGGATTCAGGGAGTTAGAGATGAACTTGAAGCTATATGAGATAAACCATAAAATAGTGGATTGGTGTGAATGACACTCAACATGTTCTCCAAGGAGTGGAATACATTCATCTGAGTGATTTATAGAAGAGACACACTTCCTGGTTGCGAGTGCCTATGGAGTGACTTCAATAAGGAGGAGCTAATTCTCAAAATCATAGAAGTTATACCAACAGTTGTAGCAAGGGACCAAAGGTGGATAAGGAGGAAGAAAATTTAACTCTTGCAGGTAATGAAAAGGTGAAGAAGTGTCTCAGTAAAGGAAAAGACTCAAAGGGATAGAAGAATAAAAATGCCTTGTCAAATGTCGAGTGCTTTAGATGTGATGATTTTGGTCACTACCTCACCTAGTGTCCAAAGAGGAAGAAAGATAAGAAGGGGTAGGAGAGAGCAGTTTTGGTACAAATCAATGAGTTGACCTCTAGATTGGAGGAATTTTTATTGATAGTGACACTATATTGATATTAGGGAGGAGTGCGATACTCTAGTATGCCAGGTAAGGTAGGTTCCATGGGAAGAGTAGGAAGAGGTATAGATTGATTAGTAGATCAGATCCATTTGATGTGTGTTCTTCACATGAATCAGTATCTAGGCTATGGGAGCCAACAATATGAGTAGCAGTAGGATCAAAGTGTTAGGAAGGAACAATCAGATACTTGAGAGATAGTGTAGAGCTAGTTCCAATTAGATATCTGAGAGACAATTTAAGATCCACATTTGCGTAGTCAAGTAATTGGTATATAATGAAGATCTAGTACATTCATAGATTCAAGGGACAGTTGTAGATTCCGTTGCAATGATTTAGTAGATAAGGAGAGATTTTGATTTAGAGGGAGTCTAGCTTTAGAGGGAAAAACCCTTTGGAAGCTTAATCTTTAGGGTCTGAGATATCAGTAAACACAAGAACAGTGATGAAAGTAGTGCAGAGTACGATAGAGGTAATGTGAATTTCCCAGTTGAAGTAGGAAGGTGCAGTTCTAGCCAGAAGCACTATGATACGGAGGCATCATCAGTGTGAGATCAGAGTAGCTAGTAGCAACATTGGATGCTTCAGTTACAGGTTGTAGCATTTGAATAAAAAAATATAAGCAACGTGAGTTATTCCAACTATAGGTTGTTCATCAGGGAGAAGATGAGTGGAATGGAGAGTAGACAACACCCTCCTCGCTAAGAGAGAGTGTTAGTTTCTTATGGATATTATAGCATCAGACAAGTGTTTTAGTCTCTAAAGTGTGAAAGAGGCTAAGGAAAACAAGATATCAAAAACCTAGAAAAGGTTTCTAGAGAAAACAAAAACATCTCAATTAAATTAATAGATAAATACCTAAAGATTTCCTAAGTATAACTTTGGAAAAATGGGTATTAATTGAGAAAATTTACTTTCCTATAGAGACTTCTAAAAAAGTGTCCTGGCAAAGTTTAAGATGTTATGGCATTGATCACGATTAGATCTAGGTCATTGATTTTCCAGTGAGATATTATAAGAAAATTTCAAATGGATTGGAGAAGGCACATCAAGTGAGCAAGGTAATTCAAATTACATAGTTTGCATTATTCAGTAGGGCACAATTCAAGTCAGGGAAGAGATAATAGCAGGGGTTGCAACAATGAGAATTTATTTGAGAAATTTTCAGGAAGTATTCCAGTGATCCAAATTCAGGAAAGGGAGGTCCAATTTATCTATAGAGGAGGTCATATAGAGTAGTGTGATTTTCCCATATTTCCAGTGTGGGTTACTATAAGGAGCATCGATTCAGTTTCTAGGGTCCGAACCAATTTTGGAAAGGAGAGCGAATTAATTCTATAGGAAGAGGTGGGAAGGATGACTCATCAGGAAGCATCTTCACGGTTGTGCAAGTTACTCGGATCCAATAGTGTACATTTCATACAACTAGTGTGAATGCAAGGAAGGATTGCGAGCAATCCAGAGGAGGACGAGTTGATTTCCATAGTAGATGTTGGATCTCCAATCCACTTCCACTTGATATAAACTGCCAAAAGATTTCTTGTTGGGAATCTAGTTATAACTATATTTATTTATTTCATATTAATAAAACCCCCATATGCTACAGTGGTTTTCCCTTTGGGTTTTTTGCAAATACAATTGTCCAAAAACAACAGTGTCAAATTTTGTGTGTGTGCAAATTTCTCAGTTATGTATTTTTATTTCTGCAGCATTTTTATGGTGAATAATGCAATAGTGAATTTATAATTATTTGTCAAATAATAATTTAGAATATAAATAGGCTGCTAAAAATTAGATGATAAATATCCAATGCACTACCCATGGCCAACCCGCCCCATGTGCATGCTCCTTTCTAAATTATATACCTTAGCAAGTCCCTATTTTTTCACTGCAATGTGTGAAGAGACTTTGTTGTTCGGCCTTTAGGGTGCACTTGAGTTCCTTCCTGATTGTAGGTGGGATTTCTCTCGCGAATTATCTTCAATGGTGGGTTTTCATGTGGAGAAATGTTTGTAGATACATGGGTTACATCACAACCTCTTCCTAATGTGAGGTTGCTTTCCTTCAACAATGGTGTCGAGGTTTATTGTGTCTCAATGCATCCTAACTTGGTTCTCGCATTTAGTGTGACCTAGTTCTCACAAGGGAAGGATTAGCAATTGACTCTGGCGACGCTAAAGGGTTATTTTATCTAATTTTTCCAGATTATTTGAAGATGGTGGCTACATTTGCAAACTTTGCCACCCTTTCTCTAGTGCAGGTGCACTTAACAGCTTGGGCATCATTAGTTTCTTTCATTAGGATATTTATGTTTTTTCTAGGTTAGTTCATCCTTTATATATATATATTCCAAATTAGTTGATTTCATTATATCCTATAGTTGTTTGCATTACAGCTTTCTTTATGGTGGCTTCTGGATAATAGGTCACCCTACTTGAAGGTTTTTTCCTACCTATATATTTGTAACATCCTTGGTCAATAACCCATGTAATAAAGTTAATAAAGGAAAAAAATAACCAAGGTCATGGGACATGTATTCCCTAGTTGAATGTTGGGAAAACATCCTAGTATGGGTGTTTATTTGGTTTATTATGGCTAGGGGAGATTGGCAAAGGCAATGGTAAAGGATTTGAAAAGGAAAGAGGCATTAATTGGCATTTTATTTATGAAAATAATGGAAATATGGAGAAAAGGAAGGTGAAAGGTTACAATTTTCATGTGAGGAGGAAAATGAAGGAAAATAATGGAAAATTGAAGAAATTAGAGGCCTCATTGATAAAAAGGATTTTGAGGATCAATACACATCTTTTGATGGTTAATTTTGGACTTGTCTCTCTATTTCTCTCTCATACTTTCGGACACTTAGATCATTCTTAGAGAAATCTATCATTAAAGCAAGGAAATAAAAGGAAGGACAAAGAAGGCAAAGAAAATAAAATATCAAGCAAGGAAAAGTGGGATCAAGCTGCTATATCGTGATTAATTCTAGGTATCAAGTTGCATGTATGATTTCCTTTCTAGTTCTGGAATGCATGGTACATGAAAGTGTGTTTTTGGTTCACTTGTTTTCATTGGCATGGGTTCTTCCAAGTGTGAAATTGGTTTTAAGCCTTTCCTTTCCATTTTTGGATAGAAATGGTGTGATGGGGTTCTCTTTTACTTGGTTGAGTTGGATTTCCAAAATGGTTTCGAAACTGAGTGGGGTGGTCTTAAGAGGAAATAAAAGGCCTAGGAATCCATGGACCGATGAAGGTAGGATTATGGTGAAGCTATATTGTGTATGCCCTTGTTAGGCCTAATAATCCACGACCAGTGAATGGAGGGATATATGGTAAATCCTAGATGGTAGAGTATTGTTGGTCCTAAGAGTCCTCAACCAGTAAATGACGGGACTTATAGGCTGGAGATGGAAAAATTCCTCACGTTTTACTTGGAGATATCCAAATGAATCCATGCTCGTGTATGCCTAGTGATCTCTGGACCGATATATGGTGGGACTGGGGTAAAGCCTGGTAGTGTATGTTTCTTGTTTGGGCCTAGGAATCCCTTGACAGGATTACAGTAAATCCTGGCTGTATAGATGAGTTCTTGGGCTAGAAATCCTTTGGTGAATTGTGGTAAACCTTGAGGAAGCCCTGGTTATTTTTTTGAATGTACCACATTCATGCTTGGAATATAACACGAGGGTGATTGGTTGAAAGAAATATTTGGTTCATCCCAATCTATTGTCGGGCAGTATGTGGAAGTCCCTAACTTTTTTGGCTTTTGCATATGTTAATAAGAGCTCCTTTCCTCTTATGTAATACGTGTAAATGTATTTTTTATTATGTGGTTATAATGGTTGTTCTATCATTTTTATTTTGTTGGTTATGTGTTAGTTATAGGCATGGTTTTATGACAAATATTAGTCATGGCTCTCATCATGTTTTGATTAGTAGGTGAATTAATAATGAATGTATGACCTAACATATGGTAATGCATTTATTATTAGAGGAAATCCATCCTTCTTGGTGATTCCAAGATAAGTGTGAAGTCCCTATGATCATATGTGTTTATATGACATGCAAATTTCATGTTCATCACATATTTGACAGAATGACTATCATGGTTAGTCCTTATCAGGTCAGGTCCTTATTCATGTTTTGCAATAGAGGTCTTTTCATCATGTTATTTATCATTTCTAAAAGTTTCATGATGTTGTGGGTAGAGGCCCGAGTCCTGGCCATGAAAACATGGCTCCAGATCTAGGGCTGATGGAATAGAACTGCCTGAAAAAATTAACAATTGCATGGATTCCATTTTTGTGCATGTGACTGGAAGGTTTTGGTCACATGGAGGGATTTTCGTGAGTGACACTAGGGGTCTAGTTCAGTTAAGAAGCATGGTCTCTTAGGTATTGGACATCTGGAGGGATTGGTTGGATTTTGAAGGTCTTGTAGCTCCTGAGGAGGTCTTTAAGGTGTTGGTCCATCGGTCCCACTTCCTTAAGGTCATCTAGGAGGTAGAATCATATCATATTAACTCTCCGTCACATGTTTACTGCAGTGTACCAGTTATCTTGGGTAAATGTGGGAGGAGGTGGTTATAGAGTGGTATCAAAGCATGGTTCACTTCTTGGATTGGATGGGTGGATTTTTTTTGTCGTGCATACAATTCGGTTTCATATGTGTTCATTATACTTTTTTTCTATGTGTTTTTCATGTGTGCATGGTAGTAGTGATTGTTACAATTGTGTTGTAATGTAGAAGTTTAAGGTGTAGTTGTTGGGATGTATTTTCGTGAAGTAATGATCAGTTGAATATGTATATTTTGTGCATGTTTGTTGTTTATGTGTATATATGCATTCATTTTCATCGTTATAGTTGTCGTGCATGAGATCATGATATTCAATCGGCATGGTCATGCATGGTAACCAGATGATGATTGAGAATATGCTTATATACTAATATGATTATGTATATATATATGTATTGTGTTGATCTGGTTGATCTTGCAGATGAAATATCCTCCCTTGAACTATACTGAGGTATGTTAGTTATGTTTATGTTTTGGTTTAGCTGACATGGGATACTTGCAGGTCAAGATCAAAGGTGACTAGTTGGATTGCAGACTATAGTTCACGAGACTCTTCCTATAGATATGATGAGAAGCATGGTTATAGGTACTCTCCTAATATAAAAGACACTTTGAGAATTTTAAAGGAAGAAATAAGATGTTGCAAAGCATATAATGACAGAATCATTCAGTCATAGGAGAAAAAAGAAGAGGCTAATGTAGTTATCCTTCAAAGTTTGTCAGAGTTACAGAGACAGAGGCCACTTATGATCATTCATGGGTAGGAATATAGGACTAATGGGGCATATGGTAGTAGTTATCATGGTTGGAACATGTCAGATAGAGATGATATGATAGATATGGCAGGTTTTTGGACACACAAGATAGGAGAGGTGATGGACATGAGTTCTAATCTAGTTCTGGTTCTGACAAGAATCATGGTCATTATCGCTATCACCATTACATGAGAAGTGATGGGAGATATTTTTAAGATGAGTTCAAGAGAACGAAGACACCTAACTTTGATGGAGATTTGAAGAAACGAGAAGATATACGCATGGTTACTTGGGATGAAGAAGTTCTTTGAGTTGCATGATTACACAAAGAAAATGAAGGCCATAATAGCTATCTTAAACCTCAAATGAAAATAAGACATATGGTTGGAAGATGTGAAGTGGGTTAGATACATCAAAACATAAGATTTGAATTGGCATGAATTCAAGATAATGTTCAGGAAGAAATATTTGTTATAAAGGTAATATGACAGTAAAGCTAATGAGTTCTATGAGCTAAATATGGAATCAATGACATATGAGGAGTACATTATGATGTTCTTATATTTATTGAGGTATGTACCTGCATATATTAATAGTGAGAAGGAAAAATTTCAAATATTTTTCAGTGGATTACCATTAGCATTTAGAGATCAGATTGAGTATGATGAGCCTCAATCACTTGAAGAAGTCATTGGTAAGTTGAAGCATTGTTATGATAAATCAAAGCGTAAGACATAAGCTCAACAAGGAAGTAAAGGGGAAGACAAAGCTAAAGGTAAATGGCATCTGAAAAGACCAAGACTCCAAGATGAAAGTGAGAAAGAAAATGTTGCACCTTACAAGGAGTTTAATGGACCTAATCCTAGAGAACACTAGAATAAAGGTGATGGAAAGGGATGGTTTTATTTTTGGACATGTGTTAAGGATCACCTTAAGAGATATTTCCCACAGAATCAGAGTGGAAAAACTTAGATCTAGAGTGCACAAGAGGCACATACTTTTGGGGATGTTGGGCAGAGCATTCCTTGTATCTATTGAGCATTGGATAATAAGCAGGCGGATCACTAAGCATATATTATTGAGATGGAAGGTAATATTTGTGATCACCTTTTTTATACTCTGATTGACCCTAAATCTAATTATAGTTATGTTAATCGTGGCCTAGTGGATAAGTGTGGTTTGAATAAAGAAGTGCATGCAGAATCTTGATTAGCGCAGCTATTTATGGGTAAAAGGAAAAGAGTTCATCATTGGATAATAGCTTGTGAATTTTATTTGAATGGTATTCCTACATCAACGCATTTGCATGTGATTCCATTGGGATCATGTAATATTCTTTTGGGTATGAACTTGTGCTTCCATTGGGATCATATAGTATTCTTTTGGGTATGGACTGGTTATATCTTCATAGGAACAAGGTGGATTTTTATGACAAGGCTATTGAGTGCTTGGATGTCAATGGATAATAGAGGTATTTTTGGGTAAAAATAAGGCAACATCAATTAGAATGGTGACAACTATGTAGGCAAAGTGTAGTTTTAGGAAAGGGTGTGTGTTATTTGTAGTGCATATTTCTAGAGATAAAGTTAAGGATGTTGATGATGTTGAGGTCTTGAACAGTTACTTGATTCTACAGTAGTTTCAGGATGTGTTTCCCATAGAGATATCAAAGTTTTCACCTCACGGGGAATTACATTTTTCTATTGAGTTGGTACCAAGGGAAACACCATCATCAAAGGCACAATACAGGATGAGCACACCATAGTTATTAGAGCTAAATATGCAATTGAAGGAAATGCTTGAAAAAAGGTACATTAGGCCAAGTGTATCACCTTGGGGCACACCGATATTTTTTTTAAGAGATATGGTACTCTCAAGTTATTCATTATTACAGGGAGCTGAACAAGGTAACCATCAAGAACAAGTATCCATTTTCAAGGATTGATGACTTGTTTGATCAGGTGAAGGGAGCAATGGTGTTCTCAAAGATTGACTTGAGATTAGGATACCATCAGGTAAAAATTAAATAAGAGGATATCTACAAGACTTCTTTCAAGACCAATATGCTCATTATGAGTTTTTTGTTGTTCCATTTGGTTTGAATAAATCTCCAACTACTTTTTTTGTGCTTAGTGAATAGTATGTTGCATCCTTATCTGGATAAGTTTGTTATTGTGTTCATTTATGATATATTGATTTATTCTAAGAATGAGGAAAAGCATGTTGAACACTAAGAAATAGTGCTAATACTTCTAAGAGAGCATCAGTTGTATGCCAATATTATCAAGTGAAAATTATTTCAGACAAAGGTACATTACTTAGGGAATTTTGTTTCCAAGGAAGGCATAACGATGGATCCAGAAAAGGTAAGGGTTATCATGGAGTTAGTAGGTTAATTCATGGGGTTAGTAGGTTACTATAGGAAGTTCACCAGGAAATTCTCATGCATTGCATATCCTATCACATCATTGAAATGAAAAGGTAAGAAATTTGAATGGATAGAGGAGTGTGTAGCAAGTTTTTAACAATTGAAACAATTGTTGACAAATTCTCCAGTTCTTGCGATTGTAAATTTGGATAAGGAAATTGTGGTGTGTACATATGCTTGCAAGAGAGGACTTGTTTGAGTCCTGATGTAGGAGGGATAGGTGGTATGTTATGAATCAAGGAAATTGAATGAGCACGAGAAGAATTATGTTACACATGATCTTGAGTTGGCAATGATCATCCATGTGTTGAATATGTGGAGGCACCTTCTTGGTAGGAGGTTTGTATTGATGAGCGATTAGAATGAATTGAGGTACTAATTTGATCAACCAAATCGTAATGTCAGAAAAGATAGATCGTTTGTGATGATTATTGAGGTTGAATTTGAGATCAGATACATTAAAGGAAAGGAGAACAGGGTTAAATATTTTCTTAGCAAGTGGATACATGTAAATCACATAATAACTATGAGTTCTTATAGGACATATTTACAGGATCGTATCTTGTAGGAAGTATGACAGGATGATAGGTACATGGAGTTTCGGAACAAGTTACAACAAGGTATAGATGATCAAGATGTGGATTATCGTCTTACAACGGATGGTTTGATAATATTTAGGGATAGGATCTATGTGTCAGGCACCATCGATCTCAAGAAGCTTATCTCGAGGGAATTTCATGTTAAGCCATATTTAGGTCATCCATGATACCATAATACATTGACAACAGTGAAGAAATATTATCCAAATTTGAAGAAGGAAGTGGCACAATTTTTGGCAAGATGCTTGCATTTTCAATAGGTAAAAGCATATTGTAAGCATCTAGGTGGTGTTCTACAGTCGATTCCATTTCAAAAACAGAAATGGGAGGTCATATATATGTATTTCATTACATTTTTTTCGATTACATCTAGACAACATGATTCCTTCATGGTTTTGGTTGACAGGTTGATGAAGGTAGCAGACTTCATTCTAGTCAAATCTACTTGTTCGACTAATTATGTAACACAAGTATTCATCAGAGATGTAGTGAGGTTGCATGGCGTATCAAAGAATATTGTGTCAGACATGGATGGTACATTCACTTCTACATTTTGGAAAGAGTTATTTGAGGGTTTGGGTACCTTTAACACAATTGATCATCCAAAAATAGAAATAAATATAGAGAGGGTCAGCAAGATTTTGGAGGACATGTTGAGAATGCATCTGATGTATCAGCAGCGAAAGTGGGAATATTATATTCCACTGGTTCATTTTTCTTACAAAAATGGGTATTAGGAGTCACTGAGGATGAGTCTATTTGAGGCACTATCTAGACAAAGTTGTAATACTCATGTCAGTTGGAGTGATCCAGCGAACAAGGTGTTGATAAGACCATTCATGTTGGCATAAATGGAACAAGAAATGAAAACTATCAAGAAAAATCTAAAGACATCACATGAAAATCAAAAAAATTATGCAGATTGAATTAGGATGTTTAAGGAGTTTCGGGTTGAGGAACAGGTGTACTTGCGAATCAAGCCCAAGAAGAACTTATGAATCAAGAGCAAGAATAGCTCCTTGAGGATTCGATCATGATCCAAGGTGGAACCTCAGTATTGTGGGCCTTTCTAGATCATTGAGAGGATAAGAACAATGGCCTACATACTTGCACTACCTCTGGCAGTGAATTTCCTTGATGTTTTCCATGTTTCATTACTTAAAAGATATGTGAAAGGTATTGATCATGTTATTGATTGGTATATATTGTAGGTGGAGCTAGAAGGAGAATTCCATTCAAAATTTCAGTGTATTCTTCATAGAAATATGCTCATGCTCCGAAAATGAGCAACTAAGCAGGTTAAAGTGCAGTGGAAGCACTTTGGGCCCAATGAAGCTACATGGGAGATGGTTGATCAGATGAGGACTATGTATACTTTCGTTTTTGTCAGTTGAGGCAAAGCAGTTTTGGTATATGTATATATGTATATGGATGTAAATATCTCCATGAGTTGTGTTATAAACCTCCAATAAGAAATATCGGTGCCATGTTTTTATGGTGTCATGTTGGTTTTCTTTTCAGCTGGTTGTTCATTGTAAATATTGCAACGAGCTAAGTTATAAAGCTCCATGGGTAGTATGTTTTACTTTTCAACGGTCTTATTGGTTGTAGGTGTCATTCAACACTGACGAATGTGTTCCCCCAAGGAGGGGGATTCTGTAACAACCCTGGTCAAAAATCCATGTAATAAAGTTAATAAAGGAAAAAAATAACCAAGTTCATGGGACACACATTTCAAGCTGAATCTTGGGAAAAACATCCTAGTATGGGTGCTCATTTGGTTTATTATGGATAGGGGGGATTGGAAAAGGAAATGACAATGGTTTTGAAAAGGAAAGATGCATTAATTGGTATGTTATTTATGAAAATAATGGAATTTAGGAGAAAAGGAAGGTGAAATATCACAGGTTACATGTGGGGAGGAAAATGAAGGAAAATAATGGAAAATTGAAGAAATTAGAGGCCTTATTGATAAAAAGGCTTATGAGGATCAATAGACAACTTTTTGCAATTCAATTTTGAGTTCTCTCTCTCATACTCTTGGACACTTAGAGTATTCTTGGAGCACTCTAGCATTGGAGCAAGGAAAGGAAATGAAGGACAAAGAAGGCAAAGAAAATAAAAGATAAAGCAAGGAAAAGCGGGATCAAGCCGCTACAACGAGATTACTTGCAGGTATCAAGTTGCATGTATGTTTTATTTGCTAGTTCTAGCATGCATGTTACATGCATGTGTGTTTTGGTTCTCTTGTTGTCATTGGAATAGGTTTTTCTAGGTGTGATAATGGGCTTCAACCTTGCCTTTCCATTTTTGGATATCCATGGTGTGATGGGGTTTTCTTTTACTTGGTTGAGCTAGATTGTCAGATGGTTTTGAAACTGAGTGGGGTGGTATCAAGAGGAAACAAAAGGCCTAGGAATCCCTAGACCAGTGAAGGTGGGATCGCGGTAAAGTCAGATTGTGTTTTCCCTCGTTAGGCCTAGGAATCCTCATTCCGTGAATGTTGGGATATACGGTAAATCCTAGAGGGTGGAGTATCGTTGGGCCTAGGAAACCTCGACCAGTGAATGGCGGGATATATTGTAAAGCCTAGAGGTTGAAGATATAAAAATTCCTCATGGTTTATGTGGAGAGATCCAGATGCATCCATGCTTGTGTAGGACTAGTGATCCATGGATTGTCATATGGTGGGATTACAGTAAATCTTGGTACTTTATGTTTGTTGTTTGGGCCTAGGAATCCTTTGGTGAATTGTGGTAAATCCTTATTAATTTTTTTTTTTTTTGTTCAAAGTCCCACAATCATGCTTTGAATATGGCATGGGGGTGATTGGCTGAAAGAAAGATTTTGTTCAACCCAATCTATGGTCAGGTGGTACGTGGAAGTCTCTGACTTGGTTGGATTTTGTATATGTCAATAAGAGCTCCTTTCCTCTTGATTATTACATGTAAATCTGTTTTTTATTATGTTGTTATAATGTTTTTTCTATCATTGTTATTATGTTGGCTATATGTTGGTTATAAGCATGGTTTTATGAAAAATC
Source organism: Pinus albicaulis (assembly GCA_034641835.2). NCBI lineage: Eukaryota > Viridiplantae > Streptophyta > Pinopsida > Pinales > Pinaceae > Pinus > Pinus albicaulis. The sequence continues at coordinate 311,870,405 of CM076575.1, forward strand.
TTAGTCATGGCTCTCATCATGTTTTGATTATTAGGTGAATGAATAATGAATGTATGACCTAATATATGGTAATGCAAATATTATGAGAGGAAATCATTCCTTCTTGGTGATTCTCCGATATGTATGAATTCCATATGCTCATATGTGTTTAAATGACTTACAGATTGCATGTGCATGATGTTTTTGATGGAATGTTTGTCATGGTTAGGAATTTTTAGGTGAGGTAATTGTTCATGTTTTGCAAAAAAGGCCTTGGAATCACTTTATTTATAATTTCTAGAAGTTCCATGAGGTTCTGAGCAGAGGCCTGAGTCCTGGCCCTGAAAATGTAGCTCAGAATTTGCAGTTGTTGGCATCGAACTGCCTAAAAATTTATCTAGTTTCATACATTCCCTTATTGTGCATGTGACTGAAAGGTTTCAGTGGCATGGAGGGATTTTCATGAGTCGAACCGTGGGTCTAGTTCAGTAAATAATTAGGTTCTCTCAAGGATTTGACACGTAAAGGGGTTAGTTGGCTCCTGAAGGCGATATAGGAGGTCAAATCATATCATAGTAACTCATATTCACATTTTTACCCTAGTGTATTGGTTAGCTTGGGTAAATGTGGGAGGAGGTGGTTACACTATTTCTCTAGCTTTTAATTTTATGTCAACTTAGATTAACAAGTACACACAAAAAATCTCAACTTTGTACTCATTTCAGTTTTCTTAACTTCTTTCTTTTCATTCTTGGACAATTGGGACCTAGCCATTTTATGTGGTTCTATTTTTATTGGTGCATTATGACCTTGCAACGCATACAAAATCAATAGGGGGTGGTCGATGCCTCCAAGGAAGGTCGCGTGCAAAAGCCCAGGCATAGGAAGTCGTCGTTATCCTTAATTTTGCTAGCCCTCCTAAAATTCATGAAGATATTCACTAGCTTGAGGCCCTCACCACCAATGATCAACAAAATTCCTCTAATTTTGAAATCTTGGAGGAGGTACCCCATTGGGTTCTCAACCCTGGTCATACTAGGGGAAGATGGAGCGAATAACTAAACTCCATCACCCTACATTGGCAAATGAAAACCCTTTTGAGGAGGGTCTTCAAAGAGAAGCATCAGGAGTGGAATGATATTATTTCCACCTTGAATGAAATTAAGTAGGTCCAATGATATCAACATTCATGCTTGCCAATTATGGATGCCAAACTAGCCCACCTAGAGAGTCACCTCCAATGTGAACTTAAGTGTAGAAATTATACAAACAATATGTATACCAATGGATTCAATATAATAATGTAATACAATAGAGCAAGATATTGAATCCATCTACAATTAATTGTGGAAAATAAACATTATCACACAATCACACCAATTAAGAGAAAGAAGCAAATTAGTCGTACAACACAGATATTTTTCCTAGGGAAAGCTTGCTGCTCAAAACCCCTCTATCTCTATTGTATAATGAACCAAGGAATCATGAAACAATACAATGTACTCTTCTCACAAGAATATGTTGCACTATACTAACTGTCTCACACTGATCTGAAAACAATTGGGATAGTACATATCCAATTCTCAGCCTTTACTCAGCTTTCCTTGCTTACGCTATCCCTAGGAAATTAATCCCTATTAAATAGGATAATTAACTTTCATTGAATGTGAAATACATCATGGGCATCCTATGGTGTATATAATTGTGCCCAGGAAATTTGCTATAAATACAACTGAAAGATAACTTCCCTTTAACCTCTGTCTCAATTGGGTCTTCATCAGAACTGCCATGCATGCAACTATTAATAGTAAAAATCATCATTCACTTGACAGATCACTGCATGTGAATTAAATATGATTTAATTCACTTGACCTCTCACTAGTGCAACAATCAATTACAACTAGTTAGACTGAATTTAACTCACTTAATTGAGTTAACTGATTTCTCATGCATTAAACTAATACACTAACTGCAACATGGACTCTAAAACAAATAGAATCACTCTACATGCCTCACCAACCACCCTCAACTCTAATTTCATGAGCTAATTGAGTCTATCACAATCAATTAACTAGTAGAAGTGATTATGAGATAAGATTACAATTTATTGTCTATTTTATTTAAGGGATAAATAAATTTGACACACATTTCTTCTAATTTAATTAAGAAATAATTAAATAAAAAGCCTCCATGGTAGCCATTTATGGATGCCATTTTCTGGATGTTGTTTCTAGATGCCAATTTCGCTTTTTCTTGTTGCAAATTTCAACACTCCCTGTCAACAAGAAAGGAATCAATTTGTCTCAATCCACTACCTTTGGAATGTTCTTGCATGTAGCACTTTGACCTAGTGTTGTTCGCACATGAAACTCTACTAAAACTGAATAGCCTCCAACAACTGAATCAGTATAATGCATCTGTCCTTAGAGTCTTCTGACTACTAGATCCTACTGCACATGTCTACTAGGCTTTCTGCACTATTGATCTGCATCCATGCACTTTGCACTACTACCAACTCTGATTTGCGTTCCAGTATCTAACACCTCTCACTCTGATTTTTATCTTCCTAACATCTGACAGCATCAATCTAACCGATCCTTCTTGCTTATGTTGTACTTCGGGCTCCTCGTAGCCAGGTTTGATCCATGAGACCCACCATCTCAATGAATCTTGCCAAATTTCTTCTTGGGATTAATTCGACACATTGCCCCACCTCTCACCTGGAGGTATTGCTGTATGTACTCCCTCTTCCCTTATGGCTTGAAATTTCCCTCTCAAGGAGGTCTCCACTTGAGTGGAATCTTCCACTTGGTCTCATCTCTGCTTTTCCAATTATGGTTGCTCCACAACTTTATGAGATAGCTTCTGAGGCTGCATGTTGAGAGATAATTTCTCCTTCAAAACCACCAAATCACTAACCACTGCTTTGCTCCTTAAATCCTTGCATGCATCCTCAACCTCGAGAGCATATAGGTTCTTGACTCTTGAAATGATCTACTTCACATGTACCGTGGCTATGTGTTTAAGGAACACGTTTCCTTTTCTAAAAATCACCTCATAACCACGGTCTTCCAATACTGCTACGGAGATAAGATTATTCTTTAGGCCTGGAACATAAAAAAATTTTGCTAGTCTAAGATGGGAGCCATTCTTCTTCGTAAAGGTAACTGTACCTATCTAGGTCGTGTTATACCTCTCTTCATCTCCAAACTCTATGATTTGCAGGAGGTCCTTCTCCTCCACATCATTGAAGATATCTCTATCCCCCATAATATGGAACGAGGCACCACTGTCTAAATACCACATGCATCCCATTATAGTGTTGGCCATGCATGCAATGAGAGTAAAATCAAGCTCAAACTGTGAAGCCAATGCTTCACCCGCTGCAACTGCAGGCTCCTTCTTACTTTCCTTATTCTGTGGACAATTTGTAGCATAGTTCCAATGCTCGTGACAGTGAAAACATCTAATCTTGGACAAGTCTTTCTTGCCTGCTTCACCTTGGGATTTATTTCCCTTGGCCTTCTTTTCCTTACCATCCAAGGCACAATATTCCTCATCATTGGTCTTGGATGAGGATCTATCCCTGGTATTTCGCCTGAATTCTTCTTGTACCAAATCCGACCAAAGTCGCTCCCAATTTGGTAACTTCTCCCTCCCATTGACAGAGTCTTGATAACTATGCTAGCTCTTGGGAAGGCCTAGAAGTGTTAGGCTCACCAAGTCATCATTTGCTACAGTCACACCAACACTTCCAAGATCATATCGACATTGAGTGAACTTCGCCAAGTATGTTGGTACTGTCTCGCCCTCCTCCTTCTTGATTTTCGTGACCTTTCTTTTAACACCAATTTTCTTTGGTTGTTGTTGTTTTGAAACAGATCTGTCAAGGCCTTCCAATTACATATGGAGTCGCCTTGCCATGGATACTCGAGACAATGTGATCTCAAACTCCATCTAATAAGATCCTCCTCGCCCTTGCTACCTTATTTTCCCAAGAATCAAGAAGAGAGGCGTCTGCTGTTGTGGGCTTGGGAATATCGTTATCAATGAATTATTTCAACCCATTTTCCTCCAGAACTGCCCCCATTCTATGTTTTCATGCAATATAATTATAACTTCCCTCAAGTGCATATTCCAATCTTAATCCATTGAAATCCATCTTGATCTACCTATCGTACCAAAGCATATTTTTGCAAATTCAAATTTTGTTCAGCACAAACTCCATTTCTTCTCCACTATAGTGATTTTTGGCACTTTGATACCATGTAGAAAATATGTATACCAATGGATTCAATATGATCATTCAATATTCTTGAGAAACATACTAAATCCTTCTACAATTAATTGAGGAAAATAAACACCATCACACAATCACGCCAAGTAAGAGAAAGAAGCAAATAAATGGCACAACACAAATATTTTTCCTGGGGAAAGCTTGCTGCTCAAAACCCCTCTATCTCTATGTTATAATGAACCAAGGAATCATGAAACAATACAATGCACTCTTCTCACAAGAGTCTATTGCACTATCTTGGCTGTCTCACACTGATCTGGACAAAATTGGGCTAGTAATTAGCCAATTCTCAGCCTCTTCTCAGCTTATCTTGCTTACGCAATCCATAGGAAATTAGTCCCTATTAAATAGGATAATTAGCCTTCCTTGACTATGCAATACATCATGGGCATCCTATGGTGTATATAATTACGCCCAGGAAATTTGCTATAAATACAACTGATAGATAACTTCCCTTTAACCTCTGTCTCAACTGGGTCTTCATCAAAAATAACATGCATACATCTATTAATAGTAAATCATCAGTCACTTGAAAAATCACTGCATGTGAATTAAATATGATTTAATTCACTTGACCTCTCAAGAGTGCAACAATCAGTTACAACTAGTTATACTTCCTTTAACTCACTTAATTGAGTTAACTGATTTCTCATGCATTAAGCTAATACACTGACTGCAACTTGGACTCTGAAAAAATAGAATCACTCTACATGCCTCACAAACCACCCTCAACTCGAATTTCATGAGCTAAATAAGTCTATCACACTCAGTTAACTATTACAAGTGATTATGAGATAATATCACAATTTATTGTCCAACTTATTTAAGGGATAAATAAATTTGACACACATGTCTTCTAATTTAATTAAGAAATAATTGAATCAAAAGCCTCCATAGTAGCCATTCCTAGATGCCATTTTCTTGATGTTGTTTCTGGATGCCAATTTCACTGTTTCTTGTTGCAAATTTCAACATTAAGCCCTCACCTCCCACAGGGACTAGTGCCCGGGATCCACTTCCGGTGACTTCCTCAGACTCTTAATCTTACGTTATGGCTTTCGGTGGGTGTTTTACTTTTATATGCATCATAGTAGATGGTAGATTTTATTGTAATCAACAAATGGTGTTTATTTTGGTTAGCTCTTCAGTAAATGCTCAATATTTGGTTTCCCTCATGAAAAATTAAAACCGCAAGCTATAAACATTAGAACTATATTACTCTTAATGATATATTTTGAAATTTTAAACTAGTATAAATTAATCAAAAAAACAATTGTAAAATACAACCTTAAAATAATAATATATAATCAAAACTTAATTACTAATTTTAAAGAAATTAATAGCTAAATACACTTAATTTAAAAATTATTAAATCATTTTTTTATTACTAAGAATAATCTTTAGATACCTACTTTTTAATATAGCATTCAGTTTTCATAATATATTTAATATAGTTAAATTAAAATTCAATGAATTAAAGTTGATAGTTTTAAATTGAAAATTTATAATTAAAAGATAATAAGCTTCAATAAATATTATTTATTAATTTTTTAAAAATTTAATTAATATTTAATATAAATTTTCATTATGTTAAGATTTAATCTATAATTTAATATAGAAAAGATGTTGTAATATCTATAAAAGTGAAATACAAGTAAAAAAACCATAATATCAATTCAATTTAAAAAGTAATAACTAATAAAATTAATAATTCAATTCAATTCAATTTGTAATTTAAAGATTTTATTTTTATTAACACAATTAAAAATCTAAGGAATCATAATACATATATTATATTGAAATAAATTTCAATAATAATAATTAATATTTGTAACCATAATATTCAGAACATATACCACTTAAAAAATTTAATTAGAAAACATTGAAACTTATATATATATATATATATATATATATATATATATATATATATATATATATATATATATATATATATATATATAATACCTTACAACTTTATATTTAAATCTAATTAATAAACATAAACAAATTCAATATTTACAATTATATATATATTAACAAAGATCTATTTTAATTTTGGATCTACTAAGTGTAAAGAGAAATCAAATAAATCTAGATTCAAATTTTTTTCAAATTTTACACTAAAAAGAATGTTTGCATTTTAAGAAATTTGAACCCTATTAACACTTAATAAATCCAAAAATAAAATAAATATATACTAATTTAAACATTAAAAAAAAACTATACTAATATAAACATTATTAATAATTAATAATAATACAAATTAATTATATCTTATATAATATTGTTTGACTTATATTTTTATAATAAAATTTAAATTAAAATATAATAATTTAAAAATAAGAATATTTCCTATCCAACAATGATATATCATAACAATTTCTTATCCAAGAATGATATCCCATAACAATTATCTAATACAAGTTTATTGAATTTCACATCAACATCTAATAATTCATTGAATCTTACATTTAATGAATATCCAATTTCACATCAACATCCAATATAAATTCATTCAATATCACATTTAATGAATCATAGTAGCTTGACCTTCAAAACCAATGTGAAGGTGAAGTATGAATCATGCAACTTCACTATTATCCATCTAAATGTCAAGAATGGGTCAAAACTTAGTTTCAAGCTTTCCATTTCAATATATGATTCAATTTGGTAATGAATAAATTAGTGTCATAGTTTTTCATTTTAATACATTGACTTATTTATATTAGTTATGTAAAGTTTGAGGATCTAATAGTTAATTATTTACTGTCCAGTATTGTGTAAATCATTTATATATTGTGTAGAGCATGCTAGTGAAGGTTTCACGAAGGATTTATGAGATTCTTTATACATGTTTTCTTATTTCTGAATGTTGTTTCTTTTACATAAAACAAAGTTTATGTAAAAGGCCACTCTTATAGATGTGTGAATGATTTAGGATATGTTTATGTCTTAGAATCAGTACCGGCTATCTGTCACCTTTCATCTATCATAATCTACTCCCCTATATTACAAATTTGTCTATACAATATATACTTGCCATAACTTGCCAAATGCATGAAGGTCTAAAAGAGTTGAAATCATTTCAAACTCTTTAAGAAGCCATCCCACCATTCAAAATATTTTTCTTTGAAATGAACTATGATGTGTAAGGCTTACTCCTTTTCAGTCAAGAAGTGACTCCTTGTGCTAACATCTTTGGTGCCGTTTTTGGGGAGGAGAATTGAAGTTTATCCCTGGGTGAATGACAAATTTGTAATTCTGGTATTGAGGTGTACAATTCGAGCTGTCTTTTTAGGCTGCTATACACTTGGCGACTCCATTGTTGAAGTTTTGGCTCTGAGAAGGGATAGAACTAGGGCTAACCCACATTCCCCTTTGAGAATATCAGTCCCTGACCCTAAGAATCTAATCAAGAAAAATAGTAAATGAAATTTTGTTGCCTCTGCTACTGTTTTCTCAAAGGTTTTCCCTAAAGAAGTGCTACAAAATCTATCCCCTGATTTTGCAGAAAATTATGTACTTCCCTTGATTTCCATTCAACAAACAGTCTCTACATAAAGTGTTCGTGCTTCATCATATTATGTTCAAAATCCACCAATTTTTCTTCCACAAATCCAAACAACTCATACCAAGGCTGGTCAAAACCCACCCCCTAACCGAATGGATGCAATTGTTGCTGCCAAGTATGCCCCTTTAGTTTTACCTCAACCTATGAATGCATTACCTGCAAGAGATTATCTCAAGTATATGCCTAAATTTAGTGGTGAGGGAGAGGTAACAACTGAAGAAAACCTTGCTGATTATTATGCTTATGTTGACAATATGAATATTATGCATGAAGATGTTTGGATGATATTTTTGTTTAGAACCTTGAGGGTGATGTTAGGAAATGGTTCAAATCTTTGACAGCTAGTAGCATCACTGGAATTGAAACCCTAGATGATACATTTTTAAGGAAATGGGGTGATAAGAAATATTTTTATGTATTATATCACTAAATTTGGTGCAATCAAAAGAAAAGAAGGAAAATCAGTTTTTGATTTTTCTAAGAGATTCAATAAGATCTATAGAAAAATACCAATTGAAATCAAGCCTACTGAAGCTTCAGTATAAATCACTTATGTTGGTGCCTTTGATCCTGATTTTTTATTATTATTATTGAGAGAAATAAGATCTAAAACACTAACACAAATGAAATACAATTGCACTGGAGGTAGAATCTAATGTATTAGTAGTTGATAAGCTCAGAGGAGGGATTAACAGAGAAAAAAGGAAGCAAAAGGCTGAAGTTTCTTCTTCAAGAATTTCTGACATAGATCCTAAGCTAGATGAGATGACCAAGATGGTCAAGTCATTGACCACTGAGATGTATAATCTCAAGATGGAAGCAATATCAAATGCTACTAGAAATATTTCCTTTGACTAGCCTGATAGGTAGTAGTTTAGAAGACCTAATGCTTCTCAAATATTGTAACAAGAAATAAGAGATGTTGTTGATAAAAAATTGTAGCCCCATTTGCAGAATGCTATGTTTGAAGATCAAGAGGAAGCTGAAGGGTTGGACAAAGGTGTTGATATCAATTTTCTAAGAGGTAAATAAGGGTTGATTCATTTTACATAAGTAGAGTATGAAGACTTCATGTCATATACTCAAAATAATGAAGTGAGTTCTTATCATTCCATGATTGCAGTTGATCATCAATGTAGATACAAAATCAGATAAAAGAATATTGATGATAAATACAAGTCGTTGCACATCCAAAGAAGAATAAGGATACAATTAAAATTCTAGCAGAAAAGAAAGTAGTTGAACCAAGTAAGCCAGAAGCAACTAACCCTCCTTCACTTGAGGTGAAAATTTCTCACAAGCTGCTCCCTGCTTTCAATTTTGAAAATGAGATAAAAAATATTAAGATTCATGTTCCTCTTGTAGAACTCATGAAAAATAATGATTTCAAAAATACTTTGATAAAAGCTCTTCAGCCTCTACCTATCGAAGTAGCCTTTGATTTTGTTAACCTTCAAGATGACAAGACCACTGTTATTTTAGGTTCATTGGTAGAAGAAAAAGATGAATCTACTCCTCCCTTCTATCTATCTCTAAATATTCATGATAAGATCCTGCATAATTTATTAATGGACTAAGGAGCCTCACATAATTTAATGCCCAAGGTAGTCATGGATAAACTAGGTCTAGAAGTAACTAGATAATACCAAGATCTCTACTCTTTTGATTCCTGCAAATTCCAATGCCTTGGTCATCAAAGACCTTGCACAAAGCCTCTTTTAGTTACCCATGAGAGGGATGGTGATGGATATTGTTGTAGATAAAATTCCTCCTAGATTTTGTATGTTAATTTCTAGGTCATGGATTAGAAGATTGGGAGGAACTTTACAAATGGATTTCACTTATGCGATTATCCATTTTTTTTGGAGGAGAAAAAAGAAGAATTTATAGGGAATACTAGCTAGCATATATCATTAGTGACAAAAAACCACACTAATCATATGATTTATTCTAGAACAACTGATGTGGGTTCAAGCATTTTACATATGGATAATTCTTCCCTGCCTATAGAAAGTTTTTAGATTTTGAAGCATGCTGAAAAGCAAATCATCCTTGAGGGTTCTCAGGTGTGGAAAATGTGTTTTGATGGCTCATGTTCTAGAGAAGGAGATGGTGCAGGAATATTTCTCTTCTCCACTTTGAAAGAGAGCTCCACTTTTTCTTTCAAACTTGAATTTGAAGCAACTAACAATGTGGCTGAATATGAAGCTCTTTCAATTGGTTTAAAAACATCAAAAGACATTAATATCTCATAATTTTTTGTTTTTGGTGGTACTGAAATTATTATTCAATAGATCAGAAATTTTTATAAAACTAAGCATCCCAAACTTAGAGATTACTGGAATGCAGTATGGAGCATTATAGAACACTCATTAATGGCCTTTAACATTTATTTTTTTCCAAGAGAAAGTAATATTTTGGATGATTCACTTTCTATTTCAGCAAGCTCATTCAAAATTCCAATACCTATAAAGCTAAAATATGAAGTGGAAGTTAGGTTTAGACCTAGAATTCCTCATAATATCAAACGTTGGAAAGTTTTTGAGGATGACTAGGAGATTGGAAGATTCATTGAAGCTACTGAAGAAATTATTTTCATAAACATTGATCAGGATGAAGATCTCATGATGGATAACGATGATTATCAAGATAGCAAAAATCCAAAAAAACAGATTGTTGATTGGCCTATCATACAACTTCCTACCAATAATATTTCCAAGGGGTTAATCCCACTTGAGAAGCTTTTTGATCACAATGATGTTTAAGTTGAACCACAATTATCTGAAATAGATGCATAATTGGAAGGTTGCAATTTGGGTACAGAACTAGAGCCAAGGTATGTGAAGTTGTCAAAATATTTATAAGAAGAAAGAAATATTGAAAACCACAAGTTGTTTTGTCATTTTTTTGATTTTTTTTCCTGGAAATATGAGGGTATTAAGACATATGACACAACTATCATTGAGCATAGAATACCATTGAAATATGGTACTAATCCTTTCTGGAAAAAATTAAGACAAATCAATCCACTATTATTACCAATGATGGAGAAGGAAGTGAAGAAAATTTTGGATGCTAAAATCATCATTCCATTGAGATACTCAGATTGGGTTGCTAATATAGTTCCAGTAATAAATAAGAGTGGTGAAGTCATATTATATGTATATTTCAGGAATCTTAACAAATTCTCAAAGAAAGATAATTATCCATTTCCAAAGATGGAGCATATTCTTCAAAATGTAACAGGGTTAGAAATAATTTCCATGTTAGAGGGGTTATTCGAGTACAACTAAGTATCTATTTGGATGTAAGATTGAAAGAAGACAACATTCACTACTCATTGGGGAACATTCATGTATGCAAAGATGCCATTTCGGCTTATAAATGCTAGAGATACTTTCCAGTGTGCTATGGACTTTGCATTCAGTAGAGAAAAAGACAAATTCTTGGTCATCTATTTGGATGATATTATTGTTTTTTCAGCTTCAAATCAAGAGCACCTTCAACACTTGAGACAAGTATTTGTTAAATGCAGAATTTATGGTATATCATTGAATCCAAAGAAGTCTCATTTTTCTCTTAAAGAAGGTAAGATGTTGGGTCATGTAGTTTCTAATGATGGAGTGCGAATTGATCCCAAAAGAGTGATTGCAATTCAGGCCTTATCACTTCCAATATCCAAGAAAGAGATTCAATCTTTCCTTGGTAAGATAATTTTTTTAAGAAGATTCATTCCCAATTTTGCTGAATTTATGAAGCATATTACTTGCATGCTAAATAAGGAAAAAGAATCAAAGTGGACATTCGAAGCCAAAAATTCATTTGAGATGATAAAAGCACCTCAGTTGGTAAGCGTTGAATACTCAAATACTTTTTTAATATTCTCATTTGCCTCTCAAGATACTATTGTTGTTGTTTTATTACAAAAAGATGCAGAAAATAAGGAAGCTCCCATAGCATTTTTTCGCAGAGCCCTTAAAGATGCAGAATTGAAGTACGAAATGTTGGAAAAGAATGCTTATGCATTAGTTAAAGATCTGAATTCTTTTATATTTTATATTCTACATGCTCAAATTATTGTCTCAGTACCTTCATCTGTTGTTAGAGAAATATTAGTTCAGCCTGATATTAATGGAAAAATAATTAAGTGGGTGACTAAAGTTCTTGAATTTGATTTAGAGATAAAGCCTACCAAAATAATCAAAGGTCAAGTATTAGCCAAACTACTAAATGAAGAAAATTGTAGAGTTTTGGGCTTGAATTTCATGGATGATAATCTAGAAGATAAAATTTCAGAACCTATTGATAGCATGGCAACAGATGTAAAGCTTTTTGAGTGCATATGGTATAAGGATATCATTTATTTTCTACAACATTTTAAACCTCCTCCAAATTTTGATAAAAGCAGAGTGATATCTTTGAAACTAAAAACCATTAAATTTTGCATCAAGAACAATTGTTTATATTGTAAAGATCCTACAGGATTTTTTTTTGAGGTGCATTGACCCAGATGAGTCTAAGAAGGTTATGTTTGATATGCAAAATAGCATTTGTGGAGGTCATCACTATTGGAGAACTACTGCATACAAAATATTGAGAGTTGGCTATTTTTGGCCTAGCTTATTTTATGATGATGTGCAGAGGTGAGAGCATGTGAAAAATGTCAGAAGTTCACTGGTAAAAAACATTTGAAATATTTTCCTCTCAAGCCCATATTTTTTTATGCACCTTTCCAGTTATGTGGATTGGATTTCATTGGGGAAATTCATCCATATTCAAGTGGACAACATCATTGGATTCTTGTTTCAACTCATTATTTCACCAAGTGGATTGAAGCAATACCTACCAAGAATTCTATTCATAAAGTAATCATTAACTTTATGGAGGGAATCATAAACAGATTTGGATGTCCATCAAGGCTAGTAGCAAATAATGAAACTGCTTTTAAAGCTACACCATTGGTAAATTTATGTGAGATTATGGTATTCAACTTACTCACTCTAAGACTTACTATCCACAAAGAAATAGTTTAGTTGAATCATCTAACAAAAGTTTGGTCAGAATCATCACCAAGCTATTGGAAAAAAAATAAGAAAGTCTAGGACTCTAAATTGAAATTTTCTTTATGGGCTGAGAGGGTGAAAATAAAAAAAATATTAATACATCACCCTTTCAAATGGTTTATGGAACTGAGGCTATTTTTTCAGATCAATTAGCCATTCTTGTAGCCAAATATCTGCAAGATCATGAAGCTGAACCAAATGACATGAACCGAAGAAATTATCAGTTTGTAGAAGTGCGGCATAAGCGAAAACAACAATATGTTTTTGTAAGTAAATATCAGCAAGCTATAAATTAAGTCTTTGATAAAGGGACTAAAAAAGAAGATTTTCAGATTGGAGATCTGATGTTAAAATGGGGTGCACAACATCAAGACCCAGGTAAGCATTCAAAATTTGATGCTTTATGGCTTGGTATTTTATGAATCTCCAATATTTTGTAGAACAATAATTTTGAGTTGCAACATCTTGATGGGACATTAATTGTTTGGAGGCCCATTTAATGGGTGCTTCCTCAAAAAATTATTTTACTAAGGTTGTTGCTAGCATAAATTCACTGTAAATAATGGTGTGTTTCATAATAAGACTCTATAACCCAATGCCAAGCCAATGAAACTACAAAATATTCTTAGCGCTTCACAAGGAGATATCTATCCCCTGTGGATCCAATGTTAGCACAATTCTATGCTTAGTCATGTGTGTGTTTTAATTTTTTTGTTTTTAGGATAAAAAATTGTAATTTAAAAAAAAAAAATTAGAATGATGCCAAAATTTCTAGTAGATTATTTTTTATCCCTATCTGACAGTCTGTTTTAGTTATGTTTTATGTTTGTTATTCCTTTACCTAATTCTACCGAAAGTTCCAGTAACCTCCCCTGTTTTAAAAAAAATAAAAAATCACATCTGTTTTTGTGTTAGCCACATGTTTCCATCATCAACTAAGATTTATACCTTTTTATAATGAGCTATGCCATGTGATAGGAAAGGTTATATGTCTGAGTGATATCGAGTTAAATTGTGGTCATACATGGAGGAGTTAGGTGTCAATCCACAGTTATGAAGAACCAACCGTTGTTTGTCCTGTCAGTCATCCTAAGTCGTTGTGTCCACATTTCAAGGTATGTATTTAGTGTTAATATTAATTGTGGGTATATAATTTAATGTGGTGACCACTTGGTTAATCATGCATGAACGCTACCGGAATTTGAGGCCTGTCATAGGAATACAATGGACGTAATTGCCAACTCCAACTTTGTTCAGCTCTAGCCACCTGTTGCAGAGAATTTGAAACCAAGCTAGAAACTAAAAAATATCACGAGGTGTGGTATACGGTCTTGATATTTCCCATTATGAAAAGATCTTATGCATGGAAAGGTTAACCAACATATCATTTTAAATCACCAAAAGAAAGGGAAAACAATTACTTTCCGAATTCAACTATTGGTGAATAAGCAGCTTGAGGAGGAGACTCAGTGTTCAAACAATTTTCATTGAGGATTCAACAACACCTGTTAAGTAATTCCTTCTAATATTGACATCTATCATATTAAAAAAAACAACCTTCTTTATTGTTGAAGGTGACTAAAAAAGGAGGAAAAATTAAGCGTAATTGAACCTCAAGGGGATGATTTAATAGATGCCAATCTGAATGTGAGGATTTTTTTTGTACAGGCTCGATCATTTCCATTTTTTTCAAGGTTAGGAAGCTCTCATCTAGGAGTAACTAAGGAATTTTCCCTCTCATTTAATGGACAAGAAGAAAATGTTTATGGCCTAAGATTCTAGGTATCAATAAAATCCATTACTGAAGCTTTCCACCTCCCACAGGAAGGAGAGAAATGGTTCAAAAGCCAAGTTATCAATGGAGGAGACCTTAATAGCTTCATCAAGGATGAATACAAAGACCCTAAATGGGCTAAAGTGATTTCTAGCAGTTATCTCAAGGATGAATGCGTTGAAACTATCAAGCTCATTAAGATCTACCTTACTTTTGAGAGGAGGTATATTATTTTTTTTTTGTATCACATGAGGTTTTTGTTCACATTGAAAGTATGAAGACCCTCAACCTACATTTCTTCCTACTGAAAATATTGACTAAGATGTTAGCTAGGATACAAACCCATGCAGCAGCTTTAGAGTATAACATCTACCATCAAGCTCTTATCAAGGTGCTGGTTGTTGAAGAACTTAGAAGAAGAAACCAGACTTGGGAGCACTTCCTATTTTACAGGGCAGGACAACTTGCACCTACACAAAACATTCCTGCTCGGAAATCTCCAATCTCACAACAACATTCTCAACCTGCTAAGAAGAAGGGAAAAAGTCAGAAACCAACTACTTCATCAGTTGGTAAAAGGACTAAAAGAAAATATAAGAAGGTGAACATCTACAAGAAGGCTAAGGACAAAAAGGAAAATTCTCCCCAACCAAAGTTGAAGAGAATTTGGAAAAAGGAGAAGGTTCATCTACCAGCAAGCCCAAAATAAGATTCATATTGTGCCTCCTATTTCTCCTTTTCCAAAGGTATATGTCAGAGCACATAAAGGAAAGTCTTCAGTTGTAGAAAAATCAAAAGAACAAGTGCTTATGGAAGTTTCGGAAGCAAACCTTCAACAAACGGTTAATAAAAAGATATCAACGCCTTAGAAATAAGCCACTTCGAGGGGGCAACCTCCAATACATTACATAAATGAACAATTCTTGGATGATACAATTTACAAAACCTCCTTTCTATATATAGGAGTCCATGGGGCCATAATGTAATCCTAGCCGACCTAACAATAATAATTTAAGGGTACAATAATAACAAAATGGGGGTTACAAGGGTACAATAATAACAATAAGGGGGTTACACTAACAACAATAAGGGACTATACTAGTAATATAGGGACCTAACATGCCCCTCTCCTTCAAAAAAATTGTTGTCCTCAACGCTTGAGTAGCTCTGGGTGCTTTTGTATAAAATTCTCATCCTCCCATGTAGAATCTTCAGTGGGTAAGTTCTTCCACTTGATGAGATACTATGAAATTGATCGATTCCGTAGTTGTCAAGTTCTTATTTCCGTGACCGCTTCCGGTTCCAATATGATTTTTCCTTCCTCATCAAGTTCTGGAAATATTGTTTGAACTGGAAGATTTTCACCTATAACCTTCTTTAAGCACAAAACATGGAAAACTGGATGTACTTGCGAAGAAGCAGGAAGCTCCAATTTGTATGCCATAGTACCAATCTTTTGCAACACCTTGTAAGGACCATAGTACTTTGGCGATAATTTATTATCCTTCTTAGCTTGCTTGAGGGACATTTGTTTGTATGGTTGTAGCCGTAAAATACCCAATCTCCTACATCAAAACTTCTCTCGCTGCGATGTTGATCTGCCTGTTGTTTCATTCGATTTTGTGCCAAATTCAGGTTATCCTTTAAGAGTTGGAGAACTTCGTGCTGATGCTCGACGTGATCTTCCACTGCTTGAACCTTCAAATTTTCCCTTAAAGATGATGTGATCGATGGTGGATGATATCCATAAAGTGCCATAAATGGGGTCATTTTTGCTGCAGTATGGAAGGAAGTGTTATACCACCATTCACCGAGAGGTAACCACTTGACCCATTATGTTTGTTTATCAGATACAAAACAACGAAGATATCCTTCCAAACATTTATTTACTATCTATGTTTGACCATCAGATTGAGGATGATAAGATGAGCTATGAGCTAATTGAGTACCCAAACAAGAAAATAACTCCGTCCAAAAATTTCCCGTAGAAATGGGATCTCTGTCGCTCACAATAACCCTTGGGCTTCCATGTAGCTTTTGAATTTTGTCCACAAATGTAGTAGCAACTGTACTTGCTTTAAATGGACGAGTTAATGCACAAAAGTGTGCATACTTGGTAAGTCTATCAACTACCACCATGATGACATTCTTGCCTTCGGACTTCGGTAAACCTGTGATAAAATCCATTGAAATCTCCTCCCAACGTTGACTTGGAATAGATAAAGGTTGTAGAATTCCCGAGGTCTTAATTGTCTCCACTTTATTCTGCTAGCAAACCAAAAATTCTGCCACAAAATTTTGAATATCAGATTTAAGGCCATCCCAAAAAAAATCTTTCTTCACCCTATGGTAAGTTTTTAAAAATCCTGAGTGTCCTCCTAAAGGAGAAGTGTGCAATTCCAGAACAATCTTTTGTTTCAGTTGGGAATTCTTACAAAGATATAAGCGATATTTGTACCATAAGGAATCATTTTTCCAACTAAATGTATCAGATGTACTAGGATCTTGCTGCAACTTTTGAATGGGTGTCCATACATCTTTGTCCTTCTTCCATTCATCTCTTGCTTCGGTTATCCAATCTGGTTGGATAATAGAAATGGCACAAAGCAATTCTTCGACCTCTTCATTCTTTCTTGAGAGTGCATCTGCAACAACATTAAGCTTTCCTTTTCTGTAGATTATTTCAAAGTCATGTCCCAACATCTTTGTGACCCATTTTTGCTGCTCTTCTGAAGATAGTCTTTGTTTCAAAAAGTGTTTAAGACTATCATGATCAGTTTTTACCTTGAAGTGTCTTCCCATTAGGTAAGTTTTCCATTTCTTTAGTGCATGTAGTATTGCTAACATTTCCTTCTCATAAATACTTTTTTGTAAATACTTTCCTTTGATTGGACGACTTTCAAAAGCAATGGGTCTTCCTTCCTGCATTAAAACTGCACCAATTCCATTTCCTGAGGTATCACATTCCAAAATAAGGGTTTTTGTGAAGTCTGGCATAGCTAAGACCGGTGCTAGGCACATTGCCTCTTTAAGATGTTCAAAGGCCATAGTTGCTTCAGGAGTCCATGAAAATGCATATTTCTTTAATAATGTTGTTAGAGGTGCTGCTATTCTCCCATAATTCTTAACAAACTTGCGATAATAGCCTGTTAACCCGAGAAATCCTCGCAACTGCTTTATTGTCTTGGGGAATTTCCATTGCTTAATGGCTTTAATTTTGTTAGGGTCTACTTTAACACCCTCGTGAGATATAATATGACCTAGATATTCCACCTCTTGTACTCCAAAGAAACATTTGGATGTTTTTGCATATAATTGTTTCTCCTGCAATATTTTGAGCACCCTGTCAACATGTTCAACATGATCCTTCCAAGACCTGCTATAGATTAGTATATCATAAGAAAATACTAGCACAAATTTTCTAAGGAAGGGTTTGAAAATGGAATTCATCAACCCTTGAAATGTAGAAGGTGCATTGGTAAGGCCAAAAGGCATGACCAAAAATTCATAATGACCCTCATGAGTTCGAAATGCTGTTTTTGGAATATCTTCAGTCTTCATTCTAATTTGATGATATCCTGAACGAAGATCCAACTTGGTTAAATAAATTGCTCCATGTAATTCATCCAATAATTCATCAATCACAGGAATGGGAAATTTGTCTTTAATGGTGAGCTTATTGAGCTCCCTATAATCCAGACACATTTTCCATGATCCATCCTTCTTATGTACCAATACTACAGGAGCAGAGAAAGAACTTTGACTAGGTTGAATTATACCCGCCTCTAACATTTCTGCAATCATACGTTCAATTTCGCTCTTTTGGAAGTAAGGAAATATATAAGGCCTGATGTTTGGAGGAACACTTCCTGGAATCAAATGAATAGCATGATCATGATCATGAATAGGTGGGAGTCCTTTGAGAGTTTCAAACACCTTGGAATGATTGTCCACGACTTGTTGGAGATATGCCGAAATAGATGATTTTGGTGTCGGAACGTCTAGTGAACATAATTGTGCAATTACGCCTCGTTGTTCTTTCTTTAGAAGCTTTGTCATGAAATTAGAGCTTATTATCCTTCCTGGATTCTCTTCAATACCCCGTAATTCAACTTCCTTTCCTTCTGAAAAAAAATTCAAGAAAAGTTCTTGAAAATTAAAAGCTACCATCCCCAAAGATTGTAACCATTGTACTCCTAGTACAACATCAGCACCTCCCATAGGAATGGAAAGCATTGGACTAGTCAATACATATTCCCCCATGGTTAGCTTGATATTATGGCATTTTCCCGAGCAATTTATAGTTCCTCCATTTGCAACCATCACTTGACATTCTGGTGCTGGGTATAGGAAACAATTTAATTCCTTGGCTACCTTACAATGAATAAAATTATGGGTGCTACCTGAATCAATCAACACTATTACCCTTTTCTTCTTCATCCGTCCTGCTATCTTGAGAGTTTGAGGAGTGGTAATTCCTGCCAGTGCATTACATGATATGGTCGGATTCATTTCTTCCTCTTCTATGGCTAGTTCCTGGTGTATATCCTTGTCTTTTTCATTTTCTTCTTCTTCTTCACAATCTATGTAAAATAATTTCTTTTTAGCACACTTATGACCTTTAGTGTATTTTATATCACAACTGTAGCAAAGCCCTTTTGTTCTTTTTTCTTCCAATTGTTATGGTGTCAACCTTGTAGGTTGTGGAAATCTAGGCGTAGCAACACTTCCTTCTTTATAGAATTGAGTGGTAGGCTTCCTTGTCGCCATAATTTTACATTCAACTTTTCTTGCCAACCCGAATGCCTTCTCCAATGAATCAGGTTCCAAAACGCGAACTTCATGTTGGATGTTATCCTTTAAAGTGCCTATGAAGAGATCAATCCTGTGTTCCTCTGGAATATCAGTTACCCTTATATTCAATTTTGGAAGTCCTCAATGTGCTGCCCCACTAAACCCTTTTGTTTGAGATTTATCAATTGGCTAAAGAAGGTGTTGCTCTTTGTATCCTCATAATGTGCTATCATTTCCTCCGTAAAAATTGACCAAGTGACAATTTTTTTGCGGGAGCAAAGCCATCGATACCATACAAATGTATTTTGTTCTAAATGTAAAGTTGCAATGCGTACCTTTTGTGTGTTTTGCACGTTATGGAGATCAAAATATTGCTCAATCTGTAGTATCCATGTTACAGGATCCTTTCCATCAAACTTCCTCATATCCATCTTTGGAATATGGTGGTTCTTCCCGCCAACATTAGAGTTTATGAAATCACAATTAACATTTATTTTTTTCTCATCATGAGGTTATTCTACTATCTTTTCACCATTAGGAAATCTTTCTTGTATCAACTTTGTCAAACCTTCCATGTCTGCTTTTAGAAAATTCTTCATGTTTTCCATTTTCTCATCGATCTTAGCTTCCATGTCATCCATCTTAGATTCCATGCCAACCTCCATGCCATCCATATTAGCTTGCACGCCATCCATCTTAGCTTCCACGCCTTTCTTCAAACCGTCCATCTTCACTTCCACGCCATCCATCTTAGCTTCCATGCCTTTCTTCAAAACTTCCATTTCATTTTTTGTTTCTCTTTGCGAGAGTGAAATTTGTTGCACTTG
Organism: Pinus albicaulis; assembly: GCA_034641835.2. Taxonomy (NCBI): domain Eukaryota; kingdom Viridiplantae; phylum Streptophyta; class Pinopsida; order Pinales; family Pinaceae; genus Pinus; species Pinus albicaulis. The sequence continues at coordinate 311,890,713 of CM076575.1, forward strand.
CTCTTGTAATTTTGATAGATAATGCTGCAATTCTTCATCTTCATGAGTCATGGTAGAGCCTTCTGAGGGCTTAATGGGTGTTGAATTCTTTTTAGGCGCCATTTTAGAATCCAATATTGATACCTTTTACTTTCTTTTAGGATCTTGATATTGAAATTGAATTATCTCTGTAATTGAAAATCTTCAATATCTAAAATTCAGCCCTGTAGTATCCCTCTAAATATTCTTTCAAATGCCATAGGTATGATGTAATTTGGATTCCCCAAGACAAATTTGTGTCCAATCTCCCACAATGACCTAATTCTGGACTGGTTCAGTAGAGCAAACTTGTAGGACTTTCCACGTGTCATTGTTTTGTCCTTTTTCCCTGAAATTGATAGCCCAGAAACTAAAGTCCGTGCACTTGCGACCACTTTTTACGGCACTCAAATCCACTACCCAGAGAGAGAGTTATTGAACTTTTCCCACGATAACCTCTTTGAGATGAAATTCGGGAGCCTGAAAAAGCACTACCTTCCACAGATCATATCTCCAAAAATATTGCAAACCAAGCTCTGAAATTGTTTGAAGACTTTCCTCAGGATTTCAGCTTCGCACCATACGAATTTTAGATTCTGAACCTTCGTAGAAAAAAATTTATAGCGAAAATTCCACGATGACTTGTTTAGGAGCTTGAAAAAAGACCTAACTTCCACAGATGATATCTCCGAAAATATTGCAAACAAAGCTCTGAAATTTTTAGAAAATCTTCCTCAGGATTTTAGCTTCGTACCCTAAAAGTTTCAGCTTCTGAAACTTCGTATAAAAAACGTTATAGCGAAAATAACACGATGACCTGCTCGGAGCAGCGAAACCCTAGAATCCCAATCTCTGATACCAAATGTTGTGTAACCAGCTCCAGAAATAGAAGAAAAAGATATCAACGCCTTAGAAATAAGCCACTTCGAGGGGGAAACCTCCAATACATTACATAAATGAACAATTCTTGGATGATACAATTTACAAAACCTCCTTTCTATATATAGGAGTCCATGGGGCCATAATGTAATCCTAGTAGGCCACAATGTAATCCTAGCCGACCTAACAATAATAATTTAAGGGCATAATAATAACAAAATGGGGGTTACAAGGGTACAATAATAACAATAAGGGGGTTACACTAACAACAATAAGGGACTATACTAGTAATATAGGGACCTAACATTCCACCTCCCACATGAAGGAGAGAAATGGTTCAAAAGCCAAGTTATCAATGGAGGAGACCTTAATAGCTTCATCAAGAATGAATACAAAGACCCTAAATGGGCTAAAGTCATTTCTAGTAGTTATCTCAAGGATGAATGCGTTGAAACTGTCAACCTCATTAAGATATACCTTACTTTTGAGAGGAGGTATATTATTTTTTTTCTGTATCACATGAGGTTTTTGTTCACATTGAAAGTATGAAGACCCTCAACCTACATTTCTTCCTACTGAAAATATTGACTAAGATGTTAGCTAGGATACAAACCCATGTAGCAGCTTCAGAGTATAACATCTACCATCAAGCTCTTATCAAGGTGCTGGTTGTTGAAGAACTCAGAAGAAGAAACCAGACTTGGGAGCACTTCCTATTTTACACGGAAGGACAACTTGCACCTACACAAAAAATTCCTGCTCGGAAATCTCCAACCTCACAGCAACATTCTCAACCTGCTAAGAAGAAGGGAAAAAGTCAGAAACCAACTACTTCATCAGTTGGTAAAAGGACTAAAAGAAAATCTAAGAAGGTGAACATCTACAAGAAGGCTAAGGACAAAAAGGAAAATTCTCCCCAACCAAAGTTGAAGAGAATTTGGAAAAAGGAGAAGGTTTATCTACTAGCAAGCCCAAAATAAGATTCATATTGTGCCTCCTATTTCTCCTTTTCCAAAGGTATATGTCAGAGCACATAAGGGAAAGTCTGCAGTTGTAGAAAAATCAAAAGAACAAGTTCTTATGGAAGTTTCGGAAGCAAACCTTCAACAAAAGGTTCAGAAGGACTATCAACCCACAAAATCATCTAAGGAGCTTTTGAAGGATGAAAGATATGATATTAGCATCAAGAAAAGACAAAAATATGCAAGACAAGTTTTTGGTAGCAGGAAAAGACATATAATAGCTAGCAACAAATTCAGGCTAAAATCCAAAGCCCTTCATAACCCAAGCTTAATGACAAAAGTTATAGATATTGAGAGGAAATATGAAGGGTTATAGACTGTAACTTCTTCAATTGCAGAATCTAGTGGGTTCAAGAGGAAAGATAAGGGTAAATCCCCTTCAAAGCAACAAAGAGGATCCTCCAAAAGAAGAAAAATCCATAAGAGCTCAGAAGAGAAAAAGGCCATTGCAAAAGAGATAGCCACCAGAACTACAATGTCAAAATAAGCAGTTGACAGAAAAACGTATTTAGACAAGCTTGAAGAAGTTGTAGCTCACATGGAGGAGAGGTGAAATAATGTCCCATTGAAGTATATTTTTTCCTATTGTTATATCTTGGAAAAGCTCAATTTTTAGAGTTTTTTAGTCTTCACAGAGTTTTTCAAGTATCATGTTATGCATTTTTTTAAGAGGAAATAGAGCATACCGAATTATCTAGTAGCATTACAGTTTTTGTGTAGTTACAGGGTTTTACTGGAAGTTTCGGTAGCATCTTCTTTAAATTATTTTTGACAGCTGTCAGCAAAATTTTTGAGCTAGTCCAAGGATGATAAGGACTCATAATGATATGGACATGTCAAGTGATGGTTGATAAATTTTTTTGAGGTTTTTAAATAACATTTTTAATGAAGCTACATGGGTTTTAAAGAACCAAGATGATGGAGAGACAAATCAACATAAAATCAGGCAGGTTTCCAGCACACTCAACAACACGATTCAAATTGTCTTCTTTCTTCCTATCTACATCTGTCATGTTAGTTATATTTCGATAGGATATGTCTTTAGTATCCTATAACTCCTATGTAATGAGAGGAAGAGTGGATACTTATTTTTAGGAGATATGGAGTTGGTGCCTCTCTCTATAAATATCATTTGTAAATTCCATTTCATGGTTGGATTTTGGTCAGCCTGAAGAATTTTTCATAATAAAGAAAACTCATTTTGTAATTCACGCTGGAGGACTTTGTGTTTCAAGGACTATCTAATGTATGGTGTGTTTTTCTTGTTATTTCATTCATCTAATTTATGAGTTTCAAAAAGTAGCATGTAAGAGTAAGAGAACTATTAGAGGATCTAATAGTTAATTATCTATTGTCCAGTCTTCTACAAATCATGTATATATTGTGTAGGGCATGCTATTGAATGTTTCATGATATTCTTTATACATGTTTTCTGATTTCTGAATGTTGTTTCTTTTACATAAAACAAATTTTATGTAGAAGGCCACTCTTATAGCTGTGTGACTGATTTAGGATATGTTTATGTCTTAGACTAAGTACCATCTATCTATCACCTTTCATATTTCACAATATTCTCCCCTATACTACAAATTTTTCCATACAATTTATACTTGCCACAACTTGCCACATGCATGAAGGTCTAAAAGAGTTGAAATCATTTCAAACTCTTTAAAAAGCCATTCCGCCATTCAAAATATTTTGCTTTGAAATGAACTATGATGTATAAGGCTTACCCCTTTTTAGTCAAGGAGTAACTCCTTGCACTAACACCATACATGTTGGGAAAAATGGAATAGGAAATGAATGCTATCAAGAAAAATCTAAAGATATCACAGGAAAAGTAGAAAAGTTATGCAGATCGAATTAGGATGTTTAAGGAGTTTTAGGTTGTGGAATAGGTATAATTGCGAATCAAGCCCAAGAAAAAATTGTGCATCAAGCCCAAGAAGAGATTCTTGATTATTGGATCATGTTCCAAGGTGGCACCTCAGTATTGCGGACCTTTCGAGATCATTGAGAGGATTGGAACAATGGCCTACATACTTGCAAAACTTATGGCAGTGAATTTCCATGATATTTTCCATGTTTCATTGCTTAAAATATATGTGAAATGTGTTTATCATTTTATTGATTGATGTGTATTGTAGGTGGATCCAGAAGGAGAATTCCATTAAAAATATCAGTGTATTTTTCATATAAATATGCTCATGCTCTGGAAGTGAGTAATCGAGTAGGTTAAAGTGTAGTGGAAGAACTTTGGTCCCAATGATGCTACATGGGAGATGGTTGATCAGATGAGGACTATGTATCCTTTTGTGTTTGTCAGTTGAGGCAAAGTAGTTTTGGTATATGTATATATGTATATGGATGTAAATATCGCCATGAGTTGTGTTATAAGGCTCCACTAAGCAATATGGGTGCCAGGTTTTTATGGTGTCACATTGGTTTGATTTTTAGTGAGTTGTTCATTGTAAATATTGCAAAAAGCTAATTTATAAATATCCATGGGTAGTATGTTTTACTTTTCAGCATTATTTTTGGTTGTAGGTGTCATTCAACACCGACGACTGTGTTCCCCCAAGGAGGAGTGTTCTATAACAAACCTGGTCAAAAATCCATGTAATAAAGTTAATAAAGGAAAAAATAACCAAGGTCATGGGACATGCATTTCAAGTTGATTGTTCGGAAAAACATCCTAGTATGGGTGCTCATTTGGTTTATTATGGCTAGGGGGAATTGTTAAAGGCAATGACAAAGGCTTTGAAAATGAAAGATGCATTAATTGGCATGTTATTTATGAAAATAATGGAAGTTACGAGAATAGGAAGGTGAAAGGTCATAGGTTGCATGTGGGGAGGAAAATGAAGGAAAATAATGGAAAATTGAAGAAATTAGAGGCCTTGTTGATAAAAAGGCATATGAGGATTAGTACACAGCTTTTTGCAGTTCAATTTTGAGTTCTCTCTCTCATAATATTGGACACCTAGGGTATTCTTAGAGCAAGGAAAGAAAATGAAGGACAAAGAAGGAAAAGAAAAGAAAATATCAAGCAAGTAAAAGTGGGATCAATCCGCTACAATGAGATTACTTGTAGGTATCAAGTTGAATGTATTATTTATTTTCTAGTTCTAGCATGCATGGTACGTGCATGTGTATTTTTGGTTCTCTTGTTATCGTTGGCATGGTTTTTTCTAGGTGTGATAGTGGTTTTCAGCCTCACCTTTCCATTTATGGATATCCATGGTGTGATGGGGTTTTATTTTACTTGGTTGAGATAGATTTTTGGATGGTTTTGAAACTGAGTGGGGTGGTATCAGGAGTAAACACAAGGCCTAGAAATCCTTGGACCAGTGAAGGTGGGATTTTTGTAAAGTTAGATTGTGTATGACCTTGGTAGGCCTAAGAATCCTCGACCAGTGAATGTTGAGATATACGGTAAAGCCTAAAGGGAAAAGTCTTGTTAGGCCTAGGATGCCTTGACTAGTGAATAGCGGGATATATTGTAAAGCCTAGAGGTTGGATACATAAAAATTCCTCATGATTTATTTGGAAAGATCCAGAGTCATCCATGCTTGCATAAGCCTAGTGATACATGTTTTGGCATATGGTGGGATTGCGGTAAATTCTGGTAGTGTATGCTTGTTATTTGGGCCTAGGAATCCCTTGGAGGGCTTGGGCCTAGGAATCCTTTGGTGGATTGTGTTAAAGCTTTAGTAAGTCCTGGTTGTTTTGTTGAAAGTCCCACATTCATGCTTGGAATATGGCATGGGGGTGATTGGTTGAAAGAAATATTTGGTCAAGCCCAATCTATGGTCAAGTGGTACGTGGAAGTCTCTGACTTGGTTGGATTTTTCATATGTTAATAAGAACTCCTTTCCTCTTCAGTATTACATGTAAATGTGTTTGTTATTATGTGGTTATAATGGTTTTCCTATCATTTTTATTATGTTGGTTATATGTTGGTTATAAGCATGGTTTTATGAAAAATATTAGTCATGGATCTGATCATGTTTTGATTAGTAGGTGAATGAATAATGAATGTATGACCTAATAGGTGGTAATGCACCTATTATGAGAGGAAATAAGTCCTTCTTGGTGATTCTTAGATAAGTATGAAGTCCCTATGCTCATATGTGTTTATATGACCTATAGATTGCATGTGCATGATTTTTTTGATGGAATTTTTTTCATGGTTAGGATTTTTCAGGTGAGGTACCTGTTCATGATTTGCAATAAATGCCTTGGTATCATGTTATTTATTATTTCTAGAAGTTTCATGAGGTTCTGAACAAAGGCCTGAGTCTTGACCTTGAAAAGGTGGCTCCAAATTTGTGGTCGTTGGTAGAGAACTGCCTTAAAATTTCTCCAGTTGCATGGATTCCCTCAGTTGTATGGAGGGATTTTCATGAGTGTAGTTGTGGGTCTAGTTCAGTAAAGAATCAGGTTCTCTGAAGGATTTGACATGTAGAGGGGTTTGTTGGCTCCTGAAGGTTTTGTAGCTTCTGAGGGAGGTATTTAAAGTGTTGATCCATCAGTTCCACTCCCTTAAGGTGATCTAGGAGGTCAAATCATATCAGAGTAACTCATATTCACATGTTTACCCTAGTAGAACAGTTGGCTTCGATAAATGTGGGAGGAGTTGGTTACATTATTTCTCTGGATTTTAATTTTATGTTGACCTATACAAACTAGTATGCACAAAAACTCTCAACTTACTCATTTCAGTTTTCTTAGCTTCTTTCTTTTCATTCTTGGACAATTGGGAACTAGCCATTTTATGTGGTTCTATTTTTATTGGTGCATTATGCCCTTGTAACACATACAAAATCAACAGGGGGTGGTCGATGCCTACAAGGAAGGTCGCATGCAAAATCCTAGGCATAGGAAGTTGTCATTATCTTTAATTTTTCAAACCCTCTTGAAATTCATGGAGAGATTCACTAGCTCGAGGCCCTCACCACCAATGATTGACAAAATTTCTATAATTTTGAAATCTTGGAGGAGGTATCCCATTGGGTTCTCAACCCTGGTCATACTAGGGGAAGATGGAGTGAATACTTGAGCTCCATCACCCTACATTGGCAAATGAAAACCCTTTTGGGAAGGGTCTTAAAAGAGAAGCATGAGGAGTGGAATGATATTATTTCTACCTTGAATGAAATTAAGTAGGTCCAATGATCTCAGCATTCATGCTTGGAGAGTATGGATGCCAAACTAGCCCACCTAGAGAGTCACCTCCAATGTGAACTTAAGCCCTCACCTCCCACAGGGACGAGTTCCCAGGATCCACCTTCGGTGACTTCCTAGGACTCTTAATCTTATGTTATGGCTTTCGGTGAGTGTTTTACTTTTATATGCAGCATAGTAAATGGTCGATTTTATTGTAATTAACAATTGGTAATAATAATATATAATAAAAACTTAATTAATAATTTTAAAGTAGATTAATAGCTAAATATATTCAATCTAAGATTATTAAATCAATTTTTTATTACTAAGAATACGCTTTTATATACATACTTTTTAATATAACATTCAATTTTCATAATAGATTTAATATACCTAAATTAAAATTCAATGTATTAAAGTTAATAGTTTTAAATGAAATTTAATAATTAAAAGATAGTAATTTTCAGTTATTTTTTAATTTTTAATTTTTTAATTAATATTTAATATAAATTTATTTCAATTTAATATAATTTTTTATTATATTAAGAGTTTCACTACAATTTAATATAGGAGAGATGTTGCATTATCTATAAATGAACTTAAATATTTAAATATTGATTGAATATGGAAGAGATGTTGTAATATCCATAAAATGAAATATACCTAAAAAAATTATTAATTCAATTTAAAAAATATAAATAATAAAATTAATAATTCAATTCATTTCAATTTGTGATTTTTTTTAATTAATAAAATAACAAACCTAAGAAATCACAATACACATATTACATTGAAATAAATTTCAATAATAATGATTATTATTTGTAATTATAATATTCAGAACATATACCACTTAGGAAATTTAATTAGAAAACATTCATATATATATATATATATATATATATATATATATATATATAACTTTTATTCATATATATATATATATATATATATATATATATATATATATATATATATATATATTTTGCACACTTTTGTGTGGTATATACAAAATGTATTTTCCTTTTATATTAAATTAAAGTATTATTTTTTTCACATGATTCAGGATATATATATATATATATATATATATGGGGTGCAACACCATATAAATTGTAATTATAATTCATATTTATATCTATCACAATTTTATATTTCAATTTAATTAATAAACATATACAAATTTAATATTTATAATTAAAAAATATATATATTTATATAAGAATTAACAAAGATCTACTTAAATTTTAGATCTATTAAGTGTATAAAGAAATCAAATATCTCTAAATTCATTTTTTTTTCAAATTTTAAACTCAAAACATTATTTGCATTTTAAGAAATTTGAACCCTTTAACACTTAATAAATCCAAAATTAAAATAAATATATACTAATATAAACATATTAGATTATAAATCTTTCGAGAAATTACATGAAAATTTTAGGACCAACACGTTTCAAACTACCAAATATTTATTAATATAAACATTATTAATAATTAATAATAATATAAATTAATTAAATACTAATATAAAAATTATTAATAATTAATATTACTATAAATTAATTAAATCTTATATATAATTGTTTGACTTATATTTTTAAATAAGCTTCAAATTAAAATATAATAATTTAAAATAATAACCTTTCGTATCCAACAATGATATCTTATACAAGTTTATTAAAACAATGATATCAACCTCTAATTCATAGAATCTCACATTTAATGAATATTGAATTTCACATCAACATCCAATATAAATTCATTCAATCTCACATTTAATGAATCATGGCAGCTTGACCTTCAAAACCAATGTGAAGGTCAAGTATGAATCATGCCACTTCACTATTATCCATTTAAATGTCAAGAATGGGTCAAAACTTAGTGTCAAACTTTATATATGATTCAATTTGTTAACGAATAAATTAATCTCTTTGTATTTCATTTTAATGCATCGACTTATTTATATTAGTTCTATACTTGAGAATAACTTTAAAATGGTAATGAATAAATTAATATATTGATTTTTTATATCAATGTATAATTCAATTAGGTAACATATAAATAATTTTTGTATTAAAAAAACTTGAATATATATAAATTTTATATTATTAAAATATAATATTTAAATGTAAATTTTTTTAAAACATTTTTAAGTTACTTGTTTTAGGTCACAGAAATAGAATATTCTAAAGGAATTATATTTGAATAGAAACTTAATTAAAATTAGACAAAGTAGAACCTGCAAGTGTTGATTGGAGAATTCACTACTTTATTAATGAATAGTGTCGAAGAAATAAATACATGACTTTTCTCTATTATTCCTATAGGTCGATTAAACAGATGCCTCCAATTCCTATAAGGAATAGGTTCCTTCTAAGAACTCCAATCTCACATATTTTGATTCCTAGTTCACTATCATGGCTCCTTAAAAGGGTAAAAAGAAGGTAAAAAGAAAGAGATTGTTTTATACAGAGTAAGAAATGACATTATGTTAGTAATGTAATCATTATTTTGTAAATGGAATATATATATATATATATATATATATATATATATATATATATATATATATATATATATATATATAATTGTATTATACATTGAGAACCTTATTTAGTTGTATCATACTTTGAGCACCTCAAAAATGTAAATGTCAATTCATAATGAATAGAAAATATAAAATTACACATAAATATATTAACTTTTATTTCAATATATTAATCTTATTTATATTAATTTTATTAGAAATTATAATATTTTTCAATAATTTTGAAATCATTCCCAAATGAATAATGTATTATTTAATTTATTTATTAAGATAATTTAAAAAAAAAATCATTGTACATAATTTTTTATTGGTTGTCTTAAGGGGCCTTTCAATTGGTAATTGAAGTAATATGAGTTCTGAGAAAATTAAGACATCCAAGGTTCAAATTCCCCTAATTGTGACCTGGTTTATGGAGATGAGGACATTGCATAAACCCTCAAAGATTTACTAGTAACTATGTTTCAAGTAGGCTTCTAGGTTCCTCTCGGATACTAAAAAAATAAAAATAAAAATAAAATTGGTTGATTGAAGGTTCAAAATGTTTTAAGCTTTCCACAATCAATCTCTTCTCAAGAGGCATCTATATAACATGATAAATAATTACTTGTAAAATATATTTTCAAATTTCCAAAAAAACAACAGTAACTCCGTGCTCATTAGTGAGAATGGAGATTTCATAGGATGCAATGTAAACAGAGGTTGTAGATGTTTGAAGCTTTTATTTAATATTTTTGTCTTGGTAAATTATTTATTTATGGCTTCGCATTAATTTTCCTTGAAATTATATGCAAAAGAAATCTAATCTAAATCCAACATTCTCATCTACACTTCTCACCCTCAAATCTACGAATTCTTCTTCAATTCATTACCTTCTTTTTCTTGAAAAATCTCCTTTAATTTAATTCAATGGATTTTCTCTTCATATCCCACATGACCCTTGGTCGATCTAAGATGTGATGATCTTTATGATTTTTAAATTTTTTTGAAATGAGTTATGCATTAATTTTTGGGGGATTTCCAACTTCATGATCTAGGATCTAAACAAATAAGGAAAGGCATGATATTAGAAAATATGAGTAGTATTGAGAAGACATTCCAACTCATTTATGCAGTAGAGTGGAATGTCGATATGTTCAAGAATGTAGCAGATTGCCACATTAATGCCCATACCAATAAAAGCAATTCAATCTAAGGTGTGGTGATCTTTGGGATTCTTGCAATGATTTTTGGGGTTTTCACATCTTTTGTGAATGGTTTCCATGGTGATAATAGGGTATATATTTATTTATGTAGTTTGTGAAGGTTCACATCAAATGTATTTAGAGTTTCAAGAACTTTCCCTTCACACCACAATCTAAGATCTAGATTATGAATCAAAGATGTTATATACTTTGTACGAGGAGTGACATTTTAACATATTCATATTATAAGATCTTTTTGATCAATATTTCTTGATTAATTTGAAGGTAAAAATTTTCTTTTTTAAATGTACTAAATGTTCCTTATGAAGACCCAAAAAAATTAAGAGTTTAAAATCAATTGAAGATGTGGTGATTCCTTACATAAGGCTAATCACGATGGTTTCTCCTTCAGAATATAAAGGGTTACTAAAAATTTAAAAAAAGTGGATGTGTTTTTTATTTTCATTTGATATACCTATGTCTCAGACACACCTAGCATTTTCTGAAAAATAGGTCATTCACCTAAGCTATTGTCACTTTTCATTTTTCTTTCCTAAATTTATCCATTATATCCTTTCTCCATTTTTATCATTTTCCTATTTATTTTTTACCTTTACCATTTAATCTTTTTCCTTTTCGATTTATAACTAACCATTATCCATTTCCATTACTTTTTATCTACCCGAACATTATGATGGAATTTAAAAAAAACTATACTAATATAAACATTATTAATAATTAATAATAATACAAATTAATTAAATCTTATATAATATTGTTTGAATTAAAAATAAGAATATTTCCTATACAACAATGATATGTCATAACAATTTCATATCCAAGAATGATATCCCATAACAATTATCTAATACAAGTTTATTGAATTTCACATCAACATCTAATAACTCATTGAATCTCACATTTAATGAATATCTAATTTCACATCAACATCCAATATAAATTCATTCAATATAACATTTAATGAATCATGGTAGCTTAACCTTCAAAACCGATGTGAAGGTCAAGCATGAATCATGAAACTTCACTATTATCCATCTAAATGTCAAGAATGGGTCAAAACTTGGTGTCAAGCTTTCCATTTCAATATATGATTCAATTTGGTAACGAATAAATTAATGTCTTAGTTTTTCATTTTAATACATCGACTTATTTATATTAGTTATATAAAGTTTGAGGATATAATAGTTAATTATTTACTGTCGAGTCTTGTGCAAATCATTTATATATTATGTAGAGCATGCTAGTGAAGGTTTCATGAAGGATTTATGAGATTCTTTATACATGTTTTGTGATTTCTGAATGTTGTTTCTTTTACATAAAACAAAGTTTATGTAAAAGGCCACTCTTATTTACGTGTGAATGATTTAGGATATGTTTATGTCTTAGAATCAGTACTAGCTATTTGTCACCTTTCATCTGTCATAATCTACTCCCCTATACTACAAATTTGTCCATACAATATATACTTGCCACAACTTGCCAAATGCATGAAGGTCTAAAAGAGTTGAAATCATTTCAAACTCTCTAAGAAGCCATCCCACCATTCAAAATCTTTTGCTTTGAAATGAACTATAATGTGTAAGGCTTACTCATTTTCAGTCAAGGAATGACTCCTTGCACTAACATCTTTGGCGCCGTTGTCGGGGAGGCGAATTGAAGTTTATCCTTGGGTGAATGACAAATTTGTAATTCTGGTTCTGATGTGTACAATTCAAGCTATCTTCGAGGGATAGATATAAACGCCTTATAAATAAGCCACTTCGAGGGGGCAACCTCCAATACATTACATGAATGAACAATTCTTGGATGATCAATTTACAAAACCTCCTTTCTATATATAGGAGTCCATGGGGCCATAATGTAATCCTAGTGGGCCACAATGTAATCCTAGCCGACCTAACAATAATAATTTAAGGGCACAATAATAACAAAATGGGGGTTACAAGGGTACAATAATAACAATAAGGGGGTTACACTAACAATAATAATGGACTATACTAGTGATATAGGGACCTAACATGCCCCTCTCCTTCAAAAAAGTGTTGTCCTCAACGCTTGAGTAGCTTCGGGTGCTTCTGTATAAAATTCCCATCCTCCCATGTAGAATCTTCAGTGGGTAAGTTCTTCCACTTGATGAGATACTCTGAAATTGATCGATTTCGTAGCTGTCGAGTTCTTGTTTCCATGACTGCTTCAGGTTCCAATATGATTTTTCCTTCCTCATCAAGTTCGGGCAATATTGTTTGAACTGGAATATTTTCACCTATAACCTTCTTTAAGCATGAAACATGGAAAACTAGATGTACTCGCGAAGAAGCAGGAAGCTCCAATTTGTATGCCATAGTACCAATCTTTTGCAACACCTCGTAAGGACCATAGTACTTTGGTGATAATTTATTATCCTTCTTAGCTTGCTTGAGGGACATTTGTTTGTATGGTTGTAGCCGTAAAAATACCCAATCTCCTACATCAAAACTTCTCTCGCTGCGATGTTGATCTGCCTGTTGTTTCATTCGATTTTGTGCCAAATTCAGGTTATTCTTTAAGAGTTGGAGAACTTCTTGCTGATGCTCGATGTGATCTTCCACTGCTTGAACCTTCGAATTTTCCCTTAAAGATGATGTGATGGATGGTGGATGATATCCATAATGTGCCATAAATGGGGTCATTTTTGCTGCAGTATGGAAGGAAGTGTTATACCACCATTCAGCGAGAGGTAACCACTTGACCCATTGTGTTTGTTTATCAGATACAAAACATCGAAGATATCCTTCCAAAAATTTATTTACTATCTCAATTTGACCATCAGATTGAGGATGATAAGATGAGCTATGAGCTAATTGAGTACCCAAACAAGAAAATAACTCCGTCCAAAAATTTCCAGTAAAAATGGGATCTCTGTCGCTCACAATAACCCTTGGGCTTCCATGTACCTTTTGAATTCTGTCCATAAATGTAGTAGCAACTGTACTTGCTTTAAATGGATGAGATAATGCACAAAAGTGTGCATACTTGGTAAGTCTATCAACTACCACCATGATGACATTCTTTCCTTCGGACTTAGGTAAACATGTGATAAAATCCATTGAAATATTCTCCCAATGTTGACTTGGAATGGATAAAGGTTGTAGAAGTCTCGGGGTCTTAATTGTCTCAAATTTATTCTGCTGGAAAACCAAACATTCCGTCACAAAATTTTGAATATCAGATTTAAGGCCATCCCAAAAAAAATCTGTCTTCACTCTGTGGTAAGTTTTTAAAAATCCCGAGTGTCCTCCTAAAGGATAAGTGTGCAATTCCAGAAGAATATTTTTTTTTAGTTGGGAATTATTACAAAGACATAAGCAATCTTTGTACCATAAGGAATCATTTTTCCAACTAAATGCATCAGATGTACTAGGATCTTGCTACAACTTTTGAATGAGTGTCCATACATCTTTTTCCTTCTTCCATTCATCTCTTGCTTCAGTTATCCAATCTGGTTGGATAATAGAAATGGCATAAAGAAATTCTTCCACCTCTTCATTCTTTCTTGAGAGTGAATCCGCAACAACATTAAACTTTCCTTTTTTGTAGATTATTTCAAAGTCATAACCCAAGATCTTTGTGACCCATTTTTTCTGCTCTTCTGAAGATAGTATTTGTTCCAAAAAGTGTTTAAGACTATCATGATCAGTTTTTACCTTGAAGTGTCTTCCCATTAGGTAAGTTCACCATTTCTTTAATGCATGCAGTATTGCTAACATTTCCTTCTCATAAATAGGTTTCTGTAAATACTTTCCTTTGATTGGACGACTTTCAAAAGCAATGGGTCTTCCTTCCTGCATTAAAACAACACCAATTCCATTTCCTGAGGCATCACATTCCACAATAAAGGTTTTTGTGAAGTCTAGCGTAGCTAAGATCGGTGCTAGGCACATTGCCTCTTTAAGATGTTCAAAGGCCTTAGTTGCTTCAGGAGTCCATGAAAATGCATCTTTCTTCAATAATGTTGTTGGAGGTGCTGCTATTCTCCCATAATTCTTAACAAACTTGCGATAATACCCTGTTAACCCGAGAAATCCTCGCAACTTCTTTATGGTTGTGGGGACTTTCCATTCCTTAATGGCTTTAATTTTGCTAGGGTCTACTTTAACACCCTCGTGAGATACAATATGACCCAGATATTCCACCTCTTGTACTCCAAAGAAACATTTGGATTTTTTTGCATATAATTGTTTCTCCCGCAATAGTTTGAGCACCCTGTCAACATGTTCAACATGATCCTTCCAGGACCTGCTGTAGATTAGTATATCATCAAAAAATACTAGCACAAATTTTCTAAGGAAGGGTTTGAAAATGGAATTCATCAACCCTTGAAATGTAGAAGGTGCATTGGTAAGGCCAAAAGGCAAGACCAAAAATTCATAATGACCCTCATGAGTTCGAAATGTTGTTTTTGGAATATCTTCAGTCTTCATTCTAATTTGATGATATCCTGAACGAAGATCCAACCTGGTAAAATAAATTGCTCCATGTAATTCATCCAATAATTCATCAATCACAGGAATGGGAAATTTATCTTTAATGGTGAGCTTATTGAGCTCCCTATAATCCGGACACATTCACCATGATCCATCCTTCTTGTGTACCACTACTACAGGAGCAGAGAAAGAACTTTGACTAGGTTGAATTATACCCGCCTCTAACATTTCTGCAATCATACGTTCAATTTCGCTCTTTTGGAAGTAAGGATATCTATAAGGCCCGATGTTTGGAGGAACACTTCCTGGAATCAAATGAATAGCATGATCATGATCACGAATAGGTGGGAGTCCTTTGGGAGTTTCAAACACCTCGGAATGATTGTCCAAGACTTGTTGGAGATCTGCAGAAATAGATGATTTTGATGTCGGAACTTCTAGTGAGCATAATTGTGCAATTACGCCTCGTTGTTCTTTCTTTAGAAGCTTTGTCATGACATTAGAGCTTATTATCCTTCCCGGCTTCCCCGCAATACCTCGTAATTCGACTTCCTTTCCTTCTGAAAAAAATTTCAATAAAAGTTCTTGAAAATTAAAAGCTATCGTCCCCAAAGATTGTAACCATTGTAATCCTAGTACAACATCAGCACCTCCCATAGGAATGGAAAGCATTGGACTAGTCAATACATATTCCCCCGTGGTTAGCTTGATATTATGGCATTTTCTAGAGCAATTTATAGTTCCTCCATTTGCAACCATCACTTGACATTCTGGTGCTGGGTATAGGAAACAATTTAATTCCTTGGCTACCTTACAATGAATAAATTTATGGGTGCTACCTGAATCAATCAACACTATTACCTTTTTCTTCTTGATCTGTCCTTCTATCTTGAGAGTTTGAGGAGTGGTAATTCCTACCAATGCATTACACGATATGGTCAGATTCATTTCTTCCTGTTCTAGGGCCGGTTCCTGGTGTATATCCTCTTCTTGTTCATTTTCTTCTTCTTCTTCACAATCTATGTAAAATAATTTCTTTTCAGCACACTTATGACCTTTAGTGTATTTTCTATCACAACTGTAGCAAAGCCCTTTTGCTCTTTTTTCTTCCAATTGTTGTGGTGTCAACGTTGTAGGTTGTGGAAATCTAGGCGTAGCAACACTTCCTTCTTTATAGAATTGAGTGGTAGGCTTCCTTGTCGCCATTATTTTACATTCAACTTTTCTTGCCAACCCGAATGCCTTCTCCAATGAATCCGGTTCCAAAATGCGAACTTCATGTTGGATGTTATCCTTTAAAGTGCCTATGAAGAGATCGATCCTGTGTTCCTCCGGAATATCAGTTACCCTTATATTCAATTTTTGGAAGTCCTCAATGTGCTGCCCCACTAAACCCTTTTGTTTGAGATTTATCAATTGGCTAAAGAAGGTGTTGCTCTTTGTATCCTCATAATGTGCTATCACTTCCTCCGTAAAAATTGACCAAGTGACAATTTTTTTACGGGAGCAAAGCCATTGATACCATACAAATGTATTTTGTTCTAAATGTAAAGTTGCAATGCGTACCTTTTGTGTGTTTTGTACGTTATGGAGATCAAAATATTGCTCCATCCGTAGTATCCATGTTACAGGATCCTTTCCATCAAACTTCCTCATATCCATCTTTGGAATATGGTGGTTCTTCCCGCCAACATTAGAGTTTATGAAATCACAATTAACATTTATTTTGTTCTCATCATGAGGTTCTTCTACTATCTTTTCACCATTAGGAAACATTTCTTGTATCAACTTTGTCAAACCTTCCATGTTTTCTTTTAGAACATTCTTCATGTTTTCCATGTTCTCATCGATCTTAGCTTCCATGTCATCCATCTTAGATTCCATGCCAACTTCCATGCCATCAATCTTAGATTCCATGCCATCTACGCCTTTCTTCAAACCATCCATCTTAGTTTCCATGCCTTTCTTCAAAACTTCCATGTAATTGTTGGGAAAAATACTGAGAGGGGGGGGGGGTGAATCAGTATTTACTGTATAATCAAATCTTTTTACTTTTTCATTTCTTAAAACCCATACGCTACTTTCCTTCAGTAAACTAGCGTATATACGCGGATCCCCTTTATGAAACTAGCGTATACACAGAGATCTAGATCTGTCATTAAATCTTCACTTAGATTATTCCATCATTCATTCATCAGATGTTCAATAAACAGTAAACATGTGCAGTAAGAACATAATAAACCATCACACAAAGGATCACACATGAACACCAGGATTTTTAGGTGGAAACCCAAATCGGGAGAAAACCACCGCTGCAGTTGCTCAGCCTTCAATATTTTATTACAGAGAAAACATCTTACAACATATGTGCTGGCGCAGACTTGACCAGCATGCAGGCACCCACCTGTGCTCGTTTACCAGCCTCTCCTGGAAGGGAGCTCCAACCCCCTGACTCGTTTACCAGCCTCTCCTGGAAGGGAGCTACGACCCCTCGATCTCGTTTACCAGCCTCACCTGGAAGGGAGCTACGACCCCCTGACTGAAGGCTACAACCCTCAGCACCACCTTGGACCACGTTTCATCAATTTTCACACTGGATCCAACAACTTCAATAGAACAACACTTGCAGGCCACATTTCATCATATTTCCAAATTGGACCCTTTCCATTCTTTTAAGCACAAACATACATCACCAACAGATACTTATCAACACAGATCAGATAGCAGAAACACAGCAGAACAGATCAGATATTTCATACCCTTTGCTTCAGCAAACCCTAGTTTGCATACGCGCTTTCCTTTCTCTGATGTCGCGTATATACGCGCTTCCTTCCATATAAACAGGCATATACTTCAGTACAAATTACAAAGCTAATTTTATTGTGCATACACGCTTTCTCTTCAGCGAAGCCGCGTATATACGCGCTTCCTTCTTTGCACAAGTAGTGTATAGATTCGTAACCATCATGGAGCAAAGATACTTCTTCGCACGTACATTCGCCGTATTTACCTTTTACTTCGACATATGATCGCCTCTATTTCCGCATCTAAGCCTTTCATATAATCGTATCTAGCAAATACAAGTACATTTCTAGATCTAGAAATCTCCCGCTTACCTATTTCTTCATAAGTGCATCATAGATTCAGACTCATCATCAAACCTTACTCCTTTCCATACGTATATACTACGTAGGCATTCATTCAAGCTCGACTCTCGCACCCTCACTCATGATTTGCACAATGAATTTCTTCTCCTTATATAGGTTTATCCTCTTTTTCAATACCACTTCGGGTCAAAGAAATACCATGAGCTCAATACCAAAGCAATACCATGAGCCTTCAATACCATGAGCCAACCAATACCATGAGTCTTCAATACCACGGGCCCCCGTTTTGCACTATTTGAGCGCTTTTGCCCATACGCGACTTATCACATTCTTTCCCGCGTGCATACACGACTTCCCCTAGACATATCCGCGTATGCATAGAGACATACACTTTTCATCATACTTTGAGCACATTCTGAATTCCTTTCTTCATTGCCTTCTGTACACACTGTAGATACATCATTTTTCTTCATCAAGAACATATTCTAGCAAGCACAACTTCATCAAGTAAGTTGCCATCATCTTTATCAAGTGGGTTGCCTTTCAGGGACATCATAATATCAACAAGCATCATGTCACATCAGATTTACATCATTTACCAAGCCCATCAAGTCAAGAATAACTTCATCAGGTGGATTGCCATCAAGGAAAACACATGTCAACAGTCACATGTCTTCATCTTCATTTAGTGGGTTGCCATCAAGGACAACACTCTGCATTATATTTCCAACAATCTCCCCCTTTGGACTTGATGGCAACCACGATGGTGTTTGGTTACCACAACAGATAAGTACATTGACACCATGTCACTCTCCCAATTCTTTGACACCATTATCTGCATGCAAACACCATGTCACTCTCCCCCTTTGACATCAAGGGCAAAGGGCGGATCAAAACCAACATACTCGCCCCCTTTTCTCCTCATGTAGAAGAAGCATTCTGCAGATCTGATGTATACTGAAGTGACCAAGCTCCCCCTGAGTTCATGCTGAATCTTCAAACCTATTTTTCAATGAAGTATATGACTCTATGAACTTCCTACCAAAAGACTCATACTTACATCAAATATCCAACCAAGTGGATTTACATATAAGACTCAAGTACCCAACCAAGTGAGTTTACACATTTCAACTCAGCTACCCAACCAAGTGGGTTTAAAAAAATTGACTCAGCTACCCAACCAAGTGGGTTTACAAATTTGACAAGTCCTTACATGACTGAATATTACAATTTTACAACATGAGTCTCAACAAGACCTTTTCATCAAACTACAGATATAACTTTTAAGACCAACACCAGAAAGTCCTCAAGAAAGAGAAAATATTTCAGAACCATCATAATGCCAACACTGCATTATACTCAGCAAAGCTAATGCTCCCCATGAATCTGTGCAACCAAGCAATCTTTCCAAATGACTAAGGCTCCCCCTTAGTTTGTGCATCCTGCAAACTTCCACCAACAAATCATCAAGGCATCTTCATCAAAACATTAGAAACAGAATTATGAGAACTGGAACACCACTAGAGATACCAAACAGTATCAGAGATACCAAACAGCACTGCAGCTGTGCTGAAGAGAGCTGAACCAACCAAAAATTGCCAGCAACCAAACATACGCGGTTTTCTATGCAAGAACTCGCGTATATACGCGACTGTGTTTCAGGAAACCCGCGTATCCACTACCATCTTCTATATTTTGACTAGATCTGATCCTGTGTGAAGAAAAGACAGTGTTCAGCTTCTTTCTGAGATATTTGACTACTTCCCTGGACTGCAGATAGATTGAATAGTGTAGTTGTGTTTTCAAGCGTCATCCAACAGTTGAAGCATAAGCACATTAGTAACCAAGCCTTCAGACTATTTGTAGCATCAATACAATCTTTCCAAGGGAGATTATCATATCAGAACAACATCTTCACATCAGAGTCAAGAAATCATCCATGTGGTCCAATATCACCATGATCTTCAATATTTAACATGAAGGAACATATGTAGGAAAAGGATCTCAACCATAGTAACAAAATCTGCATGATCTATTCTTATTTCTGAATCAAATGACTTCCAACTCATCTATGTGTGAGCATCAGGGATCAAAATCTCATCATAATGAACCATATACCAAGTCATCATCATTTAAGCATGAGCATCACAATAGCCAAGAATAATCTGTCATATTGCCAACAATGCAATCATTAGTATTCAACCTGCTACTCCCCCTAAACCAGTGCTCTTCCTTAACTTGTGCAATCTGAAACACCTTCAACAACAAGTCATCAGCAACAATCTCTGCATGATCTGTCCTCATCTCTGAATTATAAGACTTTCATCTCAACAACGAATGCTCTTCATCATAAAGCTACCAGGCTTCATCCATAATCTTCAACACAATAACCCATGCATCATTTCATTATCATGAGTATAACCAGAATAATGCTAACAGTGCAATCATCAGCAGTCAGACTGATGCTCCCCCTGGACCTCTGCTCCAGATCTTCAGCTATCAGATAAATTCTATTATCATCAATGCATACGCGACTGTGTCTGCTGAAACTCACGTGTATACGCGACTTTGTTTCATAGAACCCGCGTATGAAAAGTGAAATATAGAAAATTTCACACCTTCATCTCCTCCTGAACTTGTCCTTCCTGTACCTGTCTTCTTCATATCAGATGTTCTTGTTATATAACCAGAATAATCAAATCAACCATGAGAGTCATCATGCATTGCTCCCCTTGTGACGATACATTACTAAATCCCATAATGTATCCCACATCATTCCTGCAGTCAATCAGAGAAGTAAGCTTCCAGAAGCAGATGACTGCAGTAGGGTCTCAATTCCCTACGTTTCTGATCGGTCCTCCTTCTTTTTCCAAATTTGCTTGAGCTTTTCAACTGTGTGCTGAAAATTGTCCACTTTCCCAAATCTGTTCATCCTGCATTATTTTTCTACATGTCCATACTTGTTACAAGCATAACATCTCATGTGGCCAGAGAAATAAACATAAGAATCATAATGAGTATTTCTATTCTTCCTCCTTTTACAATCAGCTGCTTTATGTCCATATTTGTTACATGAAAAACAATATCCCTTGAAGAAACCAGAGTACCTTTCTATGTAGGAACTGTTTGATTGAGGCTGAAATGATCTGCTCCTGCAATTTGCTGCAACATGCCCATAATCATGACATTTAAAACATTCAACGTTCTTGAATGAATTCCTTTGAGAATTCATGATTGTTGGTACATCAGGTTTTGCATTGACATCCTCTGAATTTTTGGCACTTCCTTGTGAGCTAGATTCTCCTTTAACAGTTTCATGGAAACAAAGACCATGTTTGATAGTAGGAGACCTTTGATTACTCAGAATATTGTCCAAAATATTAGTACTATCATGAAACCTCAACAGTTTTACCTTTTCTTCTAATTTTCCTTTGAGAATGTTTACCTCAACCTCCAAGGCTTGACATTGCTTTGTCATGCTTTCTTCTTTCCTTCTTCCATCTTCTACTTGATCCTTCAGATTTAGAATCTCTTCTTTCAGCCAATTTTTGTTTTCTTCACATGTTTGTTCCAACTCTTCATTCTTCTTATTTGATTTTTCCAGATCTTCTTTGAGAGAGATGATTTCTGCTTCAAGGCCTTCCTTTTCAAATGTTTGTAGAGGTTCCTCAATCTTCTTACTTGATGCTTCAAGATCTGTTTGTAGAGAGATGACCGCAACTTCAAGTCCTTCATTCTTCTTGTTTGATTTTTCGAGATCTGCATTTAGATTGTTGATTTCTGCTTCTAGTTCTTTAATTCGATTGGATGCATAAGTATGAAACCTTTGATACTTGTCCACTTGTCCATTTAGCATTTCTATTTGATCTTTCATTTGAGAGATCATCTCATTGTAGATAGCTTCGCTTTTATTAAATGATCTTTGTTGATCTTCAATTTTCTTGATAGCTTCCTTTAGATCCAAAACTTTACTTTTACTATCTTCACCATTGCATGCACAGGAAAGTGCATCACAAGAACAACAATCAATACTTGTTTCATCTTCTTCATTTTCTACTGCACATGTTTTCTGAGATATCTCTTTTTCAGTAGCCTTCTTCTTTTGCTTCTTAGCCATGAGTACTTTCAGATCTTGGTCAGAATCTTCTTCATCTTCACTGGACACTTCATCATCATCTTCTTTTGCATAATAACTCTTTCTCTTCTCAAATTGTTTCCCTTTACCATGCTTTTCTCTATAAGGACATTTAGTAGCATAATGACCAACTTTTCCACACTCAAAACATTTGAAGGGAAGCTTACCTTTGAATCTTCCAGTACCTAGTTGGAGCTTTCTCACGAAATTCGCTTCTTCTTCATCGGATATATAGCTAGATTCTTTGACAACTTCCTTTTCCTTTCCTTTTGTAGATGCCTTAAAATCAGCTTCTCTTACTTGAGAAGCGCCTCCTTGTCTCATTTCAAAAGCAGTCAGAGTACCATGTAATTGAACAATAGTAAGAGTTTGCAAATCTTGCCTTTCTTCAATAGCTGAAACTTTAGAGTCAAATTTTGAAGTCAATGATCTTAAGACCTTTCCCACCAGAGTAGTATCAGTTATGGTTTCACCCAAATTTCTCATTCTATTTACAATATCATCCAGACGAAGAAAGAAACTGGCAACACTCTCATCACTATGCATCTTCAAATTTTCATATTCAATTCTAAGAGTTTGGAGTTTTGCACTTTTTACCTTTGTGTCTCCTTCATAGCTTAGAATGATTTTGTCCCATATGTCTTTTTCCGAATGTAGCTGCATCACTTTAGCAAATTCTGATTCAGACATGCTTCCCAATAAGACATTCAATGCTTTGGCATTGATTTCATACTTCTTTCTTTCAGCTGCATCAGTAGGAATACTTGCCGGGTATTGATAACCTTCTTCCACGATTTCCCATACATCTGCACCAAGACTTTGCAGATATGCTTTTGTTCGTACCTTCCAGAATATCAGATTACTTCCATTGAATAGAGGTGGCTTTATAGACATCACTCCTTCTTGACTTCCCATTGCGACGGATCTCCTTCAAGCGATCAAGCTTCTGCAGAAGGACCACGCTCTGATACCAATTGTTGGGAAAAATACTGAGAGGGGGGGGTGAATCAGTATTTACTGCATAATCAAATCTTTTTACTTTTCATTCCTTAAAACCCATACGCTACTTTCCTTCAGTAAACTAGCGTATATACGCGGATCCCCTTTATGAAACTAGCGTATACACAGAGATTTAGATCTGTCATTAAATCTTCACTTATATTATTCCATCATTCATTCATCATATGTTCAATAAACAGTAAACATGTGCAGTAAGAACAGAATAAACCATCACACAAAGGATCACACATGAACACCAGGATTTTTAGGTGGAAACCCAAATCGGGAGAAAACCACCGCTGCAGTTGCTCAGCCTTCAATATTTTATTATACAGAAAACATCTTACAACATATGTGCTGGCGCAGACTTGACCAGCACGCAGGCACCCACCTGCGCTCGTTTACCAGCCTCTCCTGGAAGGGAGCTCCAACCCCCCGACTCGTTTACCAGCCTCTCCTGGAAGGGAGCTACGACCCCCCGATCTCGTTTACCAGCCTCACCTGGAAGGGAGCTACAACCCCCTGACTGAAGGCTACAACCCTCAGCACCACCTTGGACCACGTTTCATCAATTTTCACACCGGATCCAACAACTTCAATAGAACACCACTTGCAGGCCACATTTCATCATATTTTCAGACTGGACCCTTTCCATACTTTTAAGCACAAACATACATCACCAACAGATACTTATCAACACAGATCAGATAGCAGAAACACAGCAGAACAGATCAAATATTTCATACCCTTTGCTTCAGCAAACCCTAGTTTGCATACGCGCTTTCCTTTCTCTGATGTCGCGTATATACGCGCTTCCTTCCATATAAACCGGCGTATACTTCAGTACAAATTACAAAGCTAATTTTATTGCGCATACGCGCTTTCTCTTCAGCGAAGCCGCGTATATACGCGCTTCCTCTTTGGCAAAGTAGCGTATAGATCTTCAACCATCATGGAGCAGCATACTTCTTCAGATCAGACATTCAGTTCAGATTTACCCTTTTACTTCAGACATATGATCGCCTCATTTCAGATCTAAGCCTTTCATAAACAGATCTAGCAAATACAAGTACATTTCAGATCTAGAAATCCCGCTTCATCATTTCTTCATAACTGCATCATAGATTCAGATCTATCATCAAACCTTTACCCTTTCCATACAGATATACTTCACAGAGAAGTATTCATTCAAGCTCAGACATCTTGCACCCTCACTCATGATTTGCACAATGAATTTATTCTCCTTATATAGGTTTATCCTTTTTCAATACCACGGGTCAAAGCAATACCATGAGCCTTCAATACCACGGGCCAAAGAAATACCATGAGCCTTCAATACCACGAGCCAAATCAATACCATGAGTCTTCAATACCACGGGCCCCTGTTTTTGCACTTTTTGAGCGCTTTTGCCCATACGCGACTTATCACGTTCTTTCCCGCGTGCATACGCGACTTCCCCTAGACATATCCACGTATTCATAGAGACATACTCTTTTCATCATACTTTGAGCACATTCTGAATTCATTTCTTCATTGCCTTTTGTGCACATTGTAAATACATCATATTTTCTTCATCAAGTAAGTTTCCATCATCTTTATCAAGTGGGTTGCCTTTCAGGGACATCATA
This sequence comes from Pinus albicaulis, assembly GCA_034641835.2. NCBI lineage: Eukaryota > Viridiplantae > Streptophyta > Pinopsida > Pinales > Pinaceae > Pinus > Pinus albicaulis. The sequence goes on from CM076575.1 coordinate 311,915,886, forward strand.
ATATCAACAAGCATCATGTCACATCAGATTTACATCATTTACCAAGCCCATCAAGTCAAGAATAACTTCATCAGGTGGATTGCCATCGAGGACAACACATGTCAACAGTCACATGTCTTCATCTTCATTTAGTGGGTTGCCATCAAGGACAACACTCTGCATTATATTTCCAACAGCAATTTTTTGTTGCTCTTTGCGAGAGCGGAATTTGTTGCACTTGCTCTTGTAATTTTGATATGTCATGTTGCCATTCTTCATCTTCATGAGTCATAGTAGAGCTTTCCAAAGGCTTAATGGGTGTTGAATTCTTTTTAGGGGCCATTTCATAATCCAATACTGATATCTATTCTACAATGTGCCCTTGCAATCAATTCAACTTGATTCTTCAAACACACCATACATTAGATAGTACTTGAAACACAAAGTCCTCTAGCATGAAGTACAAAAGGAGTTTTTGTTATTATGAAAAATTCTTCAGGTTGACCAAAATCCAACCATGAAATGGCATTTACAAATGATATTTATAGAGAGAGGCACCAACTCCATATCTCCTAAAAATAAGGATCCACTCTTCCTCTCATTACATAGGAGTTATAGGATATTAAAGAGATATCCTATCAAAAAATAACTAACATGACAGATGTAGATAGGAAGAAAGAAGACAATTTGAATCGTGTTGTTTAGTGTGCTGGCAACCTGCCTTATTTTCTGTTGATTTGTCTCTCCATCATCTTGGTTCTTTAAAACCCATGTAGCTTCATTAAACATGTTATTTAACAACCTCAAAAAAAATTATCAACCATCACTTGACATGTCCATATCATTTTGAGTCCTTATCATCCTTGGACTAGCTCGAAAAGTTTGCTGACAGCTGCCAAAAATAATTTAAAGAAGATGCTACCGGAACTTTTGGTAAAAACCTGTAACTACACAAAAATTGTAATGCTACCAGAAAATTCAGTACTCTCTATTTCCTCTTGAAAAATGCATAACAAGATACTTGAAAAACTCTGTGCAGAATAAAAAATTCTAAAAATTGGGCTTTTCCAAGATATAACAATAGGAAAAAATATATTTCATCGGGACATTATTTTACCTCTCCTCCATTAGAGCTACAACTTCTGCAAGCTTGTCTAAATATGTTTTTCTGTGTAATATTCCAAAATTTTCCTATAATAATTTGGAATATTGATTTTTTCCGATTTCACCTAGGGGGAGAATAAATGGGTAAGGAGGCCCATGCATAATGATAATCTCAATAAAATCCCTCAAAGTATGAAAGGGGATCATCATTGGAGCTTGTTTTCACACCCTCATGTGTGAACAGGGTTATTTGCAAGTGGACAAGGTCATGTTTGACAAAGTCAACAATGCTGGGATAAGAGGTGGAGAGCACTTAGAGAAACATCGCAGTATGAATGGGAAGAGGATTATTTGGTGGAGGAAACTCTAAGAGGAGTGGGACCCATGGAGAGAGAGATTTCACTTGTTTAAAAGGAGGGCAAGGCAGCCATTGTTATTCATGCTTTGTATTATTCATCTCATTATCTATTCAGACATTGTGCATTCTTTGTTGTTTAGCAAGAGTTGTCAGGGGAATTCCTGTTTAGGATTCCTTCTCCTCCTTTAGAGGCCTCTTGAGGAACTTCACTGATTTTCCTCACATCTAGGCTTGAGGCCAAGCATCCTCCATCAAGATAGCGTTATTTCTACAGCAGAATAATGTTGTGTTGTTGTTTGTTGCAGTGAGGGTTCACTACACCACCTCCATCAACTATTTTTCAGAGGGAGAGTCTCTCTTTCCCTTGGGATATCAGATTGGAGGCATTCTGGAGCTTATTGAAAACTTTGGCATCAATGCCAACTCATTCCCTAGCCCTACAGCATAGTTTCATCCAGTGACTGCATTATTTTAGTGGAGCATTTGCAGTGGGGCTTTGCAGATATCTTTGGAGGGTGAGATCTTAGGTGAGAGGATCAACCTTTCATTCTAGAGATCCATTGGAGGAGGTATTTTCATCGGATGTAGCATCTTCAGCCTTGTCTACTTATTTCCAGTTCTTGAGTTGTTGTTGCTACCCAGCAACTCTAGCATTTTGCATATTTTGTATATTATAGCCAATCCTTCCTGGATTGACTTTAGGTAGTCTTTGGGAGTTGAGATCTTCACTCCCAATAATGTATTGGGCCATATATTGATATATCTATGTATTTGACATATGTATCATCCAGTTGCTCTTATAAACTGCGTTTTCATAGCTTGGGCATACATGTGTAGCAGTGGTTTTATCATGTTTCTTGTACTTGTTTCTTGAGGCTGAGCATTGCCTATCTTGAGTAACCTTTTTCCTCAACATATTGTATTCATTTGTTGCTGCTATTATTTAATGAGATAGCTATGGATTTCTCTCACATTTCTATGAGTTGAGTGTTACTACTGCTCCCATACATTATATTTTTGAAGCCCCCATAACATTTTTTAGCAGAGCCCTTAGAGATGCAGAATTGAAGTATGAAATGTTGGAAAAGCATGCTTATGCATTAATTAAAGATCTGAAATATTTTAGATTTTATATTCTACATGCTCAAATTATTGCCTATGTACCTTCATCTTTTGTTAGAGAAATATTAGTTTAGCCTGATATTAATGGAAAAATAATTAAGTGGGTGACTAAAGTTCTTGAATTTGATTTAGAGATAAAGCCTACCAAAATAATCAAAGGTCAAGTATTAGCCAAACTACTAGATGAAGAAAATTATGGAGTTTTGGGCTTGAATTTCATGGATGATAATCTAGAAGAGAAAATTTCAAAACCTATTGACAACATGGAAGTAGATGTAAAGATTTTTGAGTGCATATGGTATAAGGATATCATTTATTTTCCACAACATTTTAAACCTCCTCCAAATTTTGATCAAAGAAGAGTGAGATCTTTGACACTAAAAACCATTAAATTTTGCATCAAGAACAATTGTTTATATTGTAAGGATACTACAGGAGCTTTGTTGAGGTGCATTGATCTAGATGAGTCTAAGAAGGTTATGTTTGATATGCATAATAGCATTTGTGGAGGTCATCACTATTGGAGAACTACTGTATACAAAATATTGAGAGCTGGCTATTTTTTGCCTAGCTTATTTTATGATGATGTGCTAAGGTGAGAGCATGTGAAAAATGTCAGAAGTTCACTTGTAAAAAACGTTTGAAATATTTTCCTCTCAAGCCCATAGTTTTTTATGCACCTTTCCAGTAATTTGGATTGGATTTCATTGGGGAAATTCATCCATCTTCAAGTGGACCACATCATTTGATTCTTGTTGCAACTGATTACTTCACCAAGTTGATTGAAACAATACCTACCAGGAATGCTACTCATAAAGTAATCATTAACTTTCTGGAGGGAATCATAACAAATTTGGATGTCCATCAAGGCTAGTAGCAGATAATTCAACTGCTTTTAAAGCTACACCATTGGTAAATTTCGGTGAAGATTATGGTATTCAACTTACTCACTCTACGACTTACTATCCACAATGGAATGGTTTAGCTGAATCATCTAAAAAAAGTTTGGTAAGAATCATCACCAAGCTATTAGATCAAAATAAGAAAGTCTAGGACTCTAAATTGAAATTTTATTTATGGGCTGAGAGGGTGACAATAAAAAAATATATTAATACATCACCCTTTCAAATGGTTTATGGAACTGAGGCTATTTTTCCAGTTCAATTAGCCATTCTTGTAGCTAAATTTCTGCAAGATCATGAAGCTGAACCAAATGACATGAATTGAAGAAATTATCAGTTCGTAGAAGTGCAGAAAAAGTGAAAACAACAATATTTTTTTGTAAGTAAATATCAGCAAGCTGTAAATTAAGTCTTTGATAAAGGGACTAAAAAAGAAGATTTTCAGATTGGAGATCTGATGTTAAAATGGGGTGCACAACATCAAGACCTAGGTAAGCATTCAAAATTTGATGCTTTATGGCTTGGTATTTTCAGAATCTAAAATATTTTGTAGAAAAATACTTTTGAGTTGCAACATCTTGATGGGACATTAACTTTTTGGAGGCCCATTTAATGGGTGCTTCCTCAAAAAATTATTTTACTAATTGTTGGTGGCATAAATTCACTGTAAATAACGGTGTGTTTCATAATAAGACTCTATAACCCAATGACAAGCCACTGAAACTAAAAAATATTCTTAGATACTCGCAAGGAAATATCTATCCCCTGTGGATCCAATGTTAGCACAATTCTATGCTTAGTCATGTGTGTGTTTTAATTTTTTTGTTTTTAGGATAAAAAATTAAATTTTTTTTTTAAAACAATTAGAATGATGCCATAATTTCTGGTAGCTTATTTTTTATCCCTCATGCAGTCTATTTTATTTATGGTTTATATTTTTTATTCCTTTACTTGATGCTACCGAAAGTTCTAGTAACCTCCCCTGTTTTTAAAAAAATAAAAATCGCATCCGTTTTTGTGTTAGCCACATGTTCCCGTCATCAACTAAGATTTATACCTTTTTATCATGAGATATGCCACGTGATAGGAAAGGTTATATGTCTGATTGATGTCGAGTTAAATTTTGGTCATACCTGGAGGAGTTAGGTGTCAATCAGAAGTTATGAAGAACTGACAGTTGTTTGTCCTATCAGTGATCCTAAGTCATTGTGTCTAGATTTCAAGGTACGTATTTAGTGTCAAGGTTAATTTTGGGTATATAGTTTAATGTGGTGACCACTTGGTTAATCACACATGAAAACTGTCGAAATTTGAGGCCTGTCATAGGAATACAATGGAGGTAATGGCCAACTCCAACTTCATTCAACTCTAGCCACCTGTTGCAGAGAATCTGAAACCAAGCTGGAAACTAAAAAATATCACGAGGTGTGGCATACAGTCTTGATATTTCCCATTATGAAAATATCTTATGCATGTAAAGGTTAACCAACATATCATTTTAAATCACCAAAAGAAAGGGAAAACAATTATTTTTCGAATTCAACTATTGGTGAATGAGCAGCTTGAGGAGGAGACTCAGTGTTCAAACAATTTTCATTGAGGATTCAACAACACCTGTTAAGTAAGTCCTTATAATATTGACACCTATCATATTACATCAAACAACCTTCTTTATTGTTGAATATGACCAAAAAAGGAGGAAAAATTAAGTGTATTGAACCTCAAGGGGATGATTTAATAGATGTCAATCTGAATGTGAGGATTTTTTTCGTACAAGCTCGATCGTTTCCATTTTTTTCAAGGTTAGGAAGCTCTCATATAGGAGTAGCTAAGGAATTTTCCCTCTCATTTAATGGACAAGAAGCAAAATTTTATGACTTAAGATTGCAGGTATCAATAGAATCCATTGCTGAAGCTTTCCACCTCCCACGGGAAGGAGAGAAATGGTTCAAAAGACAATTTATCACTGGAGGAGACCTCAATAGCTTCATCAAAGATGAATACAAAGACCCTAAATGGGCTAAAGGGATTGATAGTAGTTATCTTAAGGATGAATGGGCTAAAACTGTCAAGCTCATTAAGATCTACCTTACTTGTGACAGGAGGTATATTATTTTTTTTCTATATCACATGAGGTTTTTGTTTCACATTGAAATTACGAAGACCCTCAACCTAAATTTCTTCCTATTGAAAATATTGAATAAGATGTAGGCTAGGATACAAACCCATGTAACAACTTCAGAGTATAGCATCTACCATCAAGCTCTTATCAAGGTGCTGGTTGTTGAAGAACTCAGAAGAAGAAACCAGACTTAGGAACACTTCCTATTTTACAGGGCAGGACAACCTGCACCTACACAAAACATTCTTGCTTGAAAATATCCAACCTCACAACAAAATTCTCAACCTGCCAAGAAGAAGGGAAAAATTCAGAAACCAACTACTTCATCAGTTGGTAAAAGGACTAAAAGAAAATCTAAGAAGGTGAATATCTACAAGAAGGCTAAGGACAAAAATTAAAAGTCCCCCCAACAAAATTTGAAGAGAATTTGGAAAAAGGAGAAGGTTCATCTACCAACAAGCCCAAAATAAGATTCATATTGTGCCTCCTATTTTTCCTTTTCCAAAGGTATATGCCAGAGCACATAAAGGAAAGTCTACAGTTGTAGAAAAATCAAAAGAACAAGTGCTTCTAGAAGTTTCGGAAGAAAACATTCAGCAAAAGGTTCAGAAGGAATATCAAGCCACCAAATCATCTAAGGAGCTTCTAAAGGATGCAAGATATGATATTATTAGCAAGAAAAGACAAAAATATGCAAGACAATTTGTTGGTAGCAAGAAAAGACAAATAAGAGCTAGCAAAAAATTCAGGCTAAAATCCAAAGCCCTTCATAACCCAAGCTTAATGAAAAAATTTATAGATATTGAGAGGCAATATGAAGGGTTATAGACTGTAACTCCTTCAATTGCAGAATCTAGTGGGTCCAAGAAGAAAGATAAGGGTAAAGCCCCTTGAAACCAACAAACAGGATCCTCCAAAAGAATAAAAATCCATAAGAGCTCAGAAGAGAAAAAGGCCATTGCAAAAGAGACAGCCACCAGACCTACAAGGTCAAATTAAGTAGTTGACAGAATGTAATATCCAAAATTAGGGGAAATGCTACAACAATGAGAATATCTCAAGATATTCTAAATTTGGAGACCCAGCAATATGCAAACACAATAATGGAGCAGCAATAACACTCAACTCATAGAAATGTGAGAGAAATCCATAGCTATCTCATTAAATAATAGCAGCAACAAATGAATACACGATCTTGAGGAAAAAGGTTACTCAAGATAGGCAATGCTCAGCCTCAAGAAACAAGTACAAGAAACATGATAAAACCACTGCTACACATGTGTGCCCAAGCTATGAAAGCACAGTTTATAAGAGCAACTGCATGCTACATATGTAAAATACATATATATATCAATATATGGCCCAATATAATATTGGGAGTGAAGATCTCAGCTCCCAAAGACTACCTCAAGTCAATCCAGGAAGGATTGGCTATAATATACAAAATCTGCAAAATGTCGGAGTTGTTGGGCAGTAGCAACAACTCAAGAACTCGAAATAAGTGGAGAAGGCTGAAGATGCTGCATTCGATGAAAAGACCTCCTCCAATGGATCTCTAGAATGAAAGGTTGATCCTCTCACCTAAGATCTCACCCTCCAAAGATATTTGCAAAGCCCCACTGCAAATGCTCCACTAAAATAATGCAATCATTGGATGAAACTATGTTGTAGGGCTAGGGAATGAGTTGGCCTTGATGCCAAATTTTTCTATAAGCTTCAGAATTCCTCCAATATGATCTCCCAAGGGAAAGAGAGACTCTCCCTCTGAAAAATAGCTGATGGAGGTGGTGTAGTGAACCCTCACTGCAACACCCAGCAACACAACATTATTCCGCTGCAGAAATAATGATGTCTTGATGGAAGATGCTTGGCCTCAAGCCTAGATGCGAGGAAAATCAGTGAAATCCCTCAAGAGGCCTCTCAAGAAGGAGAAGGAATCCTAAACAATAATTCCCCTGGAAACTCTTGCTAAACAACAAAGAATGCACAATGTCTGAATAGACAATGAGATGAATAATACAAATCATGAATAACAATGGTTGTCTTGCCCTCCTTTTAAACAAGTGAAATCTCTCTCTCCATGGGTCCCACTCCTCTTAGGGTTTCCTCCACCAAAGAACCCTCTTCCCATTCATACTATGTTATTTCTCTAAGTGATATCCACCCCTTATCCCAGTGTTGTTGACTTGGTCAAACTTGACCTTGTCCACTTGCAAATAACCCTGTTCACACATGAGGGTGGTCCACCTGCAAATAATCTTGTTCATACATGAGGGTGTGAAAGCCAGCTCCAATGATGATCCCCTTTCATACTTTGAGGGATTTAATTGAGATTATCATTATGCATGGGCCTCCTTAACCATTTATTCTCCTCCTAGGTGAAATCAGCAAAAATTAATATTCCAAATTATTATAGGAAAATTTTGGAATATTACAATCCTCCCTTCCCAAATGTTTCTTGTCCTCAAGCAACTGTAAGAACAGAACTGGAAAGCCTCCTCTCAAGGCATGGAGTCTACGATTTGTTGAGGAACATCTTCCTCATGTGGATCCTCTATCCCCCAAGCAATCATCCATGCAAAATGAGTTACCTCCCAACATGGCAACTCCTAAAATTCACCTTCCACCTCTGGCTCCGGTAAAGTAGGTGGGCTGAAAATCTGATCATGGTAGACAAAGTAGCCTACCCCATGCTGTCCTCCTCTCCACTTAGGATAAGTGTAGAGTGTATGTTGATCCTAGGTTGCAATGACATTGCCCTCAAATGGCAAGATGGAGATTAGACCTCTAAGGACCTCTCCTTCAGCGTTATGGAACATGTTGGCCCAAATCATCTCATATGTGATGAGTTGGAAGTCATCATCATATGTAATCACATTCCTCATATGGCTCACCTCATAAGGAAAAAAATGAGCTGCTGTAGTGGCCATACCATCTCCCATGCTCCCTTTAGAACATGTAGTGCAAAGTGTGTGGGATTTTTCTCCCTCCAAGGACACATTCACCCAATGTGTCTCTCCTCCAATCATGCTCCCAAGAAAATCTCTAGAAATATCAACCAAGGAAACCATAAGGAGAATCATGTTGGCTGCCATGTGAAGTAAAGGAGAAGGAAAATGGTCCCTCAAATGAAGCCAATGCAGTTTGACTCTCCACTACCATAGAAAATAAAATTATGGGTAGCCTCCCCACCATTTTCTTGCTACCCCAATCTCTTCACAAATCTGGAGAAAATGAATGATGTAATGTGCAATGTAAGTATGTTCTCCATGAGAAATATCCTCTCCATCTCCTCTTATGGAGTGATCATCCACAATTTCCTTATGTAGACCACCAAATCTAGAAGGAAGAATATCCCTCCTTCGAGCAAATCCTTGCACATATATGGTTAAGAGATGCATATATATAGAAAAATAATTGAGCAAATCAGCAATACTCTTACCATAAGTTTTTCTCATATAGATGGAGTGGCTCATAGATTATTCTCCCCTCATCCTCAAAGGGAAAAGAGTTGATTGTGCTAACTCCTCCATCTCCTCATGATCCATGGAGTGCCTCTTCAATTTCTTCAAGTGGTCCCTCCCACAAGAAGAAAATAAATGTAATGTGGCATTCATGGTTAGCCCATGGTTCCTCCTGAAATGTACAACATGTATAGTAGGGAGAATCATGCTCCCAATGGGCATCCTCGGTCTCAAGCCCACTCTCCAATCAAAGCTTCCCATTAATATAGAGATACTAGCAATACATGGAAGAAAAAACCAATAGAAACAAGTTGCCACATGACAACTAGAAAGTGGATCAAGGTCCCATACAAGGAACCATCGTAGTGCATTCCTTGGCTGCATCAAATCAAACAAGTGATTTTACAGCCACTTGTTTGCTGCCACAATTGTTTTACAAGATATAAACATGAGAGTACAAAAGGGTGCCAATGGTGCACACCAAAAATCATGTGGCTTCCCCCATAAACCACCAATGAGATAGCCAATATCAATGCTACAAATGGCTTCAAGTGCATTATTATACAATATGAAAGAAGGAATAATCCTACTTGGTACAATATGTTGCTTATAAAAAGAAAAGAAGTACAAAACATAAGGTGAAATTGTACATTCTCCATTATGTACTTGAAGACTTGAGCTGAAATGGCTCAACTGAAAATGATCCTTTACTCTCAATGAGTAGGAAGGTGGCTGTGACATCTTCTCCATCATCATCTGGGCTCTGCATCTCTCCATATGCTGATGTATGTCCTGCTGGATGCCCTCCCAAATGAACTCCTCTGCCAAGGCAAGATATGCATTAAAATGCATGGAAAAGAAGTCCTCCTGTGCTGCATGCAACAGCTTCTCCTTGAGACTAGAATATCTAGTCAAGAAGACTCTACCCTGTAAATAGATGACCATATCATCTACCATACATCCATCATATCTATCAGGGTCATCGAGAATCATGCATGCATCAAGATCCTTGGAGTACTCTACTAAGAGCTGAGATCTCCAATAAGGATCAATCCTCCCAAGGGATAGCACTAGTGATATGGCATGTGAAGCTCTCCTCCTGCTTTTGTCTGCTACTTTGACATCCCCCATGCCAAATTTCTCCTCCAAACTCTTCACCTCTCCAAAATCCAAGAGTGGTGAATCCAAAGACAAAATGTCCCTCATCAATGATAGATTGGGTGGCCTCCCTAGTGGAATGCCTCTATGTAGTGAGACATAAATGTCAAGAGTATATTGTACTTATGGTTGGGAAACCTTGCCCTTACTCTCATAGCACAATACAATCTGTCTCCTCTTTGCACTAGCTCTCTGAAATAGATAAGGGTGTGTGCCTCTCATCACCTGATACTGCTCTTCCTCCCTTCCTTCTCCTTCCAGCTACAATGTTGCAAAATCATGCTACTCACTGATTGTGCTTGGACCTCCATGTATGATATCCTGGGGACTTCCTTGCAAAGATGCAATAATCCCTGTAGTGGGAGCAAGAGCTCCTCATCCCTCTGCATGAGGTGCTATATCAACTCTAGAAGTGACAGTGCTATTTCCCTCAGCCTCCTCAACATGAGTAGGCAACCCTCCAATGATTAGATCCTCTTTTGGAAAAGGGATCTCTTTGCCTCCTTATGCCAAAATAAAATATGAAGGTCTTGCCTCCAACAAAGTATCATGCAAAATATCAACCTCCTTTATGGTTCTCTGAAGTGATTCTGAGTCTATGGTTTTCTCCATCACATGTAGTGTTTGTTTCCTCCACATGTGTTTTAGAATTATTCCTACGAAATATTTCCATCAAAGTTCTAATGAACCTTGCATAGGAATAAGTACTTGCATTCTTTAAATTAAAGGACTCAAATAACCACCATGCATAGAACTTACCTCCAAAGTGCAGCGCTGCTACTCTAATGGCCTCATCTTTGGGAATATGATGCTGTTGTAAAAAGGTGTTTAGCTCTTCTATCTAAGCCCTGGCTGAACAAGTAGGGGAACCATCAAAGATAGATAGAATAAATCTATCCTCATTATGTTGCTTGCTCCTCCTCACCACAATCTTGCAAAACTTTAGAAAAGTAATATGACCTCTAAACTTCTGAGTTTGAGATTCATACTCTTGCAACAAATCACTAAGAGTTCTCCTATTAGGCATTTTTCCTCCTCCCATCCATCTCAAGATAGCTATGGGCACCTGACTGCATTGTGCATCATGGAGTGTAGCTTCATGCTCACACTCACCATGTGAAAATATAGATTCATCTCTAGATTCAACCTCCTTTGGAGATCCCATCTCCAATCTCATATTCTTCATCTCTCCTGGAAAACTCTGCATAGATTTTGGAAGAAGCTTTGTGATCTTGTCTTCCTTTCTTCCTGCACTTGTTGAAGCTTTCTGGCTTATGTCCACCTCTCCTTCTTCTGATAGCTGGATCTTACAAGCTGAGCCAGAGATCATGCTCTGGTACCACTATAATATTCCAAATTAGGGGAAATGCTACAACAATGAGAATATATCAAGATATTCTAAAGTTGGAGACCCAAAAATATGCAAACACAACAATGGAGGAGTAGTAACACTAAACTCATAGAAATGTGAGAGAAATCCATAACTATCTCATTAAATAATAGCAGCAAAAAATGAATACAAGATCTTGAGGAAAAAGGTTACTCAGGATAGCCAATGCTCAGCCTCAAGAAAAAAGTACAAGAAACATGATAAAACCACTGCTACACATGTGTGCCCAAGATATGACAACATATTTTATAAGAGAAACTGCATGATACATATGTCAAATACATAGATATATCAATATATGGCCCAATACAATATTGGGAGTGAAGATCTCAACTCCCAAAGACTACCTCAAGTCAATCCATGAAGGATTGGCTATGATATACAAAATTTGCAAAATGCTAGAGTTGCTGGGTAGCAACAACAACTCAAGAACTGGAAATAAGTGGAGAAGGCTGAAGATGCTGCATCCGATGAAAATACCTCCTCCAATGGATCTCTAGAATGAAAGGTTTATCCTCTTACCTAAGATCTCACTCTCCAAAGATATCTGCAAAGCCCCACTGCAAATGCTCCACTAAAATAATGCAGTCACTGGATGAAATTGTGTTGTAGGGCTAGGGAATGAGTTGGAATTGATGCCAAAGTCTGCAATAAGCTATAGAATGCCTCCAATCGTATCTACCAAGGGAAAGAGAGACTCTCTCTCTGAAAAATAGCTGATGGAGGTGGTGTAGTGAACCCTTACTGCAACACCCAGCAACACAACATTATTCTACTACAGAAATAATGCTGTCTTGATGGAGGATGCTTGGCCTCAAGCCTAGACGTGAGGAAAATCAGTGCAATCCCTCAAGAGGCCTATAAAGGAGGAGAAGGAATTCTACACAGGAATTCCCCCGAAAACTCTTGCTAAATAGCAAAGAATGCACAATGTTTGAATAGACAATGAGATGAATAATACAAAGCATGAATAACAATGGTTGCCTTGCCCTCCTTTTAAACAAGTGAAAGCTCTCTTTCCATGGGTCCCACTCCTCTTAGGGTTTCCTCCACCAAATAACCCTCTTCCCATTCATACTACGATGTTTCTCTAAGTGCTCTCCACCTCTTATCCCAGCGCTGTTGACTTTTTCAAAATTGACCTTGTCCACTTGCAAATAACCTTGTTCACACATGAGGGTGTGAACACCAGCTCCAATGATGATCCCCTTTCATACTTTGAGGGATTTTATTGAGATTATCATTATGCATAGGCATCCTTACCCATTTATTCTCCTCCTAGGTGAAATCAGGAAAAATTGATATTCCAAATTATTGTAGGAAAATTTTTGAATATTACACAGAAAAACATATTTAGACAAGCTTGTAGAAGTTGTAGCTCTAATGGAGGAGAGGTAAAATAATGTCTCGATGAAGTATATTTTTTCCTATTGTTATATCTTGGAAAAGCTCAATTTTAGAATTTTTTAGTCTGCACAGAGTTTTTCAAGTATCTTGTTATGCATTTTTCAAGAGGAAACAGAGCGTACTGAATTTTCTGGTAGCATTACAATTTTTGTGTAGTTACAGGTTTTTACCGAATGTTCCGGTAGCATCTTCTTTAAATTATTTTTGACAACTAACAGTAGAATTTTTTAGTTGGTCCAAGGATGATAAGGACTCAAAATGATATGGACATGTCAAGTGATGGTTGATAAATTTTTTTGAGGTTGTTAAATAACATGTTTAATGAAGCTACATGGGTTTTAAAGAACCAAGATGATGGAGAGACAAATCAACAAAAAATCAGGCAGGTTTCCAGCACACTAAACAACACGATTCAAATTGTCTTCTTTCTTCCTATCTACATCTATCATGTTAGTTATATTTCTATAGGATATGTATTTAATATCCTATAACTCCTATGTAATGAGAGGAAAAGTGGATCCTTATTTTTAGGAGATATGGAGTTGGTGCCTCTCTCTATAAATATCATTTGTAAATGCCATTTCATGGTTGGATTTTGGTCAACCTGAAGAATTTTTCATAATAAAGAAAAATCCTTTTGTACTTCATGCTAGAGGATTTTGTGTTTCAAGGACTAACTAATGTATGGTGTGTTTTTCTTGTTATTTCATTCATCTAATTTATGAGTTGCAAAAAGTAGCATGTAAGAGTAAGAGAACTGTTAGAGGATCTAATAGTTAATTGTCTATTGTCCAGTCTTCTACAAATCATCTATATATTGTGTAGGGCATGCTAGTGAAGGTTTCATGATATTCTTTATACATGTTTTCTGATTTCTAAATGTTGTTTCTTTTACATAAAATCAATTTTATGTAAAAGGCCACTGTTATAGCTTTGTGACTGATTTAGGATATGTTTATGTCTTAGACTGAGTACCATCTATCTATCACCTTTCATATTTCACAATATTCTCCCCTATACTACAAATTTGTCCATACAATTTATACTTTCCACAACTTTCCAAATTCATGAAGGTCTAAAAGAGTTGAAATCATTTCAATCTCTGTAAAAAGCCTCCCGCCATTCAAAATATTTTTCTTTGAAATGAACTATGATGTGTAAGGCTTAATCCTTTTTAGTCAAGGAGTGAATCCTTGCGCTAACGCCATACATGTTGGGAAAAATGGAATAGGAAATGAATGCTATCAAGAAAAATCTAAAGACATCACAAGAAAAGTAGAAAAGTTATGTAGATCGAATCAGGATGTTTAAGGAGTTTCGGGTTGGGGAATAGGTATAATTGTGAGTCAAGCCCAAGAAGTAATTGTGCATCAAGCCCAAGAAGAGCTTCTTGAGTATTGGATCATGTTCCAAGGTGGAACCTCGGTATTGCGGACCTTTTGAGATCGTTAAGAGGATTGGAATAGTGGCCTACATACTTGTAAAACCTATGGCTGTGAGTTTCCATGATATTTTCCATGTTTCATTGCTTAAAATATATGTGAAATGTGTTTATCATGTTATTGATTGATATGTATTGTAGGTGGATCCAGAAGGATAATTCCATTAAAAATCTCAGTGTCTTTTTCATATAAATATGCTCATGCGCTAGAAGTGAGCAATCGAGTAGGTTAAATTGCAGTGGAAGCACTTTGGTCCCAATGATGCTACATGGGAGATGGTTGATCAAATGAGGACTATGTATCCTTTCATGTTTTTCAGTTGAGGCAAAGCAGTTTTAGTATATGTATATATGTATATGGATGTAAATATCACCATGAGTTGTGTTATAAGGCTCCAATCAGAAATATGGGTGCCAGGTTTTTATGGTGTCATGTTGGTTTGATTTTCAGCTAGTTGTTCATTGTAAATATTGCAACAAGCTAAGTTATAAAGCTCCATGTGCAGTATGTTTTACTTTTCAACATTATTGTTGGTTGTAGGTGTCATTCAACATCGATGACTATGTTGCCCCAAGGAGAAGTGTTCTGTAACAAACTTGGTCAAAAATCCATGTAATAAAGTTAATAAAGGAAAAAATAACCAAGGTCATGGGACATGTATTTCAAGTTGATTGTTCAGAAAAACATCCTAGTATGGGTGCTCATTTGGTTTATTATGGCTAGGGAGAATTGTTAAAGGCAATGAAAAATGCTCTGAAAAGGAAAGAGGCTTTAATTGGCATGTTATTTATGAAAATAATGGAAGTTGGGAGAAAAGGAAGGTGAAAGGTCACAGATTGCATGCGGGGAGGAAAATGAAGGAAAATAATGGAAAATTGAAGAAATTAGAGGCCTTATTGACAAAAAGGCGTATGAGGATTAATACATAGCTTTTTGTAGTTCAATTTTGAGTTCTCTCTCTCATAATATTGGACACTTAGGGTATTCTTGGAGCACTCTAGCATTGGAGAAAGGAAAGAAAATGAAGGAAAAAGAAGGCAAAGAAAAGAAAATATAAAGCAAGGAAAAGTGGGATAAATCCACTACAACGAGATTACTTGTAGGTATCAAGTTGAATGTATTATTTAGTTTCTAGTTCTAGCATGCATGGTACATGCATGTGTGTTTTTGGTTCTCTTGTTGTCATTGGCATGATTTTTTCTAGGTGTGATAGTGGTTTTCAGCCTCACCTTTCCATTTCTGGATATCCATGGTGTGATGGGGTTTTATTTTACTTGGTTGAGATAGATTTTTGGATGGTTTTGAAACTGAGTGGGATGGTATCAGGAGTAAACAAAAGGCCTAGAAATCCCTGGACCGGTGAAGGTGGGATTGTGGTAAATTTATATTGTGTATGCCCTCGGTAGGCCTATGAATCCTTGACTAGTGAATGTTGAGATATACAATAAAGCCTAGAGGGTGGAGTCTTGTTAGGCCTAGGATGCCTCAACTAGTGAATAGCGGGATATATGGTAAAGCCTAGAGGTTGGAGACATAAAAATTCCTCATGATTTATGTGGAAAGATCTAGAGGCATCCATGCTTGCATAAGCCTAGTGATACATGGTTTGGCATATGGTGGGATTGCAGTAAATCCTGGTAGTTTATGTTTGTTATTTGGGCCTAGGAATCCCTTGGAGGGATTGCGGTAAATATTGGTTGTATAGATAAGGGCTTGGGCCTAGGAATCCTTTGGTGGATTGTGTTAAAGCCTTAGTAAGTCCTGGTTGTTTTGTTGAAAGTCCCACATTCATGCTTGGAATATGGCATGGGGGTGATTGGTTGAAAGAAAGATCTGGTTAAGCCCAATCTATGGTCAAGTGGTACGTGGAAGTCTCTGACTTGGTTGGATTTTTCATATGTTAATAAGAACTCCTTTCCTCTTCAGTATTACATGTAAATGTGTTTGTTATTTTGTGGTTATAATGGTTTTTCTATCATTTTTATTATGTTGGTTATATGTTGGTTATAAGCATGATTTTATGAAAAATATTAGTCATGGCTCTGATAATGTTTTGATTAGTAGGTGAATGAATAATGAATGTATGACCTAATAGGTGGTAATGCACCTATTATGAGAGGAAATCAATCCTTCTTGGTGATTCTCAGATAAGTATGAAGTCCCTATGCTCATATGTGTTTATATGACCTATAGATTGCATGTGCATGATGTTTTTGATGGAATGTTTGTCATGGTTAGGCTTTGTCAGTTGAGGTACATGTTTATGATTTGCAATAAATGCCTTAGTATCATGTTATTTATCATTTCTAGAAGTCTCATGAGGTTTTGAACAGAGGCCTGAGTATTGACCTTGAAAAGATGGCTCCAAATTTGCGGTCGTTGGTACAGAACTGCCTTAAAATTTCTCCAATTGCATGGATTCCCTCAGTCGCATGGAGGGATTTTCATGAGTGCAGTTGTGGCTCAAGTTTAGTAAAGAAGAAGGTTATCTCAAGGATTTGACATGTAGAGGGGTTAGTTGGCTCCTGAAGGTTCTGTAGCTTCCAAGAGAGGTATTTAAAGTGTTGATCCATTAGTTCCACTCCCTTAAGGTGATCTAGGAGGTTGAATCATATCAGAGTAACTCATATTCACATGTTTACCCCAGTAGAATAGTTGGCTTTGGTAAATGTGGGAGGAGTTGGTTACACTATTTCTCTATATTTTAATTTTATGTTGACCTATACCAACTAGTACGCACAAAAAATCTCAACTTTGTACTCATTTAAGTTTTCTTATCTTCTTTCTTTTCATTCTTGGACAATTGGGACCTAGCCATTTTATGTGGTTCTATTTTTATTAGTGCATTATGCCCTTGCAACGCATACAAAATCAACAAGGGGGTGGTCAATGCCTGCAAGGAAGGTCATGTGCAAAATCCTAGGCATAGGAAGTTGTCGTTATCTTTAATTTTGCAACCCCTCTTGAAATTCATGGAGAGATTCACTAGCTTGAGGCCCTCACCACCAATGATCGATGAAATTTCTATAATTTTGAAATCTTGGAGGACGTATCCCATTGGGTTCTCAACCCTGGTCATACTAGGAGAAGATGGAGTGAATACCTGAGCTCCATCACCCTACATTGGAAAATGAAAACCCTTTTGGGAAGGGTCTTCAAAGAGAAGAATGAGGAGTGGAATGATATTATTTCTACCTTGAATGAAATTAAGTAGGTCCGATGATCTCAAAATTCATGCTTGGCGAGTATGGATACCAAACTAGCCCACCTAGAGAGTCACCTCCAATGTGAACTTAAGCCCTCACCTCCCATAGGGACCAGTGCCCAGGATCCGCCTCCAATGACTTCCTCAAACTCTTAATCTTATGTTATGGCTTTCGTTGAGTGTTTTACTTTTATATACAACATAGTAAATGGTTGATTTTATTGTAATTAACAATTTGTGTTTATTTTGGTTAGACTTACTCTTAAGTAAATGCTCAATATTTGGTTTCCTTCATGAAAAATTAAAACTTCAAGCTATAAACATTAAAAGAACTATATTACTCTTGATAATATATTTTGAAATTTTAAAGAAATATAAATTTAATAAAAAAAAAATTGTAAATAAAACCTTAAAATAATAATATATAATCAAAACTTAATTAATAATTTTAAAGTAGATTAATAGCTAAATATATTTAATTTAAGATTATTAAATCAATTTTTTATTACTAAGGATACGCTTTTATTTACATACTTTTTAATATAACATTCAATTTTCATAATAGATTTAATATACCCCCCGAATGCGGGTGTTTAAGGAGGCATGTGTGCTGGTGCGTGGGGAGATAGGGCGGGTCGGCATGTGGATTGGTGCCACTGCGACCCAGCTCATTGCAATGCTCTGTATTTACTACCCTACTCTCATTTTGAATGCCGCATTAACGTAGCACGTCCTCCCCAGATAGACTCACCGCATTTTAGACATGGAGCCTCAATTTCGTTGCATTTCTGCTCTTCCTCTGCAAGATAGCTGTTCCAAGGAGGAAGACGTGCCTTGGTCTCAGTCCGGAATAGGCAAGAGATGTGCTCTTGCTTGTTGCTTTGAGTTGGAGCCTGGTATCCTTTCTACTCGCAGCCCTCTCTGTAATTCTCAGTCCATTTTGCCTTTTGACTATGCCTCTGCTCCTCTGGTTAATTCCCCCTTGCCTTCTTTGGAGGTCAGTACTCCCCGCCTCTGCTCAGGGGTCTTGAATGCCAACTGCATCATGTCGAGAATTCGTCATCATATGAGATCGAGAAGAGGGGCTAGTCATGGTCAGACTGCCCGTTTGCCCTTCTTCTCCGATTCTAGTTCGACCTCTCACTCCTCTGAGTCTCTCTCTGGGCGTTATCCTGCTACTCGGAGTGGTCGAGGCTAGAGGTTCGAACGCTCTCTTTATGATCGGAGCCTCACCCACACCATGCCTTCTCTTTGTTCCCCTCCTGCTCACTCCCACAATGTTCAATTCCGCTTTCCTTGTGCCATATGCAATGCCACCATGATTGCCAACTTCACCGTCGACATTCATGATGACACCACGCAGGAGAATATTCATGACTCGGGTGCGTCTAAGGAGAAAGGATTCAATGATTTACTGCCCATGCCTCCTTTCTTCAAACTGAAGCAGGCAGATATCAGCAGCAAAGAGGTCCCTGGAAAATGCTCCCCTGGTAGCCCAAGCAATGTCAAGGGTGGAGGTTCCACGAACAGCGACGAACGCCAGATGTAGGATGAAGACACCCATGACTATGGATGCCCAATCATTGAAGAAAAGCCCTCTGACTCACAGGTTTCTTGAACGCTTTTACCCCTTCAGGTTTTTGATGGTTAACTGCAAGTCTGGGTCTGTTTTTTTGTGTTTCAGGCCTCATGCTCTACCATCTTTTGTCTTGGCTATTATGTCTCATAGCTGGTTTCCCCTGCGTGGGCAGCTTTTCCATGTTTGGCAGTGTCTCAACAGGGGTTTTGATCCAGTTTTTGTTAATTTCTGGTTAGTTTTAAGCTTTTTACCTGACAGATTTCCGCTTCATTGGGCAAGCACCTCTGAGGCTAAGACCTCTCTGTAATTTTTGTATCAATAATAGGAGTAGACCAATTCAAAAAAAAAAAGATTTAATATACCTAAATTAAAATTCAATGTATTACTCCGGATGCGGATGAACATTAGGAAAATGGAGATCATTGGCTCCGGCCAATTCCCAAAGCTTTCGGCGCGTGGTAGCCACATGGGCCTCCACGGCGCCATAACCTCTGCATTAACTATGTCTGCAGGCTGCATTAACTCTCTCCACCGCCGGCATTACATGCCTTCAGTTCTGCCTGGCTCGAGCATTATGCCTCTCATTCTCTGGTTCGACGAGACCACAGACTCTCGACGCGCATGTATGGTGACCCTGTTCGGTGCTCTGAGCGTTTGTATGGTGCCGTTGAATAGCGCATGCCCGCCCCACTGCGCGGAGCCGAACGCTCGCACAAACACGGGCAGGCGATGCTCAATTTATAGTTGCATAGAATTTGATTCGGGCGCTCATTTCTCCCACAGTGATTTATGTTCGGGTGTCTCCAGTGCTCCTCAGCAACCTTTCCGCGCTCCTCTGCAGCTTGGTCCGGATTCTGTCTCTGTTGTTGACTCTCTCCAGATTTCCCAGCCTTTCGACCCTGTGCCTATACCTCGCGACTTAGCAATGCCTCGACTCAGGCAACGCATGACCGCGAGGCGTGGAAGCACAAGAGGCAGTTCGTCTGGCGATCGCCCCTCCTCCAACGGGCTTTTTTCTGAATCTCCCCCTGTCTGTGATCATGGCATTCCCCCTACCTCTCATACGCCTATTGCTCCTCATCGCACCACCCCCCCTGCTACTCAGTCGGCCAGCAGTCGCCTCTTTCGACAAACCACTCAAAGAGCAGAATTGCAGTTTGATAGCGCCTTCAATAGGCCATCTATCACTGCGTATATCACTATCACTTTGCGCGAGGACGCCAACCTCAACCCGCCCACCTGGACTGTTGCTCCTCTGGCTCCTCGCGCACCCCTTCCTGGAGAGCTTCGTCCCTCCCCTGCTCCCTTTCATAGTGCAGCCTTTCCCGACCCGGCAAACTTTGCCAACCCACCCTCAGGTGAAGCCTCTCCCTCTCCTTTGCAGGTCAACACTGAAGCTGAACAGGCTGCAGAGAATCACAACAAGCAAAGTGAAGCAGACGATCCTGGAGCTGCCTACAGCTGCCTGATAGTGGAGGAACAGCCATCGCCTACCAACTCCATCTGAAAATGCAATGTCTGGACGCAGTAGGCTCGTTCATCTTGTTTTTCCTGTTAGCAATGTTGGCTATTTACAGCACATTACAGTTTTCTGGTCTATGTCTATGTCAGGGTCAGTTTTCTGGTCTTCGTCTATGTCTATGTCAGTGACAGTTTTTTGCTACTGTGATATAACAAACACTAATACTCCACCGGTTTCCCTGCACATGGGCGGTGAGAATGTCGCTTTAGAGCTGGTTTCCCTATATGGGCAGCTTCGAACCAGAACTATGTTTGGCTTTCAAGCCCAGTCTCAGGCTAGTACAGCTGAGCTGAGGCAGTTTTGTATCATTATATTTACATAAATAGAATTAGTCAGATTTAGGAAAAAAAAAATTCAATGTATTAAAGTTAATAGTTTTAAATGAAATTTAATAATTAAAAGATAGTAATTTAAGCAAACATTATTTATTATTATTATTTTTTTAATTAATATTTAATGTAAATTTATCTCAATTTAATATAATTTTTTATTATATTAAGAGTTTCACTACAATTTAATATAGGAGAGATGTTGCATTATCTATAAATGAACTTAAATATTTAAACCTTCATTGAATATGGAAGAGATGTTGTAATATCCATAAAATGAAATATACCTAAAAAAAATAATATTAATTCAATTTAAAAAATATAAATAATAAAATTAATAATTCAATTCAATTCAATTTGTAATTTTTTTAATTAATAGAATAACAAACCTAAAAAATCACAATACACATATTACTTTGAAATAAATTTCAATAATAATGATTAATATTTGTAACTATAATATTCAGAACATATACCACTTAAGAAATTTAATTAAAAAACATTCATATATATATATATATATATATATATATATATATATATATATATATATATATATAATACTTTTATTCATATATATAAGTGTATATATATAATACTTTTATTTATATATATAAGTTGCACACTTTTGTGTGGTATATACAAAATGTATTTTCCTTTTATATTAAATTAAAGTATTGTTTTTTTTTCACATGATTGAGGATATATATATATATATATATATATATATATATATATATATGGTGCAACACCATATAAATTATAATTATAATTCATATTTATACTCATCACAATTTTATATTTAAATTTAATTAATAAACATAAATAAATTCAATATTTATCATAAAAAATATATATATTTTTATTAGAATTAACAAAGATCTGCCTAAATTTTAGATCTATTAAGTGTATAAAGAAATCAAATATTTCTAAATTCATTTTTTTCAAATTTTAAGCTCAAAAAATTATTTGCATTTTAAAAAATTTGAACCCTTTTAACACATAATAAATCCAAAATTAAAATAAATATATACTAATATAAACATTTCAAAACACAATCTATACTAATATAAACATTATTAATAATTAATAATAATATAAATTAATTAAATACTTATATAAACATTATTAATAATTAATAATACTATAAATTAATTAAATCTTATATATAATGATTTGAGTTATATTTTTAAATAAGCTTCAATTTAAAATATAATAATTTAAAAATATTAATCTTTCGTATCCAACAATGACATATCATCACAATTTCTTATCCAACAATGATATCTCATAACAATTATCTAATACGAGTTTATTGAATTTCACATCAACCTCTAATTCATAGAATCTCACATTTAATGAATATTGAATTTCACATCAACATCCAATATAAATTCATTGAATCTCACATTTAATGAATCATGGCAGCTTGACCTTCAAAACCAATGTGAAGGTCAAGTATGAATCATGCCACTTCACTATTATCCATTTAAATGTCAAGAATGGGTCAAAACTTAGTGTCAAACTTTATATATGATTCAATTTGGTAACGAATAAATTAATCTCTTTGTATTTCATTTTAATGCATCGACTTATTTATATTAGTTCTATACTTGAGAATAACTTTAAAATGGTAATGAATAAATTAATATATTGATTTTTTATATCAATGTATAATTCAATTAGGTAACATATAAATAATTTTTGTATTAAAAAAACTTGAATATATATAAATTTTATATTATTAAAATATGATATTTAAATGTAAGATTTTTTTAAACATTTTTAAGTTACTTGTTTTATGTCACAGAAATAGAATATTCTAAAGGAATTATATTTGAATAGAAACTTAATTAAAATTAGACAAAGTAGAACCTGCAAGTGTTAATTGGAGAATTCACTACTTTATTAATGAATAATGTCGAAGAAATAAATACATGACTTTTCTCTATTATTCCTATAGGTCGATTAAACAGATGCCTCCAATTCCTATAAGGAATAGGTTCCTTCTAAGAACTCCAATCTCACATATTTTGATTCCTAGTTCACTATCATGGCTCCTTAAAAGGGTAGAAAGAAGGTAAAAGGAAAGAGATTATTTTATATAGTGATGGCAGGGTGCCCTGCCTCTCCCACAGTCTCCCATTATATGGTGCATTTAAAAAATGCATTTCTATTTAATAACCATTAATGGTCCTCAATTTCAAAATATGGGCAATCTTAATTAATATATGCGGAAGCTTCTATATCTCAAATCTGAGATTTGAGATATTAGAATAAAATTCTTATGGTTAAACAAAACCCCACAACCCAGATTATAATTCTTCTATACATGGAAGCTCTACCTTTCTGCTGGCCTATGGTTAAAAACCATGTTTAAACTCCCTTCTCAACATTCGATTCTTATTTAAAAACCCAACAACCTTTATATCCAAGGTTACCTTCACAAACAAAGTTGTTTTTCAAAGGTCTTACAAAAAGACTTGGTTGAACACCCATTGGTTTTATTTCTAAAAACCCAAACTTCAATTTGTATTAAAAATCCACGATGCATATAAAAAATCAACCAAATATCATACTTCATATCTGATTTAAAGCCTTATAAATAAAGCCCTTAAATCTTCATATGCGGAATTCTTTTTTACTGTTCATACCATTAGGATAGAATTATTATAAGTCTCAAGACTTATCATTTGCAAAGGCTCATCTTACGAAAACCAATGCATATATCCACCAACCCATATCCATTGAATTCAACCCCCATAACTTTGAAAAACACAAAACAACCATCACAATAAAATAGGGTCCCATCATTTAACTTACCATTCACATCCAACGGCTAACTATTGATCGCATTGATTTTCCCAATCCAACGATAATCACGCTATCAAGATGCGCAAAGTTTATTTCTCAAAATTTACGCGGTAAAAATTGTTTTATTCTTACCACTTTATCCACGCGTCCATCAACAGATAATATCACGTTCTTTCAAGAAAATTCGCTTACCATTTGTGAAGTCGCGCGAGACCACTCTTGGTTTCTTCAAAACCACTATTACTATTTTTTGCCTCATAGTTCCTCAACACCATTTTTTAATATTAAATCCTTAACACAGGATTTTACCCATACATAACTCAATCAATTGATATGCATAATTCAAAACCAATACTTCATATATATACAAATGAAATAAATTACAAAAACCCTCTTGATCCTGGCCAGATATTCATGTCAATGGCCCTATTTTACATGTGCCCGAATGCTTGACAAATAACCTTTGCTTGTCCTCTTCTAATTCCTGACTCCTACTTCCTCTCTCTGATCTCTTTCTATCTGCACGTAGGCTTACATTTATACCAATTTAATGATGAATTGATCAGCTCCCCTAACAGCTCACAAAACTCTTAAAATTCCCAAAATCCTAACTCTAGACTAAATCCCTAGATTTGTGGAAACTGATTCCAACTCATTCCTACTTTGTAGTCTTTTTGAATCTCTCATCTCTTCATATGCCCAACTAATCATTCGAGAGAATTTACAATTCTCTCCACATTTAATTAAAATTAATTGAAACCCACTAAATTCATTAAATAAAATCTAACTCTCTTGAAAACTAAAAACCCCTAAGTCTAACAAAAATGCCTGGAAATTGTTTTAACCTAATGCCCCTGCATAAGACTCCCAAGGTTAAAATTAATCATGATCTCCTGATTATGTGATTTTAAATATTTACCTCCTAGATCCCATACTTTGCTTTGCTATTGTCCATTAGCTGCATTATTCTTCAACTGTACACTTCCAGGTTTCCATACTTTGTTCTGCAACTTGCCTCTAGCGATGCTTTCACATTCTACTCTTGTTTTTCCTTTGCCAAAATTTCTCTGCTTTCTTGCTGCTGACTGTTGCTTCTGAGAGACCTTCATTATCAGTCTTCTAATGCTTTCAATTTCTATTCCCAGTCTTTCTTTTGTTTGGGACTTAATTTTCCCACTGCTGCCTTCAATTTCTATTGCTGCCAATACTGCTGCTGTCAATGTTGCCTCAGCTGTTACGTCCCCGATTGTTGCTGCCTCCCAAACTTTGTGAATATCTCTTAAGATATATCCCTCTGCAACATTCTTTTTTTCATCACCGGTATCTTCTCCTCTCACAACTTCAGGCGAATTTACTCTAGTGTCTACAATTTCTTCCTCTTGTTCAAATGTTCTCAGTAAACATTTTAGCCAATTCCCTTGAATTTGTTTCACATCATCAATATGCTACCATTTAAATTGAACATCTTCTTCTTCTTCCTTGACAATCTTCAGTAATTTTCTTCCACCTTCTTGATTGATTATGGAAATCAATTCAAGTTCTTCAAGTACTGTGTCCTCATCTTCTATCAGAATAAAATTCTAATTCCCCACCACTGTAGTAGTTCCAAAAGTCTATCTTACAGTCTTCTCTTTGCCCATCAGACAAATTAGCTCCTTCTTGTCATTAACAGTAACAAATTCCTTCATATGGGACATGACTATCTCACCTTCTTTCAACATCCCATCTTCATTCAAGACAACTCCAAGTGATGGATTGTCTTTTGCAATGCCTGTAACCATAATCAAATTTTCAGTTTCAAAATCATAAGACCCAATGGTCTCACTTGCTGATCCTGTCACCAAATCTTTCCTCAGAAATCCTAAGTCTCTTCCAAGACTCAGAAAGTGTTCACTGTCTTCATTCCTTCGCATCTGCACATTCTTCAATCCCCAATTTTGAAATTGAGGTTCTCCCTCCTGAATTGAATCATGTTTATTCAGCATAATCTCCAGCAATCCAATTTCCTCATTCCATGGATTAAAGTCTTACACAAAATTCTCCTCCTCTTTTATTTGGTTGTATAATGGTGTCAATTTTTATTCAGCATCAACAGAATCTGCATTCATAAAACAATTGTTAAAAAATAAATCATAAGGCCTTGGTGCCTTCCTTTCCTCTGCCAACATTTCAGTATGCTATCCCGAAATCCCTTCCTTCTCTATCAGCACATCAGTATGCTGATTCACTTTTCCCAAAGGATTCTTTGAAGAATTCCCAATACTTTCAACAAGTCTTTCATTCACACCATATGTCTCCATGATGTTTTCTTGTTCTTGTCCACTGTAGTGAACCCTGCCTTCTGCAATCTCCTTTTCATACTCTGAATTCTCCAGCAAATATTACAGTAATGCAATTTCTTTGTGGCGTTACTGAAGTATTTCATCATAATTTACTATCCCTACATTCATACACAAAATTTCAGTTTGTAAACCACAAGCTTCAACAGCCTCAATTGGTGTTTCACATATTAGTTCCTCAAAGCGATCCTCTCCTTCCTCATTCGCAAGAATTTCTTCCTGTGCTACAACAGTTTCCATCATAAATACGTTACTGCTTATTTCATTCAAGAGACATTCTGCAACATTTCATTTTACTTCAGAGTATTCCTCTTCTGAGAGATATTTTCTCATACTTGTGACAACTTCACAAGATTTCTCATCCTCCTTTGTAAAACCTGTAATCACCTCACAATTGTTAGATTCAAAAATATAAGGCTTTACATCATCCAACTAATCTAGACTTGTCCAATAACTCAGGAAATCATCAATGATTTCCTCTTCAGCAAGACAAACTTATTGATGTGTTAAACCTCCACCATGATTCATAAGATCTTTGGTAGATCTCCATTCTTCATCTGTATTCTATTCTACTTCACAAACAAAAACTTCTCTTCTCAACTTAGCTGCTCTGAGTTCTGCACATCTCAACTGTACATTCATCCTCCGTTCAAGCTTTCTCAGCTTTTCTGCAAACTACATGTTGTCTTGTTGTTCTCTTCTCTATTGTAGCCTTGGCCACTTTACTCTCTTCTTCATGAGCCAACCAACTCTCTGGCTTTCCTCTATCATCATCTTCAGTTTGTTAAATTTTTCTCTGAGCTCAACTACCTCTTTCTCATATTCTGCATAAGTCAATTTCTTTCTCATGCCATTTGTCCTGGCATCTTCTTCCTCTTTTCTGTTGTGGCCTCTCTCAGAACCCCTGCTATCTCTTCTATGAATTTTGGAAGTCATCTTCTCCTTCATGAGTTCCTCACTCATAGCTGCACCAAGCCTCTTCCATAGCAAGCTCTCCTGCTACCACTTACCTCACCGATCCTTTCCTCCGGATCTGGTCCTTTGGCAAGTATTGGTTCACTCTCTCTGGAACCTCTTGAGCACTCTCT
This sequence comes from Pinus albicaulis, assembly GCA_034641835.2. NCBI lineage: Eukaryota > Viridiplantae > Streptophyta > Pinopsida > Pinales > Pinaceae > Pinus > Pinus albicaulis. The sequence goes on from CM076575.1 coordinate 311,943,210, forward strand.
TCTACTCCTTCTAGGCTTCAATTCATTTGCAACTTCTTAGAACACCATTTTCCTATTCATTAAACCTCTGTTGAATTTCTTCAGGTTCTACCACACTTTCTTCTTCACTCAGAATCCCTTGCTGGACTCCTTCATCACTGCTCTCAAAGATGTGATCTGATTTTGCTGAGGTTTCTTCAATTTCCTGCAATCTGAATTCTGCAAACAATTCTTCAAACCAGAGTTAAATAATTCTCATCAACTCACCTTCCAAGATCCCTGAGTGATCTTGTTGTTCCTCTCACCTGCACTGCATCTCTTTATGTTGCAATATTTATTACTTTCAAAAATCTGATCTTATTTCATTACACATGCATTCAAAAAAAAATTGAACTTTCAAAAAGAGTTATTCTAGCTCTGATACCACTTGATCACAGGCTACCCTGCCTTTCCCCACAGTCTCCCATTATATGGTGCATTTAAAAAATACATTTCTATTTAACAGCCATTAATGGTCCTCAATTTCAAAATCTAGGCAATCTTAATTAATATATGTGGAAGCTTCTATATCTCAAATCTGAGATTTGAGATATTAGAATAAAACTCTTATGGTTAAACAAAACCCCACAACCCAGATTATAATTCTTCTATACATGGAAGCTCTACCTTTTTGCTGGCCTATGGTTAAAAACCATGTTTCAACTCCCTTCTCAACATTTGATTCTTATTTAAAAACCCAACAACCTTCATATTCAAGGTTACCCTCACAAACAAAGTTGTTTTTCAAAGGTCTTACAAAAATTCTTGGTTGAACACCCATTGGTTTTATTTCTAAAAATCCAAACTTCAATTTGTATTTAAAATCCACAATGCATATAAAAACTCAACCAAATATCATACTTCATATCTGATTTAAAGCCTTATAAATAAAGCCCTTAAATCTTCATATGCGGACTTCTCTTTTACTGTTCATACCATTAGGATAGAATTATTATAAGTCTCAAGACTTATCATTTGCAAAGGCTCATCTTACGAAAACCAATGCATATATCCACCAACGCATATCCATTGAATTCAACCCCCATAAATTTGACAAACACAAAACAACCATCGCAGTAAAAGAGGTTCCTAGCATTTAACTTACCATTCACATCCAACAGCTGACTATTTTTCGCATTTCTTTTCCCAATCCAACGATAATCGCGCTATCAAGATGCACGAAGTTTATTTCTCAGAATTTACGCAATAAAAATGGTTTTATTCTTACCACTTTTTCCACGCGTCCATCAACGGATGATGTCGTGTTCTTTCAAAAAAATCTGCTTACCATTTGTGAAGTCGCGCGAGACCACTCTTGGTTTCTTCAAAACCACTATTACTGTTTCTTGCGTCGCGGTTCCTCAAGGCCATTTCTTTATATTAAATCCTTAACACAGGATTTTACCCATACATAACTCAATCAATTGATATGCATAATTCAAAACCAATACTTCATATATATACAAATGAAATCAATTACAAAAACCCTCTTGATCCTGGCCAAATATTCATGTCAATGGCCCTATTTTACATTTTCCCGAAGGCTTGATAGACAACCTCTGTTTTTCCTCTTCTAATTCCCGTCTCCTACTTCCTCTCTCTGATCTCTTTCTATCTGCCCGTAGGCTTACATTTATACCAATTTAATGATGAATCGATTCAGCTCCCCTAACAGCTCACAAAACTCTTAAAATTCCCAAATTCCTAACTCTAGACTAAATCCCTAGATTTGTGGAAACTGATTCCAACTCATTCCTACTTTGCAATATTTTCGAATCTCTCATCTCTTCATATGCCCAACTAATCATTCGAGAGCAGTTACAATTCTCTCCACATTTAATTAAAATTAATTAAAACCCACTAAATTCATTACATAAAATCTAACTCTCTTGAAAACTAAAAACCCCTAAGTCTAACAAAAATTCCCGGAATTTGTTTTAGCCTAATGCCCCTGCATCATACAGAGTAAGAAATAACATTATGTTAGTAATGTAATCATTATTTTTTAAATGTAGTATGCATATTTTTATTTTGTAAGTATAGTATATATATATATATATATATATATATATATATATATATATATATATTCTATTGTACATTGAGAACCTCATTTAGTTGTATCACACTTTGAGCACCTCAAAAATGTAAATGTCAATTCATAATGAATAGAAAATACAAAATTACACATAAATATATTAACTTTTATTTCAATATATTAATCTTATTTATATTAATTTTATTAGAAATTATAATATTTTTCAATAATTTTGAAATCATTCCCAAATGAATAATGTATTATTTAATTTATTTATTAAGATAATTTAAAAAAAAAATCATTGTACATAATTTTTTATTGGTTGTCTTAAGGGGCCTTTCAATTGGTAATTGAAGTAATATGAGTTCTGAGAAAATTAAGACATCCAAGGTTCAAATTCCCCTAATTGTGACCTGGTTTATGGAGATGAGGACATTCCATAAACCCTCAAAGATTTACTAGTAACTATGTTTCATGTAGGCTACTAGGTTCCTCTCGGATACTAAAAAAATAAAAATAAAAATAAAATTGGTTGATTGAAGGTTCAAAATGTTTAAGGCCTTCCACAATCAATCTCTTCTCAAGAGGCATCTATATTTAATGATAAATAATTACTTGTACAATATATTTTCAAATTTCCAAAAAAACAATAGTAACTCCATGCTCATTAGTGAGAATGGAGATTTCATAGGATGCAATGTAAACAGAGGTTGTAGATGTTTGAAGCTTTTATTTAATATTTTTGTCTTGGTAAATTATTTATTTATGGCTTCGCATTAATTTTCCTTGAAATTATATGCAAAAGAAATCTAATCTAAATCCAACATTCCAATCTACGCTTCTCACCCTCAAATCTATGAATTCTTATTCAATTCATTACCTTCTTTTGCTTGAAAACTCTCCTTTAATTTAATACAATGGATTTTATCTTCATATCCCAGATGACCCTTGGTCGATCTAAGATGTGATGATATTTATGATTTTTAAATCTTTTTGAAATGAGTTATGCAGTAATTTTTGGGGGATTTGCAACTTCACTAGTGTAGTTTGTGAATGCATATATCAAGGGTATTCAAAGAATGGAGAAATTTTCCTTCCCTCCATGATCTAGGATCTAAACAAATAATGAAAGGCGTGATATTAGAAAATATGAGTAGTATTGAGAAGACATTCCAACTCATTTATGAAGTAGAGTGAAATGTAGATATGTTTAAGAATGTAGCAGATTGCCACATTAATGCCCATACCAATAAAAGCAATTCAATCTAAGGTGTGGTGATCTTTGGGATTCTTGCAATGATTTTTGGGGTTTTCACATCTTTTGTGAATGGTTTCCATGGTGATAATAGGGTATATATTTATTTATGTAGTTTGTGAAGGTTCACATCAAATGTATTTAGAGTTTCAAGAACTTTCCCTTCACACCACAATCTAAGATCTAGATTATGAATCAAAGATGTTATATACTTTGTACGAGGAGTGAGATTTTAACATATTCATATTATAAGATATTTTTGATCAATATTTCTTGACTAATTTGAAGGTAAAAATTTTCTTTTTAAATGTACTAAATGTTCCATATGAAGACCCAAAAAATTTAGGAGTTTCAAATAAATTGAAGATGTGGTCATTCCTTACATAAGGCTAATCAAGATGGTTTCTCCTTCAGAATATAAAGGGTTACTAAAAATTTAAAAAAAAAAATGGATGTGTTTTTTATTTTCATTTGATATACCTATGTCTCAGACACACCTAGCATTTTCTGAAAATAGGTCCTTCACCTAAGCTATTGTCACTTTTCATTTTTCCTCCATTATATCCTTTCTCCATTTTTATCATTTTCCTATTTATTTTTTACCTTTACCATTTAATATTTTACCTTTTCGATTTATAACTAACCATTATCCATTTTCCATTACTTTTTATATGCCCAAACATTATGATGGAATTTTCCATACTTCAATATTTCCATACTTACTCTTTCGGCATTCCCTTTTCCTTATTGTTCCTCTTTTACCATTTACATAATTGTTCATTTCATTTCCAACTAGTTTTTATATTTCTACATTTTTATTTTCCATATTAATTATTTTTCCATAATTATAAATATTTCCACATTATTTCTATTTTCCCCACATCTTGAATCTCCGTGAATCCTCCACAATCTCCACATATATGTTGTAACATTTAATCTATTATTAAGCATCCTTTCTATGGAAACTATGGTGCATACTTCCTCCACACAAACTTAATCTCCACATATATGTTGTAAAACTTAATTTATTATTGAGCATCCTTTCCTTTACATGGAAACTTTGGTTCATACTCCCTCTGCACAAGCCTTTTCTCTACGCATGCTTTATTACTTAGTCAATTTTACCTATATTTATTTCTCATATCATTTTATTTACCCTATATTACTTTGGAATATATCCTTATGGCCTGTGGTATCTAGCTATACATATCCTAGGGTGACACCTCGAAGGTATTGATTAGACATATATTATTTGGAAATGACTAGAAATGAGTGACAACCAAAAAATAGACTATGCATAGGCTACACAAGGTTTCATGACTCTTTCTACTTCATAGACAAGTAATATAAGGAACCCATTTATTTATAAATCATTATAAATTCCTGCCCAAAATGCATATGGGGTGAATAGGGCATATTTATAAGTCAAATGCCAAGATTTACATGGCGTTAATTAAAATTCGTTGAGTCACTATATTTTAAAGGTCGTAACTTGAGTTCCCAATGTCATAATTAGGAAAATGAGAGTTCATTGGAAAAATAAGTACATGAATAACATTTTAGAAATGGTTTACATGGCTAAAATATAATCCATAATGAAAAAATAATAAAACATAATCGTAACTATTTCTAGTTTGATAGTGATTCATTTTTGGAAAAAAAAATTATTAAAAGGAATTTATGAAATTTTAAAAATGCACCTAGTTCAATGGATGAATATACAAGTCGAGAATTTAATTAAGTTAAAAAAAAAAATTGGCTAAATAAATCTAACCATAAATCTGTTTCAAGAACACGAATGAAATATTATAAAAAAGAGGTGAATCATATTTCAAAAAGACAGGATTCATTCTAGCAGACATTATTTTGCAATGTATGAGTATATTATATTTTATTTGAAGCAGTTTCCTCTTTCTTTTTCATCCCAAACTCAAATCATCCAGTTTCATAATTTAAAAAAAAAAAATGCAAATTCAACCTCTAACTATAATTATTTTCTTTCTTATAGATTATTATACTATCTATTTGTTCCATGGGAGATCCATTCCAATCCGCTAGGTACGTATGCATTCAAATTCTATTAAGTATGTGTTGTAGCTGCTACAACCCCCTCCAAATTTTTTTCTATTTATAATTTTGGAGACTCCATTTTGGTCTTGTGAACTGTCATTTTTAGTTACTCAAGCCACCCTTGGTCTTTGTTTTATAAGTGTCGAGTCATCTTCTAGAAATCGCAAGTGCTGCAACTACTTGATCTTGCATTGTCTAGTTTCTAGCTCCCAATTGCGCACTTTCAGTTGACAATCACTGCTTGCCAATCAAAATTTCACACTCCCTATTGCTAGTAACTTCACAATGCCTTGACTAGAGAAACTACACAATCCTCTCTGATAGAGAACTGCACTATCTCTCATAATAGGAAACTGCGTAGTCTCTTGAGCTATTTGATTGCATAGTTTTGTGTGCCAATGAAATGTGCAGTTACTTGAGCTAGTCAACTACGTAGTCAATGTGGATATACATTGCACTTTTCTTGCAGATAGAAACTACATAACACATGTTGATTGTGTGTCACACTTGTTAAATTTGACTTGATCACAAGTGGAAGTTTCTAACCGTAGCTCCTAGATTTTAAACATACATGCACAAAATCATAACCTTATATCTACAGGTGCACACCTATATAACAAGTCAGCATATAGCTAATTATCACACTCATATTTGGAGATCTTCACATTCCTTGGGAATTAGGGGTTTTTGGTCTCATGTGCATTATTATTTTGGGTAAGTTTCTATTAACGAGATGGAATGTATCACCAACAGCTAGGGAATCTCCCCCGTGTGAAGTCCTAATTAGGCCTCACACCATTTGGCATAGGATCCCCATTTGGTATGTGGGCCCAGCTGCAACCATGATTTTGTTTTCTCTTGAATGTCAAATGAAAAGGTGTCAGAGTGAGGAAAAGAATGGAATTCCCAAACAACAAAATAAAATATTCCCAAGATTGAAAAACTATAGAAAGAGGTCCAAGCAAGTCATGGAAATAATAAGAAATAGTATTCCATGAGAAGGATTAGTGAGACAAAACCTAATCAGACATACATGAACAAGAACATGACAGAGGTTAATTTTGAATTAGTTAAAAACAGATCATTGGCATGGCGAGAAATAAGTGAGGACATATTCAAAAGAAAAAATACATGCAACAACCATGAATCATTCCATAACATATTGTGTATATGAAAGCACACATACAAATACAGAGAAAATAATAGACAACTAATACAACCACCATGAGTAAGCATGGGAATTGGTTCCAAACATTAATAACATATTATTAATGCGGTTATGAATTCAAGTGTATGTCTTGCATTATGTCAAAACCCAACAGTGGAACATGGGCTGCTCATACCATTGCCCGATGCAAAAAACCTAGCTTCACTGCAGCTCACTCTATAGATACCAAGATCTGAGTGTCTCTAGATATCAAGCACAAATCAGCTCTATACTACTGCTCCTAGCTCAAGTGATAAAAGTCCCCCTCTCAATGTGGTATGAGGGCACATTTATAGAGGTGAGGTGATTGTTCAACTATCATGACCCTTGACCTTCTCTCATTAATATTGAACTTCCTCACTGCTCTCTCATGCATATTTCTTAGTACATGTTGAATTGATCTCAACGTAACCACTCACATCATGATGAGAACATTTTCATACCGATAGAAGAGAGAATGTGAGGAGAAAAGAAAAGTTTTAAGAAACCCTAGGGTTGGTTCTTATTGAAAACATTTTTGTGAAACCATGGAGACTTGCATGAATGGTTGAATTCCTTGATATTGTGCCTTTGTTGCATCCAATCATCTTGTATCATTGTGTTCTTGACATTGTCACCAGATTTTAGGAGCCTGAATGGATCCAGTTTTGATATCATTGAAACCCTAGCTCCCTTCTTCTAGGTCAACATTATTTCTTTCTCTTGTGATCTTAAAGAAAAAAAATCACATTATCCACATACATATTGGTAGTTAAAGAAAAATATTAGAAATATTAAAATAATAACTGAGAGTGAAATACCAATTTCAACCCCGCTATAGTCCCTTTCTACACCATAGTGTTGTTACAGTGCGCAGTTAATGAATGTGATATTTATGGGGTGTCCCTGGGCTCCAAAATTTTTATAGGGATTCTTGAAGGAACTGTCCATATCTCTCCTTGATCAAGAGCTCAAATCTGAGCTTGGGAAAAAGCTCAAAACTGAAAGTTCTCAAATTGATTTGGATCTTGAGAAAAGGGATAGGCCTTGGTGATACGATCCCAATGCCGTAAACGGTTCAAAAAACAGACACCGTATGAAGAAGTTATTTCACTTTTAGTGGAGTGGGTCCGGCGGAGCACGGAGGGGCCAACCCTCCTCCCATGGAACCTCATCATATGACCAGTGTTGGAGCTTAATGATTAAAAGCACTTCAGGAGCTTAATATCAAGTTTAATATTTAATTAAGCTTTAGTTAAGTGGAGTTTAATATGGCAGAGATTCTGGAGGCGCTCCCAAATTTAGGTGGACTTCCACTTTTAGTGGAGTTAACTGGTAGTAGCCCCACATTTAGTGGAGGAAATTGGGGCAAAGTTGTTTTGGTCATAACTTTCTCATTACACAACCTTTTGGAACGAAATTTTTTATCTTGCTGAGCTCTTCTTCTTTTTTACAAATTTTTTTTGTCATTTGTATAGCACATTTCATTTTCAACTGGTTGTTGATGTCGTATGTCGCACAAGATTCCTTTGGTGTCGTTTGGTGCAGAGAACGAAGTGTCAGTGCAAAGCAGTGCAATATTCCATGAGTTGGAAAGGCATGCAAGAAAAGAGGGCACAAATTTCAGCAAGTGTCATTGCTGGTTTCAGTATGGCAGATTGGTATGGCGAGAAAACATGGTCGAGATTCGGCGCAAGTACGTGGCTCATTCAGCAAAATTCGCCATGTGAACAGTTGGCAATTCAAGAAAATTTTTGGACGATGAAGAGAAGAGGATGTCATTATTCTCTCATTTTTTGTACTACATTTCAGTTTCAGAATTTCAGTGAGCTTTTGGGGTCCAAAAACTTCTCATTTGGGAGGTGTGATCAGGAGCTCAAGTCCAAGCCATGGAAAAAAAACTCAAAATTGAAAATGTTTAAAATTGGTTGAAACGAAGATGGTTTCATAGGTCTCATCTTCATGATTCTGTTGTCGTAAACAGTTCGAAAAATGAACACCGTATGAAGAATTTATTGAACTCTTAGTGGAGTGGGTCCGGCGGAGCACGGAGAGGCCAGCCCTCCTCCCATGGAACCTCATCATATGACCAGTGTGGGAGCTTAATGATTAAGAGCACTTAAGGAGCCTAATCTCAAGTTTAATATTTAATTAAGCTTCAGTTTAGTGGATTTTAATATGGTAGATATTCTGGAGGTGCTCCCAAATTTAGGTGGACTTCCACTTTTAGTGGACTTAACTGGCAGTTGCCCCACATTTAGTGGAGGAAATTGAGGCAAAGTTGTTTTGGTCATAAATTTATCATTACTCAACCTTTTGAAACGAATTTTTTTTTTATTTCGTATTTTCTCAGCATTCTGGACTGAATGGCATAGGTTTCAAAGCCACGGGAGCTCATTTTCGGCCTTTTTAGCTTCGGAGAAGCTTTTTGAGCCACTAGGGCCATTTTGGGTTTTGAGTTTGGTTGAGTTGTGGTTAACCTTTTTTGGTGAAAAAAAGTCATTTTAGACTATTTCCTTTATTCCAGAGTCATTGGAATAGTTCTTAGCTCTGTTTGAAGACTTTTAGAGGCCGAAAACCTTTAGGAGAGTTTTCAGGGCCACCATGGCCATTTTGGGCTTTGAGCTGTTTTGAGTTGTGGTTATCAGTTTGGGGTGAAACAAAGCTCTATTTCAGATAATTTCGACCTTATGAAGCCATTGGAAGTGGTTTCAAAGTAATTTTAGGAATTATACAGCTCGAAAAGTTGCAGAGAAGTTCAAAGCACCAGAAGGACATTGATGAAGAAATCACTGTTTATGGTAATCTTTCATTGTTTAGTGAATTTGAAAAGGCATTATTAGCTTTTTCCTACCTTCTGAATCAGTTTATATATTTATATTTGTCTATTGAGACACTTATAATCTTGTTTTGCATTTGAGAGCTTTTAATACAAGAGGACAAGCCCATTTTGGGAGGCTTGATCCAGGAGATGTAGCCCAAGAGTTGGGGTGAACTCCTATATTATATTTCTGTTGTGTTTTGATATTATATTGTTGAATATTGTTGTTGATACCCATGTTACCATCTGATCTGAAAATGGAAGGTACTTGAAAAGGGTGCAAGGTATCCATTTTCAATTATGTAAATGAGTGCAAAAATACTCCAAGTTTAAATCTGAAAATGTGAGAACTTCATGTTTCTAATACAGAGATAGACTGTAGGGGAATTTACCGGATATTTCACCTTTCAAAGAAAGGATGAATCCAGAGGCTACCTAGCCCTCTTACAGACTCTTCCTAAAGAAATAATAGAAGTAAACACCCAGATTTAATTAAAATGATCTTGCTTTAAACTTGACGTTATGCGGAAATTTAGCTTGCAAATGGTGTATGTCTTTTCACTGTTTATGTGTCTTAAGTGTAATTGTTTTTGCTGAAACTTAACATGGGTATCAGCAACAATATTCAACAATATAATATCAAAACAAAATAGAAATATAATATAGGATTTCACCCCAACTCTTGGGCTACATCTCCTGGATCAAGCCTCCCAAAATGGGCTTGTCCTCTTGTATTAAAAGCTCTCAAATGAAATACAAGATTATAAGTGTCTCAATAGGAAAATATGAATATATAAACTGATTCATAAGGCAGTAAAAAGCTAATAATGCCTTTTCAAATTCACTAAACAGTGAAAGATTACCATAAACAATGATTTCTTCATCAATGTCCTGCTGGTGCTTTGAACTTCTCCACAACTTTTCGGGCTGTATAAGTCCTCAAATTCATTTGAAACCACTTCCAATGGCTTCATAAGGTCGAAATTATCTTAAATAGAGCTTTGGTTCACCTCAAAATGATAACCAAAACTCAAAATAGCTCAAACCCCAAAATGGCCATGGTGGCCCTGAAAACTCTCCTAAAGGTTTTCAGCCTCTGAAAGTCTTCAAACAGAGCTAAGACCTATTAAAATGGCTCTGGAATGCAGGAAATAGTCGAAAATGACTTTTGGTTCACCAAAAAAGGTTAACCACAGCTCAACCAAACTCAAAACCCAAAATGGACCTAGTAGCTCAAAAAGCTTCTCCGAAGCTAAACAAACTGAAAATGAGCTCCCATTGCTCTAAAACCTACGCCATTAAGTCTAGAATGCTGAGAACATACGAAATCGAAAACAAATTTGTTCCAAAAGGTTGAGTAATGATAAAGTTATGACCAAAACAACTTTGCCCCAATTTCCTCCACTAAATGTGGGGCAACTGCCAGTTAACTCCACTAAAAGTGAAAGTCCACCTAAATTTGGGAGCGACTCCAGAATCTCCACCATATTAAACTCCAATTAACTGAAGCTTAATTAAATATTAAACTTGAGATTAGGCTCCTTAAGCGCTCTTAATCATTAAGCTCCCACACTGGTCATATGATGAGGTTCCATGGGAGAAGGGTCGGCCCCTCCATGCTCCGCCGGACCCACTCCACTAAAAGTGCAATAAATTCTTCATATGGTGTCCATTTTTCGAACCATTTACGGTGCCAGAATCAAGAAGACGAGACCTATGAAACCATAGAATGTAGGGGCATTTACCGGATATTTCACCTTCCAAAGAAAGGACGAATCCAGAGGCTACCTGGCCCTCTTACAGACTCTGCCTAAAGAAATAATAGAAGTAAAAACTCATATTTAATTAAAATGATCTTGCTTTAAACTTGACGTTATGCGGTAATTTAGCTTGCAAATGGTGTATGTATTTTCACTGTTTATGTATCTTAAGTGTAATTGTTTTTGCTAAAACTTAACATGGGTATCAGCAACAATATTCAGCAATATAATATCAAAACACAACAGCAATATAATATAGGATTTCACCCCAACTTCACACATCTCCCGGACTGCTTTCCAAATGGGCTTGTCCTTCAGCTAAAAGCTCTAAAATGTAACATGTCATAAGTGTCTCAATATACATACAAACTATCCTAATCTACAGGCAGAAATTAATGTTTTTCAAATTCACTAAACAGTGAAATATTACCATAAACAGTGATTTCTTCATCAATGTCCTACTGGTGCTTTGAACTTCTCTACAATGTTTCAGATTGTATAAGTCCTCAAATTCCTTTGAAACCACTTCCAATGGCTTCATAAGTTTGAATTTATCTGAAATAGAGCTTTGGTTCACCTCAAACTGATAACCACAACTCAAAATAGCTCAAACCCCAAAATGGCCATGGTGGCCCTGAAAAATATCGTAAAGGTTTTCGGCCTCTAAAAGTCTTCAAAAAGAGATAAGACCTATTACAATGGCTCTGGAATGTAGGAAATAGTTGAAAATAACTTTCTGTCATCAGTGCATACCTGCAACTTGCCCACCACCCCAAATGTCCCGTGGTTTCGTGCTTTCCGGTTAAATGAAAGAAAATGAGCTCCCATGGCTCTAAAACCTATTCCATTCAGTCCAAAATGCTGAGAACATACGAAATCAAAAAACAATTTGTTTCAAAAGGTTGAGTAATGAGAAAGTTATGACCAAAACAACTTTGCCCCAATTTCCTCCACTAAATGTGGGGCAATTGCCAGTTAACTCCACTAAAAGTGGAAGTCTACCTAAATTTGGGAGCGCCTCCAGAATCTCCGCCATATTAAACTCCACTTAACTGAATCTTAATTAAATATTAAACTTGAGATTAGGCTCCTTAAGTGCTCTTAACATTAAGCTCCCACACTGGCATATGATGAGTTTCAATGGGAGGAGGGCTAGCCCCTCCGTGCTCCGCCGGACCCACTCCACTAAAAGTGAAATAACTTCTTCATATGGTATCCATTTTTCGAACCGTTTATGGCAACGGAATCAGGAAGATGAGACCTATGAAACCATCTTGGTTTCAACCAATTTTGAACATTTTCAATTTTGAGTTTTTTTTTTTTTATCCATGGCTTGGACTTGAAAATGCTGAGAATGGAAGGTACTTGAAAAGGGTGCAAGGTATCCATTTTCAATTATGTAAATGAGTGCAAAAATACTCTAAGTTTAAATCTGAAAATGTGACAACTTTATATTTCTAATACAGAGATAGACTATAGGGGCATTTACTGAATATTTCACCTTTCAAAGAAAGGATGAATCCGGAGGCTACCTGGCCCTCTTATAGACTCTGCCTAAAGAAATAATAGAAGTAAACACTCAGATTTAATTAAAAGGATCTTGCTTTAAACTTGACGTTATGTGGAAATTTAGGTTGCAAATGGTGTATGTCTTTTCATTGTTTATGTATCTTAAGTGCAATTTTTTTTGCTGAAAATTAACATGGGTATCAACAACAATATTCAGCAATATAATATCAAAACACAACAGCAATATAATATAGGATTTCACCCCAACTCTTGGGCTACATCTCCTCGATCAAGCCTCCCAAAATGGGCTTGTCCTCTTGTATTAAAATCTCTCAAATGAAATACAAGATTATAAGTGTCTCAATAGACAAATATCAATATATAAACTGATTCAGAAGGTAGGAAAAAGCTAATTATGCCTTTTCGAATTCACTAAACAGTGAAAGATTACCATAAACAATGATTTCTTCATCAATGTCCTGCTGGTGCTTTGAACTTATCTACAAATTTTCGGGTTGTAGAAGTCCTCAAATTCCTTTGAAACCACTTCCAATGGCTTCATAAGGTCGAAATTATCTGAAATAGAGTCTTGATTCACCTCAAACTGATAACCACAACTCAAAAACGCTCAAATCCCAAAATGGCCATGGTGGCCCTGAAAACTCTCCTAAATGTTTTCAGCCTCTGAAATTCTTCAAACAGAGCTCAGACCTATTCCAATGGCTCTGGAATGCAGGAAATAGTTGAAAATGACTTTTGGTTCACAAAAAAAGGTTAACCACAGCTCAACCTAACTCAAAACCCAAAATGGCCCTAGTGGCTCAAAAAGCTTCTCCGAAGCTAAACAGGCTGAAAAAGAGCTCCAATGGCTCTGAAACCTACGCCATTAATTCCACAATATTGGGAACATACAAAATCAAAAAAAAAATTGTTCCAAAAGGTTTCGTAATGAGAAATTTATGACCAAAACAACTTTGCCCCAATTTCCTCCACTAAATGTGGGGTAACTGCTAGTTAACTCCACTAAAAGTGGAAGTCCACCTAAATTTGGGAGCACCTCCAGAATCTCCACCATATTAAACTCCACTTAACTGAAGCTTAATTAATATTAAACTTGAGATTAGGCTCCTTAAGTGCTCTTAATCATTAAGCTCCCACACTGGTCATATGATGAGGTTCCATGGGAGGAGGGTTGGCCCCTCCGTGCTCCACCGGACCCACTCCCCTAAAAGTGCAATAACTTCTTCATATGGTGTCTTTTTTTCGAACCATTTATGGCACCGGAATAAAGAAGACGAGACCTATGAAACCATCTTGGTTTCAACCAATTTTGAGTTTTTTTTTCATGGCTTGGATTCGAGCTCCTGATCACACCTCCCAAATGAGAGGCTTTTGGACCCAAAAAGCTCACTGAAATTCTGAAACTGAACCGTAGTATAGAAAATGAGAGAATAACGACATCCTCTTCTCTTCAGCCTCCAAAAATTTCCCTGAATTTCCAACTGTTCACATGGCAAATTTTGCTGAATGAGCCACGTACTTACGCCGAATCTCGACCAAGCTTTCTCTCCATACCAATCTTCGATACTGAAACCAGCAATGAGACTTGCTAAACTTTGTGCCCTCTTTTCTTGCATGCCTTTCCAACTCATGGAATCTTGCACTGATTTTCACTGACACTTCATTCTCTGCACAAAACGACACCAAAGGCATCTTGTGCAACATACGACATCAACAACCAGTTGAAAATGAAATGCGCTATACAAATGACACACAAAATCTGTAAAAAAAAGTGTGCACACAATCGACACAAGTCGATAAACAACAAGATACATCTTGACAAACATATGTGTAGGTATCATGTACAATGAACTATATACAGTTCGCTAATTACACATACAACCTCTATGTACATGTGCAACTTCAACTCTTCTTTTCAAATACCAACAAGTACATCATCCCAAAAACATGTGGGTGATTAAGAGCTGAACCAAAAGACATTGCTACAACATAAGTGAGTATCATACTCATCTTTTACACCTCCATGGATAAATTTTGCAACAACAAAGAAATTCCTTCAACTGAAACTGCTTTTACTTGCAATCTTGTATCAACTTTTCAACTGAAATACATGCATACCAAACTGAAATTTGCATGTAAAAAATGAGTATGACTTACTGCATTAAGAATTTAATCCACTTCATACCAAGCCAACTCCATGGCGTCTTTTTTTGCAACCGCAATTCTTCATGTGAATCTTTCATTTCCACATTGATAATGGACTCCATAGATCCACTTATGCCAAGCTTTTTTCATCTAGCTGCATGTGCTTTGGACAATTTTTTGGATGCAATGAAAAACAACGAGAAACATCATGTCCCTTCCTTTTACAAAATGTACAACTCTTAAGCACTTTCTGAGAAAGTTCTCTTTGCCTTTTCTACTTCCTGTGTGCTTTATTTTTCAACCAGCATCTTGAAGCAACATGGTTAACTCCACCACAAAATGTGCAACAAAATTTTCTTTCATTCGAACAAGAATAATTATTATTCTTTGCTGAAACATAATCAAATTGATCATGTGAATAATTATACCTCTTTTGCTGCATGCAATGTCCATCCTTTTTGTGTTCGAAAGACGATGAACTAGTAGAGGAGACAGCTTCCCTTTTTAGACTTTCATCATTGTTCTTGTCTTGAAAACTGCTTACATTTTCATGCTCGCCATAAGCGACATGTTTACCTTATACTTTCTGCAATGATGGCTTCAAACAATGGAAATCGTCCTTAGAAAAATTTTGACATAAATGCATTTGAGAACTTGGAACAAAGGTTCTCTTTAAATTTGCATCACATTCTTGAATGCATTTGCTCAAAGCTTCGCCATTAAGTTTCTCATAGCCAAAACCAATATTCTTGGGACGCTCCACAACACAAATAGGCTCAACAATGCCTTGTGCATGCTTGCCCAAACCTTTGCCTTCTTGATAGCCCATTTTCAACATCAATTTGGACCCAATACCTCTTGTATGTCTTTCAAAAGAACCAACACACTTTTCAATGGAGGAAATTGAAGACAAGTTGGAACGATTAACCTCTTCCTCACGCTTGTTCTTGGACAAAGCTTCTTGAGCTTGAAAGAGTTGTTTCTCCATGTCATGCAACCTTTGGAGAATTGCTTCCTTTTCATCCTTCATAGCAAACAATTGTGCATTAAGCTTAAAACTTTCTCTTTGATCCTCAATGAGAATCTACACCATGTCCTTCACCTTAAAGAACTCATTCTTCATGTCATCATTGAAGAATCTCATGAAGGAAGAAACTTCACTTGTAGAAGAAGTTGACATTATGTAAATGGTCAATTTAACAAAAGGAACTTCCAAAGAAAAGTTCTCAAATATTTCCAACAAATGACAAGATTTTAACCAAATGTCAGTAAAGACCCCTTCTTAATCAAGCAACCATTTTTCAACCAATAAAACAATAAATCTATTACACTGTTTTAAAACCTTTTGCACCATAAAGAATGCTCAACCTAAGCACAACCAAGATTAACCTAAGCTCTGATACCATCTGATCTGAAAATTTCATTTCAAAAGGTTGAGTAATGAGAAAGTTATGACCAAAACAACTTTTCCCCAATTTCCTCCACTAAATCTGGGGCAACTGCCAATTAACTCCACTAAAAGTGGAAGTCCGCCTAAATTTGGGAGCGTCTCCAGAATCTCTGCCATATTAAAATCCACTTAACTGAAGCTTAATTAAATATTAAACTTGATATTAGGCTACTTAAGTGCTCTTAACATTAAGCTCCCACACTAGTCATATGATGAGGTTCCATGGGAGGAGGGCTGGCCCCTCCGTGCTCTGCCGGACACACTCCACTAAAAGTGCAATAACTTCTTCATACGGTGTCTGTTTTTTGAACCGTTTACGGCGCCAGAATCAAGAAGATGAGACCCATGAAACCATATTAGTTTCAACCAATTTTGAACATTTTCAATTTTGAGTTTTTTTTTTTCCATGGCTTGGACTTGAGCTCCTGACCACACCTCCCAAATGAGAGGCTTTTGGACCCCAAAAGCTCACTAAAATTCCGAAACTAAACTGTAGTACAGAAAATGAGAGAATAATGACATCCTCTTCTCTTTAGCCTCCAAATATTTTCCTGAATTGCCAACTGTTCACATGGCGAATTTTGCTGAATGAGCCACGTACTTGCGCCGAATCTCGACCAAGTTTTCTCGCCATACCAATTTTCCATACTGAAACCAGCAATGACACTTGCTGAAATTTGTGCCCTCTTTTCTTGCATGCCTTTCCAACTCATGGAATCTTGCACTGCTTTGCACTGACACTTCGTTCTCTGCACCAAACGACACCAAAGGCATCTTGTGCAACATATGACATCAACAACCATTTGACAATGAAATGTGCTATACAAATGACACACAAAATCTGTAAAAAAAAAGTGTGCACACAACCGACACAAGTCGATAAAAAACAAGATACATCTTGACAAACATATGTGTATGTATCATGTACAATGAACTATATACAGTTCGCTAATTACACATACAACCTCTATGTACATGTGCAACTTCAACTCTTATTTTAAAATACCAACAAGTACATCATCCTAAAAACATGTGGGTGATTAAGTGCTGAACCAAAAGACATTGTTGCAACATAAGTGAGTATCATACTCATCTTTTACACCTCCATGGCAAAATTTTGCAACAACAAAGAAATTCCTTCAACTGAAACTTCTTTTACATGCAATCTTGCATCAAATTTTGAACTGAAATACATGCATACCAAATTAACATTTGCATGTACAAAATGAGTATGAATTACTGCATTAAGAAGTTAATCCACTTCCTACCAAGCCAACTCCATGGCGTATTTTGTTACAACCGCAATTCTTCATGTGAATCTTTCATTTCCACATTGATAATGGACTCCATAGATCCACATACGCTAAAATTTTTGTCATCTAGATGCATGTTCTTTGGACGATTTGTTGGATGCAAGGACCAACAATGAGAGACATCATGTCCCTTCCTTTGACAAAATGTGCAACTCTTAGGCACTTTCTAAGAAAGTTCTCTTTACCTTTTCTGATTCCTGTTTGCTTTATTTTTCAACCAGCATCTTGAAGCAACATGGTTAACTCCACCACAAAATGTGCAACAAAGTTTTCTTTCATTCAAACAAGCATAATTATTATTCTTTGCTGAAACATAATCAAATTGATCATGTGAATACTTATACCTCTTTTGCTGCATGGAATGTCCATCCTTTTTGTGCTCGAAAGACGATGAACTAGTAGAGGAGACAACTTTCCTTTTTAGACTTTCATCAACCCGAGCATTGATACCATCTGATCTGAAAATGGAAGGTACTTGAAAAGGGTGCAAGGTATCCATTTTCAATTATGTAAATGAGTGCAAAAATACTCCAAGTTTAAATCTGAAAATGTGAGAACTTCATATTTCTAATACAGAGATAGACTATAGGGGCATTTACCGAATATTTCACCTTTAAAAGAAAGGATGAATCCAGAGGCTACCTGGCCCTCTTATAGACTCTGCCTAAATAAATAATAGAAGTAAACAATCATATTTAATTAAAATGATCTTGCATTAAACTTGACGTTATGTAGAAATTTAGCTTGCAAATGGTGTATGACTTTTCAGTGTTTATGTATCTTAAGTGTAATTTTTTTTGTTGAAACTTAACATGGGTATCAGCAACAATATTTAGCAATATAATATCAAAACACAATAGAAATATAATATAGGATTTCACCCCAACTCTTGGGCTACATCTCTTGGATCAAGCCTCCCAAAATGGGCTTGTCCTTTTGTATTAAAAGCTCTCAAATGCAATACAAGATTATAAGTGTCTCAATAGAAAAATATGAATATATAAACTGATTCAAAAGGCAGTAAAAAGCTAATAATGCCTTTTCAAATTCACTAAACAGTGAAAGATTACCATAAACAGTGATTTCTTCATCAATGTCCTACTGGTGCTTTGAACTTCCCTGCAAATTTTCAGGTTGTAGAAGTTCTCAAATTTCTTTGAAACCACTTCCAACGGCTTCATAAGGTCAAAATTATCTGAAATATAGCTTTGGTTCACCTCAAACTAATAACCACAACTCAAAACAGCTCAAACCCCAAAATGGCCATGGTGGCCCTGAAAAATCTCCTAAATGTTTTTGGCCTCTTAAAGTATTCAAACAGAGCTAATAACTATTCCAATGGCTCTGGAATGCAGGAAATAGTCAAAAATGACTTTTGTTTCACCAAAAAAGGTTAACCACAGCTCAACCAAACTCAAAACCCAAAATGGCCTTAGTGGCTCAAAAAGCTTCTCCGAAGCTAGACAAGCTGAAAATGAGCTCCCATGGCTCTAAAACCTACGCCATTCAGTCCCAAATGCTGAGAAAATACAAATAAAAAAAAAAATCATTCCAAAAGGTTGAGTAATGAGAAATTTATGACCAAAACAACTTTGCCCCAATTTCCTCCACTAAATGTGGAGCAACTGCCAGTTAACTCCACTAAAAGTGGAAGTCCACCTAAATTTGGGAGTGCCTCCATAATCTCCAACATATTAAACTCCACTTAACTGAAGCTTAATTAAATAATAAAGTTGATATTAGGCTCCTTAAGCACTCTTAACATTAAGCTCCCACATTGGTCATATAATGAGGTTCCATGGGAGGAGGGTTGGCCCCTTCACTAAAAGTGAAATAAATTCTTCATACCGTGTCCATTTTTCGAAACGTTTATGGCACTGGAATCATGAAGACGAGACCTATGAAACCATCTTGGTTTCAACCAATTTTGAACATTTTCAATATTGAGCTTTTTTTTTTTTTTTTTCCATGGCTTGGACTTGAGCTCCTGATCACACCTCCCAAATGAGAGGGTTTTGGACCCCAAAATCTCACTGAAATTCTAAAGCTAAACTGTAGTACAGAAAATGAGAGAATAACAACATCCTCTTCTCTTCAGCCTCCAAAAATTTTCTTGAATTTCCAACTGTTCACATGGCGAATTTTGCTGAATGAGCCACGTACTTGCGCCGAATCTCGACCAAGTTTTCTCGCCATACCAATCTACCATACTGAAACCAGCAATGACACTTGCTGAACTTTGTGCCCTCTTTTCTTGCATTCCTTTCCAACTCATGGAATCTTGCACTGCTTTGCACTGACACTCCGTTCTCTGCACCAAACGACACCAAAGGCATCTTGTGCAACATACGACATCAACAACCAGTTGACAATGAAGTGTGCTATACAAATGACACACAAAATCTATAAAAAAAAAGTGTGCACAGAACCGAAAAAAGTTAATAAAAATGTATGACATAATCGACACAAGTCGATAAACAACAAGATACATCTTGACAAACATACGTGTATGTATCATGTACAGTGAACTATATACAGTTCACTAATTACACAAACAACCTCTATGTACATGTGCAACTTAAACTCTTCTTTTCAAATACCAACAAGTACATCATCCAAAAAACATGTGGGTGATTAAGAGCTGAACCAAAAGACATTGCTGCAACATAAGTGAGTATCATACTCATCTTTTACAACTCCATGACAAAATTTTGCAACAACAAAGAAATTCCTTCAACTGAAACTGGTTTTACATGCAATCTTGCATCAAATTTTCAACTGAAATACATGCATACCAAACTGAAATTTGCATGTACAAAATGAGTATGACTTACTGCATTAAGAAGTTAATCCACTTCCTACCAAGCCAACTCCATGGCGTCTTTTATTGCAACCGCAATTCTTCATGTGAATCTTTCATTTCCACATTGATAATGGACTCCATAGATCCACTTACGCCAAGCTTTTTGTCATCAAGCTGCATGTGCTTTGGATGATTTGTTGGATGCAAGGACCAACAATTAGAGACATCATGTCCCTTCCTTTGAAAAAATGTGCAACTCTTAAGCACTTTCTGAGAAAGTTCTCTTTGCCTTTTCTGCTTCCTGTGTGCTTTACTTTTCAACCAACATCTTGAATCAACATGGTTAACTCCACCGCAAAATGTGCAACAAAATTTTCTTTCATTCGAACACGCATAATTATTATTCTTTGCTGAAACATAATCAAATTGATCATGTGAATAATTATACCTCTTTTTCTTCATGGAATGTCCATCCTTTTTGTGTTCGAAAGCCGATGAACTAGTAGAGGAGACAACTTTCCTTTTCAGACTTTCATCATTGTTCTTGTCTTTAAAACTGCTTACATTTTCATGCTCGCCATAAGCGACATGTTTACCTTCTACTTTCTGCAATGATGGCTTCAAACAATGGCAATCATCCTTAGAACAATTTTTACATAAATGCATTTGATAACTTGGAACAAATGTTCTCTTTAAATTTGCATCACATTCTTGAATGCGTGTGCTCAAAGCTTTGCCATTAAGTTGCTCATAGCCAAGACCAATATTCTTGGGATGCTCCACAACACAAATATTCTCAAAAATTCCTTGTGCATGCTTGCCCAAACCTTTGCCTTCTTGATAGCCCATTTGCAACATCAATTTGGACCCAATACCTCTTGTATGCCTTTCAAAAGAACTAACACACTTTTCAATAGCGGAAACTGAAGACAAATCAGAATGATTTACCGCATGATTTACATCCTGAAGATGAGGTATTTTATTGGACAAATATTCTTGAGCTTGAATAATTTGCAACTCCATATCATGCAGTCTTTGAAGAATGGTTTCTTTCTCTTACTGCATAGCTAGCAATTGTGCACGAAATTGAACACTTTCCCTTTTATCCTCAAGGAGAATCTGCACCATGTCCTTCACCTTAAAGAACTCATTCTTCATGTCATCATTGAATAATATCGTGAAGGAGGAAACCTCACTTGTAGAAGAAGTTGACATTATGTAAATGTTCAAACAACAAAAAGGAACTTCCAAAGAAAAGTCCTCAAAGCTTTCAATCAAACGACAAGCTTTTAGCCAAATGTCAGTAAAGACCCCTTCTCATTCAAGCAGCCATAAAACAAAAACTATTGGAGTTTTTTTTCCAAAGATAATCTTGAGGTAAATTGCATAAGGAAAATAGTCTTCAATCCTTTCCAAGACTTAGCTAACAACAACTATCCTTCCAACTTAAGAAAACTCATACATGCAACCATTTTGCAACCAATAAAATAGTAAATCTCTTAAACTGTTTTAAAACGTTTTGCACAATAAAAAATGCTCAACCCGAGCTCTGATACCATCTGACCTGAAAATGGAAGGTACTTGAAAAGGGTGCAAGGTATCCATTTTCAATTATGTAAATGAGTGCAAAAATACTCTAAGTTTAAATCTGAAAATGTGAGAACTTCATATTTCTAATACAGAGATAGACTATAGGGACATTTACCGGATATTTCACCTTTCAAAGAAAGGATGAATCAAGAGGATACCTGGCCCTCTTACAGACTCTGTCTAAAGAAATAATAGAAGTAAACACTCAGATTTAATTAAAATGATATTGCTTTAAACTTGATGTTATGCATTAATTTAGCCTGCAAATAGTGTATGTCTTTTCATTGTTTATGTATCTTAAGTGTAATTGTTTTTGCTGAAACTTAACATTGGTATAAGCAACAATATTCAGCAATATAATATCAAAATGCAATAGAAATATAATATAGGAGTTCACCCCAACTCTTGGGCTACATC
Organism: Pinus albicaulis; assembly: GCA_034641835.2. Taxonomy (NCBI): domain Eukaryota; kingdom Viridiplantae; phylum Streptophyta; class Pinopsida; order Pinales; family Pinaceae; genus Pinus; species Pinus albicaulis. The sequence continues at coordinate 311,965,606 of CM076575.1, forward strand.
TCCTCGATCAAGCCTCCCAAAATGGGTTTGTCCTCTTGTATAAAAGCTCTCAAATGAAATACAAGATTATAAGTGTCTCAATAGACAAATATAAATATATAAACTGATTCAGAAGGTAGGAAAAAGCTAATAATTCCTTTTCAAATTCACTAAACACTGAAATATTACCATAAACAGTGATTTCTTCATCAATGTCCTGCTGGTGCTTTGAACTTCTCTGCAACTTTTCGAGCTGTAGAAGTCCTCAAATTCCTTTGAAACCACTTCCAATGGCTTAATAAGGTATAAATTATCTAAAATAGATATTTTTTCACTTCAAACGGATAACCACAACTCAAAACAGCTCAAACCCCAAAATGGCCATGGTGGCCCTGAAAACTCTCCAAAAGGTTTTCGGCCTCTTAAATTATTTAAAAAGAGCTAAGACCTATTCCAATGGCTCTGGAATGTAGGAAATAGTCAAAAATGACTTTTTTTTCACCAAAAAAGGTTAACCACAGCTCAACCAAACTCAAAACCCAAAATGGCCCTAGTGGCTCAAAAAGCTTCTCCGAAGCTAAACATGCTGAAAATGAGCTCCCATGGGTCTGAAATCTATGCCATTCAGTTCCAAATGCTGAGAACATACGAAATCAAAAAAAACTTTGTTCCAAAAGGTTGAATAATGAGAAAGTTATGACCAAAACAACTTTGCCCCAATTTCCTCCACTAAATGTGGAGCAACTGCCAGTTAACTCCACTAAAAGTGGAAGTCCGCCTAAATTTGGGAGCGCCTCCAGAATCTACGCCATATTAAAATCCACTTAACTGAAGCTTAATTAAATATTAAACTTGATATTAGGCTCCTTAAGCGCTCTTAACATTAAGCTCCCACACTGGTCATATGATGAGGTTCCATTGGAGGAGGGTTGGCCCCTCTGTGCTCTGTTGGACCCACTCCACTAAAAGTGCAATAACTTCTTCATACAGTGTCCATTTTTTGAACCGTTTATGGCTCTGGAATCAGGAATATGATACCTATGAAACCATATTGGTTTCAACAAATTTTGAACATTTTCAATTTTGAGCTTCTTTTTTTTTTTTCCATGGATTGGACTTGAGCTCCTGATCACACCTCCCAAATGAGAGGATTTTGGACCCCAAAAGCTCACTGAAATTATGAAACTGAACTATAGTACAAAAAATGAGAGAATAATGACATCCTCTTCTCTTTACCCTCCAAAAATTTTCCTGAATTGCCAACTGTTCACATGGCGAATTTTGCTGAATGAGCCACGTACTTGCGCCGAATCTTGACCAAGCTTTCTTGCCATACCAATCTACCATACTGAAACCAGCAATGACACTTGCTGAACTTTGTGACCTCTTTTCTTGCATTCCTTTCCAACTCATGGAATCTTGCACTGCTTTGCACTGACACTTCGTTCTCTGCACCAAACGACACCAAAGGCATCTTGTGCAACATACGACATCAACAACCAGTTGACAATGAAATGTGCTATACAAATGACACACAAAATCTGTAAAAAAAGGTGTGCACACAACCGACACAAGTCGATAAACATGTATGACACAATCGACACAAGTCGATAAACAACAAGATACATCTTGACAAACATATGTGTATGTATCATGTACAATGAACTATATACAGTTCGCTAATTACACATACAACCTCTATGTACATGTGCAACTTCAACTCTTCTTTTCAAATCCCAACAAGTACATCATCCCAAAAACATGTGGGTGATTAAGAGTTGAACCAAAAGACATTGCTGCAACATAAATGAGTATCATACTCATATTTTACACCTCCATGGCGAAATTTTGCAACAACAAAGAAATTCCTTCAACTGAAACTGCTTTTACATGCAATCTTGCATCAACTTTTCAACTGAAATACATGCATACCAAACTGAAATTTGCATGTACAAAATGAGTATGACTTACTGCATTAAGAAGTTAATCAACTTCCTACCAAGCCAACTCCATGGCGTCTTTTGTTGCAACCGCAATTCTTCATGTGAATCTTTCATTTCCACATTGATAATGGACTCCATAGATCCACTTATGCCAAGATTTTTGTCATCTAGTTGCATGTGCTTTGGACGATTTGTTGGATGCAAGGACCAACAATGAGACACATCATGTCCCTTCCTTTGACAAAATTTGCAACTCTTAAGCACTTTCTGAGAAATTTCTCTTTGCATTTTCTGATTCCTGTGTGCTTTATTTTTCAACCAGCATCTTGAAGCAACATGGTTAACTCCACCACAAAATGTGCAACAAAATTTTCTTTCACTCGAACAAGAATAATTATTATTCTTTGCTGAAACATAATCAAATTGATCATGTGAATAATTATACCTCTTTTGCTGCATGGAATGTCCATCCTTTTTGTGTTCGAAAGACAATGAACTAGTAGAGGAGACATCTTTCCTTTTCAAACTTTCATCATTGTTCTTGTCTTTAAAACTACTTACATTTTCATGCTCACCATAAGCGACATGTTTACCTTCTACTTTATGCAATGATGGCTTCAAACAATGGCAATCATCCTTAGAACAATTTTGACATAAATGCATTTGAGAACTTGGAACAAAGGTTCTCTTTAAATTTGCATCACATTCTTGAATGCATGTGCTCAAAGCTTCACCATTAAGTTGCTCATAGCCAAGACCAATATTCTTGGGATGCTCCACAACACAAATACGCTCAACAATTCCTTGTGCATGCTTGCCCAAACCTTTTCCTTCTTGATATCCCATTTTCAACATCAATTTGGACCCAATGCCTCTTGTATGCCTTTCAAAAGAACCAACACACTTTTCAATAGAGGAAATTGAAGACAAATCAGAATGATTTACCTCATGATTTACATCCTAAAGATGAGGTATTTTCTTGGACAAAGCTTCTTGAGATTGAAGAAGCCACAACTCCATATCATGCAGTCTTTGAAGGATGGTTTCTTTCTCTTCCTACATAGGTAGCAATTGGGCACGAAGCTGAACACTTTCCCTTTGATCCTCAAGGAGAATCTGCACTGTGTCCTTCACCATAAATAACTCATTATTCATGTCATCATTGAAGAATCTCGTGAAGGAGGAAACTTCACTTGTAGAAGAAGTTGACATTATGTAAATGTTCAAACAACCAAAAGGAACTTCCAAAGAAAAGTCCTCAAAGCTTTCAATCAAACGACAAGCTTTTAGCCAAATGTCAGTAAAGACCCCTTCTCATTCAAATAGCCATAAAACACAAACTATTGGAGTTTGTTTTCCAAAGATAATATTGAGGTAAATTGGGTAAGGAAAATAGTCTTAAATCATTTCCAAGACTCAGCTAACAACAACTATCCTTCCAACTTGAGAAAACTCATACATGCAACCATTTTGCAACCAATAAAACAGTAAATCTCTTACATTGTTTTAAAACCTTTTGCACAATAACAAATTCTCAACCCGAGCTTTGATACCATCTAATTTGAAAATGGAAGGTACTTGAAAAGGGTGCAAGGTATCCATTTTCAATTATGTAAATGAGTGCAAAAATACTCCAAGTTTAAATATGAAAATGTGAGAACTTCATATTTCTAATACAGAGATAGACTGTAGGGGCATTTACCAGATATTTCACCTTTCAAAGAAAGGATGAATCCAGAGGCTACCTGGCCCTCTTACAGACTCTGCCTAAAGAAATAATAGAAGTAAACACTCAGATTTAATTAAAATGATCTTGGTTTAAACTTGACGTTATGCGGAAATTTAGCTTGCAAATGGTGTATGTCTTTTCATTGTTTATGTGTTTTAAGTTTATTTGTTTTTTCTGAAACTTAACATGTATATCAGAAACATATTCAAAAATATAATATCAAAACACAACAGCAATATGATATAGGAGTTCACCCCAACTCTTGGGCTACATCTCCTGGATCAAGCCTCCCAAAATGGGCTTGTCCTCTTGTATTAAAAGCTCTCAAATGCAATACAAGATTATAAGTGTCTCAATAGAAAAATCTGAATATATAAACTGATTCAGAAGGCAGGAAAAATCTAAGAATGCCTTTTCAAATTCACTAAACAGTGAAAGATTACCATAAATAGTGATTTCTTCATCAATGTCCTGCTGGTGCTTTGAACTTCTCTGCAACTTTTCAGGCTGTAGAAATCCTCAAATGCCTCTGAAATCTCTTCCAATGGCTTTCGAAGGTCAAAATTATCTGAAATAGAGCTTTGGTTCACCTCCAACTAATAACCACAACTCCAAATAGCTCCAAACCCAAAATGGCCCTAGTGGCCTTGAAAACTCTCCTAAAGGTTTTTGGCCTCTGAAAATCCTCAAACAGAGCTAAGACCTATTCCAATGGCTTTGAAATTCAGGAAATAGTCAAAAATGACTTTTTTTTTCACCAAAAAAGGTTACCCACAGCTCAACCAAACTCAAAACCCAAAATGGCCCCGGTGGCTCAAAAAGCTTCTCCGAAGCTAAACAGGCTGAAAATGAGCTCCAATGGCTCTGAAACCTACGCCATTGAGTCCAAAAGGCTGAGAGCATATGAAATAAAAAAAAAATTCGTTCAAAAAGGTTGAGTAATGAGAAAGTTATGACCAAAACAACTTTGCCCCAATTTCCTCCACTAAATGTGGGGCAACTGCCAGTTAACTCCACTAAAAGTGGAAGTCCGCCTAAATTTGGGAGCGCCTCCAAAATCTCCACCATATTAAACTCCACTTAACTGAAGCTTAATTAAATATTAAACTTGAGATTAGGCTCCTTAAGCGCTCTTAATCATTAAGCTCCCACACTGGTCATATGATGAGGTTCCATGGGAGGAGGGCTGGCCCCTCCGTGCTCCGCCGGACCCACTGCACTAAAAGTGAAATAAATTGTTCATACGGTGTCTATTTTTTGAGCCGTTTATGGTGCTAGAATCAGGAAGACGAGACTTATGAAACCATCTTGGTTTCAACCAATTTTAAACATTTTCAATTTTGAGTTTTTTTTCCATGGCTTTAACGATAACTTCGACTGCCGTTAATGTCTTATATATTCATGTTTTTCTATTGAGACACTTATAATCTTGTATTGCATTTGAGAGCTTTTAATATAAGAGGACAAGCCCGTTTTGGGAGGCTTGATCCAAGAGATGTAGCCCAAGAGTTGGGCTAAACTCCTATATTATATTTCTATTGTGTTTTGATATTATATTTCTAAATATTTTTGCTGATACCCATGTTAAGTTTCAGCAAAAACAATTACACTTAAGATACATAAACAGTGAAAAGACATACACCATTTGCAAGCTAAATATCCGCATAACGTCAAGTTTAAAGCAAGATCATTTTAATTAAATCTGAGTGTTTACTTCTATTATTTCTTTAGGAAGAGTCTATAAGAGGGCCAGTAGCCTCTGGATTCATCCTTTCTTTGAAAGGTGAAATATCTGGTAAATGCCCTTACAGTCTATCTCTGTATTAGAAATATAAAGTTCTCACATTTTTAGATTTAAACTTAGAGTATTTTTGCACTCATTTACATAATTGAAAATGGATACCTTGCACCCTTTTCAAGTACCTTCCATTTTCAGATCAGATGGTATCAGATCTCGGGTTGAGCATTTGTTATTGTGCAAAAGGTTTTAAAACAATGTAAGAGATTTACTGTTTTATTGGTTGCAAAATGATTGCTTGTATGAGAAGGGGTCTTTACTGACATTTGGTTAAAAGCTTGTCATTTGATTGGAAGCTTTGAGGAATTTTCTTTGGAAGTTCCTTTTGCAAAATTGACCATTTACATAATTTCAACTTCTTCTACGAGTGAAGTTTCCTCCTTCATGAAATTCTTCAATGATGACATGAAGAATGAGTTCTTTAAGGTGAAGGACATGGTGCAGATTCTCATTGAGGATCAAAGAGAAAGTGTTAAGCTTCATGCACAATTTTTGGCTATGAAGGATGAGAAGGAAGAAATTCTCCAAAGGTTGCATGACATGGAGAAAAAACTCCTTCAAGCTCAAGAATCTTTGTCGAAGAACAAGCGTGAGGAAGAGGTTAATTGTTCCAACTTGTCTTCAATTTCCTCCATTGAAAAATGTGTTGGTTCTTTTAAAAGACATACAAGAGGTATTGGGTCCAAATTGATGTTGAAAATGGGCTATCAAGAAGACAAAGGTTTGGGCAAGAATGCACAAGGTATTGTTGAGCCTATTTGTGCTATGGAGCATCCCAAGAATATTGGTATTCGCTATGAGCAACTTAATGGCGAAGCTTTGAGCACATGCATTCAAGAATTTGATGCAAATGTAAAGAGAACCTTTGTTCCAAGTTCTAAAATGCATTTATGTCAAAATTGTTCTAAGGATGATTGCCATTGTTTGAAGCCATCATTGCAGAAAGTAGAAGGTAAACATGTCGCTTATGGCGAGCATGAATATGCAAGCAGTTTTCAAGACAAGAAAAGTGATGAAAGTCTGAAAAGGGAAGTTGTCTCCTCTACTAGTTCATCGTCTTTCGAACACAAAAAGGATGGAAATTCCATGCAGAAAAAGAGGTATAATTATTCACATGATGAATTTGATTATGTTTCAGCAAATAATAATAATTATTCTTGTTCGAATGAAAGAAAATTTTGTTGCATATTTTGTGGTGGAGTTAACCATGTTGCTTCAAGATGCTGGTTGAAAAATAAAGCACACAGGAAGCAGAAAAGGCAAAGAGAACTTTCTCAGAAAGTGCTTAAGAGTTGCAAATTTTGTCAAATGAAGGGACATGATGTCTCCCATTGTTGGTCCTTGCATCCAAAAAATCGTCCAAAGCACATGCAGCTAGATGACAAAAATCTTGGCGTATGATCTATGAGTCCATTATCATTGGAAATGAAATATTCATATGAAGAATTATGTTGCAACAAAGACTACATGGAACATCTTTTGGTAGGCGGATTGAACTTTAATGTAGTAAGTCACACTATTTGTTATGCAAATTTGGCTGTATGGCGTATTTCAAATGAAAGTTATAAGATTAAAGTAAAAGAAGTTTCAAGAAGGAATTTCTTTGTTGTTGCAAATTTTACTTATGGAGGTGTAAAAGATGGCATGACACTCATCAAAGTGCAAAAAATGTCTTGACATTCTTAATCAGGTGTTTTGGGGATGAGTGTACTGTTTGGGGCTGAAAGAAGAGTTGAAGTTGCACATGTACATAGAGGTTGTATGTGTAATTAGCGAACTGTATATAGTTCATTGTACATGATACATATACATATGTTTGTCAAGATGTATCTTGTTGTTTATCGACTTGTGTTGATTGTGTCATACATGTTTATCGACTTGTGTCAGTTGTGTGCACATTTTTATTTTTTTACAAATTTTGTGTGTCATTTGTATAGCACATTTCATTGTCAACTGGTTGTTGATGTCGTATGTTGCACAAGATGCCTTTGGTGTCGTTTGGTGTAGAGAATGAAGTGTCAGTGCAAAGCAGTGCAAGATTCCATGAGTTGGAAAGGCATGCAAGCAAAGAGGGCACAAATTTCAGCAAATTTTATTGCTAGTTTCAGTATGGCAGATTGGTATGGCGAGAAAAATTGGTCGAGATTCGGCGCAAGTACGTGGCTCATTCAGCAAAATTCGTGATGTGAACAGTTGGCAATTCAGGAAAATTTTTGGAGGCTGAAGAGAAGAGGAAGTCATTATTCTCTCATTTTTTGTACTATAGTTCAGTTTCAGAATTTCAGTGATTTTTTGGGGTCCAAAAGCCTCTCATTTGGGAGGTGTGATCAGGGGCCCAAGTCCAAGCCATGGAAAAAAAACTCAAAATTGAAAATGCTTAAAATTGGTTGAAACTAAGATGGTTTCATAGGTCTCATCTTCCTGATTCCAGCACCGTAAACGGTTCGGAAAATGGACACCGTATGAAGAAGTTATTGAAATTTTAGTGGAGTGGGTTCGGCGGAGCACGGAGGGGCCAGCCCTCCTCCCATGGAACCTCATCATATGACCAGTGTTGGAGCTTAATTATTAAGAGTGCTTAAGGATCCTAATATCAAGTTTAATATTTAATTAAGATTCAGTTAAGTGAAGTTTAATATGGCAGAGATTCTGGAGGCGCTCCCAAATTTAGGTGGACTTCCACTTTTAGTGGAGTTAACTCGCAGTTGCCCCACATTTGGTGGAGGAAATTGGGGCAAAGTTGTTTTGGTCATAACTTTATCATTACTCAACCTTTTGGAATGAAATTTTTTTTGATTTCGTATGTTCTCAGCATTTTTGATTGAATGGCGTAGGTTTTAGAGCCATGGGAGCTCATTTTCAGCCTTTTTAGCTTCGGAGAAGCTTTTTGAGCCACTAGGGCCATTTTGGGTTTTGAGTTTGGTTGAGCTGTGGTTAACCTTTTTTGGTGAACCAAAAGTCATTTTTGACTATTTCCTGCATTCCAGAGCCATTGGAACATGTCTTAGCTCTGTTTTAAGACTTTTAGAGGCTGAAAACCTTTAGGAGAGTTTTCAGGGCCACCATGGCCATTTTGGGGTTTGAGCTGTTTTGAGTTGTGGTTATTAGTTTGAGGTGAACCAAAGCTCTATTTCAGATAATTTCAACCTTATGACGCCATTGGAAGTGGTTTCAAAGGAATTTGAGGACTTCTATAACCCAAAAACTTGCAGAGAAGTTCAAAGCACCAATAGGACATTGATGAAGAAATCACTGTTTATGTTAATCTTTCATTGTTTAGTGAATTTGAAAAGGCATTATTAGCTTTTTCCTGCCTTCTGAATCAGTTTATATATTTAGATTTTTCTATTGTGACACTTATAATCTTGTATTGCATTTGAGAGCTTTTAATACAAGAGGACAAGCCCATTTTGGGAGGCTTGATCCAGGAGATGTAGCCCAAGAGTTGGGGTGAACTCCTATATTATATTGTTGTTTTGTTTTGATATTATATTGCTAAATATTGTTGTTGATACCCATGTTAAGTTTCAGAAAAAAAAATTTACACTTAAGATACATAAACAGTGAAAAGACATACAACATTTGCAAGCTAAATTTCTGCATAATGTCAAGTTTAAAGAAAGATCATTTTAATTAAATATGAGTGTTTACTTCTATTATTTCTTTAGGCAGAGTCTGTAAGAGGGCCTGGTAGCCTCTGGATTCATCCTTTCTTTGAAAGGTGAAATATCCAGTAAATGCCCCTACACTCTATCTCTATATTAGAAATATGAAGTTCTCAAATTTTCAGATTTGAACTTAGAGTATTTTTTCACTCATTTACATAATTGAAAATGGATACCTTGCACCCTTTTCAAGTACCTTCCATTTTCAGATCAAATGGTATCAGAGCTTGGGAAAAAGCTCAAAAATGAAAGTGCTCAAATTGATTTGGATCTTGAGCGAAGGGATAGGCCTCGGCGATACGATCCCAATGCCATGAACGGTTTGAAAAATGGACACCGTATGAATAATTTATTGCACTTTTAGTGGAGTGGGTCTGACGAAGCACGGAGGGGCTAGCCCTCCTCCCATGGAACCTCATCATATGACCAGTGTTGGAGCTTAATGATTAAGAGTGCTTAAGGAGCCTAATCTCAAGTTTAATATTTAATTAAGCTTCAGTTAAGTGGATTTTAATATGGCGGAGATTCTGGAGGCACTCCCAAATTTAGGTGGACTTCCACTTTTAGTGGAGTTAACTCGCAGTTGCCCCACATTTAGTGGAGGAAATTGGGGCAAAGTTGTTTTGGTCATAACTTTCTCATTACGCAACCTTTTGGAATGAATTTTTTTTTGATTTTGTATGTTCTCAGCATTTGGGACTTAATGGCATAGGTTTCAAAGCCATTGGAGGTCATTTTCATCTTGTTTAGCTTCGAAGAAGCTTTTTGAGCCACTGGGCCATTTTGGGTTTTGAGTTTGTTTGAGCTGTGGTTAAAATTTTTTGGTGAACCAAAAGTCATTTTCGACTATTTCCTACATTCCAGAGCCATTGGAATAGGTCTTAGCTCTTTTTGAATACATTTAGAGGCTGAAAACCTTTATGATAGTTTTCAAGCCCACCATGGCCATTTTGGGGTTTGGGCTATTTTGAGTTGCAGTTATCAGTTTGAGGTGAACCAAAGCTCTATTTAAGATAATTTCGACCTAATGAAGCCATTTGAAGTGGTTTCAAAGGAATTTGAGGACTTCTATAGCCCAAAAAGTTGTAGAGAAGTTCAAAGAACCAGTAGGACATTGATGAAGAAATCATTGTTTATGGTAATCTTTCACTGTTTAGTGAATTTGAAAAGGAATTATTAGCTTTTTCCTACCTTCTGAATCATTTTATATATTCAGATTTTTCTATTGAGACACTTATAATCTTGTATTTCATTTGAGAGCTTTTAATACAAGAGGACAAGCCCATTTTGGGAGGCTTGATCCAGGAGATGTAGCCCAAGAGTTGGGGTGAACTCCTATATTATATTGCTATTGTGTTTTGATATTATATTGCTGAATATTGTTGCTGATACCCATGTTAAGTTTCAGCAAAAAAATAATTACACTTAAGATACATAAACAGTCAAAAGACATACACCATTTGCAAGCTAAATTTCCGTATAACGTCAAGTTTAAAGCAAGATTATTTTAATTAAATCTGAGTGTTTACTTCTATTATTTCTTTAGAAAGAATCGGTAAGAGGGCCAGGTAGCCTCTGGATTCATCCTTTCTTTGAAAGGTGAAATATTCGGTAAATTCCCCTACAGTCTATCTCTGTATTAGAAATATGAAGTTCTCACATTTTCAGATTTAAACATAGAGTATTTTTGCACTCATTTACATAATTTAAAATGGATACCTTGCACCATTTTCAAGTACATTCCATTTTTAAATCACTCCTTGATCGAATCAATCATCAAGTGGTGCTTTAGGGTGAAGGACACAGAGCATTTTTTATCTTCCATGGAGGAAATGCAATGCTTAAAGGTATATATAGCTTCCCTGGCTTCAATATTTATCACTCCAATTTTTCAAGCCCACTTCCTTGAACCTGATTTTGGACACCTAAGAAGGTTTCTTCTTAATTCCAAAGGCATTCATCCATAATCTAAATGCTATAGTAGTTGAAAGAGATGGTGCCTCATAAGCAAAAACCAACAATGTAAGTTCTATTATTTTGAATAAATGACAACTCTATGAAGATTAATTTTCCTTTTTGTATTTTCCTATTGCACAACCCCTCTCTAAATTCCTTAACATTTGGATATTGAGAATATTTCTCTTTTCCAATGGTAATGTTATCCAAGAGTGATTTGTAACTAGTGCACTGCAAATTTATCAATCTGTTAGTTCCTTTATCAATCATATGAACAATTTCTATTTCTTATGTGAAAAATGTTGTCTTCTTCATGTTAAAAATATTTTTTCTGATGAATCTTGTAGTTTCCTGAAGTACCAAGACCATTAAATAATCTTATTCCTCATAGTTCTCATTGAAGAATGAAATTGGGATCTTGCATTTGAGAAATAGAAGGTATATTGGCTCTCCCATTTAATGACAAGGATTACTGGTCATGCCTATATTATTGAATATGATACTATTTACTGAGCTAGGCATTGAGCCAATTACCCCTATGTTTATTAGGTCAACACTTACATTGTTATTCAAACAATGTCTAATGATGCCATTTGAACCTTTAAGGTTTTCAGACCCATTACCAGTTGGTACCAATCCACTTAAATTCTTCATATTGCTCCTTATGCCACTATTAACACCTATAGTCCCTCTAGTATTAGTCCCCCCACCACTTGGATGGAAATGGTATCCCCCCATTGAGTTGAGATGACATCATCATCTCTTTATGATTTGTTGAACATAATTTTTTGAATTTTCAAAAGCTAGTGTTGAGTGGAGTTGTGACTGTTGGAGAGAGTTTTAGGAACCAACAGAAGGAACATTAATAGTGCTTCCAAAAGAATTTGTGACACCACTTAAGAGTCTACTCTTCCTAGATTCCATAGATTTATTGTGAAAAAGCCCTACTATAGTGCTTGTAGAGCTTGTATGGGAGGTTAAACTAACTGAATTATTTACATTATTAATTATATTATTTACAAAAAGATTCATAGGAGTAGGTTGACTTGCACATTTTTCACCTCTCAATGTCTATGAACCATTCTATTCTTGTGGTTGAGCCACCTGATTTTGAAGCCCAACATACCTTGGAGTTCGACGAGGAAAATTTGTTTAGGCTTTCAATGGACCATGTTTTATTTTCCCTGCTACAATCAATTAGATCCTTCATGTTGTACACTACCTCTAGGCTTTGATATTTGAAGGCATAAAACATATCCTTTTTTATACCCTAGATGTTTCACTAAGGGTGCCTCCAACATTTTTTCTAATTGATGAGTAGTCGTAACAAAGATATTACAGTTTGATTGTAAATCCTAGGGAGAAAGATTTGTTGTACCAATTTTCACTAAAGTTTGATACTTTTGTGCAAGCACACCAAATTGAGATACCAGTGGTGTCAACAACCTTGAGGAATGAGATGAGATCCTCATGATATCTTGCACAAAATTCGCATGAAAAAATTTTAAGGTATGAGGAAAAAAAAACAATCTAGTGTTGACCATCACATAGAACACGAAGTTGCTCCAATACACTTTATGTATTTCCTTTTCATACTCTAAGACAATGTGGCCCAAAGGAGTAGTATATTCACAAGGCATATCTTTGCAAGTGAGTTCTTACAATGTTTTGCTATCATATTTGATTTTGAAAAGCCTTGGTAAAACCTCCACTGTAGTTTCAAAGCCTCTGCCAGGTTTTGTACCACATATTTCACAATTCCACACATCCTGAGGGAAAACACCTATTGTTTGGTGATCATTTCCATAGAGTGAAACACACCAGTGCTTATTTTCCTGCAGACCAAGATACTCAGGCAAAAATTTTCTCAATAAATCAATTAGTTTGTGACTTACTAAGGTTGCATAGTTGTGCTACAACAAATTCACATTTGTTGGTTGCTTCCCTGAGGTATAGTGACATGTGATAATGCAACCTAGGTGGAAATTTGGCTTACTCGAGATTTCAGAGCTGCGTAATGGACAGGTCAGATTGTTGGAAATACTGAGAAGGGGGGTGAATCAGTCTTCCTTTCAATTAAAGCATTAGTTAATCTTCAATTATTATCAATGTTTGTACAATGATAGCAGTAAACAAAAGGAACACAAATGCACACAGTTTTTAAGGTGGAAACCCTCTCCGGGACAAAAACTACCTGAATTATTTTCTAATAATTCTTTAATATTCAACTCCAATTGAAAATAAAGCTCCAACTTCCTAGAATCCAGAAAAGCATTCTTCTCTAGCTCCCACTGGATGGATGCTCCAATGCACGAGATTCTTCAATAGTCAACTGAACAGATGCCCCAACACCCGATGAGCTACAACTCACCCTAGAACCACCCTACCACCCTAAAATTTTCGTAGGCTTGAACCTATTGGTGACTTCATGCACCAGCCTAGCACCACCCTAACACCCTATAGAAGAATAAAAGAAGAATGGACTCCCGTACCAGGGAAAATGGTCCACTTTAAAATTATATATAATGATGTAGAAGAAGAAGACACACTAGACCATAACCCAAACTATGACACAACCACCTAATGATGATCCTAGACCTCCCAACATTGCCTCTTCAACTCTTGGCAGATAGACACTTGTAAAAATTTTTACAATGAGGTATTTACAATGACTTAGTACAATTATACCTTTACATTGACTGTATGCAGTGCTGCCCACTTGAAGTCTTCATGTGATGAAATTCTTGCTGCTGTTCTGAACCTTGATTGCTGCTCTTTTCATGTTACCCTCTGTTGCACCTTGTTTTTCTTTCCTGCCTTAGAAGGTCTAGTCCTTTACAACCCTTAACAACACATAATCTAGCTTTTTCTTGCCTTCTAGGAGCTCAATATTAAATATGTTGTATCTTTGTTATTTCAGATCCCAAATATGTGATTTTTGGTTCTATAGTAGTCCTCTGAGTCTTCTTTCAAATGCCCCAGGTCTGACCCAATTAGGATTCTTCAAGGGATATTTATGCCTAATCTCTCACAATGACCTAATTATGGACTAGCTCAGTAGAGCGAACTTGTACGGCGTGCCCCATGTCACTGTTCCTTCATTCGGCTCTAAAATTAATATAGATAAAACTAAATTCCATGCACTATATATCACATTTTACAAAATTCTAATCCGATACTCAGAGAGAAAGTTATGATGACTTTCCCAAGGTAACTTCTTTCAGATGAAGTTCAGGAACCTGCAAAAATATTGACTTCCACAAATCATATCTCTGAAAATATTGCGCACCATGATCTAAAATTTTACAGGAGCTTCCTCTGGATTTTGGCTTTGCCTCATAAAACTTTCATCTTCTGAAATTTCATAGAAACAAATTTAGAGCGAAAAATCCACGATGACCTGTTTCAGGTAGTGAAATCCCTACATAAGGAGGATATGAGGATCACAATTTATAGAAATTCATAGGTTGAGAGGGGTTTCAACAAGTGAACGTGGGAGGGATTTTAGGAGCTTAAAAATTATTAATTATTGACTTTTCAATGAACCATGCCACAACCCCATGGGGTTTTAGCCCACTAACTGGGGTTACAAACTTCAAACATGAATATCTCTCAAACTGTGAAGAATTACATGGCGTGCCATATATCAAAAAAAACATCTCGACAAGTAGAAGCCATCAAAATTATTCTTGACCTAGAATATAGTAATTTTGTAGGTAAAAATTAACATGCAAGATCGGGGCAGCCCCTGGTGCTGCTTGGGTTGACATCAATGACAACCACTGATCAACAATATCCCCCTTTGGCATTGATGGAAACACAAGTACTCCCCCTATGATGATGACACCTCTTCCTACAACATTCTCTCCCCCTTTGACATCAATGGCAAAGTGTAACTCCCCATGAAACACAACCATCTTATGGACCTGTACATATTTCCACCCCCCCTTTATATTCTAAATAAGGAAAATCTAATGAGAACTTGGGAGAATCACAAGTTTCTGGCGAAGATATTCCAATTCTTCACGAGTACTCTTACGATCATCAACGCTTCCTACCCAATCTTCATCTATAAAGTCTTGAATAATGAGATTGTTACCCTTGAGACACCACAAGCCATATTCTGTTATTCCCTTTAGATATCAAAGAATTATTTTGATGAAAATAATATCTGATTCTTTTTGTGCTTCTTGGAATCTTTCTAATTGTCCAACTACTTGCATAACATCTAATGTAGAAATTTGAATAATGGATGAGTTATCCACCGAGATTCTCCTGATCACACACTATTTTAGCTTCATGCATAATACAGAATCTCTTCTACCATTGATCATCACATGCGGAAATAAAATCAATTGCATGCACACATTAAAGCCATAAAAATTCACACATATGAACACAGTATTTCATGGGAAAGCTTAAAGCTGAAAACCCCAACTATCTGTATATTATACATGTCATGGAGATCATGTAACAATCATAGTACAAAGCTCTTTGCAAGCTCTCATGCACTACCTCCCATGCTACACAATATCAAGCTAGATCTAGCAAAACTCATGCTCCAACCTTTAGCCACTTGATAGCCAACCTGAATTGCATTTTCAAGCTATGGGATGGCCTCTTTATATAGATAAACCACCCAGCCTGAACTGCGCAATCCTCATGGGTTACTCCACCCATCTGTGTGTTGCAAATAGCAATAGTATAGTCACAACCGATAGTTAACCTGCTCTTTCACCTATTTCTACACTGGTCTCCACTGAAACTGTCCATGCACTGTAGTTAACTGATGTATTCTTTAGTTGATTAATGAGTTAATAATTAGTGAATTAATTGATAATTAATTCACACCACTCTCACTAGTGTATCAATCAGTTAGACTAGATAAAACTAGCTCAACTATGTTTAGATTAGTTAAACTGAACACAACCCCATTAACTTCCTCAATCAACTCCACCAAACTCTGTCACATGAGTTCTAACTAAAGTCTCCATGCAATAGCTCCACTGAACCCTCAGGAATAGCGTAATTCCTTTTGTCAGCTCCTGTGCCACATCTGTGCACTTAATTGAAGTGCTTCAAGAGAATAAGATAATGTTTATAGTCCAAATATTATTAAGAGCTAATAATATTTGACATATCTATTTTTACACTGACAATCTAAAAATAGATTCCACCCAATATGTCTAAAAATAGAAGTCCATCTATTTTTCCAACTTGACCAACCATCCACAAATAGCATCTCGTAACTCATAGAATATGATCCATATGTCTAAAAATAGACATAGTCTAAAAATAGACTTTGCGACAAAAATCACCTATGTGGCCTCCACCTAGTTTAGGTGATCACTTTCCAACTAGGATCAGGAAAGATGTTTCAGGATGCCTCCTTCACTGTTTCTTGTTGCAATCTTCAACACTCCCTCTCAACAAGAAATGACTGTCTTTGCATGCGACATGCAACTCCATGAAGTCGCCACCTGAGCCTTCACAGCATTCAAAGCATTAAAGCATGTGCCCTTTGCATGCCATGAGAAAGCTCATGCATACACCATGCAACTCCAGCGCATGCGCCATGCACCCTTTGCATGCAAAATCTTCGAAACTAAATAGGCTCCAAACAACTCAATCAGTCTGATGCATCTATCATCAAAGTCTTCGACTTCTGCTGGTACCAACTGCACATGTCATTAGGAACCACTGCACTGTTGAACTCTTGCACCCATGCACTCTTGCACTTTCTGTCAACTCTGATCCACGCTCCAGTATCCGACACTGTCACTTTGATCTGCCTGCATCACTCCAACTAATCTGCTACTGTTGCGCTGTGGGCACCTCGTAGCCAGGTTCAACTCATGAGATACACACCATCTCATGAATCCTGCCCAGAAATCTCCTCTTGGGATCAATCATGCATGTCACCCCACCTCTCACCTGGTGGTATAGTTGCATGCACTCCCTCTGCCCATCTGGCATGAAGTTTCTCTGCATGAGTGGTCTCTCCCACTCCATGATCCTCTTGTGGCTGCTCCAGACCCCGAGGTTCACTTTCACCTGCATGCAAAACTTGCTCCCTCTCAAGCATCAGTTGCATGTCTTCCTTCCGCTTCCCAATAGTAGGAAGCTCCGTAGACATCCCATCTACTTCAAGTCTGTAGAGATTCTTCTGCATCTCCAGTTGTGGCTGCTCCACAACCTTTTGAGACTGCTTCTCACGCTGCATGTTGAGAGGATCCCTCTCAACCACCAAGTCACTAACCTCTGCTTTGCACCTCAAAGCTTTGCATGCATCTTGTACCTCAGTGCATGTAGATTCTTGGCTCACGCACATTGCAATTGTCCCGCCGTCGCAAAATTTTCTAACAAAAGAGCTGATTTTAAATCGATGATATCTCCCTCATCCGAGCTCCGATTCGACCGATTTGTTTTTTCAATTGGGGTATTTTTTCGCAAGGAATCCAAATATGCTATTTTTTTCTGAAAATATTTCACCAAAATTTTCATATATTCCCTACAAACTCGCGCACCCAAAAATTCTCGCTCTCATTCCATGTAGAAAATTATATACAATATGCATGTATATTTCCGGCTTTCTCCATCTTTATGTTTCTTGAGTTTATCCTAAAACTCAACCACTTCAATGCTTTTCAATTGCTCCAATGATCAATATCCCTCTGATACCATGTAGAAATTTGAATAAATGATATGTTATCCACCGAGATTCTCCTGATCACACACTATTTTAGCTTCATGCATAATACAGAATCTCTTCTACCATTGATCATCACATGCGGAAATAAAATCAATTGCATGCACACATTAAAGCCATAAAAATTTACACATATGAACACAGTATTTCATGGGAAAGCTTAAAGCTGAAAACCCCCAACTATCTGTATATTATACATGCCATGGAGATCATGTAACAATCATAGTACAAAGCTCTTTGTAAGCTCTCATGCACTACCTCCCTTGCTACACACTATCAAGCTAGATCTAGCAAAACTCATGCTCCAACCTTTAGCCACTTGATAGCCAACCTGAATTGCGTGTTTTAATGCTATGGGATGGTCTCTTTATATAGATAAACCTCCCAGCCTGAACTGCGCAATCCTCATGGGTTACTCTACCCATCTGTGTGTTGCAAATAGCAATAGTATAGTCACAACCGATAGTTAACCTGCTCTTTCACCTATTTCTGCACTGGTCTCCACTGAAACTGTCCATGCACTGAAGTTAACTGATGCATTCTTTAGTTGATTTATGAGTTTATAATTAGTGAATTAATTAATAATTAATTCACACCACTCTCACTAATTGTATCAATTAGTTAAACTGAATACAAATAGCTCAACTATGTTTAGATTAGTTAAACCGAATACAACTCCACTAACTTCCTCAATCAACTCCACCAAACTCTGTCACATGAGTTCTAACTGAAGTATCCATGCAATAGCTCCACTTAACCCTCAGGAATAGCGTAATTCCTTCTGTCAGCTCCTGTGCCACATCTGTGCACTTAACTGAAGTGCTCCAAGAGAATAAGACAATGTTTATAGTCCAAATATTATTAAGAGCTAATAATATTCGACATATCTATTTTTAGACTGGCAATCTAAAAATAGATTCCGCCCAATATGTCTAAAAATAGAAATCCATCTATTTTTCCAACTTGACCAACCATCCATAAATAGCATCCCGGAACTTATAGAATATGCTCCATATGTCTAAAAATAGACATAGTCTAAAAATAGACTCTTCGACAAAAATCACAAGTGTGGTCCCCACCTAGTTTAGGTGATCACTTTCCAACTAGGATCAGGAAAGATGTTTCAGGAGGCCTCCTTCACTGTTTCTTGTTACCCAGCACGCCTCCCTCTCAGCAAAGAAAAGGCCCCGGCATCTTTGCATACGGCAGCCTTCATACATGCCCTTTCTGACCTTCCTATGTAGCCTGTCACAACCATGCATCGACATACAGCCTCCATGCATTAAGCATAGCCCTTCCCCATCATCTCCTTCTGACTCAGCATCCCTCCTTTAACTCCTTCTTTCCTTTGAAAGCATGAATAGGCTCATGACTCAACCGGTGGGTATCCCAGCATCTCATCATCAAAGTCTTGACCTACGCCAACTCACATATCCTCGGGAACACACAACGCTGTGAAATCTTTTTATGCACTCTTGCACGCATCCCAGCTCGGTGCCACCGCGCTCGATTATCAACTTTCTTTGTCACTTTGATACGCATCAATCAGCCCGTGCGCTCTTCTTTATGCCTTTGGGCACTGTGGCAGTTCAATCCATGAGATCCACACCATCTCATGAATCTGCCCAGAAATCTCCTCTTGGGATCAATCCTGCATGTCGCCCCACCTCATACCTGGTGGTATAGCTGCATGCACTCCCTCTGCCCGTCTGGCACGAAATTTCTCTGCATGAGTGGTCTCTTCCACTCCATGATCCTCTTGTGTCACATTGCTCACACCCACGGTTCACTGTTTGCATGCAAACTTGCTCCCTCTCTGGCTTATGAGTTGTATCTTCCTTGCCTTCATCAATGACTCAGGTAGACATCCATCTACTTCCTTTGTAAAAACTTGCTCCCTCTCAGCTTGTCAGTTACTGCATGCCTTTCATCACTTCCTGTTTGGAATGCTGTTGCAAAATCTAGCACATACATCATCTAAAATTCTTCTACATCTCAGTTGGGAACTCCCACAGCAACCAAGAGAGCACTTCTCCTTGCATGTTAGAGAGGCTCCTCTCAACCATAGAAGTCTTCACTCTCTTTGCTATTCAAAGATTTGCATGCATCTTGTACCTCAGTGCATGTAGATTCTTGGCTCGCGCACATTGCAATTGTCCTGCCGTCGCAAAATTTTCTAACAAAAAAGAGCTGATTTTAAATCGATGATATCTCCCTCATCCGAGCTCCGATTCGACCGATTTTTTTTTCAATTTGGGTATCTTTTCGCAAGGAATCCAAATATGTTATTTGTTTCTGAAAATATTTCACCAAAAATTTTCAGATATTCCCTACAAACTCGCGCACCCAAAAATTCTCGCTCTCATTCCATGTAGAAAATTATATAACACAACAATTCTTCTGTGGACAATTTGTGGCAATTCCGGCTTTCTCCATATTTATGTTTCTGAGTTTATCCTAAAACTCAACCGCTTCAATGCTTTGCAATTTCTCCAATGATCAATATCGCTCCGATACCATGTAGAAATTTGAATAATGGATGAGTTATCCACCGAGATTCTCCTGATCACACACTATTTTAGCTTCATGCATAATACAAAATCTCTTCTACCATTGATCATCACATGCGGAAATAAAATCAATTGCATGCACACATTAAAGCCATAAAAATTCACACATATGAACACAGTATTTCATGGGAAAGCTTAAAGTAGAAAACCCCCAACTATCTGTATATTATACATGTCATGGAGATCATGTAACAATCATAGTACAAAGCTCTTTGCAAGCTCTCATGCACTACCTCCCTTGCTACACACTATCAAGCTAGATCTAGCAAAACTCATGCTCCAACCTTTAGCCACATGATAGCCAACCTGAATTGCGTTTTCAAGCTATGGGATGGCCTCTTTATATAGATAAACCACCATTTTGAAATACTTTAATCCTCATGGGTTATTCCACCCATCACAGTGATTTGCAAATAGCAATGGTAGTCACAACCGATAGTTAACACCTCCTTCACCTATTTACTTTTTTTTTGGTCTCCCTTTAGCTGTCCATTACCTTTGAAGTTAACTGATGCATTCTTTAGTTGATTAATGAGTTTATAATTAGTGAATTAATTAATAGTTAATTCACACCACTCTCACTAATTGTATCAATTAGTTAAACTGAATACAAATAGCTCAACTATGTTTAGATTAGTTAAACTAAATACAACTCCACTAACTTCCTCAATCAACTCCACCAAACTCTGTCACATGAGTTCCTACTGTAGTCTTCATACATGCTTCACTTAAACCTTGGGAGACGCATTTCATACAGCCAGAAACATTTTGTGCCACATCTGTGCACTTAACTGAAGTGCTCCAAGAGAATAAGATAATGTTTGTAGTCCAAATATTATTAAGAGCTAATAATATTCGACATATCTATTTTTAGACTGGAAATCTAAAAATAGATTCTGCCCAATATGTCTAAAAATAGAAATCCATCTATTTTTCTAGCTTGACCAACCATCCAAAAATAGCATCCTGCAACTTATAGAACATGATCCATATGTCTAAAAATAGACTTTGCGACAAAAATCACCTGTGTGGCCTCCACCTAGTTTAGGTGATCACTTTCCAACTAGGATCAGGAAAGATGTTTCAGGATGCCTCCTTCACTGTTTCTTGTTGCCATCTTCAACATCTAACTAGGAGGCTGTTACATATAGAAGACTACCAATCATAGATCTGTACAACCTTTGATCCACATCCTTAGATGAGTCGTCTATGCTCAATTTGAAACTTGTTACCATTAGAGTAAGGATGGGTTTGCAATCTTCCATTTTTAGTTTCTTGAGCATTTCCTTCATGTACTTGGCTTGAAATATAAATAATCCTTTCTCTTGTTGAGATATTTGAAGCCCTAAGAAGTATGTCAACTCACCAAGTAAAGACATCTCAAACTCATTTTGCATCTTTGTAGCAAAGTTCTTACTTATTCAATCATCATTGATACCAAATATTATGTCATCCTCTTTAGCTATTAGACGTGCTTTAGTTGCTTCATCCAGAACATATATGTCATTTGGAGCTCGACTTGCTATAGCCACAATTTCACCATACCTTCCTTTCCTGATTTCACATTTTGTGGAGTTGAAGAGTATTGTGTGTCCTTGATCACACATTTGTCTAACACTGAGAAGATTTTGATTCATGTTTTCAACCAATAGAACATTCTTGGATAGAGCATCCTTTCTTTTGAGAGTGATGGTACCTGATCCTATAACATTTGAAGATCCATCATTTCCAAAGGACATGGTTCCATCCTTCTTCTCTTTCATAGATACAAATTTCTTTCTATCTCCAATCATATGCGTTAAGCAACTGCTATCAACATACCACATATCTTTGTTAAGTTTGAGCCTTGAGAGTGAGAGCACAATTATCAGTCTTCTTCTTCTTCCATGTTCGTTCATTCTATGGCTTCGAAGATATTCTAGAGGATTTTCAAGTCTGCAGTCTCTGGCTATGTGTCCAAAGTTCTGACATTTGTAACATTCCATATTATTTCTTAAATGTTAAAATCTATTAATGTTTCGTTGAGCCCTGGGAGGTTCATATTTGAAATATCTCCTGGAATTGTATTGGTTCCTAGGGTATATGCGACATTCTACAACTTTATGACCAAATTTTCCACATGAATAACAATAGCCATGAAAAATATGGTGGTACCTAGATGGAAATCTTCGTCGAGGAATCGTCTTCCAAGGATTTTCGTGAGAATCTTGTCCAATGAAGTCTACATGTATGTTAGATCTCATAGGTTCATTGTATTTTTTTATAGAAGGTCCTGCTTCTTCTTATTTGTAAAAAAGGCTAGTTTTGTCATTGTAAGATCATTGATTTTTGATGAGTTCTTCCAATGCCCTTGCGTTGTTGGCATAGCTTTGGACAATTTGTCCCTTCTTCACTTCCTTACGTAGCGAGACTACTGCAGCTTCTAATGGTTCCCTTTCTTAGTTTCTTTCTTCCAACTTTTGAAGTGACTCTTCAATACATTTGTGTTCTTCAACTTCAATATTGAGACCTTCAACTTGTTCTTCAAGAGTATTGGAACAGATCTTCTCAGCCTTGAGCTCTTTTATAAGCTTGATTGCCTCCTTAAAAAATTCTTTTATGGTCATCCCTTCTTCTTCATTATTTGATACCTCTTGTTTAATGTGCTTCGCCATAAACAATACTTTCTCATTGGGTTCTTCTTCGTTGTCATTGTCTTCATCGGATGATGAGCTATCTTCTTTAGAGAGAAAGTTCCTTTTAAATCCTTTATTTTTTATTTGCTTGTTGAATTTCTTAAAGCTTTTCTTTTCTTTTGAGTTGCCATAAATTCTATTTGGAGATTTTTCTGCACAATTCCCAACCTCACCATAGCCAAAGCATATCAATGGAAGTTTACCCTTGAATTTTCCCTTACCAATTTTTAGTTTTCTCGTAAAGTAAGCATATTCTCCATTTGAAAGACCTCCTTCATCATCTTCCTTTTCTTCACACTTGCAGGTGCAAGTCTATGCCTTTGAAGGTTGTTTCTACTTATTAGTCTTCTTAGATGCAACGAATGCAGTTTCTAGATGTAAAGTACCCTCTTCTTCATCAAGCCTCATTTCATATGCTATGAGAACTCCATATAATTCCTCTTTGCTGAGTTTGTCCAGATTTGCACTATATTCTAAGACCGATACCTTTGGGTTGAATCTTCCTGGTAACGTTCTAAGAATCTTTTGTATAATAGTTTTCTCTTCAACAGGCTCTCCCAATCCTTCCAGAGTGTTGGTTATTTCATCAATGTGTTGGAAGTATGCAGCAATGTTGTTATCTTCTTTCATTCTAAGTTGCTCAAAATTTTCTCTGTATATTTGAAGCTTTGCTTATTTGACATTTGAGTCACTTGCATATATATTCTCAAGCTTGTCCCATACATTTTTGGCAGTTTTACAACCCAACACCTTATGATAATCAGATTCAATAATTCCACTAATAATAATGCTCTTTTATTTTGCATCATTTACCAAATTCCTCTTACCTTGTTCATCCACGGTTGATGTAAATCCATTTTGAACAGTGCCCCATACTTCATAACCTTGCGCCAAGAGATAGACCTCCATTCTTCCTTTCCAGAGTGCATAATTATTTTCATTAAATAGAGGTACACCATTCTTGGTATGCTCCATTATCTCCTTCCAGTTGTTAAACTTCTATTGAAGGAACCAAGCTCCGATGCCAATTTTTGGAAACACTTGGGGGGGGGGGGGTGAATCAGTATTCCTTTCAATTAGGGCATTAGTTAATCTTCAATTATTATTAGTGTTTGTACAATGATAGTAGTGAACAAAAGGAACACAAATGCACAGTTTTTAAGGTGGAAACCGTCTTCGGGACAAAAACCACATGAATGCTTTTCTAATAATTCTTTAATATTCAACTCCAGCTAAAAATAAATCTCCAACTTCCTATAATCTAGAAAATAATTCTTCTGCAGCTCCCAATGGATGGACGCTCCAATGCCCGAGATTCTTCCATTAGGGGAATTTTGAGGTCTAAAATGGGCCTCCTAAGAAAAATGTACAACAAAAATAAACTTTATAACAACCAATAGGATTCAAGATGATGATGTCAACCATGGGGGATGATTTACCATTTTTTAAATAAAGGGTAAAAATATTAAAAAATAATAAAATAATAAAACTACTTTTTCCTTTCATGTATAACTTATCTCGAAGACTTTATAAATTTGAAATGAAGGTACTCGTTGGATCTGTGAAACTTAATTCTCATCAAGTACCATGGTACATACCTTCGATAGTCCTACTACACGAAAAAATAGAAATACATAAACTATTAGATTACTGTAATCTGTTGTTATGTATTTCTCATTTTTAAAATGTAGCCATGCAACATAAAGTATGCAACATGAACACTCCTTGGATGAAGAGTGGATTTCATCCAACGGTACACCTATGAAAATTTAGTAAAACTTGGAATAAGTTCTGAGTTGAAAAAGTAGTGTTTTCATTTTTCCCTGTAAAATTTGATGATGTCATCAAATCTTATTTGATTTTTTCCACTATTATTTTATAATTTCCTTAGGAGGCCCATTTTAGACCTCAAAATTCCCCTAATGAGTAGTCAACTGAATGAATTCCCCAACACCCAATGAGATACAACTCTCCCTAGCACCACCCTACCACCCTGAAGTTTTCATAGGCTTGAACCCATTGGTGACTTCATGCACCAGCCTAGCACCAGCCCACCACCCTATAGAATAATAAAAGAAGAATGGACTCCCGTACCAGGGAAAATGGTCCACTATACAATGATATAGAATGATGTAGAAGAAGAAGACACACTAGACCATAACCCCAACTATGAAACAACCACCTAATAATGATCCTAGACCTCCCGACACTGCCTCTTCAACTCTTGGCAGATAGACACTTATACATTTTTTTACAATGATGTATTTAAAATGACTTAGTAAAACGATACCTTTACAGTGACTGTATACAGTGCTACCCACTTGAAGTCTTCATGTGATGAACTTCTTACTACTGTTCTACACCTTTATTACTACTCTTTTCATGCTACCCTCTGCTGCACCTTGCTTTGCATTCCTACCCTAAAAATTTTGGTCCTTTGCATCCCTTGACAACACATGATCTAGCTTTTTCTTGCCTTCTAGGAGCTCAAAATTGAATCTGGTGTATCTCTGTTATTTCAAATCCCCAATATGTGATTTTCAGTTCTATAGTATTCCTCTGACTCTTATTTCCAATGCCACATGTCTGACCCAATTTGGATTCTTCAAGGGAGATTTATGCCCAATCTCTCACAATGACCAAATTATGGACTGGTTCAGTAGAGCAAACTTGTACGACGTGTCCCACGTCACTGTTTCTTCATTCAGCTCTAAAATTGATACAACAAAAACTACAGTCTGTGAAATCTCTGGCACTTTTTACAGAATTCCAATCCAATACACAAAGAGAGAGTTATGATGACTTTCCCAAGGTCACTTTTTTGAGATGAAGTTCAGGAGCCTGCAAAAACACTGACTTCCATAGATCATATCTTAGAAAATATTGTGCACCTTGATTTGAAAGTTTTCCAAGAAATTCCTTAGTATTTCAGCTTTGCCTCATAAAAATGTCATCTTTTGAACCTTTGTAGAAAAAACGTTAGAGAGAAAATACCACGATGACCTGTTTCAGGTAGCGAAATCCCTACATAAGGAGGATATGATGATCACAACTCATATAAATACTTAGGTTGAGATTGGTTTCAACAAGTGAACGTGGGAGGGATTTTAGGAGCTTAAATATTATTAATTATTGAATTTTCAATGACTCATTCCACAACCCCATAGGTTTTTACCCACTAAATGGGGTTAAAAACTTCAAACATGAATATCTCTCAAACCGTGAAGAATTACATGGTGTGCCATATATCAATAGAAACATATCGATAAGTAGAAGCCATAAAAAATATTCTTGACCCAGAATATAGTAATTTTGTAGGTCAAAATTACCATGCCAGATCGGAGTAGCCGCTAGTACTGCTTGGGTTGACATCAATGACAACCACTGATCAACACAAATTTCCTGGAGGCTTTCCTGAGGCATTGAAATGCGACCCTACAACTTGTTGATGGAATGGTTATCTATGGAAGTAACATAGTCACATTACATTGGAGGTCATTTTCTTTATAGTGTTGTTCGTGACATTATTTCAATCTTGAAACCTAAAGGAAGGTCGCATAGTTGTGATTCAATGTGGTAGTGTTTTCATGTAGGATTGCTGAGACTCTAAGATGTGACTTTGCAACTTCCGAGCTCACTAAAAGAATTGTGACTGGTAGAATCTTAAGCACAACACGTTTTTTCCAAGATCTTAACAGTGAGAATTTACCCTCCTAAATACCTCAACACTCTTGGCATACAGTCTGAGCATTAATTTGGGCATCAAAACGAGCTTATGTTTCACCGAAGAGGACTCCATCGTTAATTTTTGTGTAGTCTTTCCTAAAACCTTAACGTTGTATTGATCGGTGGCCTTGCTGGAACTTTCATGTGTTTCCTCCCTTTTGTTATATAGGCTCTTAAACACAACACACAACATAATATTTCAAAGTGATCATTAGCTTGAAATTCCTCCATCGAAACCCCTAGAGTACATGTTGGTCTTCCAAGTGCACCTAGTGGCACAACCTATTTGGGGTGCATGCACCCTATGAACTTTGATACGTTGCATCAACTATAGATTTTATGGTTATTGACATGACATTTATCCTTAGTGTAAGATATATGCACCCTTTGAAACAAAATTTTGGTATTATTATGGATGGTTTACATCAATGGTGCATGTAACATACCACCTTTTTGCCAAACCCTCCCACTCTATCACAAAAGTATGATGATTACCAAAAAATCCTGAGGTAACTCTCTTACACTTCTAGGTACATAGGGGATAAAAATATGACCATAGATTCAACCTTGGGTTATACAATCCATGTATTTGGGTGCCTTGTGAAGTCCTCCATTATATGACATTAGTAATCATGCCTTTGATGGTCCAAACTGGTTTTATTCTTGATTACCATAGGTTCCTTCACTCATATGTGTGCATGGAATGGATTTTCTTTGAGAAGTGTCGTTCCAATGCAGCGTTAGTGCATGTGAATGCCTTAAAATGTTAGTTTCACCACGTTCTCTCATATGATATATCATTTCATATATGTGAAGGTGACATGCACTCTATTATAACGTCAATTTGTGGTATCTAATGTGATTTACAATGAGTTGATATTGATGCAGAACGTCACTATAAAGAGTAGTGCCCTGTTTGTAGAGAATATTTGAATGTTGGGTTTCCAAGTCCATTCAAGCCTGGATCAAGCGCAGGGCCAAGTGCAGGGCCCCATGAATGGTGTAGCTTATGTGAAGTTGCATGAAAACATTCCACATACTATTATCACCTACTACAAAAATTTATCAGATCTTCGAAGAAATTATTTTGCAATTTATGTAGTTCAGTGTGACATGATGAGCAACATTGTAAGAGTTATGATCTGATGATGCAGAATAGTCCTAGTGGATATCGAATGCAGGTAGAATTTCGTGAAGCTTTGGGTTTATTGACTATGTGAGGAATATTCTTAGGCTGAGGAGGAGGCGCAGGTCGTGGATGAAGCTAGATGATATGTTACAACTGTAGACAAGCTGGAAATTTTTCCAGGGATTGTCAGAATCCTACTGCAGCTTCCTATAAGGATTGTTAAGAATTTGGTCATGAAATAGAGGATTGTCCCATTTTATTAGCTAAAATGTAGGACTAGCACAACCAATAGCTAGCTAAGAATATAAAAATGATGAGGGTTGAACCGCTCCAGGCAGATCCAAGTGTTAACATAATAATGCGCAGTGGTGTGAATATCAGAGGAGAATGTGCGGAGGGAAAAAATACTGAAAAATCCTATATTTAGTATCACAAAGAAAAAAAATTTCTCTGCCTCATCCTTACCTTCATCATCTCATTCAGCTACTACGACATCTTCCACACCTTATTCATCACTTCCTCTGAAAACACCTCTGAAAACAACACCTCTTATTGTTACCCCTGCACAATCTTCCGCGACATTTGTTAACACTAAAAAATCATACAAGCAAAAGACATTAGAAAATTTCAAGAAAAAGGTACAAATAAATATCTATAGGGAAGAAATACATTACAGGAGCTGAAATTTTTAACTTTTCTTAAGGTCAACAGGGAAATTTTTGGACCACACACAGGAAGCACTGGCCCTAGGCGATCACTGCGGATTTTTCTTCAATAGTCACGAAGAACATCACGACTATCCCTTAAATATCCATGCAGACCTAAGGATGTAGAATTTCACCATCAAAGACCACTTGGCACACTAGGAGAAAAATATTCTCACTCAATCTACCCAAGTACAGTTGCCTTGGAGCCACCTTGAGGCTTTAATGTAGCAAAAAAAGGAAACATACCCCCACTCTTTTGTCAAAATCCATATTGTACCAAGAGAGGGAGGGGAAATTTTAAAATTTTCTATAAAATACAACCATGGGAAGAGAAATGAGAGACACATTTTTATGTTGGCCAAATTACTCCTCAAGAAACTAGATTGTGTTGTCCGTCAGCAAGAGGATTGGAAGGATTCGGTTGTTGGCCATCCAACACCTAAATCCAAGAGAGAAGAGTTCACCATGTGTCCATTGATCTACCATCCATTGAGAGGGAAGAGAGACTTGCTGAAAGATTGAGGGGAAGAGACCCCCTTGTCTTGGATATTGGATCTCAGTAGATCAAAGGATCCACTACAAGAGATTTAGCATTCTATCTTCTACTACCAAAAACTTCTAATAAAGGGAGAGAGCTCTCTATTGATGAGTTATTAGTGTGTTTTCTTTATTGAGCATGTTTCTTGTGCATTTTTTGTTTGTTTTTATTTCTTTGTTTAGGTATCATGCTCTGTTTCCATTTAACTTAGCTTATTACATGTTGAACTTGTTCCACTAATGTTTCAAAAACCACTTTGACCTGTCACTTGCTTGTAGGAAAGCAGCCTCCCTACTAAACATGTTGTATTTCATCCGCCCATGTGTCAAATACACTACAATGGGAATGGTGACTCCACTAGATTCTTTCTTTTGAGTTAATGGTTGTTGATGCAAGTCCTCTCTCCTGCTCAAACTTGTTTCAAAACCACTCCTGCTTCCTCTCAGCACTTTTCACTCATCCTCAGTGAGAATTTTGGTTTAGAGAAGGAATATTTTTCATACTCTGCCATCCGGGCGCATTCTGTTTAGACAGACGCACGATCTTCACGCATGTGGGAAGATAAGTCACATGGTAGGAAGCAAGCACAATTTTCACTTATTTTTCTAAAGTTTGTGTAGTTGTAAGGTGTTGACAACCCATAAGAAATTTTTTATCACTGTGCTCTAGTATTTCATGGATGGTTAGGACATTTATTTGCTAGAGTTTAGCCTAACACCTAAGTAGTTTTAATTTTAGTTTTTTATTATTCAAATCACACATAGTTTAAGTGGGGGAAAGTAAGTGGCCTTCAATCCACATATGATGTTTCAACAAATGATTTTCTGGTAAAAGATACAAAACACATAAAGTAATTAGCGGAAAAAGTAAGTTTCCCATACATCCACACATATTTAGCTAATTCTTGTTTTTCAATTTTTTCTTTAGATTAGTTCAATTTTTGTATTAGGAATCGAAACCAAGACCAAACCGTCGAAAAGAAATCAAGTAATATCTTCCACCCTTGCAGCTCACGATGAGCCTGGGTATGCATATGTATGCTTTCTTAAGACAATTTTCCATCTCCCTATAGTGCAAAAATTAGTCTAACTAGGCAAGGTGTAAGTGGCCCATAATCCACACATATTTTATTTTTTCAAGGAACAATCACACATATCGTAATTAGAAAAGGATTGTAAAGTATCAACGCATATCCACATCTCATAACACTTGTGATTGTACACTCCAAAGCACACATGAAGCATCGGTAAGCATTGGAACAAAAGGAACTTAGTGTGTTGGGACCTTTTTCCTCTTCTTACAGTTACTTCATGAAGGCACACCCTAAGAAAATTGAGACTCTCTAAAAATAATCACTAATCGAACTCACTAAATTCTCCCCACAGGGGCCACAAAATAAATTATAATTCAGGTTACGACCATTGGGGGTAGGTATCTAATAAGCCATCGTGGTCATTCTACATTTTGAAACATAGATGTTGACTTTTTAGGGAGCTTAAAATCCATCTATTTGACCATGGAACAAATACGCGAGCATTACCAAAGACCTGTTTCAGAGGGGGTTAAGCTTAGGCCCAGTGCGTGCGGTAATTTTTGGGGCTACCTGACCCATCTAGTGCTCAGTACTAGTAGCTGAATACCGAGAAGCTCAAGACTCGAACGCTTACATGGGACGACGATATTCATTAGGGGAATTTTTAGGTCTAGAATGGGCCTCCTAAGAAAAATGTACAACAAAAATAAACTTTATAAGAACCAATAGGATTCAAGGTGATGATATAAACCATGGGGGATGATTCACCAATTTTTAAGTAAAAGGTTAAAAATATTAAAAAACAATAAAATAATAAAAATACTTTCTCAACTTATATTTTCAACTTATCTCCCAAAGTTTTTGCTCAAATTTCGAGTGGGAGTACTCGTTGGATGTTAATTCCTCATTCGAGGAGTACCCTCGTTGCATACTTTTGATGGACCCTGCTACACGAAAAATGAGAAATACATGAACAAACATGATTGCAATCATGCTTTTCATGTATTTCTCATTTTTCGTGTAGAAATATCCATAAAATGTATGTAACATGGGTACTCCTTGGATGAGGAATTAAATTTTTCATCCAATGAGTACTCCCGCTCGAAATTTGAGAAAAAACTTCTAGAGCTAAGTTGAAAATACGAGTTGAAAAAGTAGTTTTTTTTCCTTTTTCCCTCCAAAATTTGATGATGCAATCAAATAATATTTTATTATTTCCACTAATATTTTATAATTTCCTTAGGAGGCCCATTTTAGACCTCAAAATTCCCCTAATTTTAGTGGCCAAAACTAGGGAATCCTTCCCTATAGGTGACAGTGGAGGTAGCACTAGATCCTCTTACCATTACCTTAGTCGATTCTTCGGCTGCTGAAAGGCATTGCTAGTTCTTTCGGGACATTAGCTCCAGTACCCATCAGAATACATCTTCGCAAGGCCCAATTACATTTAAGAGTGTAAATACGATTAGGTCTCTTTAGGCTTTTGAGTATCACATGCAAAACAACCAAACCATATTTTTCGATTGCTTGATCACATAGCGTTAATATAAAGGAAAACCTACCTCTTATCTTTTTCTCTTTGTTTTATGCATGTGATGATATTTTCTTTGATAATAATCTTCCTTCTCTCAGTAAACCAAAAATATTGCCAAATATTAAGCTACTCGACACCATAACAGACCTAATGGGACGTCGTCGATCTAGGAATTTTTTGGACCCCTCCCCCCCAATAGAGGGAGGAGTGCTAGGTGTTTCTCCATTTAGGCGTCAAATATGACACAATGTTGTTGGAAATATTGTCATTGATGGCAAAGAAGCACAAAGGAGAAACACCAAGACAAGGGAGCAGATTAGATTTAGATGGAATTGTTGCAAAGAAAGAAAGTAAAGTGGTAGAGGCTACAAGAGGAGGGTTTAGATAGGAAGTAGCTTTTTTTTTAACAGAGAGGATTTCTGTTGTTGTTGAAATCCTACGGGAAAATTAGACAGAAGAGCTATTGATCAGAATATAAGGCTAGAGAGAAGAGATCCTTTATAATTATTTGATTATATGTATATATGGAGAAATTTGATTTCTGAATCATGGTGTGCATTGATTGAATGTTTGATTCAGTTTTAACTTGGATGTAAATCAGGGTTTGGCACAATATATATGTATGCATATGAATTGGGAAAATTAAAAGGAATGGTATGAGACTATGTCTTTAAGAAGTGAACATTCAATTGAAATTGAATTTTTATAGAAATTGTATGTCCAAATTGAGCATCGATCACTGAATGGATCGATGCCCTTGAAATTTTTAAAACGTAACCCTGCAATTTGATATCCAAATCACACTGTGTAGAGTAATAAGGTTAGAGGGTGTTCGGAGCTGCGTTATAGTGTAACATTCAATGAAAGAGTGGCAGAAGCAAAAA
This sequence comes from Pinus albicaulis, assembly GCA_034641835.2. Lineage (NCBI taxonomy): Eukaryota > Viridiplantae > Streptophyta > Pinopsida > Pinales > Pinaceae > Pinus > Pinus albicaulis. Next base: position 311,998,181 of record CM076575.1, read on the forward strand.
TCTCTGGTTATCAGCATAACTTATGGAACAGTGGAGCGGAATGAAATGAGAGCACAAAAACCGTTGGATCTGAAGGATCAACGAACGAAATCAAAAGGCGAAATCTGGAATGTATGAAGAATCAAGTAGATACGATTGCAACAAGTGTTCTTAAACATGTTGAGTGGTTTCACAAACCGACGGTGGTGTTTGCGTGCATCCAAAGTGGTAAGTGGTAAAAGCTGAAATGAACGCGATAGACCTTCGGAAGTGACACGTCACAAAGAAAAACCACCTATTTCGCATAGGTTCAAAAATCTTATCCATTAGGGCTAGTTGGCACGTGAGAACACGATGACCATTGGATCATTCTAGGATCGACGGCAGAGACTCAACATTCTTTGGCATAACGAAATTATGAGTTAAGAGGAGGCATACTGTGGGGCCAATACATTTTTTTGACGTGTTTTGTTTTAAAGAAAAAATTATATAAAAGAAAGGAATGATAAAAGGTGTGGGACCGATGTCATAGAGGAAACAAAGGCTAAACCTCGTGCACATCTTATGAGCATGGTTAACGTTGATCTAGGATCAACGGTACCGCGGGGGCAAAAATAGCCCGATGGTTAACCCAAGGGGGTGCCTCCGCAGTTGACTCGCCCATCGGGCATTGACTGTAGATCGACAGTTGTCATTCACTATGGTAGCACAAGCTCGATGATTATTCCGTACCAAGAAGTGCCTCCACAGTTCCATGAACTAGGACTCGCTTTCCTAAAGCCCAAAAGTATAGTCATGGACTGACGTGATCAACGGATGAGATTAAAGGAGATAGATGGTAGAGATTATATCAGAATCAAGTGGGACCCGATCACATATCAGACATCGTAAGCGAATTCGATAGCCGCTGAATAGATGCAAAGTTACGATGCGAAGGGACACATGGCGGCACAACACTATATCGCAAATCGGTGATGCGAAGTCCATCACATACCGCGAAGTGGCAATGCGATGTGATGTGAAGATGCGATGCGATGCGAAGAGATGTGATGCGATGCGATCGCATATGATATGGGTTCGCACGGTATGGTAAATTATATGCGATAGCCGATATTGCAATATTGCGATATTGCGTTATTACCATCGCATATTGCAGTCGGGGTAGGAGAACAATCACACAAACACATGGGAACGCCGAAGTGTGAAGTGTGATAAAGAAAGCAAAAGCGATACAGATCGAAGCTGAAACCTAAAGCATTTCAATTCTGGAAGTATGTGTATTTCCTTTGTTAAATCATTTCGGAGAGCAAAGGAGGATTATAACATAAAACAAAAAGAAAAAGTTGAACACGGCAAGGAAAGGCTCGCGCAGTTAAAAGGAATTGTTCCCGTGCAGAACATTTAGAAATATAACATAAGGTAGAGAGGATAAAGGGACAACAGGCAGAGAAGACAAAATAATCGGAAAACCAAGAGCTGAAAGGGTTGAATTGAAATACATTTGTTGTAACTGTAAATTTGAATGAATTAATTATTTTTGTTGTATGTGATGCAAAGGCAAGTCTCCGTAGGCAAAGAAAAACTCCAATTTAATTCTGAAATGAGTAGACAATGGTGTAACCTCCTGAAATGATGAGTGAGAAAATGAGATGGTGGAAGGCAAAGAGTCGTGCCTGTTCACTTCATATTATCTATAGAATGAAAACAGTCATAAAGCTATCTATATAAAACATGTGATATCGGCATGCATAGAAGAGTTAGAGAATGTAAGAAGAAGAAGGAGCAGACAGAGAAGCTGTGAAGATCTAGAGATAATATAAGGTAGATATGAAGGATGGCGGACAACAGCGAAGAAGGAAGAACAAAGTTGATATCCAGGTAAATCAGCATATTATTTTATTGTACACTAAGGAAGTTGGTGCTTTCATATGAATTTGTAGCTTTATAAGGTGTCTAGTTGTAGCTGGCTGAGGTAGGAAGCCTCCTGTAGATTGTGGCCTGCAGAAAATAGATGGGAGTTGGAGCTTCCTTGCAAGTTGTAGCTTGAAGAATTGAGGTAGTAGCCTTCTGTAGGTTGAAGCCTATAGAAAATCAGTGGTGAGAGAGTTGGAGCTTACCTTTGCATCACAACAATAATAAGATGTGGTTTTCTCCCTTATGGGTTTCCACTTATATCTGTTGTTTATGTGCATGATGATCATGTGTTGATATTTTGTATTTAATATGATTAATACCTAATTCTCACTTATTAATATTTTTGTTTCATTGTATATTAAGTTGATCATGAAATGAAGATGTAAATAAGTTTTAAAAATTTTTACAAGACCATGACTTCATTAAATTGATTCAACCCCCCTCTCAGTTTAACTAAGGGTTCAATAATCGGTATCAGAGCCAGTTCCTTCTGTATCAGTTTAACAACTGGAAGGATATCCTTGGTCCCCAAGATGTCCAGTCTAGAAGGATGCTCAACAAATAAATCCCCTCTGTTTACTAGCAAAAACTATGCCTTCTGGAAAATAAGAATGAGGACGTACATAACGTCTCTAGGAACAAAAGTTTGGGCTACTGTGGAATTAGGATATGCCCCAAAGGATTCTGACATAGAGAAAGAATCCAAACAAGATTTTATAGCTAATGCAAAAGCCATGAATGCACTCTTCAGTGGTTTGTGTGAGGCAGAATTTATCAAAGTAATGCAAAACAAGACTGCTAAATAAATATGGGATACATTAGAAAGTATCCATGAGGAAGATAAAAAGGTGAAGGCTACCAAGCTGCAAGTCTATAGAGCCCAGTTTGAAAATATAAAAATGAATGAAGAAGAAGAGGTTGTCAGCTTCTTCTTAAGGGTTGCAGAAATTGTGAATAACATGAAATCTCTAGGAGAAACCATTAGAGAATGTGTAATTGTACAAAATATATTGAGATCTTTACCATCTAGGTTTAACCCCAACGTTTCTGCCATAGAAGAAACAAATGACTGGGAAACATTGACCATGAATCAAATACTTGGAAATTTTACAACTTATGAAATGAGACTTCCACAGAGGAAGTCAAATATGAGGGAGGCAGCATTTAAGGCAGAAAAGTGCAAAGAATAAAAGGAAGATACATGCTCCTGCTCTGATGAAGAAGAGGCCAAATTTGTTAGAAGATTGGATAGAGGCTTAGGCAAGTATAAAGGTAAACTTCCTTTTAAACGCTTTAGCTGTGGAAGATTTGGGCACTATGCATCTAAGTTTCCTCATAAGAAAACAAAGAATCAGATTCAAGAGACAGAGAAAACCAAAACAAATAACTGGAAAAAAGGGAAGAGATTCAATAGAAAATCTCTTTATGCTCAGCAAGATAGCAGTGCATCTGAAAACTAAGATGAATCCTCAAATGAATAAGGAACCTCTAAATTTGTGTTGATGGCCAAGGAAGAGTCTGAAGGATTCCTTCTAGAAGATGAGGAAGAAGGTGAGGTAGATCTTGAGGGGGAGCTAAGAAGTGCCCTGGAGGAAATAGACAGACTTAAACTCAAGTGCAGAAAACAGAAAGACATTCTCCTCAAATATGTAAAAGAGGTACCAAATTCAGAAGACCTAATTCAATTGAAAGTAGAACTTGAAGAAGCTAAGAAGGTGGAAGACATTCTACTGAAGCAAATTAAAGATAAACATCAGGAGCAAGAGAAATTGGAAGAAGAAGTGGTATGCCTGAGAAATAAACTAGAAAACACCCAAAGGGAATTGACAATGAACACTCCTCGAATGACAAGCACTGAACAGTTGGATAAAATAATAAATGCTCAAATATCTCCTCTCATAAAGACTGGGATAGGTTACGAAGGAGAAACCAGCAAATCCAAGGTAGAGGATAACGAGAATATCATTTTTGTGAAAGTTGTAAAAGAAAAAATTAACTCTCAACAATTTGAGATTATTGCAGATAGAAGATTGATAGAATAAAGGAGCAGGGGGTGTAAGCAGCTTAGAGATGAGATTGCCTCCATGGAGACCTCAGAGAAGGAAGACATTGAAAGGAATGATGGAGCAGCTCAAAAAGGAACCACAGAAGCAGAAGCCATAAGAGCTTGATGTGTGATGAAACAAACAGAAACAAGCAGCAACATCAAGAGACAAAGAATGAGAGGAAGAAGCAAGCAGTTGAAAAAAGTTCAATTGTTCCTGAAGATCAATTGAACAAGTTCGGAATATCTCAAAGGAGATTCTTTCCTCCTATGAGAAATGTCACTTGTTTTGCCTGTCACAAACTAGGACATATTGTTGCATACTGTTAGACAAAGATAATCGATTTCAACCAGCAAAGGATGCAGAAAATGAGAAGGCTACCTCAAGCAAACAAATGGAGAGGACAAACCTTCACCAGGTACACTAATCGTTTCCATAGGTATTTTTTTTATTGTAAGGGGTACGACCATAAAGCCATGGAGTGCAGAGCGAATGGACAAAGACTGATGTATGAAAACTCAAGGAGGTTGTTGATGAATAATGGAGAACTCACTTGTGTACATAATCCATTCAGAAACATAATCAAATGCTTTGACTGCCATCAAATCGGGCACAAGTCTCACAAATGTCCTCTCAAAGAGTGTGGTCCATCTTCTCAAAAAAGGTACCAAATAAATAGCTGCATGCAGTGGAAAAAGAAGTTGAATAAGTGTGACCTGGCTCTAATAGCTCAAGATCAGAAAATTCAATGGTACATGGACAGTGGTTGCTCAAAGCATATGGCTGGAGATCGAAGCAAGTTTGTAACCTTTGATGAAAATAAATCTGGAAATGTTACATTCGGAAATTATAAAGAAGGGAAAATCAAAGGAAAAGGCTCAGTCAGTCTGAATAATGGAAGAGGAGAGGCTCAAGATGTACTATTTGTGGATGGGTTGAAAGAAAACCTGCTAAGTGTCAGTCAAATGTGTGATAAAGGCTGTGTGGTCCTTTTCAGAGCCCAATATTATGAGGTAAGATCGAGCACCAAAGGAAAGACCTTGATCAAAGGTGTTAGAATAGAAAGTAATGTCTATATAGTGAAAGAAGAGAATGAAGCATGCCACATAAGAAAAATTGATGAATCATGGTTATGGCATAGAAGATTGGGACACCTAAACTTTGACCACATCATCAGTATGAGCAAGAAGAATGTAGTCAGAGATATGCCTGCAATAAAGAAGCCTCTAAATACCATATGTAAATCATGCCAAAAGGGCAAGCAGACCCAGAAATCTTTCAAGACCAAAGAGAAGCTATCTACAAGTAGGCCCCTTCATCTTGTTCACATGGACCTACGTGGACCTTCAAGAACTAATGCACCAGGTGGAGAATCTTATTTCATGCTAATAATAGATGATTTTACCAGATTGACGTGGGTGGCATTTCTCAAATATAAATTTGAAGCAATTGAGAAATTCAAGATATTCAAGGGATTGGCATAAAGTCAAACAGGATGCAAGATAAAAGGCATCAGATCAGACAAAGGAGGTGAATTCACAAACTATGATTTTGCAAACCTATGCAATGAACATGGGATAAAACAACAGTTTACAATTGCAGGTACACCTCAACAGAATGGAGTGGCAGAGAGGAAAAACAGGTCAGAAGCAGTACACACACCTGTTCACATTCTCAACAAAGCTCATCTAAGACCAAATTTTGATAAGACTCCTTACGAATTATGGCATGGTAAACTAACATCAATCAAACACTTTAGAGTCTTTGGAAGCAAGTGTTTCATAAAAAATAATGATGAAAAACTGGGGAAGTTTGATGCAAGAGTTGATGAAGGAATATTTTAAGGATATGCATCCAAGAGTAAGGGTTACATGTGCTACAACAAAATACTGCACAAAATTGTGGAAAGCATTGATGTAAGATTTGACGAAGATCTACCAAAAAGAACAAGAAGAACAAGTTGTGCCAATCCTCCAAATGATCATGAAGTTGAGAACCAAGATAATGATGAACATAACAAGACAATAGAAGATACTGAATTAAACTCAAAAGGTCCCTCAAGACACACTCAAAAGAACCATCCAGAAGATCAAATCATTGGGGACAAGAGTGTGGGAGTCCAGACAAGAAGACAGCTTGTTGAACAGACAGAAGAAGTATACCTAGCCATTGTATCTCAAATAGAGCCAAAGAAGTTCGAAAAAGCCAGAAAAGAAAAAAACTGGGTAAATGTTATGACTGAAGAACTAGACCAAATTGAGAAGAACAATACCTGGAAGTTAATTCCAAGACCCACTGGGAAAAATTTCATTGGCACAAAATGGATATTCAAGAATAAGATGAATGAACAAGGGCAGGTAATCAGAAAAAAAGCCAAACTTGTATGCAAGGGGTATTCTCAAATTGAAGGAATTGACTATGATGAAACCTTTGCCCCTCTAGCCAAAATGGAAGCAATCAAAATGTTTTTGGCCTTTGCAGGCTATCATGATTTCAGGGTATACCAAATGGATGTGAAGTCTGCCTTTCTGAATGGAGACTTAGAGGAAGAATTCTACATGGAACAACCTGAAGGATTCTCCTTGACAGATAAACATGACTATGTGTGCAGATTAAAGAAAGCCTTATATGGTCTGAAACAAGCTCCTCGTGCATGGTATTCAAGGCTGGACAAATACTTTCAAAAATAAGGGTTCAAGAAAGGAGGAGTAGACAACAATTTGTACATAAAGGCTAATGAAAATGAACTCTTGATTGTAGTAGTGTATGTAGATGACATCATGTTTGGTAGCAACAAATATGAGTTAGCAAAAGGATTTGCTAAAGAAATGAAATCAGAATTTGAGATTTCTATGATTGGAGAGCTCACCTTCTATTTAGGACTTCAAATTCAACAAAAGAACACAAGAATATTCATTTCTCAAGAAAAATACTTAAGAGAAATGTTGAAAAGGTTTCAAATGGAAGACTGCAAACCTGTGTCAACTCCCATGATCACTGGATGCAAAATTTGTGCTAATGATGGATCTGCAGATGTAGATCAAAAACTTTATATATCCATGATAGGAAGTCTGCTATACCTAACTGCTTCTAGACCAGACATTATGTTGGTAGTAGATTTTATGGCAAGATATCAAGCAGCACCAAAACAAAATCACTTACTTGCAATCAAGAGAATATTTAGATATCTGCAAGGAACAACACATTATGGCCTATGGCATCTAAAAGGAAAAAGCTTCACATTGAAAGCTTACATAGATGCAGATTGGGCTAGCTGTGTGGATGACAGGAAAAGCACAAGTGGAGTTTCATTTTATTTGGGAAAAATTATGGTGGCATGGCTAAGCAAGAAGCAAACTTCTATCTCTCTATCTACAATAGAAGCAAAATACATAGCAGCAGCAACATGTTGCACACAAGTAATGTGGATGAAACAAACTCTCAAAGACATGAAGGTAGGCATTGATGAACCCATTTCTATCAAGTGTGGCAATACAAGTGCAATAAGTATATCAAAAAATCTTGTACTTCATTCAAAAACAAAGCACATCCCAATAAAGTACCACTTCCTCAGAGAACAAGTAGCACATAAATTGGTGAGGTTGGAGTACGTACCAACAAAGGAACAAATAGTAGACATATTCACAAAACCTCTTGCTAAAGAACCATTCGAATATCTAAGAGAAAAACTAGGGGTAGTGTCTGCAGATGTTACTCTCTGATATGATTGGAAAAAAAAAAAAAAAACAAAAACAAAAAAATATATATAATAATAAGGGTTGCATATAAGAAACAGGATCAATGCAGAAGACAAGTGATAGTCAATATCAGACAAGAAAGCATCATTCTAGGAGGAAAGCAGTCAATAAATTTTCATAAAAGAGCTAGAAAAATGGAGCAGTGCATGGAACATGTCCTCAAGATCAGAGGAAATGAAAACATCGAAATTACATTAGGAAATGTGCAACCCTTTTTCATTAATGTCAAAGGGGGAGGAAAAGCAAGCAAAAGAAGAAAGGGTCTTCTGAAAAACAAGCAGAGGAAGTCTTGGAGGAAGCATTAAAGTATTTCCATCAATGCCAAAGGGGGAGACTGTTGGAAATATTGTCATTGATGGAAAAGAAGCACAAAGGAGCAGCACCAAGACAAGGGAGCAGATCAGATTCAGATGGAATTGTTGCAGAGAAAGAAAGTAAAGTGACAGAGGCTACAAGAGGAGGGTTCAGACAGGAAGTATTTTTTTTTAACAGAGAGGGTTTTTGTTGTTGTTCAAAGCCTACAGGAAAATTAGACAGAAGAGCCATTGATCAGAATACTAGGCCAGAGAGAAGAGATCCTTTATAATTATTTGATTATATGTATATATGGAGGAATTTGATTTCTGAATCATGGTGTGCATTGATTGAATGTTTTATTCAGTTTTAACTCGGGTTTAAATCAAGGTTTGGCACAATATATATGTATGCAGATGAATCGGGCAAATTCAAAGGAATGGTATGAGACTATGTGTTTATGAAGTGAACATTCAATTGCAATTGAATTCTGATAGAAAGCGTATGTCCAAATTGACCATCGATCATTGAATGGATCGATGGCCTTGAAATTGTTAAAACTTAACCCTGCAATTTCATATCCAAATCACACTGTGTAGAGTAATAAGGTTAGAGGGTGTTCGGAGCTGCGTTATAGTGTAACATTCAATGAAAGAGTGGAAGAAGCAGAAATCTCTGGTTATCGGCATAACTTATGGAATAGTGGAGCGGAATGAAATGAGAGCATAGCAACCGTCGGATCTGAAGGATCAACGAACGAAATCGAAAGGCGAAATGCGGAATGTATGAAGAATCGAGTGGATACGATTGAAAAAAGTGTTCGTAAATAGTATGAATGGTTTCACGAACCGGCGGTGGTATTCGCATGCATCCAAAGTGGTAAGTGGTAAACGCTGAAATGAACGCGATAGACCTCCATAAATGACACGTCACAAAGCAAAACCACCTATTTCGCGTAGGTTCAAAAACTTTATCAAATGGGGCTAGTTGGCACACGATAACGCAATGACCGTTGGATCATTCTAGTATCAACGACGGAGACTCAACATTCTTTGGCATAACGAAATTGTGTGTTAAGAGGAGGCATACTATGGGACCAATACATTTTGTTGACGTGTTTTGTTTTAAAGAAAAAATTATATAAAAGAGCGAAATGATAAAAGGTGTGGGACTGGTGTCGTAGAGGCAGCGAAGGCTAAACCTTGTGCACATCTTATGAGCGCGGTTAATGTTGATCTGGGATAAATGGTACCACAGGGGCACAAACAACTCGATGGTTAACCCACGGGGGTGACTCTGCAGTTGACCCGCCCAACGGGCATTGACTACAGATCGACGGTTTTCATTGACTATGGTAGCACAAGCCTGATGAATATTCCGTACCAAGGAGTGCCTCTGCAGTGCCGTGAATTGGGACCCACTTTCCTAAATCCAAAAAATACAGTCGTGGACCGGCACGATCAACGGATGAGATAAAAGGAGATAGACGGCAGAGATTATATCAGAATCAAGTGGGACCCGATCGCATATCAGACATCGCAAGCGAATGCGATAGCTGCTGGATGGATGCAAAATTGTGATGCGATGTGGTGATGCGAAGGGACACGTAGTGGCACAATGCTATGTCACACATCATCGATGTGAAGTCCATTGCGTACGACAAAGTGGCGATGTGATGCGATGTGAAGATGTAATGCGATGCGAAGAGATGCGATGCGATGCGATCGTATATCGCATATCGCATATGATATGGGTTTTCATGGTATGGTAAATTATGTGTGATAGCTGATATTGCGATACGATATTACCATCACATATCACAATTGGGGCAAGAGAAAAATCCCACAAACACATGGGAATGCTAAAGTGCGAAGTGCGATAAAGAGAGCAGATGCGATACAGATCGAAGCGGAAACCTAAAGCATTTCAAGTTCGGAAGTATGTGGATTTCCTTTGTTAAATTGTTTCGGAGAGCAAAGGAGGATTATAACGTAAAACAAAAAGAAAAGTTTGAACATGGCAAGGAAAGGCTCGTGCGGTTAAAAGGACCCATTCCTGTGCAGAACAGTTAGAAATATAACAGAAGGTAGAGAAGATAAAGGGACAGCAGGTAGAGAAGACAAAATAATTGGAAAACCAAGAGCTGAAAGGGCTAAATTGAAATATATTTGTTGTAACTGTAAATGTAAATGAATTAATTATTTTTGTTGTATGTGATGAAAAGGCAAGTCTTCGTAGGCAAAGCAAAACTCCAATTTAATTTTGAAATGAGTAAACAGTGGTGTAACCTCCTGAAATGTTGAGTGAGAAAATGAGATGGTGGAAGACAAAGAGTCGTGCTTTTTCACTTCATATTCTCTGTAGAATGAAAATAGTCATAAAGCTATCTGTATAAAACATGTAATATCGGCATGCATAGAAGCGTTAAAGAGTGTAAGAAGAAGAAGGAGCAAACAGAGAAGCTGTGATGATCCAGAGATAATATAAGGCAGATATGCAGGATGGAGGACAACAATGGAGAAGGAAGAACAGAGCCGATATCCATGGAAATCAGCATATGATTTTATTGTACACTGAGGAAGTTGGTGCTTCCATATGAAGTTGTATCTTGATAAGATGTCCAATTGTAGCTAGCTGAGGTAGGAGCCTCCTATAGGTTGTAGCCTGAAGAAAATAGATGGGAGTTGGAGCTTCCTTGCAAGTTGTAGCCTGCAAAATTGATAGTAGCCTCCTGTAGGGTGGAGCCTACAGAAAATAAGTGGTGAGAGAGAGTTGGAGCTTGCCTTTGCATCACAACAATAATAAGATGTGGTTTTCTCCCTTATGGGTTTCCACTTATATCTGTTGTCTATGTGCATGATGATTATGTGTTGATATTATGTATTTAATCTGCTTAATACTTACTGCTTACTTATTAAGATTGTTGTTTCATTGTATATTAAGTTGATCATGAAATGAATATGTAAATAAGTATAAAAGAATTTTTTACAAGACCATCACTGCATTAAACTGATTCACCCCCCCATCTCAGTTTAACTAAGGGTTCAACAACCGCCACCATTATCGGTTCATCCTTTATCAGGTCATATTTGGTTGGAAACCCCCAAAGGTCACCTAATACCACACTAGTGGAAACCCTAGCAAGGTCACCACACTCAACTCCTCCCACAACCCCAAAGGGCATAGGAGCGCTACCCCTTCAGGGAGTCAGAAGAGCATACAACATGGTACGTCATAGGGTAATATTCCCCAGGAACCCCCGATAAACCATTACACTCAGACACTTATGTTTCTGTAGTACAAAATGGAAGTCAATACTTAGTTACCCTTTTTAGCATTACTAAACCTTCCAAACCTATCAAATTTAACTAATGACCCCATTACACATAGCTATAATTGGCCTCCCATGCCCACGAAGCTCCCCTTAAACATACAAAAATTTGAAGAGAAGCAAGCAGAAGACCCTGGAAATCATACTATGAATTTTCACCTATGGTGTTCGTCCAATAGTATCATTCACGATACTATTCAACTCATACTGTTTCAACGCACCTTAATGAGTCCTGCTGTGAAATAGTATTTTGAGCAACCTTCTTCTTCGCAGGAACCTTTGCGCCCTCACTACCACGTTCCTCACTTATTTTCAGCTACCCATCCATCATGATTTGGGGATGTAATTTCTGACTCATTTGAGGCAAACACTAGTTGTCCATATATCATATCATCTCCATGAATGGCGACAACGTTGTATTTTGTGCAAAGCCAAACTCAAAGATAGATTTTTAATGGACTTGTTTTTGAAAACTCTTACAACAAATATCTCAAAAGATGTGGCAACACAAGGAACTACCTTTGAGGAGGACACCATTTGTAAATCCCAACAACTTGAACCCATCTACACTCAGTCAAGATATATATACAATGTCATGTCAAATGCCTCGTGCCTACAAACTTATAGAGAATTTCCAGGCACGTCGAATGCGGCAGATGACTTGATCGGGTCATTGACCCAAGGTCACCTAGGAAGAAATATCCAGTACCCAGGTGATCCAGATTTCTGCAAGAACATAATAAAATACCGAAATAGGCATAAACACAGAGATCCAATGGAAATAATACTTCATTTCATTAATATCAAATAAGATAAATGTGCTTACAGACATAATGGAAATAAATTAGCTAGCGTGTTGTTAGCTTATCGCTGAGAAGAGATGTGGTGGCTACATCCCTCTGAATTGTGTTACAATGAGGCTCCAAGGCCTTTTAATTTTTTATAAACAATGTAAACCCCTAAACATCCAAAAACCTAACCCTAAGAGATGAAGCACCAAAACTATGGGCCCCATTTGGGTAAATTGGTACATCAACTTCCCGGGGACTTAACTTTGGAATATGATCTCTATTTGATGTGCTCAATGACTCATTAGAAATATCTATCTGAAAAATACAACTTTTGAGTGAGAAACATCAATATATGACCCATTTTTCTCTCGCTTTTCCCAAAAAATGTCGTTTAGGGCCTCAAAACAGCTTCGAAAGTTCAGGACCTGAAAAACTGCTAAAAATGGTAAGTTGTGCTAAAACTTAAAAATTGAAAGAACCGATGGTGGGGGTTCAAATGGAATAGGTGGGTGGGCACCAATATCCACGTGGACCATTAGGGCCTCAAAACTGCTCCGGAAGTTCATGAACCGAAAATATGCTAAATTTTTTTAGTAAGTTTTGCTGAAACTGAAAAACTAAAAGAACTGATGGTGCAGGTCCAAATGGAATAGGTGGGTGGCCACCAATATCCACCTGGATCACCAGGATATTCATATGATTCTACCTAGAACAAAACTGGCTACCACCAAAGTCAATCTGCAACTTTGTAGAATATGACGAATAGGGTGTCATCATATCACCAACAATAGGGAGGCTCATGCCCTCCCTCACAGGGTACCCAATACTTAGCTAGGAATTCTAATGGAAGAGATCCCCCCATCAACATTATACCAACTAGGGGTAGGGAAACCAATATCCCCCTTTCCACACACAAAATCCACCATTGCAGAACAACAGGTCAGTGAACTCAGTGTAACCTTCCCAAGCTCAACAACGTTAGGCTTATGACCAGGAGAACCTTAACAACCATTGTAACACTGCAAAAAAGAAGCTTAGGAATAAACAAAAGGGAGATTATGTGTAGGGGGGTTGCCTGCAGCAATGCCCCCCGTGATCTGTCTAGGGAAAATCCCAACTGAAATCAAAACCATGAGCCAAACAAAATCTCCCAAGGAAAAAACAAGAGGTCCAGTATAAGGAAAAACCATTACTGTACCATATGTGGTGAGTACGACCATTACACTCACCACTGTCACAAACTCCTTGATCTAAAAAAAATTTAGGGTAACCACATAGAAGGGGGGCCTACCCAAAAACCTGTTTTAATGCAAGAGCCTTTCCCCCACCAAGGAGTGGTTAACACTCAACAAAAAAAACCACCCCAGAATAATGTCAGGAGTGGCAGCCATGGAATTTACATGGCTGGCGAGGATATGTTCTTCTAGACAAGGAATAGGAACTATGACGCATCCAAAAACACCAACGCATCAGGTACTAGCACGAGTGCACCTTCTGCACCATTAACCATATCCAAAGTACCTATATAACCCCTTCAAAAAATGGTCAAGGGGCCAACCAGGCATATAGGACACCACTCAAAAGTTGCCCATAACTACAACATAGTGGATGATTTAGCACAATCACCCACTGACATGTCAGCCTTACAAGTCCTACAACCATGCCCAAAACAATGAAAATACCTACTTTCCGCATTAGGTGCCATAGAACCTTCTAATTCATGCCTAACGGCTTTTGACATAGACAAAGAAATCCCCGGACTTCCTTCTCTAGTCACCTTCCAAATACCGATGTCAGTCCAGAATATCACCATACACCGATGCATCATTGACGAAGGAGCATCTACATGCATCATGTCCAAATCCATTTAGTAGAAGTTGGGATCACCTGAACTGAAACCATCCGACATCATGTTAGAGCATACGACGGTCGACCTTCAACCCCCATCGGTCTATATCAGAATGTCCCTATAAACTTGGCCGAAAAGATGGTACCTATATAAATTGAAGTCTTGGATGTGCATATTGACTACAATATATTCCTCGGGTGGAGTTATATGTATGCCATGAATTCAATAGATGTTACACAATATTTTCTCACCGTCCTAGCAATCCTCTTTTTAAACATTGGAGGACCATTTCAGTGACCCCTGTGTCCTATCACAGATTGCCATTAATATCATTGCATCCCTTGGCATGTCAAGAATATAATTTCTATTGATCATTCCTCAAGCAGACCTTCATAAACCTATGTTTTTGGGTTGGCGCTGGTAGGTAGTTATGGCCTCGCGCCCTTTGGCACTCTATCTCAGAAGGGTACTTGCACCGAGCTGCTTTTGGAAAGTTTTTTAAAATAGAAACAAAGCTTCTATGCTTAACAGCTTGATGAGAGGATTCATAATGGTTTGTTTGACTGAATTAGGTCAAGTTTCTGCCTTTGGCTTATTAGTTCCTACAAATGTGTAACTCTCCAAAGGGATAGACCTCTCCTCCACCTTATGTGGAATCCAAATCCTCCTCCTCCTCTCCTATAAATTCTTCTTCCTCTCATTGATTCAACTAGACGAATAGTCATTAGATATATCTGGTGTTTTGAGGAAAGCAGAGAAGAATCCATTGTTGAGAGGGAGTTTACGCCCATTGCCTCATCGAGCCAAATGATGAACGAATTCTTGAGACATGCCCGACTGAACTCGTTGAAGGAGATCTACAACATCAAGGCATAAGGTTGTAAACTTCTTTTTCATATATCAATAAGACATGACTAGTTTATGGTTCTAACATTGTTTCTATTTATATGCAAAGTGTTTAACTCTCCTTGACTATTTGAATAGTTGTAGATGAATGTATCTTCTTATATGTTTTCATTGTTTGTTTGATATTTTTATAGGTGCATGGACATCATCACCAACGGAGCAAAAGGCGTGATTACAAAGATTGAAGGATCGCTACTGCGTGCCATGACAAAATCATTGGATCAAAGTAGGATATCTGTCCCAGTCCATCTTTCATTTACAAACTAGGAATCTAGGAATTCATCATTGTTGAGAGGGATCGCCTTTGTCCATAGAGGGGATTTTCCTACTAAAAAATTTTGCAACCATACTAGGGATCAGTGTGTTTGTCGTCTCTCGTCGTTTGTTTTGGAGTTTTGCTTGTCTGTCCAACTTTGTTCATATTTCCATTTCTTTGCTTTGTTTTTCTTATCTAACTATTTCAAGCCATTTCACCTATTCTCAGAGTGATAAGCCT
Source organism: Pinus albicaulis (assembly GCA_034641835.2). Taxonomy (NCBI): domain Eukaryota; kingdom Viridiplantae; phylum Streptophyta; class Pinopsida; order Pinales; family Pinaceae; genus Pinus; species Pinus albicaulis. The sequence continues at coordinate 312,013,544 of CM076575.1, forward strand.
AGTATTTTCTTAGCTTCCTTTTCTCCTTTATTTGGTTTCCTTACTCAGCACTGTTGTTTTCCTGGAAGTCGTGACGATTGGTGTGGGTTTCTTGTGTTACAGGTGCAATTCCCTCTGTTCAGCACGGATTACTATTGAACAATCACGCCGAATCCTATAGGTTTGAGTTTATGCCTCTTTCCCGAGTTTTCCAGTGCATCTTACCCTTTGGATTGGTTTCCCCCCTGAACTAATCCACTTGGATTTTTTTTGAATTCCATGTCTTGTTCTTTTCGGTTGATTATCTCTCATCTGATCGGTGTGGATTTTTCATCTTAGGGTTTCTAAGTTTCTTTGATTTCTAGTTCAGCCACATGTTCGCTATGTCTCTAAGTTGTGCATGAGTCAGTTTAGTCATCTGTATTTTTATCATATTGTCTAATTACTTGGTCTCTTCTTTCGATTCTACGTGTTTTTGAATTTTCGTACTGTCATCCTGGTGTCTATTTGACCCTCCATCTATTGTTCTAAGCATAGATCACATTGCTCATTGAGTCAATTTGAATGTCATTTTTCTGCGTGAAGAAGTGCATGTCTGGTTTTGAGTGTGTTTTATATTCACTTTGGATTGGTCTCTTTGGGTTTTGATCATTTCATTCGAGTTTCTCAAAGCTAGTGTTCATTTTTTCCTTTTAATGTAATGTTACATTATATCTTCTCATTCATACAGAAGAAAAAAAATTCATTCTTTCTCTCTATTTGAAAATGAAAAGTACTCTTTTGCATTAGTAGCTTTATTTTTCATTAAAAAGTGAACAACAAGAGAAAATCCTTTCGTTTTCTGTTTTGGCTGTGCTAGTAGCATTAGGAAAGGTCATTCTTCCACTCGATTTATTGTTGCTTTGTTGTGAACCTATATCCCTCTCTTAGCTAATTGTTCATCGAATTGAAATGATATTCTTTCGCTTATGTAGTTGTGCATTAGATATTTGAGATTACATTTGGTAACACCTTGAAACTGAAACATAATTTCAAGATAAAATTTAAAATGAACTCAATCAACCTAAGGAAGCATTGAAACTTAACGCTCACATTTAGAGGTCTAGGCTAGTGACATGTTTTGGTGTTGTTAAACCTAGTATCTTTCATTCGCAATATGGCATTAGACAGCACTAGTACGGACTTGTCCTCCCCGTACCGTCACATATATAAAGGGAGACCCTCATAGTTTTCAATCCTTTATCCATAGGAAGCCAAGTCTACTGCCCTGTAACCGTGATACACCGAACACAACATTCAAGGAGACTGCCTACACGTACGTTAAGTCCTTGGTCATTTCTCTTTCATTTGATCACCAAGGTGTATATTACATTTCACGAGAGCGTGGTACATCCTATTGCTTAGAGTTCCTGAGTAGTCATTTTGATCTTTCTCTGACAATTTAAAATTTGAAAAGATCATCGAGCACTTGTCCTTTCACATTCATCCAAACTGAAAGTGACTAGGGTCACCTTTTGTCCTTTACTCGACTCTTAAAACATGAAAAGTGTTACACCATTTTTTGGTCATCTAACCTATTATCATTAGATGGACCCAAGTACACCATGTAAGACCAATTTTACCCTAATTAAAATTGCTTTCACTATGAAAAATAACTTAATAAACCACATTTATTAGGTTGTTTATGGTCTAAACAGGAAACCCCAAAAGGAAATATTAAACAAACCTATATTTGTTTGATTTTCCTCATGGAATAATTAATTAAACCATAATTTAATTATTATTCCTAATCACGTTTAACCCAAAACAAAGAAATTAATTAGATAAACCTTTATTTATCTTATTATTTTCTAGGAATAATTATTTAAATCTTATTTAGATAAAATTCCTTGTTAAATATGACCAAATCACCCACAAATAATTAAATAAATCATTATTTATTTGATTATCCCTCAACCACTTCCTTAAAAAGATAAATAAATCATTTATTTATTTATTATTAAGAAATAAAAGGATTTGACCCAAGTCAAATACTTTTCCCTCCAACAAATATAATAAAATATTCCATAAAAGGTGGATCTAGATTTGGTTAACATTATTTTAATCATGCACCAAGATCTAGAATGACCCAATATTTTGTTATAAATAGGAGGGTTTTTCCTACCATTCTTCACCTTTTGTTGCTTATTAGATCACTCTGGATCTAAACTCTTGGTCTGACTTTGAGCCATTATCATTGTCATATTTTCCATTATTTGCTGTGTGAGCTCCCTTTGAGTTCTATCTTTGTCTGGGTTTTCTACACCAACAAGAGAGAGAAATGCTAGATCTGAAGTGCTGAGGACTTCCAAGAACCCATCCCATTGAGGAGAATTTGAAACATCTTCTTGTTTTCCTCCCAGGTGCCCTTAATACAAAAATTCTTTCAAAAATTGTTCTTGTCTTGTCTATTGGATATATGGAGCAAACCCTTCTTTTTACTGCTTAATTTCTTTCTATGCATAGATCTGGTTTTTTGCGACTCTTGTCTTGATCAACTAACTGTAGATCTGAAGATATTGGCAGCCACTTTTGATGTTAGGGCTATTAGTTATGCGTAGCTAAAGTGGTCTTTTTTCGTACACATCGACAAAGGATTCATACTAACAATTGGCGACTCCACACGGGTTTTAAATTACAACCGCTGTCGTTTTTCATATTCCTGCATATCCAGCTACTTCAAACCCTAGGGTTTCTTTTCAGCTTTTTATTTTTCCTATTTTTATGTTGTTTTTCTCACATAAAACCCTAAAACATTAAAATTTCTAACTTCCACGTGTTTCGCGGCCTATTGCGCGGTCGTGAGCATCGGCGCAATTGAGGCAACCTTCTCTAAAAATCTGTGGCCAAGCGACACCGGAGCTTCCGTCGCACTTTTCGGCCCATAAGCGCGGGCACGGACACTCAGTGCATATAAACCATTTTTGCGACACACTTATGAAAACGAGTAAGAACACGGCCTTTGTAATTTTAATTTACATTTCATAATTTTCTAGGTTTTTCTGAAGCTTCTGTCAGGGTTTTCCAGCCTCTGTCTCAGCCCGTTTCGACCTGTTTCTGATCTTTTTTGCTCATATAAGTGGGAACATAGCCCCCTAGGGCTTCAGTACCCTCCACTTTTGGTGGAAGAGTTTTTATCTGTTTCAGGTCTGTTTTTTCAGAGTTTCAGCCCCCCTTTTTCCAGATCTAATACCTCCTTTCCAAACCTCTTCTAATCAGCTCTTCTTCCTTTCAAATCACCTCTTGTAGTTTTGTTTGGACCTCCTCCCTGTCCTTTCCACTTTTTTTCTGATTTCCTCTTTGTTTCTAGCCACCTTGCCTCTGCCTCTTGGCTGTGATCTGCACCTCTTTTCAGCAGCTCTTCCCTTTAGATCCCTGTCCCTTTTGAACCTAGATCTATTGGCCTCCTTTTCATGTGTTTTGACTAGATTTTTTCCCTCTTTTAGATTAGTTTTGAGAGACCCGCCTTTTTGGGTTAAATCGATGCAATAGTAGCTTAATTCTCTGTTATTTTACGAATCTCATGTTGTTCTTTAACGATTTATTCCGATTCTGTGACACCTTTTCTCTTGCTCTCAAACGAAAAGTGTTTAAAAATTAAAATTAACGCACGCCACACACACACTCACCCTAAGTGAAGAAGAGCCTGGTTTACACCGCCAGGCAAAGACTTTAAAATCAATTGACACTGCACCTATTTGCCCTTGTTTCGACATTGTAATCACTTGATTCTGCACCTCCTTGCCCTTGTGGTCATTCTTCTTCCCCTTGTGCCATGTTTGTGTTGTCATCATTGTTCCCCCAAGGCGCACTTCCCAGAGACTTCTTGGCCTTCACCCTCAGTTTTCGGTCGATCGACCTGCTCCGTCTCGCTGTCGTCGAGCCAGTCCTCCTCCGAGTCCACACTCCGACTCCTCTTCTGATTCATTGGGTTCTCCTTCTCCTCCTTGTTCTCCCCCTGTCACCTTCACTATGTCTGGTCCAGGGCCTAACGCTAGCGGTGCTCCCGGCCCTAATGCCGGAACTACTACTAGCGGAACCGCCACAGGAACTACCTCGTGCACCTTGGCATGTGTGCGCCCATGGGGCTCGGCCTCACCGGTTTCGATCAATTGATCAATGACCCTATCCTCCACGATGTTGGTTGGCCTTCTATGCCAACCAAGCTCCCCTCCGACATCCCTAAGTTTGAAGGCCTTGCTGGAGAAGATCCAACCAACCATGTCCGACCTTTCCACATGTGGTGTTCCTCCAATTCCATTACCGATGATTCCGTCCGTCTTCGGTTGTTCCAACGCACGCTTACCGGCGAAGATTCTAAATGGTATGTTGACCAAGCCACCTCTTCCCATACCACCTTTGCGACCATTGCCCAAGCCTTTTTATCTTACTTCCAGCTCCCTCTCCGATACAACACTGGTACGTAGCTTTTTACCTCTTTCAAGCAAACCTCTTCGACCCGCCTTTCCGCTCATGTCCAGGAATGGCAACAAAGACGAAGCTTATGTCGAGCTCCCCCCTTCGAAGATCAGATCTACATGGACTGGTTCCTTCCCTCTCTCTTAGCTCCCATTAGCAAAGATGTCGCCTCCCATTTCCCTCAAACCGAAGAAGCCGCCCTCCAAATAGCCTTGAAATATGACCTGATCTATGCTCAGTCTGGTTATGTTTATACTGTCCTCCCTGACCTCGACAGGCCCGGTGGCGCTAACGCCCCGGGGGCATCTCATTCTGGCGACGGTATCGTTGGAGCCTTTTCTCATCCGTATGCTCAACCTCCTATGGGCTATGGTCTCCCTCAGGGAGGGGCCAGCACCGCTAGCGCTCTCCCCCCTCCTGGTAGCATGTATCCATGATACGGCATGCCTCCTCCTTTTGTCCAACCTCCTGCTTACCTCAATGTTGCCCAACCTAACCATTACCCTTATCTGCAGCCTGGTGCACCAACTCCTCCAGCATATGCGCTTCCATCTCCCTTGCCTCCTCAACCCCAGCAACAGAACCTACAGCCCCCTCCAGGTTAAGTATTTGCATAGCAGGGATAATCTGTGGTGCTACATCTTTGTATCAGAATTTGCTATGGTCAAATATCGTGTCTCCTTCAGTGGGGTAATTTTTGTCTGGTTTATCCTCTTCAACTCCCATTATGTCGACGATGGTTACTTCTATCCCAACCCAACCCACTGTTTATGTGGCCTCCTCCACGCCATCCTCTAGTGTGATTCCATAATTTCCATCATCTTCTGCTATTCACAGGATGCATCCAAATGCTTACGCGGTGTCCATTGGGCCCATTGTGAGTGGATCACAACCTCACATATCAGGAGTCCATCAGCCTACTGGTAGTGCACCTATCTCCTCTAATCCTAGTACTGGAGGTTCGACATACAACCAGTATATGATGGCTATTCAACATCAGAATAACCTCCCTCAGGGTTCTCAACAGATTCCGACTCAAACCAACCCACTACAGTACTATGATGAGTTTGGAAATCACATCTATTACTATGGGCTTGTTCCACAAGGTCCATTGTATGTCTAAATGCCACAAATATTGGTTAACACGAACCAGTTGATGTACCTACAAGGATAACCCAATGGTCCACAAGGAAAACCCTCTCAGGGACAACCTTCGGTCTAATAGGGACAACCCTATGGTCCTGCTGGTCAATCTTATGTTCGGCAAGGAGAACCTTATGTTCCTTAGGGGAAAAAATATCCACCTTAGGGACAACCTTTTGTGCAACTATACCAGCCTTATGTTCAGCAAAACCCATCTCTTGTACAATAAGGCCAACCCTCCACTGTTCAACTAGGCCAACCTGGTCTTCAGGGGAAACCTGGCTCATCTCAACCTTCAGGTCAACCTCATCTTCAAGGGAAACCTGATCCACTTCCTTCAGGACAACCTGCACCCCAAGGGTAGCCTGTTCAACCTCAGTATCCAAGTCAACCTGCACCCTAGGGACAACCTGTCCAGCCTCAGTGCCAACCTTTCATTCCTCAAGGTCAACCTTCGATGATACAATTTCTACCCCAAGGAAATGCTTACATCCCACAACAAAATTCATATGTTTCTCAAACAAGACCTCAGTGGTTCACTCAAAATCAGTACCCTAGTCCTCAACTGGTTTATGGGTAGAATTATCAAAATTATAACCCCTATGGACAAATTCCTTAGGGACAGAACATATGGGCTCAAAATTTCTCCCGGCCTGGTTAGAACCCAGATACTAGTCTCTATCAAAGGCCTACAATGCCTTTCAATCCACAATTTCCATTCCTTTCTACAATGGAACTACCTGATGTGTCAAAGTTAACGAATGATCCCATCCTTCATAATCCATATTGGCCTCCAGTTCCTACAAAAATCCCTAGCGATTGCCACAAATTTGAAGGCAAGTTTGGAGAAGACCCCCAGGCACATGTTATGACATACCAGCTATGGTGATCCTCTAACTCTTGTGTTGATGATTCGATTCGATTGCGTCTTTTCCAAAGGACTTTCACTGGTGCCACTGCAAAGTGGTACATTGAACTCTCCCATCGCATCTTTCAAGATTTAAACTCTCTGGCCATGGCGTTTCTCATGCATTTTCAATTACCAGTTCATTATGAAACTGGGACGCACCTCCTAACATCCTAGAAGCATGTTCGGGCCACTCATATCTCCAATCATATTCATGAATGGAGAAAGCCTCATCGTTTGATCAAGTTTGAGATTTCTGATCAACTTCTGATTGATTGGTTCACTACCTCTTTTATCAGTTACTTGCTAAGGACATCGCTATGGGGGCATGTGTTACTGATGAAAAATTCATCGCTCGTTGTAATATTCCTTCTTAGGAAATTCAAGAATATAGACAAGTAAAATGCAGTTTTCAGAAAATTACAATATAAAAATGAGAAAAAACACTTGGATCCCTTTTTTATACAATATAGTTCTCACATAAAAAAGGGGATCATAAACAAATTTCTCTAGCTATATTAAACAAATCTCCCCAACTCAATATGGCTTAAAAACACCCAAACCCCATGACTTACACCATGCAGAATTTCTCAAGAATGTAACAACGTAATTAAATGAGGGTTTCTACAAAAATATGATAGGGAACAAAAGATCTAGAATTATATTTCTAAAAGAGTTGAGAGAAATGGAGATCTAGCCCCTTTTATACAATATGGAGACAACCTGACAAGGGTTTTATGAAAGCATGAGTACAAAATGGCAGATCTACAAATCTAGATTTGGAATCACACATTAAATCTAATTTTTTGCATATATATGGCTGAAAAATACAAGAAATGTCTAAAAATCCTCCTTACTAGTCTTCTGGGAGAGGGATTGCCCCTTTTCCTAGGAAACTAGCTTAAAATTAGGGGTTTTGACCCTCCCACTACAACACCATGAGAAATGATGCAGTTTCTACAAGAGACTGCACTGTAGATGTGGGTGACTGGTTGAACCAATGTCTAATAGTGGAAATGTAGCCTAGAATGCTCCTCTCAGGTCCCTTCAACAAGTTCTCCAAGAAGGAGTGTGGAATTACCACATGAGAATCCCATGCACTAAACAATGCTACAACCCCAGCTAAATAGCTAAAGAATGCAAAACGTCATAAGACCCAAACATAGAAAATATTCTCAATTATATTCATGGCTGCCATCCCTTCTTTTTTATTCTTGGTGATCCTTCTCACCCCTGACCCCACTCATTCATGAGGTTACTTCCTTGCAAAGAGTCCTCCTCCAAAATTGCGTTGTCCCCACTAGCTTTATCTCCTCTCTTGGCAGCATTGTTGATTTGGTCAACATAGATATAGTCCATATGCATTTCCCCCTTTCACACCCAAGGTGGCTTTATTTTTCCTTCCTAAACTGATCCCCATTCACAATGGGAATTTTTTATTCCTACTAAAGAGATTTAAGGGCCTCCCTACCACTTTTATTCTTCTAGACTGAAAAATAGAGTAACATATAATATTCCAACTAGAAAAAAGATAATTGGGAATATTACAGCCCTCCCCTCCCAAAATTTGCTTGTCCTCAAGCAACAACAAAGAAGGATGTTGCAGGATCTTCTCTCCTTCCCAAGTGGCATCCTCATCAGGAAGATTCCTCCATCGAATCAGATATTCTTTGATTACCGTACTCCTTAGATGCCTCTCCTGTGTATCCAAGATTGCCTCTGGTTGTAAAACTAGATGGCCTTCATGATCAATAGGTGGGAGATCTAGGTTAGCAACCACATGTTGTCCAATGGCCTTTTTAAGGCATGAGACATGAAAGATGTTATGGATCTTGCTCCCCTTAGGAAGCTCCAGGTCATATGCTAGCTCCTCAACACGACGGATCACCCTGTATGGCCCATAGAATCGAGGTTTGATTTTTTCACCCCCCTTCTCCTTGAGTGTAGATTGTCTATAAGGCTGAAGACAAAGATAGACCAAGTCATCTACCTCAAACTGTCTCTCTATCCGACCACAGTCTGCATATATTTTCTGTTGGTTTTGTGTAGTAGCAATGTTTTCCTTGAGGACCTAGAGTATGTCCTAATTCTCTTGGATCCATTCCCTTGCTCTAGGAGCCTTTCTTGCCCCAAACATAACATCAGCAAATTAAAGTGCATCATACCCATAACGAGCTCAAAATGGAGTCATACCAATGGACATATGGTAAGTTGTGTTGTAGCAGTACTCCCCCAAATGGAGCCAACACAACCATGTTCTCTGTTGTCCTAAGACATAGTTCCTCAAGTAGCCTTCCAACCACTTGCTCACTATATCAATCTATTCATCAGTTTGTGGGTGATAGCTGGTACTTGGTGTCAATTCAGTACCTACTAACCGAAAAAGTTCTTTCCAAAAGCCACCCATGAATTTACTATCCTGATCAATGACTATGGTGTTTGGAAGACCATGTAGTCTAAACACATCTCTGAAGAAGAGCTCAACCACCTTTGAAGCATTATATTTTGTAGAAATAGCAAAGAAATGTGAATATTTTGTTATTCGATCAACAACTACAAATATACAATCCTTACCCTAAACTATAGGTAGGCCGGTGATGATGTCCATGGAAATTCTCTCCCATTTTCCATCTGGAATAGGAAGTAGCTGCAATAATCCTACAGGATGGTTGTGTTATCTGTAATATTCCTAATTTAGCTTCAGCTAATAGGAATATTAGATTTTGCTTTTATAACCTAGATGCATGAATAATTGAGCAAGGAGGCTCCTAATTTGCTCAAGCATGAATAAAAATCCTTCCTAATGTGAAAGGAGATCATGTAATAACCAGTTCAAGCATCCACATGTGTGAAAAAAGTCTAAACTATGTGGGCAAGGTCAATTTTGACCAAGTCAACATGATTTATTCTCAAAGAAGTGGATCCTACATAAAGCCAACTCAATGTGAATAGAGATCAAATTCAGCTCGATAAAATGAAGGCACCTTGAGTGTGAAAAGGGATAGGGCATGAGGAATCATTCAAGGTTGAACAATTCAACAAAACTGTTTAGATACATTGCACCATCTTGTTGGACAACACAGTTTTTGTGGAGGAGCCTTTGCATGGAAGAAACCTCATAGTGGGTGGGACCCTTGGTGAGGAAGCTCATCAATTATATAATGAAGGAGATGGAAAGCATATGGATATATTGGAGATTATATTTTATTTAGTTCTGCTTAGACTTCCTGCATACTTATTTTTTTAGCTAAGTTGTTGCACTGCTTAGTGCAAGGGTTTACCCGGGTGGGGATTCCCTACTCTTTCTTGGAGATCTTGCTTAAGAAATAAAAGAGGATGTTTCTGATCTGAATTTTCCACTACCTGGTGTTGGGCCAAGCACCTACCTTCAGCAAAAACATAGTCCCTTCAGAAAACTAGGTTATTTCTTAAGGTGTGCAGTGGAAGGGGTGAAAATCCCATTTGGAGGAGCTAGTTTCCCAAGAGAAGGATCAGACTTTCTTTGGGAGAACTAGAAAAGGATTCTACAGCAATTTATTTGTATTTTCAGCCATATATTGCATAGATTTAGCCATACAACATTATTCAACGACATATTTTGAAGCAGCTTCTCTTGTATATCTTTTCTGTCAAGAAACCCTTGCCGGGTCTTCTTGGATTTGTGTAAAAGAGATTAGATCTATATTTTTGTACATCATTGAGTATTATAATAATATTATCAGTCATATTTCTATATTTTATTAGTTAATCTCTCGTTATACTGCGCAGTCATTTGTGTAGCTGCTCCGGCATTTTGCAGTCCTGGGGTTTTGGAAATTTCTAGCTGTCTTGAGAATGGGAGGCCTGTTTAACTAGGCTAAAGGAATTTTTTTCTGAAACTCTTTTCCATGCATGTCCTATATTATCCATTCTAAGGTAAAATACCATTATTTTCCACTGTTTTAACTCAATATTTAGAATTTAGCATTTTTGAGGCAAAAATGGTTGCTTTTCCCCACTTGGTGAACTATATAAATGCATAGTTTGTTCCTGTGATTGTTATTATGATGCCTATGTGTTCAAACATGTTACATGATTTGATTAATTTCTGTTCTCCAACTTTGGAATACCTTAAGGTATTCTTATTGTTGTAGAAAATTCCAGTTTTGGAATATTACAGTGGTATTAGAGCAACAATCTTGGCTCAGCCTGTGAGCCCAAGAATTATGAAGTCTTCACATGGGGAGGAAGATATTTTCAGAATAAATCAGAGAAAACCCTTTTTTTCTAGAGAAAGGAGGTTCTCAAAACTTCTCTTGACAAATCTACAGGGCAAAAGCAAGAGCATCAAAGAAATGAGGAGGGAAACACATGAAGATTCCTCAACAAAATATATACAGGAGGAAGATTCTAAATTCTCATCTTTTGGATATGAGAACTCAGCCATATCATCATATTTACCACGTTCTATCAATAATTTCTTCATGAAGAGGAAGAAAGGAGATGTGCCAAAGAAAGATACTCTTGGTGATTATTTGCAGGAATATGAAGATCAATCCGAGGAGTTCAAAGTTCACTTGAACTTCCAAGGGTTTTGCCAAATGAATAAGGAAAAGAGCACAATGAGCAAGAAGCAAGGTGAGGGTATATTATTTCTATCCACTTTTGATGGATCACCTCTATGTCCAGCTAGGGCTTGGGTGAAGGAGCTAGACACCTTTGTGCAACAACATCAAGTTTCAGAATTTGAGGCCATCAAAGTAGCAGCGCTGCATTTTGAGGGTAAGGCCTATGCTTGGTGGTTTTTTGAATCATTTTCCTTAAAGAATTAAAATACATCTACTTATGCAAATTTCATTAAAATATTAGTAGAGAGGTTTGATGATATTTCATGTGAAACATCTTCTATTGCAACTATTGAACCACATCAAACAAAACTTTTGCATGAGTTGGGAGGGTCTATAAATCCAACTCCATTTCTGAAAACAATGAAGAGGAGGTGAGCTTGTTTGATGCTTTTCCAAGGGCAAGATCTCCTTTGGATAAAGGGCTTTCTTCTCAAAGTAAATACATGAATATTCCTTCTTCAAAAGAAGACCAAGATTTGAGGTCTCTTGTTGAAGATAAGGTAACTTCAACCATTGAAGAGGAGAAAGGGAAGGCAAGGGAGAATAATACAGTCATGACAAGGGCACCTCAAGCACCTCATGGAGAAGAGGATGGATCACTTGCTCCAAGAAAAGAAACTCTTGCACTCTTGCAAGGAGTTCCAAAAGATCTCACACATAGAGCTCTTGGCATAACACATGAGCAACATGCACTTTCATTGCCAAGTGATGGGATCTTGAAGATAGGAGGAGGAAAAGAGGATGAATGGCATCATGATATGGAGAGCATCAACACTTCTCTATTTCATAGTTTGAAAGAACCAAGAAGGCAAGAGGACCCATGCAACAAAGGTAGGGGAAAATCTGTCCACCTACATTCACATTCTACTCTATGCCTTGATGCCTCTTTGCAAGGAGGCATTTCAGCAAGAAGACCTCCTGATTGGAGGGAGACTAAAGTGCTCTCTCAACTATATGTAGTAGCATCATATTTTTTTAAAGAGGTAACTTTGGAAGGAGCCACTACAGCACTGCAAACCATTGATGGAAGGCTAGGAAAATTTCTGAAATTGACCTTGTTTTCTTCCATTCATCTATTTGCGTTGGAGGGGATAGATTCAGAAATTTGTGCTGATATGAGCATAGTATCAAGAGGCTAATCCATAGCTTTGGGGCAGAAAAGGATACTCTAATATATAATGAATATTTCTGAACATAACAAAAAAATAATTTCATTTTTGCATGCAAGAGCAAAGAGATGGAGGTTTTTGAGAAAGAGAACCTTTCAAGGGAAGGGTGACTTTCCTAAAATTCAATTTTGTCTTGAGAAAGATCAGCTGCAAGAAGGGAAGCAGAAGAAGGTTGGGAATACTCCAACATTTGACTTTGACATCAAGCATGTGAAGGTGGAGAGCCATCATATGACAAAAGCATCATTTCAGATTTCTACAATGCTGTCAATGTTGGGAAGCCTAGACCCTTATTGGGAGTCCCAAATCTTGATAGAATATTCTAAGGACCTATTCACATGTAAGGTTCTTAATGGGAAAGAAATGGATGAAAAGTACAAAGTATTTAATGGAATCATTTATGTTCTGGATCATATCTACTTAACTAAAGATTCCAAGCTCAAGAAAAAACTACTTAACACAATCTATGAGGTCTTTCTTTCAAATCCCACTAGTTTCATTAAAACATTTCATACTATATTATATAGATTCATGTGGGAAAATTTCAAAGAGGAGATGCACTCTCATATGAGTAAGTGCATGGATCATTTTCTGGTTTAGGAGCAACATAGCTCTTGGGAAGAGTTACCATTATCACCTCCTTATTTGTTGAGCGTGAGAGGGAGCTCATCCATGAGCTACCTTGCTGATCTTAGACAAGTGTATGAAAAACATTGTATTGTTGAATCTCATGATATATTCATTATATACTTGTATCTTCTTAACACTCATGTGCAGGTCTTGGCTCCAAGAGGGGGCACTTTTGCTGATGGGCTTCATAAGCCACTTTGGGCCATGAACAATGGTGATGTTGGCCATTCTTTGGGAGATCTTGGAGAGATCATGTACTCTTCATGGTGTGGTTCCTTAACACCAACCATCATACACCTTCTCCAAGCATGCAAGAAGGATGGGGCAGCAAGAAAGTGTTGGGGAGAATGCTTTTCATTTCATATCCTATGGTAGTTAGGAGGAAAACTGCGTTGGTTGCACATGAGGGACCATTGTCCTTCTCCATTATTGTATATGGCAGCTAGCATGATCTTACTTATGATCCCACATGCTCAAGATCTTTGTTGGGGGCATGGTTGGAGGGGAGGAACACTCGTTGGATGTGTCTTTGGGGGAAGAGAGTCCCTACTTTTTCTACAGTACATGTTCCAAGGGGAGCATGAGAAACTATATGCCCACCATTGCATATCACTTGTTTCTTTATGATGTGGACCATATGTTTTGTTGGAGCACTTGGGGCATGCCACTCATGAGCAACTGGGAGGAGATTTTCTATGAATTACCAAGCTGGAGGGTGATTCATTTTATTTGGATGATAGCATGGAGGAGGGAGACCTCCATTGATGATGAAATTCCCCATGATTGTCATCACTTCTTTCTTGAGAAGGCCATGGATTAGAAAGAATGTTTCCACAACAACCTTCCATTCTTTCATGATGAGAGCCATTGGTTTTATTCACCAAAGGTCAACTTGCACATTTGGGAAGAGCCATTGGGAGATGGAATTTTTGTAGAAATTTTGAAGGAATGGAGGAGACTATGGGATGAGAGGGCCACAAGAGGAAGAGGGGAAATTTTGTAGCACCCTTGCAGTTTCTTGAGGACAAGAAACATTTACGAGGGGGAGACTGTAATATTCCTAATTTAGCTTCAGCTAATAGGAATATTAGATTTTTCTTTTATAACCTAGATGCATGAATAATTGAGCAAGGAGGCTCCTAATTTGCTCAAGCATGAATAAAAAACCTTCCTAATGTGAAGGGGGATAATGTAATAACCAGTTCAAGCATCCACATGTGTGAAAAAATTCTAAACTATGTGGGCAAGGTCAAGTTTGACCAAGTCAACATGATTTATTCTCAAAGAAATGGATCCTACATAAAGCCAGCTCAATGTGAATAGAGATCAAATTCAACTAGATAAAATGAAGGCACCTTGAGTGTGAAAAGGGACAGGGCATGAAGAATTATTCAAGGTTGACCAAGTCAACAAAACTGTCTAGATACATTGCACCATATTGTTGGACATTGCAGTTTTTGTGGAGGAGCCTTTGCATGGAAGCAACCTCATAGTGGGTGGGACCCTTGGTGAGGAAGCTCATCAATTATATAATGAAGGAGATGGAAAGCATATGTATATATTGGAGATTATATTTTCATGAGGTCTTCTTAGAATTCCTACATACTTAGCTGTTTAGCTAAGTTGCTGCACTGCTTAGTGCAAGGGTTTACCCGGGTGGGGATTCCCTACTCTTTCTTGGAGATCTTGCTTAATAAATCTAATAGGAGGTTTATGATCAAAATTTTCCACTACCTGGTGTTGGGCCAAGCACCTACCTTCAAAAAAAATTCCGTCCCTTCAGAAAAATACATTATTTCTTAAGGTGTGCAGTGGAAGGGGTGAAAATCCCATTTAGAGGGGCTAGTTTCCCAAGAGAAGGATCAACCTTTCTTTGGGAGAGCTGGAAAAGGAGTCTACAGAAATTTATTTGTATGCTCAACCATATATTGTAGAGCTTCAGCCATACATCATTATTCAGCCACAGATTTTGCAACAACTTCTCTTGTATATCTTTTCTGTCAAGAAACCCTTGTCGGGTCCTCTTGGATTTGTGTAAAAGAGATTATATCTCTGTTTTTGTACATAATTGAGTATTATAATAATATTATCATTCATATTTCTCTATTTTATGAGTTAACCTCTCTTTAGACTAGGCATTCATTTGTGCAGCTGCTTCGACATTTTGCAGTCTTGGGGTTTTGGCAATTTATACCTATCTTGAGCATGGGAGGCCTGTTTAACTAGGCTAAAGACATTTGTTTCTGAAAATATTTTGCATGCATGTCCTATATTATCCATTGTAATGGAATCAACCACTATTTTCCACTTTTTAAACTCAATATTCATAAAATAACATTTTTGAGGCAAAAATGTCTGCTTTTCCCCACTTGGTGAACTGTATAAATGCATAGTTTATTGTTGTGATTGTTATTATAATGCCTATGTGTTCAAACACGTTACATTATTTGATTAATTTCTATTCTCTAACTTTGGAATGCCTTAAGGTATTCTTATTGTTGTAGAAAATTCTAGTTTTGGAATATTACATTCTCCCTTGTTTTGTTGGCATACTACACACTCCTTGATGTGTTGGAGTAAATCCTCCTTGATACCCTTCCATGAGAATCTCTCCCTTATAGCTCAATAAGTCCTGGTGAATCCCTGATGCCCTGAAAGTGGGGAATCATGTGATGCTTGCAAAATGTTCTCCTTGAGTTTATAATTTCTAGTCAAGAAGACACGGTCTCAGTAATAGATGACCTCAATCATCACTCTATAAATCTCATCAGATAACACCTCATGTATTATCTCACATGAAAATATTTATTTGGAATACTCCACCAATAATTGAGCCTTCCAATCTGCATTTATGCCCCTTAGGGACAGCGCTGATGGCCTCCTGGATAGAGAAATTGCCACCACATTACTCTTCCCCTTGAAATAATCTATGTCAAAGTCATATGCTTGGATTTTAATTAACCATTTTTTTTGTCTCTCCTGAAGCTGCTTCTGCTCAAGAAAGAACTAGAGACTATTGTGAGCAGTATTTACCCATAATTTATTCCCCACCAAATATTGTTGGAATTTGGCTAAAGCATGCATAATAGCTAGCATCTCTTTATCATAAATGGGGTACAACCTCTCATGTGGCAGCAAATTCTGGATCTCAAAAGCTATAGGGTGCCCCCCTGCATCAAAAATGCTCCAATGCCTTCCCTTGATGCATCACATTCCAATACAAAAGGTTGAGTAAAATCTAGTAGGACCAATACCGGGCAGCTACTCATTACCTCTTTGAGCTTATCAAAAGCTCTCTGCACTGTAGGTGTCCAACTGAAGACCCCCTTTTTTTTAGATCTGTAATTGGTGCTGCTAGTTGAGAGAACCCTTTTGAAAATTTCTGGTAATACGTACATATGCCCATAAATCCCCGAAGCTCTGTGATATTCCTTGGGTCAGGCCAATCTCTGATAGCTAGGATCTTCTCTTCATGGACCCTCACCCCATCTAATACAATGATGTGGCCTAAGTAAAACATCTCTGTGAGCCCAAACTCACATTTGGAGAGCTTAGCATAAAACTTCTTCTCCTTAAGAATGTGTAGGACTATCTCAATATGCTACAAATGTTACTCCCATGTGCGGCTGTAAATAAGAATGTCATCAAAGAATACCAATACAAATTTCCTCTAATGACCACGGAAGATGTGGTTCATGCATGATTGGAATGTTGCTGGAGCATTGGTTAGTCCAAAAGGCATGACCAAGAATTCAAAGTGCCCATATTGACACCTGAGCGCTATCTTGGGGATATCTTGATCCCTCACCCTGATTTGATGGTATCTGGATCTCAAATCAATCTTGGAGAAATACTTGGACCCTCTTAGGTCATCCATCAGTTCATCGATCCTGGGAATTGGGTATCTATTCTTCATGATATTTTTATTCAAAGTTCTATAATCAATACACATCCTCAATGTGCTATCCTTCTTCTTTACCAAGACCACTGGAGAGGCAAAAGGACTAGTGCTAGGCCGGATATGTCCAAGAGCCAAAATTTCTTGAATGGCCTTTTCAATTTCATCCCTATAGGCTTTGGGGTGCCTATATGGTGTGGTAATCACTGCTTGGATCCCTTGATCCAACTCAATAGTATGCTCAAATCCTCAGTCAGGAGGTCTCCCAGGTGGGATATCTCCAAATACTATAGATTATCAGTCCAAGAGATATTATATATCTGGATGTATTGTTGATTCCTTGCTCCCAGCTTCAGACAAACGCAGTTCTGCTGCCCATTATATGTCTCCTCTGTGTAAATATGCCATCATCCTGTGGGCTGAAAAAAATCTGAGGTGGATAAGTGTGTATGTCTTGGATTTTCCGATGCTTTCCACTCCCCTTTTCTGTCCATTCCATATCTAAGGTTTCCCAATTAGTGGTAACCTTCCCCAAGGTGATTAACCACTGCACTCCCAATATAAAATCTATGTCTGTAATATTAACCACAAAGAAGTGGTCTGTCAATGTGTAGGTTCCCATGGTGATGGATAGTGCTGGAACATAGTTGGCACACTGCATGGTTCTAGCTCCTGGAACCAAAACTGAGAAACCCTCAAAGTCTTCTATGTGAATGCCCCTCCTTTGTACCAGATGTGTATCAATGAAGTTATGAGTGGCTCCAATGTCTATGAAAAATGATACTCTTTGCCCCATAATAGTGCCCCTAACCCTCAATGTTAGGTACTTGGGAACTCCTCTTAATGTTGCAAGAGCTCCTCCCATTGGAACAAAGGCCTTTACTACATCTTCTGTGGGGGGTACAATGCTGGTCTTCTCCTCCTCATTAGAGAATATCTCAATGCAATGTGACTTTCCTACAACACATTGGTGGTTTGGCACCCATGTCTCTTGACCGATGAAACAAATTTTTTTCTTCCTTAGACTCCTTCGATCATTGTCAAGAGGTATCCTCCCTTGATTCTCCTTTGACCATGAAGAGGTCTTCTGCTGAAATGGTGTTTTGGTCTTGATCAAGGCATGTTTTAAATCCCTAGCCTTCTCCACCGCTTCTTGGAGTGTATTAGGTCTAGTTGATCTTACCAATCCATGCAAAGGTTCATCCATCCCATCAATAAACATGCATACCTCCAATCCATAGTGAGGTCTAAAACCATCATTGAAAGCTTCAAATACTTAGCAATATGGATTTCTAGATCTCCTATTTTCTTGAGCTTGGTTAGCTCAACAAAATGAGCCTCTAAATCCCTTGGATCAAATCTCTCTACTAACCTCTGGGTGAAATCTGAATATTAAGTGATATGAGCATGCCCAAGTGTAGATAACCCATCAAACCACCATTCATGAGCCTCACCTTCCAAGTGCAACGCTGTTATTTTGATAGCTTCTATTTCAGAAACTCTGTTAAGTTGGAAATAAGTGTCCAACTTTTCTACCCAAGCCTTGGCTATGCACTTGGGTGATCCATCATAAGAGGGCAAAAAGAACCTTCCCAAGCTGTGCTGTAGATCTGAGCTCTGCATAAACCCTCCCTTTCTATGGTGATGAAGGGACCTCCTTCCATCCTTGAATCGACATAACCCCTGAAAGCTCATATGCTCTTTGAATCTTCGGGATTGAGATTCATATTCCACAAAATAATCACCAAGGTTATCTTCCTTCCAGCATCTTTCTTCCTCACCTTCCTCAAACATGAATTTGGGCATAGTAGAGCATTTTGAAGAAGGTTTTGCTACTGTTTTTCCCCAAATATTTGATGTCCTACAGCTTTCTCCATGGTGAAACCCTCTAGGGGAATCCTTCCGCCTCATCTCCTTGATATATTTGGCAATGTCCCGCACTGTTTGAAGAAGAATTTTTGGGATTTATTTTTCCTGCATGGCTATAGATATATTTTCCCCACAAGCTGAGCCAACAACGTCGCTCTGATACCACTGTAATATTCCTTCTTAGGAAATTTAGCAATATACACAAGTAAAACATAGTTTTCAGAAAATTATGTTATAAAAATGAGAAACATCACTTGGATCCCTTATTTTATACAATATAGTTCTCACATACAAAAGGGGATTAGAAACAAATCCCTATAGCTATATTAAACAAATCTCCCCAACTCAATATGGCTTAAAAACACCCAAACCAAATGACTTACACCATGCAGAATTTTTGAAGCATATAACAGCATAATTAAATGAGGATTTATGCAACAATAAGATAGGGAACAACAGATCTGGAATTATATTACTGAAAGAGTTAAGAAAATTGGAGATCTAGCCCCTTTTATACAATATGGAGACAACTCGGCAAGGGTTTCATGAAAGCATGAGTACAAAATGGTAGATCTATAGATCTAGATCTGGAATCACGTATTCCATCTACTTCTCTGCATATATATGGCTAAAAAATACAAGAAATGGCTGAAAATCCTCCTTACTAGTCTTCTGGGCGAGGGATTGCCCCTTTTCCTAGGAAACTAGCTCAAAATCAGGGGTTTTAGCCCTCCCACTACAACACCATCAGAAATGACGTAGTTTCTACAAGAGACTATGTTATAGATGTGGGTGACTACTTGACCCAGTGTATGATAGTGTAAATGTAGCCCAAAATGCTCCTCTCAGGTCCCTTCAACAAGTTCTCCAAGAAGCAGTGTGGAATTCTCGCATGAGAATCCATTGCAATAAACAATGCTACAACCTCAAATGAAATTGAGGATGGAAAGATGTGTTATGAGCCAACTAAATACCCAAAAAATAAAATAATTTAGTCCAAAAATTTCCAGTGAAAATTGGATCTCTATCACTTATAATAATTGTTAGTATTTCATGTAAATTTTGGATTGTTTCCATGAATTATTATGCCACATTACTTGTTATAAGAGGATGAAAATGATCAGGAGATCATGTGTTATGCTAAAAAGTGAAAGTGCTCAAAATAGGTCTAAACCTAAGTGACTGGAAAGGTCTCGTCGTTGTGATTCCAATGCCGTGAACAGTTCGAAAAATCGACGTCATATGAGGAAGATATCGTGTTCTATCTGTTTTCCCAAATAGCAAAATTTTGTGACTGGATACCCAGTAAACATGCAGGTACAATCAGCTAGCATATTCCAAGAATATTTTGTTTTTCTCCCATCCAATAAGATGGTTCCACGTGGCATTATATGGGCTGTTGACCTTATGGTACGGGGATGAGTTTCTGGTCGTTGGATGAGTTTTTGTTGAGCCGTCGAATGAGTGAATCGTGGCAAGCCTATAGGCCACCACGTGTCCTCAGGAGGGTGTGTTAAAATTTATTTGGATTCGGTGTGAATCAACCACCCGACCTCTCTTCTGCTATCCTACCCGTGTGCCATCATGCCACAGGGTGTTTCTTAACACCATAGGCACCGTGATCCTATTTAAATTTTGATGGTTTATGGATTGGGGGTTTGGGAGGCCAGCCTCGAAGGGCCAACCCCCCCTCCATGTGCCCAAGCACTAGAACCCTAGCCTAAAACCAATGGTTAACCGTAATCACCTGTGGAGAATAGACCTGTCACATGATGGTGGGTTTTAAAGGTTTTTAAATGCTCTGGTTTATGGAACCAATGGCTCCAAGTTCCACTCCAAAGTCGGAGCTAATACAAACAATAAACCATGTAGTTAAAGGTGGAGGGTCGGCTTGTGACCACTCCGCCTAACCATCACACTTTAATTCTAATGGCTTTTGACTGGCGACAAAGGTATTGGTACTCTAAATTTAGGTTTTGATTAATTTTAACTGCAGTTAAGTGTCTATCTCCACATTTAGTGGAGCTTTTCTAGCTGTCATTGGAAAAAATGCACGGGGAGGTCAATTTTCGACCAATTTTGGTGAAACAAGAGTCTACCTAGATTAATTTGAGCATTCTGAAGCCATTGGTGTAGAGAAAATAGCCATTAGAGGCCTGTAAACACATGAAATTTACAATTTTGAGCATAATGACAAAGAAGGACATGCCATTGGGAGCTGGACCAGTAGATGTAGCCTAGGAGGGGTGAACTGCTTCATCATGCCTACTATGTGAAACTTATGTGTGAATGTTTTCCTTTATTATGCACTATTGTTCAGTGTTTTTAAGGCCTATTTTCATGCTTGAAGTTAACAAAATAATATAAATTTCATGGTTAAAACTCTCATTCCTTAAGAAAACATATGGAGACAAATTGTACATGTTTATATTACTGAAAGGACACTTAGCACAACAGAAATAATACACTCCTTTCATATCAAGTTGGTATTGGAGCTAGGTTTTATCTCTAGTGTTTTTATGTGCAAAGAGTTGTTAACTGTTTTTAAGGTTTTTCATGCTTACTAGGCTCAATATTAAGTGAGGAGAAGGCAAATTGGTGGAACCAAGAGGTTCTCAAAGTGAGCCATAAGAAAGGAGGGAAAGATTGCCACATACTCCACCACCTATCTCACCTCCAAAAGAAGTAGAAGCAACATCAAGCATGCCTTGAGGAGAAGAAGAAATACATGAAGGGATGGATCCCAAAGAGGAAGAAAGAGTGTACAGAAAAATGTTTCTCGACTAGGCTGAAATGGTTAGAGTCCTTTATCAAGAAGGAATGATAAACTAGAAGAGGAAAGGTCCAAAATTCACAAGGAAGTACATGGATCATCAAGAGGTCACAATGATGAAGATTAATCAAAGAAGGGAAATGGTGGAAACTGAGACAGTGGAAAGTCACCATCATCACCCTCATATTCATCCTCATCATCCTCTACTTCATCTTCAGTACATCAACCATGCAAGTCAAAGAACATGGGTAAAATTCCTTTTATAAAACTTGATGTTAAGTTTGAATTGCCAATGTTTAATGGTGAATTTAATGTAGAAAATCTAGATAATTGGATTAGACAATTAGAGGTCTATTTGAGAATCTAAAATTTTCATGATGATGACACCAAAATCCAACTAGCTTCATTGAGAATGGAAGGTGCAGCTCTTGTTTGGTGGGAATCCAAGACAAAGGAGGAGTTCAAGAAATATGGTAAGATTATCTTATCATGGGTTGATTTCATTTCTGTAGTAAAACAACAGTTTATCCATTAGCTCACATGCATAAAGCCATAATGGACTGGCAAAATTTTAAACAATTGAAAGGAAAAAATGTACAAGTGTATACTCAAGAATTTAGGAGAAGAGCTCTTTTATTAGGAGTAGATTTGTAGAGCCAAGACACTTTGCTCAAGTATATAGGAGGCTTACATACCTACCTAATACATATTATGCTCATGTTTAACCCTACAAGGCTAGATGAAGTATGTGTTCAAGCCACACATTTAGAGGCAAGGGGAAAACAAAACCTAGATGAGAATGGGGAAAATGAGTTTAAAGGTAATTGGAAGAAAAATAGAAATGAAAATGCCATAAAAGAGAAGGGAAAATTGTTTTAAAAACACTGTACTAAAACTAGCCATGATGAAGACCATTGTTGGAAACTTCATCCAGAGTTGAAACCAGAAAGTTTGAAGGCAAAAGAGAAAGCCAAGGAGAAAGGAAAATCTATTGCAATAGCTGAACAATACCTAGGGTCATATTTAGGAGATGAAAAAAAAATCATAGCTATGGGAATAAAAAACTTAAAGGGGAAAGAGATTGGAAATAAACCCAATTCTAGTACATCTAACTTTCGCATACAAGCTTCAAATGAAGAAGAGAGAATTGAACTGTTTCATGTGAGGGTCATTTCCAAACATACCAAGGTTGACACATTGTTTGACAGTGGGTCACAAGCTAATTTAATCTTTGAAGGCTTGGTCAAGAAACTTAATCTTGAGACCATTCCACATCTGAAACAATATCCACTTGGTTATATTTGCAAGGATGTAAATTTACAGGTTTCAAAGAAGTGCATGTTGCGCTTTTCAATAATTTCACATTTCATTGACACAGTTGAATTAAATGTATTTTCTCTTGATATAACAGGTATGGTGTTGGGCAGTCCTTACTTGTATGATAGGAAAGCGATCTTCCATCGCCATGAGAAAAAATACCATTTATTCAAATATGGCAAAGAGTATATTGTGAGAGCTCATCACAAAAAATTAGACACTTATTTAGTTAATGCAGGGCAGATGAAGAGGCTCGTCAATGCAAGCCAAAACTTGACATTGATGATGATTAAACAAAGATAAGTTTTATATAATCCTTTTCAAACAAATGCTGATGTATGTAATGAGTTTTTTCAGTTGGAAAGCAAGTTTTCTTTGAAAGAAGATGACAAGAAGTTGCAGCAGACAACATTGGCGTTGAACAGTGCAGAAAACAAGGTATCAGTGCAGGAAGTTGCAAATGTCCAAGAGAGGGAAAAGTAACTTAGCAAAGAAGACACAAGATTCAGAAATGCTCATTGTTGGTTTTAGAAAGGCATGGTACAATGGCAAAGAAACTTGGTGAGGAATTGACACAAGTTCAAGGAAAATTCATCAAAAAATCACCATAAGGACAAAATGCAAGGTGAGAGTAATTCAAAGTTTCCTTTGACTATAGACCAATGTAGAAAAAAGATGCTTACTACAAAGATAGATTTTTTTTCTGCAAGTTCGGTAAATATGCAACATGAAAATATCAAAAACAACAATGGTTGGTTGACGGAATCAAGGAAAAAATTTTCATTTCATGAAAAGCTTCAATTAATGAAATTAGGGAAATTTCAGTGGATAAAGGTTGGAAGAGTGGGGACACAATCTCCTCATCTTCATGTTCAGTAATCCAGAGATCTTTTGGGGTCCAAAATCTTCCCAGTGGGGAGGTGTGATCAGGAGATCATGTGTTATGCTAAAAAATAAAAGTGCTCGAAACAGGTCCAAACCTGAGCGACCGGAAAGGTCTCGTCGTTGTGATTCTGGTGCCGTGAATGGTTCAAAAAACTGATGTTGTATGAGGAAGATATCGCCTTCTGTCCATTTCCCTAAACAAAAAAAAATTTGTGACTATGAGTTTTTGGTTGTTGGATGATTTTTTGTAGAGGCATCGAATGAGTGACATGTGGCAAGGCCGGAAGTCGCCACGTGTCCTTAAGAGGGTGTGTTAAAACTTATTTGTAGCCGGTGTGAATCGACCACCTGACCACTCCTCCATCAGCCAACCCAAGTGCCATCACGCCATAGGGTGTTTCATAACACCATAAGCGTCGTGGTCCTATTTAAATTTCGATGGTTTATGGATTGGGGGTTTGGGAGGCCAGCCTTGAAGGGACAACCCCCCCTCCATGCACCCAAGCACTGGAACCCTGACCTAAAACCAACAGTTAACCGTAATCATCGGTGGAGAATAGACCTATCACATGGCACGAGGTTTTAAAGGTTTTTAAATGTTATGGTTTATGGAACCAATGGCTCTGGGTTCCACTCCAAAGTTGGAGTTAATACCAGTAATAAACCACGTAGTTAAAGGCGGAGGGTCGGCTTGTGACCACTCCGCCTAACCATCACACTTTAAATCTAACAGTTTTCGACTGGTTGGAAAGGTAGCAGTACCCTAAATTTAGGGTTTTTATTAATTTTAAATGCATTTAAGTGCCTGTCTCCACATTTAGTGGAGCTTTTCTAGCTATCATTGGAAAAAATGCATGAGGAGGTCAATTTTCGACCAATTTTGCTGAAACAAGAGTCTACATAGACTAATTTGAGCATTCTGGAGCCATTGGTGCAGAGACAAAATACATTAGATACCTGTAAAAACATGTAATTTACAATTTTGAGAATAATGACAAAGCGAGACATGCCATTGGGAGCTAGACTAGCAGATGTAGCCCAAGAGGGGTGAATTGCTTCATCAAGTCTACTGTGTAAAACTTATTTTTGAATGTTTTCCTCTATTATGAACTATTGTTTAGTGTTTTGAAGAGTTATTTTCATGCTTAAAGTTCACTAATTCATCTAAATTTCATGGTTAAAACTCTCATTCCTTAAGCAAACATATGGAGACAAATTTTACATGTTTATATTACTGAAAGGACACTTAGCATAGCAAAACTAATACACTCCTTTCAGATCAGAAAAAGAGATAAAAAGTGGGTATACCTTTTCATTCGATCTACCATTACCATAACAACACTCTTTCCTTCAGATTTGGGTAAACTTGTAATAAAATCCATTGAAACATCTTCTAAACATTGGTTTGGTATAGTTAATGGTTGAAGGAGTTCTGGGGTCTTGATAGACTCCCTTTTATTCTGTTGGCATACCACATATTTTTCCACAATTTTTTGCACATCTACTTTAATACCTTCCCAAAAAAAATATTTCTTGATCCTATGGTATGTCTTCAAGAACCCTGAATGTCCTCCTATAGGAGAAGTGTCTGATTCCAATAGCACCTTTTGTTTGATTTGAGAATTCTTACATAAGTATAAGCAATCTTGATACCATAAAAAAATTATTTTTCCATGTAAATTTTTCTACTGCATATGGATTCTCCTGTATTCGTTGAATGATATTTCATATATTCTCATCATGTAGTAAATATATCCTTGCTTCTTCCACCCAGTCATATTATGGAATGGAAATAGCACGTAGTAAACCATTTGTGCCTTCCTCTTTCCTTGAGAATGCATCTGCCACAATATTTGGTTTTCCATTTTTGTAGATAACTTCAAATTAATAACACAAAATCTTTGTGATCCATTTTTTTTTCTCTCATGAAGATAGTATTTTCTCCAAGAAGAACTTCAAACTATCATAATCTGTTTTTATTTTCAAGTGTCTTCCTATTAGGTATGGACAACATTTCTTAATTCCATGTAGTTTTACCAACATTTATTTTTCATATTTTGGGCTAAGTAATTTATTTCCCTATAAGTGTGCTACTCTCAAATGCAAGGGGTCTTCCTTCTCGTATAAAAACTACAACAATGACATGGATTGAGGCATCACACTCCATAATAAATATTTTTGTGAAGTCGAGTGTCTCCGATGAGAGTTGTACACATAGCCTCTTCAAGTTTTTTAAACACTTTGGTTTCTTCTTCAGTCCAAGAAAATGGTTCCTTATTCAATAATTTAGTTAGATGTGTTTTTATTTGACCATAATTCTTGAAAAAAATTGGAAATATCCTATCAATCCTAAGCTAATAATCCTAGGATATTCTACGATTATAATACAACATCTGAATATTGGCTCCTCTCCAAAATAAAACCATTGAATATAAGATAGGATGGAAATATTGTATTTATACAATCAAGGATGGTTACAAAGAACTTGTTTTCTCTTCACAAATCCCCCCAAAGTCTTCTCTCTAGAAAATTTTCTAACAAACCAATGTCATACCTAAAGTGAATACCTTTTGTTGGATTCTCTCCCATAAAAAAAAATGACTTCCAAAAATATTAGGAAAAAAGGTATTCAAGGCCCCTCATGTTTCCCCTTATGCGAGAAACAAGAGGATTTGGTCATCCAAATCTTCCTCTCATGTCCTTACACCATTCAAGTTTAGGGTGTTGCCATGGGTACTATGTTTCTTCAAACTAAGTGGCTCTCTGAACTCCTTATTTTTTTCTTTTATCCTAGAATAAACATTATTCAATATTATTTTCTCAGAAATATAACCTCAAAATACTTTGGACCACCTTCCCTAAATACATATGTCGGAAAAATTGGTTGTCCAGGAATAGCGTCATATTAAAAAATATTAACATCACTAATATATACTTATTTGAAGGCCCTCTACTTATTTTTAGAATTCAATAGCCCCAAAATCCCTGCCCATGATACCTCTTTAGGCCTTCATGAATGGCATTGGATAGACTCTTTAATTGGTCCTTTGAGAAATCCCCCCACCTCTACTCTTATATCTCGCGTAGTGGAGAAGACCTGGAAGCTTATCCTCTCTAATGAAGCCTTGGAAGACTGGAAAACAAAGAGAAATTATTGGATCCTCCATTTTTATGGAGCCTCTAATAGAAACCCAGGGGTGGAAATAAGGGGAGGAATTATGAATAATGAAGACAGAAAATTGTCACCAATTACACTTGGGGGTTGGGAAAAAAAGTCAAAAATCAAGCAGAAATGTATGGTATACTGTTAGGATTAACTCTATACCAGGAAATGGGAATTCCTGAGGTAATAATACAGGGATATTCTATGATCACAATAAAACATTTGAATTTTGGATCCTCTACAAAAACGAAATACTTAAAACTCCTCCTCAAAATAATAAATCATGTGGAACAATTTCTCTTGAAGTCTCTATTTCATATTCTCAAAAGCCAAAATTTAGGAGCAGATCATCAAGCTAATCTATCCTACTTCCTCAATGTGAGTCAAACTAAAATAAATGACATCAATGATTGGAAAAATATACCACGAGTCTTATATAATAACTTTCATCAACCATATGAAAATGTCACCAAACCACTCCCTTGGTGACATTTTAAAGGGAAATTTGAGTTTTGGAGTTAATATATAATGGGATAGGTTGGCTAATGTCATATCTACATCCAAGCGCTTGATCCATGCATGCAAGTCCTTGATAAATTCAAACACTCCATCTTTCTTCACACAGATGTGTCTGCCTCGTACAATTCCACCACCTCGTTTTGTGATGAATCTAGGGAAGCTGAGAATTATGAGTTTTAATGGTGATTTCATTATTTTGAGTGTGAGGACCAAATCTCTTGTGTTAAATTCCAGTTCTATCTCAGGTTCCTTCAAAAAATATTCTGAGCACAATATTTGTGAGGGATCCCTTCCAATCGCTCCCATACAATCTTTGTGCACATTCATTTTCAATTCTTCATGGTATTGGCCATATTGGGTGGCGAGAGGCTTTGTAATGATATCCTTATACATGCCATATCCTTCAATGTCACTTGGTCAAATAATCAGTTTCCCTTTCCCTACAGCCTAGTCAATTGGAGCAATTCTCTTACAGGACCACATTATGTGCAACAAATTGACAGTTGTAAGTATTAGGGCTACCTCAACAATCGGGAACTCAATACAAAAGAGTTAATCTCGTAGGTGAGTTTCAATTTCCTAATCTTTATTTGGTTATGGTCTCTTATGCTCATCAAGATGAATTCCTATACTCTCATTTCCTTCAATCAAGTCTAGTTATTTAGGACAGTTCTTTGGTTGATTTATTTTCCTTGGGTTTGTTCCAATAGCTCAATTCCCCCCCTCCCCCCTTTCAGTGATGGTTAAACAATTTTTTCACTTTTCATCATCCCCTACACCCCCTTCATCAATCATGCCATCCCATGTTTTCCTTCTCTAAACAAAATTGAATCATTTCTCATGAAAAATGATCCTCCTCCTGATGACGACCTTATTTTCACTAATTTCCTTGACACCTATGAGACCACTAGCGACTCTTGAAACCCCTGTTACTTCTCCTACATCCTCTACTTGTATATCCATAGTCCTACTTCTTCAATCACTTGAGCTACCCCCATAATTCTACAAGCCATGTCATCTAGTCACAACAACTCAACTACCACTGGAAGCACCATGGACTATAATGCATGCAATAAAAAAAATAAGGCCTTGCAGATGGAGAATTTGGACATTAAATGGAAACTTCACCAACAGACAAATTTTATCACCTTCCTCACTGAATAAATTCAATCTCTGAAACATAGGCTCTCCCGTTAGGATGATGAATTGGATTCTCTTCAAAGGAAAATCACATAGACCGATTTCCAAGGAACCAGGACACTGCCAACACTGCTTCAATCCCCCACACTAGCAACATGAAACTAGATCTAAACAAGCCTCTAAAGGAGGCTCTCTTCATTCTTTTATAATGGGATCATTATTCAAATATATCCTTTTGTTAGCACAATTTTGTAATAATTTTTTATGTAGAACTACTACTATCATCTACATCTATCATAGTTTTTTTGGTCTATCAGTAAGTTCCTATGTAGAGGATCCCATGGAAGAAATTTCAATGTACTAAATTCCCTGTGTATTTGTTGAGATCGAGTGAAGATTTAATATAATTAATACTCATTTATGTTAAAAAAAATCATCAATGACTGGAATAGGAAACTTATCTTTTATTGTCATTTTTTTGAGTTTTCTATAGTCTGGACACATGCCATCAACCATCCTTTTTATTAATCATTATCATTGGTGACGAGAAAACTCTCTGGCTAGGTTGAATTATGTCTACCTCTAACATTTATTGAACCATACACTTAATCACACTCTTTTGTGCATGTGGATATCTATAAGGCCTAATGTGAGGTGGTACACTTCCAGGTTGCAAATGAATAGCATGGTCATGTTCTCAAGAAAGTGGAAGAACCTTAGGAATTTGTCCAAATACCATGGAATGATTGTTTATAACATTTTGAAGATCCATTGGAGCATACAATAGAGATTTTTGGCATCTAGTGAACATAATTGTGTGACTACACCTTGGTGTCCCTTTTTTAGAAATTTTTTCATATTATTAGAGTTTATCACTTTACTTGGTTTCCCTTGAATATGTTAAGAATATAATTTATATAAAATAAAAGTAAATACAAATCAATGCAATAATAAATAGTCAAAATAATGATTATTTTAATATTCATTAGTTAACTGAAATGACATGTCTTTAAAGACATGCCCAGTGATGAAGGGACACCTGCCTAGGTATATAAAGCAGACCCTCATTGTAACATTCATATCCTTGTACATTCATCTAATTCATATAAATATTACTTACAATACAATTGTGTATTCTACCTTTAAAATCACAACAACTCTAAGTTTTGTCGCTTCAGTGGTATCAAAGCCATTTGAGCCATTGGACATTATTCTCTGCACAATATACCATTAAGTTTAAGTCCTAAAATCATGGAATTAAGTGAATATCATAAATATACAATTGTGATGTTAAGTGAAATTAAAAATCATTACAACAAATAAAAGTATCATTTACAGAATCATTAAAGGCTTTCAAAACACCAGATTCAACACCTACTTTGGAAGTTGACATTGACATGAAAGAGACTAACAATAAAGAATGCTCTAACCAGGAAAAAGGATGTGTCATAAAGAAGGAAGGTGACTCTGACAATGATTCAAATGCATAATCATTTGATGATTATTTTGAAGGTACAAAAAATGTAGTTGACTTAAGTGTTGAAGATAATACTGAGCATGTCAAAGTAGAAGAAGAAAAAGAAGATGATATTTTTGAAAAAGATAATTATGAAGATGGTATTCTTGAAAACGAAGTGGATGGTACTAAAGGTGAGGAAAATGTAAAATACCCTATGTATTACTTGAATGAAACAAGTCAAGCTATAGAAGAGAAGGACGTAGAACAAAATAATGATGAATCTCCATTTGCAATAGCTAAGAAAGATGATAAACATGAAACTGATGGCATGATTTCCCCATTAAGGGAAAGGACAAAATAAAAGAAATATGAAAATTTTATAGGTGGTCTTGATAAATAAGCTGATGAGGAATATTTGAAGAAATATTTTGGTACATTTGGTGAAATTAATGTAATACATATGTGTAAGAACCCACCACCTCCTCTAAAGGTTGGACCCGACGAAACCGTTTTTTGTATACTTTGTGTTGGGTCAAATACTACAGGTATAATTGGCAAGGGAAGCAGCATTATAAAGCAAATAAGGTAAGCGACTGGTGAAAATATCAAAATTAAAGAGGGTATTCTAAGTGGCAAAGAGAGATGTATTTTTATTGTATCTATAGGAGATATTTATTTCATTGATGAACTTACAGATGAAGTATTTTTGGGAAAATTGATTCCTCAGTTATGTAGATTACCGTGGAAAAAAAAGTAATTTTTAAGGCAATAAACAAAAAGTGGAATGAAGATACTACACATTGTTTTTCAATTAACAATGAATATATTCACAAACCTATGAATATTCTGTCAATGGATCTAATTCTGTCCCTTAATTAACCAACATGAACCTAAGGCAAGTGCAACCTTTGGGTATGCACACCCTCCGAAGGGAACAACAACAAGGTTTCATAAAAAAAAAGGCTTCCAGAGCTTGTATTCATTAAATGAAAATGTAACAACATTATGTTTGTGTGCAACACTCATCGCGTACTTTCTCTCACTCCATATGTTGCATCAAAGACACTCATCGAGTACGATATATGGATGATAGTTTTAAGAGAATTAAACCACATTTAGAGGAAACTCCCCCATTTCTAAGGATGGAAAATCATGTATATGATTTTTCTTCTTTAAATGGATTTCAAAAAAATTGGTATAGCAGTTTCATACAATAGCCAAAAAAGAACCATAAGTTTCATTGTTACAAACTCAAATATGATGATAATAATGGATGGTATTGGTGATATGTGAAGCTTGATTCTACGCCTATGAGAACCTTGCACTATGATATCTCTAAGAGGTACCCCTTGTATGTTGAATTTCATGAACAACATGGTGACAATGTTTGGCCTCACATTCTTTACCAGATAGCTCCACTCCCTTAATATTCTTTAGCATATAAACTGCCATTTGGTGGACATAGAACCCTCTATATTCTTATGTTTCCTAATTTAAATAAAGATGGAGACAAAAGCAAAAGAAAAAATAATTAACCATGCCCAATCATAACTCATTTTTATTTCTATTATATGGTAGTCAACTTTAGTGGAGTGTTCATTTACAAGACACGTTTGGATCACCGAAAAACAAGAATTTTAGATGAATATGAATGGCCCCTTTTTGTGCAGGTATGGAGTCGTGAGATGAGATGTGTCAGCTTCCATGTTTACCTTGATGAAATGACCGTGATTATAGGTTTCCATGAAGGCCATCCACATTATAGGAGAGAAATTTGAATACCATTTCGGATATCATGGAAATTCCATGGTTCAACAATGAAGGTGATGGGACCTGGGTCGAGCCAAATTCCATGTGTTGGAACCCTAATGACTTGTCCTTGGAAGAACAGGAACATGAAAGTAAATTGGTACTACAATGTGATTCACTTCTGAGAATCTTATCGAAAAAGCCAGTCTACCATTATTGTGATCAAAATCATATCAAAGGGACACGACTGTAAAAACATGTGTAATGACTATCCAGGGAAAAAAAATGTACAACTAACTTATCAAATTATTAAATTATAGTGTTCTTTATAAAGTTGTTATAATTTAACTTTATTAATTATAAAGTTATATTAATAAATTTTATAAAGTTACTTTTAAATAATAATAATAATAATAATAAAATTTATATAATAATATATAATTAAAAAAATTATATAAATAAATAAATAAAATAAAAAATAAATATAACATAGATAAGGTTATCAGTGAGGCCTCGAAATTCATTGCAACAAAATGGGGTGATGCTTGGCCTAATTTTTCTTCAACTGTTAGAAATCATTCCATTCCCATTTTTGGAACAATGCCCCTTCAACCGCTTATGGAAATGACCCTAGTATTACTGCTCTGGAAACTGATTCTAGAATTGGTGCTGGTAAGACTCCTTATGCAATTGGTGTTGCTAGAAATGATCCTGGATCTACTGGTCATAATGATGCCAGTTCAAATGAGAATGCTAGAACGAATGCTACTTCTAATTATCTTGAAACTGAGACTGGTTCGATTTCTCTTGGAAATTCTCTTGTATCTTCTACTGGTTATGCTTATGGGGATGCTCTTGGGAATAAAAAGCTGGTTAGAATGGTGATGCTTAGAATTTTTCTTCCTCAATTCTTCTTCTTCAACTGATGACTCTGGAAATGATTTTGGAAATGATGCTCATTCAATTGGTGCTCCTTCAACTGGTGCATATGAGGCTGCTAGTTCCAGTGCTCCTTGTTTTGACGCTGGGAATGCTCTTTTTGCTTTTCTTGGGTGTGCTTCAAATGATGTTGGTTCCACTACTTGTGATGCTGGGAAGCTGGTTCATTTAGTCTGTTGGGAATAATGTTCCTTCAACTGATAATGAAAATGTGGATAGAACTAATCCTGGGAATAAGGCTCATGAACACCCGGTCTGAACCTTAAAGTAGTTCCTTTTCCATTTGGAAAGGTGGTTCCGACTAGTTTAACTAGGTCTAGTTACCTTCTCTCAATATCCATTGGCTTAAAATATAAATTTTGTATACCAATGGGAAAGAGACTGCAGATCATTTCTCTTGCTGATATGGCAAGAAAGTGATATTTAAGCTAATTTGGGGCTCAGCCAAACCAAAACTAAAGTTTTGCCTCTATGGGAAGAGGACTTCTGGTAATGTAGAATTAAATCTAAATGAAAAATTATTCTAAAATACAAACAAAAAGAAATTTATCCTAATACTTTCTCAATTAGGCAGATATAGATCTAACCCAACTGAGAGTAAGATATTTTAAATAATTGAGATTTAAATATGTCTCACTTATAATGAATATCAAATTAACGAAATAGTTCAATTAACTGAAATTATGAATACCAAACACATCCTATCTAAAGATCTCTTAACTTAAATAATCAATCAACAACACTCAGGAAGGAGTTCGCAAAAATGATATTGATCATTTAATCAGTAACTTGAATAATTAAACAATAATATGCATAAAATTTCACAACATATCACTATTCAATAAATCGGTTTTATAAGACATATTTTTGAGTAAATAGTTACTTAGAAATTATAATTCAGCCCATAAGAGTAGAGATTAATAATAATATAAAATTTAGGCAAATTGCCCATATCGATAAAAGTGCACAAATATGGAAGTAAATTGACACATTCCTATTATCATAAAATGAAACCAACATTTAAAATAATAGTATTATAAATACCAAATTATTAATTTCATTTCTCCAGCTCCGGTCTCAAATAGTCCTTTACAATGCTTGAATTTCTGCTTTCAAAACTAGAACTATAATAGTGAAAACTATGTTCATTACTCAGAATGTAAAATAAAAAACTCATTAATCCCCAGATCTGAGATTCCTCTCCTCCCACCTACAACTCTAAATTCCTATTATAGAAGTACTTTTATAATTCTAGAATTGCAGAGGAGAGAAGCCCCTATTACATTTTGCAATCTGTTATTTACAATATTTGCAAAAGAATCCTTAACAAGAAAGTTTGTTGAAGAAGAAATCTTGTCAATCAAATTTTAATTGCTCAAAATTACACTCTTAAATTACTGGAGCATTCTCAATGATTGAGCTCTGTTTCTCCTCATCTCTTCAATTGTTTTCCTGCCAAAATTAAATCAAAACAAAATTAAAATGCCAACACTGGAATTAAAACAAATCTAATCGAATTCAATATTTGAAAAGGAAATCTGATATTTCTATTAATTCCTGTGAGGATTTAAGTTAAGTTAAAAATGAAGCAAAGTGTGGACCACCTAGAGTGATATTTTCCAATTCTAAACTACAACCACTTTGGTAATTAATAATTATAAAAAATGAACTAAATCCACTTTTCCATTATGAAATTTTGAGTTTAGAATTTCATTTTAAAATAGGAAATTATGATGAATTACCAAAATCCTGAAAAGTGTGCTTTTTAAATGCTCTATAATTTGACAGGGTCATTTAGTAGGATCATTTGTGAAAAATGAAACATGTTAGTAATAACTGACTAAGAGATAATATTTATAATAAATGCATTATTGAATTAAATTAATAACCAAAATTGAAATATTGTACATTTCACGCATTTTTTAACCCAATAGACACAAATGGTTAAACTTCAAAGGAGTGCCATTTACAAACACGTTCACCAAATGAGGTAAAATAAGTATCGATGGAAAGCTTGCCAAGTATCGATGGAAAGATTTTAAAAAATGTGGGGGTTGTGTTTTACCACAACATGTTAGTAGGATCATTTACACTTATTAAAAATGGCATGAGGAAGTGAAGAAATTGTTACCGAATAAGCTTTGAGTACAAATATTTTTGAAGAGAGGGGCTATGTTACGAATATATTTCATAGAAAATAATATAAATAAATAATATATGTAAATAATAAATAATCAAAATAATTAATATTTTAATAGTGATTATTTAAATGAAAAGGCATGTCTAGAATACATGTCCACTCATGGAGGGGTACCTGTCTAGGTATATAAGTAGGCCCTCATTGTAACATTCAAATATACTTGTACTATCATATTATCAATAAAATATTATTTACAATACAATTGTGTATTTTACATTTAAAACAAAACAAGCAACAATTTTTTCGCTTTAGGAAATTGATTTTCAATATGTTGAATTAGGATCTCCTTAGGGTGACTTAAATGAAGTTGGTAATCAAAGTTAGTATATGAAAGCTAAAGATGACATTTCTAGCAAGGAAATTATTGAAGAAGATAATAAAGATGACTATACTAATTTGGAAATTGTTGAAGATGATAAAATTGGCACTGCAAACTAGGGATTAATGGACTAAGATACTTCTCCAAACACAATGAATCACATAGAAAACGAGTCTAACAAGTGGAATATACATAAGGCTCGAATTCTAGTTGGTGTCGAACCATTCATAGATATTTTCAATCACACAATTACCCTAACACATATAGAAGAATTCAAAATTAATGATGTTTCCAATAAAACAGAGAAATGATATTAATCCTCTTAGAAAATTTGGAAATACTCTCAAATGTATTAAACCTGGGATAAAACAAAAAGGAATAAATTCTAGTACATTGGGAGTCATCAATTGTACAATTTTGGGTATCAAGATATGCACACTATTTCCCAGAGCTCTTCCTTATAAAATGGTTTATTATTTTTTGTATTGTCAATGGAAGTGGCTCACTCCAATGATATTGTGGCCAACCAAACGAGATATAGATATTCTTAAAAATTTTACATCACATCCATGTAAAATTTTTTGTGATAGAAGCGAGAAATGGCCATAATCACCCCAATATATTATTTTACTAATTCTTGTTATTGTGTAATTGGAACCACTCTTAGTGTCATGGTTAAAGATTTCAGAAGAAGACATATGAAATGTCCAAAATGGGAAGATTGGTTTCCCTCGATTCATTTTGAAGATCAATTTGACTATATTTCAATATTAGCAATTGAACCCTCAAATAAAACATACTTCATGTTTGGAGTAGTTATGTTTTATCTACTTTGATCGAAAAAATAACTATCCCCATGGAAAATATATAACAAACTAACAGTCTTAAAATCTATTACTCGAAAACTCTCATACTTTGTTTCATTATAATGGGAAACAATAAAACACAAAATGCAGAACAGTCAATTCCACAAATCATCTTTGAAAACTCCTTAGATGAGGAGACCTTAAAAGATGTCAGGGATATTATTATTGTATCAGATTTTTCTTCCGCTCGGGAATTGAATTACGTAGTCTCATTTGAGAGGAAACATGAAGCCTCTTCATTGGATCTGTTAGTAAAAATATGTCAGAAACATGCCCAATTCATTGATTCATATGTAGTTGACAATGAATTTTAACAGTACCTGAATACACAATATATTCAGCATTACTCCCTAGTCCAAATTTCCTTGTCGTAAGCATTGCAGTAAAAATTTGAAGGATCATATGAAAAATAATGGTACCACTTCATCTTTCCCAAATTTCCATGTTGATTTTGAAGGAAAGTATTCCATAATACAATTTCTTAGGTAGTACAGATGCTTGTACGATACATGATGCATTTGTTACATTATGCAAGCAAGGGTTTTCATTCTCTAGTTCTCAAGAACAATCAAGACTTCCTCTTCCTGTTCACCCACACACAATCATTGCTCGAAAATTGTGTATCACATTATGTCATCCGTTGTCTCACTTCCTCCTCAACAAACCTTGTCAATCAACCATGTTATTTTCACCCTATCAAACCACCTATTTCTTCCCCAATCAGTCATTTTCCTACGTCATCGGCACAATCTGTTCATTTTCATAGCCTCTAATCCTTTAGTATTTTCTAACAGTACCAGTCCCTCTTCCAACTTTATCCCTATTCCACACCCACCATTCTAACACCTATCTAATATTAGATATCATTTTTTGAGATTCAACTGTGTTAATTAAGTCATTCATCTATGACCATTTCCATGAGAGGTTGTCATAACTAATTAATTTCTCATGATTTTTGAATAGTCCACTTAGCACTCATTCAATCTCAATTCTTCACCCTATTGAGGCCTCAAAAACTTGTGGCAACAACAAGGGGGATAACCACCCAATCCCGACCTTAAGGTAGCTCCTTTTCCATTTGGAATAGTGGTTCCAACTGGATATAATGGGACCAGTTTCCTAGATTTGGGTTCTTTGTTTGATTGTTGGGTTTCTCTCAAAAGATTTTTCATGAAGAATTACTAAAAACTAAAAAAAAATTATTCTAAAATGCAAATTTTTAAATTTAAGCCTAATTTAATCTAACCCGGGATAATACTAGTTTGATGCAATCTAAAATGATATCAATTCAAACTGTGATGATGACGATCATCATAGATTTAATAGAATTATTACTTTGTAAGATGATTCTCTCGAAAAAATAGTTATTCAAAAGAAAATGAGAAATATATCGCGTAGATCTCATGATCATATATAAAACATATCAATTTCTACCTTTATATCGTACAATCGTGCAACTGATATTTTATATAAAAACAATAAATTTCATATATAATTCATGAAAGCTGAATTCAACACTAATATTCAAAAAATAGATTTAGCATACATGATAATAGTACCAGATGTGTATTGCTATGTTTATCTGACCAGTGATAATAGGCCACATTCAACTCTTCTACCAATAAGTCTTTCAAATAATACAAAAATGCATTAACATTGATCAACAAAATGATATATATATAACTGAAAAGGCCACGTTCCATTTCTTTATCAAGGAATTCACAAACTTACTTACAATTAAGCATTCTTTGCAAAAGTTCTCCATAAAATTTTGGACCCTTCTCTAAATTCATGAGAAGGGTTTAAATACTAAACTAGCTATAAACTAAAATTAAATTATTACAAAAATGTAGAGGAGGTTTCAAACAACCTTCCTCTAAAAACTTAACTTAAACAATAATCTAGGGATTTTGAACTAACAATCCTATCTTTGTGAATCCTGCCTTTCTTTCTGAGTGTGATCACGAAGTTGACAAACATCTTGCATTGCTTTAAGCTGAGCTGGCTGTAATATCTGTGACCGAATCTGTCCCTTGAAAATAGCATTTGAAATTACTGACTGAGATCTTTTTGCTGAATCCGTAAGAGACTGAAGAGTTTGATGTTGATGGTAAGGTTTGATCAGAAAATTCCAGTAATTTTCCTGATCAGACTTATCAAATTTTTTGATCAATTCCTCTTGTGTATCTACTTTCTATCTCCACTTTAATTCTACTTCCTTTTTTCCTGAAAACACGTCTGACACATCAGACATGTTTTCTTTAAGAAGTTATGTTTTAAATAATTGATCACATATAGACTGAATAATCTCATTTGATTTCTTGGATGTCTTGGTTGCTGCTTTCTCTTCTTGATTAATTTGTGTTCTCCATTCTGTGAATAACAATTCTTTGTGTAGATTATCTATTTCTGGTAGATTAGCTTGTTTTCCTGTGTCTGAAATTTTCCACTGAATGTGTTCTTCAATTTTCTTTTCAAGTCTTTCACATTCCAATTTCTGAATTTATATTTGTTGAATCATTATCTTATTGGAATCACAATAAGAATCAATCATGGAAGCTTGGTGACAAAACATTTTTTTTCTTTCTTTAACATAGTATTTATGTCAAGTGCTTCTTTGATGAATTGTTCTAACTATGGTTGACTATGTAATTCAGCCATTGCTTTTTCCAGATGTGCTTGCTTTTCATTAAGCTCTGTGTGAAACTTCAATTTTAGGTTTTCAATATCTTCATGAAATTGAGCTGTTTTTATTTTGATCTGCTCAATGGACTTGGCTTTCTCTTTGTTTAGCAATTGTTCTAATTCTTGTACTTTGGCTTCCTTTTGTTTCAACAATATTCTAACCTCAGTAGCTTTATCAACAGTAGCGGTGGCATATGCCCCTGCATATTGTGATAACTTGGTTAGATGTTCAGTGGGATCATCTAAGGAATCCTTCCAAATCACATCAACTGATTCATTTGTTGGTTTTGGAGTTGTTTCATCAATCCTTATTCTTTTATTCCTTTTAGCCATAGCTTTGTAGCTAGGACTGTAGAAAATTTCTAATGATGGAATATCTTCAATCTGTAGAACTATCTGATCTGTAGGGTATGTCGATATGATTTCTTTTTCATGCACTGCTGGAATTGTTTGTAACATATTAATAGTTTCAACTATTTTCTATGAAGGTTCTAGTGTTTGAAAACTTGATGTCTGATCAATATTGGGATTTTATTTTGAAGTCTTTATTGCTTGAGAAAATTATTCCCGTTCATTCACTAGGTCTTTCACATGAGAGGGCTTGGATTGATCCAACATGTTATGAGTATGTTGAATTGTTTCCAAATTTGATCTTGTCCCATTGTTGTTTTTTTTCTCTAGCATTTCTAGCTCTTGAAGAATTTGGTCAATTTCTAAATTTTCTTTCTTAGATTCGGATTCCTCAGATTGATCTAAATTATCAGACTTCTGCTGTGATTGACTTGACTCATTTTCAGATACCTCTTTCATTTCATCATCTATACTAACACTCAGAGTGTGTTTTTCATCTCCATTTGTTAACAGATTCAAGGGAACCTTTTCTAGTCTGTTGTTTCTATATGTTTGAAGATCTTTAGCATCTTCTTGACTTATTTGACTAGAAACATATTTGATAACATCAGAGAAATTTTCCATGCCTTAGAAGAAATCATCAAATTTATCTTCTTCCTTTAGAAAAGGCTTCATTTTTAGGTCTGTGATGTAATTTTTAATCACATCATTGGGATCATATAATCTTCCTAGCATAAATGCCAATCTCAAAAATTGAATCTTAGGAACTTCTTTGTATGTATAGCCAATATTAGCCAGAGAAAAGGTGTCGCACTGTAGAGGTAAAGTAGGCCAAATAGTCTTGTTACCATATTTCAACTGCTTTGTGATACCGTTGACAAGCTAATATGCAATTTCTTTTGCAAGTAACTTGTCTGGAACATAGTAAGGTAAAACATGGGGAGAAGCATAACTCCCAAATACTCTAATATATGTGAACTTTTCTTCTGCAAACCATATTTCTACGGGAAGAATATCTACATTGGCTTCTTCAGATACCCTTAGAGCATTTTTGTTGAAAATCATTTGATGCATGGGAAATATGACTTTGTAGCATATTTTATAGAAGTGTAAGTGAAACTCAGAATCTGAGAGTTCTCTATGGTAGATATGAATCGGGGTAGGGTTTTTGGTGGTCCATTTCCAACCCATGGTAGGAAAATTAGAAGTAAAACAAATGGCATCCATAACATAAGTAGACATATAAAATAGAGGTATTTATCTGCGAGAAACACTTCTTTTATTCCTATATTCAGTGATATTCTTGGCTAGGCAATTGGATAGAATGTCTGCCCAATTTAGGATAGAGGAATTGATGATTGTGTCAATTAAGGGAACCCAATCTCTTGAAAAATATAGTACTATCAGGTTTGGAAAATATTCTCCACAATGTACCAGCGTCATAAAAATAAGGATTGGGAATTTGTGCATTTGGGTACGTACTAGACTTGTCTTGTTTCAATTTCCTTTATTGTCCTTCCATTCATGGATGACTTTGATAAGATCTGGATGTTTTGCTTTGAAAGTCTACACATAATTATAATCGTATCTCTGCTGTAGGGTTGGTAAATGATACATTGCTGCTAAATCCTCTGCTTTGAAAGAACCTATAATCTCTCCTCTTGAATTATTGAAAATTCTTTCTTCAATGTTTAAGTGGTCAATTGTCCACTTAACCATGTCTGTATAACGAAGAATCTTTGGTCTCGCTGCTATTCTATGAATGTGCCAGCATGCAACATCGAAAAGGGTTGCATCAGAGGTCGAATCAGTGTCTGTAGTAGAAACTTTGTCTATCACCCTTGGTCCTTCATCTTCAAAGAGTTTGTACATTGCCTCCCATGATGAACTACCACAGTCTTTGTTGCAAATGGTGTCTAAAAATAATGAAGACATATATGCGTCTTCTGTGGAAGATGTTTGAGAAATTTCCTTGCCTCTTTTGCTCATTTTGAAATTCTTCAACCAAATAATTGATTTCCTGAAATCAGAGAAAATTTAGCATATAAGGAGTCTCATAAGAGTAAATCAATCATTTATTTCTAATTCACGTGAGAAGATGTCAATCTATCAATCATCTTTCATAATTCCTAATTTAATACATCACATGGCCTCGCATGTAAGATCTATCAATCATTTTTAAATCCATTAAGATCTTAAATTTCATTTGATATGACATAAGTTGTTTTCACACACTGAATTCATTTAATATGCATTTCACAATTATTTCTTATAATATTTCGTGATACTTAATCTTTAAAGGTTGTGAAATGCGATTTGCGCAAATCGCAGATCGCAACTTTTATAAGAAGTTTTGGACGTATATTATAAGTTGCGCACGATGCGATATACAAAAAACTTAAAGTGGACGCGGTTGTGAAATATTTTATATTATATAACTTATATGTATGTTGGGTCCATGGGTATCATGACTTATATCATTTGCTTCTTATGGATTTGTTGATTATTTAAAATGCGTTGCCAAAAAGGAAGGATGAAAAGGTAATTTTGATATTCAAGGTTTTTTTAATTATTCACTTTAGAAAGGCTTTGTGCACATTTCACATTTTGCATATATTATGTTTTACAATTCTCTTTTGAAATAATATATGTAAAATGCGATGCGCTTTTTAAAGAAAAACAGAAATTTTATTTTCTAAATTTTTTAATTTTTTAATTTTTAGGAATAAAAAGAATTTCCTATTTTATTTTTAAAGGGTCCCTATTTATAAAAATAAATGGGGGGGAGTGGGTGTTGTATAGCACAACAATTGGTGATTCACTTGGATGAACCAGATGTCTCTCATAAAAAAATTGAAAATTCTGAACCTTTTTGAAAACAAAAATAGTTAAAGAAAGGAAATTTCAAATAAATAATATCTTTGCCAAACAATGAAAATTTCTTTTATTCACTATTCATGAGAATTCCTCTATAAAGATATAAGTATGAAATATATATCAATCCTTACTTAGTTTTAAAAGGATAAAGTTAATAACCTTTGCAGATCAGCTTTATATAAATTTACTCTTTTTATCGCAGATAGAGCCTCTGTTCCAATAGGCAATTTTAAGCTTTTGGCAGGGTTACCTTTTACCCAGCTATGATCCATTTTTCCATCCAGTATTTCTTATAATTTTCATAAGTAAATTCTAATTTATGAAAACTTTTTTCTTATATATTTTTATCTACTTAAAATCCATTTTCTTGACTTGGTAACCAAATGATGACAATGCCATTCACAAATAGTAATTAAACTTATCAAGATGGATCTTGATGAGACCCCTTGTCTATATGATATAATATCAAGTCATTACATTGTTTTGGTAGACAGTATTAGTAATGTTAGTTTAACTATTTCTTTATGAACATGGTAAACAAGCTCTTGATGAGACTTATTATCTTTCAAGCTTTTCTTCAAATCATCTCTTTTTATTTTCTTTTGAATTCTTTTTGAATTTTTATAAGATTTTCCGGATGGGATGGATCATATGTCATTTTAAGATACTGGATGATAATGTTGAGTTTTAAAGTGCCTTTCTCCAAGAAGTTTTTTTACTATATTAAATTTTCTTTTCTGGACTGATAAAAGAATATTCACGCTATATAAAAATGAGATTTCATCAAAAAAAATAAGTTTTTTATTGAAATTCCATTTTTTAGAAAGATAGAATCAATATGTCTCTCTAAATCTTTCGATTTTTCTTCTTTAACACTTTTATTTTATATAAGTAAAAATAAAAATCAAAAGAAATTATCTGAGGCTTGTTTTGAAAGGCAAACTATTGATACTAATCAAGCTTTTATTTTTTATTTTGCAAGAAAAACAAAAGATTTTAATATACAAATATAGAAGGGGTTACCTCCTACGAGAAATATTTTTTCAAAATTTTCCCATTAACTGGCAAAGAATCCTTTTTTCCTGCTAAATCTTGCAACAAAAATGTTGATGGGCCAACTTCTTCAATTATTTGAAATGGACCGTGCCAAGGTTTTTGATACTTTGTGCATTTACCCTTTTCCTCATGCATTTTGTCCCACTTCAATACCAAATCACCAATTTGGAAATTCTTTGGACCAAAAGAAGTTGAATCAAATGAAGCTTTGATTATTTGTTGATGATGTATATGATTTTGTTTGGCTTTTTCTCTTTCTTCTTCCAATTTAAGAATTTGATCTTGTCTAAGTTGAAGGGAAGAGGACGGATTCTCTTCAATAAACTGTACTAAAGAAAATTATGGTATTGTTACTTTTGTGGGTAAAATTTCTTCTTTCCCATAAACTAACACAAATGGAGAAGTACCTATTGAAGCTTTTTGAGTGATTCTATCTGCCCAAAGAGCAAATAGTAGTGCTTTATGCCAATTTTTACGATTTTGTTCTATAGTTTGTTTAATGATTCTGATAAGGTTTTTATTTGTATATTCAGCTAATCCATTACCTTGCAGGTAATAGTTAGTTGAGCATTTTAGTTTAAAACCTATTTTCAAAGAAAATTCTATCATGGCATTTCCAGAAAAGTAAGATGCATTATCAAATATTAAAGCTGATGGAAGACCAAACCTGGTGATTATAAACTTATCAATAAAATCTATAATACTTTGTGTATTAACCGAATTTAATGGGATATATTCTACCCATTTTGTGAAGTAATCAGTTGCAGTTATAATATACCTGTGTTTTTTTGAAGAGTTAGGATTTATTTCACCTATAATATCTAACCCCCATTGTTCAAATGATTGTTGGATATTTACTGGCTATAATGGAAATGTTGCTTTCCTTTCTCTTCCTATTGCAGTTTGACATACTTTACATTTTCTCGCATATTCATGTGCATCTTTAAACAGAGTTGGCCAATAATAACCAGCATGCATTATTTTATGAGCTATAGTGTTTCCTCCGAAATGACCTCCAGCTGGTCCATCATGTAATTCTTGCCTTACTTTTTCAGCTTTAGTTTTTTCTAAACATCTCAATAACACAGAATAATAATTTCTCCTAAATAACACATCATCTATGAGTTTATATTGATTTGCTTTAAGTCTCAGAGTACACTTTGTTGTATAGTTGAGATATAATTTGTTGAAGATTGCAACAAGAAACAGTGAAGGAGGCATCCTGAAACATCATTCCTGATCCTAGTTGGAAAGTGATCACCTAAACTAGGTGGGGGCCACACAGGTGATTTTTGTCGCAAAGTCTATTTTTAGACTATGTATATTTTTAGACATATGAAGCATATTCTATAAGTTGCGGGATGTTATTTATGGATGGTTGGTCAAGTTGGAAAAATAGGTGGATTTCTATTTTTAG
Organism: Pinus albicaulis; assembly: GCA_034641835.2. NCBI lineage: Eukaryota > Viridiplantae > Streptophyta > Pinopsida > Pinales > Pinaceae > Pinus > Pinus albicaulis. Next base: position 312,057,919 of record CM076575.1, read on the forward strand.
ACATATTGGGCGGAATCTATTTTTAGATTGCTAGTCTAAAAATAGATATGTCAAATATTATTAGCTCTTAATAATATTTGGACTCTAAACATTATCTTATTCTCTTGGAGCACTTCAGTTAAGTGCACAGATGTGGCACGAGAGCTGACAGAAGGAATTATGCTATTCCTAAGGGTTATGTGGAGCTATTGCGTGGATACTTCAATTAGAAATCATGTGACAGAATTTGGTGGAGTTGATTGAGGAAGTTAATGGAGTTGTGTTCAGTTTAACTAATCTAAACATATTTTAGCTATTTGTATCTAGTTTAACTGATTGATACAATTAGTGAGAGTGGTGTGAATTAATTATTAATTAATTCACTAATTATAAGCTCATTAATCAACTAAAGAATACATCAGTTAACTTCAGTGCATGGACAGTTTCAGTGGAGACCAGTGCAAAGATAGGTGAAAGGGCAAGTGTGACTATCAGTTGTGAATATAAGTGATGCATGGTTTACATCCAACACTTAGTAGAGATGCCTATAAATATTGCGTGAGAAAGGCTGGGGTAATTCATTCTCATCAAGAGGCATTCTTCAGCAGGGATTGCGCAGTAGAGGCAAGCTAAGGGCTGGCAAAGATCAGTGCATGTGATTTGCAAGATCGGCCCTGATTAGTGTGTAGCAAGTGGAGATTATACTGAGAGCTTGTGAGGAGATTTGTATGATTATTTTTACATGATCTCTATAACATATATAATATATAGATAGTTGGGGTTTTCATCTTTAAGCTTTCCCATTACATACTGTGTTCATATGTGTGAATTTTTATGGTTTTAATGTGTGCATGCAATTGATTTTATTTCCGCATGTAATGATCAATGGTAGAAGAGATTATGTATTGTGCATGAAGTTAAAATAGTGTGTGATTAGGAGAATCTCGATGAATAATATATCAGTTATTCAAATTTCTACATCATGGAGCATATCCATTTTTCAAGAAAAATTTCAAATCAGCATATTGTGATTGTGAATCGTTTAGGCTTACCTCAGACAGTTGTATTTCATTCGATTGATCTTCTTCTGTTGCTAGATGAGAGGCTCCAGTTAACATCCTACAAATAACTTGTCCTTTAACAATTTTAGCCGGATGTATCTCTACATCATATTCTTGAAGTGCTGTAACCCAATTTTCACTCTTTTCTCCTACTTCCCATTGAACTAATAATTGCCTTACTGCTGAGTAAGGTACTATTCTTTTAGTATGTGTTTTTAGTAGAAAATCTCTGAAATGTTTCAAGGCTTTCAATACAACATAAGCTTTTTTTTCTACAGCTGAATAATTTAACTCAGCACCTTTAAGGTTAGAACTAAAAAATGCAATCGGTTCTTCATTGTTTTGATTATTTAACTGTGTCAAAACTATTGCGTATGATGTATCAGAAGAAAATGTATATAATACAAATGTTTTAAGAAAATTAGGAGTGGTCAAGGAGGGAGCTTCAATGATGGATTTTTTAATCAACTCAAAGGAATTTCTTTCTTCTTTTCCCCATTTAAAAATTGAATTTTTCTTGATCATTGATTGTAAGGGTAAGATGATCTGGGAAAAATCTGGAAAAAACCTCTTTACAAAATTAATTTTTCCTAAAAATGATTGCATCATTTTTTTATTGTGTGGTAGAGGAATATTTTCAATTTCTTGAATCCTATCAGGATCGATATGGATTCCTTGTTTAGAAACGATGAATCCCAATAATTTACCTTCTGATAAGGAAAAATAACATTTCTTTGGATTCAAGGAAATACCGTATTTTCTACATCTTTCAGAAATGTTTTTTAGGTGATTAATGTGATTATTTATATGCTTAGAATAAACAGTAATGTCATCTGAGTAAATAAAAACTGAGCCATTGATTAATCCTCTGAAAGCTATATCCATAGCACGTTGAAATGTAGCACCAACATTAATAAGTCCAAAAGGCATTTTTTGATGTGCATATGTTCCCCACTTTGTTCTGAATGTTGTCTTTAATCTATCATCTGGGTGTACCATGATCTGATTGTATCCAAAAAATCCGTCGAGAAAAGACATCAACTCTGATCCTGCAATTGATTGTAATATCTTTTCCATGGTGGGTAAGGGAAAATTATCTTTTTGACAAGCTTTATTTAAGTTTCTAAAGTCTATGCAAATCCTAATGTCTCCATTATTTTTTCTAACTGGAACCATGTTTGAAACCCATTTCTAATGTCTAATAGGAAAAATAAATTTGGCTTTGAGCATTTTTTTTTATTTCAAATTTAATTCGACTTTCTAAATTGGGATGATTTTTTCTCAGTTTTTGTTGAACAGACTTATCATCTAAGATCATAGGTATGGTATGCTGAATTATGGACATATCATAAGTCTTAAGATCTGAATAATACCATGCAAATATATCTTTATATGTTTTCAGAAATTTAATGAATGACATCCTTTCTTCAGGCTTTAAACCAAGACCTAAGTTGATATTTTTAGGTTTTTCTGGTGTACCAAGATTAATCAATTCAAACTTTAAAGTAGAACTTTGAGTTTTTGAGTTGGTTACCTTCTTAAACCTATCTTTCAGATCATAGAGATCTTTCATTTTGACAACATATTTGGGAATAGAATTAGTATTTGATTTATCATCAATCTGTAAATTGTGTTCATGTTCATCTATGATCTAACCTTCATAGGCTTTGTCAGATGTAAGAAAGTCTACTATATCTGCATCATTATTAAATACTCTCCAATTTGTTATATTGTCAGGAATGGAAGGACTAAAAATTAATTCAAGTGAAAATATATCTGGACTAAATTCTTCCGCTGGTATGAGTCTAGATGCTACATTAGCAAGTAAATCAACCCTTGCATTTTGTAATATAGGAATTGTAGAGATATTGAATGTAGTAAAATGGGAAGTAAGATTCTGAGCTAAGGTTTGATAATGTTTTAAATGTCCCGAAACACAATAAATAATATTTCTGACTTGTTTAACAATTATTTCAAAATCTCCATATACTTGCAAATATTTAACATTCAATTCTATAGCTTTATACAAACCTTATATCAATGCTTCATATTCAGCAATATTATTTGTACACTGAAACTCATGTCTACAAGCTAGCATTGTCTTCTCTCCTTATGGATCAATTAAAATGAAACCTACTCCTGCACCATCTTCTGATTTTGAACCATCAAAGTACAGAGTCCAAAATAAGGATTTTTTTGGAATTTGATTGGTAAGATTAACACATTCATAAGCATATGTTTGAGAAAAGTTTTCAATTTGAGAAATAGCAGTGTTTATTAAAAAATGTGAAACCTAAGCATTGAATGATCCAAGAAATGATTTAGCTGAATAATTTCGTATAATATTATTGGTGAAGGCTACAGGTTCATTTGCTTCTTCTAGTTCAGTAACTGTATGTTTCATGAATTTTTCACATTCAATTCTGATTTTATTTGGTTTTCCATTGTATCGTAACCACATGTGTGACCAATTAGTAGAAAAATATCCATGTAACTTTTCAGACCAATCTCTGCTTAAAATAAGACCATAAAATTCAAGGATATCTGCAACCAAGATATCAAATACTTGTAGTACCTTTGGATTAGATGATAACCTAATGGATACTGACAACATTTCTCCAATAACTTCAACTCTTGTTCTATCCAACTGAACTATATGTACAACTAACTATTGAGGAGTAATATTCAGTTTTGTACATATCGTTCTTGGCATAATGTTTGAAGAAGCTCCTGAATCAATAAGACAGTTATGAACATTTTTGTTGAAAATCTCATAAGTCAAAAGTAAAGGAGGAGTGTGTGAAATAGATCACCAATTAAAACCAGATCATTGGGATTTAACTTATTTACAGATGATGGAGGTTTCCCTGTGTCTTTAGAAGCTTGTGCTATAATTGATGATTGTATAGGTTCTACGAGGATTGCCTTGAGTTCTCTAAGAAAAAATTTCTATTGTTGCTTGAGTTTGGTCATTTTGTGTAATGAAATATTTATTTTATCATTTTTCATATCTTCAGTTATATTATATTCCACTGTATCTGAAACTATCAAAGTTTTGGAAGTTGTATTGGGATCTAGTGGAATAGGATTTGTCTGAACATTTTTAGATTTTCTAACTGCTGTTTTATCCTTGGTGGGGAGATATTTTTGCTTCTGATTTGATACAGTTGAATCAAAAGAATATTTACTTCTTGTAGAGATGGGCACAGCTTCACTTTCTTCCTCTATGGGAAGAATGAAATCCCATAAACCATTTAATTCAACTTCTTCCTCAAATTCTAACTCTTATTCAGATGGTGAGGGATCTTCAGTATCTTGATTGGATTTAGCATTCGAAATTACGTTTGGAGGTTGAGATGTTGAAGAAGGATTTCTCTTAAATGGGCAAAATGATTTTCTAGGGGTTGAGGTTTCAGCGACCTATTTCTTTATTTCAATCATATCATTTGACATAGTCTTTAATACTTTTTGAAGACCTTCAAGATCAAATGGATCTTTTGAGACCTTCTTTTTTGAATCTTGACTGAATGTCACCTTCTTGGATTTCCTGTCTTCTATTTTTGAACGTTTTTCTAAAGCTAAAATTCTTTTCTCTACAACAAGAGCTTCTTTCATGTTTTCTAAAAGGGTGGCTTTACCAGCTCTATCTACAAAAATAGCTATATTAGAAGGCAAAGAAGAGATATACCATTCTATTTGTACATCAATAGCAGGTTTGGAAGCAGTCGAAATTTTGTTTAATAACTTGTTAAATATGGAGTTGAAATCTTTGATCCTTTCCCCTGAATTTGTTTTAAGATTGGAAAGAGCATTGATTAGGGACGAAACAGTTCTATAATTTCCAAATTTTGTAAGGAAAACTTGTTCAAAAGTTGCCCAATCGCCAATAGATCTTGCTGGAAGTGAAAAATACCAGGATCCTGCAGATCCTTGTAAAGTATAAGGAAACAATATAACTACAATATCTTCATGAGAAACTCCATTTATATGCATGGCTAACATAAAATTATTGATATGTTCTTCGGCAGGAAGACCATCAACTGGATTATATTTAGGTAACCATTTTTCTAGATGATCTGGAAGAGGATTTGGATTGGCTATTAATACAGCACTAGGATTTTTCCAAGGCCGATTAGCCATAATTGGATTTGAAATTTGTGAAGATATAGAAGTAGATCCAGAAGTAGGGGGAACAAATGAAGAAATTACAACTGGAACAGTACTACTTGTAACAACACTAATTGTTTGAGTAGAAGAAATGAAAAACTGAGAAGATGGAGATTGAATCAAAGGATTGAAGAAGAAACTAAAGGGAAATCTAATGTAACTTCAGTTATGTCTGACTTAGATTTGGATATAGGAACTTTTTTACGAAATTATTCAATTGGAAATTCAAAAGGTGGAATGCCAAGTTTCTCACTCCTAGATCTAGTTAATATACCAGTTTCTCTAAATAGAGAAGTAACACTTTCCTCATAAGCTTATGGGTTAATAGGCATTTCAGCAGAAATAGATATTCCTTCTAATTTTTGAATTAAAGACTGAAATTCGGGAGACTCAGGAGTGAATTCTTAAACAGATGACTGTCGAGATACTTCAGGAGATAATTGAAAGGTTTCTACTATTTTCGAGTTCTAATTTGGTGATCTAGAGTGTGATCGGGAAGTTGTAGAATGCTTTTGGGGAGATCGAATCTTACGAGGGCTTCTAGTTTGAGGTTTAGACTTATATGGAATTCATAGTCGCCCTCCTTCTAGCGCCAAAAATGTTGAGGCCTTAGAAATTTGTGGCAACAACAAGGGGGATAACCACCCGATCCGGACCTTAAGGCAACTCCTTTTCTATTTTGAATAGTGGCTCCTTTTCCTAGATTTGGGTTTTTTTTATTGTTGGTTTCTCTCAAAATATTTTTCATGAAGAATTACTAAAAACTAAAAAAAAATTATTGTAAAATGCAAAATTTTAAATTTAAGCCTAATTTAATCTAACTCGGGATAATACTAGTTTGATGTGATCTAAAATGATATCTGTTCAATCTGTGATGATGAAGATCATCACAGATTTAATAGAATTATTACTTTGTAAGATGATTCTCTCGAAAAAAATAGTTAATCAAAAGAAAATGAGAAATATATCACATATATCTGATGATCATATATAAAACATATCAATTTCTACCTTTATATCGTATAATCGTGTAACTGATATTTCAGATAAAAACAATAAATTTCATATATAATTCATGAAACCTGAATTCATCACTAATTTTCAAAAAAAATATTTAGCATACATGATAATAGTACCAGATGTGTACTTCTCTGTTTATCTGACCAGTGATAATAGGCCACATTCAACTCTTCTACCAATAAGTCTTTCAAATAATACAAAAGTGCATCAACATTGATCAACAAAATGATATATATAACTGAAAAGGTCATGTTCCATTACTTTATCAAGGCATTCACAAACATACTTATAATTAAGCATTCTTTGCAAATGTTCTCAATAAAATTCTAGACCCTTCTCTAAATGCAGGAGAAGGGTTTAAATAATAAACTAGCTACAAACTAAAATTAAATTATTACAAAAATGTAGAGGAGGTTTCAAACAACCTTCCTCTAAAAACATAACTTAGACAATAATCTAGGGACTTTGAACTAACAATCCTATCTTTGTGATTCCTGCCTTTCTTTCTGAGTGTGATCATAAAGTTGACAAATATCTAGCATTGCTTTAAGCTGAGCTGGTTGTGATATTTGTGACCGAATCTATCCCTTGAAAATAGTATTTGAAATTACTGACTGAGATCTTTTTGCTAAATCTGTAAGAGACTGAAGAGTTTGATGTTGATGGTAAGGTTTGATCAGAAAATTCCAGTAATTTTCCTGATCAAACTTATCAACTTTTTTGATCAATTCCTCTTATGTATATGCTCTCTATCTCCACTTTAATTCTACTTCCTTTGTTCCTGAAAACACATCAGACATGTTTTCTTTAAGAAGTTATGTTTTAAATAATTGATCACATATAGACTGAATAATATCATTTGATTTCTTTGATGTCTTGGTTGCTGCTTTCTCTGCTTGATTAATCTGTGTTCTCCATTCTGTGAATAACAATTCTTTGTGTAGCTTATCTATTTGTGGTAGATTAGCTTGTTTTACCGTGTGTGAAATTTGCCACTGAATGTGTTCTTCAATTTTCTTTTCAAGTCTTTCACATTCCAATTTCTGAATTTCTATTTGTTGAATCATTATCTTATTGGAATCACAATAAGAATCAATCATGGAAGCTTGGTGACAAAAAATTTCTTGTTTTTTCTTTAACATAGTATTTACATCAAGTTCTTCTTTGATGAATTGTTCTAACTGTGGCTGACTCCGTAATTTAGCCATTGCTTTTTCTAGATGTGCTTGCTTTTCATTAAGCTCTATGTGAAACTTCAATTTTAGGTTTTCAATATCTTCATGAAATTGAGCTGTGCTTATTTTGATCTGCTCAATGGACTTGGATTTCTCTTCATTTATAAGTTGTTCTAATTCTTGTACTTTGGCTTCCTTTTGTTTCAACGATATTTTAACCTCGGTAGCTTTATCAACAGTAGTGGTGGCATATGCCCCTACATATTGTGATAACTTGGTTAGATGTTCAGTGGGATCTTCTGAGGAATCCTTCCAAAGTACATCAACTAATTCATCTATTGGTTTTGGAGTTGTTTCATCAATCCTTCTTATTTTATTCCTTTTAACCACAACTTTGTGGTTAGGACTGTAGAAAATGTCTAATGACGGAATATATTCAATCTGCAGAACTATATGATTTGTAGGGTGGGCCGGTATGATTTCTTTGTCATGCACTGCTAGAATTCTTTGTAACAGATTAACAGTTTCAACTATTTTCTGTGAAGGTTCTGGTGTTTGAAAACTTGATGTCTGATCAATATTGGGATTTTCATTTGAAGTATTTATTCCTTCAGAAAATTCTTCCCATTAATTCACTAGGTCTTTCACTTGAGAGGGCTTGGATTGATCTAACATGTTATGAGTATGTTGAACTGTTTCCAAATTTGATTTTGTCCCATTGTTGTTTATTTTCTCTAGCACTTCTAGCTCTTGAAGAATTTGGTCAATTTCTAAATTTTATTTCTTAGATTGGGATTCCTCAAAAGTGATCCAAATTATTAGACTGTTGTTGTGATTGACCTGATTCATTTTCAGATACCTCTTTCATTTCATCATCTATACTAACACTCAGAGTGTGTTTTTCATCTCCAATAGTTAACAGATTCAAGGGAACTTTTTCTAGTCTGTTTTTTCTATATGTTTGAAAAGCTTCAGCATCTTCTTGGCTTAATTGACTAGAAACATATTTGATAACATCAGAGAAATTTTCCATGCCTTGGAAGAAATCATCAAATTTATCTTCTTCCTTTAGAAAAGGCTTCATTTTTAGGTCTGTGATGTAATTTTTAATCACATCGTTGGGATCATATAATCTTCCTAGCATAAATTCCAATCTCAACAACTGAATCTTAGGAACTTCTTTGTATGTATGGCCAATATTAGCCAGAGCAAAGGTGTCTCACTATAGAAGGAAAGTAGGCCAAATAGCCTTTTTACCATCTTTCAACTGCTTTGTGATACCGTTGACAAGCTGATATGCTATTTCTTTTGCAAGTAAGTTGTCTGGAACATAGTAAGGTAAAACATGGGGAGAAGCATAACTCCCAAATACTCTAATATATGTGAACTTTTCTTCCGCAAACCATCTTGCTACGGGAAGAATATCTACATTGGCTTCTTCAGAAACCCTTGGATCCTTTTTGTTGAAAATCATTTGATGCATGGGCAATATGAATTTGTAGCAAATTTTATAGAAGTGTAAGTGAAACTCAAAATCCCGGATTTCTCTATTGTAGATATGAATCGGGGTAGGGTTTTTGGTGTTCCATTTCCAACCCATGGTAGGAAAATTAGAGGTAAAACAAATGGCATCCTTAACATAAGCAAACATATAAAACAGAGGTATTTCTCTAAGAGAAACACTTATTTTATTCCTATATTCAATGATATGCTTGGCTAGGCAATTGGATAGAATGTCTGCTCAATTTAGGATAGAGGAATTGACGTTTGCGTCAATTAAGGGAACCCAATCTCTTGAAAAATCTAGTACTATCAGGTTTGGAAAATATTCTACACAACATACCAGCGGAATAACAATAAGGATTGGGAATTTGTGCAATTGGGTACGTACCATGCTTGTCTTGTTTCAATTTCCCTTCATTGTCCTTCCATTCATGGATGAATTTGATAAGATCTGGATGTTTTTCTTTGAAAGTCTGCATATTGTTATTGTCGTATCTCTGCTGCAGGGTTGGTAAATGATACATTGCTACTAAATCCTCTACTTTGAAAGAACCTATAATCTCTCCTCTTGAATCCTTGAAAATTCTATCTTCAATGTTTAAGTGGTCAATTCCCACTTAACCATGTATGTATAAGGAAGAATATTTGGTCTCGCTTCTATTCTGTGAATATGCGAACATGCAACATCCAAAATGGTTGCATCAGAGGTCGAATTAGTGCCTGTAGTAGAAACTTTGTCTATTACTCTTGGTCCTTCATATTCAAAGAGTGTGTACATTTCCTCCCATGATGAACTACCATAGTCTTTGTTGTAGACAGTGTCTGAGAATAATGAAGACATATCTGCATCTTCTGTGGAAGATGTTTGAGAAATTTCCTTGCCTCTTTTTCTCATTTTGAACTTCTTCAACCAAATAATTGGTTTCCTGAGATCAGATCAAGTTTAGCATATAAAAAGTCTCATAAGAGTAAATCAATCATTTATTTCTAATGCACGCAAGAATATGTCAATCTATCAATCATCTTTCATAATTCCTAATTTAATACATCACATGGCCTCGCACGTAAGATCTATCAATCATTTTTAAAGCCATTAAGATCTTAAATTTCATTTGATATGACATAAGTTGTTTTCACACACTAAATTCATTTAATACGCATTTCGAAATTATTTCTTATAATATTTCGTTATACTTAATCTTTAAATGTTGTGAAATGCGATGTGCGCAAATCGCAGATCGCAACTTTTATAAGAAGTTTTGGATGTATATTATAAGTTGCGCGTAATGCGATATGCGAAAAACTTAAAGTGGACGCGGTCGCGAAAGATTTTATATTATCTAATTTATTTTTATGTCGGGTCCACGAGCATCACAACTTATACCATTTTCTTCTTATGGATTTGTTGATTATTTAAAATGCGATGCGAAAAAGGAAGGATGAAAAGATAATTTTGATATTTTTACAAGGTTTTTTTAATTATTCAGTTTAGAAAGGCTTCGAGCGCATTTCAAATTTTGCATATCTTATGTTTTACAATTCTTTTTTGGAATAATATATGTAAAATGCGATGCGATTTTTAAAGAAAAACAGAAATTTTATTTTCTAAGTTTTTTATTTCTTTTATTTTTTAGGAAATAAAAATAATTTCCTATTTTATTTTTAGAGGGCCTCTATTTATAAAAATAAATTGGGGGGTTGTTGTATAGCACAACACACCCTTGTGAGCATCACCCGATGCAATGAGTGTTAAGTGGACTATTAAAAATTCATGAGAAATTAGTCAGTTTCGACTACCTCTCATGGAAATGGTCATAGATGAATGACTTAATTAATGCAAGTTAATCCCAAAAAATGATATCTAATATAATGCATTGTGCGAAATTCCTCAATACCTATCTGATAACCTGGTCAGACAACATTAAATCTTGTGGAGTATTCAACAAGTTTGACTTTGTCGATTCATGGTGACATTTTAATTATATAGTTTTTATAATTAAAATATGTGTGTGTGTGTGTGCGTGTGGTTCAGCCAAGAAGAAAAAAAAATTGAAATATGAGAAAGGATAAACACGTGCCAAGATTAATGAATTACATATGCCAAAATGACGTATGCAACCTAAGGAAATTGTCAGCAACAAGCTTCGAGGAAAAATATTTTTGAAGAGAGGGGAAATGTTATGAATATATTTTGTATAAAATAAAAGTAAATACAATTAAATGAAAATATTAAATAATCAAAATAATGATTATTTTAATAGTTATTAGTTAAATGAAAAGGCATGTCTAAAAAGACATGCCCGGTGATGAAGGGACACCTGCCTAGTTATATAAAGCAAGAGCTCATTGTAATATTCATATCCTTGTACATTCAATTAATATAAATATCACTTACAATACAATTTTGTAATTTACATTTAAAAGCACAAGAACTCTGAGTTTTATTTCTTCAAAATACCTCTATTCTCAATTTCCTTTCCTTCTAAGAAAAAAAACTATGAAAATATCCTAGAAATTAAGTGCCATTATTCTAAATGCTTTTAACCATTAGACCCATAATACAAACTAAAATAATTATCTATATATTTAGGTTAAAAAATACACACCTCATGTTGGATGTTTTCCTTTAAAGTGCCCATAAATAGGTCTAGCAAGTTATCTCTAAAATATTCTTCACTCTGAGAGTCAACTTTCAAAATTGTTGAATGTGCTTTATAATAGGACCTTTTCGGCGAATATTTACTAATTGACTAAAGAATGTGTTTCTCTTAATATCCCCATAATTTTTTATCAATTCCTCTGTAAAAATGGACCAAGATATAATAAAATCATTTTTTCCTTCACAAATCCATTGATACCATACATGTTGGTATTGTTCTAAAAACGTGGATGCAATATTTACCTTTTGGAGGGATGCAACTTAGTGTATATGAAAGTATCAATTCACCTGAAATATCCATGTTATAGAATCATTACCATCAAATTTACTCATATCAATATTTGGAATGTAGTGGTTATTTTGTGTTGACTTGAAGCCGTGATGATGTGGATCTTGGATTAAAAATTCATGAGTATGGTTATGTGATTCAACATTTTTTCTCTACAATCATGATAGCGTAATCCCCATATGAGATTGATTCTCAACAACATGTTTCTCATTTTTTTCATGATATCCTTGGATCTCCACATCTCTTTTAAGAATCCTTTTAAAGATAGAAATCATGTATTTTTGTATTTCTTCCTCATTTTATGTAGAAAATATAATAAATGGATTCAATCTGATCTTGTCAAGTACTAAAACAAAATATTGAATCCTTCTACAATTTGCAGAAACAAAACATGTTCGCACAATCACATAACAAGTAAGAGAAGGAGACAATCAATCACACAACACAAGATGTATCTGAGGAAAGCACGATGCCTAAAACCCTACTATTTGTATACTGTATAAATTCAATACCATGAAACAATATTTTTTTTTATCTCTCATAGAAATTCCTGCACTCTGCCAAATGTCTCACTCTAATGTAGGAAAAATCAGTTAATTACATAACCAATTCTTAGCCTCTACTCAACCTACCTTGCTCACGCATTCTTGGAGGAATTTTTGCCCTATTAAATGGGAAATTCCCTTGAATTAATTGCACAATACATCCTTTACCTCCACATGACTCTTTAACTGACCTGTACAATTTTCTAATTATACAACTGATAGTTATCATCCCTTTAACCTCAGTCTCAACTGAGCGTTCCTTAGAACTGACATGCAAAAAATATTTATAGTGAATTATCAGTTAACTATTTGATCTCTACTTGTGAATTAAATCATATTTAATTCAGTGGACCTATCACTAGCTCATCTCTCAGTTAGAACTAGTTAAACTAATTTTAACTCAATTAGTTGAGTTAACTAATCACAACTCACAAATAATTGTAATTTCTCCCCCTTAAATCATGGGACAACTTCACATGGATCCTATCTGACATTCAGCTCGAATTTCATAAGCTAAGTCGGTCTTTCTAACTTAGTTAACTACTATAAGTTGTCATGAGATGAAATTATAATTTCTCTTCCAATTTTCTTAAGGGAAAATCAAATCATAAGCTCCCTTAGGGTGACATTTCAACAGTCCCTCTCAACAAGAAGGAATTATCTTCTACCCCAATCCTGCCTCTGTGGAATTCAAATTTTCTTCTTATTAGTGCCTTCGTCAATATGTTTCCATCCTCCTCCTCTGCAATAATGTACTCTAATGAAATAATCTTCCTCTGAACAAAATATCTGAGATGTGATACTGGATATCAATATCCTTGGACCTGTCATGGAATACTGGATTAACCTAGAGTTTGATGCAATTCTGGTTATCAAAATGTATCACCACTGGATCCATCTATTTACCAAAAAAACCAACAAGTATCTTCCTCATCCAGATGGCCTCACATCCTGCCTGGTTGGCCACCATGTACTCTACCTCTGCTGAACTAAGTGCAACTGATCTATGTTTCCTGTTGTACCAAGAAACTGTTGTTGATCCTATGTTGAATATTCCTCCTTATGTGCTCTTCCTATTGGATGGACTCCCTGCCCAATCTACATTGGTTAATCCTTGAAGCTTCACTCCCTCTGTCTGTTTGTACCAAAATCCATACCTTGTAGTGCCTCTGAGATATCTCAACACATGCTTCCCTGCCTTCCAAAAGGTCTTGGTAGGCTTAACCATAGCTTGGCTTAGTTGGTTAACTACGTAGCATATGTCAGGTTGTGTGTTCACCAAATACATGACAAGCTACATGTAAATAGTAGCATCCACTACTTCGCCTAAAGTAGCATCCTCCTTCCTCTAGTTTCCTACTAGAGGAGTCTCCATGGGTTTGTTTCCCTCCATGTGAAACTTCCTCAAATTTTCCTTGGCATAATTTCCCTAAGATACAAATAGATCCCTATCTCTTTGACATATCTCCAATCCAAGAAAACAATGTAAGAGCCCCATGTCTTTCATCTTAAATTATCTTGCAAGATCCTGATTCCAAGACTTTATGAGCTTCTCATCACCTGTCAGTATCAAAATCTTACCATCAACCACAATATGATATAGGTTCGCATCTTCTTCACTCTTGGTGAAGCCTAACCTAGTGAAATAGTTTTCGATCCTGGTGTACCAAGCACGAGGTGCTTGCTTCAGTCCATATAGTTCTCTCTTGAGTCTGCACACATGTGAATTCCTGTCTAAGGTCTCAAAACATTTTGGCCCCTCAATATAAACTTCTTCATCAATAACTCCATTGAGGAAGGTTATATTTACTTCCATTTGATGTATCTACCATCCCATTTTTATTGAGAGCGCAAGGATGGATCTAATAGATGAGTACCTTGCGACTGGTGAAAAAGTCTTATCATAGTCGATCCCCTCCTCCTAAGAGAACCCTATGGCCAAAAATCTAGCCTTTTGTTTCTTTACACTCCCATTTGATTCTTTCTTCACCTTGTAGACCTACCTGGATCCTACAACTAACTTCCCCACTGGTCTTGGGACAACTTCCCATGTTTTGATAGATTCATACTCCTCAACCATGAAATCAACCCACACTGGATGTTGCACTACTTCCTCAAAAGAGGATGGTTCTATCTCAAGACCTTCACCCATAAGAGCCATGTATCTAGTGTACCGCTCTGGGGACCTTCTCTTCTTGTGCTATAATGTGAGTGTTCCCACATTCTCTCTTACATCTAGCAATAATATGTCAGCCTCTCTAGTGCACTTCTTTTTATCTATGTTGAATGGATCTGCATGAGTGTTTTCTACCACTCTCTAATCCTCTTCTTTTGTCTTCTTCACATTATGAGCTTCATCCTTTGGAGCCAAGAGCCCATCAACTTCATGCAACTCAAGCTCCCTCTCAACGGAAGGTCGCATGGATTTATCTTCATTGAATTTCACATCTCTTCCAACCATTGGCATCCTGTGTGCTGGAAAGTATACCCTATAGTTGTGAGATGTATCAGTGTGCCCCACAAATATCCCCAACTCTATTGTTGGCTCTAGCTTCTTCCTGACATTTTTGGTCACATGGAAATAAACAAATGAACTAAAAAATTTAAATATGACACATCCGGTTTGTTACCTGAAAATTCCTCCTTTGGTTTATTCATCTGAAGTACCTGATGAGGAATTCTATTGTGCACAAATATTGTTGTATTTCATGCTTCTGCCCACAGGTGCAATGGTAGGCCATGATCATGCAATGTAGCTCATCCTGTTCCCAAAATATTTATGTTCTTCCTTTCTGAAATCCCATTATGTTGTGGGGTATGAGGTGCAATCAATTCTCTTCAAATTCCCTCTGAGGCACAAAATTTCTTAAATTCATTATATATGTATTCTCCACCATTGTCACTCCTCAAAGCCTTTGCCTTCTTCCCTGTATCTTTCTCGACAAGTGCCTTGAACTCAAAAAACTTGGAGAACGTCTAATCATTCTTCTGCATGAATAAAATGAAACACTTTCTTGAAAAATTCATCAACAAAAATCACATAATACTTGTGTTTTTTTGTCAAAGCTATTGAGAATGGTCCACACATGTCTGAATGAACTATCTCAAGGATCGCCTTGGCTCGTCTTTCCTTATCATGAAAGTGGGCTTTGGTATACTTCCCCAATGTACACCATTTTCATGTATCTATATTTTCAAGTGACCCCTTTGGAAGTCATGTAGAAATATGTTGCATGATCCTCAAAGCGTTGTGGTGTAGATGGCCCAACCTCTTATGCCATAACTCATAAATGTCTTAGCTCTCCACTATCTCTGCTTTAGTGCTCAGTGTTGCGCAGTCTTCTACATCTAGTTTGTAGAGATTATCTACTTGAATCCCAATATTTTTACCTGTCTTGTGTCTTTGTGACGAAGGAATGTCTTTCCTTCACTGAAGATCACATAATAGCCATGATCTTCCAACATAGTAATAGAAACAAAATTATTCTTTAAACTAGGAACATACATGAAATATTTTAATGTGAATGGATTACCTGACTCCCTATGAAAGGTAACTATATCAACACCAGTGGTGTTATACTTTTGTTGTCACCCATCTCGATGTGCATCTGGATATCCTACTCCTCCAAGCTACTGAAGAATTATTTTTTGTCGGACATATGGAATGAATCTCATCTATCCAAGTACCACACAGAACCCATCATCGATGACACCATGCATGTGATGAGAGTGAATTCCAACTCGAACTCTAAAGCCAATGCTTCACCTGCTACTCCTTGTGAGGCCTTCTTGTTGTTCTTCTTTTGTGGATAATTTGTGGCATAGTGTCCATGCTCGTGATAGTTTAAAAATTTTACATTTGAAAAGTATCACTTCTTTCCTACCTTGTAGAAATTAGATTTGGAATGGTACACCTTCCCTTTTCCTTTATTTTCCTTTCCATCCAAGGCACAATTCTCCTCATCATCAATCTTTGATGAGGATCCATCACTAGTGCTCCGTCAAATGTCTTCTTGTCCCAGATCAAACCATAGTCGCTCCTAATCCAGTAGCTTCTCCATCCCATTAATAGAGTCCTTGTAGCTATGCCAGCTCTTGGGAAGGCTTAGAAGAGCTAGGCTTACCAAATAATATGAGGCAGAAATTATACCAACACTTCCAATCTCATCTCGAAACAGAGTGAACTTCATCAAAAAAATTTGGATTGTGTCATCCTTCTCCATTTTGATCTTCCTAAGCTTTTCTTTCAGTGCCAGCTTCCTGTGGTCATTGTTATTCTAATACATATCTTTCAAGTCCTTCCACATAGCATATGGAGTTTCCTTCTCATGGAGACTCAATACAATATGATCTCAAACTCCCTCTAACAAGATCCTTCTCGCCTTTACTACATTATTCTTCCATGAATCAAGAAGTTGAGCATCTACTAATGCAGTCTAAGGGATATCAGTATCTATGAAATCCTTCAATTTGCTATCCTCGAGAAATGCCTCCATAATTTCCTTCCATTATATGTAATTTGAATTTCCCTCGAGTGCTTATTCGAGTCTCAAGCCATTAAAATACATTTTGATCTTCTCCTGGATCCTGAAGAATAAATATACAAATTCGAACGTGATCAAAACAAAATTTGTTTTTAGATATCATTTTTGGGATTCAACTGCGTTAATTTAGTCATTCATCTATAACCATTTCCATGATAGGTATTTGTAACTGACTAATTTCTCATGATTTTTGAATAGTCCACTAAGCACTCATTGCATCGAGTGATGCTCACAGGGGTGAATAAGTGGGATTGAAACTAGTGAAATGAATCACATAGCGTAAATCATCACTTCTGGGGCTTGCACATGGTAACCAAGACTTCCAGGGAGGTCACCCATCCCAGAACACCTTTGGCTCAAGTGCGCTTAAATGTGGATTTTTCCTTATAATCAAGCTCACTTAGCTTGCTATCCCATTTGCAAAACCTTAACAAGTATTCTGCCTCATCAACCATTCAAGTATAGCTCCCTTTACTCATTGTATTTAAGTATGAGGGGTTTCCAAAGTGGATTATATTATATATCATTTTTGGGATTCAACTGCGTTAAGTAAGTCATTCATCTATGACCATTTCAATGAGAGGTAGTCATAACTAAATAATTTCTCATGATTTTTGAATAGTCCACAAGGGGTGAAGAAGTGGCATTGAAACTAGTGAAATGAATCACATAGCGTAAATCATCACTTTCAAGGCTTACACTCAGTAAATAGGACTTCCAAGGAGGTCACCCATCCCAAAATGATATCTAATATAATGCACTGCAGAAACCCCTGGTACTTAAACTTTGTTCTTCTCTTCTTATTGTGATTCATGGCACTCTGATACCATGTAAAAAAATCTAACAATGAGATCCAATATACAATTTTTAAAAACAAAACATGATTATATAATTTTCAGAAACAAAACATGATCTCACAATCACATAACAAGTAAGAGAAACAAACAAAAAATTTCACAACACAAGATGTATCTGGGGAAAGCACATTTCCTAAAACCCCATTATTTGTATATTGTATAAATTTAATACCATGAAACAATACAATGCTTCCTCTCTCAGATAAATCCATGCACTCTTCCAACTATCTCAGTATTATCTAGAAAAAATTAGTCATTTACTTAACCAATTCTTAGCCTGTTCTTAGCCTTCCTTGCTCACGCATTCTTGGAGGAATTTCCACCCTATTAAATATAGAATTCCCTTGAATTAATTGTGCAATGCATCCTTGGCCTCCACATGACTCTATAACTGACTTGTACAATTTTCTAATTATACAACTGATAGTTATCATCCCTTTAACCTCAATCTCAACTAGGCCTCCCTTAGAACTGACATGCAACAACTATTTATATTGAATTATCAGTTAACTGATTGATCACTACTTGTGAATTAAATCATATTTAATTCACTAGACCTATCACTAGCTCATCTCTCAGTTAGAACTATTTAAACTGATTTTAACTCAATTAATTGAGTTAAATAATGACAAGTCACAAATAACTGTAACTGGTCCCCCTTAAATCACGGGACAACTCCGCATGCATCCTATATAACCCTCAAATCGAATTTCCTAAGCTAACTTATTTTTTTTTGACTTAGTTAACTAATACAAGTTGTCATGAGATGAAATTATAATTTTTCTTCCAATTTAATTAAGGTAAAATTAAATTAGAAGCCCCTTTGGGCTTCCATTTCAACATTTTCATTCATCATCAATTAGATTCCCTCTATCTTCTTTTCTATTCCTTCCTTGTTTTCATTCATCTTCTTTTTTATTTCTTCCTTATTTTCATTCATCTTCTTTTCCATTTATCTTTTAAGTTTTCGTTGAGAACCTAAGAAATCCACCTTTTTCAACATACTACAATCCATTTCATTAACTTTCTTCTCTAATTCATATAGCCTAAATTTTAGTTTCAATTTATTCATGGGCAAAGGATGGGCCTTCAGTAGATTTAATTGGTGTAGTAGCTTTCTTTGGAGGCATGTTCGAAAATAATAATAGCCTTCCTCTTTGTTACAACAAAAAATGGGCTCTTCTAGTGAATAGTTAAGTAACTAGTAATTCACACACCTTATTTTCTAGAATATCAAAATGGATGATGATTTATTGATATATCTCTAAGATTTAAATCCTTCTATATTTTAATTTATTCTACAATGCTATGATCTATAGCTTCTGCAATTCCATAGGTGTGAACTAAATATGATGTGCAAATTGAAAGTTAGAGTAACTTTCTCAAAACATGATTTTTTTGGGCTCTTCCCACGAGAAACTTGTATAATGTGCAATGTGTGCAAATCTTAAAATATAATTCTAGAACTTGTACCTAACTTACTTTTATAAATCTCCTAAAATTACTAAATATTTCATAGTATGAAAAATTCCAAACAATAAGATGTAGCAAAAATACCAGGTTGACTTGTTTAAAATTTATTTCACGATTGTTCACAAACCCTAACTTCCATAGGGTATACCTCCCAAAGTGTAGTGAACCAAATTATAAAAATTTTACCAGATATTCCCTGATATTTCTTCTTAATATGGTTCAAGTTTCACTTTATGAATCCTTTAAAAAAAAAAATTGTAGGAAAATTTCCAAATATCCTAGGTTCATACAGAAACCCTAAGTTCATTGGAGCATATATCTGAAAACATAGTGAACCAAGATAAGTAACTTGGATCATGTATTCAACACAATTTTCACTCAATGTGGTAAAATTTTCATGGTCAGAGGCCTCACAGAAAATATTTATAGAGAAAATTATGAACTTTCCAATTTGAGACAGAATTTAGGACCCTTCAGAAACCCTAACTTCCTTGGACCATATCCCTAAAAATATAGCAAACCAGGATTTGAAACTTGAACCAAATATTACTTTGGATGACTTTTAAATAATATCCACGTTTCACCCTTTGAAACCACACATAAAAAAAGGTATAGCGAAAATGACATAATGACCTGTTTCAAGCAAAAAAACCTTAGGATCAAGGGCTCCAATACCAAATGCTATGATCCTTGCACCTTAAAAATGATAAGAAACCAATAATTATAGTACACTTCGAGGGGTAAATCTCCTTATACAATGAACAAGGTAATATTTTATTATTCTCGGACCACGAGGAGTTCTAGCCTACATAATAATATAACAATAGAAATGTAATCACTCAATATTGAGGGCTTAATAATTTGTTTTTGGGATAACATGGGGTTTATATAGGGATTAATGTTACATATAGTATTAGAGTATAAGGTTTAACCCTTGATCACATAGGCCTTCCCAATTAGATTAGATCATTAAAAAAAATATGAAATTAGAGATATGAAAGATAGCTTTGGAATTGTAGATCTAAAGGTTATATTTAGGATAAATAGGTTTAAATTTCTAAAATAAGGATGGAAATGAACATCCAATGCACTTATTTTTCATTCTTAGTGTTAAATTGTTTCTTGCATACTTCTAACTATTACTTTTTCTTTTCTTTTTTTAATTAAGAAAACACACACACACACACACACACACATATATATGAACCACTTTCCTTTTCCAAGACTAGAAATACTACCAACATTATCTATATAATTTTATAGATCTACATCTTAGAATTATTGAAACTATTATCCATCATTTCAAGAAGATATTTTGTATTTTGAATTCTTAGACAGATGCTCCTAGGGTCTAATCAAATACAAATAACTAGGATAAACTTGTGGTCCATTTAGATCTAGATTGCAGGTCTAGGAATAGTTTTAGCAAATCTGGATTTTGTATCAAGGCCATTTCCTACTCTAGTAATCACCACAAACTATCAGGATGAAACCTATGTAAGATAGTCAAATCGTGATCTACTTGAGGTACAAACCTAATTGTTGAAATATTACATAGTTGTGATTCATGAGTTCTGGAGACATATCTTCACAATCATCTAAAGGACACTCCTTGTGAACAATATTCATGTTGATTTAATGGGTATTATTTTTCTGAACCCTTTCATAATTGTTTGAAGATAGATATTTTAGGTAAAATAATATTGGAAAAGTGTTTTTAGAGGATAAAAATTATCAAATAACGAGTCAAGGTTTAAAATAATTAACAAATAGTTAATGGATTTTAGTAAATATGTATTTGGGGGAAGGTGGGAAAATCAAAATCATGAACCATACTTTATATACAATATTTATCATGACTTTTTCCAACAAAATTCAATATTGATTCTAATATTTATTTTGATAATGTGGTGTAAAAGTGTGCTGTTGACAAACCTTGTCTTTAATATACTTGTATATAGAAAACGTAGATCTATCACTAAGACTGTCAAATCATTGAACATATTTGATAGAAAGAATGCGCCACAACTCATTTTTCTATCAAATTATTGTGGGGGAATAAGTGTGTTTTGTGATGAGGCATATGTTCAAAAGAAAAGGGCATACAAAAAGGGAAGATATACCACTGAGACAAGTTTTTCAAATTTAGTAATACCAAGTCTTGATGGAATCTTAGGCCATGTTTGCATCACAATATGGATAACATTACATAATTATATGGTCGACTGACTAAGAGCCAAAATAGTGGTGACTTGTTTATGTAGTTACTAATATGTATTGATGTACATTTATACTCACTTAAACAAATCCAACATATATAATCTCCAACATTACCATGTAATAGACCATTGGAAGCTAGAATTATAAAGCAAAATCTAGTAACCCCTTTATTCTCTTTACTATGCATGCATATTACTCTCATTATTAATCCAAAATTATTTATGTCCTAGAAATTTCAATGATATATGTTGATGCTTTAATTGAATATTTCTAAAATTTCCTTTTTTCATGTCAATTAATTACATATATGCCTCATATTGTGATTTAAAATACCCATGTTTTATACATTTTCCATGTAAATGGTCTAGGGTTAGTGAATTTTTACCATGAAATTGTTCTTTAAGACTCTCATTCCTATGAAACTTAGTAAGAATAACCAAGAAATAAGATGCCACATGCAACTATGAAGAAAATCATTCCAAATTATAATTTCAACAAATTGAATAGTCATTATCCTCCTAAATAGATGTTACATTATTATAAGACATGTCCAATTACACCAACCTAGATAAATAAATTCATTATATAGGTTTTTTTTACCTCTCATGTTTCTCTGCAAAAAATCCTCAAAGTGTCACAAGATACAGATGATGTAAATTTTCTAAAAGTTTTGTCTCCATATAGAAATCCTCATCCCTTAATGATAGACTTTGTTCATTCACTTCACTACATCAATAAAGCTATTTTTCAAATTGAGCTTTATTAACATTTTGAAATCCTCCCGTGCTAATACTATATAGTAACCATTGATTTCCCTCTAAATCTCCTTGTAGTTAAACCACCTAAACATGGGTGATGGAGAGACAAAAATTATGTTCAATAGTCCATTATGTCATTTAATTATAGATGGTTTTAGTACAATAACTATTACAAAGTTAGACATTCAAAACAACCTTTTCTCCATCACATGTGTTGCATTATAAATTTCAAGGATCTATTGCTTTATGATCTAGTGTTTGATTATATCACCATACAAATAGAGACAAGAATAATAAGACACAAGATATCCCAATCCCATATGATAATAAAGAAGCATGCAATCAATTTTACACTATGAGGAAGATAAATGGCACATTTCCTCCTCATAGATTCAGAATGGATCTTGAGTTCATAGCAGAATTAGAATGATCCACTCAAGCGATCTACTTGATCTACACTCAATCTCAGCACCTGCACACAATAACAAATTCTCAAGGACAACAAAAGATATTCCTTGGAAGATCTTTAGATTATCAATGATATAAACCAATCACAAGATCTATTGAAAACATAATTATGTAAGGGAGAGAACATAGATCTTCATTAATCACATGAAATAATACAACACTATATACCTTCACTTCCACATTTCCTCTCCATGATATGATTGAGTTTCCCCACTATAACCAAAATATGAGCATGAAGAGAACTCATATAATATTAAGACCTCACACGCTCTCTATCTAGAATCCAAATGGCAGCATAGGATAAAGATCTCAAATCTCCAAAAGACTCGCTCTCCAAAAACTAGCCCGACCCTCTCAAATGATCTAGTATAAATAGGTAAAAGAGACGTCCTGGGAGGATGAATATGGACACTCAACATGATGAGAAGTTATAAATATTCTAGTTGATAAGTCCTAGCCAGCTCAAATATATGAGAAATAAAATTGATCTCCTGGGGACTGAGTCATTTTAGAACATTCCCTTGGCTGCAAGCACATAAAAGGCAAAAAAGGGCCCTAACCGCAAGCTCAAGAGGACCTCACAGTGGCTATAGGGTTTTGGCCATAGGCACAGGATTGACTTCCTGTGGCTAAGGGTAAAATTGGCTCAAAATTTCACCTCATTTCAGGAAAAATTCATCTAACCATGAGGGATAAGGGCCAGTGATCCAAGGGTGGAAAAATAGGTTGATAATAGATTCCCCCTAATGTATGAGGTCAGAATGAGAATTTTATGGCTGAAATACATTATGATAAAACTCATAGGCTGAAATGGTAGTGGGGAAACAAAGCCAAGGATTAATATTGGAAGATAATGGAGCTAAAGTATCAATTGTGCTAATAACATCCCTGAGGTGAGCATTCCCATGCTCGCTCATAAGAGAATACTGAACATGTCCGCCAAAACATACACTGTGGGTCCATGACATAAAGTGCTATAACATGGCCACGACAGACATACAAAATCGATCCATGTGACTCAATGAAAAGAGTATAGCTACTAAGAAATACAATGGTGGATCTATGTCACAGTATACATTAGTAGGACTATAAACGCATGACAGACAAAGAAGTGTCCCAGATAGCCCTCCAAGTACAAAATTTATACATAACTCCAACACAACCTGGGAAGGGTGGCATATAAGAGTGAGATGTCCCTAACCCAGGGTCTTTGACATAACCTCGATGGTATGAATCTACACATGAAAATAGATGAGTTGAAGTCGAGAAAGGTAGAAACCACCTGATTACCAGACAATGAGGTAAACCAATAACAGATGCGAGGGAATCCACAAATGAGGAAAATGGGCCCCAAGGTACCTAGTACATTCCACTTAGTGTGAATAAATGAGTTTACATCGAACATCTATGAACTCGACCAATCAGTAGAAAATGATGTAAACCCATTATCGGTTGCAAGGAAACCTACAACTGAGGTGTGCAAGATCCAAGGTATTATTGGTTCCTATATCAAGCTCCTCGATAATGAGTTGTATTGGCTTGCGAGGTCCTAACCCAGGTTCAAAGTTAAGCTTAACTAGCAAAACCCTCTTCCTATTGGCTCTTTTAGTAGTGACCTACTTGCGTAGGTCAAAGTCTCACCTGAAGCAGAATAGGGGGGTGCTGGAACCAGGTTTCCACACACCAAGAGAAAATTAAATGATGTGGGTGTCTTCAGATCAAAATAATAGTGGACTGGACTTTGCAACAGAAACCCTAACCAGAAATATCTAGGTCAGTTTTTGTAGGCTATCCATTGCGTTCATAGATAAAGGCCTCGAAATCCCTTCGACAGTCTTATTAAAGAGACATTTAGGTCTTAGAGTAATAGATATATGCATTCAACATTAATATCAAACAGTACAACTGGTACGCAGCAGATACAAACATAAATCATCAGAAAAAAGATTACATAAACATATCACTGATGCATTTCATACTAATAGTTATCTAAAACACTTCCTTATTCATTAACAGTCGTAAAAACCTTTACACTTCTTCAGATTCACCCACACACACAACCAACGGGGTCCACACACAACCAGATTAAGGTCTCTGTGCACACAACTAGTAGGAGCCTTTCAGATACATACACTTAGAGAATCTCTTTCACAGTTCAGAATATATCATAATCTCATAAAAAATTACCAAAAAATTGTTCTATCTGACTCGATCTAGACTTCTATTTATATCTTATCCCTCACTCATCTAAGGTACGCAAACTGTGGTTTGCGACTCCTAGTTTTACCCTTTAGCCCATTACAACTCATGAAGGGGTTTTCACTCACCCCAAAGCCCCTTGATCTGTGAATTTCTTAGCACGCGCGACTCAAAACTAAAAAAATACTTATTACTTTACTAAAAATTACGGTCCTAAGGGACCCTACTCCAATATTCCCCCAACGCAATCTTGTGACTCATCCCGAGTCACAAAGGTGCTGGGGTCTTAATATTTGTCTTCAATTCCTTGATGGTGGCCATGAAGGGCGCAAGGACACTCGCGCTCTGATCATCTGCACTCTACGGTGTGTCCACTAAGTTTTTAGAAGTTAGCGCTTCTACGGTGAGATTGATGCTCTCATAGGTATGGTTCAGTTTTTTCATAGCATCATCCAGGTCTTGAGATAGCTTCATTTCTTCATCTACCCATTGCTTCATATGGTCTATCACAATGTGCTTATTTATTCATATGTCCTCAACTTCATCGTGCAAGATATGACTTGCCTGCAACTGGGCCATCCGCTGAGGAGGTACAAACATATGCAGTGCCTCCTGAAGATCATCAAACGGTTGCTCCTTCATGCGCAATTCCTGTGAAATATTTCTGACTAGGGGTTATGTCTACAGGGATGTCCACAGGCGCATAGTTGCTTCCAGTAGCTTGGTTCCCTTGTCAACTATTATGGAAATACTCGTTGAATCTTCTTTGACTAATTCTGCTCGTTACGTGCACACTTCTGGCGGAGTTTCTGGTTGGCGCTTAGCCTGCAACTCCACGATTTTCTGCTCAAAATATGCCTCAACTGCCTACACTTTTGATATGGAGGCCTTCAACGCTACTATGAGACTTTCAGATTTAGCATGTGGCATGGTTGAAGTAGGAATGGCGACCTCTAGCAAGTCACCACAAAGTCTATCGATCAAAGTTTACAATTCTACTCATTGTGCTATTGTTGCCTGCTGCGATGTCTGAGCCTGGAGAGACACTTTTATTTTTTCCGTGACCTTCAACTTAGCTTTAGTCAGTTGTTGGTGCATGTGCACCTCCCCGCATTGTAACTCGTTTGTAATGATTTTTTGTATGGCATGTAACTTGCCACTGGATAGCCTTGACAAATCTATTCCAACTTATGGGCAGGTTTGAACCTACGAGAGCAATGAAGGTTGATCCATCATGACTGCTACTCCAGGGAAGGGGCAGATCCTGCTCTCTAATGTGTTGAGGATCAGAATGGTTCTCGCACTCACTTGAATCAGCCTCTCTTTATTCAATCTCGCCTAAATGTTATATGTCTTTAGCTGCAACACCTGCAATCCTGACTACAATGATTCCACTGTGACCTTGGACTGCCCCTCCAACGTAGTCCACCTATCCTCAGAGGTCGAGGCGATCACATCTACTATTTTTTCAAGATCTTCCTCAGTTAGTGTAGCATCCTTTGTTCCTCCTACCTTTGAGCCTTTCCTCTTCTTGCATGGGCCCTTGCAGGTTTCTACACCGTGCTTAGTACCTCTACGAGAATTAGCTTCGGTGCCATCGACAACATATGTTCCTCCAAGGTCTAACTCAACTTCTTCTTCGGGTTCCTTCTCATGTTCCACTTCCTTCTTAGCTTTCGTTTCTTCTTCTTTTTCTGCTTCTCTGTCCTTTTTTGCCTCTTTTCTAGACATGGAGGCTGTGATGATCATAGCAGATTCTAGCCTAGTCTTCCATGCTTCAGGCTAGGTCTCAATGACTTGGTCGATTTCAACCTCCCTGAACATGTATGGTAGGTTATACCAAACTAGGTCCTTTCACAACCGGATCTGTACATAGTGCATTGTCACCTGGAAGTCTGCAATAGCTATTTACTTCTCACAAGTAGCCGAGGACAACCATAGATGCAAGTGGATTGTTGTAGCCAACTCACCCTCGAATAATACCCAAAATATCTTGTTCTCCACCACGCACTTGGGATCTGAAGATTCCCATAAATTTATGTAGCGTGCTCCTTCGAAAACTCCAAATTATATCTCTAGGAGGACTGCACTCCCTGGCGTCTCCCACGTGACTAAGGCAATCAACAGAAGCAACCAAGAATAGTTTAACATCTTTCCTTCCTCCTGCACCTCGCGCATGTTCTCCTGGAACTCCTAACAGAGATATTGTGACTAATTATAGCTGACACCCTACTTGCACTATCCCACTAGCGTAATAACATGCGTAGGGACCACCTTAAGTTGGAATTTATGCATTAGTTTGCATCCCAAGACCAGGGTTCCAAGATATACTACTGGGTCGGCAATTTCTTATACTAGGAAATTGAACATGGGATGGGGCCCCTTCTTGGGCAAGCCGATGATCTGGTGGATCAACATGGTATCTATTGGGATTCTATTCGGATCCATAACCAACCATTGTGGATCACCACCACCAGCTGGCGCACACAGATGTTTGTGATGGTGTACCTTACAAAGTGGGGAATCCTCAACAAATTGAGAATTCCAACGTTACTTAGCCCACGTGCCCATGGTATGGGCTATACCTTCACAACACCCCCATAAAATACATGCTCCAGGTAATACTCAGGCACTAGCTCAGTGAGCGTCTCTTCATTCGCTAAATCATAGTTATAAAATTTGACCAAGGGGAGTTCTCCAAACATGTCCCCCTCCAAATTAACTTCCTCTAACACCTGCAGATACGCATGCACTATGTCCAAATCTTTCGGTGCCTTCACAGAGGGTCTGCGCGGCTTGAAATATTTTGAGAGACATGAGATGGGCTCAACGAAGATCACGACCTCCTCCATTGCGCTCATGGGTCTCTTGGTTGGGTCGTCTACAAGAGACCTATCCTTCGTCACCTGGCATAGGGATGTTAATTGTCAAGGTGACGTCCATGACTTGGAATATGACCCCTTGGTCATCTTTCCCTTTCCTGTAGTTGGTGTGGACATGACTTCTTGCACTTCTGGAATGACCTCATGGACATCATCAGAGCCAAGCTCGGTGGATGTTTTGAGCATCATAGAGTGATCTTCAGATGGTGCGCTCTCAGGGTTAGTGGCCCTCGTTCTTGGTTTGAAGATGAATTCAGGTTTTCTCATGTTGGATGCAGGGGTCTTACAGTATTCACAAAGAAATTCAAGGCGCAATATACTAAGAAAGAAAAGGAATAGAATATGACCTGCGCCCTTCCTTTTATAAGTGATCCAAGGTCAAAACGCTCAGAACTTCATTAAATGCATCTTACCCCCATAAAAATGGTCAAAAATCCCATAATATCTCCTTATTAAATGCAGAAAACTTTCTTCATTCAACGGTAAAATCACTTTTTCACCCAGATTAACTGTTCCAACGGTTAGTTTTTCCTGTTGCTCACTACCTCAGCACTCGTGTCACACCTATCTGTGCATGCCCTCTACACAATGTGCAAATAAGTGAATTCCCATTCTCCGACCATATAATCATTTGGTAGGCACAAGGTTATCCCTATAAGGATTCAGTCGGCTTTCATTGATATACCTGGGAAGAATTTCATCATGGAATATGGCCAAGCACACTGCAACTCCATTAGTGATATCTTTCATGATATATGGCCCTAGCCAGTGCTTCTTGAACTTTCTTAGGTGGCGGGCGAATTGACTGTCATATAACAAAACCAAATCTCCTTCTTTGAATCCCTTCTGTCGAATGTGTTTATCATTCTAGGCCTTTTCATGTGCCTTCTGCACTTGCTGATGAAAGTTAGCAATGAACCGATCCTCTTCTAAGGCACCCAATTGTGCTAGACATTCCTCCATGATGTCTGGCTCAGCCATGTTAGTGAATTATGTGATGTGCATACTTGGTACAATATATTCCATTGGCATGATTTCTTCTTGCCCATAAACCATCTTGAAAGGTACTTTCCTAGTCACATTCTTGCATGTGGTCCTATAAGCCCAAAACACAGAAGGTATGTGCACGTCCTAATCATTCTGATTTGCATTGCATTCATTGTGAGTGTATTCTCCAAGATTTTGTTGAAAGCTTCTACTACACCATTTTCCTAAGGGTGATAAGGAGTACTCTTCTGGTGATGTATCTGAAATTCCTCTTTCATAGATTCAATGGTTTCATTAACAAAGTGCGTACCCTTATCACTCATCAATATCTTTGGGAACCCAAACCTAGTCAGGATATTTTCAAAAATGAAGTGTGTAGCAGTATCTGCGGTGCAATCCTTGACTAGCTTAGCTTTTGCCCATTTGGTTACGTAATATGTGGCAGTTTTTAGGGTCCTATATTTCATAGGATATCAAGGTGACTAAGTTTATTCTATCTATAAAATTTATTTCACAAAATTATTTCCAATCTGAAAATAATTTTCAAAAAAAAAAATGAAACAACATAAAAAATCAAAAGAGGGTATATGTTATAAATAAAAAAGTATAAGATGTGAACCCCATCAAAAGGAAGAAAAACAATAAATTTTGAAAGTGTTGCACATCCAAATGCCACTACTCCTAGTTTAGCTTATTTATGAAAATAAATTGTGTACAACTTGTTTAAAATTCCACAATAGTTCAATAAAATTCAATCATATAGTTTAAGCATGATTGAATTAGGTATAAATTTCTTGTCAATAGGTAGTGAAAAATGATTTTCCAAATTGTTTAATCTTGAGATATTAATTAGTTAGGTAGAAAATAAAACTAGTTCAATAGTTTAATCTAAACCAAGGGAGATGTTGTAACATCATTTGTTTTTGATAAGTTAGCATAAGTAGTTGAATAATTTTCAAAATGATAAGGTAGGATATGGATGCAAAAGAATGAAAAAGTTGAAAGTGTTAGGAATATTATTATTCTTATAGGCATCCATGTCAATAAAATGTTAGGTGGTAAATTCTCTAAATAATGAAGGCAAAATAAAATGTTAGGTGTTAGATTCTCTAAACAAAGGAGGCAAAACAAAATGTTAGGGAAGCAAGAAATAAAAAGAAAAGCTTCATTATTTTTTAAAGGTTTTGATTGGTTGCTAGTCTAAATGTACCTATGGAAAAGTTATTTGTATGGTTGAAATTCTGATTATTAACTTATATCCTAAAGTTTTAAACCATAGCATATATCCCCCCATACTTTCATTTCATTCATTTCCCTTTATTTACATTTCCTTCCCCAATCATATATTTCCATACATTTCATTATAATCCTGCACATTTGAAATCACTTTTCCCATAGGCCAAATACAAAAAACCTTTGATTTTCATCTCCTACAAACCTTTCAAAGGACAATATATAATGAAGTGGGACCCATTTTACCCACCACACTTCCCTTCCATTTAATTTTCCTTTGAAAACATTCAACTTTACCTTTTCTTCCTTTTTCCACTATATATTCCACTTTACCTTTCGATATCGTTGTTTACTTTCGAGCGTTTCCTATTCCCCGATTGAAATTAAAGTGGGCCATCCCTCCACATCACCTTTTCTTTCCAACCATCCATCGTCGATCGCATATTATAAACCTTTTCCCATCGCAACTAAAATTTCAAACCTACGATTTCCGATTTGAGATTTATTGCATCGCATTTGTTTTAAATTACCTTTAAAGTGCATGCAATCTATTTTATTTAACTTGCGATGTGACGGCTAGCCCCACCATAGCATCCCTTCTCCCCCACTTCACAGTCATTTGTAATCATATCACACATCATATGAAACCTCATAAAACATTCGTCGATTTATAAACTCCACCGATTGTACTGGGTCCCTCTCCCCGCACTTATAACTAAAACTTAAAGTTTTCGATTTGCGGTGCAGTCTGTTCCCACTTTACCTCCCATGTCACTCCGCCCTCCCCACGCGTCACACTTCATAGGATTTAGATTTTATCTCCCTGCTTACAACTAAACTTTAAAATATGTGATTTTCGATGTAGTCTGCTCCCACCTGCCCTCTACCTCATGTTGTGAAACCAACTCCAAAAATAGAAGAAAAGAGATATCAATGCCTTATAAATAAGCCACTTCAAGGGAGAAACCTCCAATACATTACATGAATGAACAATTCTTGGATGATACAAATTACAAAACCTCCTTTCTATATATAGGATTCCATGGGGCCATAATGTAATCCTAGTGGAGCCACAATGTACTCCTAGCTGACCTAATAATAATAATGTAAGGGCACAATAATAATAATATGGGGGTTACAAGGGTACAAAAATGATAATAAGGGGGTTACACTAACAAAAATAAGGGAATATACTAGTAATATAGGGACTTAACATGCCCCTCTCCTTAAAAAAAGTGTTGTCCTCAATGCTTGATTATTTCTTGATGCTTCTCTATAAAATTCGCATTCTCCCATGTGGAAACTTCTGCAAGAAAGTTCTTCCACTTGCTGAGATACTCTGAAATTGATCATACTTGTCGAGTTCTTGTTTCTGTGACTGCTTCATAACTTCTTTCGATGTGATGTTGATATTCCTGATGTTGATTTTGATTCTACACCAAAGTTAGGTTATCCTTTGAGAGTTGGAGAACTTGTTATTGATGCTCAATGTGATCTTCCACTACTTTATCATCCATATTAGATTTCATTTCATCCTTAAAACCATAAAACTTAGCCTCCATTTCTGCTTTTAAACCATCTATGTCATCTTCGGTTTCTCTTCGTAAGATTGAAATTTTTTGCACTTGGTACCTTAATTTTGATATCTCATATTGCAATTCTTCCTCTCGATGTGTCTTAGTATAGATTTCTAAGGGCTTAATGGGTATGGAATTATTTTTTGGAGGAATTATAGAACCAAATGTTGATAAAAATTATTCAATAGGCCCTTGGAACCACTTCAAACTGATTTTTTTTTTTACACAAGACTTATGCAATTCAGAAAAAAATACACACCTTTTTCTTTCTTTTGAGGAGCTCGATATTGAAACTGAATTATCTCTGTTATTTCAGATATTCAATATCTACAATTTGGCACTGAGGTGGCCCTCTGAATCCTCTTTCGAATTCCATAGGACTAACTTGATTTGGATTCTTGAAGACAAAGTTGTGCCCAATCTCCTACAATGACCTAGTTATGGATTGGTTCAGTAGAGAAAACTTGTATGACATGCCACATGTCACTTCTTCGTCCTTCAACTTTGAAATTTACAGACAAGAAACTATAGTCCGTACTTCCAGTCGCTTTTTACAGAATTCCAATCCGATGCACAGAGAGAGAGTTATGAATATTTTCCCACGATCACCTCTTTGAGATGAAATTCAGGAGCCTGCAAAGGACCTAACTTCCACAGATCATATCACCAAAAATGTTGCGAACCAAGCTCTTAAATTTTGTGATGATGTTCCTCAGAATTTCAGCTTCGCACTCTCTAAATTTTAGCTTCTGAACCTTCGTAGAAAAGAAGTTATAGCGAAAATTCCACGATGACCTGTTTGGAGCAGCGAAACCCTAGAATCCAAAATCTTTGACACCAAATGTTGTGAAACCAGCTCCAAAAATAGAAGAAAAGAGATATCAATGCCTTAGAAATAAGCCACTTCAAGGGGCAACCTCCAATACATTATATGAATGAACAATTCTTGGATGATACAAATTACAAAATTTATTTTCTATATATAGGAGTCCATGGGGCCATAATGTAATCCTAGTAGGGCCACAATGTAATCCTATCCGACCTAACAATAATAATGTAAGGGCACAATAATAACAATATGGGGGTTATAGGGGTACAACAATAATAATAAGGGGGTTACACTAACAACAATAAGGGACTATACTAGTAATATAGGGACTTAATTACACCTCAACTCCCACTTCGCATCGCATCGCCGATAACATTCTTCATAAACTTAAACTCTAAATATTACGAAGTGCGCGGATGCAATGCAACTTCAAAATTGAAATTTAAAATATTTCAAGTGTGGTATATTGGTTTTTCATGTTGTTTTGTTTACAAAAAGGTTTTAACATGGCAAAAGGATTTTGGGTGATAAAAAGACAGAAAGGTCGAGTAGGGTAGCAAAAGGTGTTCAGCACTTCGTTCATACAATAGTTCATTTTCCAGCACAGCATTTAGTCTGCTACCACATGAAGAAATAGTGGTCCACGTCCTAACTGTCCCACTACATCAACACCTGCCTTTCACAACACATTCCACTGAAGCTATAATTTTGTAATAGTTAGAGTTTTTTAGTCCAAGTCTGTTAGAGACAGTATGATTGTAATTTTTTGTGTAAATACTTCAGTTTTGGAAGTATCAAAGGTTGATTGATTGAGATCAAAAATATTACTATCTTTTGGAGTACTGTAAGCTTTTCCAAAGAACTGGAGCATCAATAATAATCAGACCATTCACATGATTATTGTGGCTTAAATATTGTTGATGTGTTTCTTCTGTTATTTTTTTTCATTGTCATCATTCATTGTAATCATCTATATTCCAATTTTAAAGCAGAAAGCATGATAAATAGGATTTACTATTGAGTACCTTATTTTGGCTGCCTTTGCAATCATAATGTTTTCCACTGAAAACCAAACTAAATACTTCTTAATTTCTCTTTAGTTCTACTGAATTTATTCATATTTTTGTCATAATCCATTTATAATTCAAAAGATGTAGTAAATACTCCTAGCTTGCCCTGTGTTTACTTTGTGAAAATTTGATGCAACCATCCAATAATATTTTGACTCCATTTCCAAATAGATATTAATAAATTGAATAAAATCAATCTTCCAAAATCTAAAACAAACTCAAAACCCCAATTTCTATCATAACTAGCCTAAAAATTATCCAAACAAAGATAAATCTCCTCTCTGAAGATGGCATGGCTAGATCCTAGTTTCCAAAGTTGGTTTGATGTTGGCCTATGTGATTAGTTCTCACAATCTATAGAAAATTACAGAATTCTAACATAGTGGTGGCCATACTGGGGAAGAATTGAAATCAATCATAATTTCTTTCAAATTCAATCTCTGGTTAAATAATCATTTTATTAATTTTTCATATAGATTTATATATTTTTGATTTTTTGTAAATATAGTGTGAAATTTCAAATTCAAAAGATTTGTGTGAGTTACATTTTATAGTGTGTGTTTTGATTTTTAAAACTGGCTTCCAAGAGACCTTATACAAGATCCCATCCTGATCCCAAACCTCCCTGAAATAGTGGATGATCCTCAAAGGATTGGAAAAGGAGTTAAGGATACTTCACAGAAATCAGTCAAATAGATCAGTTCATCAGAAAGCCAGGGAAGTAATAATCCTCACCCTAGAGCACAATCGCTCCCTAATAATCTTGAAACCTTACAATATATATACTTTTACTTAAATTTTGAGCAAAGCATTTTTAGAAGCAAATCCCTAAATTGGGCAAATACATTAGTCATTGACCAATCGATTTTTCATCCAAATTCACCTAAAAGTCTACCTTCTTTAACAAAATATGATCAAGAATTTGTCCAGGATTTTAAGTTCCTCAAAGATATGGTATTAGACTTCACTTCATTAGTTACATATGCATATTTGATGCAGAAAATTCTATTGATTTTTGAAGATATGCATATGTAACTAATGAAGTGAAGTCTAATACCAAATCTTTGAGAAACTTAAAATCCTAAACAAATTCTTGATCATATTTTGTTAAAGAAGGTAGAATTTTAGGTGAATCTGGATGAAAAATTGATTACATCCCAAAAATTTCAACAATATCTATGAGTGTAGCCTCTTCTGAAAATTTTATTGTGTATCCTCTCATAAACACTCAAAGGCCTTCATCTCCATCACTTCATCCATCCTCTCCTTCACATATAGTTCATTCTTTACCACCTCATCTACCACCTATTAATCCACCACCTGTCAACCCTCCACCTCCAATCATCGTTGCACGTTATGCTCCCTTGGTTCTTCCTCAAACTGTAGGGGTTCTGCCCCAATATTATCAATCCAAAATACCATAGTTTGATAACACCCAACCCATTACTACTCAGCAGCATGTAGACATAATGAATGATTTCTTTGATCGATATGAGATTGATGTTGATGATATTATGATGAGGTTATTCATTCAAACCCTTGGAGGTGAGGTTAGGAAATAGTTTACAGCTTTACCATCTGCTTCCATCAATGATCCAGCAGTCCTACAATGTCAATTTCTAGATAGATCGCATGTAAAAAATAATGTAATATTCCCAAATTTTCACATGATATTTGGAATAATAGAGTTCTAAATAAAATTAATTAATTAAGTAAATAAAAGGGTGGAGGGACCCATAATCATAAAATATGAATAAGATCCACTTTTTATGTGTGTACGTCGATATTTCAGATCTAGATCTACATAGTGAAGTAGTAGAGCAACCACTTAATGTGAAAGGAGTGGAGATCATGTCTCATTAATGAGATAGATCATGGAGGTTGACATAGTCAACTAAGATCATGAGAAGAATAAAATAAAAGGTCAGTAAGCATTCATGATGAGATGATGGAGGAGTGGTGCATTTAATGCACACATGATGGAGAGGGTGATCATTACATTCACACATGATGGAGATCATGGACAGACAGCGTAGTCAACATGGAGATATATGTCCACATGTACAACGCAGTTATGAGGAGGGACAAGGCATGAGAAGGCTCATAATCTATATAAAGAAGATGAAGGCACAATGCAATATATGTTGAAGATTATTATTGATGTATGATCTCTTTAGATCTGGAATTTTCATGTGACATTCCATGATTTCTCTTGCTTTTTAGCTGATATTGCAAGTTTTTTTTAGCACTGGGTGTTCCTGGTTGGGAATCCCACCTCTTTCATTAAGTCGCTCTTGGAAGAGGATTGTACTTCATTCTACATCAAGCATTGGTGCCACATATCTTTTCCTACTTTTTGTAGAACATCCATATTCAGAAATTGTACATTTTTGAAGATCAGTTTGAGAGGAGGAGGTTGTCCCTCAATATTTCAGTTGAGGAACCAGTGAAGGATTCATCCTATCACCTTGAGCTTCAATATCAGCCTTCTATTGCTTCAGATCTATATCAAGCATCATGCCATATATTATTCATCTCCCAGCAGCAGCAATCCCTTGAGAAATTGTGTAGCCCATTCTTGTAGATCCAAGGGAGAAGGGAAGTTTCTAGCATTTCAGCTAGTAATCCAGTGGAGGACCAATCCTTCACATTGTATGAATTATTTCCATCATTCTTGAGCTTCATAGCCATATTTTTCAGCAGGTTAGAGAGCCTCCTTCCTTTACAACGTAGTTTTTATGATCAGTTGTGTAGCAGGAACTGCAACCTTCTTTGGAGGATTGAGGAGCCAGATCTTGAGCTTCTAGCTTGTGGATATAGAGAAGGGATCAGCCCTTCAAGCTTAGATTTGATCTTGTGACATATTTCAGCCATCTATTTGTTAGATCTATTTTTAGATCTTCATAACCCAGCAGTCAAAGGATCAAACTTAAGGAGGGTGATTTTCCAAAGTTTTAGATCTGGAAAATCCTTTCTGGGTTATATTGGGTATCCATCATAGAGCCCACATCTTGAACCTTGACATCATTAGAGCTCCAAATTTCTGTGGATCTACATTTTTATTTTCATCCTGCAGTCATATTTTCATATTTTGCTGAAGGGAAAATGCAGTATTTTCTTCTAGCATCTCTCCAGTTACGCAGTGCTAGTTGTAGCATGTTTGCAATGTGACTCTAGGCCATCTCTTTAGCTAGATCAACTCATCTTTTGTACATTGTGTAACTAAATGTTCTCCTATATAATAAAATGGCTCAGCTATTCTGTCTATATCTGTGTTGATCATAAACTTACATGTACATTTTCTGTGTTATATATATTGTGTTTGTGTATCAATGCATTATTCCATTTTGGGATATTACAGTGGTATAAGAGCATGATCTTTGGCTCAGCTTGTGGACATTTTGACAACATAAGAAAAGCATATAGTAGAGATATACTATGGAGGGATTAAGTTTTGCCTCATATTCCTTTAGATCTATGAAGGATCTCTCTAAGGAGATCAATGAAGCAAGAAGAGAAAGGAAAATCGAAACCTCAAGAAGGTTTCAAGATGAAGAAGATCCCATCACTTCTTTTCAACAACAAAGAAGACCGAAGAAGCAAAGAGCTTCACATTATTGCAATAGATCCACTTTCTTTGAGAAAGAGGACTGGTCTGAATATGATGAAGGCTTGTGGCATGAGATCCTAAGTGAATATATTTCTGAATACAAGTCACATCCTGGAGCATTGAAGGAGAATCTCTCTCTCCAATAGTTTCTACAACTCAAAGAAGAGAGGAGATCCAGAAGCAGCAATAAAAGAAAGAGGCATAGATTCTTCTTGCCCACTTTTGATGGATATTCCACAAGCACATTGAGGGCTTGGAGGGAAGAATTATTTACCTTATTTCTGCAATATCCTATATCAGAAAGAGAGGTTGTGGAGTTTGCAGCACTGCACCTAGAGGGTGAAGCAAGAAAATGGTGGTTCAGTCACTTGTCACACATGAAGGAGTCTTCTTATGTATATTTTATTCAAAGACTCAAGGAAATATATGGTAGAAAGAAACCAGATACATATCACATAATGACATCTCAAATCATCCAAGATATAGTGCATGAATATTCAAGAGAGGATGATCTCATTATCACTCAAGAGGAGGAGCCTCTACCATCACCAGCTGTAGATGTTCTTACATCAAGAGGAGGATCACTTGCATCTTTGCAAGATGGTCTTGAGTTCTTGACATTTGGAGCCCCATGCATGATTGTTGAGATGCATGAGGAGGAGGAGACAGATACCAACACGGGTACACTTGTAGAAGTGCAACCATCAGTCTTACCAGTAGTTGGGGAGACCTTTGCACCGGAAGAGGAAACTCTTGTATTCTTGCAAGATTTTTCTGTGTATCAGTTGATCCAAGGTATGCATCCACTTTCATCACATATTGTTTCAGTACCTCTTATTGAAACTTATGGGGAAATGCCATCAGGGCTATTGCATAACCAAGGGTTAAAACATCATGTTGATTTGGAACAACATTATATCACTCCACAAAGGATCCTCGATCTAATCAAGGAAGAAATGAAGAACCATCCTAGTTTTTCATGGGTAAACTACATTCAACCTCTTGAGTTGAAATGTGGAGTTTTAGAAAATGGGATGAGTATGATCCTATGTACAACGGCTGGCTATGAGTTTAGTAGTGTCCCTTGCTTTGAGACAACACATATATCACCTTGTAGATCTACATCGTTGTTAATAAGCAGCAGTGAGAAGGAGAGGACCCATTCCTCATGGGAGCAATCATATGGCAGCTTCATTAATGAAGCAATGGAGGAAAAGATGATAGATGGTAGACATCTTTAGATGAGAAACATTTTCTCCTTTCTAGATGGCACTTTCCCAATGATCATCTCACAGCTCAAAGAGAGACTTCTACCTATAGCTGATCCAGAACGTTATTTGTTTTGGAGGACCATTAATGAAAAGAAGGTCTCATGGAGAGATCTCATTGGACATGCACTTCGACATATCATGGGGTGAAAATTTTTTCATCAGTTTGAGGAGGTTGGTGTCCTACAATGGGAGGATACTAAGTATTTGTAGAATGAGATCCATCATCCACATTGGGATGAATGGTTGGTGATATGGAGCAGGGGTTTCCAAAGCACTTGCAGATCTATGATACAGGGTAGCAAGAAGCATGGCTACGCTGGTTGCTCTGTGGTGAGTATGGTTACCACTCAAAGAGTCATATTTTTCTAATTTATTCCTTACAAATCATTGGAAGAATGCAAAAGAAGGCATGGTTACTTTGGTTGTTGATGAGAGAGTTTGGAGATCTCATGATATATCTTATGTCCATGTATTTACTCTTGTTTGGGATATGTCTCATGTCTTTACATGTATTTCTGTTTGGGATGTATCTCATGTTCATGTATGTACTTGGGTTCGGGAGAAAGTATAACTATCACATGATGTGGCATAAAGGAGCTTGTTTGTATTATGTTGATGATACATCTCACATGTCCATTACTATATTGTTGCTCCATGACTTGCACCATGATAATGCAAGCAGGCAGCAAAAATCCTTGTTGCTATGGTTACTATTGGGACAGTATGGGCTGAATTCTTCCCATACATTGCATGACATTGTTGGAGTATGGAAATAGGGGGCCTTATAGCATTGGCTTTTGCTGGGTGATTATGGTCATTGTACTTGGTATAATGATGATGTGATGGGGCATCAATATGCCTTATTGAGGTGGCTTCTCTTGAGAGAATATGGCCAATACATTTGGTACAATGATGATGTGGTATGACAACAAGAGGCAGTGCTAAGATGGTTTCTTTTGAGAGATTATGGCTCTCATATTCTCATTGATATTGATTTAGCATGGCAACAAGAAGCATTTTTGCGATGGCTTCTTTTGAGAGAGTATAGCTCTCTCACTTATTTTCATGAAGATCTAGCATGGCAGCAGAAGGATTTGTTGCATTGGTTGTTATTAGGAGAATATGGTTTGACATTGTTTATGTTTTCCCATATGTCTCTGCTTCTTGTTTTTCACTATGATGATGTGATGTTTGATTCCTTTAAGGCCAACATGGCTAATGATGTGAGCATTGATAGATGCAATATACTCTATGTACCATGGGTTGGAGATATATTTCATGAGTTGGGAATTTCCACTTTGGGAATGAACCACTTCATATTATGTATCTCATGTACAGAGGAGAACCTTGGTCATCATATGGTTGCCACTTGGAGATTCATTGATGAGGAAGGGTATCTAAATTTTCAGTTGGAGGCCATTCTAGACATTCTAGAGAAGCAACTTTGGAGCTGGACATGCATAACACATTGTGGCAGGTGGGAAGACCTTCCACATGAGGATGCCATTTTGAGGGAGGATGTTTGTTGTAGCATCCACTTTTTTAGTTGCGTAAGGACAAGCAACATTTTTTCAGGGAGTACTATAATATTCCCAAATTTTCACTTGATATTTGGAATATTAGAGTTCTTAATAAACATAATTAATTAAGTAAATAAAAGGGTGGAGGGACCCATAATCCTCAAATATTAATTAAATCCACTTTTGATGTGTGTATGTGGATATTTCAGATCTATATCTACATAGTGGAGTAGTAGAGAAACCACTTAATGCGAAAGGAGTGGAGATCATGTCTCATTAAAGAGATAGATTTTGGAGGTTGACGCAATAAACTAAGATCATGGAAAGAATAAAATAAAATATCAGTAAGCATTAATGATGAGATCATGGAGGAGTGGTGCATTTAATGCACACATGATGGAGAGGTGATCATTTCATTCACACATGATGGAGATCATGGAGAGACAGCGCAGTCAAAATGGAGATCTATGTCCACATGTACAATGCAGTTATGAGGAGGGCCAAGGCATGAGAAGGCTCATAATCTATATAAAGAAGATGAAGGCACAATGGAAGATATGTTGAAGATTATTATTGATGTATGATCTGTTTAGATCTGGAATTATCATGTGGCATTCCATGCTTTCTCTTGCTTTTTAGCTGAGATTTCAAGTGATGTTTAGCAATGGGAGTTCCTGGTTTGGAATTCCACCTCTTTCATTGAGTTTATCTTGGAAGAGGATTGTATTTCATTCTACATCAGGCATTGGTGCCACATAATTTTTTCCTACTTTCTGCAAAACATCCATGTTCAGAAATTGTACATTTCTGAATATCAGTTTGAGAGGAGGAGGTTGTCCTTCACTATTTCAGTTGAGGAACCGGTGAAGGATCCATCCTATCACATTGAGCTTCAAGATAAGCCTTCTAGTGCTTCAGATCTATATCAGACATCAAGCGATCTATTATTCATCTCCCAACAGTAGCAATCCCTTCAGGAATTGTGCAGTCTGTTCTTGTAGATCCAAGGGAGAAGGTAAGTTTGTAGCATTTCAACTGGTAATCCAATGGAGGACCAATCCTTCACATTGTATGCATTATTTCCATCATTCTTTAGCTTCATTTCCATATTTTGCAGCAGGCTAGAGAGCCTCCTTCCTTTACAACGTAGTTTTTATGTTCATTTGTGTAGCAGTATATGGAACCTTCTTTGGAGGATTAAGGAGCTAGATCTTGAGCTTGTAGCTTGTGGATCTAGAGAAGGGATCAACCTTTCAATCTTAGACCTGATATTGTGACATATTTTAGCCATGTATTTGTCAAATCTCGCTTCATATCTGCATAACCCAACATTCAAAGGATCAAACTGAAGGAGGGTTATTTTCCAAAGTTGTAGATCTGGAAAATCCTTTCTAGGTTATCTTAGGTATCCATCATAGAGCCCAAATATTGAATCTTGGCATCATCAGAGCTCCAGATTTCCGTAGATCTGCATTTTCCTTTTCAACCTACAGTCATATTTTCATATTATGCTAAAGGGACAACATAGTATTTTCTTCCAGCAGCTCTCCAGTTACACAGTGCTAGTTGTAGCATGTTTGCAGGGTGATTCTAGGCCATCTCTTTAGCTATATCTAGTCATCTTTTGTACATTGTGTAACTGAATCTTCTCCTATATAATAAAATGGCTTAGCTATTATGTCTATATATGTGTTGATCTTAAACTTACATGTATATTTTTTTTGTTACAAATATTGTGTTTGTGTATCAATGCATTATTCCATTTTGGGATATTAGAAAGTACCCCCTCCAAATTCTATCAGAATATGAAAATATCAAAAGAGATAATGGAGAGAGTGTGCAGGATTATTGTGCTAGATTCAACTCTATT
The DNA here is from genome assembly GCA_034641835.2 of Pinus albicaulis. Classification (NCBI taxonomy): domain Eukaryota; kingdom Viridiplantae; phylum Streptophyta; class Pinopsida; order Pinales; family Pinaceae; genus Pinus; species Pinus albicaulis. The sequence continues at coordinate 312,099,685 of CM076575.1, forward strand.
TATAATGCTATTCCTGCTTGCATAAAACCACCCAAAGGATTAGTGCTGCTTAAGTTTCAATATGGTTTTGAAACATACATAACTTATCAGTTAAGAGAGAGAAATCCTAGCACCTTAGAGGAAATGAAAACCATAGCGGTTAGTGTAGAAGCTAATTTGTTAGCCAAAAGAGCTAGAATAAGAGCTGAGAAGAGAGTTACCATAAAATAAGAAGCATCAACCTCTAGCACTGATTCCAAGATAGATTATTTAGTTAGGGAAATGGAAGGAATGGTGATTGATACAAACATCCCTAGGGAAAATCAAAACCCTCCCCAAAATCACAATCAAAACAATAGAATAAATCAACCATAGATCAAACAAAGGGGACCTGACCAACAAATTAGACCCCCTTTTCAGGACAATTATGTTGATGAAAATGAAGGTATCCCTCAAGAGGAAGAATAAAACCAAACAAATTTTTTTGGTTTACAAAATAATGATACTATTTTTCTCATAGAAGAATACCAGTAGTTATTTTCATTAGCCCAAATAGAACTTGAGTGAGAAGAATCTCAAGAGGATAAACAAGGATTTAAAAATGCTCTTATGGAGGTTCACAAGAAACATAATCTGAGTAGAAAAACTTCTGACGATACTCCTAAGAAGAACACTGATCAACCTGCCAAAATTGCCTCTAATTCAGATCCTACGAAAATAGTAGAAAATTCTTCTAAGAGATTTGGTGAAATTCCTGGAAAGAAACCTTCAGAGGTTTCTACTAAAAATATATTTGATTGTGTTTCTAAACCAACTCAAATTGATGTTCCAAATACCAGTCAGAAAACCCTACTTATATCTAAAGAAAACATTTATATACCCGAAATTCCCAATATTTTAAAGATTCCATCATCATTTAATCTTGAAAACGAACTAGCTAATGTCAAAATTCCCATCCCTTTGACAAAGTTAATGAAAAAAAAACATACAGAACTCAGGTAATGGAAGTACTAAATATTGGGGAAGCCATAGACACTCTCATACTTAATGATGATCAACCTGAATTACTTTTTGGTCCAGAAGTAGATGGTAATTTATAAGAAGTGTAATGTTCCAAACAGGGGTTTCTACAACAATGAGAATACCCTAAGGTATTCCAGAGTTGGAGATGCATAAATATGACTAATGAATTATGTAAAATCACTTAAAATTCCATATAATATGCAGCAGAAACTTTGTACAACGTTTTATAGACCAAAAGGTGGGGAAAAGTGATGATTTATGCCCTAAAACGTATATATTTAGAGATTTCCGTAAACATAATATGGAAAAGTGGTTGGATCTGATAGCTAGGGTTATTAGGGACTCCCATGTCAAATTTCAGCAAAAAAAAATGTGTTTTTCTATGCTAAACAGTTCCTCTCTTCCTAACTAGGCTAGAAAACCCTGATTTCCCATGACCTGGAGTATGCAGAAATTTACTGAAGCACAAGAGCATAATTTTCTAAATGGTTTAGCTGAAATCGGGTCTAAAAATTTATAAATCAGATCATTGGCATAACTCATACATTTTATAGAAGAAAGAATGAGACAATACAGGAGAAATCCTCAGAAATGAGGTGCTACAACCATGACAAAAGACTGTGTAACCATGACAGTGTTGTTTTTAGGGCTGAAGTATAATTTTATTAATTCTTCAAATATATATCATATCTGTACATAAAAATTTATATTCAATACAGATCCATGTACAAGAAAGGCTAATCTATACATCCCCCATGGGGTTTTGCTCAAAACATGAAGCACCGGAAGTAGATCTGAGATCTAAGAATCCAGATCTGTAGAATGACTCAGAAATTTCTGAATAATATAATGGTAAATCATATCAGATCTGAAACAAACATGGATTGGATGGCCAATCCATGGATCACCATAGTGAAAGGAAGAATCCCAACACCGTAGATCTCTCCTCCAAAAAGTAAGCAAAACACTCTGCAGTTGTAGATCTGCAAATAACGTTGTCCAAGGAGAGGAAAAACATTGTAGCCTCTGAGAATGCAATGGCTTGATGCCAATGTGTAGATCTGAAGCACAATCAGCAAATGAACTCTTTCAGGAGGTTAAAAGACACACTCACTAAGAAGAGCCACTGCTATCATCTAGATCTAAGCAGATCTAGATATCCACTTACTCCAACTCACAAGAAAAAATCAAACCTCAATAGGAGCAGTGCTGTAGATGTAAGATGAAGCTTGGCCTAAGCCTAATAGTGGACAAGTTAGAACAATTCTCCTCCAATAGCTACTCAAGGAAGGAGGTGGGATTCCTGAACAGGAATGCCCAACAAGGGATGTCTAGCAGAAAATTCCTTGTGAAATGATAATCTTCAAAAACCATTTTCTTGTTGCCCTCCTCTTCCTTTTATAATATAGGATTCTTGCCAAACCCTAAACCACCTTGAGTCACTTAACCCTTTTCACATTAGACCCTCCTTCTAGAACTTTGTTGTCCCTCAAAGAGGTTCAATGCATTTAGACTACATTGTTTGACTTGGTCAAAGATGGCTCACTCTTGTGTTTTAGACCCATTCACACCTACAGGAGTTTATTTAAATAGCCCAGATAGGTCTCTGTTCACATAGGCATTGATTTATTCTTAGTTTTCAGGAGTTTTACATGTCCTCCTCCACAATTTATTCATCAATCATGAAATGAAAAATAAACAAGGAAAAATTAATGTTCCTATCAGCTTAAGCTAATTTAGGAACATTACAGTCTCCCCCTCCCAAATTTTTCTTGTCTTCAAGCAATTGCAAGGGTACTGCAAAACTTCCCCTTCTTCTCTTGTGGCCTCATCATCCAATAGTCTCCACCATTTCCTTGAATTTCCTGCAATAGTTTTGTCTTCCAATGGTCCTTCCTTAATATGCAAGTTGGTATTTGGTGAATAAACCCAAGGGCTCTCATCATGAAGAAATGGAAGGTTGTTGTGGAAAAATTCTTGCTAATACATGGTCTCCTCAAGATATAAGTGATGACAATCATGGGGATTTTCATGATCCATTAAAGACTCCCATCTCCATGCTATCATCCAAATGTAGTGGATCACCTCCAAGCTTGGAAATCCATAGAAGAAATCCTCCCCAATACATATGAGAGGCATATTACCAACAAACATATGGCTCACTCTACAAAGGGACAAGTGATATATCATAGTGGCCATACAAAATCTCATGCTCCCCTATGGGAAACTCCTTCCCCCAAGGGCACGTCCAACAAGTGTGCCTCTCCTCCAACTATGCCCCCAACAAAGATAAGGACATCTTCAGCTTGTGGGATCATAATTATAATCATGCTAGCTGCCATGTATGATAGATGAGAAGGAATATGTTCCCTCATGTGCAACCAACGCAGTTTTATCCTTAACTGCCATAGAATAGGCTACGACAAGTGTCTTCCCCAATACTTGTTTGTTGCATCATCTCTTCTAAATGCTTGGAGGAAATGCATCATAATTGGTGTAAAATAATCGCACCATGAAGAATAGAATAGATTGCCAATATCCTCCAAGGAATGACCTGCATCAACATGGTTCATGGCCTTGAGTAGCCCATGAAACCCCTCATAAATAGTGCCCCCTTTTGGAGAAATGTTCTGCAAGTGAGTGTTAGAAAAATATAAGCATATAGGAGATACATTATAATGCTCAAAAAGAAAAGCCTCTCTATATACTTGCTTTAAATTAGTGGGGAAACTCATGGATGAGTTCCCTCTCACACTCAATGGGTAAGGAGATGTGAATGATGGCTCTTACCAAGAGCTACGTCCCTCCTCCTCTACCAAGTAGTCCATGCACATCTGCATATGAGAGTGCACCTCTTCTTTGAAACCTTCCCATATGAATCCACCCAAGAGAGTATGATACGCTCTAATGAAACCAGTGGGTCTGGAAATTAGGATCTCATAGATGGAATCTAGTAGTTTCTCCTTGAGCTTGGAGTCACTAACCAATAGAATGAGATTATATAAATAGATGACTCCATCAACCACCTTGAACCTTTCATCCTTTACTTCCCCATAAATAACCCCACATGTGAAAAGGTCCTTGGAGTACTCCATCTTGAGTTGGGAATCCCAATAAGGATCCAAGCTCTCTAGGAATGACAGCGTTGTAGAGGTTTGAAATGCTACCTCTGTCATATCATGGCTCCCTCCTTTGACATCCTTGACATCAAAATCACATGTTGGAGCATCATCATCTTCTCTTTGCTGCCCCATTTGTAGCTGATCTTGAACAAGACAAGATTGGAGCGCATGGAAATCAACTTCCCCTCGGAAAGTCCTTTTTTTCCAAAACCTCCTCCTTTTGGCCCATGTATACAAGAGGGTTAATATCCCCTTGCCATCTCTAGAAATCTCCTTTGTGAATGAAGAAATCATGGGCTGCCCCAAAGATATGGATTTTCCATGTGTACTCATGCTCATGCCATCATAGATCTCTGATTTCTCCTCTCTCAACGCAGATATCTGAGTGGGAGTTAGCAATGCCCCTTTCATGAAACTACTCATCTCTCTCCTGAATTCAAGAGAGATTCTCTATGCTGTGCTAGCTTCTCCCAAGGCTCCCTCCTTAGCCAAGTATGTATATGCTGCCCATAGTTGAGAGAACACTTTATATTTCATCTTATCAAGAGGTGCTCCTGGTAGAATACCTCCTTGCAGAGAGGTGTCAAGGCATAGAGTAGAATGAGAATGTAGGTAGGCAGATTTTCCCCTAACTTTAATGCATAAGTCCTCTTACCTTCTTTGTGCTTCCAAGCCTTGAAATGGAGAAGGATCCATGCTCTTCCTCTCATGATTCTCTTCCTCCTCTTTTCCTTCTTCTATCTCTAATATCTCATCATTTGACAATGATGGCACATGCTGCTCATGTGTTATGCCAAGAGCTCTATGTGTGAGACCTTGTGGAACTCCTTGCAAGGGTGCAAGAGTTTCTTCTCTTGGAGAAAGTGCTCCAACTTCATCTTCATGAGGTGCTTGAGGTGCCTTTTTTGTGACTGTGTTATCATCTCCTGTCTTCTCTTCATCTTCAATAGCTGAGATTGTCTCATCATCAATAAGAGACCTTAGATCTTGGTCATCTATTGAAGGAGAAACCTTAATGCTTTCCTCTTGAGAAGAGTACCCTTCACTCAATGGAGATATTTCCCTTGGCAAGGCATCAAACAAACTTACACCTTCTTCCATGGTCTTCAAAAATGGAGTTGGATTCATAGACCCTTCCAACTCATGCAAAAGATTCATCTGATGTGGTTTGTTAGTGTCAACAGAAGATGTTACACATGGAGCTTCATCAAAACTTTCTATCAACTTTGCAATAAACCTTGCATAAGTAGGTGTATTGGAATTCTTCAAGGAAAAAGACTCAAACAACCACCAATCATATGCTTTACCTTCAAAATGCAGCGTTGCTGCTTTGATGGCTTCAATCTCTGAAACTTGATGTTGTTGCACAAAGTTATCTAGCTCCTCCACCAAAATCCTAACTGGAAATTTAGGTGATCCATCAAAGATAGATAGATAGAATCTACCCTTACCATGCTGCTCCTTCTTTGTGACTTTGCTCTCCTTTATCTTGCAGAACCCTTGGAAGTTCAAGTTATCTTTTAACTCTTTGGATTGAGCTTCATACTCCTACAAATACTCTCTAAGAGTCTCCTTTCTGGGCACACCTCCTTTCTTCCTCTTCATGAAGAAATCACAGACAGAATCTTGAAGCTTAGGTGATATGACTGAATGCACATATCCATGAGATGAGGATTCATAATATTCCTCATGTATAGATATTGTAGATATGATCAGAAGATCTTCTTATCCTTAAAACTTACTGGGGGTTTCACTGCTTCTTCTCTCTTCTTCTTGTACAACCTCTTTGGAGAGGTTCTTGCTAGATCTGAAAAGTGATGAGAAAGGTGGGGAAAAGTGATGATTTAGGCCCTAAAACGTATATATTCAGAGATGTGCTAAGAATAAGATGGGAAAGTGGTTGGATATGATAGTTGTTATAGCATCATTTTTCACCCTCATGTGATTCATGATTGTCTCTTTGGCCTTGGGCACCCTTTCCCATAGACTTGAATAAAAGTTCATAAAAAACAGTGTTTCAAAACCCATACGTGGATATGCCCAGAATTTTCCATGTGTATATGCGAGTCCAGAGATACTTTTCCACGTATGCCATTAAAATCATTAAAAAATATATAAAAACCCTATTTTCGAGGCTGGGTTGATGGTTATTCCTGTAATTCAACCACCCCAGCCCTTCGCCAACTGTTTCCAACTGATTGAAACTACTTTGAGGGAGTATAAAAGCCCCTCATATGCATGGCCTAAGGGAGGGAGAAAAAATATAGAAATTATACTCTGTTGGAGCCCAATTCAAGTTTGATTTCCTGTGCCTCCTGCACTTCCCAGGTATTTATAGGAAACCCTTGTTTCCTGGAGATGTTCATCAGCTTATATGTCATCTCGTGTGCACAAGTCTTGGAAGAATCCTAGCGAGGCAAGGGCGGGATGGATCTAGACGACGGTCTGTTCGAAGATCGTGGAAGGATTCAGGTGATCTCTCCACCTTTCTATTATTGTACATGTTGTTCGTAATGAAGAAGAACCATCTTGTTTCCAAATTCACATGTTAATATCTGCTTATATATGTGAAAAGAATGTTAATTAAACATTTATTATTGTTTATATGATGTTTCACATGGATTATATTGACATTCAGGAAAGATATATGTTATACAACTAGATTTCCGTGCACGTTTATTCTTGATTTTCAGGTTGAAGAGGAAGAAAATTTGCTGGGGGTTTGGACCCCGCAAGATCTACATCAAACGTAGGATCTACGGGTGAGTTCTACAATCGATAATATCTAGTTTTTAGCGTACAAGTTTGGTTGTGTGAGTCCTTCTTGAATAGTATGACACGATCTATGGAGGTTTCTGACCCAACGACATCTAGGGAGTTATTTCCCAAAACAGAACTGGCGACTCCACTGGGGATCGCATTCTTGTGATTCCCCTGTTGGGTGGTTTCAGCTGTTTTAAAGGTTTCCGACAGTTTTAATCATTATTTCCAATCTAGTTATTTTTTTCTCAGTCGGACTAAAGACCTGGTTCTTTAGCCAGGCTTGATCTTTTTATTTTTCATTATTTACTTTTCCATACGTTATTTTTCCTATATACAGTCGTGTATACACGTAGGTTTTGTCAAAGGAAGTCATGTATACACGTGTTTCCTTTGCCACAGTCGCGTATGCACGCCTACTTCAAAACTTCTATGTTGCGTATGCCTGAGCAAATTTTGAAATTTTTGATTTTTTGACTTTTTGGTCTTGTCTTCCTGTGGTGACCTATTCCTGCAGTGTCCCTTTAGTCTCTGGATTGTGTTGAAGGTGGTTATTGGTCTTTTTCTCTCTTGTTTGGTCAAAGACCGGCTCATTTGGAAAATCTTGTTTTTTTTAGTGCTTTCATTTCTGGTTCAAGTACCAAGATCTCTTTTTGGAGATTCTTGGTTGTTCTGCTTAATCAGGATAGAGAGCTTCTGCTCATATGCTCTTTCCTAACTTTATGTCTTGCTTTGCACTTTAATTTTTTCCTTCTTTTCGGTTGGTTTTTCTTGATTTCAATTGACTAGGTCTTGTTGCGATTTTTTTTTGAAGAGTCATTTTTGGTTCTTTGAAGTTTTGTTTGTTGCAAGTTTGTGCTATTATACCGGGCTGATTTACTGAGTTTCTTGTCTTCCTTTTGCTCGTATGAATCTTTCTACCAAGTGGCATTATAATATTTGGAGCATTTTTGTTGGAGTTTTTCTCGAAATTTGGAGATCGTTTGGCTTGGTAATTGGATAGTTTTCTTGGTTTTTTTGAAGTCTTCTTTTTATAAAAATCAAAAGCCCAAAAACATTTTGTTTTTCCATTTCTTTTGTTTTGCATTTTTGTTTTGGTTTCTTTTCATCTTCTAAAGCCTTGTTGAAATATTTTGCCTCCGGTTTCTGTCTTGATCTAGGAAGAGAGTCTTCATTGGTTTCTTTCTCTTATTTCGAGCATGTTTTGGCGTTTTTATACTTAGAGTTTCTATTTTGGGAACTAGCTTTGTGGACAGCCAAAAAGTGATAGAACTATAGGATTCCTGGAGATTTCTCTGTGCTTTGTTAGATATTGCATCTTAGAGTTGGCATGCTCTTAGTAATTTGCATTAGGTTCACTTGAACATTTGTAGTCTTTTTCATAAATTTTGCAAGTGTGAGGTTTGATATTTGAAAAGAAAAAATAGTCTCGTAGAACCTGTGTAGAAATTTCTTTTCATCGAAAGGAAATTACTGCATCTACATGTAGCTTGGTTTTCATTAATTTCTTTTCTACGTCATAAAACATCATGAGTTTCATTTCCATATTCCCTTGACTTAATATAACAGCCAACTAAAATAGGCGCAATAATTTAAAAAAAAACTAGCAAGTTTTTTTTTTTTAAGTGTCATACATCAACTAGCTAGGTTGTAGGGCCTTGGATTAGGTGAGTGGAGAGTTAACTCTCCAAGGCCGCTCAAACTAAAACATAGAAGTTTATTAAATGAGCTAAATCCAACACCGTTAAGTGGACCGGGAAAGATCTCCTCCAGAGAGTCAAGCGCGAGGGAAAGTGAAGGCCGAGAAGAGAGATACCCCCTCTCTAATTTGCTGGATCTTGCCATAAGACCGTTCCGCCCGGCTGCTGACACAGATTGGTTCCCTTAGTTGCCATTCCTAGGTATCACACAGGTGACTACGGGGGGGAATACTCGTGGTACCTGAGGCAGACGTCGTATCACTTCCAGCAGTACTTCTGGAGGGTGCCCCAACGAAGCTTGGGTACTTGGACCGGCAAAGGTTTTTGTTAGGAGGTCAATGTAACTATTTATGTTACCTTTGCTAGTAGATCTGGGTCTTCATTATCCCAGACTATTTTCGGGAGGTCCTATTTTTCGCTTTCTCATATTTTGGTGTCCGGTCCTAGTAACCCGAAGCAGAAATACCTGAAGGCCGCTTGCTTGGTTGAATCTTATGGATTTTTTGTAGTGAATGCTCTTTGATCCTAGCTTGCTTAGCTTCATAATTTTTTGAGTCTAATTAATCTGTTAAAGTGGCTAATCAAGCGCCTCGTCGATCGAGAAGAATCCGGTGGTTATCTCCTGAGAGTGCTGAGCCTTCTTCAAGAAGGCGTAGGAGTAATATAGTAGGTGAATATCACCCAGTGGTATCTGATGCACCGGAGAGAGATCCTCCGCTAGGGCTTGAAGGTTCTGTAGTTGGTTCTAGTGTTGGTTCCAAGAGGAGCACTCCACTCACCTCGAGAGTCTTATTTCCACGAGAAGAAGAAGTAGAAGTAGAGGAAGTACCTCAGCCTCTCGAGTCACTTCCATCTCCTCTTCCTCCTAATTCTCTGTTTGTTGTTGAGTACATCGGACCTGACTCTGCAAGACCATAAATTCCTTATCCATATTATTCGTACCTTTCGATGGCCACGACTGGGAACGCGGATTTGGCTGTGAGTGCTACAAGCATTTATACTCCTGCTTCGGTAGAAGGTGGAGGCACAATTGCTATATCTTCAATTGATTCTAGTACTGCTGTGTTTGGCTCTAGTCACACCCAAGCACAAGCTTCTCAATCTGGTCCCTTTTGTTTTGGAATGCCCATTAGTGGGATTCCTTCGTTTTCCCTTTCCACTGCTGCAGCTGCATATACACCCATGTCCTCTATGGCTAGTGGGTCAGATTCTTTTCAAGGTTTCCCCTTCGGAAGTGGGCATATTCCTAGTTTGAATCCTTCCTTAGGGTATTTTCCTTTTACTTCCCAGACTCAAAGTTTTAACCCTTCGTCTGGAGGTCAGAGTTCGACTACCTTTATCGGTTGGAACCCTATATTTACAGCAGTGGGGGCTAGGAATCATTTTTTTGCTGGTCAACAAGGGAATGGTCCATTCACTTCGTCGACTACTTATCAAGCTTTTTCCCCTTTTTCTAATGTTTGGAACCCTTATCAGGGGGTTTCCTCTTCATTCACTTCTTCAGTGGGGGGAACTGGTTCGGTTTATGGCAACTCTACGTTGGGAGGAGGTCCTTCTCCAAATACTGGGTCACAAATATTGTCCTATGGCCCAACATTTTCTATGAGCTCTTTCTGGCAACCTGGTGCCTCATCAAATCTAGGTTATTCTTTTCAGAATGTTGGGAACCCATCCCACCAAAGATGGAATTCTCAGGCCCCTCCTCGTTTACCTTTTCTGGCAACTTTAAACTTTCCATATTTATCGAAATTGAAAAATGATCCAATCCGATATAGTCCGGGGTGGCCTCTGGTTCCTACCAAACTACCTTCAAAAATTCCAAAGTTTGAAGGCAAGAATGGAGAGGACCCGGCTGATCATATCACCACTTTCCATCTATGGTGTTCATCTAACTCCCTGATCGAGGATTCGATTAGGTTGAGGTTGTTTCAGCGCACCTTGACTGGAAATGCTGCCAAGTGGTACATTGAGTTAACTGGGGGTAGTTTTGCTACTTTTGGAGAGCTGGCTACTATATTTCTAAATCATTTCCAGTTTCCTGTTCGTTATGATGCTGGGACAGAACTCCTGGCCAATTTTAAGTAGGATAAGGCAACCCACATTTCTGATCATATTCAGGAATGGTGGAGAAGGAAGAGGCTCATTAAAGCTTATATTCCGGAAGATTCCTCTTGGAATGGTTTTTAAAATCTTTGCAGCTAGATATTTCTAAGGATGTATCCCTGTCAGGGGTATTTTCTGAGGAACAGGCTATTTTCAGGGCCCACCAGCTTGAATTGATATATTTTCAGTCTGGTGTCCTTCATAAATATTTTCCTGATGCTCCTCACTCCAAATTAGACTTGTCCAAGGCTAAACCCGGTCCTCATGGTGATGGACTTATTGGGTCGATCGATAGCGGTGGAGCTAACCTGCTTAGTCAATTGCAGTAGTTGTCTATACAGTCTGCTTCTTCTGGTCAGGTTCTGCCTGCTGAGTCGTCGCCTTCTCAATCTTTGTTGGTAAATGTCATCCATACTTCTAACCCTAAAGGAAATCAACAATCCGGAGGGAAGAAGAAGGGACGGAATAATAATAAGAAAAAGGGCAAGGATGGGAAGGGTAATGCAAATAAATCCAACGAGCATGTTGGTGAGGGTCCAAAGGATAAAAAGAAAGTGAAGTTTCCATGCAAGTTATGTACTGGAGATCATCTGACTCACCTTTTCCCTAAGATTCAAGATGCGCAGAGCTTGTTAGCTCAGCAGGGTTCTGCCAGTTCCCAGGCTGTGTTGAAAAACCCTTTTCCCTAAGGGCAACAGCTAGTTGTTGGCGCGAATCAAAATACTGGGGCTTCCTCTGGGGGCACCCAGGAAGGGGAAAATCCATCAAACATATATATGATGAGTGCTCACGCAGATATCGCCACGAGATCCCGTGATTATGGTGAAACTGAGTCTTCAAAAGCCAAGGGTGTTCCCGATGGTATTGAGTCGCTTCATATTACGAGGCCTACTGTTGAGCCTATAAATAGGATGCCAAAAGAATCTACTAAGCGTATGACGATTAATCCAAATTCCAGGGCTGCCCAGAACTACTCTGTTGTAGAATATTTGGCGCAAAGCCCTTGTGCTATGTCTGCTCTTGAGGTGCTCCAGTCTTGTCCATCTCAGCGCAGTGCTTTTCTCACTGCTATTGGGGCTGTCGATCCAAAGAAATCTCTTGTGATTACATTTGATATGTCTAATTTTAAAAAGAGACTCCCGCATCATATGGCTTTTCATATCAAATCGTCGTTTCGGAAATTCAATATCTTTCGGACGGTCGTGGATGAGGGTGCTTCCACGTGTGTGATGTCTCTCACATGTTGGAAGGGAATTGGATCTCCCGCAGTTGTTCCATCTGCTACTCTTCTGACTACGTTTGATGGTCATTCTCATAGATCGCATGGCATTATCCCAGATTTTCCCATCTATGTTGGGGGCAAAACTGTAAATATAGAAGTTGAGATAGTTGATGCAAGCTTGGACTACAACCTTCTATTGGGGCGAAACTGGATTTATGAGATGGATGCTATTACATCCTCATTATTTCAGATTATTTGTTTCCCTCACAAAGTGAGGATTGTTATAGTTGACCAAATGGACTGTTCTCCTGTAGACCCAAATGCATCTACTGAATCAACTATCCCAAAGGTGGATGATGCCAAGCCACCTGTTGATAATTTAGGGGTTGGAATGTATTCTTCTTTGATGGGTACTTTCGATATTCCACTGCCTACCGTTCATATAAATGTGATTTCATCCTCCAGGGTTCCTATTCGAAGAGAGTTCTTCAGAACTCATTATTTTTCGGACCCTTGGACCTTACCTTCCCCTACCTCCACATTAGCGGAAGGTCAAGTGGGTGGAATGGCATTTCCAATGTCTGCAGCAGATATTTCTTATCAATCTATTGTTGACTCTGCAGAGTCCATTCCAACTTCTCTTTCTCCAAAGGAGTTGGATGGAAATGTGGTTCCGTCTTGGACACTTAATTCTTCTTCCGCCCAGGATTGCCTTGATACCACTCTTCCATCTGAAGAGGCCATCTTGGAGGATATGACTGGTGTAGATAGACCGTGGGATGATTTGCATCATCGGTCTTAATTTTTACCTGATTTGAGCGAAGTTGAATCGAGTTTTCCAAGTCCTTCGTCTTCTGGTCCTGCTCACCCAGTCCTGAACCCTTTAGCACTGGCACAGGTGTATGCTGAAGGGAACATGGCTGTGATTTCTCCGACTATGCCGGTGAACATTTATAGAGATCCCAATGTTATAGAGAATTTCTTCATCGGATTTTAATGTTCCCCTGAAGAGATTCAACTTTACACCGACCTCTTTAAAGAGTTTAGGGATGTGTTCGCTTGGACTTATGAGGAAATGCCTGGTATAGATCCATCTATTATCCAGCATGAGATCAAGACTTACGAAAATGCTAAGCCTGTGAGGAAAAAGCTTCATCCAGTCAATCCTAGGAAGGCTACAGCTATCAAAGCCGAGGTAGAGAAGCTGCTTAAGGCAAGATTTATTTTCCTTGTTCCTTTGACTGAGTGGGTTTCGAATCCTGTTCCCGTGGATAAGAAACAAGGAACAATTCGAGTTTGCATTGACTTCAGAGACCTTAATAAAGCATGTCCGAAAGATAATTACCCCACACCATTTATATATCATATTATCGATGAGTGTGACGGTAATGAGATTTTCTCCTTCATGGACGGTTTCTCTGGATATAATCAGATTACTATCTGTCCTAAAGATCAGCATAAGACTGCCTTTATTTTTCCCTGGGGTACTTTTGCTTACAAGAAGATGCCTTTTGGTCTTAAAAATGCTGGTGCTACTTTTTAGCAGGCCATGTCATATGCCTTCCACGACATTAAACATAGTATCGAGGCGTATTTGGGTGATTTAGCTGCTCGTTCTCAAAAGAGAATGGATCATCCTGTTCACCTCCGTCAAGTATTTGAATGATGTCATTTCTACAAGATTAGGTTGAATCCGAACAAGTGTGTTTTCGCGGTCACATCTGGTCAGCTATTGGGATTTATAGTGTCTATAGAACAGATTCGGGTAGATCCCTTCAAGGTAGAGGCAATACTTCTATTGCATCTCCCGTCTTCTATTTGTCAACTTCAAAGTCTACAAGGAAAAGCTAATTTTATTCCGAGATTTATCGTAAATTATGCTGAAGTTACCAAAGGATTTATGAGATTGTTGAAAAATGGAGTCCCATTCTTTTGGGATGACTTCGCTTAATGCTCATTCGATGCTTTGAAAAAAGCATTGACCTCTGCTCCTATATTGAGTCCACCTGATTATAGCAGGGATTTCCTTTTGTATCTTGCAGCAGCAGAATCTACCATTGGTATGGTTCTGGTTCAGGAGGACGATGCTCTTGCAGAGCATGTTATATACTACCTTAGTTGAGGCTTGGTAGGACCTGAACTCTAGTATACTCTGATAGAGAAGCTGGCTTTAGCAGCTGTTCATGCTGTACAATGACTCAGACATTATATTCTTCTACGAAAAACTTATGTTTTGGCAGTAGTCAATCCATTTCAGTTTGTTCTCAGTATGCGAGTGATTGGGGGAAAATACAATAGATGGATTGTGATTTTGCAGGAATTTGATCTTGAGTTTATGTCTTCCAAGTCCAAGAAATCATTGGTTTTCACGAAATTAATCTCCAAGTTTCCCTGTGGAGAAGAGATCGTTTATGATGAATCCTTCCCGGATGAACATTTGTTTCTCATCTCTGCACAGGATCCTTGGTATGGGGATATAATTGTGTATCTTTATACTGTGAAGTTTCCCTCTACTTTTTCGAAAGATGAGCACCGTAAATTGCGTCACTTGGCTAAAAATTACTTAATTTTTGGTGATGCTTTATACTGTCGAGGGGTTGATTCAATCCTGAGACGTTGCTTAACTCTCAAAGAAGCTGAGGCTGTGTTGAATGATTGCCACAGTGGAGCTTGTGGTGGTCATTTATCTGGGCTTGCTACAACCCAAAAAATCTTGCGTGCTGGATACTTTTGGCCTTTGATTTTAAAAGATTGTGTGGAGTTGGTCAAAAAGTGTCATCCATGTCAAGTATATACTCGAAAAATGCACACTCATCCAGCTCCACTTTTTCCAGTAATTACTGTCGGTCCCTTTACAAAGTTAGGTATTGATTATACTACTTGTAACCTGCCTTTGGATAAAGGTCACAAGTACATTATTGTAGCAATAGACTACTTTACGAAGTGGGTCGAGGCTATGCCTACTTTTGGGAATGATGGTGAGACAACAACTCTTTTTCTTTTCAACCAAGTTATTGGTTGTTTTGGTATTCCTAGAGATATTGTCAATGATCATGGTAGTCATTTTCAGAACAACATGATGGCTGAGTTGGCTCTAAAATTAGGTTTCCAGCAGGAGCATTCGTCTCCTTATTATCCTCGGGCCAATGGGCAAGTGGAAGCTGTGAACAACTCCTTGAAGACCATTCTTTAAAGGACGATTGATAAAGCTCGATCCAATTGGCATATCATTCTGTATCCTACACTTTGGGCATACCGGACGTTAGTAAAAACTGCAACTGGCTTTACTCCGTTTCAACTAGCTTACGGGCTGGAATCCATATTCCCCATTGAATGTGAGATTCCTTCTCTAAAGTTAGCTGTTGAGCTTCTTCCTGACACTTCTAGTCTCGAAGAACGTCTCCTTCATCTGGAACATCTTGATGAGCAGCGTCAGGATGCTGCTACGATGAATGAGGCGCATAAGAAACAAGTCAAAGTTTAGTACGATAAGGCGGTCAAACCTAGGGTTTTCTGGGAAGGTGACCTTGTTTTGGTCTATGCCCAAGAGAAGGATGCCCTGGGCGCAGGAAATTTTAAATCTATGTGGTATGGCCCCTTCATTGTTAAAAAAAGTCCTTAAAAAAGGAGCGTATGCCTTGGTTTATTTTGAAGGAAATGAGTTGGCGGAGCCCATAAATGGGCTCTATTTGAAAAGGTATTATGCCTAGGCTTCGGCCTGGCATTTTGCTTTTGTATATAGTTGGTTTTGTTTTGTACATATCTAGTTTTTTGGTCTTTGATGTGATGGTGATGTTTTTTATCTGCTTTGGCAGGTTGTGTCAAATTTCATGAGTCATTATGGTTTCACCGATGGTGCTAGTAGGCACACCCGGAACTTGGCTTCCATGGCTTGGGTGCTTCATTATCCATATAGTCAGCTGTTAGTATCAAGAGGAGTCTGCATTGGTCCTTCTTCCAATAATGTAGCAGAGTACATTGCAGTTATTTATCTACTCTTAGAGTCCATATCTTTGGGTGTTGATTCATTAGTAGTTTTCTTGGACTCCCAGCTGGTGGTGTCATAGTTGAACAATACTTATCGGATTCGAGATCCATTCTTACTCTGATTGTTTTTTAGGGTACATTTGTTACAACGATCATTTCAGTTTTTAACATTCATTCATATTCCTCAAACAGACAATTGGATGGCAGACTCCTTAGCTAATCAAGCAATTGATTGGCATATTAATCATTCAATACATTAAATTTAATCATCAAAAACATCATGCATTTTTTATACATCGCATCATAAACTGTTGTATATATATATCATCAGAGTGTCCAAAATCTATACAAAATTTTGGATCCATATGTCATACAAAATCAGGGCTTATGCCCGATCATGTTCAGTATCAAAAATATACAGTCATCCAATAATCATGTCTATCTACTCCTGTGGCCCCTGCCCAATATTTTTGTTCTTATAGAACACGATTGCAATAGCGACACAATGGAATAATCGCACCCAGTCACGTGGTACTCCCACTACCTGTCTCTGGATAGCCTTAGGTAAATCTTCCATAGCAGCCATAGGCACTTGGCGAGTCAAACCCTCCTTGTTCCCTTGAATAGCATGGAGGGTCCTGCCTGGGTCTTCAATATCTACCTCGCCTCTGCAACACTTGTGCCATGGGTAGCCCTCAGCACGGACTGGTCCAGTATCTGTATCATGGTCATCATAACATTGTAAGTCATTTTAAATCCAATCAAAAAACATGTTTTGTTTTCACTTTTTTTCACATATATTGAAAAAATCATCAAAAAATCATATAATTAAAAAATTTCAATCTCAACGATTGCACCCCATGTCATGCCAGGTGGAAGGACGAGGTCTGGATCACCGCGGAAATCCATCCCGGCATAGGGGTAGTCCTCCACTATGATGACTTGTTCCTCCCACCATTGGAAGAACTCATTGTCCCAGGTGGTTCAGGGAAATTCACTTCCCCCCAGTCTCTTCATCAGATCAGCACATCGGGCAATTTTTGGGTCTCTTGGGCTATTGATGGAGGAGATCACTTTGGGTCGAAGCCTAGGAATATTCTCAAAGAAGAATGTCATCAAAATGGTTCCATACTTGAAATGATTTGTTTTAGCTTTCCGGATGGAGGTTAGTTGTTTCTTCATGTTGATTAACAGAGCTATACACCAATCATATAGGTGAACTAGGCATTCTACAAATGTGCTCATCTAGGTCCTGGATGCCTGATGCAAGCAAGCAGATCCTACTACCCTGCCGATGGTAAACAAGAGAATATTTATGTGTAGATCTCTCAAATATTTTATGGCAATCTGAGTCCCTACCTTTTTGGACCCCTCTACACAGTAGACATGGACATAATCATCCACCGTAAGCCCTCCCAAAGGCTTGTCGTGCAAATCTATTGGGTCTCCCCTCTGTGAGAGTCCAATAATGAAGTAGATTTCTTTCACCTCTATGTGTATAGGCATTTTATCTATCACGAAGAAATCTTCCTCCGGTTCCTTGTAATTTACCAGCATTTCAAGCAACCAGACGTTGCTTTTCATGTTTGGCATTTTGAAGAATTTTAGCAATCCACAATTTCGAAGGACGTCGAGTGATTGTTGATATTGCATCACTCCATTATCAATTTTACTATGCTCATGTTCCCTCCAAGTGATGTTCATCTTGAAAAAATTCATTTATTTGTTCATTAGATGCATTTTTTACATCACAGACTGTGCATACACGACTTCCCTTGCAGACAGTCGCGTATCATACGCAGGTTCGTCCACACGAACCCGCATATGCGAAGAGCCCTAAATTAAAACAAATGTTTTTTAAGGTGAAATTTCCAAATTTTAACTCTATTAATGGACAAAATTGATAATAATGATGGATTAAGAGCTTACCTGACTGATCCGACAAAGTTTGACCGCTGATTGCTCCTGTTTTGACAAAAGAGGGTTTTTTCTCTAGAGCTTTTTTTTTTCTCCAAATCAGCAAGTAATAATGAACCAAATATGAGGTAACATGTGTATTTATGCCCAAAAATTGAAAATTTTTGCAAAAATTTGTTATGTCTTTTTTTTTTTCTTAATCTATCTTAAGCTGCATAACCCAGGTGCTTGTAAGTCTCAAGATTGGTATATTTTCAGGTACATTTTGATGAAGTTGAGATTTTTCTGGTTTGTTTTGATCCATGACTGTTGACCTGTTATGGTAGGTATATGATCTTCACTGGCATATAGGTTAGGAAATCCACTTTCCATTGCATTTTTCATACTAGCCTCCATTCTTATCACTTGCCGTAGGGTCGATCCCATCAGGTCATGAGTATTTCACCCATTTCACTTGCTGATTATTTAATCATGACTTGGTGGTAAAGCCTTCCTTTACATGGGCTTCCTAGTTAGTTCCTCGCTAGCACTTGCTGCCCATGCTACGCTTTATGTAGGCTCGGGAGTCCTCTTTAGTCCCGCCATGACTTATGTGTTGAAGCTTCATTCTTTTTATTCACTATCATTTTTTTCTGGCTATTACCCTCGAGGCTCCCTGGTGTTGTTCAGTTGTATTACTACATTGCATATTGGCTACTTTTTTATCCTAGCCTTCATCCGTCTTCATTTGGACTCGATGTTTAAGCCATCTTTTGACCTTGACTTTCTATACAAGTTAACCATTGCATGCACTTAGCTATCACGACTTGACACCCTTGTTACTCATGGATGGAACATTCCTTTGAGTATCGTTGACCAGTTTCTGCTACCTTGCATTAGGCATAGGATGGTTCCTATTCCAGGAACTAGTGCATCTATTTCCTAATACTCGTTCTATCCATTGTACTATAGCATTCTTTTATTCTTTTTCAGGCTTATTATATGCAAAAGACAAAAAAAAATTAATATGACAAAAAGAGCGGGAACGGGATGTTACTTCATAATTTAATGGCAGTACAGTATCCGTTTGTCGCCCTTGAACAAAGCACATACTGTTATATATTTCCTTCATTTGGGATGGCTTTAGTTTTGACCTAGGTTCAAATTTTACCTTGTTTCATTGGTCAGTCCTCCTTCGGTTGGTTATCTCTTCCAATCATATGGAGAGTTTGTTTTTTGCATAACAAACTTATACAGTGTCATTATTTACTGCCATGGTCATCACGAGTCATGCTTTTGTTCAAGGGAAGTTCAACCAGAGTCAGCCATTCTGCAGTGTCTCTTGATTTATTATTCAGGCGGCCTTCCCGGTATTGTCAGTATCTTGTTCTATCACATCAGATGTTTGGTCTTTGGTTGTGCTGGTTTGAGAAGGTCTCCATTGACTTCTTGCTAGCGGGTTTGTCTCTTATCGACTACAACATATTTCTCTAAGAGTAAACCTAGAGCCGCACCTTGGCCCTATTTCCATCATTGATAGGTGACCTTGTGCTCAACATTTTATCATCATTATGGGTCTTTGACTGAGTGTTTTTCCTTGTGTTCGACGTCAGCATACATTATCACACATGGGATTCGTGCAATACCTTGATTTCCATTTGACCCTATCAGTGGATATCTCACCTCTGTGTCAGCTTTCATTATTGGTTGGTTCAAAGGGTTTCTTCCATGTGCTAGCTTCATCTTGTGCATGTCAGAAACGTACTTCGGTTTGGTTCTATCACTCTCCTTCATCTGATTCCTTCCAAAGCTTGGCCTGCGGGTTACACTCGTGCTAGAATGATGTGGGATGCCTTAATGCCTTCCTTCCAGCAGATATTTTCCCATCGACTTCGACTCATTGCTCTCGGAATGAGATCTAGAGTCTTTTGTCAGTACCTTAGAGTTTGCAGTCATCAGTGGCAGACTCTTCACTATCGACAGTGGGGATTCATTATTTCCTCTTGATTGGTAGATTCTTCCAAGTGTTCGACTTCAACTCATTCATTCGCACTTGTTAGATTGTACTGGGGCACCTTGACACTCATTATCATTATTGGTGGGTCATCTCGCATTTGCTAATAGTATACATTATTGACCGGTAATCAAAATATTTCTCACATGGTCAACTTTAGCTCATTTATTCCCATGGTGTATAATTGTGCCATAGTGATCAGTGAAGACCTCGGGTTGCATCAACATGTTTCGGTTCACTTTTGACAGTCCATTCAGTTTCTGCCAGTGATGTCGTCCACCCTTATATGTTGTAGTGTCAGTACAGCAACATCCTATATGTTGGCTCCCGAGTTGCGTGATTGTACCATGTGTTCCACCCCTTATGATTTGGTACCTGGAGATTCCGTTACTTTTGTGACCAGACATATATTTTTAGCATCATTGATTAGTTTCTACATGTGATACTTGGACATTTATTCCGACTTTTACTTCCGCGCCATGCTCAGATGATTCATTGTGTACTTTCAGTTCATCTATACTTGTATACATTCTGGATCTATTCTGTACTTTCTATATGGATATATTTTTGACTGAGCATGGGTATGCCCGCCTCAGACATGAGCTGACTCTCTATTTTCTTTCATTGGTTTTTGGTAGGCTGAAATCTGGTGAAGTCCTCTCTTGTCTTCACGAAGTTCTTTCTATGCACATAATACATTTCGGCCATCATGTACCCCTTCTGACCTCATATATTAGGGGGCATCTTTTATAGCATCATTTTTCACCCTCATGTGATTCATGATTGTCTCTTTGGCCTTGGGCACCCTTTCCCACAGACTTGAATAAAAGTTCATAAAAAATAGTGTTTCAAAACCCATACGTGGATATGCCCAAACTTTTCCACGTGTATATGCAAGTCCAAAGATACTTTTTCGCGTATGCCATTAAAATAATTAAAAAATATATAAAAACCCTATTTTCGAGTCTAGGTTGATGTTTATTCCTATAATTCAACCACCCCAGCCCGTGGCCAACTGTTTCCAATTGATTGAAACTACTTTGAGGGAGTATAAAAGCCCCTCATATGCATGGCCTAAGGGAGGGAGAAAAATTATAGACATTATACTCTGTTGGAGCCCAATTCAAGTCTGATTTCCCGTGCCTCCTGCACTTCTCGGGTATTTATAGGAAACTCTTGTTTCCTGGAGATGTTCATCAGCTTATATGTCATCTCATGTGCACAAGTCTTGGAATAATCCTAGCGAGGCAAGGGCAGGACGGATCCAGATGACGGTCTGTTCGAAGAGCGTGGAAGGATTCAGGTGATCTCTCCACCTTTCTATTATTGTACATGCTATTCGTAATGAAGAAGAACCATCTTGTTTCTAAATTCGCGTGTTAATATTTGCTTATATATGTGAAAATACTGTTAATTAAACATTTATTATTGTTTATATGATGTTTCACATGGATTATACTGACATTTAGGAAAGATATATGTTATACAACTAGATTTCCGTGCACGTTTATAGGTCTCTGTTCACATAGGCATTGATTTATTCTTAGTTTTCAGGAGTTTTACATGTCCTCCTCCACAATTTATTCATTAATCATGAAATGAAAAATAAACAAGGAAAAATTAATGTTCCTATTAGCTAAATCTAATTTAAGAACATTACAAGAAGGAGCAATTCCTCTATTCTATGTCAGCTTAAACATATATGATAAAATACTACACAATGATATGCTAGATTCAGGTGCTTCACACAACTTAATGCCCAAAGCCGTAATGGAAAGTTAGGTCTTGATATCACTAGGCCTTACAAATATCTATATTCATTTGATTCAAGTAAAGTGAAGTGTTTAGGTCTCATCAAGGACCTGTGTGTAATTTTGTCTCAAATCCCAGCCAAAAGCTTAGTTATGGACATTGTCATAGCAAACATTCCTCATAAATATGGCATGCTTTTATCATGTTCTTGGGAATAAAAGTTACAAGGAACCCTTCTACTAGATATGACCTATGCTACAATACCAGTTTTTGGTTAGCAGGGAAGGTTTTACAAGGAAACTCTCATGAAGTATATGTTAAGAAGTCAATAAAAACCTCATAATTACCCTCTATATTATGTTCACACAGATTTGGATAGATTCATATTATTCAATGATACTGAAATTGAAGCACAATTTTGAAATAGTAATGATGAATACCCAGTTCAACTCGACCAATTAGATCCTCCTCTAGAGTTATTCTGGAATATGAGCTTTGATGGAGCCTATAGTAAAGAAGGCTCTCGAGTAGGAATTTGGTTATCTAATCCATCTAATAATCAATGTGAAGGGCATTCCTATAAACTTAATTTTCAGTGCACCAACAATATTTCTGAATATGAAGCTCTGATGTTAGTTCTGCAGTTACTTAATAAATTAGGTGCTAAAAGGATTGATGTGCAAGGATATTCAGAATTAATTATCAAACAAGTAAAAGGAGAATATGCTGCTAAACGCCATAGATTAAGAGCCTATAGAAATGCAGTGCACCATTTCTTAGATACTTTTGTAGAATATGATCTAGCAGTAATTCCAAGAACTCAAAATGACATAGTTGATAGTCGTGTTGTCTCTGCAAGCACCTGTAAAATCCCTCACCTAAACAAAACACACACAATTGAAATTAAATATCACCCTGCAGTACCAGACAACATGCAATACTGGTAGGTGTTCGGAAATGACGAACAGATTGAAAATTTCTTACTGTCAAAAGATAAGTTTGAGGAAACACAATTATATTTGAATAATCAGGAACAAAATAAAATGAAACCAGAATATCATGTATAAAATCAAATAGTTGTATATAATCCTTTGGTAAACCAGTGTGATAGATTAGATGTAAATAATCCTTTAGATGAAAGTGTGCCTAAATTAGAAATTCATGAAATAGATCCTGAAAAAGAATATTTTTAAATGCTTCAACTAAAAGATAACATTTTTCCCCAGGGATTAGCTCTGTTAGAAGACCTTTTTGACTTCAATGATGTAGCAAAGAAGCCTAAAATTGAGCCCATCAGAGCAGAAGTTGAGGAATGTAACATAGGTACTGAATGTTAGCCATCAGTCATTTTTTGCCATTTATAGATGACTAAATGTAATCCTAGATTTATAAAAACAAAATTCATGAATATTGTGAGTTTTAGAAGTCTCACTGCCTTCATTATCCTCAAACCAAACTTTTCACTATTTTATTATTTTTTCATTCCATGGTTAAGCTGTCATTCCTAAGAGACCCCTCATGGGCTTAGGCCACTCATATGTATCCTATTTTCCTACATATAACCTTAGCACTATATTTTTCCTTTGCCTCACCTCATCCTATCCTTAATATACCTTATTAAACACTTCCCATCACTCCTATCCCTCAAGATTATCATTTTTCTACAAAACCTAGCCTATTGCTACAATTTGACACTTTTTCGAGACTACGCCTGTGTTTTTCCATTTTGGAACCCTTCCCTAACTTAATCCTTAAAATTCCACTTTTCCCTACTCTCTAACATCTATCCCTACCCCCAAAAATTTCCCCAAGAATTTAAACAACCCTTAACACCTTCATTCCCCTCCCTCTACAAGGCAGTCCTAAAGTCCCCTGTTTTGCCTACACCAAACCCTAATTTCCTCTTCCAAATAAGCTAGGGTTTTCTATGGAAAAGAGGCATAGGAGAAAAGGATCCAAATGATAGTTCATATCAGCAATCATAAATCCATACCAACTCATAAACATCATGCCTCCATCATTTTCCAATAATTCTTTCCAAAGGACAAATCATTTGCCGCACCTAGGGCCATTTTTGCTTAAAACTATGTTTCTGACCAAACAGAGATGAATTTGGAAAATGTAAGAGAGGTTTTTGTCCATAATAGTTCCAATTAGATAAATCTCCTTCCTCTTTTACACAGGTGTCATGGTTTGAATATACATGTGTCACGGGAGAATTTCTGCACTTCTAGAGTGACCTTGGGAAAATCAGGTTTTATCATAGATAGAGTGTCCAAATGACTTTTTTGATGATTAAAATGACAACTAGACTTGAATATATTTCCAATAAGCTCTCATGAGATCAATTTATAGTTGAGGAACGCCTCACAAAGTTTTCTGTACCAACACTCTGCATTTCTGCACCATCATTCAGCATGTTTTGACCAGTCTTGGCAAAATCAACTTTTGACAGATAAAATCAACTCAAATCAGAGAAAAAGGTATATTTGGAAATTAGATAGGATAATATTTCCAACAAGCTATCATAGGCCCAATTTTTACATCGGTGAATCCTCCAATTCCCTTTGCAAAAGGCGCTACACGTACAAGGTCAGGCGCTACACTTATGAAGGAATTTCTTGTGCAAATTTGCACTGCATTGCGATTTCATAGGCAGGCGATGTGATTATGGTAGATAAAGGCCTAATTGACCCAAAAATTTCCTGGTGCTGCACTTATAGGCCTGACAGGCCCATAACTTTCCCGGCGATGCGCTTAGAGAGCCCGACCAGCCCAGAACTTGCCCAATGCTACGCCTAGGCCAGAAAGCCCTTTTCCACTTGCAAAATTGCCAAAAATCACAAGTGAGCACCTCCAAGCTACATCAAAGGACCTGTAAAGAATTCAAAGTTGGTATGTGCATTTTCTCCTTCTCCTCCAGTAAAATTCATTATTTCATGATTAAGGAAGTTAACTAAACCCTAAGGACTAGAAACTCTAAGACCCCATGCCAAAAGCCCTGTCTTAAACTCCATCATGTACAAACAGGGATTTATCAGTCATTTAGGGTATGGGAATGGATTAATAAATCATGAACAATAAATCAGCAATGAAGCAGAGGCCATGGACGTGGATGATGATGAAAAAGAGGTAAGTGATGAAGAAAGCAGCAATCACACTGAGAATATTGAAGATGAAGAGAAAGAGGACAGCATGGGCACAGATGAGGCAAGTAAAAAAAAGCAAAAGATAATCCTTTGGGAAACAGTGAAACTAAGAGCCCTAGATATAGTCAAAACAGTGAGGCTCTTAGTCAAAAAAAAAGATGAGGGAAAAGATTAAGAGGGAAGCCAAAATGAATTCCACAACAATGATGAAGGCAGCTACAATGAAAAACAAGATGAGAGTGCACAAATCAGTGAAAAAGCTAGCAGTGAGGCTAATGATAAAGGTAAAGAGGTAAGAAGCAGTCTAGGTGATGAAAAATAAGACCTAGGAACCAATTATGACAACCATGAGGAGGACACCATAATGAGCCAAATTGAACCTTTTCCCTTGGCATACCAAAGAGGATCAAGACATGTGTTTTCTGCCTCTAAAAGGAAAGGGGCCATGACTTCTACTCCTACTAGGCCAAAGGAAAAAAAAATATAAAGGCAAGGAAAAAATAAATATAAAGGAAAATGGAAAAAGCAAAGATAAATTCAAGGGTAAAAGCAAAGACAAAGGCAAAGAGGGACCTTAACCTCCAAAAGAAGATAACCAAGCACT
Source organism: Pinus albicaulis (assembly GCA_034641835.2). NCBI lineage: Eukaryota > Viridiplantae > Streptophyta > Pinopsida > Pinales > Pinaceae > Pinus > Pinus albicaulis. Next base: position 312,124,996 of record CM076575.1, read on the forward strand.
ATGCATTGCAAAGGATAAACTCAAGAGAGCCCTTGCCAAGATATAGGCACTCAAAGAGGAAAAATACCACTTGAACCTTGGAATCTTGCCTCAATATTTTCTATAGGCTTCTCAAACCCCATAAGGAAGGAGTCCACCAATTTTGGGAGAATTTTGACAATTTTTGGTCTTTTGCAAATTTTGAGGCCTATAAGCGCAACACCCCTGGCACTGTGCTTTTTCCTCAGACATCCTCAAAGGGAGAAATTTTAATTTTTGGAATCCTCATTCCTATTACAGTATGCTCGCCAAATTTCAGAGCATTTGGAACATTTTTGACCCCTCAAAAGGCCAAAAAACACCTCATTTTTCACCTTTCTGCCTCATTTTCAGGCTTGGCGTTGCGCTTATAGAAGTTTTGGAAATTTGGATTTTTTAGCAAGTTACAAGAGCTCAATCAGAAAACCAAAACTATATTTGGAAATCAGACTGAGCACTGTTTCCAACGAGTCATCACGGAGCAATTTCCAACATCGGGAAGGTGACCAAAACTTGGCTACAAGTGGACCCATTTTCTGCCTATTCTTGGCGTTGCGCTCAAATCAGTTTTGGGAATTTTTTATTTTAGATAGGTAAATGAATTTCAATCAAGAAACCAAATGTATATTTTGAAAGTATACTCATAATTCTTTCCAACGAGCCATCACAGAGCAAATTCCGACATCGGGAAGGTCACAAAAATGTGGTTGCACGTTGACCCATTTTCTGCCTGTGCTAGTGCTGCACTTATAGCAGTTTTGGGAATTTGGCTTTTTGGACATGTTACAGGAGCTCAATCGGAAAAAAAAAGGTATATTTAGAAATTAGACTCAGAAATATTTCCAACAAGCCATCACAAAGAAAATTCTAACATCGGGAAGGTCACCAAAACTTGGCTACAAGTGGACCTATTTTCTGCCTGGGGAAGGTGCTGTGCGTTCATACCAAATTGGGTTGTTTTGGCCAAAAGTCAACAAAACACACTAATTAATTGCAAACTGATATTTTAATGTTTTTTGAGGAAAATCACTCTGAAATTATGTGCTAGGAGTTATTTTGGCATTTATTTCATGGGATATTTTGTGCCTTTTGCCTTGCATGATCTCTTGGGCATTAATGACATTTATGAGTGATTTTGACATTTTCCAACCCTATATAGGGTTTTTGCCCTTCTTTGCTAAATAAATAGAGCATGAGGGCTTAATTGTAAATGTTGGCATTTGATGACTCTTTGGAGTAAAATATATATTTTTTTTGGAGATTGGAGAAGAAATTGGTGTTGTGGAGTTTCTAGATGGCTTGTCTTGATTGATGATGGAGAACACTGCTTGCAGGATCCCTGAGCTTGGTTAATGGTGATGTTCTTCCTTTCAATTATTTTTTTATCATGTATCATTGTGTTTCATCCTTCTAAATTGTATTAGGAAAAAGGTTTTATACTAAGAAATGTTTTCAAAAGCACCTTAGCTCTGTTTGTTCTTCATTGCCTCTATGTTTTCCTCTGCTAGGCCTTTTTAGAGAATTCTTAATTTCTCTCTAGACCCCCCAAGATTTTTTATTTCATGAATGGTTTAATACAGTAGGTATCAAATATTATTTATGGTTAGCCCTGCTTGTTTGATGTCTCTAAACACTATTTTTTAGGTCTCTCTCCAAAGTACCATTGATTAGGTTTTCCAAAGAGGCTATGTTTCGATCATACCCTTTGTCCATGCTTGAATAATTGTTTTGGAGATATTCATATTTATGATCAATGATGTTTAGGCATTCCCTCTTCTTTGATTAAAGCTATATGCGTATCTTTAATTTTTTCTAACCTTGAAGGTGAAATCACTAGAATTTACATGAGTTTCTTGCCTTCTATATTTCATTGGATTGTATGTTTGAAATTTTTATTTTCTTAAGTTGAATCAAAGAGTTTTTGGTGTGCCCTATCTATTGATTTCTTCTTCATGCTAAATAGTGTTGAGGTCTTTCCTTTTTTTTAAGTACATGATAAAGGATTCTTAATTTCCCTTTGTCCTACTTTGTTCAAAAAATTGATGTTCACTTCATTTCACAAAATACCTTGAGAATCCATCTGACCAATGCTAGATTTTCCCTGTGATCCACCCTGATTTACTATTGAAACTTTATATGAATTTATTGACTCCATAGCTAATTACTTGAATATTTCCTCACTCTATCTATTCTACTTGATCATCTTACCCAACCAAAACAAAAAAACAAACCCTACACTTAACAACTAGCCTAAAATCAAAACCCTAGAAGCAAAAAAGTTCACATCCTTTGCACAAATAGAGAGAGCCCTATCTGAGTCCAGGAAGGCTAGGTCCTAGGACTCCAAAGACTGGTTTGATGTTACCCTGTGCATTTGATCTCAGCAATCTAACAAATCACAGGAACCTAACATTGAACAAAACCCTAAAATGATCAAACTGTCAAAAACATTACCTCTTATGACCAAATGGAGATATATAACCCTTTTCAAATAATACATTGATGTTTTCACTTAGAATTATGAGGACCTAAAATTTTATGATTCTAGCATCTTTCAGCACAAAATTCCAATTAAAGAAGAAAAAAATCCTGTCAAGCAGAAACTTCGGAGGATAAATCTAGTTTTGTTACCTTTAGTTGAGAAAGAAGTTAAATGAATGTATGATGCTAAAATAATAGTTCCCCTCAGATATTACAAATGGGTGCCAAACATAGTACCAACCAAAAATAAAACTAGAGAAATTAGGTTGTGCATTGATTTCAAAAATTTGAATAAGGTTTCTCTGAAAGATAACTATCCCTTACCCAAAATGGACCATATCCTACAAAAGGTGATAGGATCAACTAGGATATCATTACTAGATGCTTTCTCTAGCTATAACCTAGTCTTGGTTGATCCAGAAGATCAAGATAAGACAACTTTTACCACTCCATGGGGCACTTTCATGTATGTGAACATGCCTTTTGGACTGATGAATTCAGGGGCCACGTTGGAAAGAGCAATGGACATTGATTTTTCAGAATATATTGGCCTCTTTATTGTAATCTATCTAGATGATATAACTTTGTATTCAAAATCTGACGTAGAACACTTGAGACATTTGAGACGAGTCTTTGAGAAATGCAGAAAATTTGGCATATCATTAAATCCTAAAAAAACATTATTTGGCCTAGAAGAAGAAAAATTGTTAGGACAAATCATATCAAAATATGGAGTTAGAACTGACCCTAAGAGAATTGAAGCAATCCAAAATATCATTCCCCCAGGAAACATTAAGGAACTTCAATCCTTCATAGGTAAAATAAATCTCCTGAGAAGATTTATCCCTAATCTTGTTGAAATTCTTAGAAAAATAACCAATATGCTCAAGAAAGATTCTCAGATCAAATGGAGCATAGAGGTTAGGAAATATTTTGTCATGGTAAAATAGGAATTAACTAAAGCATCGGTATTAATCAGTCTAGATTTTACTAAATATTTTCTAATCTTTTCTTTTGCTTCTCAGCACACTGTTGTTGTACTGTAGAAAAACAGTGAAATATTTGAGCAGCCAATAGCCTTCTTCAGCAAAGATTTAAGAGATGATTCTCTCAATTACAACATCATGGAAAAACAGGCCTTTTCACTAGTCAAAGAAATTAAATATTTTAGAGTTTATATTCTGCATTCACATATAATTGCTTATGTACCTAATGTTGTGGTAAAGGATATTTTAACACATAATGGACCATATGGAAAAAGAGGTAAATTGATTGCAGTAATTCTAGAGTATGATCTGGAAATAAAACCTATCAAACTAATTAAAGGGCAAGGACTTTCCCAGCTTATGGATGAGTCCAATTTTCAAGCTCTGGACATAAATTTGGTGGCAAATTTGGATGATCAAGAGGAGCAGGCGACTCCACAAATAAATGAAGAATTTTTAAATTCTCCCTGGTATGTAGACCTGCTTTATGCATTGTTTAATTTAAATGCTCCTCCTAGTCTTACAAAAGCTAAAGCTATATTTCTGGAATTAAAGGCAGCAAAATTTTGCATCATTGAGAATTTCCTTTATTGGAAATATTTGTTGGCAATATGTTGCAATATGTTGTCCTTGATTGAAACCTACTTGATAAATTTGTTCTTGATGGAAACCTACTTGATGAGTTGCATTTTGAAAAGAAACCTATGTAAAAATGATGTTTCTACAGGTCAGTTTAGATGTGATAGAGAAAGGAATTCCAATAAGTGCCACAGAAATGAATCAGGAAATATTTTTCAGTGTATATGCAGGTTTTATGAAGGAAACCCACGTATGGATGCAATTTATACGCTACTTTTGTGAAGGCAACCCATGTATACATTTAGAATTAGTATATAAGTTGTTTTTATGTCGAGAAGTCATGTATACACGTAGATAAGAACGATCCAAGTCGCGTATGCCTTTTGCGCTCTAAAATTATAAAACCAAGGGTCATTACCATGGTATTACCCCAAAGTATTGAGCATTGTATTGTCTATTTGATTCCGTCCAAGAATACCATCAGCAGTTGTGTGGTTTTGACTCATGGTATTAGTAAAGGCTAAATATATATAAGGAGAAGAAGATCATAGTGCAAAGGTTTGCATGAGTAAGGTTTGTTACTGAATAATTTTCTCTAAGGTATATCTGCATGGGATGAACTCTATTTTTAGATCTGAATCTATGATGCACCCATGGATACAATGATGGTTCAGGATCTCTAGATATGAAATAACTATGCTTTTATGGGATCCATTAAAGAGATGATTAAATCTATGACCTGGCGCAATTTTGTTGAAGTCAAGTGAAGAAATCTAGGTAAGTTCCATGGATTTGGTTCATTCTGCAAAATTTATATTTACGGATCTATACGCTAGTTCGTCTCAATAAAAGCACGTATATACGTGGGTTTGCTTCAGAAAAGGCACCTATGGCAGTTAGGGTTTTCTGAATCTTATTTCAGAGGTTTTTCTATTATTCCTACTATTTGTCTGATGTCTGTCAATGAAGTCTTATTTTAGATCTGGGTTGTTTGAATACTGTATATGCTGCTAAGTTGATTATGTACAAATCTGATCAATGAGAAAAAAAAACATGGTTGATGGTGACTAACTGATGAAGAGTTCTGCATTTCTAAAGATATCTGACTCAAAGCCTCAGATATGGATCTGTGACTAATCACATTCTAAAAAACAGTATTCACTGAGCTATATGTAGGTTGGTGCAGAGGAAAGTGCGTATACATGCAGGTTTAGTGAAGCGAAGTAGCGTATGCATTTTAAGTTGATGAATGTTCAAGGTTGTGTTGTATCTGCATATTGATTCTGAAGTATGGGTTATTTCTGAAGTTCTAGTTACAGTGGTCTCACTATTCTAATTGAAGTATTGGATAAAGTTTATTATTATTGATGTTGTTTGATCCAGTATGAAAATTGATGAAACTTGGTCTACAGTGGTTCTAAGGGTTGAAGCCTTCAGTATGGAAGTAGAAGCTTCCTGCCAGTAGAAGCTGGTGCTCTAATCAAGGGGTTGAAGCTCCCTTCCAGTAGTGGCTAGTAAACAAGATTAGGGGGTTGTAGCTCCCTTCTAGTAGCAGCTAGAAAAAAAGAGAAGGTTGTAGCCTTCTGCAGGTAGATTACTGTGTACTGATATGAGTCTGCATCAGTACAATATTGTAAACAGTTTTCCATATAATAAATATTGAAAACAAAAACAAAAACAGCGGTGGTTTTCTCCCAAATTGGGTTTCCACCTTAAATATTGGTGTTCATGTGTGTTTCTCTTGTGTGATGATTTATACTATTGTCACTGCACATAATTATTGATTATCTAACGGATGCATGACTAGTAATCTGACTTAAAGATTGTTCTTGAAAAATATTTCTGATCTGCAAATTTATATCAACATATGCTAGTTTATTTTATTATATGCGCGTAAATATGTAAGTTGGGTTCATCAAATCCATGTATGGAATTCTTGAAGTAGGTTCTTCTGAGAATTTTAATCGCTAGAAGAAAGATCAGCTAAGATGAGCAATCAAGATGGGACATCATCTATTAGGCCTCCTCTCTTCAATGAAAACAATTTAATCTTCTGGAAGACAAGGAAAAGATCCTATATTCAGTCTCTTGGAGCAGATGTATGGGATATAGTTGAAGGAGGTTATCAATATCCAGCATCAGTTCCAGCAGATGCAGCAGAAAGAAAGAAATATGAAACCAATGCAAAGGTGGTCAATGCATTATTGGGAAGTCTGACTGAATCAGAATTTGTCAAATTCATGCAGTTGAATACAGCCAAGGAGATATGGGACAAAATCATTCTAAGCTATGAAGGTGATACCAAGGTAAAAAGTGCTAAACTCCAAACTCTCAAAATTCAATATGAAAATCTCTAGATGCATAATGAGGAAAGCATTGCCAGTTTATTTTTACGTCTATTTGATATTGTAAATTGTATGAGAAATTTTGGTGAAACCATAACTGACCTACTCTGGTAGAAAAGGTTTTAAGATCCCTAACTCCAAAATTTGAATCAAAAGTGTCTGCTATTGAGGAGAAGCGGGATCTACAAACTCTTACTATTGTTCAACTTCATGGTATTTTGACTGCTTTTGAAATGAGAAAATGAGGTCCATCTGAATTCAAAGAAGTTGTCTGTAGAGTTGCTGCAAAAGGAAAGGAAGTAGAAGAAGAAGAAGGACAAAGGTATGTTTCAGAAGAAGATGAGATAAATTTTGAAAAGAAGCTACAACTTGGCATTGGAAGATTTAGAGGTAAGCTTCCTTTTAAATGGTTTTCTTGTGGAAGATTTGGTCATTATGCTGCTAACTGTCCTCGTAAATAAAAACATGAAAAAGGAAAGGAAGTGGCAAAAGTAAATAAGAATCGGTGGCAAAAGTAAATAAGAATCGGTTTATCAATAGAAAAAGTTATTATACTCATGAAGATAGTGATGGGCTATGAATTAGTGAAGAAGGAAAATCTGATCAAGATGTTAGACTACTCATGGCTTTTGAAAAAGACTCTAGTGAGGCTAAAGATATCTTTATGGATTCTCCAGAAGAAAATGTTTTTCTTGAAGAAATTAATCAGCTCAAAATATGTTTAGAAGAAAAAAAAATTTCCATAGATACTCAAAGAATCATCTTATAGAAAAGGAGAAGCACAATTAGAAATTAGAGTGTGAAATAGTAATTCTAAGAAAGGAAATTGAGAAAGATAAAACTTTAAACGTTAGATTTGCTAAAGGAACTAAAACCTTAGATGAAATTATCAAGGTTCAACACTCTCCTTTTGTAAAGACAAGTCTTGGATATATCAGAGAGTCCTCTCAGTCTTTAGTACCAAGCTATCTAAATGTAGCTAAAGCTAGCCTACAACATTCCATCACTTAGCAAGAGAACAGAGAAACTTCACAGGTAAAGCATGACCACTTCAATATAAAGAAAAATAGCAAAAATATAAATTAGAGAAATACCAATTAGTAGGTAAACACAAATAGAAATTTTCATGATTGGAGGAATTTATTCTTTAATAAGCAATGTTTCTCATGTCATAATTTTGGTCATAAAGTTGTTCAATGTGTTGCATACAAAACCATAATGACCAGAGAAGCAAGAAAGCAAATAAATGAGATTGGAATAAAGAAGAATACTTATACCAACTTTTCTCCTCTTCAAAATGAAATTGAATGTGCTTATTGTAATAACTTTGGTCATGAAAGATCTAAATGCAGGAGAAAACTTCAACCAAAAGAGCATATACCTTCAAATTCCAAGGTATGGAGAAAGAAGGACTTACAGGCTAAGAATTTTGGCATAGCCTTATTTGCATAAGGGGAAGAAAATCAATGGTACATTGATAGTGGATGCTCAAAACACATGACATGTGATAGAAATAAACTCCTTGCATACAATGCTCTAGAAAGAGAAAATAATGTTACCTTTGGAAATGATGCTCCTGTTGTCATTAAAGGAAAAGGTTATGTTTTTCTAAAAGAAAAGTTAAAAGCTAACAATGTTATGTATGTGGATGGATTAAAACATAACCTGTTAAGTGTGAGTCAATTTTTTTATCAAGGAAATGAAGTTGTCTTTAGTTCAAAAGCATGTGTGGTACGTGAATTTGACATAGGAAAAACAGTAATAAAAGGAACTAGAAAACCAAGAAATCTGTATGTATTGAAGGGTTGCAAAGAACAATGTTACTTGGGTAAATCTTCAGAAAATTTGTTATGGCATAGAAGATTGGGGCACTTGAGCTTCTCTCAAATCAAAAAATCTAGCAGACTCAAAGTTGTTCATGATCTTCCCAACATCACTCTGCCTGAAAATACCATATGCAAATCTTGCCAATTTGGTAAGAAAACCATAGTGCAATTCAATGCCAAAGAAGGATCAACAAGTAAGCCTCTTGAACTCATACATACTGACTTATGTGGACCTAGGAGAAAAAGGTCTCCCCATGGATAACAATACTATATTCTTTTTATTGATGATTTCTCTAGAATGTGTTGGATTGGTTTACTAAAACACAAAGATAAAGCATTTGAAAATTTTCAGATCTTTAAAGCCCTGGTTGAAAATGAATTAGATCTAAAAATCAAATGTCTTATATCTTACTGAGGAGGGGAACATATATTAGATGAATTCTTTGATTTCTATAAACAACATGGCATAAAAACACAGTTTTTTCTAGCTAGAACCCCACAACAAAATGGCGTGGCAGAAAGAATGAATAGAACAGTTCAACAAATGGCTCGTGATATGCTTGATGATTGTCGAACACCTGATACCTTTTGGGGAGAAGCAGCACATACTGCAGTAAATATTCTTGACAAGGCTCATGTTCATGTGAACAATGATAAAACTCCTTATGAGCTCTGTTATGGTAATCTTCCAACTGTAAAGCATTTTAGAGTTTTTGGAAGCAAATGTTTTATCAAGAACAATGATGAAAAACTTGGTAAGTTTGAACGTAGAGCAGATGAAGGAATATTTCAAGGTTATTCTTCTTGAAGTAAAGCATATAAATGTTATAATAAAAGGCTCCAAAAGATTGTTGAATGCATTGATGTTGTAATTGATGAATCTCTCTCAGCTCCTAAAAAGGAAATACCAATAACAAATGAAGATTATGGTGATGAATATCTTCTTGCATAAAATAGCAAAAATATAGAAGGTGAACCCAATGAAGCACTAGAAGAAGATCTATCTGAAAAGGCTCCATCCAGGTATGTTCAAAAGAATCATACAGAATCTCAAATTTTGGGAGAAAAGGGATCAGGTGTCCAAACAAGAAGAAATCTTGTAGGATATCCTAGTTATCTAGAATTTCTATCCACTATTGAACCACATAATGTCAATCAAGCTAGCAAATATGAATGTTGGATTTAAGCCATGAATGAATAACTTGATCAGAATGAAAAGAATCATACTTGGGAATTGGTTCCAAGACCTCATGATAAAAATGTTATTGGAACAAAATGGATATTTAAAAACAAGTTAAATGAAAATGGAGATGTTATTAGAAACAAAGCTAGACTTGTTTGTAAAGGGTATGCTCAATAAGAAGGTATAGACTTTGAAGAAACATTTTCTCCTGTAGCTAGACTTCAAGCCATAATAATTTTTCTTGCCTTTTCAAGCTTTCAACAATTCAAAGTTTATAAAACGGATGTTAAATCTTCTTTCCTCAATAGTGATCTAGAAGAAGAAGTTTATATAAAACAACCAGAAGGATTCAGTTTGGGAAATGATGAAAAACTTGTTTTTAAACTTAAAAATGCTTTATATGGTCTCAAACAAGCTCCAAGGGCATGGTACTATTGTCTTGACAAATATCTTCATCAATAAGGTTTTTCAAAGGGATCCGCTGATAGCAACTTATACAAAAAAACTGAAAATGATAAACTATTGATTGTAGTTGTATATGTTGATGACATCATTTTTGGGAGTAATGAAGAGTCCATGAGTCAGAAAGTTTCTTCTATTATGCAACAAGAATTCGAAATGTCTTTACTTGGGGAACTAACATTTTTTCTTGGCTTACAAGTGTAACAAGCAACAAATGGCATATTTTTATCACAAGAAAAATATCTTAAGAAAATTCTGAAGAAGTATGGGATGGAAGACTGAAAACCTGTAAGTACACCAATGGTAATTGGATGTAACCTTAGTTCTCATGATGATTCTCCTACGGTGAATCAACCCGAATACAGATCCATGATTGGAAGTCTACTTTATCTAACCGGGACAAGACCTGACATTATGCATGCAATTGGGATTGTTGGACGATTCCAAGATAATCCAAAAGAGTCTCACCTTTAGGCTATAAAAATAATATTCAAATATCTACAAGGGACTCAAGACTTTGGTCTCTAGTATCCAAAGAATGTTGATCTCACTCTTCATGCTTACACAGATGCAGATTGGGCTGGAAATTTTGATGATCAAAAAAGCACTAGAGGTGGTGCATTTTATATGGGGCCCCGATTAGTATCTTGGTTCAACAAGAAACAAAGTTCTATTGCCTTATCTACAACAGAAGCAGAATATGTGGCTACCGTGTCATGTTGCACAAAATTACTCTGGATGATGCAGACTTTACAAGACATTCAAATCAAATGTTCACCTCCCATCTCCATTTTGTGTGATAATACAAGTGCCATTAGTATCTCAAAGAATCCTATTATGCATTCCAATACCAAGCACATTCCTATCAAGTATCACTTCCGACGTGAACAAGTGCTTGAACAAAAGGCTAAATTGGAGTATGTTCTCTCCAAAGAACAAGTTGTTGATATATTTACTAAACCTCTTCCCAGGGAAGCATTTGAATATCTCAGACAAAATATGGGAGTTGTCTCTACCTCTCAGATCAGATCTGCTTGATTTCAAAAGATTAAATTCGGTACGCGGGTTTCATAAAGGAAAATCGCGTATATACGCGAGTTTCTGTGCATAAAACTGCGTATGGGTTTTGCTAATAGAAATTCTCTAGGTTAGAGGTTCAGAACAATTGTGGTGTTGTTGGGTAATCTATTTTGTTGTTCCAGTATTCATCTTTTAGTATCATTCTCTGATATTTTTCTCCTTGATGAAGATGCTTTGATGATTTCTTTGTTGAAGGTGTTTAGGATGCACAAGCTAAGGGGGAGCACTTGTCTTGTGGAAAAGGATGCATTGTTGGCATTCTGATTGGTTGATGTGTTATGATCTCATGTTTGAGATTATTTGGTTTTAGTCATGAATAGTCATATTTGTAATTTGATGAAAAGTTCATGTTGAGACCTATGATGAAAAATTGTTATATTCAGTCATTTAAGGACTTTGTCAAATTGTAAACCCACTTGGTTGGGTAGTTCAGTCAAATTTGTAATTCCACTTGGTTGGATCACTGATGTAAGTATGAGCCCTTAGTGATAGGAAAGGTCATACTCGATTGAGTCATGTACTTCATTGAAAAATATGTTTAAAGATCCAGCATAAACTCAGGGGGAGCATGGTAAATTGAGCTCACATCAGATCTTCAGAGCTAATCTTTCTACAAGAGAAGAGAAACCTTGTTTTTGTTTTGATCTGCCCTTTGCCCTTGATGTCAAAGGGGGAAAGTATTTTGGTGTTTGAATAATGGTTATGGTTAATGTACTTATCTATTGTAATGATCAAAGACCATCATGGTTTCCATCAAGTCCAAAGGGGGAGATTGTTGGCAATATGTTGCAATATGTTGTCCTTGATGGCAACCTACTTGATGAAGTTGTTCTTAATGGAAACCTACTTGATGATTTGCATTTTGATAAGAAACCTATATAAAAATGATGTTTGTATAGATCATTTTAGATGTGACAGAGAAAGGAATTCCATTAAGTGCCACAGAAATGAATCAGGAAATATTTCTCAATGTATGCGCAGGTTTTATGAAGGAAACCCACATATGGATGAAATGTATATGCTACTTTTGTGAAGGAAACTCGCGTATACATTTAGAATTAGTATATACATAGTTTTTATGTCAAGAAGTTGCGTATACACGCGGATAAGAACGATCCAAGTCGCGTATGCCTTTTGCGCTCTAAAATTATGAAACCAAGGGTCATTACCATGGTATTAGCCCACAGTATTGAGCGTTGTATTGTCTATTTGATTCCGTCAAAGAATACCATCAGCAGTTGTGTGGTTTTGACTCATGGTATTGGTAAAGGCTAAATCTATATAAGGAGAAGAAGATCATAGTGCAAAGGTGTGCATGAGTAAGGGTTGTTACTGAATAATTTTCTCTAAGGTATATATGCATGGGATGAACTCTATTTTTAGATCTGAATCTATGATGCACCCATGGATACAATGATGGTTCAGGATTTCTAGATCTGAAATAACTATGCTTTTGTGTGATCCATTAAAGAGATGATTAGATCTATGACCTGGCGCAAGTTTGTTGAAGTCAAGTGAATAAATTCGGGAAAGTTCCATGGATCTGGTCCATTCTGTATAATTTATATTTACAGATCTATATGCTACTTTGTCTTAGTAAAAGCGTGTATATACGTGAGTTTGCTTCAGAAAAGGTGCGTATGGCAGTTATAGTTTTCTGAAGCTTATTGCATAGGTTTTTCTGTTATTCCTGCTATTTGTCCGTTGTCTGTTAATGAAGTTTTCTTGTAGATCTGGGTTGTTTGAATATTGTATATGCTGCTAAGTTGATTATGTACAAATCTAATCAATGAGAAAAAAAAAACATGGTTGATGGTGACTAACTGATGAAGGGTTCTGCATTTCTAAAGATATCTGAAAAATAGTATTCACAGAGCTATACGCAAGTTGGTGTAAAGGAAAGCCCTGTTGTAGCTCCTACAACACCCTCCAAAAATACAAAAAATAATAACAAACACTTCAAAATTTTTGGAGCCCCTTTTGAAACTAAAGAAGAAAAAAGCCAAGTAAATTTTTTAAGAGCAAGTCGCAAAGTCGCGGATCCATTATTTGCGACCCATGCGATCTATGCGACTCTGCGACCCTAAGGTCGCCAAGTCGCCAGGTCGCAAAAGTCGGAAGTCAGGAAATTTGCGACCTTGTGACCTTAAGGTCACAAAATGAAGTATTAGGGGAATTAGCGACTCAGCGACCTTGCGACCCAGCGACCTTAAGGTCGCGAGGTCGCGAGGTCACAAACTACCAACTTGCGACCTCATTTATTGCTCGCACGTGCGACTCCTTTTTATAAGGGAAGGTCGCTAGGTCGCATTTGTGACTCGCGGCGAAAATCGTGGAATTGCTCTGACAGGTCGGCTGGCGCGTTTTCTTCCGGGTAAGTTGCCATTTCCTCCCTATGTTTCCTTTCCCAGCATTTCTTGCTAAAATCTAGCCACCCCATGGTCTTAATTACTTGCTGGCGAGCAGATAGGGTTTCCGGTTGAGTTTTATTTTTGTTTTGGTTCCCATAAACCCCAGGGTCACCTGTGTCTTTCACAATTCCTCATGGATATGCCTTATTTCCAGTTTAAACCCTTTCCAGCCGCACATGTTTCCCGTTAAGGAGAAATTATCCGCAAAACCGCGCGCGCTCGAAACCCCCCGGCAGGCCCAAGTGCGACTTGCGACCCAGCAACCCGGTCGCAAGGTCGCAAGGTCGCGCGACTCTCTGTTATCGACCCTGCGACCCTGCGACCTAGTCGCAAGGTCGCGAGGTCGCCTGTGAGGGATTTTGTAGATCGGCGACCCTGCGACCCCAAGAGAACAGTTAATTAAACTCTGCATGTGTAGACTTTATTTAGCCGTTATCATCATGTCTTTCTCATCCTGGGATTCTTTCTTGAATGCAACAGGTGAATTTAGAGCAGACACAGTACCGGTCCTCTCCGACTCTAGCAATATGGCACCCCGGGTATCCCGAAGGAGAAGTAAGCAGGTGGTGGAGGAAGAGTCAGACACAGACATACAAACATCTCCTCCACCAATATACAGAGACACCCTTTGCACCTTCGCAAAGGAGGACAGCCTCAGGTGGTATGAAGTATACCGTGAGTTCGCCATACCAGAAGAGGAGTTCCCAGAAGATCTCCCGGATCGGGAAGTATATCTGAAGGTTAAGAAATCCAAATTGCACCTAGCAGGGTCACATCCTGCCATCTTTCCATGCCCAGAAATGTTGGACTGGATCATACAGAAGACGGACCCTAAGAACTTCACAATCCGAGATAGTGGAGGTAAAGCTTTTGTAACCTTGGAGAGCTCAAAAGCACAGGTCTAATACTCGCTACCCAAGCCAGAGGTGAACTTCACCGCAAGATGGTTTTCTGCAAATGAAGTGCCGATGGTTGATACAATCAGAAAATGGTCGGCAGAACCAGATAAATTTAAAATAAAAAAGGACCAGGAGTACCCGGTGGCCAGTCTGAGGAAGGTGTATAAGTTAGTGGCCGCCATGCTGTGCAGAGTATACGGGCGTTCAGATGCCACCACTTTCAACGGAACATGGGCAACCATTATGGAACACGTAACAGTACACGACACTCGGTTCAATTGGGCTAGTATATTAATGGGCTCCATGCACACAAATTTGGCTTCAGCTTTAGCCCCAGATGAGGGAGCGCCATCAAAATTCTATATGGCTTCGTATCTATTAGATGTTGTCTGTGCCCAGCTGCATGTTGAGGGATGGCCACATAACTGGGACTCCGAACAGACCCAGGCAATCCATTTGTAGACCAAGGTATTCTGGGAATCCAGGTACAAGTCAGACATCGAGAAAATCTCTCATATATTCATTCCCGCCCTTTACGGGAAACTATTTGGTCAAGACACCCCCTGCATGTCTTGGCGAGCAATGGAGACACTAGGTCAGGTGGCACACTGGTTTCCATTCACTGAATTTACAATCATCCGAGTATTTGGCTCATTCAAAGCACCACATGCTCTGCCTAAGTTTATTACCAATAAGGTGCTCATGCAGGAGGTATGTTCCCAGATGACCTCGGGCTTCTCCAATGTCCTTTCCAAATGGAAGAAGAAACCTTGGCCTGCTCTACCTCTCACCATTGGTGCTTATACAGTCAAGGACTTCAGAGAAGTAGGGCGTGAAGGGGAAGAGATAAAAATTTACCACTTCAGAAATCTGGATTGCCGAACTTATGACCCAGTCAGGATAGTTCCTGAGCATTGTAAAAGGGCCAATTTTAGATGGAGTTATCAGCATGTCGAGCACCCGGCAGAGGACGAAAGAAGAAACTGGTACAACGCAGACAGGCATCTAGCTCCGGGGATCGACTCTGACCAAGAAGAAGAGGATCACCAGAATTTAGAAGATAGGAGCCATAAACTGGGAGGCGCTTCTTCCTCCAAAGATAAAAGAACACGGACCAGTACAGGGCCTGACACCTCGGATCAACAAAGGGCAGCAGAAGCCCAAGCCAAGAAGGAAGAGGAAAAGAAAATGAAGGAGGATGAAGAGAAACGTAAGAAAGATGCCAGGACAGAGCGGAAAAAGAAGCAGGCTGAGGAAAAGGAAAGACAGGAAAAGGAAGCACAGGCGGCGGCAGAACAAGCACTTAAAGAAGAACTTGACAAATTCGATCGTCAAAAGAAGGCAGAACAAGCCACCGCAGCAGAGCGAAAGAGAAAAGCAGAAAAAGAAGCAGAAGCAGAGTCAGAACGCAGGAAGAAGGAGGAACATGACAAGGCAGAAGCCGAGCGCCGGCAAAAGGAGAAAGAAAAAGGACAAACACAGGATAGAGAGGATGAATTGATAGATGATATCGACATATCTCCCCTGGACATTCCTCCGAGTGGCAAGAAAAGTATCCTCCCTGATGACGATTTTCCCAGGGAACAAGAAGAAGAGGTCTTCGACCTGAATAGATTGACATTTGACCAATTCTCTTTCAAAATACGGCAAGAGAGAAGAAAAGCCTTGGCGCAAAGCCATTCCGCCATATCTACGGTCGCCACTGGAAAGGACATAGTCCCAGATACAAGGACTAACCCTGTAATGATAGCATCAGCAGGTACCGCTTTTGCCGCAGCTACGGAGGAAAATGTCACTAGAATGAGCAGGGAGATTATCTCACTACAAAACAGGCTAAAAGCAACGGAACAGGAGAAAGTAGTACTGGAGAGTGAAGTGCGACAGCTCCAAAGTAAGCCTTCCCAAGTCAATGAAGTCCCACTAGCAGTCATGAAAGAATGTGACGTATTGGAAACGACCATGCAGCAAGTATACAGAGAAATGCTCATCCTAAAACAGACAGTGGCCTCATTAGCAGAGGCACGAGCGGAAACCAAAGTGAAGCATGAACAGCTCAAGGAGGCCTCGGTAGCTTTAGACAAAATGATAAACTGGACAGCGCAGCACCAGCAAGCTCCCGAAAATGTGCCTAGGAAGGATTGGGGTCACACACAAGACACCAAAGTACAAATCCGGATGAAGATGCAGTCCAAAGACAAGCTGGTCAAAGACTTGGACAAGGTGGTGTCTGCATATAATCACCTGATCAGTGGTATAGACTCCATGAACGCTCTTCATCACATTCCATCGTTGGGGGCACTGGACGAAACTAAATACTGGGAGCAAGTAGATCAGGAAATTCAGTCCTTTCTGCAACCCTTGAGGCAAGCTGTTGCCGTACCAGAATTTGAGGCATCACAAGAGAACCTAAATCGGCTGCTTGTCACTCCAGTACAAATTTATACCAAGCTTGCCTCCCTATCCATCCAGATTTTCCAGAAGAAGGAGACTCTGATACTGAATGCTTTGGAATGTACGCATCGGTTAAAAGAAGAAACCTCTCTAGTCTCCCCTATAGCAGCGGATTACCGGGCCTGGCAAGGCTTCCTCAAGGAGAAGAAGATAGACGCTCCAGACCTCTCAATTATGCGACCACCTCCATAGTTTAACTGCTGGGTCGCAGGTCGCATTTTGTCTCCCAGGTTGCAAGTCGCACCTGCGCCCAAGTCGCAGGTCGCAAATCTTCAGGTCGCAATCTTCTGGTCGCAGGTCGCATGTTCGGAAAAGGTCGCAGGGAAGCTGAACCGTTGGGAAGTTGAAGCTTCGGAAGGCCATAAGGGCGTTTCTTGAATCTATAAATACCCCTGTGGGGCACATAGTTAAGGGCTTCTCTTAGGTGGACTGAAGAGCAATATTGCATTGTAATTGAAGAACCATACTCTTGACATATGTAATACAAATACTTGTTAAAACCCCTTTGATTGGATGATGTGTTTAGCTGTGATAACACTGTGTGTATTCTGCGTACAGTTTCAGAATATCGTTTGATTAATGAATCTGTGTTATTAATAGTATCATTCATGCTCCATAGCTATCTGTGATTATGTTGATGATACTCAAAGTTACTATTTACTCGTATGATGAATGTTAATGAACTGTTTTATTAGCATCTCGTTATATCTTTCGGAGAGTTAAGGGATATTCTCGCCATTAAGAACTGTTTCTTTGGTGGTCAGATTATCTTGCATGCATTATCCCATAGATGTATTGCTGACGACACTTCATGGGCGTATGCATTT
Organism: Pinus albicaulis; assembly: GCA_034641835.2. Taxonomy (NCBI): domain Eukaryota; kingdom Viridiplantae; phylum Streptophyta; class Pinopsida; order Pinales; family Pinaceae; genus Pinus; species Pinus albicaulis. Next base: position 312,142,544 of record CM076575.1, read on the forward strand.
CATCTATTACCTTGCTACGCACAGTGTCATAAATTGGTTTGATACATCAGTCATGTATTCTGTATCATGTGAATGAGTGTATGTTTACAGATTCAATCAGGTTGTTCGAGACCGAAGAGAAAGTCGTTTAAGCGGTAGCCGGACCCACATCCCAGACGAGATCCCTACTCCAAACGGTTCAAAGTCTAATTGGGACTTTCTACTGGGGAGATCCCCTACTGTTGGCCGGACATTATTTCCCGTCAATAGATTTGGCGCTAGAAGGAGGGCCATGGCATCCTCCTAGCATACGACCGATATTCCGTCACAAACTCCCCACCGGGAGGTCACAAATAACGAACCTCCTCTTCCCCCCTTGGAGGATATTCCAACGGAGGTGGCTTGATACTTTGAAATCACTAATGAACAGTTGAGATCCTTACGCCCAGTTGCCCGTAATCTTGTCAGGGATTTACGATATGCCCCCATCATGGAATTTCTAGCTCACACTAGGACCCCTACTGAGAACATCACTCGTAATGGTGTGCTTGTCAACACCATACCTGGACTCGTAAACTCCATGATTGAAGACCTCGAGCGGGCAGTCCAGGAAAATGACCCCATTCTCCAAGATAGTGAAGGTTTCCCTGATACTGAACCTTTCCCCGAACCTCAGCCTGACTTACATCAGTGGAACAACAACCAAGTGTACGACCTGCGAGAAGAAGGAGAGGGGCGTCAAAGGAACGAGAGAGAAGTTAACACAGCTCGAAGAAATTTAAGAGAAGGCAATAGGCCCCGAAGAAATGAGGGTGGGGTTAATAGGGGTCACGGACGTGGAGGTAGAGGAGATATGGTCCACGGCCGGAGACATCACAACAACCATCATCACTACCAAAACCAAAATAGACCCCCTCTCCACAACTGGGAGTACCTTAGAAACATGAATAACCGTGAAAGACACCGAGATGAGCACTCTCGCCATCAGGATGGAGCATCAGTGTCAGGGACGGGAAGTGAATCCGAGGCCGAAACTCGATATCATCAGCGCCCCAGGAGGGTGCAGCCCCTAGCCTGGATGGCTCAATCCCCATTGGCTCTTTTAGGTTCTCTCCATGATATGCCTAGACACCCGGAGAAGCATCTTCCTAAGTTTGATCCTGAGAAAGGTACCTCAGCGGAACATCATATTAGTAGTTTCTATCTGGCCCTACAAATCATGAGAGTTCAGTCTGATGATGTCGCTTGTCGACTGTTCCCACACACTCTTGTAAACCTTGCAGCCACCTGGTACCGTTCCCTACCCAGTGCTTCTATTACTTCATGGGACCAGTTCCGTCGCGTGTTCCTGCAAAAGTTTGCAGAGGATAAAACACCCTCTATGCTCCTCACAGAGTTAAGCACCATCAAGTGTCACAGAGAAGAGAAGGTTAAAGACTTTAACCAACGCTTCGCCACAATATTGCAAAAATTTCCTCCAAACTTAGCATTGGACGATTCTATCACCATCGACTACTACACTAAAGCTCTCCCTAGGGATATTTCCGTTTTCGTCAAACGTGAGGCCCGCGCTACCCTTACAGCAAATTACGCTGCTGCTCTCGCGGTAGAGAAGGACATGTTGTCGATAGGAGTCATGGACCATGAAGGGAAAGATGATCACAAACCAACCACTAAAAAAGGTCAGTCTTCCACCCCTAATAGAGAGAGAGAAACTTTTGATTTCGAGAGTATGGCCAAGACCCTCAAACTTCTAACGAATGAGGTCTCTGACTTAAAGAGGAAGGGCGTTGAAACCTCAACTACAAATAAACCCCCAAAACCCTTTTTCAAGAAAAGTAATCCCAACACCAGCAGACCTCTGTCAAACTCCAGTGCCGCTCTCAACGTGGAAGAGATAGGGAAAGACAATTTTTGCTCTTTTCACCAAGCTGCCCATTCCGAAAAAACGTGCCCGCAATGGATTGGCAGCATGACCGCGGTGGTTAATCAACTTTTGGATGACCAAACTCCGGGAAACCAGATAGAGGATGATGTTTCTGATCGAGATGAAGGTTCGCTCCTAGATGGGGAATCAGGAGCCTCTGTCTTAACTTTTGATATAATCCGCGGGGGGGAGAGTCTTGTTCCCATCGATATCAACATGGCAGGCAGTCCCAAGGCTCAGCCCACTCGAAACTATAGTCTTAGAAGCAAAGGATCTGTTCCCGAACAATCTTATGAAGACAAGAAAAGGGCTTTCCTGAGGAAAATTCTTCCCCCTGGAAACGAAGGACACGCTACGCCGGATAAGCTCACAAATAGTAACAGCAAAGCAAGTCACAAGACCAAGCTCCTGGTAGAATCCTCGAAAACCACTATCGAACCTAGTCCCCAAACCGATACTAGCTACAACATAGTGGAGGACATGAAAAATACCAGAGCTAATATCTCACTCTACGAGCTGGCCCGCATCACAAATCAAAAGGAACTTATTTTAAAAGCTTTCGCCAACAACCAAAATACGAAAACTGTAAGCAACACATCTGCACAAACCAGTCCAGATATCCAATCTATAGTGAACGCTGTCAACGCAAATTCGAGAGGATCCACCCCTCCATTCCTCTTGTCTTTTGATATGTTTAATTTCAACGTTCACAATTGTCTCGTTGACTCTGGTGCATCCACGAATGTCATGCCTCTATCTGTGTGCAAGAAACTCAACATCCTCCCAGAGAAAACTGACGCAAAAATCATTCAACTGGACAGATCACAAGTACCAGCCGTGGGAGAATTAAACAATGTCATCATTCGCCTCTCATCCGACTCTAGGGTCCATCAATGTATTGATATTGTGGTTGTTGACATCCCTGAAGCCTATGGTGTACTGCTTAGCAGGGATTGGTATAGCAAGTTGCAAGGATACTTTGCCACGGATTGGTCCCACTTATGGCTACCTTACAAGGGGAGAAACAACCAAATCAGAGTCGAAAGTGAACCATACATGAAACACACTGTAACTGATTTGGATGCCACAAATGAACCCATCAGCTTTGCCCAGGAAGAACTTGGTGTGTGTTTTCTAGATTCCATTTTTGGATGTTACCGACCTCCCCAGTCTTCAGTAGGCCCCGAGGTCCTTTCTGAAATGACACTCGTCGCAGAGGAACAAGCCCAAACTGTCTCACACCAAGCCGAAATTCCTTCGCAAGCCATTACCCCCAAGGACCCGGAAAGCGACATATGGACCTTGTATTACGACGGTTCTAAAAATCTCGATGGTGCTGGTGCTGGCTGCATTTTTCTCGACCCTCATAAGAATAAATTCTTAATCTCCTGTCGGCTGGAGTTCCAATGCACCAACAACACTGCCGAGTATGAAGCTTTGATCCTTGGGCTTAAAAAGGCGCTAGATTTGAAGGTAAAATGCTTACGGGTCATTGGAGACTCCGAGATTATCACTCGGCAGGTACGCAATACTATTCACTGTTTGTCTCTACATTTGAAGGCGTATCAGCAGGAGGTATGGCGATTAATTTTTTCTTTTGACGCTTTTGGAATCAAATCTGTTCTTAGGATGCATAACGCAGCGACAGATACTCTGGCTAATGCCGCTGCCAGATTTACCCCTTTGAGGTATGGTTTTTCTATTGAAGTTATATATAAACCCTCCGTCCCAGACAATGTCACTAACTTGCGCGTCTTCGATGATGATCAACAGGTGCTGGATTTCATGTGTAACTCAGAGATATTCAAAGACGCCGCTATAGATGAAGATGAGCACGACCACGCTATGTAAAAGGAGTACGAACAAGTCAAAGGAAACCCCATGCCTAAAGGGGTGGTGTCACTTGAGAAGCTTTTTGATCTGCAAAATCGTTTCCGAGGGCCCCCAAACGCCAAAGTACAGAGCTCTATCTTGGCTCATCGACAAGTGAACTTGGGATCAGAAGATAATCCTAAATTCTTCAACCTGGGGAAAGGCTGCACCCCCCAAGAGGCTCAAGATTTCACTCAGCTATTTCGCAAGTATCGTGACGTATTCGCTTGGACATATGAGGACTTACGCACATACGATACTCGAATCATACAACATGTGATACCCATTAAAGAAAATGTAAAACCATTCCAACAGAAGCTCAGGAAAGTACATCCTACGATGGAGCCATTGATTCTAAAAGAACTCAAAAAACTTTTGGATGCCCGCATTATCTTCAAAGTTCGCCATTCCACATGGGTGTCCAATTTGGTTTCGGTACGGAAGAAGTCAGGTGAAATTCGCTTATGTGTAGATTTCCGAAACTTAAACCGGGCCTCGAGTAAAGATAATTACCTAGTGCCCCCTATGGAGCAAATACTTCAAGCAGTGTCCGGCTCAGAAATGTTCTCTTTGCTGGACGGATTCTCTGGCTACAATCAAGTACTAGTGGCTGAACCAGACAGGTTAAAGACTACCTTTCGGACTAAGTGGGGAACCTTCGCGTACAGGCGTATGCCATTTGGATTAATCAACGCAGGGGCAACTTTACAAAGAGCTATGGATATAGCATTCAGGGGTCTGATAGGCCAAAGTGTGGTGGTCTACTTGGATGACGTTACTGTGTTTTCTAAACATCGGGGGGATCATTTGCGTCACCTCAGACAGATCTTCGAAAGGTGCAGAAAATACGGTATCTCGCTCAACCCAAAGAAGAGCATTTTCGCCGTAGCAGAAGGAAATCTACTGGGTCATATCATAACTAAGCAAGGCATTGTCGTTGATCCGGAACGTGCGAAAGCCATTGCTCAGATTCCTCCCCCTAGCGGTAAGAAAGCAATGCAGTCCTTCTTGGGAAAGATCAATTTTGTACGTAAATTTATATCAGATTTCGCCCAGATAGTTAAGCCACTACAGGGAATGATAAAGAAAAATGCTACCTTCAAATGGAATCAGCCCGAAAAGGAAGCTTTCGACCAGATCAAGAAAGCTATAGCCAAAGCGCCTTCCCTCCAGAGCCCATATTTCAACAGAGATTTCAGCTTGTATACGTTCGCTTCGGATTCGTCCTTGGCAGCCGTACTCACACAAAAGGACAGAAATAATGACGAGCGTCCCATTTCATTCATGAGCACCGGTCTGCAGGGAGCTGAATTAAATTATCCCGAAATCGAGAAACATGCCTATGCGGTATATAAAGCGGTCAAACATTTCAGACCATACATCTTGAAAAACCATGTCACAGTTTACGTTCCCCACCCAGCTGTTCGCTCACTGTTCATGCAGCAGGAGCTGGGCGAGAGACGAGGGAACTGGGTTGCGTGTATGCAAGAATATGACTTAGAGTTTAAGCCAGCACGCACAGTTAAAGGACAAGGTTTATGCCAGATGGCTGCAGAGGCCGCAAGTTCCCAACAAAGTGAAGAAGATAATTGGGAACAAGAAATTGATATGTACCAAACTGACGTCTTGCCTCAGGTAAGGAACCCTTCTTGGTACTCGGATATTTCAGGATATTTAGCACACGGTACATTGGACCCCGCTCTAAATGCCTGGCAGAAACGTGCAATCAGACTCAAAGCTGCGCCTTACCGGTTAATCCAAGGGAAGCTTTTCAGGAAACATTCTGATGGGGTCATGTTACGCTGCCTAGAATATGATGAAGCTCAGAAGATCTTAATCGAGCTGCATGATGGACCAGCAGGAGGTCATTTTGCCGGGGATACTACAGCCCATAAAATAATGCGAGCAGGTTATTATTGGCCAACTCTTTTCAGAGATGCCCACGCATATGTTCGGAAGTGCATTCAATGCCAGAAATTCGCAAACCGAGAAGCGCGCCCCGCCGCCCCTTTGTTGTCAGTAGCAGTGGAAGAGCCTTTTCAACAATGGGGTCTAGACGTCATTGGCGAGATCCTACCCCACTCTTCTAAGCAACACCGGTACATCCTAACAACCACTGATTACTTCACCAGGTGGGTTGAAGCAGTACCATTACGCCAAGTCAATGATCAGGAGGTAATGCAATTTGTCATTCATTCCATCATTACCAGGTTTGGCGTTCCGACTTCCTTGGTTTTTGATAATGCAACATATTTTTCATCTTTTAAATTATATGATTTTGCTTTAGAAAATGGTATCGTTCTCAAACACTCTGCAAAATACTATCCCCAAGGAAATGGTCTAGCGGAATCAACCAATAAAAATCTGATTCGCATCATTAAAAATACCTTACTGTCTCACCAACGCAACTGGCACAACGCCCTCCAAAATGCACTCTGGGCCGACCGCGTCACCCCTAAGTCCTCAATAGGCACCTCACCATATTTTCTCGTGTATGGGAAAGAAGCTGTCCTCCCCCCCAATTTATCTCTTCCCGCTCTGCAGTTATCTCAAGAGTGTCATGGTACCCCTTGCCCCGCCTTACAAACCCGCATTGACACCCTGCTGAAATTAGAAGAGGAAAGGCAAAAAACCCGGGAGAAATTCGCCATCCACCAGAGTCGAATCAAGAAATGGTTCGATAAAAAGTCTGCAGGAGATAAAAAATTTGAAGTAGGAGACCTAGTCCTAAAATGGGATAAAGCACACGAAGAAAAAGGAAAACATGCCAAATTTCAAGCACTATGGATAGGTCCCTTTCAGGTTAAAGAAAAGGTGGGTCCCCATACTTTCCGATTGCAAACTCTGGAAGGAAAAGTCGAGGTCCTCCCGGTAAACGGGCATGATCTCAAACACTATTTTACTTGAATAGCCCTCAAAGGGCTGTTTTCCCCCCTGTATCATAAAAGTCGCATTTAAAAAAAAAAAAAAAAACAAAAAACAAAAAACAAAAAACAAAAACTCTTTCTCTAACTCTTCAAAGAAAACCTTGTCTAAGCTACCCGCAACTGGCTCACTCCTTGAAGAGGTTCTATGCTGATGAAAGGTCGTTCCCGCAAAACACGGGGCAGTCGAAACTCGCTTGTAATGGGCACCTAAGGATAGTACACGGCCTTGCTAGAGTCTTCAAGCATAAGGAACCACCTAGCGGCTTCGAAGGGTGCAGGCAAAGAAGGTCTTGCATAGCAGCAACCGGATCGTGAGGGAACAGGGCTAACTCAAGGTAATTGCAGGTCATCCGGGAAAAACCCGAGTCCTCATATGAGACCAGGAGCAACCTCTCTGCAAGCAAAATAAGTCGGGATCCCTCATCCGCCCAGGAAAAATATGCCCATCTAAATAAGTGCTACAGGCACATTCTCAAATAAGTGCAATCGCACACAAATAAAGGGTAAAGGATTGAGAAAGGCTTCCTGCGTAGAGAGGTGTTGTAACGACTCCGCCGGGGTACTGACCAGGCTCGCTGGCAGCGGAGCAACGTTCATGACTCCTTAGGTAGTGACTCCGCCGGAGCCGAGAGGTTCGCTGGCAGCGGAGCAACACCATGAGGACGAAATAATTGTACCGGACCCTGCAGTTGTCCAAGGTTTCCCCGACCCTCTCGATCCTGGAGCGCGAGGAATTAAAATTCGGTTGATCTGCACCCAATAAGCCAAAAGGCCAGGCAACTATGCGAGGTGGCAAAAGAAGGAAGGTGTAAACTCTGAGGTAAAAGAACAAGCTAGTATTAGACCCCTCCCTCCTCCCTCATCGACCCTTCATCGGCAGAGACTCTGAATTCATCCAGTGAATCGCCATTTGTTGTAGCTCCTACAACACCCTCCAAAAAATACAAAAAATAATAACACACACTTCAAAATTTTTGGAGCCCCTTTGAAACTAAAGAAGAAAAAAGCCAAGTAAAGTTTTTAAGAGCAAGTCGCTAAGTCGCGGATCCATGATTTGCGACCCATGCGACCTATGCGACTCTGCGACCCTAAGGTCGCAGAGGTCGCAACAGTCGGAAGTCAAGAAATTTGCGACCTTGCGACCCAGCGACCTTAAGGTCGCAAGGTCGCGAAGTCGCAAAATGAAGTATTAGAGGAATTAGCGACTCAGCGACCTTTGCGACCCAGCGACCCTAAGGTCGCGAGGTCGCAAGGTCGCAAACTGACAACTTGCGACCTCATTTATTGCCCGCACGTGCGACTCCTTTTTATAAGGGCAGGTCGCTAGGTCGCATTTGTGACTTGCGGCGGAAATCGTGGAATTACTCTGACAGGTCGGCTGGCACGTTTTCTTCCAGGTAAGTTGCCATTTCCTCCCTGATTTTTCCTTTCCCAGCAGTTCTTGCTAAAATCCAACCACCCCATGGTCTTAATTACTTGCTGGTGAGCAGATAGGGTTTCCGGTTGAGTTTATTTTTTGTTTTGGTTCCCACAAACCCCAGGGTCCCCCGTCTCTTGCCCAATTCCTCATGGCTATGCCTTATTGTCAGTTTAGACCCTTTCAAGCCGCGTATTTTTCCCTGTAGGGAAAGTTTATCCGCAAAACCGCGCGCGCGCGAAACCCCCCGGCAGGCTCAAGTGCGACCTGCGACCTAGCGACCCGGTCGCAAGGTCGCAAGGTCGAAAAACTCCCTGTTAGCGACTCTGCGACCCTGCGACCTAGTCGCAAGGTCGCGAGGTCGCATGTGAGTCCTTTTTGTGGATCAGCGACCCAGCGACTCCCAGAGAACAGTCAATTAAACTTTGTATGTGTGGACTTTATTTTAGCTGTTATCATCATGTCTTTCTCATCCTGGGATTCTGTCTTGAATGCAGCAGGTGAATTTAGAGCAGACACAGTACCGGTCCTCTCCGACTCTAGCAATATGGCACCCCGGGTATCCCGAAGGAGAAGTAAGCAGGTGGTGGAGGAAGAGTCAGACACAGACATACAAACATCTCCTCCACCAATATACAGAGACACCCTTTGCACCTTCGCAAAGGAGGACAGCCTTAGGTGGTATGAAGTATACCGCGAGTTCGCCATAACAGAAGATGAGTTTCCAAAAGATCTCCCGGACCGGGAAGTATACCTGAAGGTCAAGAGATCCAAATTGCACCTAGCAGGGTCACATCCCGCCATCTTTCCGTGCCCGAAAATGTTAGACTGGATCATACAGAAGACGGATCCTAAGAATTTCGCAATCCGAGATAGTGGAGGTAAAGTTTTTGCAACGTTGGAGAGCTCAAAAGCACTGGTCTACTACTCGCTACCCCAACCAGAGGTAAACTTTACCCCGAGATGGTTTGCTGCAAATGAAGTGCCGATGGTTGATACAATAAGAAAATGGTGGGCGGAACCAGATAAATTTAAAATCAAGAAAGACCAGGAGTACCCGGTGGCCAGTCTGAGGAAGGTGTATAAGTTAGTGGCCGCCATGCTGTGCAGAGAGTACGGACGTTCGGACGCCACCACTTTCAACGGAACATGGGCAACCATTATGGAACACGTAACAGTACACGGCACTCGGTTCAATTGGGCTGGTATATTAATAGGCTCCATGCACACAAATTTGGCTTCAGCTTTAGCCCCAGATGAGGGAGCGCCGTCAGAATTTTATATGGCTTCGTATTTATTAGATGTTGTCTGTGCCCAGCTGCATGTTGAGGGATGGCCACATAACTGGGACTTCGAACAGACCCGGGCAATCCATTTGAAAACCAAGGTATTCTGGGAATCCAGGTACAAGTCAGATATTGAGCAAATCTCTCATACATTCATTCCCGCCCTTTACGGGAAACTATTTGGTCAAGACACCCCCTGCATGTCTTGGCGAGCAATGGAGACACTAGGTCAGGTGGCACACTGGTTTCCATTCGCGGAATTTACAATCATCCGAGTATTTGGCACATTCAAAGCACCACATACTCTGCCTAAGTTTATTACCGATAAGGTGCTCATGCAGGAGGTATGTTTCCAGATGACCTCGGGCTTCTCCAATGTCCTTTCCAAAGGGAAGAAGAAACCTTGGCCCGCTCTACCCCTCACCATTGGTGCTTATACAGTCAAAGACTTCAGAGAAGTAGGGCGTGAAGGGGAAGAGATAAAAGGTTACCACTTTAGAAATCTGGATGTCCGTACTTATGACCCAGTCAGGATAGTTCCTGAGCATTGTAAAAGGGCCAATTTTAAATGGAGTTATCAGCATGTCGAGCGCCCAGCAAAGGACAAAAAAATAAACTGGTACAACGCAGACAGGAAGCTAGCTCCGGGGATCGACTCTGACTGAGAAGAAGAGGATCACCAGAATTTAGAAGATAGGAGCCATAAACTAGGAGGCTCTTCTTCCTCCAAAGATAAGAGAATACGGACCAGTACAGGGCCTGACACCTCGGATCAGCAAAGAGCAGCAGAAGCCCAAGCCAAGAAGGAAGAGGGAAAGAAAATGAAGGAGGATGAAGAGAAACGTAAGAAAGATGCCAGGACAGAGCAGAAAAAGAAACAGGCTGAGGAAAAGGAAAGACAGGAAAAGGAAGCACAGGCGGTGGAAGAACAAGCACTTAAGGAAGAACTTGAAAAATTCGATCGTCAAAAGAAGGCAGAACAAGCCGCTGCAGCAGAGCGAAAGAGAAAAGCTGAAAAAGAAGTAGAGGCAGAGTCAGAACGCAGGAAGAAGGAGGAACATGACAAGGCAGAAGCCGAGCGCCGGCAAAAGGAGAAAGGAAAAGGACAAACACGGGATAAAGAGGATGAACTGATAGATGATATCGACATATCTCCCCTTGACATTCCTCCGAGTGGCAAGAAAAGTATCCTCCCTGATGACGATTTTCCCGGGGAACAAGAGGAAGAGGTCTTCGACCTGACTAGATTGACATTTGACCAATTCTCTTTCAAAATACGGCAAGAGAGAAGAAAAGCCTTGGCGCAAAGCCATTCCGCCATATCTACGATCGCCACTGGAAAGGACATAGTCCCAGATACAAGGACTAACCCTGTAATGATAGCATTAGCAGGTATTGCTTTTGCCGCAACTACGGAGGAAAATGTCACTAGAATGAGCAGGGAGATTATCTCACTACAAAACAGGCTAAAAGCAACGGAACAGGAGAAAGTAGTACTGGAGAGTGAAGTGCGACAGCTCCAAGGTAAGCCTTCCCAAGTCAATGAAGTCCCACTAGCAGTCATGAAAGAATGTGACGTATTGGAAACGACCATGCAGCAAGTATACAGAGAAATGCTCACCCTAAAACAAACAGTGGCCCCATTAGCAGAGGCACGAGCGGAAACCAAAGTGAAGCATGAGCAGCTCAAGGAGGCCTCAGCAGCTTTAGACAAAATGATAAACTGGACAGCGCAGTACCAGCAAGCTCCCGAAAATGTGCCTAGGAAGGATTGGGGTCACACACAAGACGCCAAAGTACAAATCCGGGTGAAGATGCAGTCCAAAGACAAGCTGGTCAAAGACTTGGACAAGGTGGTGTCTGCATATAATCACCTGATCAGTGGTATAGACTCCATGAACGCTCTTCATCACATTCCGTCGTTGGGGGCACTGGACGAAACTAAAGACTGGGAGCAAGTAGATCAGGAAATTCAGTCCTTTCTGCAAACCTTGAGGCAAGCTGCTGTCGTACCAGAATTTGAGGCATCACAAGAGAACCTAAACCGGCTGCTTGTCACTCGAGTACAAATTTATACGAAGCTTGCCTCCCTATCCATCCAGATTTCCCAGAAGAAGGAGACTCTGATACCGAATGCTTTGGAATGTACGCATCGGTTAAAAGAAGAAACCTCTCTAGTCTCCCCTATAGCAGCGGATTACCGGGCCTGGCAAGACTTCCTCAAGGAGAAGAAGATAGATGCTCCAGACCTCTCAATTACGCGACCACCTCCATAGTTTAACTGCTGGGTCGCAGGTCGCATTTTGTCTCCCAGGTCGCACCCGCGCCCAAGTCGCAGGTCGCAAATCTTCAGGTCGCAATCTTCTGGTCACAGGTCGCATGTTCGGAAAAGGTCGCAGGGAAGCTGAACCGTCGGGAAGTTGAATCGTCGGAAGGCCATAAGGGCGTTTCTTGAATCTATAAATACCCCTGTGGGGCACATAGTTAAGGGCTTCTCTTAGGTGGACTGAAGAGCAATATTGCATTGTAATTGAAGAACCATACTCTTGACATATGTAATACAAATACTTGTTAAAACCCCTTTGATTGGATGATGTGTTTAGCTGTGATAACATTGTGTGTATTCTGCGTACAGTTTCAGAATATCGTTTGATTAATGAATCTGTGTTATTAATAGTATCATTCATGCTCCATAGCTATCTTTGATTGTGTTGATGATGCTCAAGTTTACTATTTACTCGTATGATGAATGTTAATGAACTGTTTTATTAGAATCTCGTTATATCTTTCGGAGAGTTAAGGGATATTCTCGCCATTAAGAACTGTTTCTTTGGTGGTTAGATTATCTTGCATGCATTATCCCATAGATTTGTTGCTAACGACACTTCATGGGCATATGCATTTCGTCTATTACCTTGCTACGCACAGTGTCATAAATTGGTTTGATACATCAGTCATGTATTCTGTATCATGTGAATGAGTGTATGTTTGCAGATTCAATCAGGTTGTTCGAGACCGAAGAGAAATTCGTTTAAGCGGTAGCCGGACCCACATCCCAGACGGGATCCCTACTCCAAACGGTTCAAAGTCTAATTGGGACTTTCTACCAGGGAGATCCCCTACTGTTGGCCGGACATTATTTCCCGTCAACAAGCCCGTATACATACGGGTTCAGTGAAGCAAAGTAGCGTATGCATTTTAAGTTGATGAATGTTCAAGGTTGAGTTTGTATCTGCATATTGATTCTAAAGTCTGGGTTATTTCTGAAGTTCTGGTTATAGTGGTCTCACTGTTCTAATTGAAGTATTGGGTAAAGTTTATTATTATTGATGTTTATGAAGATTTGTGTTGATGCTATTTGATCCAGTATGAAAATTGATGAAACATGGTCTGTAGTGGTTCTAAGGGTTGAAGCCTTCAGTATGGAAGTAGAAGCTTCCTACCAGCAGAAGCTGGTGTTCTGATCAGGGGATTGAAGCTCCCTTCTAGTAGTGGTTGGTAAAGGAGATTAGGGGGTTGTCTCCCTTCTAGTAGCAGCTGGAAAATGAGAGAAGGTTGTAGCCTTCTTCAGGTAGATGCCTGTGTACTGATATGCGTCTACATCAGTACAATATTGTAAACAGTTTTTCAAATAAGAAATATTGAAGATAGAGACAACAACAATGGTGGTTTTCTCCCGAATTGGGTTTCCACCTTAAATATTGATGTTCATGTGTGTTGCTCTTGTGTGATGATTTATATTGTTGTTACTGCACATAATTACTGATTATCTAATAGATGCATGACTAGTATTCTGACTTAAAGATTGTTCCTAAAAAAATCTTCTTGATCTACAAATTTATATCAGTATACGCTAGTTTCTTTTAATATATGCACATGTATACATGAGTTGGGTTCATCAAAGTCGCGTATCGAATTCTGTAAAGAAAAATTAAAATATTTTCAGTAAGCTCTAAATACTAATTCACCCCCCCCCCCCTCTCAGTATTTTTCCAAACAAGATTCTGGTGGCCTATTACTCAAATGTTTGTTGAAGAATGATGCAGACAAGATTGTACAATTGTAAAATCACTTTCGGTAATAATCACATATAATGGAACGTTGTCGACGCGTTTCGAACCAACCAGTGTGGTTCATCATCAGGACTAGGTGAGAGATCAGATCAAATCAATAAGCTTAAATAGATGTAGAGATGTTTAAACTAGCCGTTTTTTTACGGCTAGTTTGACTTTTTAATAATTTAAAATGTTTTTAATAAGTAACGGCTAGTTCCTCCTACTTTTAAACCAATTAATAAATTTATTCATTTAGTTAATAAATTATTAAACTTATTAGTTTTAATTATTTAGTAAACATATTGGTTATAAATTTTTTTTTATTTTAATGAGAGGTTAAAAAAATAAGAAAAGAAAAATAAAAATAAATAAATAAATAAATATAAATAAATAAATAAATATAAATAAATATAAATAAAAATAAAAATAAATAAATAAATATAAATATAAATATAAATATAAAATAAAAATAATAAAATGTAAATGTAAATAAAATATAAATCGAAAAATGAATATAGCAAAATAAAAATAAATTAATAGAATAAAATAAAAATAAAAATAAAGAGAGAAAAATAAATAAATAAAATAAAATATCAAACTTTTAAAAAATAAATAAACTAAATAAATAAAAATAAATAAAAATAACAAGCTAAATAAATAAATCAAATCAGAACAAAATCAAATCAAATAAAAATAAAATAAACTCAAATAAAATAAAATAAAAATAAAAATATCTAATATCTAATAATAATAAAAATAAAAATAAAAATAAAAATAAAATAAATAAATAAACAAATGCAAATAATTAAAAACAAATTTAAAATATATATATATATATATATATATATATATATATATATAAATAAATAAATTATAAAAAAAATATATATATAAATAATAATACAAAAAATATAAAATAAAATTAAAAATAATAAAAATAATAAAAAATAAATAAAATCAAGGACAAAAGGCAGGAATCCAACACCTGCTAATGTTCCAACCATCATCTCTGTTGAGATTAAGGGGTCTTTTTTCGATTTCTAAGGCCTCTCTTAACTTACGATGATGGAAATGGTCAATCCTAGCAAGAACCTTCGCATCTTCAATGCAAATATGATGGTTAGTCTTTTCTGCATGTTCAGCTAGGGCAGATGAGCGGAATCTTCCATGCTTAATGTCAGCAGCATGTTCAGAAATTCTTTGATTTATAGAACGTCCAGTTTCGCCAATGTAAGGTATCCCACAGGAACAAGGAATGATGTAGACACCTTTCCCATCCCTAGGGTCAATCGGGTCTTTAACCGATTTGAGAGAGCTGCGAATCGTGTTAAGGGGCTTGAAAAACGAAGACACCCTATGCTTCCTAAGGACCCTCGCAATTTTATCAGTGGTTCCTTGAATGAAAGGAAGACGTACACTGCGGGACCATTGACTAGGGTCTTTATTCTTTTTAGATAGAGGACCTTTTGCTGCTTTAAGAAAAGCTTGAAGGCCTTGCGATCTACTATAACCATTTTTACAAAAGACACTTAACAAATGAGACTTTTCCCCTTCAAGGTGAGACTCATCAGAGATCCTCAACGCCCTTGTGGCCAAGGTGTTTAGGACACCCAATTTTTGAGCAGGGAAATGGTGTGAACTAGCTTGAAGGTACTGCTCAATATGAGTTTTCTTCCGAAAAACTTGATGGGAGAAAGAGCCATCATCTTTTTTCGAAATAAGAACGTCAAGGAAGGGAATGCTTCCATCTATTTCATGCTCCATGGTGAATTTTATGGAGTGTGATTGATCATTAAGGTGGCGAAAGAAAATATCTAACTTATCAACGCCATGCGGCCACACGACACAAGTATCATCTACAAACCTCTTCCAAATCTTTGGTTGGAAAAGAGCCGAGGAAAGAGCTTTGGATTCAAAGTCTTCCATAAACAAATTAGCAACAATCGGGGAAAGGGGGGAACCCATAGCAACACCACAAGTTTGCTCATAGAATTCGCCTTCAAAACTGAAGAAAGTGGAGGTTAAGCAGATCCCAACTAAATGTGCAGTATCAGGATCAGTAATGCGATTAATGACATCAATAGCCTCTTTTATGGGGATATTGGTGTAAAGAGAAACGACATCAAAACTAACAAACCTGAATGAGACTCATGAATGAGACTCTAGTGGCCACCTGCATTGGAGGACTACTGCTAATAAAATTCTCAGGGCTTGTTTTTACTGGCCTACCTTTTTTTCTGATGTTCATAAGTAAATGAAAACCTGCCATAAGTGTCAAAATTTTTAAGGTAAAAGGAAACTCCTACCCTTGCCTCTCAAACCCATTTCTATTGAAATCCCATTCCAACAATGGGGTTTAGATTTCATAGGTGAAATCTATCCTCCTTCCTCTGCCCAACACAAGTGGATTTTGACAACCATAGATTACTTCAATAAGTGGATAGAATCCATCCCTTCCAGAAATGCTACTGATATTTTTATTACCAAGTTCCTTAAGACCAATATCATGTCCATATTTGGCTTCCCAAGAAAAATCGTCACTAATAATGCAGCAGCTTTTAAATCCAAAAAGATGATTGAGTTTTGTAATAAATATCATATTTCTTTAGGACATTCAACAACCTATTATCCACAAGGTAATGGACTAACTGAATCATCTAATAAGAGTCTGGTAAACATCATCAAGAAGTTATTAAAATAGAATAAAAAGTATTGGCATAATAAGTTAGTCAGTGCACTTTGGGTTGATAGGCTTACTACAAAGAAGTCCATTGGTATGCCACCATACCAACTTGTCTATGGAATGAATTTTTTTTTCCATTGTCTCTAGCATAGGAAGTGATGACGATAATGCAAGAGTTACAAGTGGAACCAAATGATGCACTCAAAAGGATCCATCAAACCATTCAATTGTAGCAAACAAGAGAAGAGGTGTATAATAGAAAACAACTCATCCAGGAAAATATCAAGAAAATATTTGACAAAAGGACCAAGGTAGCTGATTTTCCTATTAAGGACAAAGTTTTAAAATGGGATGCAAGGAGAGAAGACAAAGGGAAGCATAACAAGTTTGATAATCTATGGATGGGACCATATATTATAAATTCTTTAGAGGTGACAATGCATTTTTTCTCACAGATATAGATGGAACAAAGCTACCTGGTAGTCTTGTAAATGGAAGGATGTTGAAGAATTATTTCTCTTAGTCTAAATATTTGTTTACATCATTGTAAATACCATAGTCAACATAGATTGGATTGGATATTTTGTTGATTAAGGTTGAAGGCCACACAGAAGGCCCTAAGCCATGGTCAACAGATCATCATAATATTTGAAGAAGAAAGGAATCAGATTATAGATTGCTTCTATGTGCATATGGATAAGGCTATTTATCGTAGTTTCTTGACACTTCAATGCATGGAAGTTCCATCCCCAATTGGAGCCACTGTTAGGGTCCTATATTTCATAGGATATCAAGGTGACTAAGTTTCTTCTATCTGTAAAATTTATTTTGTAAAATGATTTCCAACCTGCAAATCATTTTCAAAAAAAAAAGAAAGGAAATAAAACAAAAAATCAAAAGAGGGTATATGTTATAAATAAAAAAATATAAAATGTTAACCCCATCAAAAATAATAAAAACAATAAATTATGAAAGTGTTGCACATCCAAATGCCACTACTCTTAGTTTAGCTTATTTCTGAAAATAAATTGTGTGCAACTAGTCTAAAATGCCACAATAGTTCAATAAAATTCAATCATATAGTTTAAGCATGATTGGATTAGGTTTAAATTGCTTGTCGATAGGTAGTGAAAAATAAATTTTCAAACTATTTAATCTTGACAGATTAGTTAGTTAGGTAGAAAATAAAACTGGTTCAATAGTTTAATCTGAACCAAGGGAGATGTTGTAACATCATTTGTTTTTGATAAGTTAGCATAAGTAGTTGAATAATTTTCAAAATGATAAGATAGGATATAATAGATGAAAAATAATGAAAAAGCAGAAAATGTTAGGAAGATTATTATTTTTATAGGCATCCATGTCAATAAAATGTTATCTGGTAAATTCTCTAAATAATGAAGGAAAAATAAAATGTTAGGTGTTAGATTCTATAAACAAAGGAGGCAAAACAAAATGTTAGGGAAGCAACAAAGAAAAACAAAAGCTTCATTATGTTTTAAACATTTTAATTGGCTGCTAGTCTAAATGCGCCTATGGAAAAGTTATTTGTATGGTTTAAATTCTGATTATTAACTTATATCCTAAAGTTTTGAAACATAGCATATATCCCCCCATACTTTCATTTTATTCATTTCCCTTTATTTACATTTCCTTCGCCATTCATATATTTCTGTACATTTCATTATAATCCTGCACATTCAAAATCACTTTTCCCATAGGCCAAATACCAAAAAACTTTCGTTTTCGTCTCCTACAAACCTTTCGAAGGACAATATACGATGAAGTGGGACCCATTTTACCTGCCACACTTCCATTCAATTTCATTTTCCTTTGAAAACATTCAACTTTACCTTTTCCACCTTTTTCCACTTTATATTCCACTTTACCTTTCACCGCTATATCATTGTTTACTCCCACTTCCTATTCCCCGATTGTGATTAAAGTGGGCCATCCATCCACGTCACCTTTTCTTCCCCACCATCCATCGCAGATCGCATATTATAAACCTTTTCCCATTGTAATTAAACTTTAAAACCTCTGATTTCTGATTTGCGATTTATCACATTGCATTTGTTTTAGCTTACCTTTGGATCGCTTGCAACCTATTTTATTTAACTTGCAATGCGATGGTTGGCCCCATCATAGCAGCTCCACCCCCCACTTCACAGTCATTTGCAATCATATCAAATATCATATGAAACCGTATAAAACATTCACCGATTTATAAACTTTGTCCATTGCAGTGGGTCCCTCTCCCCGCACTTCGCAAGTTTTAGGATTTAACCCCCACACTTATAATTAAAACTTAAATTTTGCGATTTTTGATACAGTCTGGTCCCACCTTACCTGCCACATCACTCAACCCTGATGATGGATCCCCGTTTCGAATCCCAACGGGGATCCATCATTAGGACTTTAGAATGAATAAATTTAGAGAAGGACTTCAGACCATTAATGTGTGATTTGCGATGCAGTCCCACTAAGCATCGCATCGCCGATAAAATTATTCATAAAATTAAACTCTAAATACTGTGATGTGCATGGATTCGATGCAACTTCAGAATTGAAATTTAAAATATTTCAAGTCTAGTATACTGGTTTTTCACGATGTTTTGTTTACAGATTCGATGCAGCTTCAGAATTGAAATTTAAAATATTTCAAGTCTGGTATATTTGTTTTTCACGATGTATTTTTACAAAGGGTTTTTAACATGGAAAAAGGATTTCGGGTGACAAAAAGACAGAAAGGTCAAGTTGGGCAGCAAAATGTGTTCAACACTTCATTCATACAAAATTTCATTCGCTAGAACAATATTTAGTCTACCATCACATCAGTAAATAGTGGTCCATGTCCTCACTGTCCCACTACATTAGCACCTGCTTTGCACAACACATTCCACCGAAACTATAATTTTGTAATAGTTAGAGTTTTTTAGTCCAATTCTGTTAGAGACAAAATGATTGTAGTTTTTTGTATAAATACTTCAGTTTTGGAAGTATCAAAGGTCAATTGATTGAGATTATAACTATTACCATATTTTGGAGTATTGTAAGCTTTTTCAAAGAACTGGAGCATCAATAATAATTAGACCATTCACAGGATTCTTGTGGCTTAAATACTCGTGATGTGTTTCTTCTGTTATTTTATTTCATTGTCATATTTCATTATAATCATCTGAATTCCAATTGTAAAGTAGAAATCGTGATGAATAGGATTTACTGGAGAGTACCTTATTCTGGTTTCCTTTGAAATCATAATGTTTTCCACTGAAGGCCAAACTAAATAATTCTTAATTTCTCTTTAGTTCTACTGAATTTCTTCATATTTTTGTCATAATCCGTTAATAATTCGAAAGATCTGATAAATACTCCTAGCTTGCCCTATGTTTACTTTGTGAAAATTTGTTGTAACCATCCAGTAATATTTTGACTCCATTACCCCATAGATATTAATAAATTGAATACAATCAATCTTCCAAAATCCAAAACAAAATCAAAACCCCAAGTTTTATCATAACTAGCCTAAAAATTATCCAAACAAAGATACATCTTATAGAGAGAGCCCTCTCTAAATTTGGAATGGCTAGATCCCATTTTCCAAAGATGGTATGATGTTGGCCTATGTGATTAGTTCTCACAATCTCTAGAAAATTACAGAACGTTAACAACAGTGACGATGTAGCGCACACTAGTCTTCTTCTCAGGAGGATTGATAGGTCCAACAAAGTCTATAATCTATTTATCAAAAGCATGCAGGGCCATCTACGGCTGCAGTGGAATTTTATCTCTATGTGATGACATCCATGTTCTTTAGCATGCATTGCAAGCTCGGAAATATGCATGTGCATTGCTATGCAATGTGGACCACCATAACCCATCACATGGCACCTTTCGCACAATAGATTTCCCTGCATAGTTGCCTCCTGCCACTCCTCCATTAGATTCAACGAAATTTTCATGTCTTTCATGTTCCAAAACATACCTTCTTAACACTTCATCTCCTCCCAACTTATACAATTGACCAGGAATCAGCGTAAAATCAGTTGTGAACGAAACCAGCTACTTCTTTTAATGCACCGAATATTCAGCGAGCGCACTTCCAATGGTCAGAAAGTGAATAATATCGGAAAATTTTTCATCGACCACCTTAATAGAAAATATTTGTGCATCAGGTAGTCCCTCCTCCAGAATGGTTTGTTCCTCCCCATTCTCAATGTGTGAGAGGTGATCCAGTCTAGCATTCAATCTACTAGGCTTCACAATCATTTCAAAATAATATTCATGAAATAGCAACAAACATATGCAAATATTCTCCCCAACATAGGCTTATTGACCAAGTATTTCAAAGCAGAATGGTGAGTGAACATCTTAAATTTCCCTCCTAGAAGATAGTGCCTATATTTCTGCAGATCATAGACCATAGCCAATCGTTCCATGTATGTGCTTGAGTAGTTGCGCTCTGCACTGCAGAGCTTCCTGCTGGAAAAGGCAACAGGGTGATCAATGTTTCCCTCTATTGGCTACACTAAAATAGCCCCAAGTGCAATGTTGGATGCATCAACATGTACATGGAAGACCTTGGACCAGTCTGGGAATATTATAATAGGTGCAGTAACTACCTTTTCCTTTAGCAGCTCAAAGCTCTTTTGAAATTCCCTGTTAGGTCCCAATATTACTAGTATATTCCCTTATTATTGTTAGTGTAACCCCCTTATTGTTATTATTGTGCCCTTAAATTATTATTTTTAGGTCAACTAGGATTACATTGTGGCCCCACTGGGATTACATTGTGGCCCCATGGACTCCTATATATAGAAAGGAGGTTTTATAATTTGTATCATCCAAGAATTGTTCATTCATGTAATGTATTGGAGGTTTCCCCCTCGAAGTGGCTTATTTCTAAGGTGTTGATATCTCTTTTATTCTTTTTTTGGAGTTGGTTTCACAACATTTGGTATCGGAGCTTTGGATTCTAGGGTTTTGCTGCTCCAAACAGGTCATCATGGAATTTTGGCTATAAATTTTTTTATAAGAAGGTTCATAAGCTGAAATTTTTAGAGTACGAAGCTGAAATCTTGAGGAACATCATCACAACATTTCTGAGCTTCGTTTGCAACATTTTCGGAGATATGATCTATGGAAGTTAGGGCTTTTTGCAGGCTACTAAATTTCACTTAAAAATGTCATCGCGGAATTTTTGCTATAAATTTTGTTCTATGAAGGCTCAGAAGTTGAACGTTTTAGAGCACAAAGCCGAAATCCTAAGGAACATCATCGCAAAATTTCAAAGCTTGGTTTGCAATAGTTTCAGAGATATGATTTGTGGAAGTTAGGTCTTCTTCAGGCTCCCGAATTTCATCTCAAAGAGGTGATCGTGGGAAAATCTTCATAACTCTCTCTCTGAGCATCGGATTGGAATTATGTAAAAAGGGATTGTAAGTACATGGAATTTAGTTTCCTGTCTATAAATTTCAGAGCCAAAGGAGAAAAAAGTGACACGTGGCAAGTCGTACAATTGTGCTCTACTAAACTAGTCCATAATTAGGTCATTGTGGGAAGTTGGACATAACTTTTTCTTGAAGAATCCAAATCAAGTCAGACCTGTGGAATTTGAAAGAAGCTTCATAGGACTACTACACGGCATAATTTTAGATATTGAGGATATTCAAGTGTAGAGATAAGTCAATTTCAATATCGATCTCCTCAAAAGCAAGTAAAATGTGTGTATTTGTTTTTCCGAATTGCATAAGTCTTGTTTGAAGAATGACTTGAATTGATTCCAAGGGCATATTGTAGAATAGATATCAGTATTGGATTCTCAAATGGCCCCTAAAAATAATTCAACACCCATTAAGCCTTTAGAAGGCTCTACTATAACTCATGAAGATGAAGAATGGCAACATGACATATAAAAATTACAAGAGCAAGTGCAACAAATTTCGCTCTCGCAAAGAGCAACAAAAAATGAAATGGAAGTTTTGAAGAAAGGCATGGAATACAAGATGGATGGTTTGAAGAATGGCATGGAAGCTAAGATGGATGGCATGGAATCTAATATGGATGACATGGAAGCTAAGATGTAAAACATGAAGAATGATCTAAAAGCAGACATGGAAGGTTTGACAAAGTTGATAAACGAAATGTTTCCTAATGGTGAAAATATAGTAGAGGAAACTCATGATGAGAACAAAATCAATGTTAATCGTGATTTCATAAACTCTAATATTGGAGGGAAGAACCACCATATTCCAAAAATGGATATGAGGAAGTTTGATAGAAAGGATCCTGTAACATTGATACTACAAATGGAGCAATATTTTAATCTCCGGAGTGTGCAAAACACACAAAAGGTATGCAATTCAACTTTAAATTTAGAACAAAATACATTTTTATGGTATCAATGGCTTTTCTCCCGTCAAAAAAATTGTCACTTGGTCAATTTCTACGGAGGAAATGATAGCACATTATGAGGATACAAAGAGCAACACTTTCTTTAGCCAATTGATAAATCTCAAAAGAAAGTGTTCAGTGGGGGAGCACATTGAGGACTTCCAAAAATTTAATATAAGGGTAACCAATATTCCAGAGGAACACATGATTGATCTCTTCACAGGTACTTTAAAGGATAACATCCAACATGAAGTTCGCGTTTTGGAACTTGATTCATTGGAGAAGGCATTCAGGTTGGCAATGTAGAAATTTGAATAACTGAGATATTATTCACCGAGATTATCCTGATCACACACTATTTGAGCTTCATGCATAATACATAACCTCTTCTACTATTGATCATCAATTTGCGGAAATATAAACAATCACATGCGCACATTAAAACCATAAACAATCACACATATAAACACAGTATTTAATGGGAAAGCTTAAAGTTGAAAACCCTAACTATCTGTATATTATATGTCATGGATATCATGTAACAATCATAGTACAAAAGCTCCTCACAAGCTCTCATGCACACCCTCAATTGCTACACACTATCAAGCTAGATCTAGCAAAACACATGCTCCAATATTTTGCCACTTGATAACCAGCCTCTATTGCGTTATTAATGCTATGGGATGGCTTCATTAAATAGATAAACCACCTGGCTTGAACTGCGCAATCCTCATGGGCTTCTCCACCTATCTGTGTGTTGCAAATAGCAACAGTATAGTCACAACTGATAGTTAACCTGCTCTTTCACCTATTTCTGCACTGGTCTCCACTGAAACTGTCCATGCATTGAAGTTAACTGATGCATTCTTTAGTTGATTAATGAGTTTATAATTAGTGAATTAATTAATAATCAATTCACACCACTCTCACTAATTGTATCAATTAGTTAAACCGAATACAAATAGCTCAATTAAGTTAAACTGAACACAACTCCATTAATTCCTCAATCAACTCCACCAAAATCTGTCACATGAGTTCTAACTGAAGTATCCATGCAATAGCTCCACATAACCCTTAGGAATAGCGTAATTCCTTCTGTCAGCTCCTGTGCCACATCTGTGCACTTAACTGAAGTTCTCCAAGAGAATAAGATAATGTTTAGAGTCTAAATATTATTAAGAGCTAATATTATTTGACATATCTATTTTTAGACTGGCAATCTAAAAATAGATTCCGCCCAATATGTCTAAAAATAGAAGTCCATCTATTTTTTCCGACTTGACCAACCATCCACAAATATCATCCTGCAACTCATAGAACATGATCCATATGTCTAAAAATAGACATAGTCTAAAAATAGACTTTGCGCCAAAAATAGCCTGCGGGCCCACTTAGTGAAGGCGACTCCTTTCCACTAAGCTCATCATCTTGTTGCAATCTCAACAAGCAAGAAAAATTGAATGTAAAATTATGGCGACATGGAAGCCTACCACTCACTTCTATAAAGATGGAAGTGTTGCTACTCCTAGATTTCCACAACCTACAAGGGTTACACCACAAAATTGGAAGAAAAAAGAGCAAAAGGGATTTGCTACAGTTTTGATAGAAAATACACTAAAGGTCATAAGTGTGCTAATAATAAATTGTTTTACATAGATTGTGAAGAGGAAGAAGAAAATGAACAAGAATCTTCAAAAGAAGAGGATATACACCAGGAACCAGCCCTAGAAGAGGAAGAAATGAGTCCAACCATATCATATAATGCATTGGCAGGAATTACCACTCCTCAAACTCTCAAGATAGAAGGACATATCAAGAAGAAAAAGGTAATAGTGTTGATTGATTCAGGTAGCACCCATAATTTTATTCATTGTAAGGTAGCCAAGGAATTAAATTGTTTCCTATACCCAGCACCAGAATGTCAAGTGATGGTTGCAAATGGAGGAACTATAAATTGCTCTGGAAAATTCCATAATATCAAGCTAACCATGGGGGAATATGTGTTGAATAGTCCAATGCTTTCCATTCCTATGGGAGGTGCTGATGTTGTACTAGGAGTACAATGGTTACAATCTTTGGGGATGGTAGCTTTTAATTTTCAAGAACTTTTCTTGAATTTTTTTTCAGAAGGAAAGGAAGTCGAATTAAGTGGTATTGCAGGGAAGCCGAGAAAGATAATAAGCTCTAATGTCATGACAAAGCTTCTAAAGAAATAACAATGAGGAGTAATTGCACAATTATGCTCACTAGAAGTTCCAACATCAAAATCATCTATTTCTGCAGATCTCCAAAATGTCTTCGACAATCATTCTAAGGTGTTTGAAACTCCCAAAGGACTCCCACCTATTCGTGATCATGATCATGCTATTCATTTGATTCCAGGAATTTTTCCTCCAAACATTAGGCCTTACAGATATCCTTATGTCCAAAAGAGCGAAATTGAACGTATGAATGCAGAAATGTTAGAGGCGGGTATAATTCAACCTAGTCAAAGTTCCTACTCTTCTCCTATCGTATTGGTACACAAGAAGGATGGATCATGGCGCATGTGTCCGGTTTATATGGAGCTCAATAAGCTCACCATTAAAGATAAATTTCCCATTTATATGATTGATAAATTATTAGATGAATTACATGGAGCAATTTATTTTACCAAGTTGCATCTTCATTCAGGATATCATCAAATTCGAATGAAGACTAAAGATATTCCGAAAAGAAAATTTCGAACTCATGAGGGTCATTATGAATTTTTGGTCATGCATTTTGGCCTTACCATTGCACCTTCTACATTTCAAGGGTTGATGAATTCCATTTTCAAACCCTTCCTTAGAAAATTTGTGCTATTATTTTTTGATGATATACTAATCTAGAGCAGGTCTTGGAATGATCATGTTCAACATGTTGACGGGGTGCTCAAACTATTGAAGGAGAAACAATTATATGCAAAAAAATCCAAATGTTTCTTTGGAGTACAAGAGGTGGAATATATGGGTCATATTGTATCTCACGAGGATGTTAAGGTAGACCCTAACAAAATTAAAGCCATTAAGGAATGGAAAGTCCCCACAACCATAAAGCATTTGCGAGGATTTCTCGAGTTAAAAGGGTATTATCGCAAGTTTGTTAAGAATTATGGGATAATAGCAGCACCTCTAACAACATTATTGAAGAAAGATGCATTTTCATGGACTCCTGAAGCAACTAAGGCCTTTGAACATCTTAAAGAGGCAATGTGCCTAGCACCAATCTTAGCTACGCCAGACTTCACAAAAATCTTTATTGTGGAATGTGATGCCTCAGGAAATGGAATTGTTGTTGTTTTAATGCAAGAAGGAAGACCCATTTATTTTGAAAGTTTTCCAATCAAAGGAAAGTATTTACAGAAACCTATTTATGAGAAGGAAATGTTAGCAATACTGCATTCACTAAAGAAATGGTGAACTTACCTAATGGGAAGACACTTCAAGGTAAAAACTGATCATGATAGTCTTAAACACTTTTTGGAACAAAGACTATCTTCAGAAGAGGAGAAAAAATGGTTCACAAAGATGTTGGGTTATGATTTTGAAATAATATACAAAAAAGGGAAGTTAAATGTTGTTTCAGATTCACTCTCGAGAAAGAATGAAGAGGTGGAAGCATTGCTTTGTGCGATTTATATTATCCAACCAGATTGGATAACCGAAGCAAGAGATGAATAGAAGAAGGATGAAGAAGTGTGTAAACTCATTCAAACATAGCAACAAGATCCTAGTACATCTGATACATTTAGTTGAAAAAATGATTCCTTATGGTACAAAGATCGCTTATATCTTTGTAAGAATTCCCAACTAAAACAAAATATTCTTTTGGAATTGCACACTTCTCCTTTAGGAGGACACTCAGGATTTTTAAATACTTACCACAGGGTGAAGAAAGAATTTTTTTGGGATGGCCTTAAATCTGATATTCAAAAGTTTGTGGCGGAATGTTTGGTTTTCCAGCAGAATAAAGTTGAGACAGTTAAGACCTCGGGTCTTCTACAACCTTTATCCATTCCAAGTCAACTTTGGGAGGATATTTCAATGGATTTTATCACAGGTTTACCTAAGTCTAAAGGAAAGAGTGTCATCATGGTGCTAGTTGATATACTTACCAGGTATGCACACTTTTGTGCATTATCTCATCCATTTAAAGCAAGTACAGTTGCTACTACATTTATGGACACAATTCAAAAGCTACATGCAAACCCAAGGGTTATTGTGAGCGACAGAGATCCCATTTTCACTGGAAATTTTTGGACGGAGTTATTTTCTTGTTTGGGTACTCAATTAGCTCATAACGCATCTTATCATCCTCAATCCGATGGTCAAACTGAGATAGTTAATAAATTTTTGGAAGGATATCTTCGTTTTTTTGTATTTGATAAGAAACATAATGGGTAAAGTGGTTACCTCTCGCTGAATGGTGGTATAACACTTCCTTTGATACTGCAACAAAAATGACCCCATTTATGGCACTTTATGGATATCATCCACCATCCATCACATCATCTTTAAGAGAAAACTATAAGGTTAAATCAGTCGAAGATCACATCAAGCATCAACAAGAAGTTCTCCAACTCTTAAAGGATAACCTAAATTTGGCACAAAATCAAATTAAACAATAGGCAGATCAACATCATAGTGAGAGAAGTTTTGATGTAGGAGTCTGGGTATTTTTACGGCTACAACCATACAAAAAAATGTCCCTCAAGCAAGCTAAGAAGGATAATAAATTATCGCCAAAGTACTATGGTCCTTACAAGGTGTTGCAAAATATTGGTACTATGGCATATAAATTGGCGCTTCCTTCTTCTTCATGAGTGCATCCACTTTTCCATGTTTCATGCTTAAAGAAGGTTATAGGTGAAAAATTTCCAGTTCAAACAATATTTCCAGAACTTAATGAGGAAGGAAAAATCATATTGGAACTTGAAGCAGTCACAGAAACAAGAACTCGACAGCTACAGAATCGATCAATTTCAGAGTATCTCATCAAGTGGAAGAACTTACCCACTGAATATTCTACATGGGAGGATGAGAATTTTATATAGAAGCACCCAGAGCTACTCAAGCATTGAGGACAACACTTTTTTTAAGGAGAGGAGCATGTTAGGTCCCTATATTACTAGTATAGTCCCTTATTATTGTTAGTGTAACCCCCTTATTGTTATTATTGTGCCCTTAAATTAGTATTGTTAGGTTGGCTAGGATTACATTGTGGCCCCACTAGGATTATATTGTGGCCCCATGGACTCCTATATATAGAAAGGAGGTTTTGTAATTTGTATCATCCAAGACTTGTTCATTCATGTAATGTATTGGAGGTTTCCCCCTTGAAGTGGCTTATTTCTAAGGTGTTGATATCTCTTTTCTTCTATTTCTGGAGCTAGTTTCACAGCATTCCTCATCCCATAAAAATGACACATCCTTCTTCATTAATTTCTCCATCATTGCAGTGATCAGAGCATAGCCTTGAATGAATTTTCTATAATATCTGGTGTGTCCCAGAATGGAGAGTAGTTGTTTTTCATTGGTAGGGACTTCTAGGTTGATAATAACTGCAATTCTAGCCACATATACCATCAACCCTTGCTAACACACAATATTTCCCAACAATATTCCAAAAGGAATGCATAACATACATTTTTTCAAGTTAAGAGAAATCTAATGCTTCCTACAAGTGTCAAGCATCATGTGTATGTTGGACACATGCTTCTTTACTAGCCCAAACAGATTCCAGTCATGAAAATTTACCTCCAAGAACTTGTGCATGAATTCTTTGAATACGGCTACTACTACGTGCGAGAAGATAGCAGGTGCATTCTCCAATCTGAAAGGCATGACTGTGTATTGGAAAGAGCCCCACTATGTTTCAAAGATGGTCTTGCTTCGGTCTTCTAGCGCAATTATGATCTGATGATACCCTGAAAAATCCATCAGTAAAATAATAAGCCACTTGTCCTCCACATTATCCAAGATCTCATATGAAAATGGGGTAGGGAAGGGGTCATGCACACATGCATCATTCAGTTTGCGTAGATCCACGCAAATCCTTATTTCTCCTTTAGTCTTCTTTTTTTGAACAACCATTGGGCTCACCCAATCAGACTGCTCCACAGGCTCAATGATTCCTGCATAAACCATCTTCTCTAATCCCTCCTCCACTTTCTACTTATACTTGGGATTTAATCGTTATGGTCACTGCTTTACAGGGCACGCATATAGTTTTAGAGTGATCTTCATAACTCCCAAGTCTCCAAAATTCCTTTGAGTTCAAAGAACTTCCTAGGAAACAGGTCTTGATACTTTGTCAGTAGCTCCCCAATCTTTCCCACTATGTCATCATCCTAGTAATCTTCTATTTTTGCGAACTTGGGCTATTCCTTCGTCCCAATGTTGACTTCTTTTAGCTTCAAAGGCTTAGTTACATACACCATTCCTAATAAGGGCCTTGCAACTGTGCGCTTCCCCTCGAACTCGGGGATGTTGATATTTCTTGGGTCTTCTTCATTATATTCTATTGACATGTTCCTATAGTTTAAAATATCTTGCATTTGCGCTTCCCATTCTGGCGCAACACATTGTATCTGAGGTAGGGAATCATCAAAGACAAGCGCTTCTATATTCTGCAAGGCTTCATCTAATTCCTCTGATCCACCGGTCATGCCAAAGGTTGACAAAAAACTGTCACTCATTATAATCCAATGTTGAGTCCCTCCATTGAGTTCCATCTCAAAATACCATGTAGTAGGGATTGGTCCCAACGAATGGATAAAAATATAAACCCATTCGGTCCTGGTCTTCTCATTCCAAACCTCTATCCATGTGGCCAAGTGTTTGCACGGATCACCCTAACCATAAAAAATATCAACATGTGGGATAGCGAGATGCTCAAATTGTAACCTCATCATTCTATTGCATGCTTCCCAATCCGTAAATCTCCCTTTGTGCATATCCCACCAACGCGCTAGAGTTGTGCGCATGGCCAGATCAAGTTCCCAGAAAATTCACTCTTCCGAGACAACCTTTTCCAACTTTTCCAAAAATAATACAACACTACCAAAACCATCAAAACATGGCAGTTCTCTTACCTTTGAGGAGATGCATGCAAATTTCTAGTGATCTTGAGGCAGTGCTGCATGGAAACATCATGGAGGCGATTCTTTCAGTTCTCCATTTCTCCCTCTGAATCTGAGAAACATGAGCTATCATTTTCCCAATTCAGCATCCCATCAGTCATAGGGTTGATCCAATCCTTATCGTGCACAATCAGCTTGTAGATATGGTCCACATCATCACCTTCACACACTGGTTCTGTATATCTTTCTCCCTTCACTGAATCCAATGGTACTATAACTCGAGTACCATATTTTTCAAAGATCATGCTTCTGCACTTCAATTTGATGATACCTCCCATATCAATGGCCCAATGTAGCCCTATTAGCACAAGGTAAGGCTCTGTGTCATCCAAAATTTGTATTACTTTAAAATATGCATGTACCTTTACTCCAGCAATGTCTACTAGAACTTGTGGGAGTCTTCCAAGTGGAATGATATTTTTTTGATTAGCCATGCACATTTGAATGGTGGACCATTCCAATTTTGGTTTGCCCATATGTTTCTAGGTCTGCTTAGGTGTAACATTTTCGTCAGAACCGAGGTCAAAGATGACCTCATCCATCTCATAATCTCCAATTTTCACAATCATGTGCATCACTCAACCAGTTCTCTTCTTGTTCGTATAGATATTGTTCACAGCCTTAGTCTTAGTTCGGGCAACTCCTTGTCTGTGCAAATCTCTATTAGAGCCTGAAGATTGTCCAATTTTTTTCTAGTTATGTAATAGCTTAATGCAAGCTTGCACGAAAGGTTTCAATTCATCATCAATATTTTCTTCCATAATTGATTTGGATGTGGACGCACCTGTAGTAGCAAAATTCTTCTTAACTTCTACAAAAGTTTATTTTTCCTTCTGCAGGTTGGGTCCTTCCTTCTTTTTGAATTCCTTCCTTATAAATGGCTCTACATCAGCCTTCTTTCCCTCATCTTCTCTGGTGGTAGCACCACTGCGTGTAATTATGTTTACACTTGGGTCATCATCTTGTGGCTCAACTTTAACCATTTGAATGTTTTTCGTAGGTGTCTAATGTTGCTTCTCCTAAATTCTAGTAATCAAAACAAGACAATATTAAATAACATGATCAAATTTTCCACAACACCTCCAATATTTTCACGCAAGGTTTGAAAAATCATGTGCATAGTGTCAAGTGTCACCACAGTTATATAAAATCAGTTGTCCTCTTCCACGACCTGTGCCTCCACCTCTCGACCCTCCCCTTCCTCTGGCTAGAGATCCACCATGCCCAGAGGGATATGATGGTGAAGATGGGTTAGGCTGCACCATATAGAGGTTGGCACTTTCCATCATTAGCTTGAATGTGCGATAATGGTGCTCATCGTGGCCAACTAAAGAGTAAAACTTGCACCATTGCTTCTTTAGTTCTAGCACGTAACTTCCTAATCGAGGGAAATGGTTTGTGTCATGCCTTCCAACTACCTTACAGTCAACCCACCACAATGTGGGGGTACCACTTGGTCCTGCAGCATCCCTGGGCCACAATGGATTTGGCCCTCTCGCTTGCATGTAATCTTGAAACAAGTTCTGTTGTGTAATCTTGAAACAAGGTCCTGCATGTAATCTTGAAACAAGGTACACTGGTCTTTTGTATGCCTAGAACCCTTAGGACATATAAACCATACAACTGCGCCAACTTCCTTCCCTCTCACTTTGTGTAGGTTCTAGATCTCCAAGTGCATCACTTCTAATTGATTATGGATTTGTAGAGTTCCAAATGGGTCGTCAGCCCTGGACGCAGTTCCAGTTTCATGGAAACTTCCAAAGCTTCAGCCTCATAGTCAATCTTCTATTGATTTTTAGGCCTGTGTAGATGTTGAAAGAGCATGGAAATAAAACATTCCTTATGCTACTTATCATCGTAGATAAATCCTCCCTGGATGATAGTGCACTTCAGTCGTTGATCTGCCTCCCAAACAGATTTATTTGGCTCTTATTTGATATCAACTCTATTACACAGTGTGAGTAGGAATTTGGTTTTTGAATTGCTACTTCAAAGCATCATTGATCTCATCAATAGTAGGATTAGCATGCTAAGTCAAATATCCCATAAACCTGTCCAGTGCAAGAACTTCAAACGCCATAGCTATTTGCACTCTCTTGATAGCATCAGTGTTAAAATTTTGTGCTATCCATAAGGCATTTGCGACAAACCAAAACCTATCCATGTATTCATCTCCCACACCCTTGAAGGTGGGTAGCTTCATATGCACAACCATATCTTCTCCTGATGGTGGTGGAGGTGGGGTAGGATATGTCTTACCCCTACGTGAGTTCGACTACAGAGTATTATGAGGGCTACCTTCGGCACACATAGCCTCATCATTCTATATATCACTATCATGTGAGTTTTTCAGAGGTTTGTATACAGATCTATCCCGTTTCTGGTTGACTCGAAAGTACTTTCCACTGTGCGTAATGCTTTCTAGGTTATCTGGGGTCATTCACTCAATGTGACTGCACAAAACACCCTTTTCACACAACATCATATTAATCAGAAAAGGTAGAGAGTGTATTAATTTACCTCTTAGACCCTTGAATAACCTCGTTTCAGCCTCATAATATAACACAAACTGATCTACTACAAAATTTGTTACAAACCCACCCAAAATTTTGTCAACCCAATGATATACAGTGTGGGTGATGGAGTTATCAGTATGCTCTAACTATTGGATCAATGCAGGGGTTCACTGAGTGACCTTATCATCCTTCTAGCAGGTTTGGAACTCAGCTAACCTTGAGAACCTCTCCTGTAATTCTTGCACAAAGGTCACAAAGAAAATCTCGTGAACCTATGTGAAGATATAATTTGTTTCCAATCTTCAGTAAGCATCTTCTTATTTATTTTTTCCTTAATGGAAAATTCTTGAATTTTCTTCTCAAACCATTCTTCTAACTCAAGCTTTCATGGCTTCTACATCACCCAATCTCTCTCAAAATTATCCTGGTCCCTACAACGGAACCATTTGTTGGCTTGAGAGATCCTAACCCAGGTTCAAAGTTAATCTTAACCAAAAAAATGCTCTTACTACTAGCCCTTTCAACAGTGACCTGCTTGTGCAGGTCAAAGTCTCACCTAAAGCAGTATAGGTGGGTTCTAGAACCAGGTTTCCACACCCTAAGAGAGAATTAAATGATGTGGGTGTCTTCAGATCTATAATAATAGTGGACTGGACTTCGCAACAGAAACCATAACTATGAATATCTAGGTCAGTTTACGTAGCGTATCCATCGCGCACATAGATAAAGGCCTCACAATCCCTTCGATAGTCAAAGTAAATTGGCATTCAAGCCTTAGAGTAATAGATATATGCATTCAAAATTCATATTAAGCAGTAAATTAGGTACACAACCGATCCAAACATAAATCTTAAGAAAACAAATTATATAAACATATCACAGATTCATTTCATACTTAGAGTTATCCAAAACATTTCCTTATTAATTAACATTCATAAAACCCTCTACACTTCTTCAGATTCACCTACGCACACAGCCAGTGGGGTTCACATAGAGCTGGACAAAGGTCTCCACGCACACAGCCAGCAAGAGCCTTTCAGACACAGACACTTACAGATTCTCCTTCACAATTAATAACATATCATAGTCTCATCAAAACTTACCAAAAATTTGTACTATCTAACTCGATCTAGACTTCTATTTATATCTTAGCCTATGCTCATCTAAGGTTCGCAAACTATGGTTTGTGACTCCTAGTTTTACCCTTTAGCCCACTAAAACTCATGAAGGGGCTTTGACCCACCCCAAAGCCCCTTGACATGTGCATTTCTTAGCGTGCATGGCTCAAAACTACAAAAATACTTATTACTTTACTCAAATTTTGGGTCCTAAGGGACCCTGCTCCAACAAGTTGAAGTAGACAAGAGAACATTCATTGAAGAAGGGCCTTAATGTATCTCCCATCAATCGAAACAGAAAAGAATAGGATTATGTGATGTATGGATGAATTCATGAAGCAATGAATTAAAATTGACATAGGCATGGCCGACTCAAAAAGGTCAACAGGCTACTGGAGATGGCTGACATGGGTTGAGACTTCCCTTGAACACATAGCAGCACGAAACAATAGTGACTTGGAAACATGACCATGTGATGTCATGCAATGATTCAGGAGGCATTAAGGCATGCTCTATGGTGTGGCTCATTTTTGTTTACCTTTGGAATATTTTTCAAAACACCAAAAAATCATATGTTAGAAAATGTAAAATTTTGTATGTCAAAGAATAATTTTGATTTATATGTTGGTCCATTAACATTACATGATGAGATGTAAAGGTGGGTCGACTCAGGCTAATTCACGTGTAGAATAGTTCAAGAGTTGGACCAATGGGTACGTTTAGAACATTTCACACCAGTCAGGGTTGAGTTAGGCTCAATCGCAAGCTCAAGAGAGACTAGCGCAGCGAAACACCGGATAAGCTCAGGAGGGTTACACCGTGGAGGAAAACAAAATAATTTCCCAACAGCAAAGAAATGGTGTATTTCGCTTAGAAGCTTAAGATTTTTGGAGGAGGCACAAAGGGAAAAACAAACGATCAGGATCAAAGCGCAGAATTGAAACAGAGAGATGGACAGTAGAGATCGTATCACATATCGCATTTGGTGAAGGTTACAAGTTTGAAATATGGTTAGACTTGAGATATTGTGATACGATGTGATCGC
The DNA here is from genome assembly GCA_034641835.2 of Pinus albicaulis. Taxonomy (NCBI): domain Eukaryota; kingdom Viridiplantae; phylum Streptophyta; class Pinopsida; order Pinales; family Pinaceae; genus Pinus; species Pinus albicaulis. The sequence continues at coordinate 312,176,924 of CM076575.1, forward strand.
ATATCGCACTTCACAATTTTAAAGGGTTAGCACTAAGGAATGTGTTAAATTTTGTGATCTACGGGCTGCGGGTGGGCCCACCTTTCTTTTCCACATCACCTCCCTCTCCCCGCATTTCTCACTTCGCAAGTTTTAATATTTACCTCCACCGCTAACTAAATCCACCAATTTGGGATTTGCAATATCTGTGGGACCCATCTCTACTACATCACTTCCCTCTCCTCGAACTTTGCACTTCACAAGTTCTCCGATTTGCGATTTATGATTGGCCCCATCGCTACTTGCCACGTCACCTTTTGCCTGTCGCACTTCGCACATCGCACAATTTAACACTTACCTCCCATATTTCATAATAAAATCCCCAATTTTCAATCTACTGGCGGATGCAATGTGGTTTCAAAAGTGAACTCCAAAGGTTTTCAAATCCAGAGGTAAGGAATTTCTTGTGTTAAATCGCATCGGAGGGAGAAATGGAGGATTATAACATAAAGCAGGTGAAATGCCAAATGTGATAGAAAGAGGAGGCGATGCGTTCTCCAAGGGTGCGTAGAATATAGTTTGAGTCCAAGCCTTGTGGTGGTTGATGAAGAGAATACATAATGCTACAGACACACACAGAGGCATAGGCAGAGTCAGCCAGAAGAACGTATAGTGGCACTGTTGGAAGCACGAAAGTTGGGTCAATTTGGGCACTGAGGTGTTGTTTCAGAACTGTGCAGCTATCGCATCATAACCAAAAAGGACACCTTATCACTTCGGGGGGGACACATCACAACAATCAAATTCAACAAAACGAATGATATTTCCAGTTTCAATTTGTTTTATTGGTACGAACCATTTTGATGTATTTAAGTAGATAGAAAGAAAGAAAATGCGTTCTAAGTTTGGACCTCTGGAAAACTAAAACTGCAGTACTTACTTTATAAGGAATTAATGAAAGAAGCATCAAGTTTATTGCAATTGTTGATGGTGATTTTTTCTTCCTATGCCATTTTTTATCCCTTCTTCTTTGAATGTAGTGAAGTAATGTAGCAGCTGGTCTCTTAATTAAATTTTTGAGTAAGATTTAAATAAACTTAATTTGTGCTCCTTCACTCCAACTATTCTCCCTTCATAAACTCTCTTTGGAACTTAAAAGTAACAAATTTTGTGCATACAACATATTATTTTTATTTCCTTCTCTCTCCATAAATTAATTATGAGATTTAGAGTGGTAGATTCTGTGTTACAATATATCATTTTGAATTTATTCTACAATTATTTTCCATTAAGATATCAGCAGTCAATGGCATTTTAGAGTCTTTCATTATACAGGGTTGTTAATGGTTTTAAAGAATTAGTTTCCAAAGGGATTGAACAAAGACCACCTGACATAATTACTTTGTGACACACTTTCAAAAATTTCTTAAGCATTGATTCCTTTCCATAGCAAAGGAATTGTCTCTTAAGATACAACATTTTCTGGTGTTGTTGTTGGGGACAAAGAAACGAAGATTATTTTCCCTGGGTTTTTCACATTATTTCCTCTGGTTGTTCAGTGAGGAGGAGATATTTGGTTGTGTTTGTTATTTTCAAAATTTTGGCTTTCAAAATGCCTCACATGAGGTCAGATACCTCACAACAGATAATCCCTTCTTTTTAAGATCCAGAAAGATTGGTTTCTAAAAAGGCTCAGAAACTTGAAACTTCTTCAACACATGATCCTAAATTGTCTGCTCCTGACAATAGTTATAGTAATCCTTTGTTTGTATATATTTCTGAAATACTTCCTTCCTTGGAACAAGATTCACCTTTCACACCACTTTATTTTCAAGAACCTAAGGTGGAAGAACACTCCTTTGAGTCTATTTCTTTTAATTTTACTCAAGCTCAACAAAATCTAGTTGCTGGTCCCTCTGCTATTGTCCATTAGCCTATCCCCATATCAATTTTTCCTCCACCTTCGTTCATTTTCACAGCAGGTCCGTCGACTACATCTAACCAAGGAACAACCAATAAAAGATGCAAACATGGCAACACCAACCTTTTTGTTGAACAAATATGCTCCAATTAACCTTCCTCGACCAATGAATGTAATGCCTCAAGAGTATCTTAAATTACTCCCATGTTTTACTGGAGAAGATGAAATAACTACAGAACAACACTTGCCTATGTTTTGTAATTTTGCTAAAATTATGAATGTAGATAATATTGATGTTGTAATGAGGCTCTTTTTTCAATCTCTAGATGGAGAGGATAGGAAGTGGTTTAAGGGATTTCTAGGTAATTCTATTAATACATGGGAAGAACTAGAAAATCGATTCACTAAGAGATGGGGTGAAAAAAATGGATCGTGGATATTCACTAACAGAATTTAATGCAATCAAAAGAAAATCAGATGAAAATATATTGGATTTTATCAAAATATTCAATAAGTTTTATAACAGTTTGCTTGTATAAATGAAGCCCCCTCTGTTTGGAGAAAATGTGGTTTTTGTTGGGGCTTTTGAAGCCGATTTTAGTTTCACGCTTAGAGAAAGGAGATATCCTACTCTAGAGCAGATTCAAATAGATGCTTTAGACATTGAAGCTAATATGTCTCCAGCTAGAAAGGTGAAAGGGAAACAGCCAATCCCAGAGAAAGGGAAAGCAAAATAAGGATCATCACAAGATCTAAGAATTGAAGATATGACCAGGGTGATAAATTGTTTTGACAAATACGCTAGCTATGATGTAATTGGAAAATAAAAACTCCCAAATACAAGTACAACAAAACTGAGGGGGGGTTTAGCCCTCAATTCAGAAGAAATCCCCTACAAATTTTGCAAAGGGAAAGAAGAGATCAAGATTAGGTTCAAGCACCATTGTATATAGAAGCAGCACCCAGAGAGCCAGCAGAAGATGACCAAAGGGAGGTCGAGGATCAAGTATCTGATATGTGTACAATAGAAGAGGATGAAGGGGAAGAGTGCGAGGGAGAATATGATGAAGCCGAAGTATATTTTGATCAAGATGAAATGGATGAATATTGTAGGCAATTCACAGATTTCATGCAAGATGGGTTACATAAAAAGTATGATTTATGGTCTAGAAAGAGATCTAGAGTGGAGGATAATGAAGGTGAACAACAAGGTTCCATTCCACCTCCAATGGTGATTCCACAACAAAAGGACACTTTGAAACGGGTCAGTAATGGGAAACAACCTGTAAATTCACTTAATAGAAAAAATTTGCAGTAGGGTGAATCTTCCCAGAACAAATCATTTGACACTAATATTTTGGAGAGAGTTGTTCCTGTACCTGAACAAGCAGCAAATTCTATAAGGATTGAAGAAGAACCAAAAAATAATGTTAAGAAAAAATCATGCTTTAAGTTTGGAAAAAGATTTGGAGAAGGTTAAAATTCAAGTACCTCCTCTAGAACTAGCTAAAATGCCAGCTTACAAGAAATAAATTTCAGAATTTATTAATCTCACATAGATGGAATATATAAGTGACACAGTGAACTTATAAGAAGAAAAGCCAGTGGTCACCTTTGGTCCTCATGTAGAAGAAGCATATACTTCCGTTCCACCCTTCTATATTTCATTGTTGCTCCATTATTTTACTCTGCATAATTGCATGTTGGACTCAGAAGCGTCCCATAATATCATGCCACTGTCTATTATGAAGGAACTTGTTGGGAAACCTGCTCCAAAAAGAGAAGAAAAGAGATATCAACACCTTAGAAAGAAGCCACTTCGAGGGGGAAACCTCCAATACATTACATGAATGAACAATTCTTGGATGATACAAATGACAATACCTCCTTTCTATATATAGGAGTACATGGGGCCACAATGTAATCCTAGCTGACCTAACAACAATAATTTAAGGGCACAATAATAAAAATATGGGGGTTATAGGGGTACAACAATAACAATGAGGGGGTTACACTAACAACAATAAGGGACTATACTAGCAATATAGGGACCTAACATGCTCCTCTCCTTCAAAAAGTGTTGTCCTCAATGCTTGAGTAGCTTCGGGTGCTTTTGCATAAAATTCTCATCCTCCCATGTAGAATCTTCAGTGGGTAAGTTCTTCCATTTGATGAGATACTCTGAAATTGATCGATTTCGTAGTTGTCGAGTTCTTGTTTCTGTGACTGCTTCAGGTTTCAATATGGTTTTTCCTTCCTCATCAAGTTCTGGAAATATTGTTTGAACTGGAATTTTGTCCCCTATAACCTTTTTTAAGCATGAAACATGGAAAACTAGACGCACTCGCGAAGAAGCAGGAAGCTCCAATTTGTATGCCATAGTACCAATATTTTGCAAAACCTTGTAAGGACCATAATACTTTGGCGATAATTTATTACCCTTCTTACCTTGCTTGAGGGACATTTGTTTCTATAGTTGTAGCCATAAAAATACCCAATCTCCCACATCAAAACTTCTCTCACTGCGATGTTGATCTACCTATTGTTTCATTCAATTTTGTGCCAAATTTAGGTTATCTTTAAGAGTTAGAGAACTTCTTGTTGATGCTCGATGTGATCCTCCACTACTTGAACCCTAGAATTTTACCTTAAAGAAGATGTGATGGATGGTGGATGATATCCATAAAGTGCCATAAATGGGGTCATTTTTTCTACAGTATGGAAGGAAGTGTTATACCACCATTCAGCGAGAGGTAACCACTTAACCCATTGTTCTTGCTTATTAGATACAAAACAAAGAATATATCCTTCCAAACATTTATTCACTATCTCTGTTTGACCATTGGATTGAGGATCATAGGATGAGCTATGAGCTAGTTGAGTACCCAAACTAGAAAACAATTCCGTCCAAAAATTTCCTGTTAAAATGGGATCTCTGTCACTTACAATAATCTTCAAGTTTCCATGTAGCTTTTGAATTGTTTCCACAAATGCAGTAGCAACTGTACTCACTTTAAATGGATGAGATAATGCACAAAGGTGTGCATACTTGGTAAGTCTATCAACTACCACCATGATGACACTCCTTCGTTTGGACTTAGGTAAACCTGTGATAAAATCCATTGAAATATCCTCCCAACGTTGACTTGGAATAGATAAAGGTTGTAGAAGACCCCAAGTCTTAATTGTGTCAACCTTATTTTGCTGGCAAACCAAACATTCCACCACAAACTTTTGAATATCAAATTTAAGGCCATCTCAAAAAAATTCTATCTTCACCCTGTGGTAAGTTTTTAAAAATCCCGGGTGTCCTCCTAAAGGAGAAGTGTGCAATTCCAAAAGAATATTTTGTTTTAGTTGGGAATTCTTGCAAATATATAAGCTATCTTTGTACCATAACGAATCATTTTTCCAACTAAATGTATCAGATGTACTGGGATCTTTCTGCAACTTTTGAATGAGGGTCCACACTTCTTCATACTTCTTCCATTCATCCCTTGCTTCGGTTATCCAATGTGGTTGGATAATTGAAATGGCACAAAGCAATTCTTCCACCTCTTCATCCTTTCTTGAGAGTGCATCTGCAACAACATTTAGCTTCCCTTTTTTGTAGATTATTTCAAAGTCATAACCCAACACCTTTGTGACCCATTTTTGTTGCTCTTCTAAAGACATTCTTTGCTCCAAAAAGTGTTTAAGACTATCATGATCAGTTTTTACCTTGAAGTGTCTTACCATTAGGTAAGGTATCCATTTCTTTAGTGAATGATGTATTTCCAACATTTCCTTCTCATAAATAGCCTTTTGTAAATACTTTCCTTTGATTGAATGACTTTCAAAAGAAATGGGTCTTCCTTCTTGCATTAAAACAACACCAATTCCATTTCCTTAGGCATCACATTCCACAATAAAGGTTTTTGTGAAGTCTAGCGTAGCTAAGACTGGTGCTAGGCACATTGACTCTTTAATATGTTCAAAGGCCTTAGTTGCTTCAGGAGTCCATGAAAATTCATCTTTCTTCAATAATGTTGTTAGAGGTGCTGCTATTCTCCCATAATTATTAACAAACATGCAATAGTACCCTGTTAACCCAAGAAATCCGCGCAACTGCTTTATGGTTGTGGGGACTTTCCATTCCTTAATGGCTTTAATTTTGTTAGTGTCTACCTTAACACCCTCACGAGATAGAATATGACCTAGATATTCCACCTCTTGTACTCCAAGGAAACATTTGGATGTTTTTGCATATAATTGTATCTCCTCCAATAGTTTGAGCACCCTGTCAACATGTTGAACATGATCCTTCCAAGACCTGATGTAGATTAGTACATCATCAAAAAATACTAGCACAAATTTTCTAAGGAAGGGTTTGAAAATGGAATTCATCAACCCTTAAAATGTAGAAGGTGCATTGGTAAGGCCAAAAGGCATGACCAAAAATTCATAATGACCCTCATGAGTTCGAAATGTTGTTTTCGAAATATCTTCAGTCTTCATTCTAATTTGATGATATCATGAACGAAGATCCAACTTGGTAAAATGAATTTCTCCATGTAATTCATCTAATAATTCATCAATCACAGGAATGGGAAATTTATCTTTAATAGTGAGCTTATTGAGCTCCCTATAATCCGAACACATGCACCATGATCCATCTTCCTTGTGCACCAATACTACTAGAGCAGAGAAATAACTTTGACTAGGTTGAATTATACCAGCCTTTAACATTTCTACAATCATACGTTCAATTTCTCTCTTTTGGACATAAGGATACCTATAAGGCCTGATTTTTGGAGGAACACTTCTTGGAATCAAATGAATAGCATGATCATGATCAAAAATAGGTGGGAGTCCTTTGGGAGTATCAAATACCTTGGAATGATGTCCAAGACTTTTTGGAGATCTAGAGAAATAGATGATTTTGATGTTGGAACTTCTAGTGAGCATAATTGTGCAATTACTCCTCGTTTCTCTTTCTTCGGAAGCTTTGCCATGACATTAGAGCTTATCATCTTTCCTAGCTTCCCTGCAATACCCCGTAATTCAATTTCCTTTCCTTATGAAAATAATTTCAAGAAAATTTATTGAAAATTAAAAGCTACCATCTCCAAAGACTGTAACCATTGTAATCCTAGTGCAACATCAGCACCTACCATTAGGATGGAAAGCATTGGACTATTCAATACATATTCCCCCATGGCTAGCTTGATATTATGGAATTTTCCAGAGCAATTTATAGTTCCTCCATTTGCAACCATCTTGACATTCTGGTGCTGGGTATAGGAAACAATTCAATTCCTTGGCTACCTTACAATGAATAAAATTATGGGTACTACCCGAATCAATCAACACTATTACCTTTTTCTTCTTTATATGTACTTCTATCTTGAGAGTTTGAGGAGTGGTAATTCCTGCCAATGCATTACATGATATGTTCAGACTCATTTCTTCTTCTTCTAGGGTTTCTTCTTGGTGTATATCCTCTACTTTTGAAGTTTCTTCTTCATTTTCTTCCTCCTCTTCACAATCTATGTAAAATAATTTCTTCTCAATGCACTTTTGACCTTTAGTGTATTTGCTATCACAACTGTAGTAAAGCCCTTTTGCTCTTTTTTCTTCCAATTTTTGTGGTGTCAACCTTGTAGGTTGTGGAAGTCTAGGAGTAGAAACACTTCCATATTTATAGATGTGAGTGGTAGGCTTCCTTGTCACCATAATTTTACTTTCAATTTTTCTTGCCAACCTGAATGCCTTCTCCAATGAATTAGGTTCCCAAACGCAAATTTCATGTTCGATATTATCCTTTAAAGTCCCTATGAAGACATCAATCATGTGTTCCTCTAGAATATCAGTTACCCTTATATTCAATTTTTGGAAGTCCTCAATGTGCTCTGCCACTCAACCCTTTTGTTTGAGATTTATCAATTGGCTAAAGAAGGTGTTGCTCTTTGTATCCTCATAATGTGCTATCATTTCCTCCATAAAAATTGACCAAGTGACAATTTTTTATGGGAGAAAATCCATCGATACCATAAAATTGTATTTTGTTCTAAATGTAAAGTTGCAATGCGTACCTTTTGTGTGTTTTGCACATTATTGAGATCAAAATATTGCTCCATTTGTAATATCCATGTGTACGGGATCCTTGCCATCAAACTTCCTCATATCCATCTTTGGAATATGATGGTTCTTCAATCCAACATTAGAGTTTATGAAATCACGATTAACATTTATTTTGTTCTCATCATGAGTTTCCTCTACTATCTTTTCACCATTAGGAATAATTTCTTGTATCAACTTTGTCAAACCTTAGATGTCTGCTTTTAGATCATTCTTCATGTTTTCCATGTTGTCTTTCATTTTTTCTTCCATGTCCTCCATCTTAGCTTCGACGCCATCCAAATTATTTTCCACGTCTTTCTTTAAACCATCCATCTTCGCTTCCATGCCTTTCTTCAAAACTTCTATTTCATTTTTTGCTGCTCTTTGCGAGAGCGAAATTTGGTGCACTTGCTCTTGTGATTTTGATAGATCATGTTGCAATTATTCATCTTCATGATTCATAGTAGAGTATTCTGAGGGCTTAATGGGTGTTGAATTCTTTTTAGGAGTTATTTCAAAACCCAATACTAAAATATATTCTCAATAGGCCCTTGGAATCACTTCAAACTGATTTTTTACACAAAACTTATGCAATTCGGAAACAAATACACACCTTTTTCTTGCTTTTGAGGAGCTCGATATTGAAACTAAATTATCTCTATGATTTTGGATCTTCAACATCTGAAATTCGGCTCTGAGGTAGCCCTCTAAATCCTCTTTCAAATGCCACAGGTCTTACCTAATTTGGATTCTTCAAGTCAAAGTTATGTCCAATCTCCCACAATGACCTAATTATGGATTGGTTCGGTAGTGCGAACTTGTACGACTTTCCATGTGTCACTGTTTCCTCCTTCGAATCTAAAATTTATAGAAAAGAAACTACAGTCAGTGTACTTGTGGCCACTTTTTACAGAATTCCAATCCGATGCTCAGAGAGAGAGTTATGAATATTTTCCCACGATCACCTCTTTGAGGTGAAATTCAGAAGCCTGAACAAGCTCTAACTTCCATAGATCATATCTCCAAAAATATTGTGAACCAAGCTCTAAAATTTTGAAAATATGTTCCTTAGGATTTCAACTTCACGTGCTACAAACCTCAACTTCTGAAACTTCGTATACAACAAGTTATAGCGAAAATTCCATGATGACATGTTTGGATTAAATTCAGGAGCCTTCAAAAATCCCTAACTTGCACAGATCATATCCCTGAAAATATTGAAAACCAAGATCTGAAATTTTGCGACGAGCTTCCTTAGGATTTCAGCTTTGCCCTCTAAAAATTTTAGCTTATGAGCCTTCGTAGAAAAAAAATTTATAGCGAAAATTCCATGATGACCTGTTTGGAGCAGCGAAACCCTAGAATCCAAAGCTCTGATACCAAATGTTGGGAAGTCAACTCCAAAAAGAGAAGAAAAGAGATATCAATGCCTTAGAAATAATCCACTTCGAGGAGGCAACCTTCGATACATTACATGAATGAAAAATTCTTGGATGATACAAATTACAAAACCTCCTTTCTATATATAGGAGTCCATGGGGCCACAATGTAATCCTAGCCGACCTAACAATAATAATTTAAGGGCACAATAATAACAATATGGGGGTTACAGGGGTACAATGATAACAATGAGGGGGTTACAATAACAACAATAAGGGACTATACTAGCAATATAGGGACCTTACAGAACTAAACTTGCAGATTACCAAACCTTATAGGGATATGTATTCATTTGATTCCAAAAGGGTGAAATGTGTTGGGTTAATTAAAGATGTAGCAGTTTCGTTGGCATAAATCCCAACAAAGAGCATAGTCATGGATGTAGTGGTTGTTAACATTCCATCTAGGTTTGGAATTCTCCTGTCAATTGTTGGAGCATAAAAAGGTATCTTTTAAACACCTAATTAGCCTACATTAATTATCAATCCGAGAGCGACTTTTTATTTCAAGAGTGTACTTTGTCTGAGGCTACAATTAACTCAGAGTAATGCTATGAAGATGTAGTACAAAATTCTAAATACAAGAGTAAACAGATGCTTTTAAAGAAATATAATTACAGTAACATAAATGGAAATGATCTGAAATATTAACTACATCAATCTGCAAAACATCGATCAAGGGTACAGTAGTAGTAACTCCTTCCCTTAGAAATCAATGCAACTGAAATCACGCTGAGGCAAGATAACCAATATAGGAACTTGGAAGCAGTAACCAGTGTCCTCTACAGTTGGTGGTCTTGTTCTTAAAGAAATCGAAATGAAATCAAACTCAAACTACTTGCTGATGAAAATAACTGAAAGGAACTTCCACTAATAACAAAAGCTGGAAAGGAACAGAAACTCGTAATTCCTATGCGTACACAGCAACTGTAACCAATCTATCTTCTAATCTGAATATATAAATAAAAAATGAACAATAAACAGAAATGGAACAGCAAATATGAATTGAACATCAATTCTAAACTTAACGCAATCATGCAACTAATCTTAATACTTCAACCCTGTCGACAGCCAATACCATGAAACAGTCAATCATAAAGAATCATAAATCAATAGAACAACAACTAGAATTGAATATAGAATAGCAAAGCTTTATGAAGATAGTAAGGTAAATAAACAACGAATACACTTCTTTCAAATGATAAAATAGCAGTGCAGTTTGTTAATGCTCACAACGATTTTGTATTCAATCCAACAGCAATCAATCAACTCTGCAACCGTAATGAATTTAAACACAACTTCACACAACAGTAAGAAAATATTAAGAATACAAACAACAGGGTAATTCCACCAGAGCTGGGCCGTAAGCACCAGTGAAACACTGCTGGGCTACTTTAGAACTCGAGAGGTGAAATGAAACACGTATTTTATATCAAACGAGCATAAATTATTACAAAGACCGCTCTCTAGAGCTGAGAGTTCAATGAAACACAATATTTACAAAGAAAATGTTTTTAAGACAAGAATTTCCGACCCCCTCAATCATTGAAGGTGTTGCCTTATATAGCAGACCCTAACGGACAAGACGAGGAATAATATGAGGCTTGAATAGCAATCCCTCAGGATCGAAGGATCCTGAGGGATTCGCTTCCCTTATTTTAGTTATCATATGGTTTACTTTGACCGAAGCCGAGTTGTCCCCTGCCTTTTCTTAGCGATGCATTCATATTTCCTTGTCTTTGGTAGGATTTGGTCTAACGCTGGAGGAACAGCAGTTGTATTCATCTCAACCTTGCCTTTGGTATAAAGGTTCACTTTGTCTAATTCCTATTTTATCAAAAAAAAGAAATCTTTAGTCATATTTTTACAATAAACATAAACCTTTCCAATTATACCATAATTCTTATAATAAATCACCTTTCTAAGGTAAAAAGGATTATGTCTACAGTAAAAGAATGAGAAAATACACAGTGATTTCATACCTTTTCCACTACCCAACATACCCCCTTGCTTAATCTTTTTCATGTCCTCATGAAAACTATAGTTCACATGGAGAGCAGTTAAAGAATAAGAAGGATAAGGTTTTTCATCAAAAGGTCTAAAACCATGCAGTGCAGCTAATGCTTCGAAAACATGCTCTATCTGTCCTTCAGGTAGTTCATAAATGGCATTGTAGTCTGAAGCAAGATACCATGCAATGGGGCTTCGAAACCTACACCCTAGCCAGAATGGTCCTTCTTTAAAATGAGATTACTATAGGAAACCAAACGGTCTGCAGCTAGCCCAAAGTTTTTATAATTAAATGGTTTTCTATTTTCCACATTCCGATTGGAAATTCCCCATCGGACCTTAGCTACTATGTAAGCCTGGTTTCTAATAGATAGGAAATAATCTGTCCCATTCAAGATGATCGATTTATGGATAGGCCCTAATGCTTGGATAACACCTTCCTTTGTCATCAAATTCTTTTGCCTAGCCCATAGTTAAAATGGGTCTTGAGGTTCACTCCTAACCCACAAATCTAATTCATTTTCCTGCCTTTGAAAAACATTATAGGCTTTAAGCCATTTTAACTGATTAACAGCAAAGGAAATAAACGCCTGGTGTTGGATATATCCCACAAAAGGGCTAGGATCTGACTCACAACCATTTTCCAGTATTATATTATGCAAATTAAACTCACACAAAAGGCACTGTACCTTTACCCCATAGATTTTGCAGCATGATACAAAGTCATCTATAGTTTTTAGCTCTATAGATTTTCCTGCCGTAACTACCTTAATATTTAGTTGTAAATATATTTCTAATAAAAATAAAGCATAGTTTTTGGCAGGGCATCTATACACTAAGACGTCATTGTTTAATGAGCAGAGAGTGTCCATTCGATTCTGGGCTAATTTTAATTGATTCATTACCTTTTCAACCTTTTCCTCTACCTTTCGACACTTCTCGTGGGCTTCAGCCTCTGCTTCATGGATAGTCTTCATCTGCTGTTCCAACTCCTGATATCTCTTCCTAGGGACAGTGTCTTCTTCCAACCTTTGCCTTTCCATTTGGGCCTGTGCCAGATTCCGGAAACGGCGCCAAAATGTTGGAGCATAAAAAGGTATCTTTTAGACACCTATTTAGCCTACATTAATTATCAATCCGGGAGTGAATTTTTATTTCAAGAGTGTACTCTATCTAAGGCTGCAATTAACTAAGAGTAATGTTATGAATATGTAGTACAAAATTATAAATACAAGAGTAAACAGATGCTTGTAAAGAAATCTAATTATAGTAACATAAATGGAAATGCTCTGAAATATTAACTACATCAATCTGCAAAATATCGTTCAGGGATACAGTAGCAGTAACTCCTTCCCTTAGAAATCGATGCAACTAAAATCACACTGAGGCAAGATAACCAATATAGGAACTTGGAAGTAGTGACCAATGTCGTCTACAGCTGGTGGTCTTGTTCTTAAAGCGATCGAAATGAAATCAAACTCAAACTACTTGCTGATGAAAATAACTGAAAGGAACTTCCACTAATAAAAAAATCTGGAAAGGAATAGAAACTCGCAATTCCTATGCGTACACAGCAACTGTAACCAATCTATCTACTAATCTGAATCTATAAATCAGAAATGAACAATAAACAGAAATGGAACAACAAATATGAATTGAACGGCAATTCTAAACTTAACGCAATCATGTAACTAATCTTAATAATTCAACCCTGTCGACAGCCAATACCATGAAACAGTCAAACATAAAGAATCAAAATCAATAGAACATCAACTAGAATTGAATATAGAACAGCAAAACTTTATGAAGATAGCAAGGTAAATAAACAACGAATACACTTATTGCAAATGATAAAATAGCAGTGTAGTTCGTTAATGCTTACAATGATTTTGTATTCAATCCAACAACAATCAATCAACTCTGCAACCATAATGAATTTAAACACAACTTCACACAACAGTAAGAAAGGATTAAGAATACAAACAGTAGGGTAATTCCACCAGAGGGTAACACTGCTGGGCTACTTCATAACTCGAGAGATGAAATGAAATGCGTCTTTTATATTAAACGAGCATAAAGTATTACAGAGACCGCTCTATAGAGCCGAGAGTTCAATGAAACACAATATTTACAAAGAAAATGTTTTTAATACAAGAATTTTCAACCCCCTCAATCACTAAAGGTGTTTTCTTATATATCAGACCCTGACGGACAAGACAAGGAATAAGATGAGGCTTGAATAGCGATCCCTCAGGATCGAAGGATCCTGAGGGATTCACTTCCCTTATTTTATTTATCATATGGTTTACTTTGACCGAAGTCAAGCTGTCCCCTGCCTTTTCTTAGCGATGCATTCGGATTTGCTTGTCTTTGGCAGGATTTGGTCTAATGCTGGAGGAATAGAAGTTGTATTCATCTCAGCCTCACCTTTGGTATAGATGTTCACTTCGTCTAATTGTTGTTTTATCAACAAAAAGCAATATTTACTCATATTTTTAAAATAAACATAAACCTTTCCAATTCTACCATAATTCTTATAATAAATCACCTTTCTAAGGTAAAAAGGATTATGTCTACAGTAAAAGAATGAGAAAATACATAGTGATTTCATACCTTTTCCACTGCCCAACATCAATGTCTTGGGGAGAAAAGTTGGGAGGTGTTCTAAAAATGGATTTCACTTATGCTATCATTCCTGTTTTTAACTGGGAAGAAAGGATATTTTACAAGGAAACAAGTTTTTTGCAGACCACCTCCAAGAAAGATGCAGGAAATTCCCTCATTTATAGTTAAGAAACAAAAGAAATTTCTTGTTTCATGTTGCATGAAGATGCATAATTCTTTGAAGACATAGAGAAGCAGATCTCTTCAGCAGTTGTGAATAATGAGCTGCACTCAAGGAATATTTGGAAATGCTACTTTGATGGTGCCTACTCCAAGGAGGGTGCACGTGTTGGATTCTTGATGATATCACCAGAAGGTAACCTCATTCCTTTCTCTTTTAAAATAGAATTTGATTCAACAAACAATGTGTCTGAGTATGAGGCCTTAGTATCAAGCCTTCAAGTTTCTAAACAGATGGGATTTCAATGTATTTCAATTTTTGGTGACTCTGAATTGATAATAAGGCAGATTAAAAATTATTGTCAAACCAAGCATCCACGGTTAAGATCATATAGGAATGAAGTCTGGGATCTGATAGAAAAATATTTTTAAGCCTTCAATCTTTAGTTTATTCCGAGGGAGGAGAATATATTGGCAGATTCTTTAGCAATTGCAGCCAGCACCTTCAAACCTCCAATAAATCCAAGGCTAAGTTATGAAATTGAAATTAGACATAGACCTTCTATCTCTAACAATCTGAAACATTGGCAGGTGTTTGATGATGATGAAAAGATAAATCAGTTCCTAAAAATGATTGGAAACTTTGAAGATGTTGAGATAGACTAAGAGGAAGAACAAACAGAGAAAAAAGTAGAAATGAGAAACCTTAAGCAGTTAATAGGTGAAAAGAATATTATCCAATTGAAAGATAATGTGCTCCCTAAAGGGTTGGTTCACCTTGAAATAGTATTCAATTCTAATGATGTTGTTGTTGATTCAAATAAAACACATCAAGAAGAAGAGATGTGTAAGATTCCCACTTAGTTGGAATTTATGTGTTGCTCTATTTTGCAGGTTAGAAAAATAAATGGGGTAAAGAGACCCTTAAATCTCTTTAGTACGAATAAAACATTCCCTATGTGAAAGGGGTTTGAATAAGAATGCCAAATAAACCTCCCTTGGTGTGAAAAGGGGGCAATGCATGAGGACTAGAACCTTGTTGACTTGGTCAACAACGCTGCTAATTGAAGAGGGAAACCAGTGGGAACAACACAGTTTTGAGGGAGGACTCTTTGCGATGAAGCAATCTCATGAATGTGTGGGGCCTAGGGTAAGGAGCCTCACCAAAGATAAAAAGGAAGGGATAGCAGTCATGAGAGGCATTCAAAATATTGTCTATGTTTGATTTTTATGACTTCTTGCATGCTTCAGCTGTTTAGCTGGGCTTTTTGCACTATTTAGTGCAAGGAATTCTCATGCAGGAATTCCATTCTCTTTCTTGGTTCAGCTTGCTTAAGGGATCTAAGAGGGGAATTCTGAGCTACATTTCCAATATCTGACTTCATTTCAAGCAGTCACCAACTCCTATAGTGTATTTTATTCCAGAAACTGCGTCATTTCTGAAGGTGATGTTGTGGTAGGGTTGAATCCCTTGATTGGGAGCTAGTTTATTGGAGAAGGAGGCTTTTTCTCTTAGAAGGATAGTAGAGAAGCTCTTCAACCAGTTTTATGTCCTTTCATGTATTATTCAGCCATGTCATATATATAGTTGCAGTAAACTACGTCATTTTATTCAGAGATGTCATTTTGTACTTGTGCTCATGTGAAACCCTTGCCGGGTTGTCTATATTTTCTGTAAAAGAGGCTAAAACCTCCATTTTCTTGGCTCTTTAATTAATGAAATCTCCAGATCTGTTATGACACATATTTTTTTGTAGAAAAAATTTTAGAATTACGCTATTGCAGGCTTCATAATTTCTGTTTTGCTGAAGTCATGGGGTTTGGGTGTTTTTAAGGTGTTCTGGCATGGGGAGATCTGTTTAACATAGCTAGAATGATTTGTTTCTACTCCCATTTTTTATGTAAGGGTTATTAAGTGTAATCTAAAGGATACAAGTCCTGTTTTTCTGTTCTGTAACATAAAATTCTGAAAACAGTGTTTTTACTCTCCATATTGCAAAAATTCCTGAAAAGGAATATTACAATGGTATTAGAGCTCTGCTCTTGGTTCAGCTTGTGGGAAAAATATATCTACAGTATGGAGGAGAAATATATTTCAAGGCTCCTTCTTCAAACCATGCAAAACATTGCTACAGATCTCAATGAGATGAGGCACAAGAAAAGCCCTAAGGGGTTTTACCAAGAAGCAAGCACCAACACCTCAATCTGTGTGGAACAATCAGCCACTCATCCTTCACTACAATGCTCCACTATGCCCTCATTCTTATCTGAAGACAGGGAGGAAGAAACCCTGGGTGACTACTTTGTGGAGTATGAGTTACAATCCCAAAGATTCAAGGAACACTTGAGCTTTCAAGAATTTTGTCGGATCAAGGAAGGGAGGAGATATTGCTATCAGCATAAGAGGGAAGGATGGATGCAGGAGTCAGAAATATAATGCAGTATGGGGATATTCTTCTTACCCATATATGATGGATCACCTAAGTGCACTGCCAAGGCTTGGGTGGAGAAGCTGGATACCTATTTTCAGCTCAATAGAGTTTCTGAAATAGAAGCTATAAAAATAGTTGTGCTACACTTAGAAGGGGAGGCTCATGAATGGTGGTTCCATGGGCTCACTACACTAGGGCATGCTCACATCACTTCATACTCAATATTCACCAAAATACTAGTAGAGAGATTTGATCCAAGGGATCTAGAGGTCCACTTTATGGAGCTAACCAAGCTCAAACAAAAGGGAGATTTGGAAGACTATATTGTTGAGTATTTGAAACTTTCAGCAATCGTATCCAATCTCACTATGAGAAGAAGGGTATGTATGTTTATTGAGGGGATGAATGAACCATTGCATGGGTTGGTAAGATCCACCAAGCCAACTACACTCCTTGAGGCTGTGGAGAAAGCTAGAGATTTTCAACATGCTTTGCCCAAAGCAAAAGCATTACTGCAGAAGCAGGATTCTTCATGGCCAAAGAAGGCACCTCTTGACCATGAACAGAGGAGACTAAGGAGGGAAAAACTTTGCCTCACTTGCCATAAGCCATGGGTGCCAAACCATGAGTGTGTTGTAGGGAAGGCTCATTATATTGATATTTTTTCTGAAGAAGAGGAGAGGGACAACATTGTGCTACCTACAAAATATGCAGAAAAGACTTTTTCTCCAAGGGGAGGAGCTCTTTCAACGTTGAGGGGTGTCCCTAAATATCTGAATTTAATAGTTAGAGGTACTATTAGGTGGTGAAGAGTATCAGTGCTAGTAGACAGTGGAGCTACTCATAGTTTCATTAATTCACAGCTTGTAAAGAAGTGGGGCATCCATATGGAAAACTTTGAAGGATTTTCAGTCTTGGTTCCAGGAGCCAGAACTTTGCTACAGTGTTTTAAGTATGTCCCGGAATTGTCTATCACTATGGGGACCTACACTATGATAAACCACTTTTTTGTGGTTGATATTCCTGACACTAATGTCATATTGGGAGTCCAATAGTTGATCACTCTTGGGAGACTCTAGATATAGGTTGGATAGAGAAGGAGGATGGTAAGCAAAAAAAAAATCAAATGGATGCACACTTACCCCCCTCAAATTATTTCAGCTCACAAGATGGAGGCAAATTTACGCAGAGGAGACATAGAATGGGTAGTAGAACTGTGTTTATCTGAAGTTGGAGTCTAGGATTCACCAGTACACCCTGATGTGTAGGCTCTCTTGGACCGGTATTCTATAGTATTTGGGGATATTCCCCCAGGGAGACCTCCTGATAGGGGATTCGAGCACACTATTGAGCTAGAGCAAGGGATTCAAGCTGTGAGTAATACCCCTTATAGGAATCCCGAAGCTTATAGGAATGAAATTGAAAGGGCCATTCAATAACTACTAGCCCTAGGTCATATCCGGCCTAGCACTAGCCCTTTTGCATCTTCAATGATCTTGGTTAAGAATAAGGATGGAACATTGAGAATGTGCATTGACTATAGAGCACTAAACAAGAAGACCATGAAGAATATATATCCTATTCCTAGGATTGATGAGCTGATGGATGAGCTTAGAGGATCCAAATATTTATCCAAGATTGAATTGAGATCTAGCTATCACCAAATCAGGGTAAGAGATCAAGACATTCCCAAAACAGCATTCAGATGTTACTATGGGCATTTTGAGTTCTTAGTGATGCCATTTGGTTTGAAAAATGCCCCTTCAACATTCTAATCTTGCATGAACCACATCTTTTGTGGTCATCTAAGAAAGTTTGTATTGGTCTTATTTGATGATATTCTGATTTACAGCCGCACATGGGAGGAACATTTGCAACAGATTGAGACAGTGTTGCATATTCTCAAGGAGCAACAATTCTATGCTAAACTCTTAAAATGTGAGTTTGGCCTCATTAAGATGCTCTACTTAGGCCACATCTTTGGGGTGGATGGAGTAAGAGTGCATGAAGAAAATATCCGGGCAGTCAAGGATTGGCCCGAGCCAAGAAATGCTTCAAAACTCCGGGGATTTGTGGGCATATGCATATATTACTGGAAATTTGTTAAAGGGTTCGCTCAACTTGCAGCACCACTTACAGACTTTACCAAGAAGGGAGCTTTCAGTTGGACACCTACAACGTAGAGGGATTTTGATAAGCTCAAAGAGGTAATGAGTAGTTACCCAGTATTAGTTTTACCTGATTTATCTCAACCTTTTGTGTTAGAATGTGATGCATCAAGTGAAGGGATTGGAGTAGTCTTAATGCAAGGAGGGCATCCTATAGCCTTTGAGAGAAAGAATATGCTACCACATGAAAGGCTATACCCCATATATGATAAATAAATGTTGGCTATCATGCATGCCTTAGCCAAATTCCGACAATACTTGATGGGGAATAAATTCAAGGTGAAAACTAATCATAATAGTCTCAGATTCTTTCTTGAACAAAAGCAGCTCCAAGAAAGACAACAAAAATGGGTAAGAAAAATCCAAGCTTATGACTTTGACATAGAGTATGTCAAGCGGAAGAGAAATATAGAGGTTGATGCTCTATCCAGGAGACCAACAACGCTATCCTTGAGGGGCATGGACGCAAATTGGAAGGCTCAACCGATGGTTGAATACTCCAAGGATAAAGTTGCATGTGAGACACTTGATGGGGTGATAGTTGATGAGTGGTATAGAGTGATGGATGAGATCATCTATTACCAGGACTGGGTCTTTTTGGCCAAGAACTCTAAACTCAAAGAGAAGATCCTGCAAGCATCACATGATTCCCCACTTTTAGGGCATCAAGGATTCACAAATACTTACCGGGACATAAGAGAGAGATTCTCATGGAAGGGTCTCAAGGAGGATGTACTCCAGCATGTCAAGGAGTGCATAGTCTGTCAGCAAAATAAGGGAGAACACACTCATCCTACCGGACTATTGAAACCACTACCCATTCCGGATGAAAAATGGGAAAGCATCTCCATGGACTTCATCCCCGATATACCTACTGTTCAAGGTAAGAATTTTATCTTTGTAGTTGTTGATAGACTAACAATTATTCACACTTCTTTGCCATTTCTGCACATTATACTGCTTCATAGGTAGTTGAGCTCTTCTTTAGAGATGTGTTTAGGCTCCATGGTCTCCCAAGGACCATAGTGAGTGATCGGGACAACTGCTTCATGGTTGGCTTTTGGCAAGAACTTTTCTGGTTAGTGGGGACTGAATTAACACCAAGTACTAGCTACCACCCACAGACTGATGGAAAAATTGAAATAGTGAACAAGTGGCTGGAAGGCTACTTGAGAAACTATGTTGTAGGGTAGCAAAAGGCATGGTTGTGTTGGCTCCATTTGGGGGAGTATTGTTACAACACCACTTACCACATATCCATTGGTATAACCCCATTTTGAGCACTCTATGGGTATGATGCACTCTCATTTTCTAATATCATGTTTGGGGAAATCAAGGCTCCTAGAGAAAAGGAATGGATTTAGGAGAATCAAGACATACTTCAGGCCCTTAAAGACAACATTGCTACTTCCCAAAATCATCAAAAGCTGTCTGCAGACCGTGGTCGAGTAGAGAGACAATTTGAGTTGGATGATCTAGTCTATCTTCATCTTCAGCCTTATAAACAATCTACACTTAAGGAGAAGGGGGCTGAAAAGCTCAAACCACGTTTCTCTGGGCCATACAAAGTGGTCCGTCGAGTTGGGAAAGTTGCATATGAGCTAGAGCTTCCCAAGGGGAGCAAGATCCACAATAATTTTTATGTCTCATGCCTCAAGAAGGCCATTGGATAAAATTTAGTTTCCAACATGGACCTCCCACCTATTGATGATGAGGGTCATCTGGTCTTGTAACCTGAAGCAATTCTAGCTAAAAGGGAGAGGTAGCTAAGGAGAAGGGTAATTAAAGAATATCTGATTCGATGGAGGAATATTCCTGATGAGGATTCCACTTGGGAGGGAGAGAAGATCCTACAACATCCTTCTTTGTTGTTGCTTGAGGACAAGCAAATTTTGAGAGGGGAGGACTGTAATATTCCCACTTATTTGGAATATTATGTGTTGCTCTATTTTGCAGGTTAGAAAAGTAAATGGGGTAAAGAGACCCTTAAATCTCTTTAGTACGAATAAAACATTCCCTATGTGAAAGGGGTTTGAATAAGAAAGCCAAATAAACCTCCCTTGGTGTGAAAAGGGGGCAATGAATGAGGACTAGAACCTTGTTGACTTGGTCAACAGCGCTGCTAATTGAGGAGGGAAACCAGTGGGAACGTTGCAGTTTTGAGGGACGACTCTTTGCAATGAAGCAACCTCATGAATGTGTAGGGCCTAGGGTAAGAAGGCTCACCAAAGATAAAAATGAATGGATAGTAGCCATGAGAGGCATTCAGAATCTTGTCTATGTTTGAGTCTTATGAATTCTTGCATGCTTCTGCTGTTTAGCTGGGTTCGCTGCACTGTTTAGTGCAAGGGATTCTCATGCGGGAATTCCATTCTATTTCTTGGTTTAGCTTGATTAAGGGATCTAAGATTGTAATTCTGAGCTAAATTTCCACTATCTGACTTGGGGTCAAGCAGTCACCAACTCCTACAATGCAGTCTATTCTAGAAACTGCATCATTTCTGAAGGTGATGTTGTGGTAGGGTTGAATCCCTTAATTGGGAGCTAGTTTCTTGGAGAAGGAGGCTTTTTCTCTCCTAGAAGGCTAGTAGAGAGGCTCTTCAGCCATTTTTATGTCATTTCATGTATTATTCAGCCATGTCATATACATAGTTGCAGTAAACTGCACCATTTTATGCAGAGATGTCATTTTGTAATTGTGCCCCTGTGAAACTCTTGCCGGGTTGTCTTTATTTTCTGTAAAAGAGGCTAAAACCTCCATTTTCTATAGAAACCCTTTCAGAATTATGCTGTTGCAGGCTTCAAAATTTCAGTTTTGCTGAATTCATGGGGTTTGGGTGTTTTTAAGGTGTTCTGGCATGCGGAGATCTATTTAACATAGCTAAAATGATTTGTTTCTGCTCCCATTTTATATGTAAGGGTTATTAAGTGTAATCTAAAGTATCCAAGTCCTGTTTTGTTGTTTTGTAACATAAAATTTTGAAAACAACATTTTTACTCTCCATATTGCAGAAATTCCTAAAAAGCAATATTACAAGATGGAAGATTGTAATTTGGGAACTCAACAAGAACCCAAAATAGTGAAATTATTCAAAGGTGTTCCCAAAAACTACAAAGAAAGATACATTGATATTTTTAAGAAATATATCGATGTGTTTTCCTGGTCATATGAAGACCTGAAAACATATGACAAAAGCATAATTCAACATAAGATTCCATTGAAAGAAGGACTCAAACTGTTACACCATTTTTTTTCATCTAACCTATTACTATTATATGGACTAAAGTACAACATGTAAGACCAATTTTACCCTAAGTAAAATTTCTTTCATTATGAAAAATAACTTAGTAATCCATAATTTATTAAGTTGTTTATGGTCTAAACAGAAAACACCATGAGGAAATATTTAATAAATTCATATTTGTTTGATTTTCCTCAAAGAATAGTTAATTAAACAATAGTTTAATTAATATTCCTGGTCATATTTAACCCAAAACAGGAAAATTAATTAGATAACTCACTATTTATCTTATTTATTTTCTAGGAATAATTATTTAAACATTATTTAAATAATATTCCTTGTTAAATTTGACTAAATCATTTTAAAATAATTGAATAAATCACTTTTTATTTAATTATTACTCAACCACACTCTTAAAATAACAAAGAAATCATTTATTTATTTATTATTTACAAATAAATGGATTTGACCAAATTCAAATTCTTTTTCCCTCCAATAAATATAATAAAATATTCCATAAAATTTGGATCTAGATTTGGTTAATAATATTTCAATTATGCACCAATATCTACACTAACTCAATATTTTGTTATAAATAGAAGGGTTTTTCCATTCATTCACTACCTTTTGTTGCCTAAAGATCACTCTGGATCTATACTTTTGGTCGGACTTTGATCCTCCGTCATTGTCATATTTTGCTACCATTTTTCTTGTGAGCTCCCTTTGAGTTCCATTTTTGTCTGGGTTTTCTACACCATCAAGGGAGAGAGATCAAAAATTTGAAGCGCTGAGGACATACAAGAACCCATCCCATTGAGGGGGACTGGTAACGTCTTTCTATGTTCCCTTCCCAAGTGTCATAAATACAAAAATTCTTCAAAAATATTATTTTATTGTCTATTGGATGCATGTAGCAACTCTTGCTTTTATTTATTGCTTAATGTCTTTAACTGCATAGCTCTAGATTTTGTAGCATTTTTCTTGGTCAACTACATGTAGATCTAAAGAAATTGGTAGCCATATTTGATGTTAGGGTTGCTTATTATGCACAACTAAAGTGATATTTTTCATACACTTGTGATTAGAATTCACACCAACAATTGGCAACTCCACAAGGGTTTATAATTACGACCATTGTCGGTTTTTAGATCCCTGCATGACTAACTGCTTCAAACCCTAGGTTTTTTCTTAAACTTCTTATATTTCTCTACTTGATGTTGTTTTTAACCTTTAAAACCCTAAAATAGTAAAAATTCTAACTTTCGTGTGTTTCCGAGCCTACTGCGCAGGTGATAGGTATCAGCCGCAGCTGAGACAAAAAAAAATTCTGAAACCTACTCCCGAGAGTGTTGGAAGTGCAGGTTGCACATTTTGGCAAAAATTTGTGACCTCAACCTTCAGGGTGCAGAAAACAGCCAGAAAACTGAGACCTCTATTGAAAACAGGTCAAAAACTGCGACTTGTACTTTTTGCAGGAATTTATCTATGATTTTTCTAGGTTTGTCTAGGCTATTGTTTAGGGTTTTCTGACCTCCATCTCCACTTGTTTTAGACCCATACTTTCTCTATTTCATTCGTTGAAGTAGGAACTTGGCCCCCTAGGGCTTCAGTATGCTTCCACCTATCTAGGGGGAGTTTAGCTGAAGCAAGTCGTCCGAGATTTCAATGTGTTCAACCTTTTTTCAGATCTGATCCTATACTTTTACATACATTTCAAATTGGTTATTCATCCATCAAAAACACCTATTTTCAATTTTTTTTGGTCCTCATTTAGGGTCTCTTCCATTTCCCTTCAAGTTATAGCCTTTCGCCACCTCATTTGCAGCATTTTTCCCTCTGGTTTTTTGTTGTTTTCTTCACTTATTTCCAGTATATCTGACCTCTAGATCCCTATCCCTCTCGACTGTTGGGTGCTAAAAGGTGTCTTTTAAAACTCCTAATTGCCTCACATTAATTATCAACATGGGTAAGTCTTTTTGTTTCAAGAGTGTACACAATATGTGAAAGCTATAAACCTAGAGAGTAATGATTTAAGATAATCTATTAAATTCAATACAAGAGTAAGCGGATGAAATCATAAATCCCAAGCTTTAAAGAAAGTGATTCATATTTTCATTATAATCCAAAAACTATGATTCATTCTCTAATTCAAATAATTAAATCAATCGAGAGCACTGAAGCATTAACTGAGCTCTTTCAGCTGGATCTAAACAATCAGACAGAAGGAAAGTAATATAAATAATAGTATATACTTTAAATATTCAAAACCAATTCTTTTAACAAACAACTAATAAATTAGAAATTCACACACAGAGGAACAAATACAGAATTCTAAATCATCAAAAGAAATTCACTGTAAAGCAGAAAAGCATAATATACTTGCAGTAAATGGAAAGGTATATCACAAAGAATAACAACAAAATTCACCAGAGACTGGGCCCTTAGCCATCAGTGAACGCTGCATAGTTACTCCAGAATAATCGAATGAACAAAAACGCAAACTATGTATTGATCGTCGCAATCATTACAATACAAATATGTCTTTCAGAACTACGTTCTGTTCATTACAAATGATGCGTAAATGAAAGATACACGACACAATACAAGATACAGTCTGATTTAAATTCCCCTATTTCTACTATGTCCTCCTCCCATCTCCAATCTAATAATCCTCTAATAAACCCATTCTAATCATATAAATCATCTGCTTCTTTAATCTCTGTTTTTCATTTAAATAAACAGAGAGCAGAGAGAAATTACAACAGAGATGATTACAAAATGATTCCCATAACAAAATTGAATTTTTCACAACAAATTGATCAACAAGATCATATCTGAAATATATTTCCACTAATCATTCAACAAGAACAGGTCGAATTTGGTATTGCAACTGAGATAATTTGGAAAACGGTCGCAACAGCGAATCTAAGAAAATCGTCTTCAAAGAACCTTCCGTTTCTCTTAATACGAACCGAATTTGGGAAAATTGCTCTTTGATAAATTAATTCGGTCTGTTCTAGACAAAACCCATGTTTCAGATTTTCCATATTCTTCTCCATTTTCCCAAAATGTCCAATGTGAAACTATCACTTCTTATTCCAATGAATTTCCGAGTTGGAATATTTAATGATGAGTTGGAGATCAAATCTGCAATCTGGAAAATATCTTGGAGGCTAAAATGGTGAGTGATGTTACAAAAAATTTATTAATAAACCATCATTGGTAGAATCATGCGAATAATCATCAATTTATTAAAAATAAAGGAGAATAAATAATATTTATCCATAAGAGCATAAATAATTATAAAATGGAATTATATGATAAACCATGATAAATGACGTGATAAAGAATGATAGAAATGGTTGAAATAGGTGTTAAAAAGTGATAATAATAATGAAAAACTAGCGGCCCAACATACCCCCAAACTGAATATATTGCATGTCCTCATGCAACCCAAAGCCTCTTTATTAACCAAGCAATAATATAAAAATT
This sequence comes from Pinus albicaulis, assembly GCA_034641835.2. Lineage (NCBI taxonomy): Eukaryota > Viridiplantae > Streptophyta > Pinopsida > Pinales > Pinaceae > Pinus > Pinus albicaulis. The sequence goes on from CM076575.1 coordinate 312,202,493, forward strand.
GTTCATCCCAACTCATGAAATGGATGGAACAAATGAATTCTTCCTCAAATAATGAATATTCAATTTTAGAAATCTTGATGAAGGTGTAAAATTTTTTACATTTGCTGTTCAAATATATGTATATGAAGCTGCAGCAAAATATGATATAAGTAACAACAAACTTCATTAACCATTTTCTCAAAAACTAGATTTCTACTATATTAATGCTTCTTTGATTCAAAAATCAAATTGTTTTGATGCACGGATCATGAGATATAAATAAAATGGCTGTAGGTGAGAGTGCATGATTTTTGAAATTTTTAGGAACTAATTTAGTGTGAAATTATCTGGGTCTATGTATTTTAATGATACCTCTTTGTTATCCAGAAATCACAAGAATTTAGTTCATAGTTTTAAAGATATATGCATATCAATTTCTGCACTGTATAAAAATGAAATTGTATGCCTTAAATGAGAAAGAAAGTAGAAAACATCCATCATGTATAGCAATGCCTCCCCCAAACTGAAGAACTAGCATGCCCTCATGCAATGGTAGAAAACGAATAGAGGCGGTTGCTACAATCCGTTGAAATCTATGCTTGGTGTAAAACAACATGGAAGAAGGGAGGTGTTGAGAATGAATAAGATGGTCATAATAAATAAATAAATGAAAGGAAAACTCCCCCAAACTAAAATATTTTGTCTTTGAAGAATGGAAGTGGTAAAGATGTGGAATGAATGATGATAAATAATTCTCAATGCATTTTGCATGAGATTCTTCTAAATTCGTAATAAATTGGAAAATTATGCTATTTTACCTCAAGTTTTACCTCTGAAAAAAAATATGGAATGACATGTATGGACTGGCATTTGTTGAGTGGATACTGAAAGTAATGCAAAATGTGAAATCCATGCAAGCACATCATGTCTGAACAATTGTGCGCGTTTGCAATTTGCGCAAGCCTCTGTTGTTAGGGGCAATAGTGTGGCCTTGCTCCGAATATAATTCCCCCCATACTTGTTGTTCTCATGTAACAAGTCACTATTTTTCATGAAAAATTCTTGAATCCACAGTTTTAGTTTTGAATAGCAACAGATAAGATGCATGCAAAAATTTTAATCAGAAAAACTTTTGGATAAATGCAGTACTAATATTTTGTCAAATCATCAAGTTATGGCAGATTTTAGTAATTATACAAATGTTATCCCATAATGCATACATTCCCCCCTTCAATTGGAAAAGGGATTCCATGACCATAAAACATATGAAAGGTGTTGTGCTGATGACAAGGCAAGGGAATGATCAATACAGCAGTAAATGAAGTAGAGTACACATATCAATGATAGGACGGCAAGAGGTATGGTTATAATGAGAGAAGAGTGTGTAAAGATAGTTATGAATAAGAGATAGGATGCTTTGGATTGGTGATAAGTTATGAGAAAAATAAAAGGACAACAATATGCCAAAAAGATGCTTTTCTGACAGTATTATAGCTGAAAATGATGTGATTGATCGAAAAAAAATTTCTCATGCGTAAAGGTTCAAAACAAGGAAAAATTAAGGAAATAACTTCTCCGATAAAAAAGAATAAGAAAAGGGTATTATATTAATAATTAACGATAATATATAACTTCAATACCATAAGCAGAGCCTCTACTGCCAGCAGGCATCCATAGCCTCAAAAGGGTTTCTTTTGAACTCGTATGAGCCAGGATCCTCAATTTATAAATGGAGAGTTCCAGTGTTGTTCTACAGAAGAGATCAGTGTGCTGGCGTGGCAACCAGATAACCACACTGCCATTCACTGGGATGTAGCAAAAGTGATCAGGTCGGCTCATGATGAGACCTCCTATTCCAAGGATATTTTGGCTATACAATGGATCATAACCCTGGTGTGGTGGCCATAATGGGAATGTCACTTCATTATAGCCTTATGAACATGGTAGGTTGGCTCGTAATGAGACCCCCTATCCTCCATCTGCAAACAAAATTTTGCTGTGAATACACAGTTTTATGATAAAAAGAGGGAGGCTCAGTACTCCTTAAGATTAGGGATGGTGGAAGAAGTTGAACATGTCAATAGAAAAAAATATACCCATAATCTCATTTATTACAGACAGAGAAGATTATAACCAGGAAGGGTGGAACCAACATGGTATTAAGATGATCAATCAGTATCATGTACAGCAGAAAACGATGCAGTAAGGTAGTATATAAATAATTGTGTCCCTTTTCTTAAAAATAATCTCTCATCCAGAAGCTGTCATGTTAAAGATCATAATGTTAATGATATTCACCTACTTCAATAAAATCCATAATTCTTGTCCTCATAGAAGTATTGTACTTCATGTCATGAAAGGGAATCAGAAAAATGGGGTTGAGATGAGCTAGGAATAATCCCACAAGAGGAAGGAAGTAATATTCACAAAACACAAAACTTAGAAGAAGCAAAAATGTTGTTTCAAAGATGGAACAACAGCTGTTCAAAAGTGGGAACAACAAGACACGCTAAGAGAAAAAGGTGTTGTTCAAAAGTTTGAACAGTAAACAACAAAAAGTGTAGTTCCAAAGTTGGAACATTAAACACACAAAAGTGTTGTTCCCAAAATGGAACAACAAGAACACAGAAAAGTGACGTTCCAGAGAGGGAACAACAAAAGCTAAAAAAAAGTGTTGTTCCCAAGAGGGAACAACAAAAACTCTCAAAAGGTGTTGTTCCCTATATGGAACGGCAAAGAAAAATCTCATGAAAAAATGTTATTCCCTATATGGAACAGTAGTTGTTCCCTATATGGAACAATAAGGAAAAATCACACGAAAAAGTGTTGTTCCCTATATGGAACAGTAGTTGTTCCATATATGGAACAGCAAGGAAAAATCACACAAAGAAGTGTTTTTCCCTATATGGAACAGTAGTTGTTCCATATATGGAACAACAAGGAAAAATCACACAAAAAGTGTTGTTCCCTATATGTAACTGCAGTTGTTCCCTATATGGAACAGCAAGGAAAAATCACAAAAAAAAGTGTTGTTCCCTATATGGAACAATAGTTGTTCCCTATATGGAACATTAAAGAAAAATCACACAAAAAAGTGTTGTTCCCTATATGGAACAGCAAGGAAAAATCACACAAAAAAGTGTTGTTCCTTATATGGAACAACAACTGTTCCCTATATGGAACAACAAGGAAAAATTACACAAAAAAGTGTTGTTCCCTATATGGAACAGCAAATGTTCCCTATATGGAATAGAAAGGAAAAATCACACAAAAAAGTGTTGTTCCCTATATGGAACAGCAGGGAAAAATCACATGAAAAAAGTGTTTTTCCCTATATGGAACAACAACTGTTCCCTATATGGAACAACAGTTGTTCCCTATATGGAACAGCAAGGAAAAATCACACAAAAAAGTGTTGTTCCCTATATGGAACAACACTTTTTCATGCGATTTTTCTTTGTTGTTCCCTATATGGAACAACAGATGTTCCCTATATGGAACAGCAAGGAAAAATCACACAAAAAAGTGTTGTTCCCTATATGGAACAATAGTTTTTCCCTATATGGAACATCAAGGAAAAATCACACAAAAAAGTGTTGTTCCCTATATGGAATAGCAAGGAAAAATCACACAAAAAAGTGTTGTTCCCTATATGGAACAGCAAGAAAAAATCACACAAAAAAGTGTTGTTCCCTATATGGAATAGTAGTTGTTCCCTATATGGAACAAAAAGAAAAAATCACACAAAAAAGTGATGTTCCCTATATGGAGCAGCAAGGAAAAATCACACAAAAAAGTGTTGTTCCCTATATGTAACAGCAGTTGTTCCCTATATGGAATAGCAAGGAAAAATGACACAAAAAAGTGTTGTTCCCTATATGGAACAATAGTTGTTCCCTATATGGAACAGCAAGAAAAAATCACACAAAAAAGTGTTGTTCCCTATATGGAACAACAATTGTTCCCTATATGGAACAGCAAGGAAAAATCACACAAAAAGTGATGTTCCCTATATGGAACAACAAGAGAAAACATAGAGAGAGGAAAAAAACAATCATCCCTCCTGCTCTAAACAACATAAGAGCGATGATACAGAAAGAAGAAAAATAGAAAAAATAGAGAAAAAATGATTGTATGTATAGATCTAAAGAAAAAGTAACTTCTTACAGAATTGGTGCTGCCGAAGAATTGCCTTCTGCAATTGAAACTTGCATGGTGGGGTCCTCATTGTTCAATCTCCAATGGAGCGGAAACTAGAATTTGAAGGAAGCAACACCTGAAACACAAAAACATAAGAAAAATTAGAAAAGAAACAACACTTCATTTAAAAACAGGATATAAATAAATTAAGTTACAACAGCTATGATGTTATTTCCTAAGAGAATATCAATCTGTCAATGGAAAAAGAAATGATTTGTTGGAAAAATGTTTTGGCAACAGTGACATAAATCTTCGAATGGGAATCAATTCTTCATTTTTTCTGTTATGAATCTGTTAAGTAATGAATTGAATGAAATTCCCTTGTTTCATTAAAATTTCTTTCAAGAATCGCTCGTCCATAAATTGGCCTTCTTTATTCTCCTAAGTCCTGCAAAAAAAAAAAGGGTGTCTACTTGCAATAAAATATTAAATCATGGAGAAAGAGAGGTGATCGAGCTCCCCTAATCCAAGAGCTATGCAAAAAAACTAACTAATAGTTACTCTGTAAAACAAATCCACGAACAAAATTAATTTATTACCTACAGGAGAGCAGTGGCCAATCATGCTAACTTGTAGTGTTTTAATCATAACTTATTTGTTTTTCTTCCAATTTGAGTGATTCAAAAGCCAAAAGAGAGCTAATTCAAAGATATATTACCAATAGAAATTTTTTTTTTTTTAAATTCAATGATATGATATGTCAATTTTACTTAGAACAACCTACATAACAGAGTCATTTTCGATTACCCATCTTAGACCAAAAATGGATTTCTTAAGCATACCTTTTTCATTTGATGACGGATTAAACTAATTAAAACTGGAAATTAAAGTAGATTCATTTATTTATCTCTAATAGAAACAGGTTTTGAAGACAAGAAGAATTGATGGGTCAAATACTTTAATGAATAGATGAAAAAACAGAGTTTTAAGAGTGCAGATTTAGGATAGACAATCAATATTTGGGTCATATATTTCTCATACGATATTGAAATCAAGTGATTCAAATTTCCTTTTAAATTATATTCATAGAGGAATATACCATATAAACATGTTTTAAAAATATAGTCATTTAGACCTCCAAACACTGACTGTCCCAAGTCTGTTCCTGAGCTGCCTACTAAACGCCCTATCAATGTTTTGATTCTAAATTTTTAGTTTCAAATCAAAATGGAGTGATTAAAATTGGGTTGGAAAGTAGACATCAAGGGCTACTTATGATAGAAATATTTTTTTAAAATATTCACTTTTGGTCGCTCAAAACATGACTGTCCCGACTCTGTTCCTGAGCTGCCTACTAGACGCCTTGTCAATATTTTGGTTCTAAATTTTTCGTTTCAAATCCAAATGGAGTTATTCAAATTGGATTAGAAAGTGACATCAAGGGATAATTAGGATAGAAAAAAGTTTTTAAAATATTCACTTTTGGTCCCTTAAAACATGACTGTCCCGACTCTGTTCCTGAGCTGCCTACTAGACGCCTTGTCAATGTTTTGGTTATAACTATTTCGTTTCAAATCCAAATGGAGTGATTCAAATTGGGTTGGAAAGTAGACATAAAATTATACTTAGGATAATTTTTTTTTTTTAAATATTCACTTTTGGTCTCTCAGAACATGACTGTCCCAATTCTATTTTTAGAAATTTCATCAAGCCCGCAAGCCAAAAAAATATGATATTCAACAAAAATTTTCCATATTGGTGATAAAAATGAATATGAGTGTTTGTAGAACTTTTATTTTCAATATAATACATCTACATACACAGATAAATTAAAATATTTATCACCGATGTTGATTTCCACAACGTGTTGTAACAAAAACAATTATTTTTACATAATAATAAAAATGTATTTATTTATGTCCTTATTTATTTATTTTCTACACCAACCTACTCTTCTTTGAAAATTGAATATTTTTACATATACGAGTACTTCCAGTGGAGCCATTTTTGAAATAAGGCCTCTAGTATGTACATACCTAAATTTGAAAAATGCATTTTAATAAATAGTAGGGTATGAGAAGCCAACTTCCCTTGAAAATATGGTGCCAAAAATTGTTGAAGTACGGAGTGATGCTACAAACAAATGGAGTGAAACCAATCTTCAATGTATCCCTTACTTTCTTGATTTCCCATAGCTGTCATATCATGAAGTTCTTGAATGTTTAAAATGTCTTGTTGATGCAGGCTAGAAGAAACCTCATTTTCTTTCATAACCTCTACAATTTTTGGTTTTGATACATTCTAAATCTCAGTATAAATTTTCTCCAATGGTGCATTGCAGATAGAATCTGTGGGAAGGATTGTTAAATTTTGTAGTTCAACACTGTAAGCATGTTGTACTGGTTTATTATGGTGAGGGTGTGGAATGAGTTGAGCAGGAAATTGTGTAGGGAATGGAGCATTTTTATGATGTAGTTGATTGGGTTGAGTGGATGATTTTGATAGGCAAGCAAGATGTTGTGGAAGAGATGGTGGAGAATATGGAGGATGTGTTTGTGCTACAAGATGAGGGAGAGTAGTCATGCAATCATAATATGAATCATTCCAAACTTGTAGACAAGATTGGTGGGGTTTATATCGAGATTGACATTGCTGCCCTAACACATGAGTATTCCATAATGGATTATACAAGTAAGAAAATGGAGGGGAATTGTTTTGAACCATACATGTAGGTCACGATTTCCATGGTTTTGACATTGTTGTAGCTTCCCCATATTTTTGATATGCTACTTCCATCCATAATAAGGAAGAGTGAGTATCTATGGGATGCTCCTTTTGACAATGAGGGAAAAACACTTCTTCAATTTATTGATTTTTCTAAACCTGTAAAACATCCAATTGTGAATTTAGAGAGATAATAATATCATATTTAAAATTTTCAAATAAAACATTGATTTCAACTCTTATGTCTCCTCTTCTTGTAGTAGATTTGGAAAAGAAATAAGAAGCTTCTCTAGAATTCTTACCAGCCTTGGAGATTCCTCTTGAATAACTTGTGCATAATTCACAAACATCATCATATGATAAGTGAAAAACATCACCTTTTCCTATTAGATTTAAGAGTTCTAATAATTCATCTTTGATTCCTTTGAGTAAGAGTGTTTTTAAGATCTCTTTTTCCAAATACTTATGCTTTGATTTTTGAAAGTTGTATCGAAATCGCTCCACATAGTCCTCCAAGATTTCATCTTCCCCTTGTATCATATTGAAAATATCTTCATTGGCCTTGTGATAGTCTTGGTACTTCTTCAAGAATACGTTTTTCATGTCCTTCCAAGTTTGGATGCAATTCCCACCAAGGTTCATGAACCATCGGAGAGCTGCTCCTTTTAGAGTAAGAGGAAACACTTTCAACCTTCGACCATTGGTGCAATAATCATATCCTCTACAAATTATTTCAAACTCAAATAAGAATGTATCTGGATCTTGATTTTTCAAACCATGAAAATTTGGTAGAGACGACGGGGGAATTATGTGCATTTGTGTCACTCCTCCCAGATCTATGATAGGGAATTCAAAAGTTGCAATGTGAGCCATTTCTTACCATAATAGAAGATGTTATTCATGTGTTTCTTTGAGGATCCTCCTTCAAATGTTCCTTGCAATTGGTTTGTGAAGTGGGTGGTGCTTACATCACCACTCAAGTGGAATTACAAGATTTTTTTTCAAAAATTCTACCTCTAAAATTCCTACTTCAATTCTTACACAATTCTGCTGAAAAAGAGGGCAGAGGAGCAAGCCCTTTACTTGCTTGTTACGCAGGTTCTTACCTTTCATTTTTAATACCCAATCTTTTCCCAGCAGACAAACATCAAACACCTACATCAACTTCTATGCAATTGTGTTGAAAAGCAGGTAGAGGAGCAAGCATTTTACTTGCTCATTACACAAGTTCTTACCTTCTATTTTTAATACCCAATTCTTTCCCAACAACAAATATCAAACATACATCACTCTCTGTGAAATGGAAACACTCTCCCCGACAACGGTGCCAAAATGTTGGGTGCTAAAAGGTGTCTTGTAAAACTCCTAATTGCCTCACATTAATTATCAACCTGGGTAAGTCTTTTTGTTTCAAGAGTGTACACAATATGTGAAAGCTATAAACCTAGAGAGTAATGATTTAAGATAATATATTAAATTCAATTCAAGAGTAAGCGGATGCAATCATAAATCCCAAGATTTAAAGAAAGTGGTTCATCTATGCATTATAATCCAAAAACTGTGATTCATTCTCTAATTCAAATAATTAAATCAACCAAGAGCACTGAAGCATTAACTGATCTCTTTCAGTTGGATCTAAACAATCAGAGAGAAGGAAATTAATATAAATAATAGTCTATACTTTAAATAATTAAAACCAATTCTTTTAACAAACAACTAATAAATTGGAAATGCGCACATAGAGGAATAAATACAGAAATCTAAATCATCAAAAACAATTCACTATAAAGTAGAAAAGCATAATATAATTGCAATAAATGGAAAGGTATAGCACAAAGAATAGCAGCGAAATTCACCAGAGACCGGGACCTTAGCCGCCAGCGAACACTGCTTAGCTACTCCAGAACAATCGAATGAACAACAACATGAACTATATTTTAATCATCACAATCATTACAATACAAATGTCTTTCAGAACTACATTCTGTTCATTACAAATGATGCATAAATGAAAGATAAACGACACAATAAATGATATGGTCTTATTTACATTCCCCGCTTTCTGCTATGCCCTCCTCCCATATCCAATCCAATAATCCTCTAATAATCCCATTCTAATCATATAAATCATCTGCTTCTTTGATCTATGTTTTTCTTTTAAATACACAGAGAGCAGAGAGAAGTTACAACAGAGATTATTACAAAATGATTCCCATAACAAAATTGGATTTTTCACAACAAATTGATCAGCAAGATCATATCTGAAATATCTTTCCATAAATCATTCAACAAGAATAGGTCGAATTTGGTATTGCAACTGAGATAATTTGGAAAAAGGCTGCAACAGCGAATCTGAGAAAATCATCTTCAGAGAACCTTCGGTTTCTCTTAATACGAACCAAATTTGGCTAAACTTCTCTTCAATGAAATTAATTCGATCCGTTCTGGAAAAAACCCATGTTTCTAATTTTCCAGATTCTTCTCCATTTGCCCAAAACGTCCAATGCAAAATTGTCACTTCTTATTCCAATGAATTTCTGAGTTGGAATATTTAATGATGAGCTGGAGATCAAATCTGCAATCTAGAAAATATCTTGGAGGCTAAAATGGTGAGTGATGTTACAAAAAATTTATTAATAAACTATAATTGGTAGAATCATGCATAATAATCGTCAATTTATTAAAAATAAAGGAGAAGAAATAATATTTATCCATAAGAGAATAAATAATTATAAAATGGAATTATATGATAAACCATGATAAATGACGTGATAAATAATGATATAAATGGATGAAATAGGTTTTAAAAAGTGATAATAATAATGAAAAACTAGTGGCCCAACATCGACTTTAGATCCATTGGCCATTTTTTGTGTGTTTGAATAGATTTTTCCCACCCATAGACTAGTTGTTGGGAAGCCTGCCTCCTTGGGTTTAGATTGATGCATCTTTAATTGTTTATTTTCTGTCATATTCAGTTTACTTTACTATTATTTGCAAATTTATTTATAGTTATACAACACCCTTTTTATTTTTTCTCTACACACGTCTGGGTTTAAAAATTAAAATCAATACACTTAACACACACACCCTAAGTTAAGAGCACCTGGTTTACACTGCTAGGCCAAGACTATAACATTGTAATCATTTGATCCCACACCTCTCTACCCTTGTTTCTATATTGTAATCATTTGATCCTGCACCTCCTTGCCCTTATTGGTCTCTCTTCCTTCTGTGATCTGTGTCCGTTTTTCCATCATTGCGCCCCCAAGGCATTTATCCCGGAGACTTCTTGACCTTCATCCTCAATTTCTATTTAGGAAGACTTACTCCTTCGCGTAGGATTCGAGTTAGTCCTCCACCGAGTCCTCATTCTAACTATGCTTCTGGTTCATTGGGTTCCCCATCTGGTTCTATCCCTGGTTCTCCTCTTGTCACCTTCACCATGTCTGGTTTAGGACCTAACGCTGGTGGTAGCCCGGGCCCTAATGCTAGGAATAATATTAGTGGGATTGCAACAGGAACTATACTAGCTGCTCCCTTGCTTCCTTATATGGCAGGCCTTAGTCTTCCCGATTTTAACCAGTTGATCAATGAACCCATACACCATGATCCTGGTTGGCCTGCTATACCAACCAAGCTCCCTTATGACATCCCCAAGTTCAAAGGTCTTGTTAGAGAGGATCCTACAAACAATGTTCGATATTTCCACATGTGGTTTCCGTCTAACTCCATCACCAATGGTTATGTCCGTTTTTAGTTGTTCCAGCGTATGCTTACCAGAGAAGCTTCTAAGTGGTATGTTGACCATGCCTCCTCCTCTCATACTGCTTTTGTGAACCTTTCCAGGGCTTTTCTGTCTTACTTCCAGCTTCCCCTTCGTTATGACACTGGTACCGAACTTTTGACCTCTTTCCGTCAATCGTCTATGACCCGCCTATCCGATCATGTCCAGGAATGGCAGAGAATAAATAACCTATGTCAAGCCCCTACCTTCGAAGACCGTGTCTACATGGACTAGTTTCTTAGATCCCTTTTGCCTGCTATTGGCAAAGATGTCTCATCTCATTTCCCCCAGACCGAAGAAGTTGCCCTCTATATTATGTTGAAATATGACTTGATCTACACACATTCTGGTTATGTTTATACCATCTTACCTGATCTCCCTAGACCCAGCGATGCCAACACACCGGGGGCATCCCATGTTGCTAACAGTATCATTGGAGCCCTTTCTCATCTGTACACTCATCCTCCCATGGGTTATGGTCTCCCTGAGGGAGGGGCCAGCTCCCCTAGCAATTTTCCCCCTCCCGGTAGCATGTATCCAAGATATGACATGCCTCCTCCTTTTGCCCAACCTGTTTACCACAATGTTGCCCAACCTCCTTATTTTTTGTATCTGTGGCCTATTGCTCTAGCTCCTCCATCACTAGCACCTCAACCTCCCTTGCCTTCTCAACCCTCGCAACAGCAGCCACCACCCACCAGGGGCAAGTGTATGCATAGTAGGGTGCGACTAATCCTCCTACTTCCAAAAAGAAGAGGAAAGGCAACCAAAAAAAATCTACCCCATGTAATCCATGACCCAATCCCCAAGGGAATACACCTAAGAATGCTAACCAACAACAGGGAACTTAGCCCAAGAAGGACAGGCCTATTTGCACGAACAAACCTTGCTCTTTTTGTGGTGTCCATGGTCACTATACCCACGATTGTCCTCTTTTACCTGAGATGTGGCAGATGTGGGAAGCTCAAGCAACATCCTGAGGACAACAAGCCTCTCCTTCGGTTCCTCCCCATGCTTCATCTATCCAGCCGATTTTTTTTGTTAGTCATCAGTATTTTTCACTTTTGGTAGATGAATATATATTGGTTCTAGATTTCTAAAAACAAAATTCCCTGAATATTGTGAGTTTTAGAAATCTCAGTGCCTTCATTATCCTTATAGAAATTTTTTTACTATTCTATCATGTTTCCATTCGATGATCACCCTGCCACTCCTAAAATACTCCTTATGGGCTTGTGCCACTCATCTACATTCTTTTTCCTACCTATGACCTCATTACTCTGTTTTTCCCTTGCCCATAACTCCACTTTACATCTAGGGTTACCTATAGCCTAACTCATACCCATGATCCAAAAATTCCTCAAAAATTGATGGTATCAAAACTATCTCTGTAGGCTCTTTAGATCAATCAAGTACATTGGATTTTGGATCTTCAATAAAAAAATTTGACAAATACACTTTTCTTCGCTTGAAGACTCCAAGCCAATTTTCAGTCAAACACTAGGTCAAAGAACCCTCCCACTAAGTCAATTAGGGTTTCATATGGTCCAAGGTCATCATTGATGTTTTAGGCATTGTGTTTCTTTGTTAGAATCTGGTTCAGAGGTATTGAAATGTTGAGACATGGTTATTCAAGGAAGACCTGAAAGTTTCCAAAGAAGCACTACCCTATCATCTCAAAGTCTACAAGAGGTAAATGTTAATATTTTGACACTTCTACAGGAGTGTTGAAGTTTCCATCTGCAGAAGGAATTGATAAGGTAAATGGTCTACTCCTAAGTCAAGACAACTCACAACAGAAGAAAGAGAACCACTTGGCCTTGATGAAAACTAGGGTTTTGAGCGTAATGGACCAAGTAGAATGCCAAACAGTGATCAAATGCAGAATGGCCATGGAGGAGATACACCAAAAACCAAACATGAAGAGAATTTTATTAGATATTATTGATGAGATAGGGAAAAAGGTGAGGTGAACTGGAAAAAAATGAATGAACTTGAAAAAGCTATAGAGAACTTAGAAGACAACACTAATGATTGTCTTAAAGCACTCTAGACACCTAAGGTTTTGGGAAAATGGCCAAAGAAGGTGAAAAGCATGGTTTTGAACTCCATGATTCCAGCAAAGAAAGGATTGTGAAAGTGATGTTGTGTGCAAGCATCCCAAAGTTTTCCAAGATGAATGTCTAATTGGCTCAAAGGGTGAAGGTGTAAATAATATTAGTAGGAAAGGTAAATTCAAGGCTTTCAGTCACCTGCTATCAGAATTATCATAGAAGGTAAAATGGTAAGCCAAAATCCATGATGAAAGCAAAAGGATTTGGAATATCTCACTGTTTGATCAGATTCCATGTCAAAAGGAGTTTTTCATGCCAAAATGATCAAAAGATGGTTTGAACTCTATGGTGCAGGAAAAGGAGTGTTGTGAAGGTGTTGCCTTGTGTTTGAGTCCCAAAGGTGTCAATAGCAATTTTTTATGCCTCCATGACCAAAAGAAGAATTAAAAATTCATTATTTTATCAACCTACAGAACAAACAGTGTAAAAATGTCAGTGAGAAGAGGTGAAAGTTGAGTTGAAATGCATAATGGAAAACACAGAAAGATTTGAAGATATTACTGTGTGCAGCCCTCCAAAAAACATCAAATGAACATGTCAACTCTCAAGGAGATAAAGGAAGAGCCACTTAAAGGTTTTCATGTCACCTACCAGGTACAAGTGGTAAATAGCATCAATGAAAATGAGCAAAAAATAAGAGTGGACTTCATGATCTAAGTCACCTGCAGAGAAAAAAGGTCAGAGAATTAGTGAGAAAGTGAAAAAGGTTTAAAACATTTGGAAGTGGGTTTTAAAGCCAAAATCAAATCATTGAACCTATATAAATTCACCTAACACATCAAACAAGTTATTATTGCCTTGCAAAAACATTAGAGCACTCAAGAGCAAAAAATTTAGGAGTTTCAAGTCAAAATCGGGCAAGTTTTTTTGGTGTTACGCCCTCAGGTTGGCACAGTTTTCTCGTGTATTTTCTTAAGGCACTGCGCACCTGGGAGGTGGAATTGTGCACCTGGAAGAGCGTTGCGCTCTTTCCTGACAGGCCCGACAAAGAATACCTTAGCGCTACATGCCTGGACTAAACTTTGCGCGCCTAGAGCTGGCGCTACACACCTAGCATAGGTGTTGCGCCCTTGGCTAGAAGGGTCTCCTACACCATTTCAACACTTGGGCTTCCTAAAAAATTTCACAAACTGCCTCCAAGTTTCTCCAAGTGATAGTGAGGGTATGTCATAGGTCCTTAGCTCATGTTTCAAGCATTTTTATGATTTCATTGAAATAAATTAAGACCCTAAGGAGATAACCCTAAATTTCATGCTTGAAACCACTGTTTGAAACTCACTCCCTTAGCCTATGAAGATTATCATTCAAAATAGAGTTTGAAATATCAGCTAGGGTTGTCAATAGGTTTTCTAGAGCCTCTCATTCAGCCTGATATACCTATAAAATCACTCATCTCATTCACAAGAAGACTGCCATTCCATTACCCTCTTCTATATCAGTTTCACATGAAGTGCTAGGGTTTTAAAGGTAGAGTGGTCAAAATGTTAGAAAGAGAGGACAATTGTAGTGGAAGAGAATGCCAAATTCCAAGGAGGCAGGGGCACAAGGGTGGAAAAATCAATAGGTTTGAACCACTCAACACAATAGAGATAAATGCATCTCCCTTAACTGTCTCATTTTTCCAACTTGTAGGTTGCTATGAATTTTGTGAAAGGGTACAACAAGTGCAAAACCACCCTGAGCTAACAAGGCTTTTCATCATTAACTTGCACGAGAAACAAGTTAACTTTACAGGGATAAAATTTGAGTTATCTTCAAATGCTATTTCCAATTCCACTGGGATACCAAGTGTAGGGGAGAAATGGTTCAAACAGGGCAATCTTGACATGAGCTACTATGAGCCATTTTTAAAACCTAGGTACAAAGACCACATTAAATCCATTTTTCCTTTCTCTCACTTGATAGAGAGATATGCACCTATGATGAGGATCATTATGAAGTATTTTGCATATGAGGGAAGGTTCTCTAGGCTTTACTCCTATCACATTAGGCTGCTTATGCACTTTACTAGGGTTAGGATGCTGCACCTACCCTATTACCTCTACATAAGCATTGACAAAATTTCCTATATTGTACAAAAGAGAGACTATCCCCAGTAGATGAAAAGCCTCTTTCACCACTCTCTTATTAAAATGGTTGTGATGCATCAATTTCAGCAGAAAGGAATTCCATGGGAGGTTTTCATTTCTCATGAGGTGTTCACCAATCCACAAGGCCAACACTAGCAAGATGTACCTTCATCTTCTCGTCCTCCAATTCCTCCTTCACCATCACACCCCACTACACATCCATCACCATCTACTCATATTCCATCACCTCATGATGACTCTTCCACCTCACCATCTACTCACATTCCTTCACCTAAGGATAATGAACCTCCTTCACCACTTTCTCAAAATCCATCACCTTCACCTCATGATACTAGTGCATCTAACAAAGAGGGAGATGACAATGAAAAATTAGATAGTGAGGGCAGTGAGGCTAATGTGAGTGAAGAAGAAAGCAAAGAAAATGATATCAATGAAGAAGGTGCCAATGAGGGAGATGACAATGAAAAATCAGACAGTGAAGAAGAAAGCAACAAAGATGATAGGGAGGCAAATAGAGATGAAACACATAGTAGTGAGGATGAGGAAAATGAGGCTGATGTCAATGAGGCTAATATAAGTGAGGATGCAGAAGGTAGCAAGGAAAAGAGCCATGATAGAAGTGGGTCAGAGAGTAGTAAAGAGCATAGTGAAGCTCACAGCAGTAAGGCAAACAACAATGAAGAAGAAGGAAACAGTGAAGTAGGAACAAATGAAGAAAAGAGTAATGAAGAAAGCAACAAGGAAAAGGGAAATGATACCAATGAAGATGGAAGCCATGAGAACAGTAATGATAAGAGCCATGATGACAGTGAAGATGATAAAAATGATGGAAATAAGACACATGGCACTGAGATAAGTAACATTGAACCTTTTTCTTTGGCCTACCAAAGAGGAAATATGCATTTGTTTGTTGCCTCTAAAAGGCAAGGGGCCATGCCTTCTACATCAACCAAGAAGCTTGATAAAGGTAAGGAAAAGGTCATGGATGAAAAAGAAGAAGAATAGCATGAGACTGAACAAGAATTTGAACTCATTCATGTTGATAGTGATGATGAAAATGAGGCAAGGATCTCAAGCATGTTTCTCAAAAGAAAATATGCAAAAATTAAATATTTGCAAGCCAATCTAGGTAGGGCTAGGAATGTAATTCACTATTATGAGGTTGAAAACAAGCAGCTGGAGGCACATAAGGCTATCTATGAGATCATAGTTATCAGATATTAGAAAGAGGATGAAAAAGACAAGGCTAAGATAGATGAGGCCTTGGATAGATATGGGAACACTGATGAAGAGGGAGAACAACTTCCTAGGAGAAGGCCAAGAATAGTTGGCTTAAAGAATGCCTTAGCCAAGGAGAGAGAGCAAGAGGCAGCCTTGTCAGAGCTTCTCACTCGAAGTGAGCTGCTTGCCAAGGAAATTGACTGTGATTAGGAACCTTGGATTGAGAGGGAAAACATACACCTAGAGGGTCTGTTGGAGAAGACCAAGAGGGACCTTGACCTCCAAAAGAAGATGGCAAGGCACTATGCCTTAAGAAACAAGATTGCAAGGGCTAAGCTCAAAAGAGCCCTTGAAAAGATTCAATCCCTCAAGGAGGCAAAAGGAAAATAGAAACTTGAAATCCTTGTTGATGCATCCATACAGGCATCCTAAACATAATTAGCAAGGCAAATTCAAATTTTGGCATCTTTTTGTAAATTTTGGTTTTTGATTGTTTTGGAGGACCAAAGGCGTAGCGATACTGGTGCTGCACTCTTTTTTGGGGCACTCTTTTGAGGAATGGTTTGAATTTTTTATTTCATCAGGCCAAGGACATCATCCACAAAAAAAATCAGCCAATTTGGAGCAGAACTGGTACTCCAAAAGTGCCAAAAACACCCAAAAATCACCTGTATGCCCTATTTTCAGAGTTGGTGCTGCACCCTGAGCAGTCTTGGGAGATTGAGTTTTTGAGCAGGTGAATGAATTCCAATTATAAACCTAAAGGTGGTTTTGGAAATTATATTATACAAGGTTTCCAATGATCTATCATGGAGCTCAGTGGGACACCTAGAAGGCCTCCAAATCTTGGTCAAAAAACAGGCAATTGTTTCGATGCAATCATTGTGCCCTTGGACCTTAGCGTTGCACCCTTGCCTGCAAAGTCAAAAAAAGACACAAATTTATTGAAAAATGAAATTTTTGAGGAATTTTAAGGAAAATCACCCCTAGTTAGCTCAGAATTTATGTTTGAAGTTATTTTTCATTTATTAAGTTAGATCTTTTGTGTCTTGGGCCTTGCATGGTCTCTTTGGACAAAAATGGCATTTATGATGTATTAATGACATTTTGGAAACCCTTTGTTCCTCCCTACTAGTTAAATACTGCATTGAGGCCTCATTGTACATGTGGGTGTATTATTGAGAAGAATATCATAGACTTGAAGATTGAGGAGAAATTGGCTTTGGACTTTGTAGATGGCTTGATTTGCATGATAATGGAGCAAGCTCACTTGTAGGATTCATGAACATAGTTAATGGTGATGTATTTCTTATTCAGTACTTGTTTGCTTGTGTTATCATTTTGTTTCATATTTCTCATGCAGTAGGACAGAAATTTTAGGCTAATAAATGTTGTTTAGAGGCACCTTAGCTATGTTTTCTCTCTATTGCTTGCATGTTTTCCTCTGCTAGGTTAGATTAGAGAATTCTTAAATGCTCTCTAGTTCCACTTATGCTCGTTTGTCTTAAGAATGATTTAATGCAGCTAATTTCAAAGTATTTTATGGTCAGCCCTGCTCTTTGATGTAACTTAAACATTATTTTTGAGACCTTTGCTTTGAGGTACTTCTAATTAGGGTTTAGCTGAAGAGGTCTATGGTTTTCCTTTCCCTTTTTCTCATATTAAATGGTTGCTTTGAAGGTATATGTAGTATGATTAAGGAATTTAGGAGTTCCCTTTCTTTGATCATTAATATATGTTTATCTTAGATGTTTTATTTGCCTTAAGGTGAAATCACTAGAAGACTTACAAGTTTCTTGCCTTCTATGGTTCACTGGAATGTTGTCTTAATGCTTGCTTGCTAGTGTTTGGTCAAAGAAGTTATTGGTATGCCTTGTCTTTGGTTGTTTCTTTACGCATAATGATCTTGAAGGATATTCTTGTTAAAAGTATTTGTTAAAGGATTCTTAACTGCCATTTTCACCTACTATGCTCACAATTTAATGTTCACTCCGCTCACATAAGCTCTTAAATCCATTTGTCTTTGTTAGACTTTCCCTGTGATATGCCCTTGACCTATTGTTTTACTTCTTAAGACATTTTGTAGACTCCATAGCCCAATGGTTTAAACCTCTCTCACTCTATCTATTATGCTTGAAAACCTACCCAACCAAGCAAACAAACAAACAAACCCTAATCCTTATAACTAGCCTAAAATCAAAATCCTAAAATCAATCAAGTTACATCTAATACACATTTATAGAGAGAGCCCTATCTGAGTCCAGGAAGGCTAGGTCCTAGGACTCCAAAGACTGGTTTGATGTTACCACTGTACATTTGTTCTTTCCAATCTGATAAATTACAGGGACCTAATAGTTTTTACCAATCCTTTCCCCCAGTAAGGATTCATGGCTACCCAACCCCCTGAAGGTCAAGCGACCACACAACCTCCTCCATCTTGTACCTCTGCTTACCATATTTTCATGATGAACTCTGACCAACCCGTTACCATTGACCTCAACCTTCAAACTCGGTCCCGTCAATACAACAAGCCTCCCTCTACGTCTACCCCCGAGCCCCCTTCTTCAGGTTCCACAAAGCTTCTTTCAACAACCAATGGTACTTTACTGATCCCTCAGCCCAAGGTAGAGGTTCATACTAAGATCCCCAAGGGACCATTATGTTGAAACACTTCTTCTCGTAAATTTTCCCATTCGTATAGTATAGTAGATCATTTGATGCAATCCCCTGCTACCATCTTAATGCTGGAACTCTTTTAGTTGTACCCTTCACAAAAAAAATCTCTACTAACTGCCATGGGAATTATGGATCCTTCAGATGATCATTTGATGGTCTTCAATGTTGACCTGTTAGAGCATCCCCCTCTTCCTGCTTCCATCGCCTTCCAAATCCTTGTCAAGATATGGAATGCTAACGTCTCCCATTGTATCATTGACAAGGGGGCATCCACTTGTGTGATGTCCACTTCAATTTGGAAGCAACTCAGATATCCTGAGTTATTCCCTTCAACTATCACAATCCGAGTGTGGGATGGCCACTCTTCCCAGCCCATAGGCCTATTCCTCAATTTTCCTATTACTCTTGCGGGCAAGACTATTTGTGTTGACGTATAATACATTGATGCCCCCTTAGAATACAACATTCTATTGGGTCATAGCTACACTTATGTAATGTCTATTTTCCCATATATGGTCCACCGTAAGATGTTCTTTCCTCAAAATGGAAATATTGTCACCATCGACCAGTTGACATATTACGAACTGAAGTCTCAGACCTCCCCTGAGTCCATCATCTCTTCAGTGGCCATTAAATAGATCGTCGAACCTTTGACCAGTATTTAACCCAAAATCTACAAAGAATCCTCTTTTCTTGATTCTTTCCCTGATCTTTCTCCTCCTGTCTCTGATCCCATCTCGTCGAACATTTGCATGATGCAATCGTCTGGGTCTGACCTCAAGCGGCCCGCTTCGACTAGTCTACAACCTCGCCCTCCACAACCTACTCCTAGCACCTCGACTCAGCCTTCAAGACCCCCTCCTTAAGGCCCCTCATCTGCAGCTAGTATCCATGATACTCCCTACCCTCCTGGCATAGTTCCACCTGGCCTTAACCATCTAAGAGATGTCCCACCTGGCCATTACTCCTTCGATCAGATATCGTTTCTAGCTCCCCCTCCTAGAGTATTTTTGGCACCTGTTATGGCTACCTTATCCCTTCCTAACATGACCTTAGGGATCCCATTATATTACATTGATCCCCTAGCCATTATCCCCCCTGGTTAGCCCAAACCTTATCTTTCTTTGACCCTAGTTTTACCGGTCCCCATGACCCCTCCCTTTGCTTCCATGCCTCAGCCACCTCAACAGGAACCTACTCCTGTTGTGACAACTTCGGGTGAGGGGGTAAAAGCTCACAATAAGGAACCTAAATACAAGGTCGCCCCGACGAACCCTGCTCCTCCTCAGCCTCCAAAGCGTACTACCCGTTGTGCTTTGTGTGATGTCCTCGGTCATGGGAAGTTTACCTCATTATGGCTAGGTCTTTACATCATCAGTAAGGATTTAGGTAAAGGGGAATACCTCCTAGAGGATTTCTAAGGCCACCCCCCTCCTAATCCTTTTAATGAACTCTATCTTAAGAAATATTACCCTTAGCATTTCCTTCCTAAAGTGCATGTTCTATTTCTTTTAGGTAGCCAACTAGTGACTTTTTGTGATTTGATACTTCACCTGGAAACATTTTTTCCAATAAGGATCACTTCACAACTCTTCAAAACTGAATTTCTTCACTTGCAAGACTTGCACTTGGGGCACCACTTTTCCTCCATAATTTTCCATTCTCGTGTCAATTTTTATCGTGAGTAACCATCTTATACTCATATTTTTATGGTCCCCACCGGATCTTTCTATGTGATAGCATCATCATGTTGACCTTGTTTAGAGCATCCGAGTCGAGTCATCATCGCATCCATGGAGTCTATCCCGAGTCCCTTTGTATCCCGCTATAGTCCTCCATCCTTCATTTCTTGGATCCTCTCCTATGTCACACATTGTGGCCTTCAGTCATACTATCCCCTATCCCCTTTGATATTGTTGTTGGGCTGAGAATGAGGTATGTTTTCACCCTACCTTTACCACGAATTGTTATGCACCTTTATGAATTTTTCCTCATCTTAATAGTAAAGGAAAGGAAGATTAATGTAAAATCGGGACAAAACAAACTAACGATTAAAGGGATGTCTTACAATAGGAAATTGACTTGTTATATCTTTATTTACAGGGAAACAAGTAGTTGAATCGATGATGACCAGAAGATAGATGACGAACAAAGACTAATGGAATCGTGATGACTCCCATGGACCAGTGGAAGATGGAAAGGCACCTCCACGTCTGAAGAACTCAAACGACATCCACAAGTAGTAGAATATTGTATGGGAAAGACCATTACCACTGTTGTAATCGCCTTTAAAAGGCCGAAAATGAACAAGATAGATGGAGAGAAATAGAGACTTTCTTCTGTAATAGACATATCGAGACAGGATTGTCCAGTTCTATCAATGTGTTAAATTTCAGCTTAATAAAGGTCCTAGCATTTTTCATATTCAATTTCTAAGTTTTCCGTAGCAGTAGACTTCTAGTGGTTTGGTCCCAACCCTAGGAGTTTCTGTGCTAACCTCTGTGCTATACGTTCAATTACAAAATTTATGTTTCAATCATCAAATGCATTTCGTGAGATATCATTTAATTGGTTGAATCGTGAACATAAGATACCAAAGTTTTCTCTTCATTAGAATAGTTCATTATTCATGCTTCCTTGTTTACAATCAATACTTTCATAGTTTTTATATGCTTTCATCATTTCCCATTGCTCTTATACTCGTTTCATTGATTTTAGCATGACTTCTATTTAATTATGTATATAGCTAAGAGTTCGATCTTTCCATCATTACCATAAGGTGTCTAGTTGTTAATTGATTTAGAGAGATGTCATCTATTTAATTTACACAGAGAATTCCATTGCAAAATTACATAATAAATTGTTGTTCAATTTATTAAAGCTGTTTTTCAATTCAGTAGGATTTCTGTTCAAGTCACCAGTGTGTTGTTCAATCGTAGGTTGCTTTTTTCTGCACTTACTTAGACAGAATAGTTAGACATCATTTTACAATTCCATTTCCCTTTGAATTGATTGAACTTCGAGAATTATATAGCCCTCTTATTGGTAATATAGAGTAGTTTTTCTTTGATATCACTTTCATATACTGTGCTCACACTCTTGAAATAATAAGACTTGCCCTGGGTTGACAATTGAATGAGAAGCATCAAAGTTGAATGTAACAGTCACCTTTATGACCCAAAAATTTTGGCATTTTTACCGGGGAGAGTGTTTAAGAGTGATGTCCTTTATTTTTTCTTTCTTTTGCTGCAAATAATTGGGTATTGAAAATGAGAGGTAAGAACCTGCATATCAGCAAGCAAAACGCTTTCTCTCCAGCCCGCTTCTCAGCAATTGTGCAGAAGCAAGAAGAATAGGTGCTCTTGTTTTGTGACTAGGAAGAAAAATATAGAAATAAATCAAAATCATCTGCTTAAGTCTACGAAATCCAAAGGACCAGTGATCCTTGGTAAAACAACATATATAGACGAAATCATTAAGAATGCTGAATCCCAGGCATCCGTAGGACCTTAAAACATTCCTATTCAAATTCCTATTGCACTCCCTCAGGCAATAGCCTCACCATCTATAGCCCATGCCGAGATTCACAGTGAAACAAAGAGATATGAACAAAGCCTCCATATTGTTGATCACGTAAGTACTGATCCTTCGAGAGAGGGAGGTTCTTGTAATTTGCAGGAAGGAGAAGGATAAACCAGCAATGCAATTCATATAAGAACTCCAAAGCCTGGATCCCCTGAGTGAGTGGTCGAGACAAAGACACTCTATATCCCAGATTGGGGAAGTGTTGTAAGGCTGCCTCCACATCCGCCCCCTAATTCCACTGAGATTATTCCTCCAGAACAAGAAATCCCCGAAGATTATTGGCATATCTTTGATCAAATGGAAAACAATGATAACTAGAATCAGAGGCATACATCAACATTGGAATATCCCATTGTTGATCATGCTGCAAATGCCCCTATGAAATCCATTACCTTAAAAAACATCCCCATCTTCCATGGGTTGACCTCGGATGATCTTGATGCATTTTTATTTGAATTCGATGTCTTATGTAGGCGATATGGCTACACCACTAACCCTCAGAAACTGAAATTATTTCCCTCTACCTTGAAAGGGACCGCATTATGTTGGTTTATGGGGCTCGGTGGAGGAACCATCAATATCTAAGACCAAATGAAGAACACTTTCCTTAATAAATATCAAGATTATTGCGGAACTAGAGAATTAAAAGATGAAATCTTCAATATTTCTACAAAATACAATGAGACACTAGAAGATTACGTCGAAATATTTCAATATAATTTACAAATGTCTACATATACTGCACTTTCCAAAGACATATTAAAAGTAACAATGATTAAGGGAATTAAAGAAGAATGGGTTGAAACACTTAATATAATGGGAAAAGGGGACATCTACTAAAAACAATATGATGATATTATTTCACTGTGTATCAGATGCTCTTGGGGTAGCACGCGAAATAGGCCAATTGGACGAGACTCAACTAAAAGGGATCCTAAGCAATCTGGTGGAAATGTAACCAGAGCATAGTTTTGTAATCTTTTAGAATATTTCAAAACTAACATCTTGGGCACTTTGATAACACAGCTAGATGTCCTGCAAGCCAAGCAGAAGCAAGCTATAGCAGAACAAAACTTGGCCATATTTTTCCCACGATGTCAGAAGAAGCACAGCCAAAGGGAATTCCCACTAGACATGGTCCATACATGCACTATTTGCACCAAGGACCATGCTACGGACCATTTTCCTTCGCTTTTAGGGTTGAAGGCAGTTTTTAAAGAAGAAGAATAAGAAAAAAAACTAGTCTATCTCATGAACCAGTGTCGCCAGTGGCAAGCACGACCAGGTATGCCACAAGACCTGCCTCAGTTCTTTTCTTCCCCACCATTTAACCAGAAAAACCCTACAGCAGCTTGATAGAGTCAACCACCTTTCTCTACTTGGCCATCTCAATCATTTCCTATACCGCCTTGGCCAACAAAATCCTCTTCAGGGAATAATTGGCCAGATTTTCCTTGTTCTCCCCCTTATTGGAAAAACACTCCCTATCAAACCCAGTGGCTAGCCTCCCCTTCACAAACCACAAAATAGCCTTAGAACTGGTAGTGACCCCTAGGAATGACCAACCTACCGTTGGGGATAGGAATTCAAAATCAACCTACATTGTCAGCTCCATACCCGATCCAGAAAAAATCCTCAACCTATCATACGGCCTCAATTGTCGGCTCAACCCAATACTAACCCCAACAACAGGTCGGTTCAGCTAATTCAGATTGTAGAAAATCCAAAGCCCGAAACTAAATAGAAGCAATGTAATGAACTAAGGCTGAGATCAGGACATATTATTTCACTATCAGAAGATACGACCCCACCACAATTTGAATCTGGAACTTCAACAGAGCCTAGAGAAACATATATGACTGAAATAGTAGTAGAGCAGGGAAAGGAAATGGTTGATCAGGGGAAGCCTGAAAATCTTAGGATTTCTCCCCCTCCATTCCCTGAAAAGTTAACACTGCCTAGACTGATAGTCTCTCCATATTTCGATATCCTAGGAGAATTAAGAAACCTATAAATTTATTTCCTCTTTTATAGGCCATACAAGACATTCACATCTATGCCAAGAAAATTAAAGAACTATGCGGGAAGATGCAGGTTAGGAAAGCAAAAATCGCACCCACTGTTCATGTGGTAGGGACACTATCCGACTTACTGTTGGGAAGGAAACACCCATGAAATATGAGGACCCAGGGAACCCCATAGTAACTATGAAAATCTTTGGCCACTCCTTCCCAAACACGTTGGTTGACTTAGGGGCGGCCATTAACATATTAACTACGGGGACCTATGAAAATATAGGAATATCAGCTTTAGAACCCACAACTACTTTGTTGGAACTTACTAACAAATCCATTATCATACCAGAAGGAATATTGCAAGACATCTTGGTTTCTGTGGACTCATGGGAGTATCCAACTGAATTTTTAGTGAGTAACCCAAAGAGTAGGATGGATGGACACCCCTTGATACTTGGGCGACCTTGGTTGGCAACAATCGATGCTTACATAGGTTGCCGAACAGGTAGCATGACCATTGCTAGATGAGATTCGATGAAAAATATTATCATTTACCCACCTGCCAAACCAAGCCTACCCACGATAAAAATTCACAGACATCCACATATATACTGGGAAAAAAATATCCGTTCACCATTGATCGTAGTTGAAACTCTTGAATTTAAGGATCAAACTGAAGACGATGTAATCAATAACTTCATGAATCAACTATCTACGCTTGAAAACTTAAAATGTCAAATTATAAAAATAGGTCTTGACGATGAACCACAAGAAGACCCCTTGGCAGACCCTGATGATCAACATATACCCACAATCATTGTACGCAATAGCATACCCATTGAAATTGGGCCAGAAAAATTTTTAAATATCAATCGAAATCTGGATAGTAACCAAAAGCAAAGGCTCATAAAGGTTTTACAAAAGTATCATGGAGCATTTTCTTGGGACTACCCAGACATGAAGGGTATAGACCCTCAGCTATGCACTCACCACATCTATACTAACAAAGAGGCTCGGCCTATTCGGAAGCCTCAATGAAGGCTAAATCCACATCTAAAAGACATTGTAAAAAATGAATTGTAGAAGCTACTGGATGTAAACTTCATTTATCCTGTCTCAGATAACAAATGGGTCTCTCCCCTAGTAGTTGTTCCTAAGAAAAATGGGAAATGGAGAATCTGTGTGGATTACAGAGAACTGGATAAGGCGACACAGAAGGACCACTTCCCCCTTCCTTTTATTAACTAGGTCCTTGATACATTGGCAGGGAAACAATTCTTTTCATTTCTTGACAGGTTCGTGGTTACAATCAAATCTAGATAGCCCCCGAAGACCAGGATAAAACAACCTTTACCTGCCCATGGGGTACATTTACCTACAGGGTATTACCATTCAGACTATGCAATGCCCCAACAACCTTTCAAAGAGCCATACTCACCATCTTTTCTGATTTAATAAATGAGGGTCTTGAAATTTAAATGGATGACTTTACCCCATATGGAGATGACTTGGATCAAGCGCTAGAAACTCTAGAAATTATGTTGGAACGATGTATTGCTACCAGATTGTGTTTAAGCAATGAAAAATGCCACATGATGATGACCAAAGGAGTAATCCTAGGACACTATATCTCTGCAGCTGGAATACAGGTAGACCCGGCTAAAACATAATTAATCCTATTATTGGCCACACCTTGTACGCAGACATAGGTACACATTTTTCTTGGATATGAAGGGTACTATTGCAGGTTTATTAATATTTTTTCACAAATCACTTCACCCCTGTGTGCACAAAATTGAATTCCATTGGTCTGATAAATGTGACATTGCTTTTACAGATTTGAAGAAATTGGTTTCGACAGCACCAATATTACTCGGTCCTAACTAAAAGCTACCCTTTCACATTTCTTCAGATGCATCCAACACAACGATAAGGGAAGTTCTAGGTCAAGAATAATATAAAGTCCCTATGCTATTTATTACATTAGAAAAAACTCACTCCTGCTGAATTAAAATATACTGCGACTGAAACAGAATTATTGGTTGTCATTTATTCTATCAATAAATTTAGACATTATATAACTGGCTATCAAGTACTCCTATTTACTGATCACTCTACCATTAGATACCTAGCCAATAAACCAATTACAAATGGGAGAATAACTCGTTGGTTTCTACTTTTGCAGGAATTTGATATAACTATAAAAGACCATCCAGGGAAGGAGAATGTGGTTGCAGACTTCCCATCTAGGGTTCCTAAGATAGATGGCACACTAGCGGTGGACGATCAATTTCCTGACGAACATCTTTTCGTTGTAGCAGTAAAAACGCCATGGTACGCAGATGTAGCATACTACCTAGAAGTAGGAAAGCTGCCCAGACATTTAACATCAAGGGAACAAAAACTAATTGTACAACGCACTGTTAGGTTCTCCTGGATCGGTGGATATCTCTTTCATACATGGTCTGACATGCATATACGTAGATGCATCTAGGAAGATGAGATTTATGACATCCTACAGCCCTGTCACGATGAATCTTGTGGTGGCCATTTTGAAGATCACATAACGGGGAACTAAGTATTACAATTGGGTTATTATTGGCCTACGATTTTTAAAGATGCAAAAAATATGTCCAAGCCTGCGATAGTTTCCAAAGAATGGTTCACCTGGGCCAAGCTGATGAAATTCCACTTCAACCACAATTGGAAGTAGAATTGTTTGAACGAAGGGTGCTGGACTTCGTTGGACCATTCAACCCACCATTAAACCAGAAAATATACAAACTGGTTTCCACAGATTACATAACAAAGTGGGTAGAAATATTGGCCTTATCAAGAGCCACAGAAGAATCTGTGATTAACCTCCCTTTTGAGCTATTTGTGCGATATGGTTTACCACGGGAAGTGATAACCGATGGAGGGGGCACAATTTTTGGGTAATAAAATTACAGCCACCATGAAGAATCACCATATCATCCATAGAGTCACGTCTCCTTACCACCCACAGGAAAACGGGCAGGTCGAAAGTACCAACAAATTCCTTGAGGCAATTCTTACCAAAACAGTATCAACACATCACCGAGACTGGGCCATTAGACTACCAGAGGCCTTGTGGGCTTACCGCACAACATGGAGAAACACCACTGGATATTCTCCATATCATCTAGTATTTGGAAGAGAGCCTATTTTTCCTATTTAATTCGAGATAAAGACCTTAAGGACAGCACAGGTGGTAAGGCTGGACTTGACTAAGGCCCATATTAAAAGACTCTAGCAAATAAATGAACTAAATGAAATACAGCTACTGGCTCTGCAGCGCACAGCAGTCATACAACAACAACAAGCCAAGTGGCATGACAATATCATAAAAAAAAGACATTCTAGAAAGGAAATTGGGCACTTCTCTATGACTCCAGATTCCAAGATATTCCAAGGAGGTTGCAAACAAGGTGGCTCAGTCCATACAAAATTCAATAAGTACACAACAATGGTACCCTCACCTTGACCACCATAGACTGGTCTGGTTATACATTTTGAGTCAATGGGCACAAAGTGTGCCTCTATCACAAACCTCTTACAAAGGATTCTTTCTACCAACAGGTACACAACGATCCTAATATCCAAGTTCTAGCAGAAGGGAGTGATAACCCCACAACTTTCAGTGCATAAGAGCTTGTTGTTTCCTTTTGTAAATATTGTATATAATGTCCCTGAATATTTTTTTTATTCTGTTGTACATTCTTCATATTCACAATGATGTCCTTTTCCTCCCCTTACATTTTTTCTTTGTTGTTCAATCAGATTGAATAATCGTGTTTTGTGTTTTTACTTCTGCTCTTCAATCTTATTGAACAAAAGTTTCCTTGTTTCGTTTTTCTTTGTTGTTCAATCTAATTGAACAGTTGTTGTTCAATAGGATTGAACATCTGTGTTTTGTGTTTTTAATTTTACTTTTCAAATCTTTGAATCGATGTTGTTCAATCCAACTGAATAGTTGTTGTTCAATCTTATTGAACAGAGTTTCCTTGTTATTTTTTTATTTGTTGTTCAAATATTTAACGGTTGTTGTTCAATCCAATTGAACAGTTGTTGTTCAATGTGAATGAACAATGATTCCTTTCATTTTTACTTTTTTTGTTCAAATCTTTGAATGGCTACTGTTCAATCTAATTGAACAGTTGTTGTTCAATTGGATTGAACAACAGTTTCCTTCGTGCGTCTTACTTTTGTTGTTCACTTGGATTGAAAAGGCATGTCCTTTGGCGTGTTTATTTATTTTTGTTCAATCAGATTGAACAACTAATTTTTTTCCCTTTTTAAGCATCACTCTTCTCTCTTTATTTTATGATCTCTCCTCACAAAAACCTCTCCTCATCCCACACCCCAGTTGTAAAACACATTTCTGAGTGGGAATTGGCACCTGAAGAGGAGAAAAGTAGAAACATTACTAACATGATGATCCTTTGAAACTTTAATGGAAATATCTACTCCAAAAGCTGACATAGTACATCTATGCAAGGAACGGCTAAGACATCTCCTATTCAAACATGTTATCACACACTACATAGTCTTATAACGGTATATATTTCTACACTCTCGAGTAGTATTCCCCTTTGACATAAAGATATAGGAATAAGGAGTATTAATTGTATTGGCATTCATTTTTTACTTCTCACACCATCCCTAACTCTTAAGGAGTTAATGAGCCTCCCTTCATGTATAAAGAATAAATATTATGTTGGCATGAAAATTTTTAAAAGAGAATAAGGGGTCTCATCACGTGCCAACCTACCATGATCATAAGGGTTTAGTAGGTGACATGCCCATAATTGTCAACACACTAGGGTAATGACCTTCTCAACTACTTGAAGGACAAGAGGTCTCATCACGAGCCAGCCTGATCACTCTGTTACAATCCCAGTGAATGGCACTGTGACTATCTGGCTACCACACCAGCACAGTGGTCTCTTCATAACACAAAACAAAATGCCTACTTTCAAAAGAAGAAGTGATATGTCTATATGCAAATATTTTAGAGAGAATAGGGGGTCTCATCACGAGCCAACTTACCATGATCATAAGGGTTTAGCAGGTGACAAGCCCATAATGGCCAATGCACCAAGGTAATGACCTTCTCAACTGCTTGAAGAACATGAGGTCTCATCACGAGCCAACATGATCACTCTGTTACAACTCTAGTGATTGGCACCTTGACTACCTTGCCACCACACCAGCATAGTGATCTCTCCATAAAATTGGAAAAATAACTACTTTTACATAAAGGATTTTGGCTCATTTTTCGGGTTAAAATAGCAACCCTGTCGAGGCTATGAATGTGTTGAGATTCAACAAGATGATGAGCTTAGTGAAAAGAGTCGCCTTCACTAAGTGGGCCTGCAAGCTACTTTTGGTGCAAGTCTATTTTTAGACTATGTCTATTTTTAGACATGGTGATCATATTTA
Organism: Pinus albicaulis; assembly: GCA_034641835.2. Taxonomy (NCBI): domain Eukaryota; kingdom Viridiplantae; phylum Streptophyta; class Pinopsida; order Pinales; family Pinaceae; genus Pinus; species Pinus albicaulis. The sequence goes on from CM076575.1 coordinate 312,232,287, forward strand.
AGAAGCTTCAAGATGCTATTTGTGGATGGTTGGTCAAGTTGGAAAAATAGGTGAAATTCTATTTTTAGAATGTTGGGCGAAGTCTATTTATAGATCATCGATCTAAAAATAGAAGTGTCGATTATTATTAGCTCTTAATAATAATCCGACAATAAACAACTTATTCTCTTAGAGCACTTAGTTTCAGTTCACAGATTTGGAAAATCAGTGGGCTGAAGGAATTACACAATTCCTAGGGTTTACTGGTGGTTCATGCAAGGAGGAATCAGTTATAACTGAAGTGGAAAAGTTATGACAGAGTTGGAAGAGTAGTTCATGGAGTTGTTATTCAGTTTAACTCAGTTAATGGAGTTAAACTTAGTTGAGATAGTTGTATCTAGTCTAACTGAATGATACACTAATGATAGTGGAGTGAATTAATTAGTTAATTAATTCACAAATAATAACTCAATAATCAAATGAGCAATACAACAGTTAACTATAGTGCATGTCAGTTCCAGTGGAGACCCAGTGGAGAGATAGGTGAAAGGGCAAGATGGACTATCTGTTGTGACTATAGTGATGCATTTATTGCACCACACACACATTGGAGTTTCCAATGAGTATTGCGTAATCAAGGCAAGGGTAATTTGAATTCATTCAGAGCTATCCTTCAGCAGGGATTGCGCAGTGGAGGCAAGTTATCAAGTGGCAAGAAATCAATGCATGGATTTCCAGATTTCTTTTAATTAGTGTGTGGCGATTGATTGTACTGATAGCTTGATGTACTAAGATATGTATGAGATTGTTACATGATCTCCATGATACATAATATATGATAGTTGGGTTGTTCAACTTCAAGATTTCCCGTTAAACAACTGTGTTATGTGCGATCGTTTTTATTGCTTCATGTGTTTGCAATTGAATTTTAATTTCCGCAAAAGATTAATAGTGGAAGGATTCTATATTTAGAAAGAAGATAAATATTGTTAGATCAGGAGAATATGGATATATGCATGCATCTTGTATATAATTTCTACATGGTATCAGAGCAGTGTTAATTATTGAAGATTAAAATTGTGAAGAATTGTTGAGTTTGTGCTGGTGGACAATTCGAATTTGCTACAGAAAATTATTGGTGCAGAAGTTGAGTATACATTGCAATGTCTTTCAATGGGTTGTGATTGGAGCATGCCCTTCATGGGAGCTCAAATTACATAGCCTAAAAGGATAGGATGGAGGTGGTGCTGGAGGATAATGGACTGAAGGAGTTCATCGATAGCGATGTTCCTAAGTCGGGATCTAGCAATGTTGCATTACTTGATGCATGGCAAAAGAAGATAGCAAAGACAAGAAGAATTATGTTGGAATGTGTGAAGGACCATATTGTGTCCAGCCTTCATGGGAAAGCCACTCCATTCTTAATGTGGAATACTTTGACAGATTTTTTCCAAAGCAACAGCAACCAGAGGAAGTTGGCGCTGAAAGACAAGCTCAAAAAAATAAAAATGGAGAAGGGCGACAATATTCCAAAATATCTCATGAAGTTTTTCCATTGTAGAGATGAACTGGGAAGTGTGGGGATTACTGTTGATGATGAAGATTTGGTGAGCTTGGCTCTCCTTGGGCTTCCTAAAAGTTGGTATAGCTACGAAGACTCTGTCAATGGATGGGAGAAACTGTTGGGATGGGAGCGACTTTGGTCGGATCTTGTGCAGGAGAAGATAAGGTGGGGTACCAGGGATGGCTCTTCATCGAAGAATGAAGATGAAGAGAATTGTGCTTTGGCTGCCAAAGCAAGGAAAGGGAAGGGGAATAAATTTCCTTAAAAATCCGATGCTAAAGGAAAGAAGCAGGATTTGTCCAAGGTGAAGTGTTTTCACTGTCACGAACATGGGCATTTCGCCATTAACTGCCCACAAAAGAAGAAAAACAAGAAGGTTGCTGGAGCTACAGCTGGAGAGGCCTTAGCCTCGCAATTTGAACTTGATTTCTCTTTGATCGCATTCTTGGTTTCAAGCTATATGGGATCGGTGTGGTATCTTGATAGTGGTGCATCTTTCCATATGATGGGAGACAAGGAGTTGTTTAGTGACTTGGAGGAGAAGGACCTCCAGATGCATATAGAGATGGGAAATGATGTTCGATATAGTGCGACTGGAATTGGGATCATTACCTTTGAGAGGGAGTCCAGTAATCCATTCTTGTTGAAGGATTTTATGCATGTTCCAATTCTGAAGAAGAACTTGGTCTCGATCACAATGTTGGAAGACAATGGTTATGATGTTGTTTTCAGTGAGGGAAAATATTTCCTTCGACATAAAAAAATGGGTCAAACCAAGAAGATAGGGATTCAAGTTAAGAATATCTACAAGCTGGAGGTAGATGACTGTGCTGCAATGGTGGGCAAAGCAGAAGAAGTGGTGAGCTGGGATGAGGGTGAATTATGGAATAGGATATTGGGCCATCTTCAACATGGCGCTTTGAATATTTTGCAGCAAATTTCTACTCAACTTTCCAAGGGTACTCTTGCGCAATTATATTAGTGCAAGGGATGTACTATGGGTAATTTTGTGAAGACCACCTTTCATGAGAAGGAGAACCGTGCTTCGGTGATCCTGGAGAGAATTCACATAGACGTATGTGGACCTTCTCGGTTGCTTCAACAGAAAAACACAAGTATTATGTTATATTTTTTGATGACTATTATCATAGATGTTGGATCTTCTTCATGCAGAAGAAGATTGAAACATTCTCAAAGTTCTGTGAGTTAAAACCATTGGTGGAGAAGGAGTCGGGGAAGCAATTGAAAGCTCTACAGAGCGATAATGGTGGTGAATACATCTCAGGCGAATTCAAAGAATTTTATTGCAAAGAATGAATTCGAAGAGAACTCATAGTGCCTCATAACCCACAACAGAATGGGGTCACTGAGAGGAAGAACAGAACAATCATGGGTGTTGCACGAGCTATGCTTGAGAGGGAGCTAGACTTGCATGCAGTGAAGGAACTGCTTGTTCCGAAATATGAACCTCCAGATGTGGATCAGCCACAGGAGGAGATTCATGGAGTGGAGGAGTCCACTCATGTAGAACCAAACATCAAAAAAGGTAGAAATTGGAACACAGAATCTAAGAGGCTAGAGCTTGATGCAGCACAGAATGTAGGAGTCCCTACATCACAACGCAGACAGAGATATTCACCTGACCGATTTACCAGATACATGGCTCTTATGAGCAAGTGTATCATGATAGAGACATCTTCTTTTCAAGAAGCAGTGCAGGAGCCCACATGGGTAGATGCCATGGTGGAGAATTATGACTCCATTGTTAGAAACAGTGCTTAGGAGATTGTTCCAAGGCTGGTGGCAAAATCAGTTGTAGGATCAAGATGGATCTACAAGGTAAAGAAATATTCTAATGGGAGTGTCGAGAAGTATAAGGCAAGATTTGTTGCCTGGGGCTTCTCACAGATCGAGGAGATTAATTATAAAGAAACCTTTGCACATGTCGCACGGTATTCTTCCATAAGGACCATCCTTTCTCTCTCAGCACAGATGGGTTAGCACATTCATTAGATGGATGTGAAGACTGTGTTCCTTAATGGGATCATTGAGGAAGAGGTGTACATTGAGCAACCTGAATGATTTTAGATCTTCAGCAGTGATTCGCATGTGTGCAGACTCAAAAGAGCATTGTATGGTCTAAAACAAGCACCTCATGCTTGGTACACATGGATCGACAGTTATTTCACTGGACTTAGCTTCACCAAGAGTGAGGCAGATGCAAACCTATACCAAATTGTGGTGGAGGGTAAGATTTTAATCATTGTTCTTTATGTTGATGATTTAATACTAATGGGTGATGAGCAGATGATACACTCATGCAAGGCAGATCTTGCAAAGGAGTTTGAGATGAAGGATTTGAGCCTCCTTCATTATTTCCTTGGATTGGAAATATGGCAGCAGGAAGGTGAACTATTTTTGTCTCAAGGCAAGTATGCACGGGATATACTGGAGAAGTTTCACATGCAAGGCTGCAAGCCTATTGACCCTCCTCTTCCAGGAAATTGGAGGAAAGAGGATGCTACATCGGCAGAGGTAGTGGATGCCACTATTTATCGACAGTTGGTGGGTTTGCTCATGTATTTAGTTAATACAAGACCAGACATATGCTATGCGGTGAACCAGCTTTCGCAAGCGATATTTAAGGCTACCAAGCTCTTTTGGAAGGCAGGCAAGCATGTCCTGAGGTATCTCAAGGGCACATATGAGTATGGCTTATGGTATAGACAGATGGATGAGGTGAAGTTTCATGGCTTCATGGATGCAGATTTGGCAGGCAGCCTAACAGACAGAAATAGCACATCAGGAGGGATTTTCAGTATCATATCTATCGCAGTTTCTTGGTACAGCAGGAAAAAAACATCCATGGAACTCAGTTCAGTGAAAGCAGAATACATGGCATCAATTCAAGCTACATGTGAGGCTATCTAGATGAGGAAGATCTTGGTTGGTTTGTTCGGTTCACATTTAGATCCTACAGTGATACATTGTGATAATCAAAGTTGCATTAAACTCTCGATTAATCATTTGTTTCATGATATATCTAAACATATTGATATCCAGTATCATCATATCAGATATTGTGTGCAACGGAATATCATGTTTCTTCAGTACATTCCTACGGAAGATCAACATGCAGATATTCTGACGAAGGTGCTCACCAAGAGAAAATTCGAATACCATAGAGGCAAGATCCGAGTGAAATATATTCCCTATCTTGTTAAGAGGGAGTGTTGAGATTCAACAAGATGATGAGCTTAGTGAAAAGAGTTTCCTTCACTAAGTGGGCCTGCAAGCTATTTTTGGTGCAAGTCTATTTTTATACTATGTCTATTTTTAGACATGGTGATCATATTTCAGAAGTTACAGGATGCTATTTGTGGATGGTTGGTCAATTTGGAAAAATATATGAAATTCTATTTTTAGAATATTCAGCAAAGTCTATTTATAGATCGTCGATCTAAAAATAGAAGTGTCGATTATTATTAGCTCTTAATAATAATCCGACAATAAACAACAAATTATTCTCATGGAGCACTTAGTTTCAGTGCACAGATTTGAAAAATCAGTGGGCTGAAGGAATTACACAATTCCTAGGGTTTATTGGTGGTTCATGCAAGGAGGACTCAGTTAGAACTGAAGTGGCAAAGTTACGATAGAGTTGGAAGAGCAGTTCATGGAGTTGTTATTCAGTTTAACTCAATTAATGGAGTTAAACTCAGTTGAGCTAGTTGTATTTAGTCTAACTAAATGATACACTAGTGAGAGGGAGTGAATTAATTAGTTAATTAATTCACAAATAATAACTCATTAATCAACTGAAAAATACAACATTTAACTACAGTGCATGTCAGTTCTAGTGGAGACCCAGTGGAGAGATAGGTGAAAGGGAAAGATGGACTATCTGTTGTGACTATAGTGATGCATTGATTGCACCACACATACAATGGAGTTTCCAACGAGGATTGTGCAGTCGAGGCAACAGTAATTTGAATTCATTCAGAGCTATTCTTCAACATGGATTGCGCAGTGGAGGTAGGTTATCAGGTGGCAAGAAATCAGTGCATGGATTTGTAAATTTCTTCTGGTTAGTGTGTGACGATTGATTGTACTGAGAGCTTGATGTACTAAACCTTGTATGAGATTGTTACATGATCTCTAGGATACATAATATATGATAGTTTTGGTTTTTAGCTTCAGGCTTTCCTGTTAAACAATTGTGTTACGTGCGATTGTTTTTATTACTTCATGTGTTTGCAATTGAATGTTTAATTTCCGCAAAAGATTAATAGTGGAAGGATTCTGTATTTAGCAAGAATATAAATATGGTTAGATCAGGAGAATTTGGATATATGCATGCATCTTGTATATAATTTCTACAGAATGCCTGCTAGCAGCAGTGGCTCTGCTTGTGGTATGAGAGTATGTTCTAACAACAACCAATTACTCTTACATATATCTTATCTCCTATTTCCATCCATTTCCAAGATAAATCCACTACTCGAATTAGTGATAATACTATTTTACCACATAATTAACAATAAATGAACTATTCTTTCATGATTGAATTCTGGGATGACGGTACCAATCATTATCTATCACAGTCATGCTTCCGTCACACCATACCATTGAATAAGGAAATCCTATCATAATAATTGTTGTATTTCTTTCTTCCCTTCTTCTGTCACTTCCGCATGAGATACACTTATTATAAATTCCAATTCTGACCTTTACACCGCGTGTGTTCATAATTGTTACAATCACTCCTCTTTCCTTGAGATCCAAGGCCACGAACATTATTCTCACATACAGACTGTGATTACTGATATGTGACGTCTTCCTCTGTATGCATTCATGATTAATCAAATCTCTCTTGTACTTAAGGATGTGGATGCCCTTATTTCGATAAAGGGGTTGTAAATATCCATAAATATTAATAATGTGAATTCCCTACACAAATTCCGTTGGATACGCTGATAAGATAAAAATATCATTGCAATTACGATATGAGGTTACCTACATTTACGACAGAAGGCTGCAATTTCTTCTTCTCTTGCATGTAGTGCTTATTCTAACCTAAAGCACTAAAAAGAAACATAGATAGAAGGAGAAATTAGCTCAAGAGAATGCATCAGTCATGGGAGGGAACTCTCTTCGAAATGAACCTACGACCTTCCCAATCTCAAACGTAGCTCGCACCATTCTCCAACAAGCTGGTTGGCTACCATACTTACACAAATTGCAAGGGTTTGACACAGAGATAGCAATTGAATTTCTGTAGAACCTACAGGAGGGACATACCAGACTCAAGGGAAGGATTATACTAGTCACAGAGGATATCATTTTTGAAGTCTCCGAAATACTAGCAGAGGGAGAAAGATGGACCAAAAAGCACCTTCTTTTACGAGAGGTAGTCACAGCGTACCAGAATCCAGGAGAACCATTGGAACGGAAAGGAAATGGGATTAACCCTGCCTCTCTACAACAACAGTGGTAGAAATTGGCAGCATTAATCCAGAGATTCATCACATTCAATGGATGCCAAGACGTGGTAAAACCCCATCAACTCAATTTGTTAGTTGTTCTTAAACAAAAGATTTCAATTAATTTGTCTTCTTTCTTAAATTTCATATTACACGAAATTGTTGTTCGAATGAGAAAGGCTAAAAATGCTCAAGCAGTCATTAGCCACCATGGTTTAATCAAGTTAATTATCATGCATGAGTTAGGCAAACAACAGACATCCTAGAATAAATTTATTAACCCTATTGTGCATGCACCTCAGGAAAACCCCGTTGGGACTGAAATTGAGCTCCCTAGAATGAACATACCTAGAGGAACAAGAAGTAAAAGGACCCATGCTTCGACTTCAGAACCAAGCAAGTGAAGACGGTCTGAAAGACTGCAATTACAACAAGAAACCTCAGAATTACCAGAGGAGGTAGTGACATCCCATCTACCACCTTCAAGCCCTCAAAACATACCCTTACAAGACTATGAGGAAGAGATGGTTGTAGTTCTAGAACAAATGAGGGCATTCCATGAAACTAGAAGCCCGTCTGAACAAGTTGAGGAGAAAGAGGAACTGTTAAACCAATCTGCCTCCGCCAACAGCTCTGGTCACACTAAAATATTGCCCCACCAAGATGAATCACAAGCTTTTAGGGCCTTGTCTCCTCTTGAGAGTGATGGATTAAATAGGGAGGAATAGGTAGAAGGGGTAGCTGAATTTGAAAACTAGTCAGGAGACACCATCCCCTTAGAAAAAAATGCAAGCATGGAAATGGTCCCTCTAACGCCTGAAGGGAATAATATCTCACCCAGCCGGGAAATTAATGCAGAAGTAAACTCCGAAGTATAGGTTGAAAATATCATCACAGACAACCTTGAAACTGGCACCATCATTCCTGAAAACGAGATTGTTGCTCCTCCATCCCCTACCAAACGTAGGCCAGAAGAGGATTTAGCTGAAAAGAAATTGAATAAAATGAGCAGAACCTGTAAAACATTAAGGAAAATTTTTAAACATTTGAGGAAATAGTTGAAGGAAGTAAGAAAGGCTCGAAAGCCTAAGAAAGAGTTGGTCACCACAGAAACCCAAACAGAGGTTATCACCAATTTGATAGACACTGCTAAGGTTGAGGTATAGACTCACTTAGCAGACACTGTTGAGGTTGAGGTACAGACTGACTTAGCAAACACTACTGAGATTGAGGTACAAATAGACCTAGTGGAAATTACTGAAGCCTTTGTGCAAACTAGGCTAGAATTTACAGAAGAAAAGGAAACCCAAACGGAGGAAGCCCTGGCCTATGCTCCTCTAGTAGAAAAGGTTGCCACTCAAAAATTTCACAATGAATTAATTTGAACACAACATGAGTTAGCACAAGGCATAAAGGCATTGTTAAAGAAATTCACGGACCTTTCTACAATAGAGGATGAGACATTTTCTCAACTTAGAGAAGAGCAGGCGAAGGTGAAGATAACATAGGATCAGGTGGAACAATCCAAGAATCAAACCACTATGGTTTTCTCTCTGTACTCTGATGTGCTAACATGTAGGGCACTAGCCACCAACTATGCCCTATTTCTAGTAGAACAATATCTATTACTGAATATCAAGGCCGTCAGGGCAGGGAAGCCCAAGACTTTTAAAACTATAGAGGAATTTTTCCATTGTCGTAATGATCAAAATGAGCAGGTCCAATACCTTTTGTGTGAAATATACATGCACAACTTCTTCCTGGAGGAGGACAGGGACAGTAACCCGTGCCCCTTTATAGTATATATTCAATTCCAGGATTTCCTATCTTTTGCTAAGAACCAAAATTGGTGGGCTAAATCCTACAACATTTTCCATAAGAGGGAACATGGCCTAGACCTGTGGGTTAGAAGGGAGCCTACTAGACCCCTGCATCTGTTCACCCGACATAAGAATTTCATGCAGGGAGAGGGAGTAAGGAATAAACTGGGGCCTATCCATAAGGACATTATATAGCATGGGCAGGAGTATTTCAAAGACATTCAGGAAGCACCTCTGGCAACAGCCAAACAGAGGTGGATGGCCTCCACGAATAATTTGAAAAACAGGGAGAAATTTGGATACAGAAACTTCAAAGCGGTTGCCTCCAGATTCCTTTTATACAACAATCTGGTCTTCAACCTGGGCCCTGCATGGATAGGATGCAGGTACATATTCCCTCTCATCTGGTACCCCCCTGAAGTTTATGATCATGATTACGAACTTCTAGAAGGGCACACAAACGCTGCCTTTGCAAAAATCAAACAGAGACATGGCTTCAAAACCTATAAATAAGAAGTCTTCCCTGCCTATTCTCTAACTCAATTACACCTCAATCATTTTTTTATATGAGAACCTGCAAATAGGTAAGCGGGGGAGTATGTTGGACCGAGAATGAGCTACATTTTCACCCTACCTTTACCACAAATTTTTATTCACCTTTATGAATTTTTCCTCATCTTAATAGTAAAGAAAAGAATAATAATGTAAAATCAAGACAAAACGAAATAACAGTTAAAGGGATGTCTTACAACGATAAATTGACTTGTTATATCTTTATTTACAGGGAAACAAGCAGTTGAATCGATGATGACCATAAGATAGTTGATGGACAGAGACTGATGGAATCATGATGGCTCCCATGGACCGATGGAAGAAGGAAAGGCACCTCCACATCTGAAGAACTCAAACAACATCCACAAGAAACAAAATCTCGTATGGGAAATATCGTTACCACTATTGTAATCGCCTTTAGAAGGCCAAAAACGAACAAGATAGATGGAGCAGAATAGAGACTTTCTTCTGTAATAGATGTATCGGGACAGGATTTTCCAATTCTATCAATGTATCATTAGGGGAATTTTGAGGTCTAAAATGGGCCTCCTAAGGAAATTATAAAATAATAGTGGAAAAAATCAAATAAGATTTGATGACATCATCAAATTTTAGAGGGAAAAATGAAAAAACTACTTTTTCAACTCATATTTTCAACTTATCTCCCAAATTTTTAACTCAAATTTTGAGCGGGAGTACTCGTTGGATGCGAGATTTAATTCCTCATCCAAGTATTACTCATGTTGCATACTTTCAATGGGTCCTACTACACGAAAAATGAGAAATACATAAAAAAACGTGATTACAATCACGTTTTTTTATGTATTTTTCATTTTTCGTGTAGTAGAGTTCATCGAAAGTATGCAACATGGGTACTCCTTGAGATTAAGATTAAATTTTGCATCCAACAAGCTGCTCCCGCGAGGCCCCGGTAGAAATTTTTGGATATAAGTTGAAAATACGAGTTGAAAAAGTAGTTTTATTATTTTATTATTTTTTAATATTTTTACCCTTTTATTTAAAAAATGGTAAATCATCCCCCATGGTTGACATCATCATCTTGAATCCTATTGGTTGTTATAAAGTTTATTTTTGTTGTACATTTTTCTTAGGAGGCCCATTTTAGACCTCAAAATTCCCCTAATGTAACTTTCAGCTTAATAAAGGTCTTGGCGTTTTTTATAGTCAATTTCTTAGTTTTTTGTAGCGGTAGACTTCTGGTGGTTTGGGCCCAGCCCTGGGAGTTTCTGCACTAACCTCTGTGCTATAGGTTCAATTACATAATTTACATTTCAGTCATCGAATGCATTTTGTGAGATATCATTTAATTGGTTGAATCGCGAACATAAGATACTATAGTTTTCTATTCATTAGAATAGTTCATTATTCATGCTTCCTTGTTTACAATCAATGCTTTCATAGTTGAGAGCGCAAGCTTCTGTGATCCATAAAATATTAGATTATAAACCTTCCAGGAAATGAAATGCTTTCATAGTTGTTAGATGCTCTCATTATTTCCCTATTCTCTTATACTCATTTCATTGATTTTAGCTTGACTACTGTTCAATTCTGTATATAGCTAAGAGTTGGATCTTTCCATCATTACTGTAAGGCATCTAGTTGTTAATTGATTCAGAGAGATGTTATCTATTTAATTTACACAGAGAATTCCATTGCAAAATTAGATAAGCAATTTTTGTTCAATTTATTAAAGTTGTTTTTCAATTCACTAGAATTGTTGTTCAAGTCACCAGTGTGTTGTTCAATCGTAGGTTTCTTTTTTCTGTGCTTACTTAGACAGAACATTTAGATAGCATTTTACAATTCCATTTCCCTTTGAATTAATTGAACTTCGAGAATTATATAACCCTCTTATTGGTAATATAGAGTAGTTGTTCTTTGATATCACTTGCATATACATTGCTTACACTCTTGAAATAATAAGAATTGCTCTTTGGGTTGACAATTGAATGAGAAGTGACAATTTTCCTGCAGTCACCTTTATGACCCAACAATTTTGTCGATTGTTGTGAATCATCCATGCCCTTCATGCTCTAACAAGGGAAGTTGCCAACCCTCTACTCAGTACCCCCCATTCCATCATCATCCCTGGTGTTAGTCTGTTAGTCGCTCTACTATTATCTCTCGTGCCTTAGTTGAGGACCCCTTATTGCCTCACCTATGGCGGACCTCCTTCTATCGACATCAGCTCGTTCATTCTAGAAGACAGGTCTAGAGGGTTGTGTACCTTGGTTCTAGATTCCACGCTTGTTTGGTTCCTCGGATGGAAAAGAGACTCTTTATTTCCATTTTTATGATTTTCTCAACTCCGGCTCCTTACGACATGATCGAGATCATATACACGATGGTTAAATGATGTAATAGATTTAACGATTCCCCGGTGTGTGTGAGATGTTTCAAACCTCATGAGGGTGGCCACCGTGGGTAGCCCCCACATGCCAGGATAAACTTCTCTATTCGGCCTTGATGCAGCTCCCATGATTTGATGGTTACAACTGACCACTTTGGCGCATTTTATTTTTCATGTATCATTCATATTTTCAGAGCCCTTTCCTGTTTTACAGGGCCTCTTTGGTTGTACTTATATCTCATGTACTCAGATATTATTGTATAAGCTCTGGTTTTTGTCCCAGGCACAGTATGTCTGTGGGATTATTTATCATGTCTTTATCTAGCCCATGTTTATGCTAGCATGTACTATATAGTTCAGTCCCTTGTTTACTAGATGCATTATTCTTTGTACTTTGTTATCTCGGCGGGCATAGGTATGCCTCCCCCGCCTCATGTTGAACAAGTACTCACTCATAAAAGAGACTTTTCGCACCTGTGAGTCTCACCTCCTGTAAGTCTCGACTCCTCATGGTCTAGTCCTCTAGCGCTTAGTCTACCTTATATTTCTCTCTCTCTCTAACTCCCCCTTTGATGTACGGTGATTGAGTTCTTATATAGCGGTCATACAATTAGCTCCTAACGCTCACATGTTGGGGGGAAATACATTACACACCAAATTTTGGTCATCTAACCTATTACTATTAAGATCGGCCCATTACACCATGTAAGACCAATTTTACTAAGTAAATTGCTTTCCTATAAGAAACCTTATTAATCATAATTTATTAAGTTTTTTTATGATCTAAATAGAAAAACCCATGAGGAAATATTAAATAAATCCATATTTTTTTTATTTTCCTCAAGGAATAATTAGTTAAACAATAGTTTAATTAATATTCCTGGTCATATTTAACCCAAAACAGGAAAATTAATTAGATAAATTATTATTTATCTTATTATTTTCTAGGAATAATTATTTAAACCTTATTTAAATAATATTCCTTTTTAAATTTGACTAAATCACTCATAAATAGTTAAATAAATCATTATTTATTTAATTATTACTCAACCACATCCTTAAAATGATAAATAAATCATTTATTTACTTATTATTTACAAATAAAGGGATTTGACCCAAGTCAAATTCCTTTTCCCTCCAACAAATATAATAAAATATTCCATAAAAGTTGGATCTTGATTTGGTTAATAATATTTTAATTATGCACCAATATCTAGACTAACTTAATATTTTGTTATAAATAGAAGGGTTTTTCCATTCATTCACTACCTTTTGTTGCCTAAAGATCACTCTGGATCTATACTTTTGGTCTCACTTTGATCCTCAGATCCTGAGCATCATATTTTTCTACCATTTTTCTTGTGAGATCCCTTTGAGTTCCATTTTTTTTGGGTTTTCTACACCATCAAAGAAATGATATTTTAGATCTAAAGTGCTATGGAACCATACAAGAACCCCATCCCATTGAGGGGGATTGGTAACATCTTTCTATGTTCCCTTCCCAGGTGTCATAAATACAAAATTCTTTAAAAATATTCTTGTCTTTTCTACTGGATGCATGGAGCAATTTTTTTTTTTATTCTATGTTTAATGTCTTTAAATGCATAGATCTAGATTTTGTAGCATTTTTCTTGATCAACTAATTGTAGATCTAAAGAAACTGGTAGCCATCTTTAATGTTAGGGTTGTTTTTTATGCACAGATAAAGTGAGATTTTTTTGTACGCTTGCAATTAGAATTCACACTGACACAAACCTACACACGAGACACTAAGCTCAGGCAGATCAATCCATTGTTGTTACCTCCAATTGAAAAATAAGTGAAGAAATTATTACAGGCGAAAATTATAGTCCCTCCCAGATATTCCGACTAGGTTTCTAATATGGTCCCTGTAGGAAAGAAGAATGGAGAGATAAGATTGTGTGTAGACTTCAAGAATTTGAACCGATCATCTCTAAAAGATCATTATCCTTTGCCGAAAATGGATTATGTCTTACAGAATGTGACAGGAGCTCATAGGTTTTCTATGGTTGATGGATTCTCTAGGTATAATCAGGTAGCAGTAGAAAAAGAAGATCAGAAGAATATTGCTTTCACGACGCCCTGGGGCACCTTCATGTATGCAAGGATTCCAATTGGCCTTATGAATGTAGGTGCAACATTTTAGAGGGCCATGGACATAGCCTTTGTTGGTGATAGGTTTCCAGTTATATATCTGGATGACGTAACTATTTTCCCAAGGTCATATGATAAACACTTGGAGCATTCGAAAAAAACTTTTCAAAGGTGCAGAAATTTTGGTTTGTCATTAAATACCAAAAAAATATTTATTTGCCTTAGAAGAAGGTAAATTATTGGGTCACAGAGTTTCTAAACAAGGAGTAAATATTGACCCAGCAAGGGAGGAAGCCATTTAGATGATTCCTATACCCAGAAGAAAGAAATATATCCAGATATTCCTAGGGAAAATCAACTTTCTGAGGAGATTTGTAATATTTCAAAAATTTAGCCTTCATCTAAATGGAATATTATAGTTCGTTTTATCACTAGATAGGTGAATAAGTGGGTGAGGAGGCCCATAAAACCCCTTATAAGGAATAATAACACTCCTAATGTGAAAGGAGGAAGAATAAGAAGCTGGATTAAGCACCTTTGGGTGTGAATAGGGATTGGATCATGTTGATTCAATCAACTTTGACCAAATCAACAGTGTTGTCATGGAGGAATGGTATTTATGATAAGACATCACAGTTTTAGTGGAGGCAAACTTGCATGAGCTTGGTGGAAATTATGGATGGGACCCAATGTGAGAAGGTTTCCATGCTATATATGGAAGGGATGAAAGGCATTGTTATTCATGTTTTTAGATTATCATTTCATATTGTTCTATTTAGACTTTCCATTCCTTTGTTGTTTAGCAGGGTTGTTGTGTTGTTTAGCACAAGGGTGTTCCTGATCGGGAATCCCTTCCTCATCCTCAAGGAAGGAGAGGTTCATTGGGTTGTATTTCCTCATTCCGACATTTTGGCCAAGCTACTGTTGAGCTCCAAGAATGTTCTTTCTTCCACCACATTCCACTCCATTTCTTTTGTCCATTGTTAATCTCAGGCTCAAATGATCAATAGAATTAGTTAAAATTGATTTGAGAATGAATATCATGACTAAATTACTATGTTTTTATGATTTTGTCATTGTAGTACTTTTTGAACTAAATCTAGCTACAGAATGCAGACATTCTGTAGCTAGTTTCCAACTCTGCAGTCGTCTTCATGTCTACGCAGATTCTAGGTGTCATCTCACAGAAAAGCACATATGGTCGTATTCCACATCATCTCCTTATCATTTTTTTCTCTCCACGAAGTTTGAACGGAATCCTATAGGTGGTTATGTACGTGGGAACTCAAATTAGGAGATAGACTCCTAACAAGATAAGGACAGTCTAGATGTCCTTAATCATATTACGAGACCACCTTCAGAGTTCTAGTTCGATTCTAATTAATTAAGACAATTATTACTATGTTATCTCAGATACGGTTATGTAATTTTGTTATAAATATGCTCGGGAAACCGAGGGACAAGGTTAGATTTTATGGTTGATTGCTAGATTTCAGAAATCCGAAAACACTTTTTTTTGAAGTAATTTATCTTTAATGAAAGAAGCATCATTTCCTTGAAAGCGTTGAATCAATCTTGAAGTAGATTTCATGCTACTCAGGTGGTAGAGGGCCCCTGCCTCCTGAGAAGCCTTGTTTATATAGGTTAGATAAGTATTTTAGTCTTGTTTTCATTTCTAGCTTAAGTATATTTCTGAAGTTTATGTTTCATACTTATTTCATTAATCATTACAGCTATACTTACTCTTATAAACTATTCCAAAATATCATTACGATGAATAAGGCATAGCTGTGGTGTTGTAGATTTTAGTTGCATTTCCTTTCATTAATTATCACAATTAGACTTACTCTAATAAACTCTTCCAAAATATCATCACGATGAATAACGCATAGTTGTGGCATTGTAGGTTTTAGTTGCTTGTTTACACTAAGTGTCACAGCCGGTCTTACTCTTACAAACTCTTCCAAAACATCATTAACAATGAATAAGAAACAACTGTGGTGTCTTAGATTCTAGTTGTATTTTCTTTCAGTTTTATGTTTATGTTCAAATGCATTGAATAATACAGCCATACTTTTTTTCACAAAATCTTCCAAAATATCATTCATATTGAACGAGATGGGTTGTAGAATTCCTTAGGTTAGTTGCATGTTAATTTAGTTACAGCACTCCGGAGGTAGAATGCATTCAGTTTAGCTCTGTCACTACATTTCAGTTTGATAATGGCATTTTAGTTTAACATTGTTCACTGTACTCCAAGTAGACTAGTAGCACTCTAGTTTAGTCTAAGCTCACTGTATTAACATTCCAGTTTAGTTGCTATCCATTGCATTTTAAATTGTATTAGTTGTTAAATTTAAATACCACGGTCTTCATTATTTACAAAACTTATTTTGTTCCAAACTCATATTAATACATACTCATCTGGACAGAAGCTAGTATCAGTCTAAGGCCTGGAGTATTTTTCAACCTTTTTACCATTTCACAAACAAGCCTTTTCTCAAAGACTATTCTAAAAAGGAAATCTATAACTTTTGAGTGAGGCCTAGTGGCGTTAAATTGAGTTGCAGAACAGAATTAGAATCTAGTTTAGAGTAGAAATCTTATTGTGCTACAAATGTTCTTTTCCAAATACATTCCAATAAACCTTTAATCATGGATGAGATGTTGTAACATTGTAAGTTGATTGTTTGATTGTTTAATTAGGAGAAATTCATTTATACTTAACTTGTCCATTTCTCAAGCTCTTCCAACACATATTTCATGAATGAATTGGATAAGTTTAAGTTCATGTTGTGATTTATTTTCTTGCACTTAATTCATTATCAAACTTTGCACTTGTTGTTTGCCATCCATAGTTTAGGCTTTGTTCTGTTTTAACACAACCAATAGCTTCTTTTCACCAGCACTTAGTTCTTTCCTTTTTCAAAATAAAACCATAAAACCAAAAAAATCGTAAAACACTAAACACAACGTAGTGAGAAAAAAATACCTAGGCACATATAGTGCACCACACTTCAGCAGTTTACTAACCCTGGTTGACAATTAATGAACTCAATTTAGGAACACTAGGTTGAGCACAAACATTTTGGCGTCGTTGCTGGGGAAGTGTAACTAGGTAGACTTGTTTCTTAACTTCCAAAAAAAATGATATGCGTAGAGAGAGAGACTGAATGGGTAGATTCATAAGAAGCAAAAGCAGAAGCTTGATTCCTAGAACACCACTTGTTTCACCTAGACCAAGAGCCAACACACCTCCAACTCAGACCCACATTCCATCTTTTACTGATCCTAGACTTCTAGAAGACTTAAGATCAGATATTCCATTAGAAAGACCTTCCACTTCATCCACTGAACCTGTCTTAGAAGAATATTCAAGGAATCTTGCTGGAGACACAAACTTTTCCACTTCCACAGAAGAATCAACTATGGCAGAAGAAGGGGGAGGATGAGTCTTTAATGGAGAACACACATTATTTGGAGGGGGTAGAGGTAGAGGTAGAGGAGAAGGAGGTAGAGGTGCAGAAGGTGAAGGAGGCAGAGGAAGAGGTAGAAGAGAGATGGGAATCTCTTTTGGGTTTCCTATAGTAGATGAAGAAACCAATACAACTATGAAAAATATTTCACCCTCTGTCCTTCCAAAATTCTATGGACTTAAAACTGAAGATCCTGAAACCTTTCTATTTGAATTTGAAGTCCTCTGTAGAACTTATGACTACTTACGAGATGCTCAAAAAGTTAAACTATTCCCTTCAACATTGAAAGGAGCAGCATCGAAGTGGTTTATGAGTTTGATCAACAGTTTTATTAGGACATGGGAAGACATGAAACAAGCATTTCTAGAGAGGTATTTGGATTATTGTATGCCAATCAATCATAAGGAGGAAGTGTTTAAGATGTTACAAAAAGAAGATGAAAATTTGGAAGATTTGTTGGAGAGATTTCATAACGACATCAAAAGAGAAAAAATGAAGAACTTAGATCAAGACACTTTAAAAGCTCTCTTGTTGAAGACAATTAGGGATGAATGGTTGGATATCCTTAACATGATGGGAAAATGGGATATATCTCAGCTTACATTACCTGAAATATCTGAGTTATGTATTAACCTTTTAAGAGGGAAATCCAAAACTGTAAAAGGCCCAAGAGACCCTGCTCTTGCAAGGGAAAGTAAGTCCGCTTCTGGGACAGTAAGTAGGGCAGAAATAGGACATATGCTTGATGATTTCAAATCTGATATCTTAGGGAGTCTTAGTGAACAAATAGACACCCTTAAGTTACAAAACAAGCAAAAAGATGAATCTGATGCCTTAGCAATCTTTTGTCCCAAATGTAGAAAGAAGCATGCCTTGAGAGAATGTCCTTTGGATGCAAAAGTTGTAGAGACTTGTGTAATTTGTTCAGAAAAACATGAGACCACGAGTTGTCCTTCACTTCCTAGTCTTAAAGCTGTTTTTCAAGAGGAAACTTCTGCAAATTCCACAGAATCTCTTAATTTTGTCTCTAGAAGGCCTTGGCAAGGACCTCAAACACAAGGATTTCATGATCAAATGTATAATCAACCCCCACCAAATTGGAATTCTTGGCAGCAACCTTGGCCCCAATTTCAAAATCAATCTCAAGCTTGGGCACAAGGTTCACAAAATCCCTATGGAAGATACTCTCAATACTATCAGTATCCACCATCGTATCCACCGTACCCACATTTTCCTCCTCAACAAAATCCTCAACAGAATCCTCAACCAAATCCTCAAAATCCACAACATCAAAATCAACCACTCCCATTACGATTTCCTCAGAAAACAAACCAGTTTCCTGCTCAACCCATACCAAACCCCAACAATAAAAATCCTCATAATACATACATGATAGAAGGCCAATAGTTTCCAACTTATTTAATTACTCCTCTAGGCCTTAGTGATGTTCAACTTAGGTCTGGAAGAATACTTAAAAAGAGGAAACCTTCTGTGATCATACAAGAACAAGACAACTCTGAGGAAGATTCTCTACAGGTGAGTAAAAGTCTTGAAGAAGACACATCTTTTCAGGAACCAAACATTGAAAAATCAAAACAAAAAGAACCAATAATTTCAACTCATGTATTAGAGCAGCCATCAACATCCACTCCTACACCTCCCTTTCTAGAAAGACTACAAATTGATAGGGGTGTAGAAAAACAAATTATGGTGCCTACTTATGATTTCCTAGATGAGCTGAGAAATGTTTGCATTAAGATTCCATTATTACAAGCCATCAAGGAAATTCCAATTTTAGCAAAAACAATAAAGGAGTTGAGTATGAAGAAAACAAGAAAAAGAATAAGAGAGACAAAGAAAATTCAACTGGCAGGAAAAATAACAGATATCATGATGGGTAAGATTGCTATTCCAAAGTATCTAGACCCAGGAAATCCAATTGTTAAAATTCACATCATTGGAATTGAGATCCAAAACACACTCATTGATTTAGGAGCAGTAATCAATATCATGAGTAGACAAATCATGGATAAACTGAAACTTCCTAATCTTCTCTTAACACCCACATTATTACAATTAGCAGACAGATCTGTGATCAAACCTGATGGGGTAATAGAAGACATTCCAGTGTCCCTAGATTCTTGGGAGTACCCTGTGGATTTTATGATCCTAACTCTTAAGAATAATCTAGGAGGACATCCTATTATATTAGGGAGACCTTGGTTAGCTACAGCTGATGCTTTCATTAGTTGTAGATCCGGTGATATGTACATCTCTGATGGTATTTAAACTAAGAAATTCACTTTGTATCCTCCATCAAGGACAATTACATATTTAGATGATACTCAATGGATAGAGGATGAAGAAGACTTACAACCTCTCTTCACAATTTCAAGAATTAGTGAAGATAGTCAAATTCTGAATACTTTAGAAAACTTTGAATCCTCTTCAGAATGCAAACATGAACAATTTCAAGAAGAATCCAACATTGAGTTTTTATCATCAAGACATATGTCTCTTCATTCTATGGATAAATTTGGCAGCTCTACAAGTGAGATATTTCCAGGCAAAACTTTAAACATAAACAAGAACCTAGAAAAATCTCAACAAGAAGAGCTAGTCAAGATCTTACAGAGACATTCTTCTGCATATGCATGGGAGTACACTGATATGAAAGGGATAAGCCCCAACACTTGCACTCATCACATCTACATAGAGGAAAATTGTAAACCAATTAGACAACCTCAAAGACGGATGAATCCAAATCTTAGGGAGATTGTTAAAGAAGAATTGCAGAAATTGTAGAATGTCAACTTTATCTATCCTATTTTAGATAGTCAGTGGGTTTCTCCTTTGGTAATTGTGCCAAAGAAAAATGGTAAATGGAGGGTATGTATTTCCTACCGAGAATTAAACAAAGCTACTCTTAAAGACCATTTTCCCTTACCTTTCATAGATCAAGTGTTAGATACATTAGCTGGCAAAAAGTACTTCTCATTTCTAGATGGGTTTAGTGGTTACAATCAAATTCAAGTAGCACTTGAATATCAAGACAAAACTACATTTACTTGTCCTTGGGGTACCTATGCTTACCGAGTGTTGCCATTTGGATTATGCAATGCACCTGCAACATTTCAAAGGGCAGTACTAGGAATTTTTTCAGATCTAATACATGATTGTGTAGAGTTATATGTGGATGATTTCACAGTTTATGGAAACACATTTGAAGAAGCCTTAGCAAACTTGGAAAAATTTTTAGAGAGATGTAAAGAAGCAAATCTTTCACTTAGTCATGAAAAGTGTTTTATGATGTTTACTGAAGGAATTGTTTTAGGACATCACATTTCAGGGGATGGGATTAGAGTTGATGAGTCAAAAGTTGAAGTCATCTCTAACTTATCTATTCCAAGTTGTCAAAACTATGTTAGGATTTTTCTTGGATTTACAGGGTATTATCGAAGATTTATAGAAAAATTCACTAAGATAGCATCTCCACTCTTCAAATTACTTACCAAAGATTGTGAATTCAATTGGAATTCTGATTTCCAGTTAGCCTTTGAGACCCTAAAAACAAAAATTTCTGAAGCACCTATTTTAAGGGGACCTAACTGGAAGTTACCTTTTCATATTTCAACATATGCCTCAGATATAGCTCTAGGAGCAGTATTGGGACAAAAAGACCTAATTCCTTATGCCATCTATTATACTAGTAAAAATTTGACTCCTGTAGAGTTAAACTATAATGTAACTGAAAAAGAGTTTTTAGCTGTTGTTAATGCCATAAACAAATTCAGACACTATATAACAAGCTATGAAACTTTTTTTCACACAGATCATTCTGCAATTAGATATCTAATGAATAAATCAATCACAAATGGCAGAGTCATAAGATGGTTATTGCTTTTACAAGAATTCAACATTACCATTCTAGATAGGCATGGAAAACAAAACACAGTAGCTAATTTCCTATCTAGACTCCAAAACATCCAAGACAATACCCCATTTGAAGATCAATTTCCTGATGAATATCTTTTTGCAATTTATACTCAGACTCCTTGGTTTGCTGACATTGCTAATTATTTAGTTTCAGGGAAATTTCCTTCAATAATGAATGCAAGAGATAAAAGAAAATTCATTTATGACAGTGCAAAATATTCATGGGTTGCTAATGAGTTGTACAGGACAGATCTAGATTTTATCATTAGGAGATGTGTTCGGGAAGATGAGATGCCTGAGATTCTCAAAGTATGACATGATGAACCTTGTGGCGGACACTTTGTTGATAAGAGGATAGCCTATAAGATCCTTCATTTAGGATATTATTGGCCATCCCTTTTCAAAGATGCTAAAGAGTATGTCAAAAGGTGTGACAATTGCCAAAGGGTAGGGAAACCTTCTCCTTCAGGTGAGATGCCATTGCAGCCTCAGGTACATATTGAACCTTTTGAAAAATGGGCTTTGGATTTTGTAGGACCTATTAGTCCTCCATCAAGACAAAAGAGATATATACTAGTTTGCACTGATTATGTTACCAAATGGGTAGAGGCCAAGCCATTGCTTTTTGCTACTGAAGCATCTGTAGCTAATTTTCTTTTTGAGGATATTTTTACTCGTTTCGGTGTCCCAAGGGAAATTGTTACAGATCAAGGAGCTCGATTCACATCAAGGCTAGTGGAACAAACAATGGAGAGGTACAAAATCAGACACAGAAAATCTACTCCTTATCATCCACAAGCAAATGGTCAAGTGGAATCTACTAATAAGGTCATTGAAGGGATCCTAAAAAAGACTGTTCATTTACATAGAAGAGATTGGGTAGATAGGCTTCCTGAAGCCTTGTGGACTTATAGAACTACATGGAGAAGCACAACAAGCCATACTCCTTATGAACTTGTTTATGGAAAGCAAGTTTTGTTTCCCATAGAGTTCCAGATTCAAACTTTCAAAATGGCAGTTCAGCTAGGACTTGATCTATCAGAGGCACAAAAGCACATATTGGAGCAAATTAATGAATTGGATGAGATCAGACAAGATGCAGTTCAGAAAACAAGTATAGTCCAACAGCAAAGGACTAGATGGCATGAAAAGTACATCAAGGAGAAGAAGTTCAAAGAAGGTGACTGGGCTCTCTTGTTTGATTCAAAGTTCAAGGATTTTCAAGGTAAATTTCAAACACATTGGCTTGGGCCATATGAAATTGTGAGAATTTTTGACAATGGAGCAATAAAAATCAGGACAATATGTTAGTATGAATCCTTTGTCGAAGTGTACGAAAAAGGACCACTTTAGCTACGCATAACTAATAGCCCTAACAACAAAAGTGGCTGCCAATATCTTCAGATCTGCGGTTAGTTAGACAAGAAAAGAGTTGCAAAATACCAGATCTATGCATGGAAAGACATTAAGCAGTAAAAACAAGGGTTTGCTCCATATACCAATAGACAAGACAAGAACAAATTTTGAAAGAATTTTTTGTATTAATGGGGCACCTGTGAGGAAAACTAGAAGGAGTATCCAATTCCCCTCAGTGGGATGGGTTCTTGGAAGTCCTCAGCACTTCAGATCTAAGATTTCTCTCTCTAGCTGATGTAGAAAACCCAATGCAAAGAGTAGAGCTCAATGGGAGAAAATGATGGAGATATGTGACCAAGTGTATAGATCCAAAGTGATCTAATAGGCAACAAAAGGTGAAGAATGGTAGGAAAAACCCTCCTATTTATAACAAAATATTGGGTCATTCTAGATCTTGGTGCATGGGTTAACCAGATCTAGATCCACTTTTTATGGAATATTTTATTATATTTGTTGGAGGGAAAAGGTATTTGACTTGGGTCAAATCCCTTAATTTGTCAAAAAGAAATAAATAAATGATTTATTTATCTTTTTAAGGAAGCGGTTAGAAGATAATCAAATAAATAATGATTTATTTAATTATTTAAGGAAGTGGTTGAAAGATAATTAAATAAATAGTGATTTATTTAATTATTTGTGGGTGATTTGGTCATATTTAACAAGGGATATCATCTAAATAAGGTTTAGATGATTATTCCTAGAAAATAATAAGATAAATAAAGGTTTATCTAATTAATTTCTTTGATTTTGGGTTAAACATGACTGGGAATAATAATTAAATTATGGTTTAATTAATTATTCCATGAGGAAAATCAAACAAATATAGGTTTGTTTAATATTTCCTTTTGGGGTTTCCTGCTTTAACATAGTGAAGGCAATTTTACTTAGGGTAAAATTGGTCTTACATGGTGTACTTGGGTCCATCTAATGATAATAGGTTAGATGACCAAAAAATGGTGTAACAAATTGCCCCCCAGCGTGCGAGTGTCAGGAGCAAATCGTATGACCGAAGTACGTTGTAAGAACTCAATCACTAGACAACAAAAGGGAAGTCAGAGAGAGAAAGGTGAGGTAGATAGTGTGTTGAAGGACTAGACCCTGAGGAGACGAGACTCGCAGGTGCAACAAG
This sequence comes from Pinus albicaulis, assembly GCA_034641835.2. NCBI lineage: Eukaryota > Viridiplantae > Streptophyta > Pinopsida > Pinales > Pinaceae > Pinus > Pinus albicaulis. Next base: position 312,256,128 of record CM076575.1, read on the forward strand.
TCTCTTTTTATGAGAGGGTACCTGTGCTGAAGGCGGCGGGGGAGGCATACCTATGCCCGCTGAGACAAAGTACAAAAGAATAGTGTGTCCAGTAAACAAGGGACCGAACCATAAAGTATAGCTGGCATAATCGTGAGCCAGATAAAAATACAATGAGGAATCCCATATACATGTTGTGCCTGGGATAACAGCCAGGACTTGTACAATAATATCTGAGTACATGAGATACAAATACAACCCAAATGCCCCCTGTAAATGGGGAAGGGCTCACAAAATCTGACTGATACATGCAAGTCGAAGAGGCGCTGCAAGTGGCTACGACCAACATCATCAAATATCTGGAGCTGCATCGAAGGCTGCAAAGAAGAGGTCATCCGGGCATGTGGGGGGATACCTGCAGGGCCACCCCCTCGTGAGGGTTGAAACATCTCACACACACCCGGGAATCATTAAGAGCTACTGCTGGATCACTGGACCATCAAGTATACGAATCTCGATCATGCTGAAGGAGCTAGAGAAACAATCAAGCCAAAGGGAAAGGAGATATCCTTTTGCCTGATCCGAGGTACCGAACAAGAGTGGAAGCTGGAACCAAGGTACATCGCCCTCTAGACCTAGCTTTTGGAATGAATGAGCTGATGTCGACAGAAGGAAGTCCGCCATAGTTGAGGCAATGAGAGACCCTCAACTAAGGCACAAGAGAAAAGAGTAGAGCGACGGACAAACTAACACTAATGATGATAGTGAAGTGGAAAGGACTGAGTAGATAATGGATGACTTCCCTTGCTAGAGCATAAAGGGCGTGAATGACATGGCAGTGACTGACACAACATCATCAGGGATAGGGGACAGTGGAACTGAAGGTCATAATGGGCAACACAAGAGAGAGACCAAGCAATGACGGATGGAGGGCTATAGTGGGGTACAAAGGGACTCGGTATAGACTCCATGGAGGGAATGATGACTCAACTTGGATGCTCTAAACAAGGGTGAATCGATGGTGCTGCCACACAGTAAAGGCCCCAATGGGGGACCGTGGAAACATGAGTACATGATGGGAACTCATGACGAAAATCAACACGAACGAAGACAAGTAAGGAGGCAAGATGGTGCCCTAAGTACAAGTGTCGTAAGTGAGGAAATTCGATTTTAAGGAGAGGTGAAGTGACCCTTCTTGGACAAAATGTGTCCTGGTGAAGTATCAGATCACAAAAAACTAACAGATACCCATTTGAGAGTTCGGTGAGAGCTTTCCAACGGTGCAGACGGTTCGTCAAACGGGGCTACGGTGTGGTCACCGCAGTCGAAAGAAGAAACAGGGGTTCTCTTTTAATAAGGCAGTTTTCCCTCCAAAATCACTCATTTGCTATTGTTGTTGTGGTGAATGTGGAGAGGAGAGCAGGCCCTAAATCTTGCGGCGAACGTAGTGGACAAACCGACCATTGGAATCGTGATCCGTCAGTTGCAGGTAAGAGGTCTAACCTTTCTCTTGCATTTTGATGGATTACATTTTCAGTTTAGGGCCCAGAATCCCAAAAACAGCCCCTCCTTCATCTCTACAGCTGGGTCGCACTTTTTGGGGCAAAAAGTGCGACCTAGGACGCAGGTATCAGGGCAAAAAGTGCGACCTGGTCCAGAAAAGAGCAGAAAACTGCGACCTGGGAGATGAGGGGGTTTTGGTGCTGTTTTATGGCTGGAAGTTGGGTTTTGGTGTTTGGTTATGGTTTTCCCGATCTGTACGCTGACAAAAATGATGTGTTTGTGCAGGTATGGAAGAGTTACGGGTCAACTAGAGAGAGAGAGATCTGGGGACACTACGGACAGAGATCCAGGCGGATCAGGGCGTCCGCCGTGTATTGGCCAGATTTGGGGTTCTCAAGTTTTTGGAGAACCCTTTGATGAGAGCAGGGGAACCGTTACTGGCCCGGATTATCAGTTACTGGGATCCAAATCAGGAGATCTTTGTAGTGCAAGGGCACAGGATAGAACTGATGATCCAGGACGTGTACTTCCTGACTGGTCTCCCGCCACTGGGGATGGTGGGAAACACCCAGCCAGTGTTGCCGCGGGGGCGGCATATCATGGAGTTCGTGGAGCTTCATTGTCGACTGAGTCTCCAAGTCAAGGGGACTTGAATACCGATCGGGGATCTAGAGAGGCTAGAAACCCGTGCAGTGGCCGCAGCTGTGCTGCGAATCCTGGGCAGCTAGGCGTTCCATCACATCACTAGGGGGCAGATGATGGTAGTGGAAAGTGTGCTGGGTGGGACCTACTATGGGTGGGCCCAAATGATGTTGGTGTCGCTAAAGCGACAGTTGTCACTATGCAGGTGGCAGGTGAACCATGACTTCTCATATGGGATTTTGTTGTGCGCCTTCTTCTTTGAGAAGATCCCGACCTTGAGGCCTCGTGTACAGCTTCCAGATGGGGGCCCGAGAGAGCCCAGGATGCGCCGTTGGGGATGGCTATTGTGCAGAGGAGGAGGAGGGGCGGTTGGGCGAGTATTTCGACCAGAGTTTTTTGCCCATTGGGATCAGATGCCTTTGTACATAGACGACTATCCCTATAGTGGGATGAGCTACTGTGGAGATCCGGATCTGCCACTTCCGCCTGGTCGAGTCTGGGGGCCCGATGGTAAGTGACAGATTGCTATTCTTGTGTGGGCATGTTAAAGTTTTTGAATAGTAATTGATGGTACTGATTCATGTACTTTTGGTATGCAGATATAGCACCGATAAAACCGGCCGGATATATGGGACGACTGGCAGCGTCTGGAGCTACAGGTCCAAGTGGGTCGAGAGCGGCGCAGAATGAGGATGCAGACGCCCTGCTGGAGGACATCTGCCGTAGATGTGAAAGGTTGTTGACCAGAGTATCAGAGCGCGGGTGGCAGGACTTAGACGACCAGTTCATAAAGCCATGTGTTGGTCTACCCTCGGAGTGGCGAGGTGTCATGCGGCGCATGGCGATGGCCGGTCAGGCTATGCGCGATCTACATGCTGCAGGGGAAGAGCCATTGGCCCGCGAGCCTCCAGATAGTGATTAGGGGTGGGGCATGTGGTGCCCCCTATGATGTATGTAGGGGCAGGTGGTGCCCCCAGTTTTGGGTTTTTTGTAACATGCTATGGGCATGTCGTATGTATCAGAGTAGATGGACTCTAAACACATGTTTTGCGACACATATTATGTATATGCATTGTTTTTTTATGGTTATTAATGTTATTGTCTTGTATGAAATGTGTGTGATAAATGCCAATCTAGAACATGGTTTGCAATACTATCTACATAATGATTCTGTTCTCGAGGTACATGTTTGAAAGTTATGGTTTCGAATGCACGGATCAAGATTTTCACTCGTAAATAGCGTCTAAACAGCACAGGGTTATGCACACGATAAACACCATTTAGTTACATTACAAGAAGTAGGGAATCCAAACGAACGTGTAGATGGAGGATGCGATGAAAGAGGGCATCGGCTAAGAGACCACGCACTGCATCATATTCGGCCTGATTGTTGGTGGCAAAACCAATGCATACCCCGTTAGAAAGAACAAGGGCATGCAAGGGGGTGAAGATGGCCCAACCTGCCGAGGCTAGATTCCTGGAGTAACGACTTGCACCGTCGGCGTAACCGATAAAGGGTGTGGATGGGGGGTCCTGCGAAATGGTGTGACAAGACAAAAAATGAGGGGAGGATAGGCAATGAGGGCAGCGTGAGTGTACAGAAGACATCGGGCGGCAACTGCGGGAGGGAGTGCAAGGAGCAGGATGACGATGACTCATATACAAACTGAAGGGTGGGATATGAGGGCTAACAGAAGTATGGGAAGGACTCGGGCTGCGGAGGTCAACGGAGACACGGGTGGGGTGATCTCGCGTATGGGTAGAAAAGGGGTGGATGGGTGACACAACAGGGGAGGGTGCAGAGGGGCTAGGCTCCAAGTGTCACGCAGAGGAGGATAGGTAAAGAATGGTTACCGTAGACTCCGTCATCGAAACATCAGGGGGGGGAATGTCGATGTGAGCGGGGGGATCCTCAGGCTGGCCTGATGCATATTGTGCGAAGATGGGAGAGGCGGATTGATTTTGTTCAACCTCATACTCTCGGACCACCTCTAAAGAGGCGCGGTAATGTGTCAGGTGAGGACAATGGTGGGAGTAATGGCCATGAATGCCGCACAAAGCACAGGGTTTGTTGGTGTGGAGAGTCTTGGGATTCTTGGTTACGGATGAAGAAGGAATGGAGGCTTCAGGGACCGTAGACTCGGGGAACGTGACTTTAACCATGGGTTGAATACGGGGCAATTCAGGACAAGCATGGGTGGCGTGACCGACGACATCACACAGGGCACAAGGCTTTGCGGGCGGAGGAGGGACCAGGTCAGTCGTGGTGGTCTTGTCTTTGGGTGCCCCCTTGCGGGCTTTGCCTTTCTTCCCGGGATCCGTCACAACAGGAGAAGGGTCCTGTGGCGGTGCTGAGGGCACAGTGGCAACGGAGGAAGCGAGGGGGACCGGTTGAACCAGTGTCAAAGCGATGTAGGGTTTGGGGTGACCAGGAGGGGTGGCGGCTGGGGGATCGAGGTACCAGACCGGTATGCCCAAGGTTAAGTTAGGGAGAGAGAGGGTGGCCATGACGAGGATAGAATATACTCCGGGAGGGGGAGCTAGGAAAGGGATCTGTCCAGCAGGGTAATGACCAGAAGGGACGGCTTCGAGATGGTTAAGGCCAGGAGGAACCTATCCAGGAGGATAAAGGGGTTCAGGGATACCAGCTGTAGGGGGAGGGCCAGAAGGAGGAGGTCCGGCTGGCTGAGATGAATGGCTAGGAGCAGGTTGCGGAGGGTGAGGGGGAGGTTGCTGACTAGCCGAGGCAGGCCGCTTATGGGCAGCCTGGGACGATTGCATCATGCAAACATTCGATAAGCTGGGATCGGTGACAGGAGGAGGCAGAAGATGAGGAAAAGTTCCTAGCAGGGAGGAATCTTTGTAGACGCCAGGGGAGACACTGGTCAAGGAATCGAAAGTTTTCTTATTGGCTACAGAAGAGATGGTCGTCTTAGGGGAGGTCGGAGACGGCGGCTCATGATAAGATAGCTGGTCAATGGTGACTATCTTTCCATTGTGCGGGAAAGACATCTTGCGGAAAACCGCGGATGGGACAGCAGACATGGCATAAGTGTAGCTTCGCCCCAATAGAATTGTGTAGTCTAGAGGGGCGTCGATGACTTCGACATCAACGCAAACGGTCTTACCGGCGAGGGTGATGGGATAGTTACGAAACAGGCCAATGGGCTGGGAGGCATGACCGTCCCACGCTCGAAGGGTGATCATGGAAGGGGCCAGCTCAGGGGATCCGAGTTGCTTCCAAACCGAAGCAGACATCACGCAGGTGGATGCCCCCTCATCAATTATAGACCGGGACACGTTGGCATTCCGGATCTTGACTGGGATTTGGAAGGTGACGAAAGGAGGAAGAGGAGGGTGGTCCGATTGAGTGGCGTCGAAAACAATCAGTTGGTCATCAGCAGGATCTATAGTGCCCACGGGAGATAGTAGAGCCTTCTTTTGGGAAGGGCACGACTGGAGGAGTTCTAGTGTGGAAATGGCGGCAGGAGATTGCGCCAAATCATCTACTATGCTATACGAATGAGCAGCTCGACCGGAAGCAGCGTTTCAACGTAATGGTCCCTTAGGAATCTTGGTATGAACCTCAATTTTGGGTTGAGGGATATGTAAGGGGCCACTGGGTGTCGAAAGAGGCTTTGTAGAACCTGAAGAAGGAGGCTCGGGGGCAGATTGAGCAGGAGGCTTGGGGTACTGGCGAGACTGAGTTTGAAGGTGAAGATCGACGGACGGGTTAGGATTGGAGTGCATCATAAGGATCTGGTAATCAGAGGAACCAGAAAGGGAAGGGGGGGTGGCTACCTGGCTGTCGGGTGGTTGGGTAGCCACGAATCCTTGCTGAGGGAAAGGATCAGTAAACATAGCTGGTTGGGTAGTGGCCACATTAGAAGGAGCATGAGGGGAGGCGTGCTGTCCGTGCAATGTGGCTTGAGACTCCCACATATACCGCATCTCGGGTAAGAGGGGAAAATCGTGGGTGTAATGACCATAAACACCGCAACACGAACAAGGCTTACTTGTGCGAAGCGGCCTGTCCGACTTGGGCTGAGTGCCCTGTTGCTGGTTGACAGTGTTAGGGTCCACACCAGGATTGGGTCCACGGGTACCAGGGGAAGATTGGTTTGGATTGCCTCTCCGCCTTCTTTGAGAAGAAGGGGGATTAGTCGCGCCCTGTTGTGCAAATACTTGCCCTGGAGGGGGCTGTAGGTGCTGGTGCTGGGTTTGAGGAGGCAAGGGAGGAGGAAGCGCATATGCTGGAGGAGCTGGCGCACCAGGCTGCGGATAAGGGTAATAGGTAGGTTGGCCAACATTGAGGTAAGCAGGAGGTTGGCCAAAAGGAGGAGGCATGCCGTATCCTGGATACATGCTACCAGGAGGGGGGAGAGTGCTGGAGGAGCTGGCCCCTCCCTGAGGGAGACCATAACCCATAGGAGGTTGAGCGTATGGATGGGAAAGGGGCCCAACGATACCGTCGGTGGAATGAGATGCCCCCGGGGCGTCAGCGCCACTGGGCCTGGGGAGGTCAGGAAGAACGGTATAAACATAACCAGATTGAGCGTAGATTAGGTCATATTTCAAGGCTATTTGGAGGGCGGCTTCTTCAGTTTGAGGAAAGTGAGAGGCGACATCTTTGCCGATGGGAGCGGGAAGGGTGTGAAGGAACCAGTCCATGTAAACCCGATCTTCGAAGGGAGGGGCTCGACATAAGCTCCGTCTTCTTCGCCATTCCTGAACATGGGCAGAAAGGCATGTTGAAGAGGATTGCTTGAAGGAATTCAAGAGCTCCGTGCCAGTATCGTATCGGAGAGGGAGTTGGAAGTACGACAAAAAGGCTTGGGCAAGAGTCTCAAAGGTGGTATGGTTAGAGGTGGCTTGTTCAACATACCATTTAGAAGCTTCGCCGGTGAGCGTGCGTTGGAACAAATGAAGACGGATGGAGTCATCGATAATGGAATTGGAGATACACCACATGTGGAAAGATCAGACATGATTGGTTGGATCTTCTCCGTTAAGGCCCTCAAACTTAGGGATGTCGGAGGGGAGCTTGGTTTGCATAGCAGGCCAATTAGCATTGTGGTGAATGGGGTCACTGATCAACTGATGGAAATCGGGGAGGCTGAGGCCTGCAATGTACGGCAGCACAGGGGTGGCCGGGGTAGTTCCTGTGGCGGTTCCACTAGTAGTAGGGCCGGAATTAGGGCCGGGAGAACCGCTAGCGTTAGGCCCTGGACCAGACATAGTGAAGGTGACAGGGGGAGAACCAGGAGGAGAAGGAGGACCCGATGAATCAAGAGAGGAATCGGAGTGCAGACTCGAAGGTGGACTGGCTCGACGACAGCGGGGCGGAGCAGGTCGATCGACCGAAAACTGAGGATGAAGGCCAAGAAGTTTCCGGGAAAGGCGCCTTGGGGGCGCAATGATGACAGGAAGAAGGAAACCGACAAGGGCAGAAAGGGATAGAATCAAGCAATGTCAAGGGCAGACAAGGTGCAGTAACAATTGATTTTAGAGTCTTTGCCAGGCGGTGTTAACTAGGCACTTCTTCACTTAGGGTCAGTGTGTGGTGTGCATTAATTTTAATTTTTAAACCCTTTTCGTTTTGAGAGCAAGAAAAAGTGTGCTGCGTAACTGAAAAGAAATTTGCATAGAACAATATAGATTGCTGAAAGGATAGAACATTTAACAGCTAACTATGCATCAATCTAACCCAAAAAGGCGGGTCTCTCAAAACTACTCTAAAAGAGGGCAAAAATCTACTCAAAACACACATAAAAAGAGGTCAATAGATATAGGGTCAAAAGGACAGGGATCTAGAGGATAAAGCTACTGAAAAGAGGTGCAAATCACAGCCAAGAGACAGAGGCAAGGTGGCTGGAAAAAGGAAGGAAATCAGCAAAAAACGGAGGGGGCAAGGGGGAGGCCCAGAAAGTAGGTCCAAACAAAACGACAGGAGGTGATTTGAAAGGAAGAAAGGCTTATTTCAAAGGATCTGAAAGGGAGGTAACAGATCTGGAAAAAAAGGAGGCTGAAGCTCTGAAAAACAGACGGTTGAAACAGCTTAAAACTCTTCCACAAAAAGTGGAGGGTACTAAAACCCTAGGGGGCTAGGTTCCCACTTAAATGAGTAAAAACAGACCAGAACTTGGTCAAAACGGGCTGAGACAGAGGCTGGAGGACCCTGGCAGAAGCCGCAGCAAAACCCAGAAAAATTGCAGAAAAATTGCTGAAAAAATGGCAGGTCGCAGGAAACAGGCTAAAAAGTGCGACCTGGAGGTCCAGGTCGCAGGTTTAAGGCCAAAAAGTGCGACCCCCTGTTTCGGTTGTCTCGGTGGTAGGTTTTCATAAAATTTGTCGTCTCAGTTGCGGCTGGTGTCGCTTACCTGCGCAATAGGGCCAGAAACACATAGAAGTTAGAAATTTGGATGTTTTAGGGTTTTATGTGAGAAAAACAACATAAAAATAGGAAAAATAAACAGCTGAAAAGAAACCCTAGGGTTTGAAGTAGCTGGATATGCAGGAATATGAAAAACGACAATGGTCGTAATTTAAAACCCGTGTGGAGTCGCCATTTGTTAGTATGAATCCTTTGTCGAAGTGTACGAAAAAGGACCACTTTAGCTACGCATAACTAATAGCCCTAACAACAAAAGTGGCTGCCAATATCTTTAGATATGCGGTTAGTTAGACAAGAAAAGAGCTGCAAAATACCAGATCTATGCATGGAAAGACATTAAGCAGTAAAAACAAGGGTTTGCTCCATATACCAATAGACAAGACAAGAACAATTTTTGAAAGAATTTTTGTATTAATGGGGCACCTGTGAGGAAAACTAGAAGGAGTATCCAATTCCCCTCGATGGGATGGGTTCTTGGAAGTCCTCAGCACTTCAGATCTAAGATTTCTCTCTCTAGTTGATGTAGAAAACCCAATGCAAAGAGTAGAGCTCAATGGGAGCAAATGATGGAGATATGTGACCAAGTGTATAGATCCAGAGTGATCTAATAGGCAGCAAAAGGTGAAGAATGGTAGGAAAAACCCTCCTATTTATAACAAAATATTGGGTCATTCTAGATCTTGGTGCATGGGTTAACCAGATCTAGATCCACTTTTTATGGAATATTTTATTATATTTGTTGGAGGGAAAAGGTATTTGGCTTGGGTCAAATCCCTTAATTTGTCAAAAATAAATAAATAAATGATTTATTTATCTTTTTAAGGAAGCGGTTAGAAGATAATCAAATAAATAATGATTTATTTAATTATTTAAGTGGTTGAAAGATAATTAAATAAATAATGATTTATTTAATTATTTGTAGGTGATTTGGTCATATTTAACAAGGAATATTATCTAAATAAGGTTTAAATAATTATTCCTAGAAAATAATAAGATAAATAAAGGTTTATCTAATTAATTTCTTTGATTTTGGGTTAAACATGATTGGGAATAATAATTAAATTATGGTTTAATTAATTATTCCATGAGGAAAATCAAACAAATATGGGTTTGTTTAATATTTCCTTTTGGGGTTTCCTGTTTTAACATAGTGAAAGCAGTTTTACTTAGGGTAAAACTGGTCTTACATGGTGTACTTGGGTCCATCTAATGATAATAGGTTAGATGACCAAAAAATGGTGTAACAAAATAGATGAAGAAGAGGTTACTTTTCTTGTGAATGGTCATAGATTAAAGCTGTATCATAAGCCACTTTCAAGAGAAGAATTTTTCAAGAAAGTCCAGGAAAACATTGATGTGAAGTTAATGAAGAAGAATCTTTCTTCTTCATCAACTTAATTGAATTTTATGAAGTCATTTTATTGAAAAAAAATAAAAATAAAAATAAAAATAATGTATAAACATGAAAACTAATCACTGATTAGCATGTTTATACATAAAAGATAGAGTGAAAATCAGAATCTTTCTGACACTCTAACTTTTCCATTTTGTTTTTTTTTTTCTGCAAGCAGCTGTTACAAAATCATAAGTGCAGATCGATTTCACTTATGGTCCATCTCATTTCATCCATTCATATTCCATTTCATTCATTCATCCATACTCCATTTCACTTCATTCATTCATACTTCACTTCACTCCATATTTCATTCATTTCATTCCATACTTCATCCACCTCATTTCAATTCCAGATTTTTAAAGTTTGATGTTTTTCTGCAATTAAATAATACATATCATGAATTGCAGGCCACTTCTCATACTTCACTCCATTTCATAAGTTGTGATCCATTCCACTCCATTATTCATTTCATTCATACTCCACCTTACCATATTTCATTATTCATTTCATACAACCTTTCATCATTCTAGCTTCAAACCATATTTCAAGTTCTCTACAGGTACATTCTGCAATCAATCAGACATTCTACAGCCAGTCGGAAATTCTGCAGCCAGAGAGCCTGAAAGCACTATCTAGTAATCATTTTATCTACAACAAAATGATCCTGCATATCCAAGAACAAGCAAAATCAAAAAGGTTAAGAAGACTCAAAAATTAATGATTTTCAGGGGAGAACAAAGCATATGAAGATCACAAGAAAATAAAAGCAAAGGCAAAGGTATGAAATTATTATGGTGACATATCATGAAAAATTTTAGCATAGTTCAGTTATATATTATTCAAAAAGTTGTTTTAATTAATTTTGTTGATCGTGCCTAACAAACCTCCCGCAAAAAATTTGGATAAAACTCCTTCTATTCCGCCATTTCAAAACCCATATCCGATCATCATTTAAAAATCTAAACGGTTAAAGTGCTGAAGTGATTGGATTAGTCACGTCACTAAGCATTTAATGATGATTTTGAATTTGTTACAAAATATCTCCGCGGTCTTTTCCTTCTGTGATATCTTTCAACTCATATACATCATCCTCACCTCATTATATTCATTCCGTAACCACTCCATATCACTCTTTCCCGTAGCCAACCTTTAACCATTTCGGTCTGTGAACAAAGGAAATATCTGTGGGGTAAAAACAACTTGTTAACGGCCATTCTCACCGTTAGCAGAAGACTAGTGAATTGAATATTGAAGGAGAAGTTATGGGCCTCATCGTGAGAACTGAACCAGTTGGCACTAAGTACTTGGAAGGTTATCCCCAAATTAGAGAAATCTTACAACAAGCAGGATGGTTGCAATTCCTTGAAAAATTCAGTGGCTTCCACAAAGAGGTTAATAAAACTTTTGCAAGATCCTTTAATGGAGCCGAGGTTGAAGTTGGAGATATTAAATTCACTGTCACAGAGGCTTTTATTGCAGAAGCAATAGGATTTCCTAGACAAGGAGAAAGGTGGTTTAAGAGCAGAGAATTTCATAACGAAGCATGGAAGCAGATACTTAAGTCACCAGGTATGGATGTCACTGCTTTTAAAAAGGGTATCCCGAGCTCTGCATTAAAGAACAAATGGAGGAACATGTTTCTTATCCTGCAAAAATTCATCACTTGTGAAGGTAGATATGGTACTTTCTATGTTTACCATATTAGGTTGATAATGCATTTTCTAGAAGAAGAACTCAACTTGCCCTTTTTCTTGCTTCATAGTTTAAAGAAAATGGCTTCAAGTGTTCAAAAGAGAATTCAATTTCTGGAAAAAACCTTATACCACCATGGATTAGTCAAGATTTTAATTGAACATCATTTAGAAAAAATGGGAGATACTTGGGATGACTTCTTGGTGAGAAATCACTTTGAGGAAACAAAGGAACCTCAACCTGAAGACAAACATACAAAAAGAAGCAGAAAATGGAAATCCTCCAAAACTGAAACTGGTAAAACAATACAAGAAAGCAGTGAAGAAATGATTTCTGAAAAATTAGTTCAGATTAAGAAGTAGCTTAAGAAAGAGAGGATCATAAGAAAATTTTCCAGAGAAAAAGGAGAAGGGCCATCTCAACCGAGAAGGAGCCACAGACTTAGGGGGATACTAAAGAAAACAAAATTTAAACAAACTGGAGTCATAAACATAGAAGATGAAGAAACACCTACTGAGCAAGATTTTGATGAAGAAACTCTTGAAATAGACCCTACACAGCAAGAAATTTACAACTATGTTGAGTCATTGGAGAGAAGAGCTTCAGAAAGTAGAGATAGAACCCCTAGTCCACCAGAGTCCGAAATAGATGTGCTAAGAAGAGATAAGTACAAGCTAGAAGTACTTAATAGGCATATAAGGACTGAAAATGATATTTTGAGGGAGCAAGTTAAACTAAAAACCAATATGAATTCAATCGTGTATCTACAAATGGACAAAGTGGAAAAGGCCAATGAAAAATTGAAAAAGAGAAACAAAAAGTTAATAAGGGCACTTACCAATTTAAGGTTCAAGTTAGTCATCAAGAAGCCCAGAAGGCCTTTAACTACTAGGCAAAGCAGAAGAAGAGGGTTGGATGTTCATGCAGAGGTCTCAGAGTTCATGGAATAATTTCATGAGGACATGCAAGAATCTAACAGTGGGGGTATGTTGAGCTCCAAGAATGTTCTTTCTTCCACCACATTCCACTCGATTTCTTTTTTCCATTGTTAATCTCAGGCTCAAATGATCAATAGAATTAGTTAAAATTTATTTGAGAATAAATATCATGACTAAATTGCTATGTTTTTATGATTTTGTCATTGTAGTACTTTTTGAACTAAATCTAGCTACAGAATGCAGACATTCTATAGCTAGTTGCCAATTCTGCAGTTGTCTTCATGTCTACATAGGTTCCAGGTGTCATCTCAGATAAAATCACATATGGTCGTATTCCACATCATCTCCTTATCATTTTTTTCTCTCCACGAAGTTTGAATGGAATCCTGTAGGTGGTTATGTACGTGGGAACTCAAATTAGGAGATAGACTCCTAACAGGATAAGGACAGTCCAGATGTCCTTAATCATATTACGAGAACACCTTCAGAGTTCTAGTTCGATTCTAATTAGGAAAGACAATTATTCCTATGTTATCTCAGATACGGTTATGTAATTTTGTTATAAATATGCTCGGGAAACCGAGGGACAAGGTTAGATTTTATGGTTGATTGCTAGATTTCAGAAATCCTAAAACACTCGGTTTTGAAGTAATTTCTCTTTAATGAAAGAAGCATCATTTCATTGAAAGCGTTGAATCAATCTTGAAGTAGATTTCATGCTACTATGGTGGTAGAGGGCCCATACCTCCTGAGCAACCTTGTTTATACAGTTTAGATAAGTATTTTAGTCTCGTTTTCATTTCTAGCTTAAGTAGATTTATGAATTTTATGTTTCATACTTGTTTCATTAATCATTACAGTTATACTTACTCTTATAAACTCCTCCAAAATATCATTACGATGAATAAGGCATAGCTGTGGTGTTGTAGATTTTAGTTGCATTTCCTTTCGTTAATTATCACAGTTAGACTTACTCTAATAAACTCTTCCAAAATATCATCACAATGAATAAGGCATAGATGTGGTATTGTAGGTTTTAGTTGCTTGTTTACACTAAGTGTCATAGCCGGTCTTACTCTTACAAACTCTTCCAAAACATCATTAACAACAAATAAGAAACAGTTGTGGTGTCTTAGATTCTAGTTGTATTTGCTTTCAGTTTTATGTTTATGTTCAAATGCATTGAATAATACAGCCATACTTGTTTTCACAAACTCTTCCAAAATATCATTCATATTGAACGAGATGGGCTGTAGAATTCCTTAGGTTAGTTGCATGTTAATTTAGTTACAGCACTCCGGAGGTAGAATGCATTCATTTCAGCTCTGTCACTACATTTCAGTTTGATAATGGCATTTTAGTTTAACATTGTTCACTATACTCCAAGTAGGCTAGTAGCACTCTAGGTTAGTCTTAGCTCACTGTATTAACATTCCAGTTTGGTTGCTATCCATTACATTTTAAATTGTATTATTTGTTAAATTTAAATACCACGGTCTTCATTATTTACAAAACTTCTTTTGTTCCAAACTCATATTAATACATAATCATCTGGACAGAAGCTAGTATCAGTCTAAGGCCTGGAGTATTTTGCAACCTTTTTACCATTTCACAAACAAGCCTTTTCTCAAATACTATTCTAAAAAGTAAATCTATAACTTTTGAGTGAGGCCTAGTGGCGTTAAATTGAGTTGCAGAACAAAATTAGAAGCTAGTTTAGAGTAGAAATCTTATTGTGCTACAAATGTTCTTTTCCAAATATATTCCAATAAACCTTTAATAATGGATGAGATGTTGTAACATTGTAAGTTGATTTTTTGATTGTTTAATTAGGAGAACTTCATTTATACTTAACTTGTCCATTTCTCAAGCTCTTCCAACACATATTTAATGAATGAATTGGATAAGTTTAAGTTCATGTTGTGATTTATTTTCTTGCACTTAAGTCATTATCAAACTTTGCACTTGTTGTTTTCCATCCATATTTTAGGCTTTGTTCTGTTTTAACACAACCAATAGCTTCTTTTCACCAGCACTTAGTTCTTTCCTTTTTCAACATAAAACCATAAAACCAAAAACATCATAAAACACTAAACACAACGTAGTGAGAAACAAATACCTAGTCGCATATAGTGCACCACACTTCAGCAGTTTACTAACCCTGGTTGACAATTAATGAACTCAATTTAGGAACACTAGGTTGAGCACAAACAGCTACCTCCTTCAAATTTAGCTGAGTTTATATTTAGAGCTGGGTTTTGTTGCAGGGTGCAGCAAAGGAGGATCACATAAAGCTATTTCTAAGCTTTTTTTTCAGTGGAGAGGTAGCCTATCCATCGGAGGATCAACAAGGAGGGATCCTGGGCATATTTTCACATCTTTGGCATCAATCCAACCATCTACCATCCCTCACAGTGCAATCACAATTCTGAACTGCGTTATTTTAGGAGGCAATTGCTGGGAGGGTTCAATGAGCTCATCAGGAGGATCTATTTCTGAGTAGAGGGATCAACCTTCCATATATAAATACCATTGGAGGAGTACATCATCATTTCAGATATGTCATAGCCTCATTATATTCAATTCTAGTTTGCAGTGACATATCAACCCTAGGGTTATTTGTCACATTTTACATTTCTTGGTATTTCTAGCAATCTTTTCCGGGTTGGCTAGAAATCATGTATTAGAGCCCACATCGTCTTCTCTGAAATTTCTTTTGTTTCTATCAGCCATATTCCATTTTTGTATATTTATTGCAGTAGCTACACCGATATAGAAAATGTTTTCACTACTCTCTAACATTCTATACAGTTGCAACAACTCATGTGCTGATTGTTTTGATCATTGGAGGATTGTTCTTATTGCTTGAGTGGCTTGACCCTCAAGATATTTTTGTATATTTATGTTGATATCTTAATAAAAAGATGGCTATATATTTATCCCTCTAATGTCATGTTCAGAATTTTTTTTCTTTACATTTTTATATCTTGCATTGCTGCTATTTCCCTTTTGGGATATTACAGTGGTATCGGAGCATAATCTTGGTTCAGCCTGTGCATTCAAGAAATCATGCCAATAGGAGGATAAGCTTCTCATAGGAAGGAGAAGTTGTATAGAAGAAATAAATACATGACTCCATTATTTGGGGAAATGAAGGAAGAGAGGATCTCCCAGCTTCTTTTCCAAACTGTGAAAAATATCAAGGAAGATCTCAAGAAGATGAAAGGGGAGAAGTGTAGAAAAATTCCAAGAGGGTTTCAAAGTAAATCAAGCCCTAGACATTGACATGATGGGTGTGGACATTCAGCCACACATGTAGATAAAAAACGCGGTTTATTTCCCACATTCACTGCAAGAAGGATGGAGGAAGAAGATGCATCAAGGGAGGAGACCTTGAGTGACTATCTTCAAGAGTATGAGTCTCAATCAAGGAGATTCAAAAAGCACTTGGACTTCCAAGGTTTTTTCCAACTCAAGGAAGAGAGAAGATCCAAAAACCATAATAAAAGCAAGAGAGGTAGAATCTTTCTATCTAACTTTGATGGACCAGCAAAGTGCACAACCAAGGCTTGGGTGAAGGAGCTAGATTCCTATTTTTTGCTACACCAAGTTTCAGAAAAGGAGGCCATTAGAGTAGCAGCACTGGACCTCAAAGTTATGGCCCATGATTGGTGGTTTTGTATTTCTGCTTCATTTTATCATGCAAATATTAACACTTATGCAGGGTTCACTAATAAATTAGTGAAAATATTTGATCTTAAACATTGTGAAACATCTCTTCTTGAACGTAAAAACTCAAAACCTTTGCATGAGTTGGAGAGATCTATTTTTCCAACTCCACTCCATATTTTTGTTGAAGGGGATAAAAACATGCATGATACCTTGCCAAGGGAAAAATCCTCACTTCTTGAAGAGCCCTCTTCTATAGATGAAAACATGGAGGTTCCTCCTTCAAGGGAAGACCAAGATCGAGGGTCTCTCATTGATTATGAGGAATTCTCAAATATTGATGAAGACGATGAGCAGAGAAGAGCTAACAACATTGTACCATTGGGAGAAAATCCATCACCACATGGAGGTGGAAAGAGATCCATTGCTTCCATTAGATGAGCCCTTGTGTCTTTGTATGGAGTTCCAAATGATTTAACATGTGGGAACCAAAGCATAATTCTAGAGAAACATGTATCATTTCTTCCGTGTTTTGAGATGGAACGGGAAGAAAGGAAGGATCAACATCAAGGGATGATGAGCATTCACCCTTATATATTTCGGGAGGTTTTTGCACAAAAGAAGGAGACAATATTTCACAGTTAAGAGAGGGACAAATCAGTCCACTCATATATACAGTCCACTTCAGATTTTGATGTCTTATTACATGGGGGCATTCCACCCGGGAGGCCACCAGATCTAGAGTTGGTGAGATACATCTTGCTATTTTTTCCACCACTCTTAGATTCCAGAGGGGTGAAGACCTTGGAGGAGTCTAGTACAGCGCAGAGAGTTTGGGATAGATTCAAGGAGGAGGGAGACATTCTCTCATTTTCAGCATTACCCACTCTCACTACATATACTGAGCTGACAGAGGTTGCTGCAGTAATGGAGGATGGCACCTTCATGGTGCAAGAGAGCTTATCCATGGTTCTTGAGAAACAGAGGGTACTTCCTTTGAGGAAGGAATCCTCCATACATTGTAGTAGATGGAGGCCACTCATGCTTACATTGGCCAAGATCAGGAGGTTATTTTTGGATGGTAGCTTCTCATGGGAGGCCAACTTCCAAAGACCACCACTTTTACTTGACCATGAGCAGCTGCATGATGGGCATGGTAGCACTTTGGAGGATGATTTTGTAATGGGGGATGTCAAAGGAGAAGACAATAGTATGTGGGGATCTTCACATTTCAAATCTTCAACGTTGTCTCTTAGGAGGGTTGATCCATATTGGAGGTCTCAACTTTTGGTAGAGTACTCCAAGGATCTTGGTGCTTGCATGGTTCTTGATGACCTGAAGAGAGATGATAGATACATGGTGGTTGATGAGGTCATCTATTCCTATGGCAGAGTCTTCTTGACTAGAGTTTCTGAGCTCAAGAGGAGGCTACTACATGCAGCACATGTGGACTTTCTTTCCACACACTTTGATGCATTTCATTCTTTAATGGAGGAGTTCACTTGGGGGCACATCCAACATGATATATGTCAGCATATGGAGAGATTCATAGCCCAAATGGTGATGTAGAGGTTGTCATAGCCACTTCCCTACTCATGGAAAGTGAGGGAGAACTTTCAGTTGAGCCATTTCATCTCAATGACCAAAGTACATAGTAGAGGAGGTACATTTTTGCATTATGATTTGTACTTCTTTACTTTATATGAGCAACATATTGTACCAAGGAGGATCTTTCCTTCTTTTATATTGTATTTTCGTGTACTTGAGGCGATTTGCAGCATTAATGTTGGCCATTCTATCGGTGGTTTGTGGGGAAATCCACATGATTCTTGGTGTGCACCATTGACACCACATTTTACCTTCATGATCCTATCTTATAGGATGATTGTGGCAGCAAAAAAGTGGTTGGAAAATAACTTGTTATTCTTTGATTTGAGGTGGGCAGGGGATGCACTATGCTGGTTCCATGAGTGGAACTATGATCCACTTTCCGGTTGTCATATGGCAACTTGTTTTCATTGATTTTTGCTTCCATATGTTGGAGACGTTCTTATGTTTATGGGAAGCTTTGTTTGGAGAGTGGCACAAGAGTTGGAGGTGCCCATTGGGAGTATGATTCTCCCTATTTTATATGTTGCATGTTTCAGGAGAAACAATGGGCAAACCATGATTGCCACACTATATCTCTTGTCTTCATATGAGAGGAACCATTTGGAGGATTTGAGCTCTTGGAGGAGGCACTTCATGGCTGATTTGTTTGATGGGGTAACTTGGGCCATTCTTGGATGCCATGTCATTTCATCCCAATATCAGCAGCAGCCCCATACTTACCATAAATGGAGAGAGAAACAACTTGGGTGGAAAAATATAATCTCTCCATGCAGCCCCAATACATTGCATAAACCGGGGGTTGAGGATTTCTTTGATGAGCTACCTAGAATGACTCATTTCATTTGGATGATATAATGGTTTGGGGAGACTCTCATTTGGGATGAGATTCCCTATGTCTATCATCACTCCTACCTTGAGGAGGCCATTGGATATCAAGAAGGTTTCCACTTACACCTTCCACTTTTCATGATGTGAAGCATTTGGGTTTTCATACTTGGGAGGAACCATTAGAGGGTAGATTTATTGCAAATTATGTTAAGCTATGGTGGAATCTATTGATGAGAAGGCCAGAAGAAGAGGAATTTTTCTCCACCTTTACAGTTTCTTGCAGACAAGCAACATTTTCGAGGGGAGGACTGTAATATTCCAAAAACTTTAGCCTTCATCTAAATGGAATATTATAGTTTGTTTTATCACTAGATAGGTGAATAAGTGGGTGCGGAGGCCCATAAAACCCCTTTATAAGGAATAACAACACTCCTAATTTGAAAGGAGGAAGAATAAGCAGCTGGATTAAGCACCTTTGGGTGTGAACAGGGATTGGATCATGTTGATTCAGTCAAATTTGACCAAATCAACAACGTTGTCATGGAGGAGTGGTCTTTATGGTAAGACATCGAAGTTTTAGTTGAGGACAACTTGCATGAGCTTGGTGGAAAGTATGGATGGGACCCAATGTGAGAATGTTTCCATGATATATATGGAATGGATGGCAGCCATTGTTATTCATGTTTTTAGATTATCATTTGATGTTGGTCTGTTTAGACTTTGCATTCCTTTGTTGTTTAGCAGGGTTGTTGTGTTGTTTAGCACAAGGGTGTTCCTGATCGAGAATCCATACCTCATCCTCAGGGAAGGAGAGGTTCATTAGGTTGTATTTCCTCATTCCATAATTTTGGCCAGGCTACCTCCTTCATCTACAACACATTTTCTATTTAGAGCTAGGTTCTGTTGCAGGGTGCAGCAAAGGAGGATCACATAAAGCTATTTATGAGCTTGTTTTTCAATGGAGAGGTAGCCTATCCATTGGAAGATAAGAAAGGAGGGATACTGGGCATATTTTCACATATTTTTCATTAAGACAACCATCTACCATCCCTCACAGCACAGTCACAATTCTGAACTACGTTATTTTTTGGAGGCAATTGCTGGGAGGGTTCATTGAGCTCATCAAGAAGGTTTATTTCTGAGTAGAGGGATCAGCCTTTCATTTAGAAATACCATTGGAGGAGGACATCATAATTTCATATCTGTCATAGCCTCATTATATTTAGATCCAGTTTGCAATGACATATCAACCCTACAATTATTTTCCACATTATACATTTCTTGGTATTTCTAACAATCTTTTCTGGGTTGGCTAGAAATCATGTATTAGAGCCCACATCTTCTTCTCTAGGAATTTATTTTGTTTCTATCAGCCATATTCCATTTTTGTATATTTATAGCAGTAGCTACATTGATATAGACAATGTTGTCACTGGTCTCTGTCATTCTATACAGTTGCAGCAACTCATGTGCTGATTGTTTTGTTCATTGGAGGATTGTTCTTATTACTTGAGTGGCTTGACCCTCAAAAATATTTTTGTATATTTCTGCTCATATCTTAATAAAATTATGGTTGTATATTGATCCCTCTTGTGTCATGTTGATATTTTTGTGCTTTACATTTTTATGTCTTGCATTGTTGCTATTTCCCTTTTGGGATAGGACAAGATTTGTGCCCAATTATGTTGAGATCGTGAGAAGTATAACATATATGTTGAAGAAAAATGCAGAAGTGAAATGGGATAAGGAAGCAAGAGATATATTTTCTAGAATAAAGGAAGCACTGCAGGAAGCTCCAATTCTGGTTAGTCCATACTATCAAAAATCATTTCACGTATTCTCATTTGCATCCCCTACTACTATTGATGTTGTGTTGTTGCAGAAAAATGAAGATAGTAGGGAGCAGCCAGTTGCATTTTTAAGTAAATTTCTCAGAGATGTTGAGCTCAAATACAATATTTTGGAGAAATAAGTATATGCTTTGGTCAAAGCACTGAAATCCTTCAGGACTTATGTGTTACAGTCCCAAATAATAGCTTATGCTCCTAATTTTGTTGTGAAAGACATACTGGTCCAAAATGATGTTGAAGGAAAAAGGGGGAAGTGGATAGAAAAAATCCAAGATTATGATTTGGACATCAAACCCACCAAGCTGGTCAAGGGACGGAGGTTAGCGAATTTGTTGACAACGACAAATTTTCAAGCCTTGGGAATTAATTTTTTAGTGCTAGTGGATGGAGTTGTTAATGAAGAAGGTAAAAGCAAGTCAAAAACAGGTATTCAATACAATTTTTTGTGCTCTGATTGGTATAAATATATTTTGCATTACCTATGTTTTTTTTCTTGTCCAACTTCACTAAATAGAACAAAATATAGAGCTCTCAAGCTCAAATCTCAGCCATATGTTATAATAGAGGCAAAGCTATACTGGAAAGATTCTGCTAGTATTTTTCTGTTATGTTTTACCAAAGGAGAATCTATTGGATTCACCAAAGAATATCATGAAATTATGTGTGGAGGTCATTATAGCTGGAAGGTCACTACTCATAAAATTCTCAATTCAGGCTTCTATTGGCCAACCCTATTTTTCGATGTTTATAGACTGGTCAAAAGTTATCAGAAGTGTTAGTTGTTTGCTGAAAAGAAAAAACTTGCTCCATTACTTCTCATCCCAGTATTTATTGAAGAACCTTTCAGGAAATGGGGATTAGATTTTATTGGAGAAATCAATCCACCATCAAGTGGAAAATTCAAGTGGATTCTAATCGCCACAGATTTATTTATAAAGTGGGTTTAAGCAATACCCACTAAGAAGGTGAATGACCAAGTAGTGATGAATTTTCCAGAGGAAAACATTTTCAACAAATTCGGATGTCCAGTCAAAATTGTGACTGATAATGCTCAGGTATTTAACTCTTCTTGTTTCATTAATTTATGTCAAACATATAATGTAATGTTATCACATTCCAAAGCATATCATCCCCAAGGGAACGGATTGGCAGATTCTTCAAATAATACATTGGTCAGAATCCTGAAGAAGACAAACACCGAGAATTAGAAGGATTGGGATATGAAGTTGAAGTTTTCCCTTTGGACAGTTTGAGTCACTACTAGGAGATCTACTGGAAAGTCTCCATATGAACTGGTTTATGGAACTCAAGCGCTATTTCCTACTCAGCTGACTAAACCAATGATTTATTTCCTTCAATAAGCTTAGGAAGAACTTAATGCTCTAGTGAGAATATTGAACAAAATAATTGAATCAAGTGAAAACAGAAACAAAGTGAGGGATAACTTGATCACTTATCAGGAAACATTGAATTCTATATTTGACAAAAAAGAAAAAGAAGTTCTCTTTCAAGCAGGAGATTTGGTACTGAGATGGGACACGAGACGAGAATAAAAGGGGAAGAATGATAAATTTGACCCTCTTTGGTATGGTCCATACAGAGTCTCTGAGGCAAGGTCAAATAACGCATTCATTTTGGAAGATCTAGATGGAGATTCAGTACAACTTCCTGTGAATGGGAAGTATCTGAAGCATCATTTACAACATTAAAATTCAGCATTCCACCGTTGTGAATATTGGATTCCTCATTGTTCATATGTCACCAAGCAATATTTGACTCCATGCCCAAAGGATAAGGCACTAATTTGCGGTCCTTAATGCTTCCGTGGAAAAAATCACTATCCCCGGGTGGAGCCAAATGTTGTGGCTCATTTTCATTTACCTTTGGAATATTTTTCAAAACACCAAAAAAGCATATATGTTAGAAAATGTAAAATTTTGTATGTTGAAGAATAATTTTGATTTATATGTTAGTCCATTAACATTACGTGATGAGATCTGAAGGTGGGTCGAGTCAGGCTCATTCACGTGTAGAACAGTTCAAGAGCTGGACCGATGGGTACATTCAGAACATTGCACATCGGTCAGGGTTGAGTCAGGCTCATTCGCAAGCTCAAGAGAGACTAGCGCGGTGAAACACCAGATAAGCTCAACAGGGTTACACCATGGAGGAAAACAAACTAATTTCCTAAAGGCAGAGAAATGGCGTATTTCCCTTAGAAATTTAAGAGTTTTGGAGAAGGCGCAAAGGGAAAAATAGACAGTTAGGATCAAAGCACAGAACTGAAATGGAGAGATGGATAGCAAAGATCGTATCGCATATCGCATTCGATAAAGGTTACAAGTTTGAAATATGGTTAAACTTGTGATATTGCGATGTGATACGATCACATATCGCACTTCGCAATTTTAAAGGGTTAGCACTAAGGAATGTGTTAAAGGTTGCAATCTGCAGGCTGTGGGTGGGCCCACCTCTCTTTTCCACGTCACCTCCCTCTCCCCACATTTCGCACTTCGCAAGTTTTAGTATATACCTCCACTGCTCATAAAATAAATCTGCTAATTTCCAATTTGGGATATCTATCGGACCCATCTTTTCCACGTCACTTCCCTCTCCCCAAACTTCGCACTTCACAAGTTTTATAGCTTACCTTCCATTTCTCATAAAAAATCCATCGATTTGCGATTTACGATTGGCCCCACCTCTGCTTTCCACGTCACCTTCTTCCTATCGCACTTCGCACATCGCACAATTTAACACTTACCTCCTATATTTCATACTAAAATCCCTGATTTGTGAGTTGTGGATGGATGCGACGTGGTTTCAAAAGTGAACTCCAAAGGTTTTCAAATCCATAGGTAAGGCATTTCTTGTGTTAAATCGCATCAGAGGGAGAAATGGAGGATAATAACGTAAATCCTGTGAAATTCCAAATGTGATAAAAAGAGGAGACCATGCGGTCTCCAAGGGCAAGTAGAATATAGTTTGAGTCCAAGCTTTGCAGCATTTGACAAAGAGAATATGGAACATTGCAGGCACACAGAGGCATAGGTAGAGTTAGGCAGAAGAACATATAGTGGCACTGTTGGAAGCACAACAGTTGGGTCAAGTCAGGAACTGAGGCATTGTTACAGAACTGTGCAGCTATTGCATCATAAACATAAAGGCCACCTCAACACTTCATGGGGACGCGTCAGTAATAATCAAATTTAGAAAAATGAATGATATTTCTAGTTTCAATTTGTTTTCTTGGTATGAATGCATAAGTAATTTTAACAGTTTAGGTAGTCGAAGCAGTTTCAAGAAGTTCAATAGTTACAATCTATTTTGATGTATTTAAGTAGATTGAATGAAAGAAAAGAGGTTTCGAGTTTTGGACCTCTAGAAGGCTAAAACTGTGGTACTTAATTTATAAGTAATTAATGAAAGAAGCATCAAGTTTCCTACAACTGTTGATGGTGACTTGTTCTTCCTGTGCTATTTTGTGTCCCTTCTTCTTTAAATGTAGTGAACTAATGTAGAAGCTGGTATATTAATTACATCTATGAGTAAGAGTTAAATAACCTTAATTTTCACTCCTTCACTCCACCTACTCTCCCTTCATAAACTCTCTTTAGAAATTAAAAGTAATATATTTTGTGTGTACAACATATTATTTTGATTTTCTTCTCTCCCCATAAATTATTCTGAGATTAGAGTGGTATATTCTGTGTTACAACATATCATTTTGAATTTCTTCTACAGTTCTTCTTTTCCAATCAGATATCATCAGTTAATGGCATTATAGATTCTTTCATTAAACCGGTTTGTTAAGGGTCTTAAAGAATTAGTTTCCAAAGGGATTGAACAAATACCACCTGACATAATTGCTTTGTGACACACTTTCAAAGATATCTTAAGTGCTGATTCCTTTCCACAACTAAGGAATTGTCTCTTAAGATACAACACTCCATATGACTGGAAGAGAAACAAGTCGAACGAGTAAAAAGACTCATATGGATGGTGTGGCTTCTAGGCAAGATAAAACCCAGTTGTAATATAATGAAGAAGATAGGTGTCATGTTCAAGGGTGACGTGACCAATGTTGTCATGTTGATGACTAATGGAACTAAATGTTGCCTCCCTTCTCTTTTTATAAGTTCTTTTTTTGTAAATTTGTCCCCCAAGCCTAAAAAAGAGATAAAATTACACAAGGGAGAAACTCCAAGCCACAATAGACTAGGGTATTATTTTTTCATAACTAGTCTATCCCAGTCCGAAAAAGGGTTAGACTTATACTTTGGAGATGAAACTTCAAGTAATTTAACAACCATGAGGTAGAAAATTTCACTCATAAATATTTTCTAATTTAAGTAGTATGAAAAGAGCTTAATGGAAACTCCTCCTAGATGAGCGAGTGGTATAAAGGATAGTAAATGGTTCCAATAGTGGTGTAACTTCTCATGACATAAGGTGGAAATGAGGTTGGATAATAGGATCACTCATCGCAATGGTTCCTCCAAAAAATGTTAAACCACCAAGTGAATGCAGACATTAGGCCAAGAAGTTGATGACGATGAATAAAATAAATGAAGGCTCAATCTACTAAAATAGGTTGATGAAAAGTGGCAATCACAAGGGATAAAGCATGGAATCCTCCTAGGGTATGGCCAGAAAAGAGACGAACAAAAGAACATGAGGCTCAAATTTGAATTCATGGCAAGCCAGGAGGAGGGATTTGTTATGAAACCAGCTCCAAAAATAGAATAAAAGAGAGATCAACGCCTTATAAATAAGCCACTTCAAAGGGGAAACCTCCTTTACATTACATAAATGAACAATTCTTGGATGATACAAATGAAAAAACCTCCTTTCTATATATATGAGTCCATGGGGTCACAATATAATCCTATTCGACCTAACAATAATAATGTAAGGGCACAATAATAACAATATCGAGGTTATAGGGGTACAACAATAACAATAAGGGGGCTACACTAACAACAATAATGGACTACACTAGTAATATAGGGACCTAACATTCCCCTTGCCTTCAAAAAATGTGTTGTCCTCAATGCTTGAGTAGCTCTGGATGCTTTTGTATAAAATTCTCATCCTCCCATTTTGAATCTTCAGTGGGTAAGTTCTTCCACTTGATTAGATACTCTGAAATTGATTGATTTCGTAGTTGTCGAGTTCTTTTTTCCATGACCGCTTCAGGTTCCAATATGATTTTTCCTTCCTCATCAAGTTCTAGCAACATTGTTTGAACTAGAATTTTGTCACCTATAACCTTATTTAAGCATGAAACATGGAAAATTGGATGCACTCGAGAAGAAGTAGGAAGCTCCGATTTGTATGCCATGGTACCAATATTTTGCAACACTTTGTAAGGACCACAATACTTTGGCGATAATTTATTATCCTTCTTAGCTTTCTCGAGGGAAATTTCTTTGTATGGTTGTAGCCATAAAAATACCCAATCTCCTACATCAAAACTTCTCTCGCTACGATGTTTATATGCCTATTTTTTCATTCAATTTTGTGCCAAATTTAGGTTGTCCTTTAAGAATTGGAGAACTTGTTTTTTATGCTCGATGTTATCTTCCACTTCTTGAACCTTAGAATTTTCTCTTAAAGATGATGTGATGGATGGTGGATGATTTCCATAAAGTTCCATAAATGGGGTCATTTTTACTGCAGTATGGAAGGAAGTGTTATACCACCATTCAACTAAAGGTAACCACTTGACCCATTGTGTTTGTTTATCAGATACAAAACAAAGAAGATATCCTTCCAAAAATTTGTTCACTAATTGAGTTTGCCCATCGGATTGAGGATGATAAGATGAGATATGAGCTATTTGAGTACCCAAACAAGAAAATAATTTCAGCTAAAAATTTCCAGTAAAAATGGGATCTCTGTCGCTTACAATAATCTTTGGGTTTCCATGTAACTTTTGAATTGTTTCCATAAATGCAGTAGCACTTGTACTTGCTTTAAATGGATGAGATAATGCACAAAAGTGTGCATGCTTGGTAAGTCTATCAATTACAACCATTATGACACTCTTTCCTTTGAAATTAGGTGATACAATCCATTGAAATATCCTCCCAAATTTGAATTGGAATGGATACAAGCTATAGAAGAACCGGGGTCTTAATTGTCTCAACTTTATTTTGCTGGCAACCCAAACATTCCCCCACAAACTTTTGAATATCAGATTTAAGGCCATCCAAAAAAAAATCTTTCTTCACCCTATGGTAATTTTTTAAAAATATTCACTATCCTCCTAAGGGAGGTGTGTGCAATTCCAAAATAATCTTTTATTTTAGTTGGGAATTCTAACAAAGATATAAGAGATCTTTGTACCATAAGGAATCATTTTTCCAACTAAATGTATCAGATGTACTAGGATCTTGTTGTAACTTTTGAATGAGTGTCCACACTTCTTCTTTCCTCTTCCATTCATCCCTTGCTCCGATTATCCAATCTGGTTGGATAATATAAATGGCACAAAGCAATGCTTCCACCTCTTCATCCTTTCTTGAGAGTGCATCTGCGACAACATGTAGCCTCCCTTTTTTTTATATGATTTCAAAGTCATAACCCAACATCTTTGTGGCATGTTTTTACTACTCTTTTGAAGATAGTCTTTGTTCAAAAAAGTGTTTAATACTATCATGATCAGTTTTTACCTTGAAGTGTCTTTCCATTAGGTAAGGTCGCCATTTCTTTAGTGCATGTAGTATTTCCAACATTTCCTTCTCATAAATAGCTTTCTATAAATGTTTTCCTTTGATTAAACAACTTTCAAAAGAAATGGGTCTTCCTTCTTACATTAAAACCACACCAATTCCATTTCCTAAGGCATCACATTCCACAATAAAGGTTTTTGTGAATTATGGCATAGCTAAGACCAATGTTGGGCACATTTCCTCTTTAAGATTCTCTAAGGCCTTAGTTGATTCAGGAGTCCATGAAAATGCATCTTTCTTCAATAATATTGTTAGAGGTGATGTTATTCTCCCATAATTCTTAACAAACTTGCGATAATACCTTGTTAACCCAAGAAATACTTGCAACTACTTTATGGTTGTGGGGACTTTCAATTCCTTAATCGCTTTAATTTTGTTAGGGTCTACCTTAACACCCTCGTGAGATACAATATGACCCAGATATTCCACCTCTTGTACTCCAAAGAAACATTTGGAGGTTTTTGCATATAATTGTTTCTCTTCCAACAGTTTGAGCACCATGTCAACATGTTGAACATGATCCTTCCAAGGCCTGATGTAGATTAGTATATCATCAAAAAATACTAACACATATTTCTAAGGAAGGGTTTCAAAATGGAATTCATCAACGCTTGAAATGCAGAAGGTGCATTGGTAAGGCCAAAAGGCATGATCGAAAATTCATAATGACCTTCATGAGTTTGAAATGTTGTTTTCGAAATATCTTCAGTATTCATTCAAATTTTATGATATCTTGAACAAAGATCCAAATTGGTAAAATAAATTGCTCCATTTAATTCATCCAATAATTCATCAATCACCAAAATGGGAAAATTAACTTTAATAGTGAGCTTATTGAGCTCCCTATAGTCCGGACACATGCACCATGAGCCATCCTTCTTGTGCACCAATACTACTGGAGTAAGGAAAGAAATTTTAATAGGTTGAATTATACCTGCCTCTAACATTTTTGTAATCATACGTTCAATTTCGCTCTTTTGGACATAATGATATCTGTAAGGCCTGATGTTTGGAGGAACACTTCCTGGAATCAAATGAATAGCATGATTATGATCACGAATAGCTGGGAGTCCTTTGTGAGTTTCAAACACCTTGGAATGATTCTCCAAGACTTTTTGGAGATATGGAGAAATAGATGATTTTGATGTTGGAACTTCTAGTGAGCATAATTGTGCAATTAGGCCTCGTTGTTCTTTTTTCAGAATCTTTGCCATGACATTAGATCTTATTATATTTCCCTTCTTCCTTGCGATACCTCGCAATTCAACTTCCTTTCCTTCCTAAAAAAAATTCAAGAAAAGTTCTTGAAAATTAAAAGTTACCATCCCCAAAGATTGTAACCATTATACTCCGAGTACAACATCCGCACCTCCCATTGGAATTTAAAGCACTAGACTATTCAATACATATTCCCCCATAGTTAGCTTGATATTATGGCATTTTCTGGAAAAATTTATAGTTCCTCCATTAGCAACCATCACTGACATTTTGGTGATGGGTGTAGGAAGCAATTGAATTCCTTGGCTACCTTACAATGAATAAAATTATGGGTACTACCAAAATCAATAAAATACACACCTTTTTCTTGATTTTTAGGAGCTCGATATTGAAACTGAATTATCTTTGTAATTTCAGATCTTCAATATCTAAAATTCAGTCCTGTAGTAGCCCTCTAAATATGGTTTTGAATTCCACAGGTCTAACCTGATTTGGATTCTTCAAGACAAAGTTATGCCCAATCTCCCACAATGACCTAATTATGGACTGGTTAAGTAGAGCAAACTTGTATGGCGTGCCATGTTTCATTGTTTCCTCCTTCATCTCTGAAATTTATACAGAGGAAAAACTAAATTCAATGTACTTTCGGCCACTTTTTACATAATTCCAATATGATGCTCAGAGAGAGAGATATTAAGATTTTCCCAAGGTCACCTCTTTTGTATGAAATTCGGGAGCCTACAAAAACCCTAACTTCCATAGATCATATCTCCGAATATATTGTGAACCAATATCTGAAATTTTTACATAGAGTTCCTCAATATTTCAACTTCACATGGTAAAAATTTCATCTTTTGAATCTTCGTAGAAAACACTTTATAGCGCAAAATTCCACGATGACCTATTTGGAGCAGCAAAACCCTAGAATCCAAAGCTCTGATACCAAACATTATGAAACCAACTCCAAAAATAGAAGAAAGGAGATATCAATGCCTTATAAATAATCCACTTTGGGGGGGGGGGGAACCTCCTTTACATTACATAAATGAAAAATTCTTGGATGATACAAATTAGAAAACCTCATTTCTATATATATGAGTCCATGGGGTCACAATATAATCCTAGCTGACCTAACAATAATAATGTAAGGGTGGAATAATAATAATATGCGGTTTACAGGGTTACAATAATAACAACAAGGGGGCTACACTAACAAAAATAAGGGACCGCACTAGTAATATAAGGACCTAAAAGGATTCATGAGTGGATAAGTTATACCACCAAGCTACGACATGCATACAGGAAGTGGTGAAAGTCGCAACTTGGCAGGGTCGGACCTAAGGCAAAAATAGTGTTGATGGACAAAATAAAAAATAAGAGAAAATGATCTACCCCTATATTCCAGTGGAAGCATCATACCTCAGGCCTAGTATAATAAATTTTAGCCTCCAAAGGTAGATACAAAAGTTCACTACCGATTCTTCCTGCAAAAGGTAGATTGAAAAACAAATTATAACGCTCAAAAAACCCCTTTTAACCCAAAAATTAAAAAAAAGGAATATTCCTCAATATGCCAAAAAGGGTTATAAACGGAACTCATACCTCTCTAGTTGGTCATTATGAACTTGTGAAGAAAGGATGAGAGAGATTCCAAGGGTTTGAGAGCAAGAGAAAGGAGGTGAAAGTGCCAATATTAAACCAAGTAAGTAAAAATCTCCTCTTTCTTATTCATTTCCTACACATGATGTTTAAGCACAGTATTTTTCAAGTCAGGGTTTTGGTTTTATTAGGGAAAACCCTCTAGTCGTAGGCTTGAAGCAGGTGAAATTCGGCCAGAGAGGCCTAGCCATAAGAATGCCATGGGATTCCCGCGACCAAGGCTGAATTTGGCCCATTGCAAGGGTGCGATCGAGGAAAAAAAATAAAAATTTTAAGAATTTCTCCTCTAAATCAATTTTTTTTGTATTTTCCTGATATTGGTCATGACTGATGAGTAATGTTTGGGTGCAGGAGAAAAATTGGTGGTATAATGGAGAGAGAGGCAAAATGCTGAGAATGAAATTCAAGTTATGGCCCATAGGCCAACCATCAATGCTTTGAGGTATTGTGGCTTGCTTAAGTTCTTAAGGATACCAAGCATGACCAGTCAAGATTATCTCCTGATATACATAATATGATGGTGGGATGTAGAAACCCAAAAATTCATTGTTGGCCAAAGATATTTACTATAGAGGCCTCAGACATATACTTTCTCATTGGTTTTTCAAGGCAAGGAGATCAGGTTGTGTTATCAAGGGTTCGCAGCAATACTAGGGCAACCATTAGAAGTATGAGGGCTGCTCATTGCAGGCAAGTTGAAGGGGCAGATAAAAAAAATATCCTCATAGAGGACATACAACACTTGAACCTACAAACACTAGCTTATACTGTGACCCAAGTGGCAGGGTGTGTAGCACCCCATGTAGTGACAATACCACAACTAGAGTTGTTTATTTGATGTCTAGAACCTACTTTATTTAACTGGTGTGACGAGATGTTGTCCAAGGTGAATGCTCAACTCACAAAGCTAAATAGGAGGAGAAGTGATACTTGCGGTTATGGTAGCTTTCCTGAAAGTTTTTTCTTTGATAATATTGTAGTGATGAGACCCTATAAATTGTACTATGTAGTCCTTCCACCAGCAAGAGAACCCCGTATGGCTATATGGTGTTCCATTTTACCACGGGATGTTGGAGTGCACACTAGCTGTAGATACCCAAAAAATTATTGGAAATGGATGTGAGAAGTTGTATTTCCAGTAGATTACAACCCATATGATGGGGTGGACTTCACGAGGGACCCTAACATAATATTGCCCCCTCTTGAATTTTTTTATGGTAGAGGTAACAAATTTGGATTTTCATGTTTTGTAATTTTTTGAGGTTTTGGGAATATTAAAAAAAAAAATTGGTTTTTTAGATACAGTACATAGTAACCAAGGATATGGTTTGTGATATGCAAACGTGGCATCTACACACCTGTAAGGATATTCTCCACTAAGGATACATGTACCACAAGGCCCAGCCCCAATAGCGCTAGCAGAGGAGATAGAGGATGAAGGTGAGGAGCTACAAGCTTGTACACAAAAAGTTGAGGGATTAACATTGGGAGTTCCTCCAAGGATGCTAGATGAGACTCCTCGATACGTGAAAAGGCACATCGTAGGGGTGGCCTCATCTCATCATCATGGTCTACTCCTCTTCATTATGAATGTGGTTTTATGCTATCATGAGCACCACTGAGCAGGGGTAGTAGCACAAGGCTATGCAGTTTTTGATGTGTTAGCATATGTATGGCATAGCATCCAAGGCTTTAGTTGCCTAATTTCTAACTATGTACTCAGACTTTTGATATAATAAAATACTAACTTCTATGTGTTTTTTCTACTGTGTATATACAATAGATGTTTAATTGTTCATGTGAATGGTTTAAAATGTTATTAATGTGACAAATTAAAATCTAACACATAATTAGCTAATGAATCAGCCAATTTGTTTTTCTCTCGAGGAATATGTACATAATCAATATAATCAAATGAGCATTCCAAGAGACATACCCTAAAAAATTAATGAAGCAGAGTCATGTTCCTTATAGAGTAAATAAGTTGAGCTGAGGCACTATGAGTTGAGAATCATGTTGAAAAATAAGATGGTGTATGCCAAGACAACTAGCCTTGGTCAAGAGCTCGATGAAAACACTATATTCAGCCATGTTTTTTGTGATAGGGAAAAGACAAATACCCCCAGAACTCACAAGCTCATCAGTGGGTGAAAACAGGACCCAAGCGGCGGAAGAAACATTTTGAGTGTATCGGCTTGCACCATCTACAAAGCCTCTATAACGGAGTGAGGATGTTGATATCTATATAGCAAAGACTAGACACACGAATTACACACAAAATCCAGGTAGATGTTAATGACGAGAAAAAATAAATTGAACACACTCACACTTATATATAGTATATATAAGCACCACATAGTCCAATAGGTCATGCTAAGATGTGCCCACATCCGGGCACATGCCAAGCATTTCTATACGCGAACTTACGAAGGGAAAGGAAACCATATGACTCACTAGTGTAAATCCATGCCAAATGAAGTCAAACTGCCCAACCCAAAAAGTTTTACCATGCTAGGGATAGCCTAACATAGTCATGCTCTCAAAATTATCCTATGGACATAATGCAGGATCAGGACATAACGGAGGTAAAAGATGCTCGTCAATAGGTGGTAAGGGAAATTTGTTGGCAATTTCAGTAGTCGAAGCCCAAGACTTGACTCGGTCCATGGGTGGAAATTACAAGGAGGACCGAGGAGGTGCCCCCTGATTCGATTCAATATTTAATATGTTGAGCTCTACATGTTCCAAATTAGGGAGATTAGAGACAGAAAGAGGCATAAACTTCCTATTATTATCATTGGATAGATCCATGAATTCCAATTTGACTAACCGGGGAGGCATGTCATCAAGGGAGTCATGTGAAAAAAGCAAAGGGGTGGCTCATGTGGGTGAAGGATCCTGATCATATTTCACATGATGGAGTTTCTTACCAGCGTGAGGAGGTACTGACGGGACTACCGAAGGGACAATATCTTCCACAAAAAGTGGTGCGGGGTGCTCACTAGGTTGAACATATTCTATAATAACAAGTGATACCACCCACGTATCGAGAGGTTAATGGGGTCCACATGTTCCAAAAGATATCATATGCATAGGAGAAATTGTAGGGTGAAGGGAGTTGAGGGAAAACCCCCATAAAAGTGTAACATTTAAAACATTCCAACACCAACACTTTGAAATTGACCAGGGTGGTGTCCCATAAGTGGAACATTGCTCCCCGTAGTGGAAATTTAGGCCAATAGCATGCAATAATCAAGTTTATCAATGGTGACAATATTTCCTTCATAATAAAATCAAAGGAGATGAAAAAAAAACAAGACAATTGTAGTCATGGCATAAAACCAACTATGGATAAAAATTAGTTGTAATCTAAGGAGGCATTGACAAATTCGACATCAACATATACCTTTTTTCACCTAAATCGATAGAAAAATGTGGAAATAACACCTTAGGAATGAAATTGTGACTGTTAAAGGCTTGGAGAGTAGTATTGGATGTGGCAAGTTCCAGAGAGCCAAGATCTTTCCAACAAGATATTGACATGACACATGTGGAAGAGCCCTCATCCACCAGAGTGCGATGGATATTATTTTAGAAGATTTGTATGATAATCTAGAAATCAATCTGATGGTAAAGATGAGGAGTGGTTTTCTCGGCATTCAAAGTGATAAGACTATTGTTGGATAAATCAAATCCACTGATGGCAGAAAAAAAGGCTTTGCGCTGTTGGGGATAGCTTTGCAATACCTCCAAGGCAGACATGGCACAAGGCACCTGGGAAAGATATTCAATAATACTATAATGTTGAGTGGCCCTAGCAGAATTATTGTTTGTTTTCTTACGGA
Organism: Pinus albicaulis; assembly: GCA_034641835.2. NCBI lineage: Eukaryota > Viridiplantae > Streptophyta > Pinopsida > Pinales > Pinaceae > Pinus > Pinus albicaulis. Next base: position 312,290,089 of record CM076575.1, read on the forward strand.
GAACACTGTTGGGGGAGCGAGGCTTATCCAAAGTGAGAGGTCCAGTGGAACTAGGTGGAGTTGGTGATTCCTTGGAAAGAGAACTTGACTCAGGTAAATCATGGGATTTGGCTCACGTAGTCATGTTTACATCTTCCTTGCACATGAAGACAGATGAAATATGAGAGGCATGAGAAGAAGACCCCTCTTTTCCCCCTTGCGAAGGTAGAGAAGGTTGAGCAACCATCTATTTTTGAGGTTTTGCAGGGAATGGATGAGTCAAAATTGTGGGTTTTTGAGTCGATGTTGGTGGAAGAAGTCTACGTACTTCATCCATCTAAGGACACTTGTGAGTAAGGTGATCACCTTGACAAATTTTACAGGGAAACTTGACTTTTTGGTGACGCTCACTGGTGCCCCCTCCCTGACTCTGGGGATTTTTTTGAGACTCCTAAGAAGTTTTATTGTGTTGTTTATTTATATTGTTATTTTTATTTTTCTTACCACCGGATTGAGAGTTGTTCTTCGGTTGAGTGGACTTCACCGTGAGAACATCGATGGACTAATTAGGAGGGGGTGCTTTAGTAGAGCCAGATAAACTTGTTGGGGCTTGAGATTTAACACTCGGTCACCCGAGGTGGGGAGAAAAATGGCTCATGGGATCAGAAATGGACCCAATCACACTACCAGCATGTGGGCTAGGAACTGGTTTAGGTGGGTGAATAAAAGGCCTAGGGGCATTAGGCAACACTTCATACAATATACTTGATTGTGACTATATGATATCCAACTATTAGGCAGCTAATCCTCAGTAACGAATTCAAACATGGACACATCCTTGTAAATTTGAGGTCAGAGAGATCGAATGAACCATTTACGTAAGATATCATAAGGTAACTTGGTTCTCACTAACCTCTTACAACGATGCCACTCATGAATGTGGTCAAAAATAAGTGTGGCATCATCTTGTTTCAGTTGGAAAAAAGGTCAAAGTCGAGATCATACCGAGTAGGCAATGTGAAATTTGTCAAAAAAAATTGAGCTAAAGAAGAAAAGTCACCATAGGATGCAATATCTAGCTAGGTATACCACTTGGCAGCATCACCGGTTAACGTTCATTGGAACAAGTCAAGTTTAATAGAATAGAATTATATGAGCACCATAAATGATAGGTGGTAATGTGAGTGGATGGATTCTCCACAAGTTTCCCTTCAAACATGGGAATTTATGACGATAACGTGGCGGGCATGGGTAGCCACCAAGGATCATGATGTATGGGGTCATTAGTCAATTTAGCGAAATCTAGTAAATTGAGAGAAGATAAAAACGGATTATGGATTTTGCTGAATGGATCAAAGGTAGGAGAAGCCCTTGAATAACCTTGCGGACCACCCATATATGGATTATATGGATGCATTTGCTGGTGTAGAAAAGGGTTTGCCCTGGAAAAAGGTTGTTGTGGGCCAACATAACTAGTAGATGGATGGTGCCCCCAAGGGTAGAAACCTCCAGAGAGAAATGGACCCCCAAGAGCATGACTACTAATGGGGTTGTACCTAGGATGAAAATAAGGACCACTATGCATAGTAGGACTGACATAAGGAGGATAACCCTTGTGGGTGACAGTACTGGCAGTTGGGTTGCCCACAGGTAAACTAGCCCCTCCAGTAAAAGTACTGGTAGGTGGCACCCCTCCAAAGAGTGAAATATACCAAGCTTGTCACATACTAGAAGTTACATTACCCCGAGGCCGACTACAGACAAGTAGTGATCCCCCCCACATATTTCCTGAAGTAACTATACCTAACTGAGGAACAGGAATGGTTGGTTGGGAAAAGGTCAGTGAATAAATTCCAAGATCAACCAGCTGACTAGGTGTAGCTAGCATAGTCAGCATAGAAGACGGTGTGGCCACATAAATAGTTGGGAAACTAGTAGGAACCATAAATGAGATTGTTGGAATTCCCCAACAAGAAGTGAGAGGTGTGGATGGAGGAGTAGGAATATCCACACTAAGAGGTGGAAACGCTGACATGGGAATCGAGACTGTTGATGCAGATGATAATGAGGTCTTTGACTCTGCTACAGGGTAAAGAGTATAAAAATACACGTAATTTTAGGTTGTTGTAGAAACATTTGGGTTCATCCGCAATAAGGTAGGCCCTAAAGGATCGGTCAAATGTGGATTAGCAAGAGCGTCATAGTTATCCGCCAAATTCTCGATTGAGACCAAATCACCATCAACGGAACCAGAAATAGATTCCAATACTATGTGCTTGTCCAAGTCTTGAGCATCGACAAGCACTCTACGTGCATGAGAAATGAGTCCACTTAGTTCAAGAAGTAAACCTTGAAGACGAAGTGGCCATTGACAAACAAATTTAGCCAGGGTGATAATAATTAAAACACAATTATGTTAATGCAAACACCTTAGGGAAAAAACTATGGACTCAGTTCAAACATAACAAACTAGAAATTTCCTATGAGATAGCACACGCAAAAAAAATAAAAACAAGTTGGGGGTGGAACAGTTATATTAGTGACTTGCTTCCTAGCCCTTTTAGCTGTGAACTCGGCGCAAGTGTCCTCACAAAATTTGGAATACTGTTAGGTCCTTATATTACTAGTATAGTCCCTTATTTTTGTTATTGTAACCCCCTTATTGTTATTTTTGTACCCCTGTAACCCCGATATTGTTATTATTGTGCCCTTACATTATTATTGCTAGGTCGGCTAGGATTACATTGTGGCCCCATGGACTCCTATATATCGAGAGGAGGTTTTTTCATTTGTATCATCAAAGAATTGTTCATTTATGTAATGTATTTGAGGTTTCCCCCTCTAAGTGGCTATTTCTAAGGTGTTGATCTCTCTTTTCTTCTATTTTTGGAGCTAGTTTCATAACATTTGGTATCAGATCTTTGGATTCTAGGGTTTCACTGCTCCAAACAGGTCATTGTGGAATTTTCGCTATAAATTTTTTTCTACAAAGGCTAAAATGCTAAAAAATTTAAAGTGCGAAGCCAAAATCCTGAGGAACATCTTCACAAACTTTCAGAGCTTGGTTCGCAACATTTTCGGAGATATGATCTGTGGAAGTTAAGGCTTTTTTCAAGCTCCTGAATTTAACCTAAACAGGTCATCATGGCAGTTTCACTATAACTTTTTTCTACGAGGATTCAAAAGCTGAAATTTTCACAAAGAAAATCTGAACACCTGAGGAAATGCCTGTAAAACTTTCAGATCTTGGTTCGTAATATTTTGGGAGATATATCTGTGGAAGTTAGGATTGTTTCAGGCTCCCGAATTTCATCTCAAAGCAGTGACCGTGGGAAAAACATCATAACTCTCTCTCTGAGCATCGGATTGGGATTCTGTAAAAAGTGGCCTCAAGTGCACAAACTTTAGCTTTTTTTATATCTACTTTAGAGCCGAAGGAGGAAACAGTAACACGTGGCAAGTTGTACAAGTTTTCTCTACTGAACCAGTCCATAATTGGGTCATTGTAGGAGATTGGGCATAACGTTGTCTTCAAGAATCCAAATCAGGTCAGACCTATGGCACTGGAAATAATATTCAAAGGGATACTTTAGGGCATAATTTCATATATTTAAGATTTGAAATCACAGAGATAATTTAGTTTCAATATCGAGCTCCTCAAAATCAAGAAAAAGGTGTGTATTTTTTTCAAATTGCATAAATCTTGTTTGAAAAATCAGTTTTAAGTGATTCCAAAGGCCTATTGAGCATAGATATTAGTATTGGGTTCTAAATGCCTCAAAAAAAGAATTCAACACCCATTAAGCCCTCATATTACTCTACTATGACTCATGAAGATGAAGAATTGCAACATGATCTATCAAAATTACAAGAGAGTGCACCAAAATTCACTCTCGCAAAGAGCAACAAAAAATGAAATGGATGTTTTGAATAAAAACATGGAAGCTAAGATGGATGGTTTGAAGAAAGGCATGGAAGCTAAAATGGATGGTTTGAAGAATCGTATGGAAGAAAAAATGGATGGTATGGAAGAAAAAATGGAATGTTTGAAGGAAGACATGGAAGGTTTAAAGGAAGGTTTGTCAAAGTTGATACAAGAAATGATTCCTAATGGCAAAAAGATAGTAGAGGAAACTCATGAGGAGAAAAAAATAAATGATAATCATGATTTCATAAACTCTAATGTTGGATCAAAGAACCACCATATTCCAAAGATGGATATGAGGAAGTTTGATGGCAAGGATCCCGTAACATGGATACTATATATGGAGCAATATTTTGATCTCAATAATGTGAAAAACACACAAAAGGTACACATTTCAACTTTACATTTAGAACAAAATACATTTTTATGGTATCGATGGCTTTGCTCCTGTAAAATAATTGTCACTTGGTAATTTTTTACGGAGGAAATGATAGCGCATTATGAGGATACAAAAAGAGAAACACCTTCTTTAGCCAATTGATAAATCTCAAACAAAAGGGTTCAATGGCAAAGCACGTTGAGGACTTCCAAAAATTGAAGATAAGGGTAACTGATATACCAAAGGAACACATGATTGATTTCTTCATAGGGACTTTAGAGGATAACATCCAACATGAATTTCGCATTTGGGAACCAGATTCATTAGAGAATGAATTCAGGTTGGTAAGAAAAATTGAATGTAAAATTATGGAGACAAGGAAGCCTACCACTCACATCTATAAAGATGGAAGTGTTGCTACTCCTAGAATTCCACAACCTACAAGGTTGACACCACAACAATTGGAAGAAAAAAGAGCAAAAGAGATTTTCTACAGTTGTGATAGCAAATACACTAAAGGTCATAAGTGTGCTGAGAAGAAATTATTTTACATAGATTGTGAAGAGGAGGAAGAAAATGAACAAGAAACATTAAAAGAAGAGGATGTACACCAAGAAGCAACCCTAGAAGAAGAAGAAATGAGTCTGACCATATCATATAATGCATTGGCAGGAATTACCACTCCTCAAACTCTCAAGATAGAAGGACATATCAAGAATAAAAAGGTAATATTGTTGATTGATTTAGGTAGTACCCATAATTTTATTCATTGTAAGTTAGCCAAGGAATTAAATTGTTTCCTATACCCAACACCAGAATGTCAAGTGATGGTTGCAAATGGAGGAACTATAAATTGCTCTCGACAATTCCATAATATCAAGCTATCCATGGGGGAATATGTATTGAATATTCCAATGCTTTGCATCCCAATGGGAGGTGTAGATGTTGTACTAGGAGTACAATGGTTACAATCTTTGGGGACGTTAGCTTTTAATTTTCAAGAACTTTCCTTGAAATTTTTTTCAGAAGGAAAGGAAATCGAATTACGGGATATCACAGGGACTCCAGGAAATATAATAAGCTCTAATGTCATGACAAAGCTTCTGAAGAAAGAACAATGAGGCATAATTGCACAATTATGCTAACTAGAAGTTCCAACATCAAAATCATCTATTTCTCCATGTCTCCAAAATGTCTTGGACAATCATTCCAAGTTGTTTGATATTCACAAAGGACTCCCACCTATTCGTGATCATGATCATGCTATTCATTTGATTCCAGGAAGTGTTCCTCCAAACATCCGGCCTTACAGATATCCTTATGTCCAAAAGAGTGAAATTGAACGTATGATTGTAGAAATGTTAGAGGATGGTATAATTCAACCTAGTCAAAGTTCTTTCTCTACTCCAGTAGTATTGGTGCACAAGAAGGATGGATCATGGCGCATGTGTCCGGATTATAGGGAGCTCAATAAGCTCATTATTAAAGATAAATTTCCCATTCCCATGAATGATGAATTATTGGATGAATTACATGGAGCAATTTATTTTACCAATTTGGATCTTCGTTCAGGATATCATCAAATTAGAATGAAGACTGAAGATATTCCGAAAACAGCATTTCGAACTCATGAGGGTCATTATGAATTTTTGGTCATGCCTTTTGGCCTTACCAATGCACCTTCTACATTTCAAGAGTTGATGAATTCCATTTTCAAACCCTTCCTTAGAAAATTTGTGCTAGTATTTTTTGATGATATGTTAAGTCCCTATATTAATAGTGTAGTCCCTTATTATGTTAGTGTAGCCCCACTTATTGTTATTGTTGTACCCCAACCCCCATTTTGTTATTATTGTGCCCTTAAATTATTATTGTTAGGTCAGCTAGGATTACATTGTGGCCCCATGGACTCCTATATACAGAAAGGAGGTTTTGTAATTTGTATTATCCAAGAATTTTTCATTCATGTAATGTATTGGATGTTTCCCCCTCGAAGAGGCTTATTTCTAAGGCGTTGATATCTCTTTTCTTCTATTTTTTTGAGTACAGTTTGCAGTATAGAGCTTTGGATTCTAGGGTTTTGCTGCTCCAAACAGGTCATCGTGGAATTTTCGCTATAACTTTTTTTCTACGAAGTTTCAGAAGCTGAAATTTTTAGGGTGCGAATCTGAAATCCTGAGGAAGATTGCATAAAAATTTTAGAGCTTGGTTCGCAATATTTTTGGAGATATCATCTGTGGAAGTTAGGTTTGTTTTCAAGATCCTAAACAGGTCATCGTGGAATTTTCGCTATAATTTTTTTTCTGCGAAGGTTCAGAATCTGAAATTCGTATGGTGCGAAGCTGAAATCCTGAGGAAATTATTTAAAAAATTTCAGAGCTTGGTTCGCAATATTTTTGGAGATATGATCTGTGGAAGGTAGTGCTTTTTCAGGCTCCAGAATTGCATCTCAAAGAGGTTATCGTGGGAAAAGTTCAATAACTCTCTCTCTGGAGATTGGATTGGAGTACCGTCAAAAGTGGTTGCAATTACACGGCCTGCAGTTTCTTGGCTATCAATTTCAGAGACAAAGAACAAAACAGTGATACGTGGCAAGTCGTACAAGTTCACTCTACTGAACCAGTCCAAAATTAGGTCATTGTGGGAGATTGGACACAAATTTGTCTTGGAGAATCCAAATCAGGTTAGACCTGTGGCATTTGAAAGAAGCTTCAGAGGGCTACTACAGGGCTGAATTTGAGATATTGAATATTTTCAATTACAGAGAAAATTCAATTTCAATATCGAGCTCCTAAAAGCTAGTAAAAGGTGTGTATTTTTTTTTCCGAATTACATAAGTCTTGTTTGAAGAATCAAGTTGAATTGATTCCAAGGGAAACTTGTAGAATATATATCAATATTGGATTTTAAAATGGCCCCTAAAAAGAATTCAACACCCATTAAGCCTTCAGAAGGCTCTACTATGACTCATGAAGATGAAGAATTGCAATATGAGATATCAAAATTACGGTACCAAGTGCAAAAAATTTCGATCTTACGAAGAGCAACTGAAGATGACATAGATTGTTTAAAAGTAGAAATGAAGGCTAAGTTGGATGGTTTGAAGGATCAAATAAAATCTAATATGGATGGTAAAGTAGTGGAAGATCACATCGAGCATCAACAACAAGTTCTCCAACTCTCACAGGATAACCTAACTTTGGTGCAGAATCAAATAAAACAACAGGAAGATCAACATCACATTGAAAGAAGTTCTGAAGAAATAATAGAAACAAGAAATAGACAAGTACAATCAATTTCAAATTATCTCAGCAAGTGGAAGAAATTTCCTGTAGAAGATTCCACACGGGAGGATGATAATTTTATACAAAAGCATCAAGAAATAATCAAGCGTTGAGGACAACACTTGTTTGAAGGAGAGGGGCATGTTAAGTCCCTATATTAATAGTGTAGTCCCTTATTATGTTAGTGTAGCCCCACTTATTGTTATTGTTGTACCCCTGTAACCCCCATTTTGTTATTATTGTGCCCTTAAATTATTATTGTTAGGTCGGCTAGGATTACATTGTGGCCCACTAGGATTACATTATGGCCCCATGGACTCCTATATATAGAAAGGAGGTTTTGTGAATTGTATCATCCAATAATTGTGCATTTATGTAATGTATTGGAGGTTGCCCCCTCGAAGTGGCTTATTTCTAAGGCGTTTATATCTCTTTTCTTCTATTTTTGAAGCTGGTTACACAACATGATATACTAATCAACAGCAGGTCTTGGAAGATTCATGTTCAACATGTTGACAAGGTGCTCAAACTATTGGAGGAGAAACAATTATATGCAAAAACATCCAAATATTTCTTTGGAGTTCAAGAGGTGGAATATCTAGGTCATATTGTATCTCACAAGGGTGTTAATGTAGACCCTAAAAAAATTAAATCCATTAAGGAATGGAAAGTCCCCACAACCATAAAGAAGTTGCGTGGATTTATTGGGTTAACAAGGTATTATCACAAGTTTGTTAATAATTATGGGAGAATAGTAGCACCTATAACAGCATTATTGAAGAAAGATTCATTTTCATGGACTCTTGAAGAAACTAAGGCTTTTGAACATCTTAAAGAGGCAATGTGCCTAGCACCAGTCTTAGCTACACCAAACTTCACAAAAACCTTTATTGTGGAATGTGATGCCTCAGGAAATGGAATTGGTGCTTTTTTAATGCAAGAAGGAAGACCCATTTCTTTTGAAAGTAGTTCAATCAAAGAAAAGTATTTACAAAAGGCTATTTATGAGAAGGAAATGTTGGCAATACTACATGCACTAAAGAAATGGAGACCTTACCTAATGGGAAGACACTTCAAGGTAAAAATTGACCATGATAGTCTTAAACACTTTTTGGAACAAAGACTATCTTTGGAAGAGAAACAAAAATGGGTCACAAAGATGTTGGGTTATGACTTTGAAATCATCTACATAAAAGGCAAGCTAAATGTTGTTGCAGACGCACTCTCAAGAAAGGATGAAGAGGTGGAAGCATTGCTTTGTGCCATTTATATTATCCAACCACATTGGATAACCGAAGCAAGGGATGAATGGAAGAAGGACAAAGAATTTTGGACACTCATTCAAAAGTTGCAGGAAGATCCTAGTCAATATGATACATTTAGTTGGAAAAATGATTCCTTATGGTACAAAAATCTCTTATATATTTGAAAGAATTCCCAACTAAAACAAAAGATTCTTTTGGAATTGCACACTTCTCCTTTAGGAGGACACTCAAGGTTTTAAAAACTTACCACAGGGTGAAGAAAGAATTTTTTTTGGATGGCCTTAAATCTTATATTCAAATGTTTGTGGTGGAATGTTTGTTTTACCAGCAAAATAAAGTTGAGACAATTAAGACCTTAGGTCTTCTACAACCTTTATTCATTCCAAGTCAACATTGGGAGGAGATTTCAATGGATTTTATCATAGGTTTACCTAAGTCCAAAGGAAGGAGTTTCATCATGGTGGTAGTTGATAGAATTACCAAGTATGAACACTTTTGTGCATTATCTCATCCATTTAAAGCAAGTGCAGTTGCTACTGCATTTATGGAAACAATTAAAAAGCTACATGGAAACCCGAAGATTATTGTAAGTGACAGAGATCCCATTTTTACAAAAAAAAATTGGATGAAATTATTTTCTTGTTTGGGTACTCAACTAGCTCATAGCTTATCTTATCATCCTCAATCCGATGGGAAAACATAGATAGTGAATAAATGTTTGGAAGGATATCTTCGTTTTTTTGGATCTGATACGTAATAAAAATGGGTCAAGTGGTTACCTTTCGCTGAATGGTGGTATAACACTTCCTTCCATACTGCAGCAAAAATGACCCCATTTATGGCACATTATGGATTTCATCCACCGTCCATCACATCTTCTTTAAGGGAAAATTCTATGGTTCAAACAGTGGAGGATCACATCGAGCATCAACAAGGAGTTCTCCAACTCCTAAATGATAACCTAAATTTGGCACAAAATCGAATGAAACAATAAGCAGATCAACATCGTAGTGAGAAAAGTTTTGATGTGGGAGACTGGTTATTTTTACAGCTACAACCATACAAACAAATTTCCTCAAGTGAGCTAAGAATGATAATAAATTATCGCCAAAGTACTATGGTCCTTACAAGGTGTTGCAAAAGATTGGTACTATGGCATACAAATTGGAGCTTCCTGCTGCTTCGCGATTGCATCCATTTTTCCATGTTTCATGCTTAAAAAAGGTTATAGGGGACAAACTTCCAGTTCAAACAATATTTCCAAAACTTGATAAGGAAGGAAAAACCATATTGGAACCTGAAGCAGTCATGGAAACAAGATCTTGATAGCTACGAAATCAATCAATTTCAGAGTATCTCATCAAATGGAAGAACTTACCCATTGAAGATTCTACATGGGAGGATGAGAATTTTATACAGAAGCACCCGGAGCTACTCAAGTGTTGAGGACAACACTTTTTTGAAGGAGATTAGCATGTTAGGTCCTTATATTACTAGTATAGTCCCTTATTATTGTTAGTGTAACCCCCTTATTGTTATTGTTGTACCCCTGTAACCCCGATATTGTTATTATTATGCCCTTACATTATTATTGTTAGGTCGGCGAGGATTACATTGTGGCCCCACTAGGATTACATTGCAGCCCCATGGACTCCTATATATAGAGAGGAGGTTTTTTCATTTGTATCATCTAATAATTGTTCATTTATGTAATGTATTGGAGGTTTCCCCCTCGAAGTGGCTATTTCTAAGTCATTGATCTCCCTTTTCTTCTATTTTGGAGTTGGTTTCATATTAAATACCCCCCAAGAGGATTGAGAAAGTATGACTAATATCTATCCCAGGTACATAGAAGACGACCCTGACCCTGCACTTGTATATGAGCGCTAGAAAGCAAGGCCACTATGATCACCACCAATAATAACACGACCTGGGGAGAGAGTCGTGGGACAAATAAACACACAAAGGCAAGACACTTAACCCCAAAAGGAGCCAAGACCAAAACTCCCTTGAGAGTTACCTCCCAAGTGGTCCCCAAGTCATAAAACATTGTTTGTATGCATGTCAATTCCACTATTTTGCGCCACTCGAAACTAAGAGAAATGGGTCATGTCACCCATCCTATCCCAAGTTTCACCTCCTGATTAACTGTCTTGTGAGAAGGGCTTCCCAGACTACACTACTGCAAATGGATTTTACTCCCTACCACAAGATGATAATTTTATTTTGTGGTCTTGGAGCGGTTAACTGATTCTCCTATCTCGAAGACCCTAACCTAAGATAGTATAGGTGTACTACCAGTGAAAGTAAAAGACGAATCTAGTTGATTTTATTATCGTGTTAATTTTAGTGGTTTTTGTTTACACAAGTAGGAAGCGGCGTGAAATTGAGATGGTGTGTAAGACCCTTATTTAGTCACCCTAATGCGGCTATATAAAATTTTCATTTTCAATTTGATGAATTCTAGCTATGAGAGGGTGAGATTTTTCCAAAACACACCAATGCCTACTATGATGCACTTTTCATTAAATCTTCCTGAATGCAAAATATCCAAATAATTCGTGAATTAATGACCCAAAAACAAACCAAAAATAAAACCGAGAAAGATACCAAAACAAGTCTCCCAAGCAAGAATGCAAAGCACTCTAAAATCAAAAGAGCTAGGGAAACAAATCCCAATAAAACACACTGAAAGCCAAAGTGAAAGAAAAAGGAACGTAATGTCACTCAAGCTAGGGTTGCAACACAATGGATCAACAAGGTCCAATGTTCCACAAAGGACTAAACTGAACCCTAGAGGCAAGGAGGCCTAAACAAGATCTAATGAAGGTGATACAATATGAAAAAACACTTTCAAAATAACTTGATCATATGATAGTTGCACAACTGGTCACAACACCACCATTTGTGACACAAATTACCAAAATATCAAAGAGATCACTCAACAAGAGAGAACAAAAATGAGAAAAAGCCACAAAATATGAAGGCAAGATGTAAATAAGGTCTAAAAAATTGTTAAATACAGCCAACCAAAACTGATAATGAAGGTATGAGACAAAACTCAAAACCCAATCCAAGGCACCCAATCAAATCTCAAGAATAAAATCAAATAATAATGAGTAACGGAAGACCTTGAACAAACTAACCAAAATAGATTAGATCAGAGACATACGATAGTTGATCAGCTACAACAAATGATAACCCAAACATGTTTTTAATAGATCAGCAAGCAATGACAAGCTTGATGCCTAATGAAAGAGATTAATTCCTCTAAAGAGGCACTTAACTAATCCAAAGAGAAATTTTTGAACAAGACAGAATTGGATTAGATCCAATAGGTACACAAGAAGCCCAGAATGTATAACTGCATACACAGAAGTTTTAGATTGAAGGCAATGTATTTTTAAGGGAAAAAATCCTTAGATTGAGGCACAAAACTTCTTGGAAAGTGTTGGCCATAGGCACATGCTTGCTAGCAAGCGGCTAAGGGTCCCTAGCCATAGGAACAAACTTACAAGGTAGTTTCTAGGGTAAAAACTCAAAGTTTCCCTATTTTCTCCCACAGTGGCCGATAAGAAAACAAAGCACAAAGGTAATAGACCTTGAAAATAGCCAAAAACAATCGAAAAAATTCTAAAAAACTCAACAAACCATAAAAAAAGGATCTGATCGAGATCAAAGGCAAAGCGGACACAAAGCAAGTGTGCTCTCATTGAAAGCACTAGTTCTCTTGCATTAGAAATTGCAAGGAGCTACAGCTTCGTGATCTAGTGTATGATTAGATCACCAGATAGACATAGAAAATACTAAGAAGACACAAGATATCCCAATCCCATATGATCATAAAGCAACATGCAATCAATTTTACACTATGAGGAAAAGAAATGGCACCTTGCATCCTCGTAGATTGGGGATGGATCTTGATTTTGTAGCAGAATCCTCCCGCTCCACTCAAGAAATCTGCTTCATTCGTACTCGATCTCAACACCTACATACAATAAAAAATTCTCAAGGACAACAAGATATCTTCCTTGGAGGATTTCTATATTAACAATGATATAAACCAATCACAAGATCTTATGTAAGGGAGAGAACATAGATCTTCATTAATCACATGTAATAATATAATGCTTTATACCTTCGTTTCCATGTTTCCTCTCCATGATCCGACGGATTTTCCCCAGTATAACCAAAAGATGAGCATGAATATCACTCACATAAGACTAAGACCTCAAAAGCTCTCTATATAGTAGAAAAATGGCAGCACAGGGTCAAGATCTCAACTCTCCAAAAGACCGACTCTCCAAAAAATAGCCTGACCCTCTCAAATGATCTAGTATAAATAGGTAAAAAAGAGGTCCCAAGAAGATTAATATGGATGCTCAGGATGACGAGAAGTTACAAAGGCTTCTAATTGATGAATCATGGCCAGCTCGAGTAGATGAGGAATCAAATTGATCTCCTAGGTACTGAGTCATTTTAGAACATTCCCCTGTATGTACACACATAAAGGGAAAAAAAGGGCCCTAGTCGCAGGCACAAGAGGGTCTGGTAGTGGCTATGTGGATTTGACCGCAGGCACAATCCTTCCTGCTTATGGCTAAGGGTCAAACTAGCTCAAAAATTCACCCCATGTCAGGAAAAATTTATCTGACCATCAGGGCTAAGGGTCAGTGATCCAAGGGTGGGAAAATAGGCTGATAACAACTTGAGCTTCAAACAACACTCGAAAATCAGATTCCTACTCTTTTTTCCCTTGATAAGTATATTTATATTCCATATGAATAGGAATATGTGTGTTTCAATCCTAGAGGGATTTCTCATACTCAACAACAAGGCTCAAATCCATTACAACAAATCTCATCATGTCACTTGTGAGAATTAAACTTGGGTGGGGAATATAACAATCATTCCTCCTAACCCAAGATAAACCTAATTGAAAATTCTTAAAGAAAAAATTAAAATATTTGGAATCTTCCCATATTTCCTTTTTCCTACGAATAAAAAACATTAGATAAAAGAGCACAAGCTACTTCTATAACTTCAATTCCAACACCCTGAATCATTATTAAATGATAAAATGGATCAATATTCACAAGCAAAACTTCACTAGAAGGTGCAAATATTGGAGAGAATAATGGTCAGGATGATATGATAGGAAGAAACATATGTGAGGGTGGCTCATTTTTGTTATAGAATCCTAAGTTTCATAGTTTTCTGCACTTTGTTTTCCCATAATGTTCACAATATTATGCTTACTTCATCAAAATGAACTCACGCTAAGTGAAGGCTACCCTACAATACAAACTTTAAGTGGTCTAGAACTACATGTGGTTTTCAAACATAATTCATGAACTTAAAAAAAAAAAAAATATGAAAACAACACTTTAACAAGATGGATTGAAATAAATCTAACTTCCCATTAAGCTGAGAAAAGCATTCCAACAAGGATTAACCATAATGTGGCCAACATGCACAGAGGAATAATGTCACAAGTGACAACACTGAGTACGTGCCCTGCAAAAGAATAGACATGAGTTATTTTTCCTTATTTAAGTATTTGTCTATCATGAGGCCTATTTCAAACCATCCAATGACAGTTAAATTGATGAACACATATCCTTGAATTTACTACAATTAGCCAACATTGAGATATTTAAGAATAATTTAATTGTTTGATTTTCACCCTACATTTAGTTAAAACTATTGGCATAAAACTATTAGATTTAAACATATTATAAAAACAACATCAATATTCAAATTTTATTTAAGAATTGAATGTATGGTGTCTAAGATGGTGTAATGTGTGTGTGAGCGTTAATTTGTTTTCTTGTTGTTAATGGATAGATGGAATTTTTTGGTGACACATTATTGATGAAAATGAAGGTGTAGAAACCTTGATTTTCTTATGGATCAATCATGTGTATGTGTTGCAAAGCTACATCACCATTTTAGAGCTACTTTTATAAGCATTATTTAAGGATTTTTATTTCTCTAAGAAGTTATACCTTTTTCTTAAGAATTGCCATTTCCACACGAAATATAGATCCATTATCTTAGAGAAATAGTTTAACTTACTTGTAGGGTATAGTTTCAATAGTCTCCTTAATATGTAATAAGGAGCATTCTTGAGAATTGTGCTTTCAATGGTAGTTGTGGAGGTGGCGACAAAATTTGAATGAAGTTTTCATCAGTTGATATATAATATTGGGTCATGGTTCTACTTTCAGTGTGTAAATTTTAAACCTTATACACTAAGGCAATGCATAAAAAAATTCTTAGTAGACAGAAAAATAAAACAAACTTTATTCACATATTATATAAATATTTTATCCTCGAAACCCAAACCAAGAAAACTAGTTAACCATTTAGAACCACACTTCTAATTTATATTATGAATCAAATTCATGACTTACTATACAATATCCACGTTCCCATATCATCCAAAACCCCTATTTCATTAACCCAAATCAAATTACAACATACTTTCTTAACCAAAATTATAAAATCATGGGCTAAACCACCATGCACTACAAAAACTGCTAAAAGCGAAAATCAGGTGCCAAAAACCACAAAAAAAATCACCCCAAAAAAATTGTTGGGAACTTTTCCCCTTGTGACCCTTGTTATGCCAAGTGAATATGAATCACGTGGGTGATTAATCATGCAAAGAAAACAAGGCCACATAGATATTTTTCCCTGTCACTTAGTTTAATTATTGAACTTTGAAAGGTATGAACCAACTCCCATATTTGAACAAGGGATACATTGCAGATGCTCTCGTTTAGTTTAAATATAGTTAAATTAGACTCAAAAATGAAACTTTCAATGCAGGTGATTAGAGAGATGTAATCATAATAATGAGCAAATTATAAGCCTTAGTTTTAAATTTTATGAGCGTACAATGTTGAGTTTGATTGTATTAACATTCATTTAATCATGTTTTTTAAGTTTGTTGTTTCATAGCTAACATTATTTTGACCAAATCATTTTACAAAATCACAAATTTTTAGAAGTAGAACAATCATAATGTAAAATTATGATGTTGTTAAATTGAAACATTTTTATACTTGTATTTGATGTGGTAAAACCAAGTGCCTTGCATAGTCACAAAAATGTAGAAGTTGGAACATCCATATGTTATTTATAATGTACAAATACACTAGTTATATTATTTTTAAACACTATTAATAATATTATATGTAGTGAAAGGGATAGTCACTTATGTTAGGGGCTTATTCAATATGTAGAAAATGATACTAGAGACTATTACGAGGATTTTATTAAAACCTTCATATGTCTTCTATTTTGAACATGGCATGTTATGATTTATTTAAATGTAATTTTTTTAATACGTAAAATTAATTTTTTTAAATATATTTGGCGAAAAGATTTGGGAAATAAAGATAATGTGATTTTTTTAATATGCTTTATTATAATTAGTGGAAATTTTAAAGTTTATACTTATTTTAAAGCACAAGAATATTAGTGAATTCTACTAATTTTTAAAAGTTTAATTATAAAATGTTTAACAATATATTTGTAAAAATATTTAATTTCATTTAGACTTAATATAGTTTTGAATTTTGATGTTTTCCATAGTAAAATATATTTCCTCTCTAAAATTTGGGTAAATTATTTTTTTTAATAAAAATTAACAATTTTGTGTTTTGTATTTTTATTTATTAAACATGAAAAATAGTTTTTATAATAAATTTATTCTCTAATACATCACTTAAATAATATTGAAAATATTAAATTTATAGAAAAGTTATGTATTGTTGTTACATTGCACATCAACATCAAAATAATGTTAGATTAAATTAGGAAATGTTGTAAGCAAACTCCCAACTAAACGAAAATGGAGAGAGTATCTTGAAATGAAAGGTCCAAATAGCTCATTATCCTTTCATTTACATTTCACATCTATTACAATACTTTCGTCCTTTCCTAGGGATCTAGTTCAGTGTATTGACATGGCACATTAAATTTAAAGATATGACAATGTTTGGCATGTCACCTCTCGATTTCTTACTGCACAAAATGTTTGGTGAGAAGTTAGACATTATCATCTTATGTAATGTCCCAAATGAGGGATTTTCTGCTCCATTGGGAACATCTAAGATGTTCCATTTTTCCTTCTTCAGTGAGACACTGCAAGTCCATTTCAGAGATTGAATTAAGGGGCATTTACAGGATATGACTCCTTCCAAAGAAGGGATAAATTCTGAGGCTAGCTGGCCCTTCTCAGACTCTGCCTATGGATATGAAATATTCCACCTCGGAAATTTTTGCCACGAGGTCCTTGAGGACGCTGTATAAGGAAGCTAATGCATGAATAAGGAAAATCACCACTGCGATGCCCTAGAAAATGTATAATGTAACTCCTCTGCATAAAATGAGCCCAAAGAAATAACACTAGATGGGTTATTCATATCTCCCCAATCTAGGTCTCTACAACAATGCTCAATGAAAGAGCTACAGCAATACACAAAACATAAATCTGGAACTCTACACATCTGAATGCATCATGAGAGGGTAAATACTACAGCCATCATCTTATTATTATATCAGAAATATTATACAAAAATATCATGAGGAACAAAGCCCTCAAGTATTAGAACTAATCTCCAATGAATAGATAATGTAATGTCAGAGTAGCTGCAACTACACAGAAATGCTGGAAAACCATAACTACGCAGTCTCTATGAGAGATGCAACTGCTAAATACATAGAAAATGATGATAGAGCTGAAGGAATACAAAGAAAATCCCATACATGAGAAAATTGGTTGAATATAGGATTTCTAGCCAATCTCAGGGAGATTGCTAGAAATGCCAGACAAAATACAATAGTGACAAATAAATTTTCACTGTAGCTGGAACCAAATGAATATGAGGTTGTGGCTGATCTGAACTGCTGATGCCCTCCTCTGATAATGCCCTCAAGGAAAAAGGGGTTGATCCCCTTCCTCTCAAAAGCACTCCTCTTGATAAGCACAAGAATCTCCCTCAACACTGCCCTCATAGAATAACGCAGTTTCTCCAAGTGATTGCACAGTGGGAGATGGTGAATGAGTGGCCTGCTACCATAGATCTAAAATGAAGTCCAAGAGCCCTCTCTATATCTCTTCCCATGAATAATCCCTCCTCCACTGAAAAGCAAGTAGTGAAAGACTCAATGAGTTCCTTTGTTGCTTCCCCAGCTACACAGCACCATTCTGCTACAGAAATAACGTTGCAACTGAAGGAGTGAGCTTGGCCAAATGCCGGAATGAGGAAATGCAGCTCAAATCCTCTCCTCCCATGAGGAAGAGGTGGGGGATCCCCACTGGGAAGACCCCCAGTGCTCAAGAGCACTGCAATCCTACTAAACAGACCAGATATGCAAGTCCTTGGCCTCACCACGAAATTTCTGAATCAAAGAATGAATCAAATGAGCTGCTCCTTCTTTCTTATAAAGAAAATGAACTCTCTTTCGTGGTACAAATGGGGTTCATTCCTTCCCAGACCTTTTCCCCTCCAAAACACGGTGTCTTCTCATGGCTTCGACCCTCTAAAACAACGTTGTTTGATAGTCAAAGATAGCCCAACTCAGAGGTGATCCCCATCATGTTATTCACCTGTCCAAGGTGTTTGTTGAATGCTTCTGTTAACTCTCCTTTCACACAAGGAGTGTTATTTCCCATTAAAAGGGGTTAAGGGGTCTCCTTACCCATTTTATTAAGCAAAAATAAAATATGCCACTATAATGTTCCATTTTAGCTTGAGGCTAAAATTGGGAACATTACATCTTGATGCCAATCAGAGTGACACTTATGTACTCTTACTTGCGTAGTAACTCTAATTTAAATTTAAAGAATAAAATATAGTATATAAATTATATTATATCTTAGACTTTTGTGATCCATATTGTAAATGAGAATGTCTTTCAGAATAATCATATCAATAGGATTGGGTCGACGTTTCGAACCAACTAATGTGGTTCTTCTTGAGGATGAACCACATTAGTTGGTTCGAAATGTCGACCCAATCCTATTGATGTGATTATTCTGAAATACATTTTCATTTGATATAAAATATATATTTAATAATGTATTTTGTATCCTATAATTGAACATTTCATTTTTTAGATTTCATTGGCATGAAATTTGAAACAAAAATAACAATATTACATAGATAGTTTAAGAATATAACATCTACGATCATGAACTTACAACAATTGGATTCCTGAGAATGGAAGGAAGCCTCCACTTACCCCGTGTTACGAGTTGAATCGTAGGGTTTTAATGATTTTTAAAATGTTTCAATCATGGTTACATAAGTTCCACATGGGAATGATTCCTTCAGCGATCCCCACTTCGTTTTACAATCTGGATGATAGATTTTCAATGATATTTACAATGTTTCAGTCATCATTAAATATGTTCCACATGGGAATGAGGAGTTATTTATCGATATACTTATTTGGATACCTCCAGAGCACACACGTTGGTACTACTGGTGTCAGTACTGGAAGCATGATCTGGTACTGCAGATGCACCTGTGAATGGTGCAAAGTGATTGCACAATAAGACTTAGGCGCATATAACCAATTTTATATATATATATATATATATATATATATATATATATATATATATATATATGTTTATTTATTTATTTATTTAAAATATTCTAAGACATAAATTGTTTTTAGTTTGTCTTTACAAATTCTTTATTTAATTTTTTTTCAACTATGACTAATTCATGGTTTAATGCATTATGAATGTGTTATACATTGCATGGCAAGGATAACAACTTATACCAAACATAGTGGATGTATCTTATTAGTCCCTGCCATAGGCACAATTGGGACTATTGCAATCGCCTAAGGCAATGCTATCATTAGTTAAGTTGTTTTTAATCCCTCATGATATTGTATAACCAATTTTTTTCAGGCATATCAATTCACCATCTTATTTCCCTCTTCCCGAGGCTGGGAGGAAAAAATCATAGGTTAAATTATGAGTTTGGCTTCCCATTTTGAAAGCTATATAAACTAATGCTAGCATTAGTTTAGAGAATTAAATACTAGCTTGTATATACCATGTCTATATACTATGGTATGTCTAATAAGAAGCACGTTGGTTGCCCTGCCCCTACACGACAACTGCCACCTGCACAACCATGGAAGGATGTGGCTATCTGCATGTGTTGGACGCTTGGGCTGTCGGTTGCTACCTTTTTCCAGCTAAGAGAATCTCTCATAACATACTTCATTTATACTTCATATCTGACAGTTGCTACAAATATACTTCATATATGATGGTTGCTACCTATTTGCAGCAAAGAGCATCTCTCAAACATACTTCATATATCCTGCATAACAGAAAATACAATCCATATATCTACACCATAAACCCTATATCTTCGCACTTATTGAAGTAAATGCTTTCCCATTGTTATGTTATCTTCATCTCCAAGCCTCTTCCATAGCTAAGCCTTCATTGACAGTAGGTCCAACAGAAAGAAATATTGTCAACGCTACAAACAGAAGTTACTACCAGTCACACGAGAGCTTCAAAGCAATGTGCCATCGACCCACGATTTCCATGGGTAAGCGTAAATTTTGATGACTACCATTAATAAGTACAGTAGTGAATTTTAGTTTGGAAAATATTTGGAATGGCGAGAATTGACCCATTTCACTGTATCCCTCTATGACTGTGAAGCATATTAACACATAATTTTGATGGAACAGTGGCTATGTTTGTGTAGTCATTTTTTTATGGTTTTCCTGCCCCATTAGTTTGTAAGTATTCACACGAACAATGGCGATGCATTTTAGACTCAGAAGTAAGCCTATTGGCTAATTATTAAATACCCTACATATGCACATTTAGACATCTGCCTAGCTAGTTTAACCTAATCCCTTTGACAAATTTTCATTTCCATGTCCTTGAAATATGTATAAAACAAAGGTGGGAAGTTAGAGACAGGGATACTGAGCTTAAAATAGATTCTTTTTTATTTCCCCTCCCCAAGTGTTCCTTTAGTTCAAAACTAAAATCAATGCCAGTAGGAAACCCCTCCAAACACCTACTAAACCTGTTTAAATATAATTCTATTGAAATTAAGAAATGTTATTTTTTTCTTTTTAAATCAAGGAAAGAAAGGAACCTATGGCTCCAAACAAGCGAATAAGTTTGACAATTATACAAGAAGATTAAATTTATCAGGAAAAGTTGCAGTATGAAAAATAATATAGAGTTGATAGAGATATAGTTTGATCGAATTATTTCTTTCTATATTCAGAAAATTTATCCAAATAGTCTGATACGACTTATCCCCATTATACTGGTGCAAATTAGAATATCTCCTCTCGTATTAACACTCACATAGATTCTAATTTGACACAAAAATAAAGATCAAAACACCATATATTCTACTTTGACACAACAATAAATATCATAACACCATCAGATTGCATACCTTTGAATATTTTGTTTTCTTTCTTAAACAACTTAGACAATCATCTATATCCTTCCTCGTCCACTCAGAATCAGGCCAGTAGGCCAGAATGACAGGGACGAAGCACAATTCATTTGATTTATTTTTGACGAGGCCATGTCTAAAAAAGTCCTGTGCCCGAAAATGCTCTCGACGGCCAATATGGCCTTGGCCGCGACCCTGGAGTCCTTTATAAAAGACTTGAAATACATCTCCAAAATTTAATTCGAGTTATCGGTAATATATGGGTTGTCTCCATCACTCAACCTAAGCTTGGCCTCACATCCCTCAGCCTGAAAAAATGAATGCAGCCTGGAAGCATTGTACTTCCAGCAGAAAGTTAATTTGGCTGAGGCAGCCTCCACCATATTCTTGCGAAGGAGTGTCCCGCCACATTCCTTGAAAATTTTGATCTCTCGGTAGACCTCGTCCACTCCATCGATGGAGACGTCGATTTCAAAGTGTTCCTCAAGGACTGAGAGTGGGATTCCAAGTGAGGTGGCCTGCTAAAAGGTGTGTTTGAATGTTGGAATCCCCACTATGTCCCAGAGATTTCCCTCCTTCATAATCTCACCAATTATTCCCACAGTGAAGGCATCAATGGAGCCAGTGCCCAAGATTAGCACCATCCCACTCTCTACATACTCAACAACTTTATATGCGGCCATTTTCTTCAACTTTTCCTATGTCAAGGCATTGCCTGACATGGTGGCTTGAGCTGATAATCTGCAGGGGATTTTCTCGATGTGGTAGCTTAAGCTAATAATATGGGGGGGCTTTTACTTGTGAGGTATAATTGGAGGTAGGGGGCATTGGATTCAAAGCTCACAATTTTGTGAGGAGGTTGGTGGGATTCCCTTAAAAAGTTTAGTAGCGATGAAATATCCATGGCCATGGATCATTGAGACTATGGAAAAAAACACAATGGTTTTTTGGATAATATTCATTAGACTTTGGGCCCCTTAATTTTCTAGCCACAATCAGAGTTTGTCTCTATTTGTGGTGGCATTTATGCATGAAAGTTATACGAAACGTGGCACACTCTTTTTGACGAGTGATATTATCATATTCACATTTTTTTATATTGACATGCTTCGATTATGGAACTTCAAATAATTTCAACTTATTTTTTTATTTCGTAGATTTAAAAATAATTAAATAATAAAAAAAAAAAAAATTTAAAAATTCTCAAGGTTCGATGCCTTCTTGATTTCCCTTTAATTAATAACAAAATAATATATTATAAACATGGAAATATGATTGTTTAAACTATTTTAAAATATATAATTTAATTCATGGACTTTTCAATAAGACTCAAGATGCTCCTAAAGAATCAAGACCGTAATTGGACTTCCTATTCTAAGGTTGGGCTAGCCTCCTCGCGTTACCGCACTCACCTCACCCAAATAAATGAATCGCTTCCCCCTTAGTTCCTGGAAGGAAAATTAGATTGAGATTTTTATTTCCAACTTATCTGAATCATCCACGCTGCATATAGAATCAATATTATGTTTCTGAAATCTGATCTCATGCTTAAAAACAAGCAATGTTTCAGGAGCACCTACGCCAACGATATCTTCTGTGGTTCACGAAAATAGAGAAAACATATATGATTAATAATGAAAATTTTCGAAAATCATTAAGTACCTGGATGATCTCCATAAGAAAATGCACATCCTTGGTGTATAATTCAAAAGATAATTGTTTTACTCCTTTTTGTAAATATTCTTGAAGTGGATTTTCCTTCGCCTCCAAAACAAAACTTTTCTAATCTTTTCAATGTGTTTCTTGAGGTCATAGTAAATATCTCGAACTCGCACACTTCATTTCAAACCACTGTAAAATTCCACAAATATACTCAACTTGCACTCCACTATAAAATTCTAACACTATACTTTAATTAAAAATATCTCTGTTAAAATCAAAGTTAACAAAGACATTAAAAATAGAAGCTTAGAACAAGATTCTGTCACGAAATATTGTTCGTTTACTAGGATGTTGCACATGGGGGAACGAGCGCTTTCTTGTTTACGAATTTATGTTAAATAATGCTCTGAACAAGAATTTGTTTGATTTCGGACTAGCGAGATTGTTCCGGGAAGGTGAAACCCATGTCTCTACCAGAGTGCGAGGAATATTAGGCTACAGTGCACCTAAGTATGTCATTCATGGGCAATCGACTAAAATGACATATGTTTATAGTTATGGTATCGTGGTTCTTGAGATCCTAAGCGGCAGAAAGTGCATGGATGAGATTCCCAGATATGGGGTGTTCTTGAAAGTGAATAGGTTATACAAGGTTTGGCGGATTAATCCCATGATGATCCTGGGCACTTTTTCCTGGTGGGGGTCACTTATACAACTTGAATTTGTATGGACTAGAGGGGCATGCTCTACGTTTTAGTGGAAAAGCAGTGGGTCTTATGGGTTTTTAGTGTACAACAATTCTCTAACTGGGTTGCCTCCTCCGATATCACTTGGGGATCTAGGTATGATGGCTATCTGGGAATTTTGAACTATTGTCGATTTCTAATATTAGTTTTCTTGGGTTTTGCAGGGTGTTCTCTCCTGGATTTTTCTCTCTCTATTGTCTTCATGGTCACTGTTAACATGCTCTGGTTTTTCCAGTGGAAGGAAATGATTTCCGATATCGGAATACTTTTAAAATTTTCTTGAGATGGGGACTATACTTGATAGTGGCGACAGACAGTGGTTATATCTGACATTCCCCTCTACTTCCATTCTTGATTGGGATGTATCATTTATTCTGTTTACGTCTCCCTTGTCATTTTGATACATCGAATCAAGTACGTGGCAGGTTTTAGGGCTTGTTATAGGTGGTGGAAGTATTGATTTCCACCTACGATCTAACATCCATTGACCTCATAACCTTGATCGCCCATTACTCACTATTACACCATTTTTTGGTCATCTAACCTATTACTATTAGATGGACCTAAGTACACCAAGTAAGACCAATTTTACCCTAAGTAAAATTGCTTTCACTATGAAAAATAACTTAGTAAAACACCTTTATTAAGTTGTTTATGGTCTACACAGGAAACCTCTTGAGTAAATATTAAATAAATCTACATTTGTTTGATTTTCCTCAAGGAATAATTAGTTAAACATTAATTTAATTAATATTCGTGGTCATATTTAACCCAAAACAAGAAAATTAATTAGATAAATTATTATTTATCTTATTATTTTCTAGGAATAATTTTTTAAACCTTATTTAAATAATATTCCTTGTTAAATTTGACTAAATCACTCATAAATAGTTAAATAAATAATTATTTATTTAATTATTACTCAACCACATCCTTAAAATGATAAATAAATCATTTATTTATTTATTATTTACAAATAAAGGGATTTGACCCAAGTCAAATTCCTTTTCCCTTCAACAAATATAATAAAATATTCCATAAAAGTTGGATCTTGATTTGGTTAATAATATTTTAAATATGCACCAATATCTAGACTAACTCAATATTTTGTTATAAATAGAAGGGTTTTTCCATTCATTCATCTCCTTTTGTTGCCTAAATATCACTCTGGATCTATATTTTGGTCTAAATTTGATCCACCATTATTGTCATATTTTTCTATCTTTTTGCTTGTGAGCTACCTTTGAGTTCCATTTTTGTCTAGGTTTTCTACACGATCAAGGGAGAGGAATTTTAGATCTGAAGTGCTGAGGACTTACAAGAACCCATCCCATTGAGGAGAACTAGCAACATCCTTCTATGTTTTCCTCCCAGGTGCCCTTAATATAAAATTCATTCAACATATTCTTGTCTTGTCTATTGGATATGGAGTAAATCTCATTTTTATTTACTGCTTAATGTCTTTTGATGCATAGATCTATATTTTTGCAACATTTATGTTGATCAACTAATTGCAAATCTGAAGATATTCATAGCCATCTTTGCGGTTAGGGTTTTTTTTTATGCACAACTAAAGTGGTATTTTTTTGTACACTTGCAATTAAGATTCATACTAACACTCACAGTGGGTTGGAACTCTATCTGGCTTCCCATCATTTAACTCGCCTTTATGCTACTGATCTTATGATGGAGGTAGATAGTACGATTGGGGATCTCGAGACATATGTATATGACAAGGATTTCCTGCATGCATTATATCTGGTGGAGGTTGGAGCATTAACTGGCACTTGTACCCATCTACCTGAACCTCATTCTTCATCTATTGTCCCTACCTTATCATCTAAAATTTTCACGTCAAGTATTTTGACTTCACCCAGCGCTGTGATTTCTAGGGGTCAGTTGGCACTGGACTCTAGTAACTTTGATTATTAGCGGAAGTCTCTGCACCCCATTAAACCTTTCAAACCTGCTCCTGAATGTAGACTACTCAGCTTCGGAAATTATGTAATGTGGGAACGGGTGGAGAGTTTGTTATTGCATGCCATCATGGGTAAATGGCAATTTGAGAAATAGAGCTCGATTGATATGCAACAGTGGCTTATGGGTGCCTAGCTGAAGCTCCTCAAATACGAGCCTAAGATCTTCAAACTACCAAATGGATGACTCTGTTTTCACTTTATGAAGAATGAGGATGTGGCGGAAGTGTTGCGTAGGTCTTGGGTTCACGGCCACTATTTCCTGGCACTTTATCGCAGGACTATGGATTTCCATCCCATTACAAATGCCCCAAAAAATCATCACATGTAGGTGCATTTGCCAGGTCCATTCAAGTTCTGAATGCCATTGGGAATAGTATTGGTTCTTTCTGGTTTGTTGATCAAGTGTGTCAGCTTATTTGAGAAGCGCATGACGTGGATCCTTGTGGAAGTCTCCTTTTCCGGGGATTTACCTACCAATATAGATCTGGAGTGGGACGAGACAATTTATTGTCATTGCTTGGATTACTGGCAGATGCCTTTTCTCTACCGCCTCTACCATGAGATGGGTCATTTGATGGGAACGTAATATCCCAAATTGGGAACTGCTAGCAAGGCATGACTGGAAAACGAATTTTCCAGTAATGGCTGCTATAGTAATGAAAACCAAAACTTGGATCCCTTATATATGAGTATCTAAGTCCTAAATCCAAGAGGGAATAAAAAATAAATCCTCCTAGGTGGGTTAAATAGATCTCCCACACCTAGTTGTCTTCAGAAATGCCTCAAAGAGAGACTACAGCAATAACAAAGAATTTTGCTTAGGAAATAACGCAGTTTCTACAGAGAAGTAATAGGAGGCTCATAAAAGATGTTTCAATAATATTCACAGTAGAAAATAAGTCTTACAATTCAATCCATCAAGTACATAGCTGAAAATACAAGGAAAAGACAGAAGAAATCTCCTCAAAAGAGGGCTACAACCATATGTTTTACAGAAAGCTACCTTGACATCGTTATTCTTATTAAGCTGCACTGTTGTATGTTACATATCAAATCTAGAGCAGATCTATGCATAAAATTTCAGATCTATATCAGATCCATGCACTAGAAGAGCTCCTCTTTCAGATCCCCTTGGAATTTCAAGGTTTACACCAAGCATGAACAGTAGATCTGAGATCTAAGAAATCAGATCTACAGAAATATCCAGAAATGTTGGAGCATTCATATTATGTAGATCATATTTGAAAAGTACAATGTATAGATCCCCTCCCACAGATCTTCGAGGTAAAGAGTGGATCCTCAACGCTCCAAACCCATCTCTCCACTTGATGCACTCAAACTCCCTGCAACACCTCCTACAGGAATAACACAGATCTGGAATAGAAACTGTGCTATAGGGGTTAGACAGTTGATGGCCCCATGCCAAGATTAGAAACTGAGGCTCATGCACTCCCATACAATTCCTCCAATAGAGTAGAGGCCTCCTCCACTGACAAAGAGCACTGAAATGACTTAGATCTGAAGAGATCTAATCTCCATGAAAATAACGTAGTCCCTCAAGGGAGACTATGTTGCAGCTTGATTAACTGAGTTGGCCTGATGCCAAGATGCAAAACTGAAGCTCAACAATGGATGCACTCTTCCAGGAGGTTAAAAGACACACTCACTGAGAATAGGCTCCAATACAAGCTAGATCTTTGCAGATCTAGAGTTCCACTAACTACAGCTCATGATACAAATTAAATCAACTCAGAAACATATTGCAGAAAACATAGATATGAAACTAGACAAAAATATAGGCGGAAAAGGAAGAAGCCATGAGGCTTCTTCATGTAATCTCTCTTATTAAAAGAATTTTAATTTACAATTTAAATAGATGAGAGAATATGGCCCGTGCTATCTTAGTCTCTTTTTATTGAGTTAATTACTCACCAAAAACCCACCAAGATAGGAGTTCCTAAACAAACTCCATCTTTTGAGGAACAACCCAACAACCCAAGAGTTGGGAATATTTAATTAATTATTTTATTATTTTGGATTTATTATTGTTATTTTAGAGAGGCTAACATTCCCCCCTTCAATGAAAAATCCAAAATAAGAACGAGGAATCATCTTCCAAGTTCTCACGTTGATCCTCAAAAAACATTGCCTGAAAAACCGCCAAAGCTGGATGCTGAAAAACTGCAATCTGAAGAGACCATGAGTCAGCTGTATGTCTGATTCATGTTTGAATTTCGCTTCACAACTACATCAAGTGCCAAGTTGCAAAAGGATCCATCTTTCCTTTGCATGAAAGCAGCATCCTTTTTCCACTGACAAAATTTGTTCAAAGCCCACCGGCTGATGATGTCAAAAACAACTTACTGTTGCTTTTACTGTGCTGAAAATTGTCACTGCTTCTTTGTTGTCGACTGCCCACTGAAAAATTTGTTGATGCCCACTGGAAATTTTGTTGATGCCCACTAGCTGTTGAAGATGCCCATTGGCTGCTTTTGCTAGTTGTGTCGAGACTTTCAGTCTGAAAACCACTGTCAATCTCATTGAAATTTTCCCCCCTTTGTCAGCTGAAAGGAGAGACACTTCTGTGGAAAATATTCCTGAACTCCCCCCCTTCAGGTGTAGGATTTTTACACTATTGTACTCCCCCATTCAATTGCATGAGAGTACCATCATCTTTTCACTGTGCGCTGCACAATGTGTGATCATATGCGATTGTAGAATTGAAGCAATATTTTAACTGTGGATGACCATTCCCAAAGGTCGATCCATTCATAATGTATCTTCAACCTTGCTAATTTGTGTCGATTGCGACATTTGTCTGAGGAATGATTGCACTTACCACAATGGCTACAGGGATGGAGATCAAAACACTGATCTTCCATATGACTGGTTCTTTGAAAATGAGAACATTTCGATTGGACTTCAACCTCAGATTGTGTGGAATTCTCTTTTTTGGAAATTTTGGGTTGCATGCACTGCTGGTTGTCTGCAACTTTCTCTGAATGTGCTGAGGGGATCTGTTCAAGAAATCCCCCACTGACGAACTGAATGGGCTTGGAATAATTGGGAATATGTAAGTTGGCATCATCTTGGACATATCCTAAGCCTCGTCGACTCTTGTTATTCTAAATTTCTTCCCAGGGCCTGATGATGGGCTTGGAAGAAATTGGATCTGAAATAGCTACGACACTTGAAGCTGGCTGAATGAATGACTTATTTTGATGGTTTAAAGACTTATCATCTGGATGGTTTAAAGACTTGAAAGTATCATTCTTTTCTTGCAATTCAGTCCTTTGAAGTTGTGACTCGAGCTGAAGAAACTCAATAGTTTCATGTGTTTGTTGTAGATGCCGTGAAAGATCAGCAAGAGTGTCTTTGCTGATGTGCACCATGTCTTCATCACTGGAGATGATCAAACTTTGAAGTATCTTTAACAACTGAATATGTTGCGCCATCTGAACTTGCGCACTTGAAATCAGGCTCTCTTGTTGTAGATGTCGTACTTTGAATTGTTTCACTTGAATGACAGGCTCGCTTGCTTGATTTGTTGCTGACTGTGCTTGCCTGGAACACTTGCTAGAAGTGTAGAATTGTCTCGCTTAAACTATGGAATTCACGCTCGCTTGATGACGATCGCGTTTGTTTAAGCGCTCACTTGATTGACTTGATGATTTTATGCTCACTTCAATGAATAACCACGCTCGCTTGATGTCGATGTCAACTTGGTTGATTGATGTCACAGTTGAACTTGTTTGGTTGCTTTTGATGGTCGCTACAATAAAATTCACTCTGGCTCGCTTGATGTGTTGATTTTTGCACTGAATTGATGCAAATTGGTTGAATGAATAATCACGCTCGCTTGCAAGAGATGTAAACTTGTCGCTTGTTTGAAAAAACTCATGCACTCAATTGATTTTGTGTAAAGAAAGGGTGTCAAAAACTATCGACAATGCACCCAAGAAAGATTACAATGATTCACTTTAAAATAATGAATTCACTTGTCTTCTTAAAAATTCATTAACAATGAATTTTTAATGATTAACATAACATAGTGAATTTGATTACAAGTTCTGAAAAGAATGTATAACAACGTTGATGTATACTTTTGAGTGTGTAGGTACATGAACTTGATTAAGTGAATTGGCTTGTTGATTTAAAATGCTGATGTAGACAATCTTCGATTTGTGCAGATGCATGTGTTGATCTTGCAGCTATTTCGTTATGTGTTGTGCTTGCTGATATTAAACTGTATGTATGAAATTATTAATGTGTCACAACTAGACACAAATCAAAAAGAAACAAGAAGCCATAAAAAACATGCACCATCAAACACACATGGTGTACCTAAGATCCCCTTATTCAATTTCGGGCGGATCTAGGACACATCAACACCAAAAAAATGATATCTTTATTAATCACTGAGTACATCATCTGAAGCAATGATAATGCCAAGCTAGTAACCCTTTGAAACAACGCGCCTTCAAAATCTGAATGGAAGTAACACGATCTCTCTCAAAGTAAGACAATACTTTGAATTACAATAATGAATTACTCTAAAAAATTCCACGAATCACTCCAGATATAAAACACTTATCCCTCCAAATTTACAATAAACAACTTATTTCTCCATTACAAAAGCTTCATTATACCTCCATAAACCTTAAAAACATCAACTTTATTACAAACTTAATCCCAAACTTCACCCTTATGACTCCTAAATAAAAAATTATTTTATCCACTCCTTATCTCTCCCAAAAGTCTTTTAATTTTAATCCCTTTTTAAACCTCCATTAAAAAAAAGAAAAGGCCTTTTAATGAAATGAAAAAAGTGAATTTTACGTTCACTTTAAAAAGTGAATGAATAGACCTTCTTCCTTTAAATATTTTTAAGCACACTTTTTTTTAAATCTCACTATGCACACTATTTAAGAAGTTTTGTCTTCTTGTTTTTTTTATTTTACAATATCCATTCAAATTTTGCTACGTACCATTTCTCAAGTTTTCAAAATGCTCTTTCCCCACGTCCAACACCAAAGTCCTTGGGCTATGAACTTTCAAGTTTTCAAAACACTCTTTCCCCACGTCCAACACCAAAGTCCTCGGGCTATGAACTTTCGGTTGAATTTTTAATTGACAGAAGCACGCACTTTAAACTTCATGCAGATCATTATGCAATTGTGCTTCTGCACCAACAACGCCTCCGCTGGTAATTCAAGGCTTACGACCAAGCCCACGCAACTTTGCAGATCCTCATTGTCTTCTCCACGGCCTTCAGCAAATCTGGCGCTGTGCGCTGTTTTAAATCGAACGTTGTTTTTCTTGCTGTCAACACTGCTTTCAGTATGAACAAATATTAACGCTGCTTCTCTCAAATTTTTCAATTGAACAACTAAACGATACAACTAAACGATACAACTAAACGCTGTCAAAATCAAACATTCAACTCGTCGTTGCAAACGCCGGCTGTAAATGCAGATTGTTGGGCGCTTAATCCTCCAGGGTTCGATTGTGCTAGATCTGTTTAAAGGTGACCGCAAATTTGAATGCAGATGTGCATTGGGGGCAATTAAATGCATATCAGAACGACATCAGCGAAGGGAAAATAACGCTTTGTATCAAATCTGGGCACCATATCACATTTGAAAAGGCAGAATGACATTATTTGAAAGGCCAGAACGACAACACAGTGCCATCGAACACCAATTGTAACGCTTCACAATTTGTTGTTGATCTTCTTCAAAATTATCACGGTAATGTCTAATATCGTAGCCGCTCCCAAAAATTAAGATCTCAGAACCATTCCACAAAACTACCCAACTTGTCTTGATTCACATGAAGATTAAAAACAATTGCAAATAAACACAATTCTTTCTGCACTGCTGTGACAAGATTGCTAAAACAGCACTTGCAAATTCGTTGAACAAAACAAATTTGTTAGACAACGTTAAAATGCTATGGCTCATTCAGCCCATATGCGCTATGTTAACAATGCTCTTCCTATTTCTATTTATTGCAACAGCACTCTTATAAACAAAGTCGCCCCAAATTTCTTAATTTGACTACTGCCAGTGATGAATACTCGATGATAGCATATCGTTTTTACCTTTTTAAAGTAGCTTATGTGCCAATGGCTTGCTGATTGTCCTTGTGCAATGACATATCTCACACAGACATGTTTGGATGCAAATTCGAGCCAAATAAATGAATCATCCACTGTGAACACTGTGCGAAGATCCACTCTTCCGGAAAGATCCAAGAAAACAAAAGGCTGCTTCACCTAAAGGCCGCACATTGCACAATCCGCATAACTCATCTCACAGCAGCGGCTTCATCAATCGATTTTGCAGGAGCAACAGACAGCATATACAACTCTCTCAAAAGGTCCTCAACACAACACACCGTAAGCTCTGATACCACATGATACAAATTAAATCAACTCAGAAACATATTGCAGAAAACATAAATATAAAACTAGACAAAAATATAGGCGGAAAAGGCAGAAGCCATGAGGCTTCTTCATGTAATCTCTCTTATTAAAAGAATTTTAATTTACAATTTAAATAGATGAGAGAAGATAGCTCGTGCCATCTTAGTCTCTTTTGGTTGAGTTAATTACTCACCA
Source organism: Pinus albicaulis (assembly GCA_034641835.2). Lineage (NCBI taxonomy): Eukaryota > Viridiplantae > Streptophyta > Pinopsida > Pinales > Pinaceae > Pinus > Pinus albicaulis. Next base: position 312,322,406 of record CM076575.1, read on the forward strand.
AAAACCCACCAAGATAGGAGTTCCTAAACAAACTCCATCTTTTGAGGAACAACCCAACAACCCAAGAGTTAGGAATATTTAATTAATTATTTTATTATTTTGGATTTATTATTGTTATTTTAGAGAGGCTAACAGCTCACACAGACAACCCAATCCTAAGCATAATTGCGCTATAGATGCAAGATGAGGCTTGACCAAATGCCGGATAATGGACTAGACAAACAAGACTCCTCCAAGAGCTACTCAAGGAAGGAGGTGGGAGTTCCTAAACAGGAAACCCCAATAGGGGTGTGTCTCAACAGACAAAACCTTCAAAAAATAATAACATCAACAACATTCTCTTGTTGTTCTCCTCCTTCTCTTATAGGATGAAAGCCTTGTCAAACCCTAAACCACCTCAATGAGTTAAACCATTTCACATGTGGAGCCTCCATCTAGAACTGCACTATATATCCATGAGGTTCATTGCACCTGGATTGCACTGTTGATTTGGTCAAGGTTAACCCAATCTTGTGATTTAAATCCATTCACACCTGCAAAATTTTATTTACAAAGCCCAGATATGTCTCTGTTCACATAGGCATTGATTTATTTATGGTTTTCAGGAGTTTTACATCTCCTCCTTTACAATTTATTCCTTAATCATGAAATGCAGAATAAAATAAGGCAAAATAGAATATTCCCATTAGCTTGGCTTATTGGGAATATTAAAGAGAACCTGCTCAAAATGGATATAGGTTTGGTCCCCTAGGTAGAAAAATTCTGCACATGACATGGTGACTATGGATGAGGGTACTGCAGCGGAGCATTATCTGTCAGAGTTGTCGATGTCTCATCCACCATCTTTGGGTAAGTCCTTTTTATCCCCCACTCATCATTCTGATTGGAAAAATAATGAGGTGGTAGGGGTTCTAGATTCTATTTTTGCTACGGTACATGATTCGCAAGCTGGGATGGGTTCTCTGTCGGATGGGAGTCATCAGATGGGATTACCTGAGTGCATCCCTTACCATGCTAGTGTTAATGACAGGTTCCTTCTCCCTATTCCTAATCCTTATCCGATTGTGGATCATTGTACTAAGCTCTGTAATCAGCCTTTTCTACCACCACTATCGAATTCTCGACTGTCTACCCCCTCTCCCCCTTCTCCTCCAAGTTTGGAACCCTTGCTGTCACCCCGAAACTCCATTGGCAGTGATTTGGAACTGTCGTTACTTGACCTAGATGAAAACCTTTCCCCTCTGAATGTAGACATAAGTAAACCCTCCTCGCCTACCCTGCACCTCAGTCCGTCCTCCATTTCAAATTTCACGATTAGAAAGGGAAAAGACATACCCTGAACCAAAAATAAATCTTTATCAGTGTCTGTCATGGTAACGAATCTTGAGTTAGGAAATTTTAGAGACGTTCATGTTACCTTAGCACTTGACAGGGTTCTTAGAGCTTCTAAACCCTCCAATGTTGAGCCATGATGTGTCTATTCTCTCTGAACTTAAGGGGGTTCGGGGGTAGGGATAAATTTATACATTTGAGGGAATTATTTTGGACTTCAAATCCTTCCATTATCTTTATAAAAGAAACTATGCACTCTATTGATCGATCCATATCGTGTTTTTGTGACATGTACCCAGCATGGCACATGGTGGCGCATGACGATGTGGGAAGGTCAGGACGAGAGATCGCGCTATGGGATCCCCAGCAAGCCAATCTGAAAGATTTTGGATTTTTGGTCGAAATTATCTTAACATTATTTCTGAGAGGTTACAGTAAGATGATTCATATTATTAACTTATATGCCTGATACCAGGACAGGACCAGTTTTTGGAACCGGATGGAAGGATGTGGCATTTTGATGTTGGATCAATTGATCATTGCCTGAGATTTCAATTGTTCTCTCCATGACAGGTAAATTTTGGGCGACAAAGGGAGGTGTGATCCTATTTTTGATTTTCTTAGTGTCATGTTCAATAATTCACATCTATATGACATCAATTTGGAACATAATTTCCCTCCATGGTATAATGGAAGGCAGGGATCAGATTTAATCGGAAAGAGGATTGATCGATTTTTGTTCAAGAAAAATTTTCTATCCCAGATGAGGGATGTTACATCATGTGCTGAGGAGATCGCCATCTCTGACTGTCGGCCTATTACTATGGATTGGTGTTTTGAGAAGAGACCTGGAGGATTTCCCTTCAATTTTAACCGATTATGGCTCGAGGATCCCACTTTCATTAATTTGGTCAGGGAATATATGAAATCTCATTGCAGGACAGAGGGAACATAGGCCATGGTACATTTAACAAACTCTCTAAGGGGTCTAAAAAACATTGTTCATAACTGGGAGAAAATAAAAAAGAGACAACTTATTTCTACATTGAAAGGGTTTTTCACTGAAACCTCATGGTTAATGAAGGATTTGTAGGAGGGAAACCATTCTGATACAACTTGGAATAGGCTCAAGGAGTTAGAGAAAGAAAAAAGAAATATACTTCTCATTGAGGAACAATCATGGAGATTAAAGAGCAGAGCTACCTAGTTAAAAGAGGGAGACAAAAATACGAAGTATTTTCATGCATTTGCTACGGGGAGGAAAAATGAAAATGTAATATGGAAGATTGATGTTGACAAAGTTTCTTTATACTCTACGGAGAGTATTCAAGCTGAGGCGGTTAAACATTCTGAGAGTTTATTCAAAGCACAAGGGGTGTCGGTATATGAAGAACAATTGTGGGCAGTGGAGGACTCCCCCATCATGTTTGATGGTGGGGAAACATAGAATTTTAAGAGAACAGCTAGCAAAGAGGAGATCGTGACTGTTTTGAAGTCTTTTTTGGCAGACAAGAGTCTGGAGCTAGATGGATGGACCCTGGATTTCTTTATCCATTTTGTTGAGCTATTCATACAAGACATAACAGACATGGTGGAGGAAGCTAAAATTCTGGGTCTGATTCATGGGGCAACTAATTCAACATTTATTGCACTCATACCAAAGAAAAAAGGGGCAATCACATTTGATGATTTTAGGCCTATCTCGCTATGCAACACACTATACAGGACCATATCCAAGACAAATTCCAAAAGGATGAAGGTTGTGTTGTCCAGATATATTACCCCAGAACAATCAGGCTTCTTGAAGAATAGAAGCACACATGATGCAGTGGCATCGACACAAGAAATTATCCATTCTATTCACACAAGGAAATTGGATGCCGTGGTGATGAAATTTGACCTCGACAAAGCATTTGACAGGGTTGATTGGTGTTTTCTGCGAATGGTTTTATATAATATTGGTTTAGATAGAACTTCTCTAAATTGGATTATGGGGTGTGTTTGCAATACATCCATGACTATGATTATCAACAGGGTGGCAACCACGTTATTTAAACCTAGGAGTGGACTGCGACAAGGTTATGCCCTTTCACCCTTGCTTTTTATTTTGGTTATGGATGCATTTAGCATAAAAATCAACAAAGTTGTGAATTTTGGCACTATAAGGGGTATTAATATCACTCATAGAAGAGATATAACACATAGTCTTTTTGTTGATGATGTCCTAATGTTTTGGATGCTAATCAAAAGTTTCTGGTTGGTCTTTCATGACATTTTTTCTAAATTCTATAAAGCTTCTAGGATGCTGGAAAATGCTATAAAATCTTGCATTTACCATGCTGGAAGGGGTGGGGTATTGTATGAATTTATTAGTAATATTTTTAATTTTAGGACTCAAAGACTTGATCAGGGTTTCAAATACCTCGGTTTCCACTTGAAATCAAACAAATACCGAGTTGATGATTGGTTGTGGTTGTTGGAAAATTTTAAAAGAAGAATCCATGGGTGGACATCAATATGGTTGTCTAAAGGAGGTAGATTAACATTGGCACAGTCGGTGTTACAACAATTCACAGTTTATTGGGCTCACTTATTTATCATTCTGAAGAAAATCATCAACAAGTTCAAAAGTGTCATGGCCAATTTTATCTAGAACGGGGGTAGACAGAAAGGAAAGTATCCATTGGCTAGATGGGATTTGATCTCGAAACCAAAAGAAATTGGGGGATGGGGCATTCTGGACATTGAAATATTTGGGCAGGCACTCCTTATGAAGTCGATGTGGAGTGGCCTAAATTCAAATGGGATATGGAATGACATAATTAAGTACAAGTACCTAGGGGAAGTAGAAGTGGAGGACCTATACTTGAAGGGATGGTGGGATGTCTCTGTGGGTTCTATAATAGGGAATGGTTTTAAACACATATGGAACCTATTCTCAGAAAACCTTAGATGGAAATTTGGTAATGGTGCCAAAATCTTGATTGGTCACCCCGGACTTCGTGGATCGACTTCTCCTATTCCTATTAGCAAAGAATTGCTACACTATCTAAATGGGAATGGAATTTTTTATATCGGCCAAATCATCATGGATAGCATTCAGGGTTCACCGAGATGGATGACGTCTAGCCAACTGAATTTATAGGTTAATCTGAGTGTTGAATGGGAATTTTACACTGAATCTCTATGATGTTTGGGCATCCAATTTCAGAGATCAGGTGATTAGGTGATTTGGGGAGGGATGATAAAGGAGGGCCAAATTAATGCGGGAGAAACTTATAAAACCCTGATTAAACAAAAACATATTCGTGATAGTAAATGTTGTTTTGGGGATATCTAGAAGGTTAATGCATAGACTAAGATGATCACCCTCACATGGTTAGTATGGATGGATAAGTATCTCACGTGGGCAAACCTACAAAAGAAAGGAAAGATAGCGCCTGGCATATGTAGGCTTTGTATGAATGGAGAAGAGGACAATCAGCATTTGTTATATACTTCCACTTTTTCCCGGAAGGTTCACAAATAACTATGTAAGTATTTCAAACTTCAGATTTTGGAACTTGAGAACACGACAACATACATTAAATGGTGGTTAAAGAAAAGCAAGATCCTCAAAAATATTTTGGTTATTTATCACTGGGATATATGGTGTTGTTGAAACAAATGGATATTTGAGGAGGTGGATAACAGTCCTGAAAGGATTTTTCAGAAGATTATACAGACATGGGAAAAGTTAAAAATACAACAAAAGCCACCATCTGACTTGTTGAAGAGAATGAGACCTTTTGAAATTAATTACCCCATAGGATTTTTGGATAGCGTATCCCAACTATCCAAATGTGGTTGCGGGGCATGGTTAATGATCTCCTCGACATTCCATTACAAGATCTAGTGGTATGGAGGCATAGGGACCAACATGAGGGCTAAAATATTGGCACTATGGGGGCTATTATGGTTCTCAAATCAGCTCCATCTTGAGAAATTGTGGGTATATGGTGACTCACAGGTCTTACTGGAACATCTCAATAAGGGGACCTCACTCAACCAAGTTTACCTCATTGCATGGCTGGACAGAATCAAAGAACTCAGATCATCTTTCTCATCTATTTAATTCAAGCACATCTACAAGGAGAAAAACTCACAGGCTGACAGGTTATCAAAAAAAGGTTTGCAAGGGGTATTTAGGGAGATGCATTACAAGCTGACAGATGCTGTTGGAGGTAGGGTGAGAGGCACAGTAAAAAATTTCCGACCATGATGTTTGGTGGAGATAGAGGGATATTATAACTTTTTGTATATGCTACCTTTTTCTTTTTCATGGTGTTGGGTATATTTTTTACATGGATTCAATACAACATTATGGATCAAGAGTCGACTGCAAGCAAACTTTGGAGAAAATATATATATGGTCAACTTGGTGACGGGAACAATATGTTTTTGAAATTTATGTGTGATGAATGATTAAAAATGTATATCACTGACTAGTAGATAGATGTTTTGGTTCTACTCTCAAATCAAATTGTGATTCTTTGTTGAGAAACTAATTATCTTTTGATATGTAACAATTTGGAATTACCTAAGTTTATATGTATTGGTACTTTATATAAACCAAGCATTTTTTTCCACTGAAAAAAAAAGGAATCACATTAAAAATATGTGTTAAAAATAGGTATGTGCTATTTCACCTTAATCAGGTTCGAGTAGCGCTAAAATGACACAAAATGCCAATTGAGGCAGTTTTGAATTTATCGGGAATTCAAGTGTCATTTGGGCTCTCGTATGGCTGCCATAGACCGGCACTTCCTGCTCGACAAGGACTTGTTGCGCAACAACCTTACTTGTCAATTACTAATCATATCGTGATATGATAAGGGAAAACTTCGAGACTCATTACAACAAGTGAGTGACGTGTTAAATAAAAATAATTATATCTCGAGACTTGGCAACATGAAAAAAAAAATTATTCCATTTCTCTAAACATTTACTACAAAATTTTACTAATTATATTACTTGAAAAAAAAGAAAAAATTAACTACTTGTTAAATCACTTCAAAATAAAATCCAACAAATGGTGAAAGGATGGAAATCCTACACTTATCGTGAGCCACAGTACTCAAAATCGACCAATCTATGAATTATTATTATGAAAGGCATCCATTAAAGGTTGTGCATGAACAATTTTAATAAGTATCTTGGGAATATAGTTGCACACCTCATGTGAAGGATTTTGCATAAATTCTACAATATCCATACAGGTTGGTCCAATTTTAAATATTTGTGGAAAATTTTGTTTATTGTTTTTTAATCCACGTTTCAGACTTTTCTAGGTGAGTCCATCCTCAGGTAATTGTAGTCCACAATTGAGAAGTATGACCGTGAATATTTTGAGCAATTAATAGTAATTTGAGGGAAATTATGGTTTATGCTAGCTTATCATGATGATTAATTTAATTTTGGTTGAAAATTATTTAATTTTGGAAATTAATAAATTTTAATTTTGGTTTATTATTAATTTTGTTTAACAAAGGTTTTCAAGAGTTACTTAATTTTAAATTATCATCTCTATTCATTGTGTTGGATGTTTTTTCTATTTCAATGCCCTATTTTACTCTTATTTTAGATAATCATTTTCTCTTTGAATTAGTTTCACAATTTCCATGCAAATGTAGTGTGAGGAGGAACATGCATGTTCTGTAAGGGAAGATTTTTCTGTCATATTCCTTTCTATGTTAGTTATGTGCTCTTTTAATCTTATGCCCACATATATTCCCGTCTACCTATATATACTTTTCCACATGAAAAAGGAATAGAGTATACTCCTTTGTGTCGTTTTGGTCTATTAAATATTTGACGGAGTCAATCATTTTCCTAATGGTGTTTGGGGGAGTGAATGTAATGCTGACATTATGTTTGATGTCAATTTTGTTAGTGGTTACTTTTATATAGGGTAAGGTGATTTTTGGGTTGTCTAGATATTTTATTTTTTATTTTTTATTGTGGATTGTTGAATGGATTTGTGGATGAAGTTTTTACGATATCCATTATTTTCAAAAAAAAAAATAGACATGGTTAAATTCATGACCTAATTGTTCCAGGTCATAAATTTTGGATGCCCTTGTAGCTAGGGTTTTGATGACACCTACTTTTTGTTTTGGATGGTTGTGGGAATTAAAGTGAAGGTATTTACCACTGTGAGTTTGTTTTCTGAAGACTTGGTGGCTAGGTTTTCCATTTTTCATAGTGAGGAGGATGTATAAGAAAGGGAGTTGGTTTTCCTTTTCAATTTCAATTGTGAATTTAATGTGTTCCGAGAGGTTCTTGATGTTTGATAAAAATTCCTTAAGTTTGTCCAACCCATGGCTCCATTTTGCAAATATGTCATCCACATATATTTTCCATTCCTCCGGGGTAAATGGGAATGAATTAAGAGGCATTTTTTCAAATTGTTCCATATATGTGTTGGAAATTACTGGCGATAAGGGTGAGCCCATGGAAACACCATGTGTTTTCTCATATATTTTTCCTTTGAAATCGAAGTATGGTGTTTTGAGGAAAATTCTTAGAAGGTCCATAGTTTCATGGTCAGTAATGTTCTTCATCACATAGATGGCCTCATCTACAGGTATCATTGTATAGAGAGTTACAATGTCAAAGCTTACAAGGAGTTCATTATCATTAATTTATAGGTTCTTAATCCATTCTATGAATGTTGTGGATTATTTTATATATGAAGGGGTGTTACCTGAGAGAGGGTGAAGCTTGTTAGCTAGGTATTCACATAGTTTTTATTACTACCCCTACCTTTAGGCTTCATTTATTTATCCCAATGATGACGAAATTTTGTGCCTCCACTTTAGGCAATTGCATTTTCTTCTTTTGGATAGTTATGTTACCTTATATATGGTTTTAAGAAATGATTACTATACCATTGATGAATTTGATCTTATGCTTATATGAATTTGGCTTGTGGTTTTACAAATAAATAATGATGTAATGATAAATTAATTACATTTCATTAATGGAATAATGAGTTTTCAGTGAATATCTAGGTTTATAACCCTAATGGTTCCATATTTCATGATGGCTTAGCTTGTTGTTGGTAAATTCAAATGATGATAGTGACCCAAGATAGTGACCTCAAAACTCCCATGTGATTTATCCGAAAGAGACTTGGTTTGCAATCATGAATCACAAAAGCATACATTCAGAATGTTAGTTTTTTCAAGAAGTTGTGGCTTCATGTACATCTAAACCGTGACAATGGAGGTGTTTTTTTTAGATGAGTATAGTTCGAGATAAGGACACTCAAAGTGTTACAATTCATGTGTGAAGGAGAAGGTTTGAGGTTACACTAATGTGATGTGTGGAGGAGAGGGTTTGAGGTTACATTAATGTGAGTTACATTGAGATAAAAAAATCAAGCCCAATTGGAATATGATTATAATGCAACAAAGAAATGTAAGTCTTAAAGGAATGCTTCCTCAAATTAAACCATTTAATGGTGTGTCATGGAGAGTAATTTAAAAATAAAATGGTAATATAATTTTTAAAATGTTAAAAGAATTAAAAGAGGCTTGTTGATATAGATTGCTAGTCAATTAATAGTTATTGAAGGCATACGTTAAAATTTTGTGATTAAGTTGAGATTTTAAGATCCATTTGACTAGTCAAAAATAAAAAAATATGTTTTAGTCCAATGAAAATGGAAACTTAACGATAAGATGTAATGGAAATTTTATTGTTGATATGAATGACTAAATAGTTGTAGTAGTGTATGCCCTAATTAATGTTATTGATTTGTCTTGCTCCAAGGACATCACAACATGAAAAGGCACAAGTTTGGTAATAAAATCCCAATTATGAGCATTAATACAAGAGCATCAAATAAGTAACATGTGATCACATAGTATGATAAATTGGCTAAGGAAAACTATGGAAATAAAGAATAAACTAGCCATTCAGGAAAGATATGGAAAAATTATAAGTGATCGTATTGAGATAATAATAGTGTAATTCCGTAAAGGTACATTTCAATGAAGTCAAAATTAGAAAAAACTCACAATAAAAGGACAGTAAACCTATGAAAATATGGAGAAAATAGTATAAATGAACAATTTTTTTAAGAAAGAAATGATGATAACCTATTGTAGTCCTCGTTACCCATCCATATACATGGGTAATCCTGAGAGAAAAAAATTCTCATATTATACAAATTTCTAGCTAGAAATCCCTACTATGATCCACATATAACCAACCTCATATGCCTCCCTCCCATTCTTTAGTTAGTACATCCATACATCTAGCATATTCATCTGACAAAGGTGTGGTCATATATGGTGAGGTGCATTAACCATTTTTGCATTTGAGTGCTTTAACTTAATTTTTAACACATTCTAGTATGGATCACAAGTCCAAATTGTATTATAGACCAATTTAGGTTGTATACTTGTTCCCTTATTTCACCTTGGTGGTTATCATTTTCCTCTAGTCTAGTGTGATATTCCTTAAGGTATTTCTTTCACTGTCAAGGAATGGCACAAATATGAGGCTCTGATGATGGTATAATTTCATGTTATTGGTACTTAACACTTGTCATTGTTCCCCTCATTTCATTATCTCATATTTTGATTGGATGTTTTAGTAACTCACTTTGGTTCTCTGTATACCTTGTCCTATGATAAAAATGGGTTCATAATACCTGAGGTTGATGCAGGTGCAAGTAAAGAAAGAGAATAAGAAAAATGCTAAAAATCCAAAGAATGGCAATGGATGCAAATAATAAAAATCCAAATATAGCTTGAGCTCTACCCACTCTTATACGGCCACTCATCCCCAAAATTATCCATGTAAAACCAATATCTACACACTATGGATTTATATTTGCATATGAAGACATTATTGGTTATAGTTTTATTAGATAGGATTGAAGTAAAGGAGGAAATTCTTCTCATGTTGGATGAGTTGCAATTGTACATGGAAACTTTGGATTAGAACATGAAGAGGAAAGAAGATCATCTCAGTCTCCCACTTGAGCTAAATAGATCTCTTGGAAGTTGAAAAGTGCCAACATAGGTGGATACCTCTGACACATCTCAAATAGCATGAAAAATTACTATTTCATTCGATTTTTCTCTTGGTTTTTTTCTTATCATGATATTTTAGATAATTGATTAGATAGTAAGGGTAATGAAACCATAAATTCATATCTTTCTTCTCTTATGTTTTTTACATTTTGAACACCATGTATGGATGATGAAGAATTTATGGTTTTTCCTCTAGTTTAATTCCTTAGTGGCAGACCAGGGAAAACAGAGACTATATATTATGTATTGATTTGATTAATCAATACAAACTTTAACCTTGCTAAGAACAAAAAACTTGAAATTGTGTTGCAACTTTGTCCTTAATTTATTCCTTATTTTAGTTTTAATTTATCATAGTTTAATCATTATTTTCATGGTTAAATTTGTTGTTGTTATAAACTATTGCTTTGTTGAAATTTGTTGGTTTAAATCCATTGTTTATAGAAACCTTGAATATTTTCGTAATTTTGTGTCTTGTGGAAATATTGTGAGACTCTTTAAACCAACCTTAGTCTTTATATTGACCCATAGCTCCCTTGAACCCAAAATTGAAACTTACTCCTTCAGCCACCTCAAACCCTAATTTGTTATACTTTCATCCCATGCATTTACTTTGTAGGATGCTTATGGGGCTTAGCTTAATATCCTTGGGTTACTTGATGCCTAATCCATACTATGGAATCCTCTCTTGTGTTGGATTGTTTCCTTCACTAAATAGATATTATTAGTTGTTGAGGTAGTAGTGGTAACAGTCACATGTGTTGCACATTGTCTAGGTCACATTATGAGACTTTGTAGTAGGTACTTGATTTTGTTTTAATAGTATGTATAACCATGACCAATTTGGAATGATGAGATGAATGTAAAAGAGTAATAAATAGAAATTTTTGGTGAATAAGTGGAATTTTCACAAACAAGTGTAGTAAATCAACAAGGAGTAGTAGCTTATCCCAGAATATGATTGAAGCTTTTGGAATTAGGTAATAGTCATGATAAAATAACTTAGCATTGTAGTGGTATATTGTAAATGAATAACCTTATAGCAAGTGGTTGTGGAATCACATAATTCATATGATTCAAAGGAAATAGAATATGTATACTAATGAGAAAACACCCAGCATGAATTGTAAGAAAGATCGTTATGGGAATATCTATAACGAGATCTTGAGAAGGATTATTCAAAATTAAAAAAAGAAGTGAGAATCAAATAACAAAGAATATACTTGATTGATATTCACTTTAATGAATGATACTGGTAGTAATTATTTCAATTGATTCAAATTCTAAACCAAATACAGTATCTTACGAACCAAAAGTGAAGATGTAATATCCCATAATAGGGATGCACAACAAAGCCTGCTGAAATAACGCACTTCTTGGAAATTTGTGCACTGAAATGAGTTTGTAGCTCCTGGATCCCTTAGATCAGTGGATCTAGTTTATATATCCAAAAGGAGAGCAAAAACAAATCAAACTAGGTGAGGTAAACAGACCTCCCACCACCTAGTCTAGTTGAAAAACACCCAAAGAGAGGGGCTGCAGCTATGTGCAAAAAAATGCTTCAGAAATAACGTAGTTTTGAGAGCATGAGCAAGAGATTAATAATGAAGATCAGCTTTTATATAAACAGCAGCAAATCAGATCCATGATGAAACCTTTACAGTATACAACAGAATGTAGAAGACAAAATAGAAGAAACTCCTCAAGAAAGAGGGTTGCAACACATGTATTGACTGCAAAATAGCTTGAAAGCATTATTATGAGAGCTACAGAAGTTTTACATTACACTCCATATCTAGAGCATATCTGTGTACAAAATATCAAATCCATTTCAGATCTGTACACTAGAAAATCTTCTTTACAAGATCCCCTTGGGGTTTTGATCAAACATGTAATATAAAGAGTAGATCTGAGATTAAAGTAGCAGATCTGTAATATTATTCAGAAATTTTTGAAGATGTTTTACAATAGAAACATATCAGATTTTTAAATAACATGGATCAGCAAGCTAATCCATGAATCACCAAAGTGAAGGGAAAAGCCTAGCACCAGAGATCTCCTCTCAAAAAGTGGGTCAAATCACCCTGCAAATCCCTCCTTGAAAATAACGCAGTCCTGGAAGGGAAACTGCATTGTAGCCTGAAGAACTGAGTTGGCATGATGCCAAGATCTGAAATATCGGCTCCAAAGGTTCAGAACTCTCTTGCCTATGGGATAGAAGACTTTCCCAGTGAAAAGAGGCCCTAAAATGGCCTAGATCTGAGCAAATCTAGCCTCCACTTGCTACAACTTGCAAGGACACTCAACAGGATCTGTGTTGTAGTTGGAATATCAGCTTAGCAAAATGCTTAATAGTGGATGAGATCAGTAAGACTCTCCCAAGAAATCCTCAATGGAAGAGGTGGGATCCCTACATAGGAACACCTAAGTGCTAAGCAGCACTATTCTCAGCTAAATAGCAGAGAATGGTATATGTCTAAATAGACACTATACTCAGAAATATGCATAATAAACAACCTTCTTCTATTGTCCTCCTCCTCCTCTTATAGGATGAAAGCATTTTCAAACCCTAAACCATCTCAATGATTTAGTTGCATTCACATGAGAAGCCTCCAACTAAAACTGCATTGTCCCTCTAGGAGATTCACTGTATCTAGACAGCGTTGTTGATTTGGTCCTCGTTGACTTGGTCAAATGCTCTAGTCTCTTTCACACCTAAGTGTGCTTATGTAAATAGCCCATATTTATCCATGTTCACATGTGGCATTGATTTATTTTTCTGATTAAGGGTTTTATTGATCCTCCTTTACAGTTTTATTCATGAAACAAAATATTGAGACAAAATTGTATATTCCCATTAGCTTGGGCTAACTGGGAATATTACAGTCCTCCCCTCCAAAATGTTTCTTATCCTCAAGAAACTGATAGGGTGAGTGCTGCAACACTTCTCCTTCTTCATTGGTGACACCATCATAGATCAAGATCTCATCATGAGCCAAGTGTTCACCAATCCAAGCCTCCATGAACTGTTCCTCCAGAATCATCATGAGATGTACAAAATCCATCCCACAAGGAGTCAAGAACTCAATAGAAACAAACATGGTTGGTCCTATACTCTCTATAAAGCATGTAGCATAAGGTGCATAGAGATTTTCCATCCCATGTGGTACATAAAAACTGCCTATCCTCTCTCCATACAATCCCATGAAAAGTACAACTATATCATCCAAGTATGTAAGCATAATGACATACATACAAATAGAAATGTAAGCATGAGGAGGTGGTTCAAAGTCCCACATAGGGTGCCAACACAGTGCATCTCCTACTTGCATCAAATCAAGGTATGGTAAGTGGTTTCCTCACCACTTACTTGTTGCACAAGATATCTCACCATGGCTGAAAGTGTGAGATATGTTTGTTGCCTTTAGGAAGCACCCATCATGAAAAGGAATCTCCTTTTGCATAGCAGGGGAGTGGCCAAGTTCAGAATTTGCAGTGGCCCAAAGTTTTACATGAGATTCATATGGTACAATACTCCTCTTGGGAGCCATGGCCTGCAACAACATGGTGAAAGAATACATCAAATTAGAAAATAAAGCTTGCATTACATGTTCATATTTTTCACCATCAATGTTCCTTCTAAACATGTAATTGTGCACAAATTTTTCTCCCTTTTCAAGAGAAGGAAGAAATGACTGAAATGACTCTTGCATAGAGTCCTTTGGCTGCCCCAACTCCACATAGCTTTTTCATTCTAGAAAATTTTGATGTAGCTCTCCTCCAAAGCGTTCCCATTCAAAACATTTCATGATAGTGTTGTAGATCTTCATAGAATAGGTAGGGCTGAAACAAAACTCCTTGAAGGCCCTTTGTAGCATATCCTCCTTGAGCTTGGAGGCTCTAGGCAAGAAGATCCTATCATAATGATAGATGAATCCCTCATGTATTATATAACCCTCTCCATGCACTTGGTCATCAAGCATCATACAAGTGTAGAGATCCTTGGAGTAATCCACCAACAGCTGGGATCTCCAATATAGATCTACACTCCCCAAAAAGGACAGTGTTGATGATGCATCAATAAGATTGCCTGCCATGTTGATGATCTCTTCTTTGAAATTTCTTATGCTAAAGGTACAAGTAGGTAGGACATACCCCCCCTTTTCCTCCTCCGACATCACAGAATCATAAATGAAGGAAGGTGAGGATGATGATAGAGGAAAATCCCCCTCTTTCTGGTGTTGGCTTAAGCCTTCCAACGCTATAGTTGTTTATCCTAATGCTCCCTTCCCTCCTGGCTCTAATCTTGGAGCATCAAGTAGTGAGATATCTCCCACTAAAACTGAATCTGGTGGCCTCCCTGGTGGTTTTCCACTAGATGAGAATGTCCCTTGCAAGAATCTCATGAACATGAGAGAAGGGACAGTGAGATCCTTGCTTCCACTGCGCAAATCCATCTCTATTTTCTGTGTGGAAGTGTTAGGTGAGGGGTAAGAATGCATGCCTCTGATCATGTGAGGTGTACCACTCTTCTTGTCCACCCATTCCATTTTCAAAGCCTCCCAATCAGTGGTGACTTTCCCCAATGTAATCAGCCATTGAACACCCAAAATAACATTGGTGTCTGGTATGTCAACTACAAATAAGTGATCCACCAAAGTGTAGGATCCCATGGTGATTGTAAGGGATGGAACATAACGCATGCATTGCATTATTCTATATCCTAGGAATAGAACAGAAAATTCCTCAAACGTATCAGTGGGTATGGCCCTCCTTTGCACAAGATGAACATCAATAAAGTTGTGGATAGCCGCACTGTCAATAAGAATAGATACCATCTGATTCATGATTGGACCATGAACTCTTAGGGTCAAATAATTAGGTACTCCCCTCAAAGATGCAAGAGTTCCTCCAATAGGAGAAAAATATCCACTCCCATATCCTGATGGTGATGGATCTCCCTCAACATTGTCAACGTTGTGACCTCTCCTTGGTTCATCATCCTCTTCTTCATCCTCAACATCTAAGAATGCTTCTATGTAGTGTGTTTTCCCAGCAGCACATCTATGTCCCGGTGCCCATGATTCTTGGTAAGTGAAACATAGCCTCTTCTTCCTTAGCTCCCTCCGGAATTCGATATCAAGGGGCTTATTGACCAATCTCTCCTTGGAAGGAGTAGCTTTCTCTTCCTTCCCCTTAGAAAGGTAATAGGGCTTGTTCTGGAAAGTTGCCTTTGCTTTTGGCAAGGCATCTTGAAGGTATCTAGCCCTCTCAATGGCATCATGCAATGTGATGGGCTTGGTAGATTTAACCAACCCATGCAAAGGTTCATCTAAGCCATCGATGAACATGTACACCCTCCTTGCTACAGATAGATCAGGAACCATAACAGATAATCTCAGAAACTCAAAGATATAAGATTTTGCATTTCCTAACTGCTTCAACTTTGCAAGGCTCATGAAAGGTGCTTCTGTATCCTTTCTGTCGAACCTCTCCACCAGTCTTCTAGTAAATTCAGAATAGACAATCACATTGGCATGGCCCAATGTAGACAACCCATGGAACCACCAGTTGTGTGCTTCACCTTCAAAGTGCAGCGCTGCAATCTTGATGGCTTCCATCTCAGGGACTTTGTTCAACTGGAAATAGATATCCAGCTTTTCTACCCATGCCTTGGCAGAACTAGTGGATGACCCATTGTTACACCATTTTTTGGTCATCTAACCTATTATCATTATATGGACCCAAGTACACCATGTAAGACCGATTTTACCCTAAGTAAAATTGCTTTCACTATGTAAAATAACTTAATAAACCACATTTATTAGGTTGTTTATGGTCTAAACAGGAAACCCCAAAAGGAAATATTAAACAAACCTATTTTGTTTAATTTTCCTCATGTAATAATTAATTAAACCATAATTTAATTATTTTTCCTAGTCATGTTTAACCCAAAAACAAAGAAATTAATTAGATAAACCTTTATTTATCTTATTATTTTCTAGGAATAATTATTTAAATATTATTTAGATAATATTCCTTGTTAAATATGACCAAATCACCCACAAATAATTAAATAAATCATTATTTATTTGATTATCTTTCAACCACTTCCTTAAAAAAGATAAATAAATCATTTATTTATTTATTTTTGACAAATAAAGGGATTTGACCCAAGTCAAATACTTTTTCCCTCCAACAAATATAATAAAATATTCCATAAAAGGTGGATCTAGATTTGGTTAACATTATTTTAATCATACACCAAGATCTAGAATGACCCAATATTTTGTTATAAATAGGAGGGATTTTCCTACCATTCTTCACCTTTTGTTGCCTATTAGATCACTCTGGATCTATACACTTGGTCACATTTTTCTACATTATTTGCTGTGTGAGCTCCCTTTGAGTTCTATCTTTGTCTGGGTTTCTACACCAACAAGAGAGAGAGATTCTAGATCTGAAGTGCTGAGGACTTCCAAGAACCCATCCCATTGAGGAGAATTGGATACGCCTTCTTGTTTTCCTCCCAGGTGCCCTTAATACAAAAATTCTTTCAAAAATTGTTCTTTTCTTGTCTATTGGATATATGGAGCAAACCCTTCTTTTTACTGCTTAATGTCTTTCTATGCATAGATCTGGTTTTTTGCAGCTCTTTTCTTGATCAACTAACTACAGATCTGAAGATATTGGCAGCCACTTTTGATGTTAGGGCTATTAGTTATGCGTAGCTAAAGTGGTCTCTTTTCGTACACTTCGACAAAGGATTCATACTAACAAATGGCGACTCCACACGGGTTTTAAATTACGACCGCTGTCGTTTTTCATATTCCTGCATATCCAACTACTTCAGACCCTAGGGTTTCTTTTCTGCTTTTTGTTTTTCCTATTTTTATTTTGTTTTTCTCACATAAAACCCTAAAACATTAAAATTTCTAACTTCCGCATGTTTCTGGCCCTATTGCGCAGGTGACTGACATCAGCCGCAATTGAGATGGCAAATTTTCTGAAAATCTGCCGCCGAGACACCCGGAGCTTTAGGTCACACTTTTCAGCCCATAACCTGCGACCTGGACCTCCAGGTCGCACTTTTCAGCCAATTTGCTGCGACCTGCACTGAAAACAGGTCAGAACCTGTGACTTGCCAATTTTTCAGGTGTTTTTCTGCAATTTTTCTGGGTTTTGCTGAAGCTTCTGTCAGGGTTTTCCAGCCTCTGCCTCCACCCATTTAGACCTGTTTCTGATCTGTTTTGCTCATCTAAGTGGGAACCTATCCCCCTAGGGCTTCAGTACCCTCCACTTTTTGTGGAATATTTTTTAGTTGTTTCAGTCGTCTGTTTTTTAGAGTTTCAGCCTTCCCTTTTTCAGATCTGATACCTCCTCCTCAGATCCCTTTAAATCAGCTTTTATTCCTTTCAAATCACCTCTTGTCGTTTTGTTTGGACCTCCCTTTAGGACCTCCTCCCTGTCCTTACCTCTTTTTGCTGATTTCCCCCTTTTTTCCAGCCACCTTGCCTCTGCCTCTTGGCTGTGATCTGCACCTCTTTTCAGCAGCTTTCTCCTTTAGATCCCTATCCCTTTCGACCCTAGATCTATTGGCCTCTTTTTAGTGTGTTTTAACTAGATTTTTTCCCTCTTTTAGATTAGTTTTGAGAGACCCACCTTTTTGGGTTGAATCGATGCAATAGTAGCTGTTAATTTTCTGTTATTTCAGCATTATATACTGTTCTCTACAGATTTATTTTTAGTTACGCAGCACACTTTTTCTCTTGGTCTCAAAACGAAAAGGGTTTAAAAATTAAAATTAACACACGCCACACACTCACCCTAAGTGAAGAAGAGCCTGGTTTACACCGCCAGGAAAAGACTTTAAAATCAATTGACACTGCACCTATCTACCCTTGTTTCGACATTGTAATCACTTGATTTTGCACCTCCTTGCCCTTGTGGTTGTTCTTCTTCCCCTTGCACTGTGTTTGTGTTGTCATCATTGCGCCCCCAAGGCACACTTTCCGGAGACTTCTTGGCCTTCACCCTCAGTTTCCGGTTGATCGACCTGCTCCGTCCCACCGTCGTCGAGCCAGTCCTCCTCCGAGTCCGCACTCCGACTCCTCTTCTGATTCTTTGGGTTCTCCTTTTCCTTCTGGTTCTCCCCCTGTCACCTTCACTATGTCTGGTCCAGGGCCTAACGCTAGCGGTCGCTAAGCCTAATGGGAACTACTAGCGGGAACCGCCATGAACTACTGCAACCCACACCCTGGCACCGCCGTGCAATCGCGAGCCTCGGCCTCCCCGATTTCAATGGGTTCGATCGTGAGCCACCATCACGCGCGATTTTTTTTTGGTTGCTTTGCTGTGCCAACAAACTCCCCTACGACATCCCTAGTTTGAGCACTTCAGCACAGAGAGAATCGGCCAACACGCATTTGGTCTTTCCACATGTGGTGTTCCTCCAATACCATCACCGATGACTCCATCTGTCTTCGATTGTTCCAACACACGATTACCGGTGAAGCTTCTAAATGGTATGTTGACCAAGCCACCTCTTCCCATACCACCTTTGCGACCATTGCCCAAGCCTTTTTATCTTACTTCCAGCTCCCTCTCCGATACGATACTGGTACGGAGCTTTTGACCTCTTTCAAGCAAACCTCTTCGACCCGCCTTTCCGCTCATGTCCAGGAATGGCGACGAAGACGAAGCTTATGTCAAGCTCCCCCCTTCGAAGATCGGATCTATATGGACTGGTTCCTTCGCTCTCTCTTAGCTCCCATTGGCAAAGATGTCGCCTCCCATTTCCCTCAAACCAAAGAAGCCGCCCTCCAAATAGCCTTGAAATATGACCTGATCTATGCTCAGTCTGGTTATGTTTATACCGTCCTCCCTGACCTCCCCAGGCCCGGTGGCGCTAACGCCCCGGGGGCATCTCATTCTGCCGACGGTATCTTTGGAGCCCTTTCTCATCCGTATGCTCAACCTCCTATGGGCTATGGTCTCCCTCGGGGAGGGGCCAGCACCTCTAGCACTCTTCCCCCTCCCGGTAGCATGTATCCAGGATATGGCATGCCTCCTCCTTTTGCCCAACCTCCTGCTTACCTCAATGTTGCCCAACCTAACCATTACCTTTATCCGCAGCCTGGTGCGCCAGCTCCTCCAGCATATGCGCTTCCATCTCCCTTGCCTCCTCCAAACCTGCAACAACACTTACAGCCCCCTCCAGGGCAAGTATTTGCACAACAGGGTGCGACTAATCCCCCTTCTTCTCAAAGAAGGCGGAGAGGCAATCAGGGTGTCCCGGCAAGGATTCGTGGCTACCCAACCACCTGACGGATAGGTCGCCACTCAACCTTCCCCTTCTGGTTCCTTTGATTACCAGATCCTCATGATGAACTCTGATCCATCCCCAACCGTCGACCTTCACCTTCAAACTCGGTCTCGCCGGTACCCCAAGCCTCCCGCTCCGTCTGCCCCCGAGTCCCCTTCTTCAGGTTCTACAAAGCCTCTTTCGACATACAATGGCCCCTTACATATCCCTCAACCCAAAGTTGAGGTTCATACCAATATTCCTAAGGGACCATTACGTCGAAATGCTGCTTCTGGTCGAGCTGCTCATTCGTATAGCATAGTAGATGATTTGGCGCAATCTCCTGCTGCCATTTCCACATTGGAACTCCTCCAGTCGTGCCCTTCCCAAAAGAAGGCTCTGCTATCTGCCGTGGGCGCTGTAGATCTTGCTGATGACCAAATGATTGTTTTCGACGCCCATCAAGCTGAACATCCTCCTCTCCCTGCTTCCGTCGCCTTCCAAATCCCAGTCAAAATCCGGAATGCCAACGTTTCTCGGTGTATAATTGATGAGGGGGCATCCACCTGTGTGATGTCCGCTTCAGTTTGGAAGCAACTCGGATCTCCTGACTTGGCCCCTTCCACGATCACCCTTCGAGCGTGGGACGGCCACGCCTCCCAGCCCATCAGCCTTTTTCGTAATTGTCCTATCACCCTTGCCGGTAAGATTGTTTGCGTTGACGTCGAAGTCATCGATGCCCCTCTAGACTACAACATTCTATTGGGGCGAAGCTACACCTATGCCATGTCTGTTGTCCCATCCGCGGTTTTTTGCAAGATGTCTTTTCCTCACAATGGAAAGATAGTCACCATCGACCAGTTGACTTATCATGAGCCAAAGTCTCAGACCTCCCCTGAGACGACCATCTCTTCTGTAGCCAATAAGCAAACCGTCGATTCCTTGACCATTGTCTCCCCCGGCGTCTACAAATATTCCTCCCTGCTTGGAACTTTTCCTGGTCTTCCCCCTCCTCACATCTCTGATCCCAGCTTATCGAATGTTTGCATGATGCAATCGTCTCGGGCTGCCCTTAAGCGACCCGCTTCGGCTAGTCAGCAACCTCAGACTCAACCTCGCCCACTGCAACCCACTCCTAGCCCTTCATCTCCGCCAGCCGGACCTCCTCCTTCTGGCCCTTCTCCTACAACTGGTATCCCTGAACCCCTTTATCCCCCTGGATCGGTTCCCCCAAGCCTTAACCATCTCGGAGCCGTCCCTCCTGGTCATTATCCTGCTGGTCAGATACCGTTCCTAGCTCCCCCTCCCGGAGTCTATTCGGTCCCCGTCATGGCCACCCTCTCTCTCCCTAACCTGACCCTGGGTATACCCGTCTGGTACCTTGACCCTCCAGTCGCTACCCCTCCTGGTCACCCCAAACCCTATCTTGCTTTGACACCGGTTCAACCGGTCCCCCTTGCTTCCTCCGTTGCTACCATGCCCCCTGCACCTCCCCAGGACCATACCCCTGTGGTGACAGCTCCAGGAAAGAAAGGAAAAGTTCGCAAGGGGGCATCCAAATACAAGGCCACCCCAACTGACCCTGCTCCTCCCCCGCCTGCAAAGCCTTGTGCCTTGTGTGATGTCGTCGGTCACGCCAACCATACTTGTCCCGAGTTGCCCCGCATTCAACCCATGGTTAAATTTGCGTTCCCTGAGTCTACGGTCTCCGACCCTTCTCTTCCATCCTCGTCCGTAACCAAGAACGCAAAAACTATTCACACTAGCAAACCCTACGCTTTGTGTGGTATCCATGGCCATTACTCCCACCATTGTCCTCACCTGATGCATTACTGTGCCTCTTTAGAAGTAGTCCGAGAGTATGAGGTTGAACAAAATCAATTTTCCTCTCCCATACTCGCGCAGTATGCTTCGGGCCAGCTTGAGGATCCCCCCGCTCCCATCGACATTCCCCCCCCTGATGTTCAGATGACGGAGTCTACTACGACCATTCTTTACCTATCCTCCTTTGTGCAACCTTTAGAGCCCAGTCCCCTTGCATCCTCCCCTGTGGCCTCGCTTGACCCCCCTTCAGCGACCACCTTGGACCCCCTCGTTTCTACCCATACACGAGATCACTCCACCCGTATCTCTGTTGACCTCCGCAGCCCGAGTCGTCGCCATACCTCCTATATCCCTCATATACCACCCTCTAGTTTATATATGAGTCATCGCCATCCTGCTCATTGCACTCCCTCCTGCAGTTTCCACTTGATGTCTTTCGTCCACTCACACTGCCATCATTGTATCTCCTCCCCCCATTTGTTTTCTTGTAACACCCTTCCGCAGGACCTCCTGTCCCTCCCCTTTATCGATGGTGCAAGTCGTTACTCCCGGAATCTAGCCTCGGTAGGTTGGGCCATTTTCACCCCCTTGCATGCCCTTGTTCTCTCAAACGGGGTCTGCATTGGTACTGCCACCAACAATCAGGCCGAATATGATGCAGTGCATGGTCTCTTAGCCGATGCCCTCTTTCATCGCATCCTCCATCTGCATGTTCGTTTGGATTCCCTACTTCTTGTCATGCAACTAAATGGTGTTTATCGTGTGCATAAACCTGTGCTGTTTAGACGATATTTACGAGTGAAACTCTTGATACGTGAATTTGAAACCATAACTTTCAACCATGTACCTCGAGAACAGAATCACTATGTAGATCGTATTGCAAACCATGTTCTAGATTGGCATTTATCACACGCATTTCATACAAGACAATAACATTCATAATCATTAAAAACGATGCATATCCATAATATGTGTCGCAAAACATGTGTTTAGAGTCTGTCTACTCTAATACATATGACATGCCCCCTGCACCTCCCCAGGACCATACCCCTATGGTGACAGCTCCAGGAAAGAAAGGAAAAGCTCGCAAGGTGGCATCCAAAGACAAGGCCACCCCGACTGACCTTGCTCCTCCCCCGCCCGCAAAGCCTTGTGCCTTGTGTGATGTCGTCGGTCACGCCACCCATACTTGTCCTGAGTTGCCCCGCATTCAACCCATGGTTAAAGTCATGTTCCCTGAGTCTACGGTCTCCGACCCTTCTCTTCCGTCCTCGTCCGTAACCAAGAACCCAAAAACTATTCGCACTAGCAAACCACTGTTTGTGCGGTATCCATAGCCATTACTCCCACCATTGTCCTCACCGACGCATTAAAGCCTCTTTAGAAGTAGTCGAGAGTATGAGGTTGAACAAAATGTCCTCTCCCATACTCGCGTCGTATGCTTCGGGCCAACTTGAGATCCCCCCGCTCCATCGACATTCCCCGATGTTCCTTGCTGGCGGTCACTACGACCATTCTTTACCTATATGAACATCCTTGACCTTTGAGCCCAATCCCTTGCATCCTCCCATTTGCCTGTGACCCCCCTTCGGTGACCACCCTTGACCCCCCTCGTTTCTACCCATACAAAGTCCTCCACCGTATCTGTTGACCTTTTAGGCCAGAGTCCCCGCCATACCTCCTATAGCCCTCATATACCACCCTCTAGTTTGTATATGAGTCATAGCCATCCTGCTCATTGCACTCCTTCCCGCAGTTTCCGCTCGATGTCTTCTGTACACTCACGCTGTCGTCATTGTATCTCTTCCCCCCATTTGTTGGCTTGTAACACCATTCCGCAGGACCTCCCGTCCCCCCCCTTTATCGGTTACGCCGATGGTGCAAGTCGTTACTCCCGGAATCTAGCCTCGGCAGGTTGGGCCATTTTCACCCCCTTGCATGCCCTTGTTCTCTCAAACGAGGTCTGCATTGGTACTGCCACCAAAAATCAGGCCGAATATGATGCAGTGTGTGGTCTCTTAGCCGATGCCCTCTTCCATCACATCCTCCATCTGCACGTTCATTTGGATTCCCTACTTCTTGTCATGCAACTAAATGGTGTTTATCGTGTGCATAACCCTATGCTGTTTAGACGATATTTACGAGTGAAACTCTTGATACGTGCATTTGAAACCATAAATTTCAACCATGTACCTCGAGAACAAAATCACTATGTAGATAGTATTGCAAACCATGTTCTAGATTGGCATTTATCACATGCATTTCATACAAGAAAATAACATTCATAATCATTAAAAACGATGCATATCCATAATATGTGTCGCAAAACATGTGTTTAGGGGAATGCAGTCTATAATACATATGACATGCCTACTGCCTCCCCAGGACCCTACCCCTATGGTGACAGCTCCAGGAAAGAAAGGCAAAGCTCACAAGGGGGCATCTAAAGACAAGGCCACTCCGATTGACCATGCTCCTCCTCCGCCCGCCAAGCCTTGTGCCTTGTGTGATGTCGTCGGTCACGCCACCCATACTTGTCCTGAGTTGCCCCGCATTCAACCCATGGTTAAAGTCGCGTTCCCTGAGTCTACGGTCTTCGACCCTTCTCTTCCGTCCTCATCTGTAACCAAGAACCCAAAAACTATTCACACTAGCAAACCCTGTGCTTTGTGCGGTGTCCATGGCCATTACTCCCACCATTGTCCTCACCTGACGCATTACCGCGCCTCTTTAGAAGTAGTCCGAGAGTATGAGGTTGAACAAAATCAATCTGCCTCTCCCATACTCGCGCAGTATGCTTCGGGCCAGCTTGAGGATCCCCCCGCTCCCATCGACATTCCCCCCCTGATGTTCAGATGACGGAGTTTACTATGACCATTCTTTACCTATCCTCCTCTGTGAGACCTTTGGAGCCCAGTCCCCTTGCATCCTCCCCTGTTGTTTCGCCTGACCCCCCTTCAGCGACCACCCTTGACCCCCTCTTTTCTACCCATAATCGAGATCACTCCAACCGTATCTCTGTTGACCTCCGCAGCCCGAGTCCCCGCCATACCTCCTATAGCCCTCATATACCACCCTCTAGTTTGTATATGAGTCATAGCCATCCTGCTCATTGCACTCCCTCCTGCAGTTGCCACTCACTGTCTTCCGTACACTCACGCTGCCGTCATTGTATCTCCTCCCCCCATTTGTTGGCTTGTAACACCATTCCGCAGGACCTCCCGTCCCCCCCCTTTATCGGTTACGCCGATGGTGCAAGTCGTTACTCCCGGAATCTAGCCTCGGCAGGTTGGGCCATTTTCACCCCCTTGCATGCCCTTGTTCTCTCAAACGGGGTCTGCATTGGTCCTGCCACCAATAATCAGGCCGAATATGATGCAGTGCGTGGCCTCTTAGTCGATGCCCTCTCTCATCGCATCCTCCATCTGTTTGCATGTTCATTTGGATTCCCTACTTCTTGTCATCACAACTAAATGGTGTTCTCATTGTCATAGACTGTCTTTGTTAGACGATATTTAAATTGAAACTCTTGATACGTGAACTGAAACCATCACTTTCAACCATGTACCCAGAGACTAGAATCACTACGTCGATAGTATTGCAAACCATGTTCTAGATTGGCATTTATCACACACAATTCATACAAGACAATAACATTAAATCAACCATTAAAAGACGATGCATATCCATAATATGTGTCGCAAACCATATATTGATGAGTCCATCTACTCTGATACATACGACATGCTGCACCTCCCCGGGATACATACCCCTATGGTGACGGCTCCGGAAAGAAAGGCAAAGCTCGCAAGGGGGCATCCAAAGACAAGGCCACCCCGACTGACCCTGCTCCTCCCCCGCCCACAAAGCCTTGTGCCTTGTGTGATGTCGTCGGCCACGCCACCCATACTTGTCCTAAGTTGCCCCGCATTCAACCCATGGTTAAAGTCGCGTTCCCTGAGTCTACGGTCTCTGACCCTTCTCTTCCGTCCTCGTCCGTAACTAAGAACCCAAAAACTATTCGCACTAGCAAACCCTGCGCTTTTTGCGGTATCCATGGCCATTACTCCCACCATTGTCCTCACCTGACGCATTACCGCGCCTCTTTAGAAGTAGTCCGAGAGTATGACGTTGAACAAAATCAATCCGCCTCTCCCATACTCGCGTAGTATGCTTCGGGCCAGCTTGAGGATTCCCCCGCTCCCATCGACATTCCCCCCTTGATGTTCAGATGACGGAGTCTACTACGACCATTCTTTACCTATCCTCCTCTGTGAGACCTTTGGAGCCCAGTCCCCTTGCATCCTCCCCTGTTGTTTCGCCTGACCCCCCTTCAGCAACCACCCTTGACCCCCTCTTTTCTACCCATACACGAGATCACTCCACCCGTATCTCTGTTGACCTCCGCAGCCCGAGTCCCCGCCATACCTCCTATAGCCCTCATATACCACCCTCTAGTTTGTATATGAGTCATAGCAATCCTGCTCATTGCACTCCTTCCCGCAGTTGCCGCTCGATGTCTTCTGTACACTCACGCTGCAGTCATTGTATCTCTTCCCCCCATTTGTTGTCTTGTCACACCATTCCGCAGGACCTCCCGTCCCCTCCCTTTATCGGTTACGCCGATGGTGCAAGTCGTTACTCCCGGAATCTAGCCTCGGCAGGTTGAGCCATTTTCACCCCCTTGCATGCCCTTGTTCTCTCAAACGGGGTCTGCATTGGTACTGCCACCAACAATCAGGCCGAATATGATGCAGTGCGTGGTCTCTTAGCCGATGCCCTCTTTCATCGCATCCTCCATCTGCATGTTCATTTGGATTCCCTACTTCTTGTCATGCAACTAAATGGTGTTTATCGTGTGCATAAACCTGTGCTGTTTAGACGATATTTACGAGTGAAACTCTTGATACGTGCATTTGAAACAATAACTTTCAACCATGTACCTCGAGAACAGAATCACTATGTAGATAGTATTGCAAACCATGTTCTAGATTGGCATTTATCACACGCATTTCATACAAGACAATAACATTTATAATCATTAAAAACGATGCATATCTATAATATGTGTCACAAAACATGTGTTTAGAGTCCATCTACTCTGATACATATGACATGCCCATAGCATGTTACAAAAAACTCAAAACTGGGGGCACCACCTGCCCCTACATACACACTAAGGGGCACCACATGCCCCACACCTACTCACTATCTGGCGGATCCCGAGCCAATGGCTCTGCCCCTGCAGCCCGTAGATCACGTATGCCCTTGGTAGCCATCTGACACGCCGCGCGACACCTCGCCGACCAGGGGAAGACCAATCATGCCTCCACGTCTTGGTCGTCTAAGTCTTGCCACCGCGCTCTGAAACTCGAGTAGAAGCAGCCCTCTCGCATCTACGGTAAGTTTCCTCCCAGAAGAGCGTGCCATCCTCATTAACGCGGCCTCTCGACCCACTTTCCTACATTCCTCGACTCTGGGCCGCCGGGCGATCCCATATATCCAGCCGGTTTTACCGGAGCTATATCTGCATACAAAAAGTACATGAATCAGTACCCTATCTACTGTTCAATAAATTTAACATGCCCAAAAAAGAGTAGTCACTTGTCACTTACCATCGGGTCCCCATACTCGACCAGGCGGAAGTGGTAGGTCCGGATCCCCACAATAACTCATCCCACTATAGGGATAGTCGTCTATGTATAATGACATCTGATCCCAATGGGCAAGGAACTTAGGTCGAAACACCCGTCTAACCACCCCTCCTCCTCCTCTGCACAGTAGTCGCCCCCACCAGTGCATCCTGGGCTCTCTCGGGCCCCCATCTGGGAGCTATATACGAGGTCGTAAGGTCGGGATCTTCTCAAAGAAAGAGGCGCACAAAGCGTAGAAGGCATACGAGCAATCGTGGTTCACTGCGCTTGCGGAGCGGCAAGCTGTCGTTTAGCGACACCCGGCATCATTTGGGCCCTTGCGTGGGGTCCCCACTCAACACACTCTCCACAATCATCATCTGCCCCCCAGTGATGTGATGGAGCACCTGGTTGCCCAGGATACGCAGCACCACTGCGGCCACTGCACGGGTCTCTAATCTCTCTAGATCCCCGATCGGTATCCAAGTCCCCTTGACTTGGAGACCCGGTCGACAATGTCGCTCCACAAACTCCATGATATGCCACCCCCGCGGTAATACTGGTTGTGTGTTTCCCACCATCCCCAGTGGCAGGAGACCCGTCAGGAAATACACATCCTGGACTGTCAGTTTGATCCTATGCCCCTGCACTATAAATACCTCATGCTCTGGATCCCAGTAACTGATAATCCAGGCCAACAAAGGCTCTCTCGCTCTCATCAAAGGGTTCTCCAAAAACTTTAGAACCCCAAACCTGGCCAACACATGACGGACACCCTGATCTGCCTGGATCTCTGCCCGTAATGTACCCAGGTCTCTCTCTCTCCATTTAACCCGTATATCTGCCATATCTGCACAAATAAATCATCTTTGTCAGCATACAGATAGGGAATCCCATAACCAAATACAAAAACCCAACTCTCAGCCATAAAACAGCACTAAATCCCCTCATCTTCCAGGTCACACTTTTCTGCCCAATTCTGGGACAGGTCGCAGTTTTTTCCCTGAAACCTGCTTCCCGGGTCATACTTTTTGGCCCAAAAAAGTGCGACCCGGCCGTAGCGATGAAGGAGGGTTTGTTACTGAGATTTTGGGCCCTAAACTGAACTTTCAATCCATCAAATTGAAAGATTAAGGTTAGGCCTCTTACCTGCCATCGACGGATCTCGATTCCAACGATCGGTTTGTCCGCTACGCTCGCCGCAAGATTTAGGGCCTTCTCTCCTCTCTACATTCACCACAGCAACACTAGCAAATGAGTGAATTTGGAGGGAAAACTGCCTTAGTAAAAGAGAACCCTTGTTTCTTCTTTTACACTGTGACGACCATCTTGTGTACATTTTTCCAAACCATGCACACTTGCAGGTTGAAACTCTGAGCCTTAAATGGGTATCTGTTAGTTTTTTGTGATTTGATACTTCACCAGGACACATTTTGTCCAAGAAAGGTCACTTCACCTCTCCTTAAAATCGAATTTCCTCACTTACGACACTTGTACTTGGGGCACCATTTTGCCTCCTTACTTGTCTTTGTTCGTGTCGATTTTCGTCATGAGTTACCATCTTGTACTCATGTTTTCATGGTCCCCCATTGGGCCTTTATTGTGTGGAAGCACCATCGAGTCGCCCTTTTTTAGAGCATCCAAGTGGAGTCATCATCGCATTCATGGAGTCTATCCCAAGTCCCTTTGTACCCCGCTATAGCCCTCCATCCCTCATTTCTTGGTTTCTCTCTTGTGTCGCACATTATGGCCTTTAGTCCCACTGTCCCTTATTCCTGATGATATTGTGTCAGTCGCTGCCATGTCATTCATGCCCTTCATGCTCTAGCAATGGAAGTCGTCCATTCGCTACTCAGTCCCCTCCATTCCACCATCATCATTGGTATTAGTCTGTCCATCACTCTACTATTTTCTCTCATGCCTTAGTTGAGGATCTCTCATTGCCTCACCTATGGCGGACCTCCTTCTGTCGACATCAGCTCCTTCATTCCAGAAGACAGGTCTAGAGGGCGGTGTACCTTGGTTCCAGCTTCCACTCTTGTTCGGTGCCTCGGATCAGGAAAAGGGATCTCTCATTTCCCTTTGACTTGGTTGTTTCTCCACTCCAGCTCCTTTCAGCATGACCGAGATCCATATACTTGATGGTTCAGTGATACAGTAGCAGCTCTTGATGATTCCCGGGGGTGTGTGAGATGTCTCAACCCTCATGAGGGGGTGGCCCTGCAGGTAGCCCCCCACATGCCCGGATGACCTCTTCTTTGCAGCCTTCGATGCAGCTCCAGATATTTGATGATGTTGGCCGTAGCCACTTGCAGCACCTCTTCGACTTGCACGTATCAGTCAGATTTTGTGAGCCCTTCCCCATTTACAGGGGGCATTTGGGTTGTATTTGTATCTCATGTACTCGGATATTATTGTACAAGTCCTGGCTGTTATCCCAGGCACAACATGTATGTGGGATTCCTCATTGTATTTTTATCTGGCTCATGATTATGCCAGCTGTACTTTATGGTTCGGTCCCTTGTTTACTGGACACACTATTCTTTTGTACTTTGTCTCGGCGAGCATAGGTATGCCTCCCCCGCCGCCTTCAGCACAGGTACCCTCTCATAAAAAGAGACTTGTTGCACCTGCGAGTCTCGTCTCCTCAGGGTCTAGTTCTTCAGCACACTATCTACCTTGCATTTCTCTCTCTGACTTCCCTTTTGTTGTCTAGTGATTGAGTTATTACAACGTACTTCGGTCATACGATTTGCTCCTGACACTCGCACGCTGGGGGGCAATCTGTTACACCATTTTTTGGTCATCTAACCTATTATCATTAGATGGACCCAAGTACACCATGTAAGACCGATTTTACCCTAAGTAAAATTGCTTTCACTATGTAAAATAACTTAATAAAACACATTTATTAGGTTGTTTATGGTCTAAACAGGAAACCCCAAAAGGGAATATTAAACAAACCTATATTTGTTTGATTTTCCTCAAGGAATAATTAATTAAACAATAATTTAATTATTATTCCTGGTCATGTTTAACCCAAAACAAAGAAATTAATTAGATAAATCTTTATTTATCTTATTATTTTCTAGGAATAATTACTTAAATCTTATTTAAATAATATTCCTTGTTAAATATGACTAAATCACCCATAAATAATTAAATAAATCATTATTTATTTGATTATCTTTCAACCACTTCCTTAAAATGATAAATAAATCATTTATTTATTTATTATTCACAAATAAAGGGATTTGACCCAAGTCAAATGCTTTTTCCCTCCAACAAATATAATAAAATATTCCATAAA
Source organism: Pinus albicaulis (assembly GCA_034641835.2). Lineage (NCBI taxonomy): Eukaryota > Viridiplantae > Streptophyta > Pinopsida > Pinales > Pinaceae > Pinus > Pinus albicaulis. The sequence goes on from CM076575.1 coordinate 312,352,895, forward strand.
AGGTGGATCTAGATTTGGTTAACATTATTTTAATCATGCACCAAGATCTAGAATGACCCAATATTTTGTTATAAATAGGAGGGTTTTTCCTACCATTCTTCACCTTTTGTTGCCTATTAGATCACTATTAGATCACTCTGGATCTATACACTTGGTCACATTTTTCTACATTATTTGCTGTGTGAGCTCCCTTTGAGTTCTATCTTTGTATGGGTTTTCTACACCAACAAGAGAGAGAGATTCTAGATCTAAAGTGCTGAGGACTTCCAAGAACCCATCCCATTGAGGAGAATTGGAAACATATTCTTGTTTTCCTCCCAGGTGCCCTTAATACAAAAATTCTTTCAAAAATTTTTCTTGTCTTGTCTATTGGATATATGGAGCAAACCCTTCTTTTTACTGCTTAATGTCTTTCTATGCATAGATCTAGTTTTTTGCAACTCTTTTCTTGATCAACTAACTGCAGATCTGAAGATATTGGCAGCCACTTTTGATGTTAGGGCTATTAGTTATGCGTAGCTAAAGTGGTCTTTTTTCGTAGACTTCGACAAAGGATTCATACTAACACCCATCAAACTTGGGTAAAAATAATCTGCCCATAGAGTGATGTCGATCATGATTCTGAGTGAATCCACCATCTCTATACTAATGCCTTGGTCTTCTTTTGTCCTTGAGATGACAAAACTCTTGAAAACTCAGGTGGTCCTTGAATCATTGATTCTAGGACTCATACTCTTCAAAATAGTCTTCAAGGGATGCTTTCTCATGAGGCCCTTCATTTTCCATAGCCAAAAAGGTAGGCATAGTAGAACGTTGTGGAGCTTGTGGCTGGTTCACTGGTTGATCATTCCAGTGGTGAGACATGTCAGAGCTTTCCCTGGGATGAAACCTTCTAGGAGACTCCTTGAGCTTATCTAGTCTCATATCTTTTATCTCTCTAAAAATATCTTGCATGGCTACCAAAAGAGTTATTGCAAACTCTTCTGCTTCTTTATCACTTCCAGTTTCAGGGGCTTTACCCTTGTCTTGATCATCAGTAGTGTAATCAAATTTCTTATGGCTTCTATATTGATACCTCTTCTCCCTCTTAGTAAGAGGCTCATCTTCTTCTAAATTCATGTTGGCTTTGGCTCTTCCATGAAATCATAGGCTTTGCCAAGAAAGGAGCTTTGATACCACTGTAATATCCCAAAATAGGGATGCACAGCAAAGCCTGCTGAAATAACGCACTTCTTGGAAATATGTTCACTGAAATGATTTTGCAGCTCCTGTATCCCTTATATCAGTGAATCTAGGGTCTAGATCCAAAATGAGAGAAAACAAAATCAAACTAGGTGAGGTAAATAGACCTCCCACCACCTAGTCTAGCTGAAAAACACCCAAAGAGAGGGGTTGCAGCTATGTGCAACAAACTGCTTCAGAAATAATGTAGTTTTGAGAGCATGAGTAGGAGATTAATAATGAAGATCATCTTTTATATAAATAGCATAAAATCGGATCCATGATGAAGCCTTTATAATATACAATAGAATGTAGAAGACAAAATAGAAGAAACTCCTCAAGAAAGAGGGTTGCAACACATGTATTGGCTACAAAATAGCTTGATAGCGTTATTATGAGAGCTGCAGTAGCTATAAATTACACTCCAGATCTAGAGCAGATCAGTGTACAAAATATCAGATCCATTTCATATCTTTACACTAGAAAATCTCCTTTACAAGATCCCCCTGGGGATTTGATCAAACATGCAATACAGAGAGTAGATCTGGGATTAAAGTAGCAGATCTGTAATATTATTCAGAAATTTTTGAAGATGTTTTAAAATAGAAACAGATCATATCTGTTAATAACAGATCAACAAGCTAATCCATGGATCACCAAAGTGAAGGGCAAAGCCCAGCACCAGAGATCTCCTCTCAAAAAGTGGGTCAAAACACCCTGCAAATCCCTCCATGAAAATAATGCAGTCCTGGAAGGGAAACTATGTTGTAGCCTGAAGCATTGAGTTGGCCTGATGCCAAGATCTGAAGTATCAGCTCCAAAGGTTTATAACTCTCTTTCCCATGGGATAGAAGACTTTCCAAGTGAAAAGAGGCCCTGAAATGGCCTAGATCTGAGCAGATCTAGCCTCCACTTGCTGCAGCTTGCAAGGACAACCAAACCCTCAACAGGATATGTGTTGTAGTTGGAATATCAGCTTGGCCAAATTCTTGATAGTGGATAAGATCAGCAAGACTCTCCCAAGAAATCCTCAATGGAAGAGGTGGCATCCATCCATAGGAACACCCAAGTGCTAAGGAGCACTATTCTCAGCTAAACAGAAGAGAATGGTATATGTCTTAACAGACACTATACTCAGAAATATGCACAATAAACAACCTTCTTATAATGTTCTCCTCCTCCTCTTATAGGATGAAAGCCTTGTCAAACCTTAAACCATCTCAATGATTTAGCTGCATTCACATGAGAAGCCTCCAACTAAAACTATGTTATCCCTCTCGGAGATTCACTGTATCTAGACAAATTTGTTGATTTGGTCTTGTTTGACTTGGTCAAATTCTCCAGTCTCTTTGACACCTAAGTGTGCTTATGTAAATAGCCCAGATTTATCCATGTTCACATGTGGCATTGATTTATTTTTCTAATTAGGGGTTTTATTGATCCTCCTTTACAGTTTTATTCATGAAAAAAAATGACAAAATTGTATATTCCCATTAGCTTGGGATAATTGGGAATATTACAGAAGAGGAAGAATTCCTAGTCCAACTTGAAGAAGGATGCATCTATGATCAAGGAGTGTGATGTTCCTTTTTCAGGATTGCTCATAAATCATACATGAAAAATGCATTTCCAGAAACATATGTAATAAAACAGTGAAATTATCACTTGGATCCTGTATATACATCCATATAGCATCTAAATACAAGAGGATATCAGAAAGAAATGAAACTAGGTGGGTTAAACAGATCTCCCACACTAGAGTAGCTGAAAATGACTAAAAACCACAAACTGCATTTTACTGGAGTTGCTGCATCAATGGACTGCGCAGTATAAAGAGGGTTTTAACATAAAAATATGGGAAAAAAATATATATACTCATATATTAATGAATAATGCTAAAGTACAGAGATCTAGTCTCCTTATACAAAATACAAGAGAACCCGGCAAGGGTTTCTTGTCAAATACTCTACATACAAATGTGATCTTCAGAAAATTACTGAATAATCACTGAAACACTGAAGCACAAGAGCATATAATTCTGGAGAGATATCTTATCTGATGTAGAACCCTCAAGGGCTTCCTCCCATTAAAGGATGAACCTCTCAATCACAAGGAAACACTGCAACAAAGCCACCAAACCATGCAATAAACATTGCCTCCAAAATAATGCACTCCCTAGCAGAAATAGCACTGGGAAATTATGAGAAATATGTGGTATGATACCACAGATCTGAAATAAGTCCTGGAGCTCTCCAAACAGCTCTCTCAAGTGAAGGAAATCTTCCTCCAATGAGAAACTAGCTCAGAAGCTAGGATTCCAATCCCTTCCACTGCTACACCCAACAACACTACACAATCTCTGGAAAAGTTGTGCTAATGAAGATGGCTGAAGCTTGGCCTGAAAACCTGATTTGGAATGACAAATACAAACTCTCCCAATGAGCTCCTCAAAGGAAAGAGGTGCGATTCCCACCCGGGAACACCCAGTGCTAAACAGCACTACAACTTTGCTAAGCAGCAAAGTAGCAACAATTCTTGGCAGCCAAGAGTAATAATATATAACATGATGAATAAGGCTGCCATCCTCTTCCTTATATAAGATGTTAGCTTTCTTGCCCTTGGCCCCACTCACTTAGGTTGCTTCTAACCCAAGTTACATTTCCCTCCAAAATTGTGTTATCCATCCTAGGATTCCTCCTCCACTAAAACTGTGTTGTTGACTTGGTCAAAGTAGCTTCATTTATCTTTGTTCACACATGGAGGTGTTTTATTAGGCTAGAAAGAATGTCTCCTTTCACACTTGGAGTTTTTTTATCCTCCTTAGGATACTTATGGGCTTTTCTACCCATTTATTTACCGGCTACAGCTGCTGCTAACTCTAATGTTCCATTTAGCTTGGAAGCTAAAATTTTGGAACATTACAGTCCTCCCCTCCAAAATATTTTCTTGTCCTCAAGAAAATGCATAAGGAGAGAAAAATATCTCCCCTCCTCCTCATGTGACCTCCCATCAACAGCCTCCCTCACTGCATCAAGAGAATCTGCAAATATACTGTCATCCAATGCTTCCTCCCAGATGTGGATGTTATAGCATCATTTCTCACCTTGATATGATTCATGATTTCTTTATGGATTTTTGGGCACCCATTCCTACAGACTTGGAAAAATTCACTTAAAAACAGTGTAAAAATCCCCATACGCGACTATGCCCGTATTTTTCCGCGTGTATATGCGGGTCAAGCTGAACTTTTCCGCGTATGCCATTAAAATGATTAAAAATATATATAAAAAATCCCTAATTTCGCGCTGGGTTGATGGTTACTCAGGTAGTTCAACCACCCCAGCCCGTGGCCAACTGTTTCCAACTGTTGAAACTACTTGGAGGGACTATAAAAAGCCCTCATGTGTATGGCCTAAGGAAGAGAGAGAAAGTATTGATATTATACTCTGTTGGTATTCCCTATCCAAGGTACGATTCCTGTTTGCCTCCTGCTTTCCCGGTTCATTATAGGAAACCCTTGTTTCCTTGAGTCCGCCATCCGCCTATGTCATCTCGTATGCACCAGTTTGGAAGGAGTCTTAGCGAGGCAAGGGCGGGACGGATCCGGACGACGGTCTGCTCGAAGATCGTGGAAGGATTCAGGTGATCTCTCCACTCGTTACTTTTGTACATGCTATTAATAATACAAAAGTACCATCTTGTTCCCGAAATATACGTGTTAGTGTCTGATTACATATATGAGAAAATTGTTATTTAAGCATTCATTATGATCTATTTAATGTTTTATATGAATTTCACTAACATTTAGAGTATATATATGCTGTACAACCAGTTCTTCGTGCTTGTTTCTTCTTGTCTTTCAGGTTAAGAAGGAAGGACGGTTGCTGGGGGTTTGGACCCTGCGGGATCTTCTTCAACCGTAGGACCTACGGGTAACTTTATCATCCTACTCTATTTATTTTTTACGAGCAGTGTTGCTGGTTGTGTGAGTCCTTCTTAGATAGCATGCCCACCTTTCTGTGGAGGTTGTACCCCAACCAGCCTCTAGGGTGATATTCCCAAAACCGTGCAAAACCAAAGTGTACGCATCAATAAAGGTGGAAAGTGTGAATACACAGATCTACTAGGCTGTCTCATGGCCTCCACCAAGTAGGAGTGATGAAAAAAATGGTGAATGAGTGCCTCCCTCAGCCATGATATCATCCAAATTAAGGGAGTCACCTCCAACATGGTAACTCATGAAAAGTCTCCTCCACCTTGTGCTCCTGAAATGAAAGTGGGCTGAATGAATGTACATGATAGGCAAGAAGGCCTATCTCTTGCTGTACTCCTCTCCAATCATGATAAGTGTAGAGGGCATGCTGATCTTGGGCTGAAACATGATTGCCCTTGAATGGCAAGAATATTGAGCCTCCAAATACTCTTCCTCCAAAATCATGAGTCATGCCAACCCAAACCATTCCATTCAAGATGAATAGCACATCATCACCACATCACATCAAAATTAGAAAATGGCTGAAGGTTATGTGCAAGTTTGGATGATACATATGGTCTCTTTGGTGGATATAGCACAATTCTCCCAACTGCTGGTTGAGAATTTCATAAGGCAAGTGGTCCTGCAACAAGTTACAAGCTGTATATGTTTGTTCTCCCAACATGGGAAAGTAAGCATCAATTTCTATCAGTTGTACATAGATAAAATTACAATACACTTGCCCAAAGTCATGTATAGATGGGCTACTATCACCATAAACATTGGCCCTAAAGTGACCATGAAACCCAAAAATAATCTTGCTCTTTTGAGGAGAAATGCACTGTTCAACCATGGTGGGAAAGTACAAATAATCAATGGAGTAATCAACAAGTACAGAAATTAATTTCCTACCATACATAGTGAGTAGGCTAAAAGTGAGGTGCATGTATAAGCTCCCCCATGAGAATCATCTCACAAAAATCTGCAAGAAGAAGCGATACACATACTCTTTGGAACACTCCATCAAAAAGAACATACTCCCATGTGTCAACGCTGTAGGCCTTAATAATAAGGCTCCATGACTTCTCCCTTTGACATTCCGTATGCCAAAGCCATCCACCATCATGCTGCTGTGTAAGGAGATCATCTCCTAGCATAGAAGTCTCTCATGATCCTCCAATACTGAAGGGTAGCCTTCTTGCACCATGAATGTGCCTTTCTTCTCTTCAGAAATATCATGAAAAGTATGGGAAGAATTTTGCCCATACTTTCCCAAGTGTAACCATAGCAACAAAAATTTTTGTTGCTGCCTCATCTCTCCCTCATACAAGCTTCCTTTGAACAAAAACACATCAGCAATACATGGAATCATGATACAATAAAAACAAGTTTCCAATTGAAAATCGGAGAGTGAATCATGGTCCCTCTCATGGAACCAGCACAGTGCATCCTTGGCCTACATCAAAATAATAAATAACAAGTGCTTTTCTAGCCAATTTTTTGCTACCATAGTCATCTCATAAGATGAAAACATGAATTTACAAGTTGGTGCCAATGGTGAACACCCAGATACATGTGGTTTCCCCCACAAACGATCAAAAAGATAGTCAAAATCAAGGCTACAAGTAGTTGCAAGTATATCATCATATAATATGCAAGAAGAAATGATTCTTCATGTTACATCATGCTTCTCAAATAATGTAAAGAAGTACAAAAAAAAATATGAAATGATACCTCCTTCATCATGTACTTGAGGTCTTAAGCTGAAATGGCTCCACCGGAAATTCTCCCTTACTCCCAATGAGTAGGAAGGGGGCTGTGTCATCCTCTCTATCACCATCCGGGCTATGCATCTATCCATATGCTGATATATGTCATGCTGGATGCCCTCCCAAGTGAACTCCTCCATCAAATGGAAATATGTATCGAAGTGCATCGAAGAGAAGTCCTCATGTGTTGCATGCAGTAGCTTCTCCTTGAGACTAGAAGATCTAGTCAAGAAGATCCTACCATAGGAATAGATGACCACATCATCCACCATGTATCTGTCATCTCCATCTAGGTCATCAAGAATCATGCATGCACCAAGATCCTTGGAGTACTCAACCAAGAGCTGAGACCTCCAATAAGGATCAATCCTCCTCAAAGACAGCGCTGGTGATCTAGCATGTGAGGCTCTCCTCATGCTGCTGCCTGCTACTTTGACATCCCCCATGCCAAAGTATTCCTCCAAACTCTTCAACTCTCCAAAACCTAAGAGTGGTGAACCCAAAGACAAGATATCTCTCTTCAACTGTAGATGTGGTGGCCTCCCTGGTGGAATGCCTCTATGTAGTGAGACATCAATATCAAGAGTAGATTGTACATATGATTGGGAAACTTTTCCCTCTCCCTCACTGCACAAATCAGTCTTCCTCTTCCTTGCATTGGCTCTCTGAAATAGAGAAGGGTGTGTACCTATCATCAAATGATGTTGCTCTTCCTCCCTTTCTCCTTCTTCCAGCTGCAATGCTGCACAATTATGCTTCTCACTGATTGTGCTTGGACCTCTATGTATGAGATCCTGGGGAATTTCTTGCAAAGGCACAAGAATCCCTCTTGTTAGAGCATGTGCTCCTCCTCCCTCTACATGAGGCTCTGGATGTTCTCTAAATGTGACAGCGATGTTTCCCCTTTATTCTTCACCAATGTGTGTAGGCAACATCTCAATAATTGGATCCCTTCGTGAAAAAGTGATCCCCATGCCCTCTGGTTCAAGAATATGAACTGGAAGTGTTGCTTCTGGTAATGTGTAATGCAAGACATCAGCTCCTCCCATGGTTTTCTAAAATGGAGTTTCCCCCATCACATGCAAGGGTTTGTTTTTCTCCAGTTTTCCTTACTCATGTGTCTTAGGAATTTTTTCACCAAACCTCTCCATCAATGTTTTTATGAATCTTGCATAAGAGAAAGTATTGGCATTTTTTAAGGAACATGATTCAAAAATCCACCATGCATGAGCCTTACCCTTGAAATGCAGCGCTGCAACTCTGATATCTTCATCTCCATAAATATGGTGGAGCTGCAAATAGGAGGTTAGCTCCTTCACCCAAGCTCCAACTGAACATGTGGGTGATCCAGAAAAAGTATATAGAAGAAATCTATCTACATCCTGCTACTGGCTCTTCTCCATCTGGATCTTGCAAAACTCTTGGAAATCAGTATGATCTCTAAATCTCTCAGTTTGAGATTCATACTCCAGCAACAAATCACTAAGAGTCATTCTCTTAGGCATTCTTCCTCCTCCCATCCATCTCAGGATAGCTATAGGCATTTGACTGCACTGTACATCATGGAGTGCAGCTTCATGCTCACACTCATCATGTGAAAATCAATCAATCAATGCATGCACACATAATCACTCATTTTAGAATTTAATTTTCTCTGTATATTTATAACCAAACAATTATAAAAACTACTTCTTCTCTGACCTGATATTCTAATCAGTGGCCGTCCTGTCAAATTTTCCCGTAGGCTTACAACAAAAAACTCCTCTTTGTCTAAAACCTGAATCTCTCGCTCTACCCTACCTATCTCTTTATGCCTTTGAGGCTTACAATATATAAAAATGTTTCTAAACCCAATTGTGGTTTCAAATCCTCTATTTCTTCAACAAATTCCCAATAATCCTCTTTAATCCCATAAAATCATGAAACCAATTCTAACTTAAGATTCACAATTAATTTTCAAATCTCTCATTCCCTATGGAATCTCAACTATCCTACTTCTCTCGTGTTCTCCAATAATTCGGGAATATTTACAAAATTCCTCTCAATATTTAATTAACTCTTATTCTAAACCACTCAAAACATTAATAATTACATTAATGAACCAATATTATTTGAAAACACTAGATCCCCATGTCTATTAAAATACAAAGGATTTTCTGAGCCTAATGCTCCTACATCACCAGTGCTTGATGTTATTAGGAATTGAAGGTCTATTTTTTATTTGAACATCATAGACTGCCTTGACATCTAGAGGAACATTGAAATTACTAGCAGCAATAGCTAGTGAATCAACAATTTGATTTTCTTCTCTAGTGACAAAATTTACATTAAATGCTGAAAATTAATGTTCAATCGAATCCCAGACTTCTTTCCTATAACTCTTCAATTTGTAATTTTTCACTTGGAAATTATTTCTCACCTGCTTAATCGCCAACTCTAAATCACCAAAGGCAATTAGTTGTTCTGCTCCCAAATATTTCATTGCCTTCATACCCAGCATAAGTGCTTCATACTCAGCAGTGTTGTTAGTGGTAGCAAATTGCAGTTTGTATGATGTGATTACCTTCTACTGAGTAGGAGAAATGAGGACTACACTAGCTCTTGATCCTTCTCTTGAAGAAGCTCCGTCAAAGTACAATTTCCAGATCTTTCCTCCTTCTGAATGTTGCGCATTTTCACCTTAAAAATGTTTTTTTTCACTTAATTCAAGCTGGAAATCATTATCATCAGCAACAAGGTGCAAAATTCATGACCCCAATTATTTTTCTTCAGCATATATGGGATGGTTTGATGGATTGTGTTGATCACTAATGATGTAGGCCATTTGAGTTTCCCTATACAGCCTTCTGAATTCCCCTCCAAATACTGGGATGGTAGCATATGACATGTCCATCTGGAGGGTACCTCCCAATTTCTTAGACCAAGATCTGGAAAGTAACATCTGAAATCTAGATGGAATGTCAGCAACCACAATGTCCCTCACTAAGATCTTCATAGGTAGCTAGGTAAGGGAAACAACCAAATACTTAATCACTCCTAGACACTTGAATTTTTTGGATTCAAAGGTGTAAAGGTCATGGTATTTCTTGGTGATCTCTAATCCCAATTCATCCATCACTTTCTTCGGCATGATATTATGGGAAGATCTAGAATCTTATAGACAATTATGCAGCAATTTTTCATGTATATTGAGTGACATTTAGAAAGGAGGTGATTTATCATCATTTTGGTCTTGGACATGACATCCTAGATAAATGGTGGGATGCTCATCCTCAAGGTGGACTGAAGCAAGGGCAAGAGGAGGCTACAGCAGACTCGTAAAAGACTTTTATATGCTAGATTTTTCAATAATTCCAGGAGTGGAACTGGAATTTTGATTTTATTAAATTCAGATATGAAACTGAAATAAATTGGAACTAATTCCTTATTTTATGCAGTAATTTTAATAATTGGGGTAGAATTTTGAGGTGGAGGAACCTCATTTACCTTGGCCTTTTGTTTAGTAGCTTTTTTATCTAAATCTGATTTCTGTTGAGGCTAGTGAACAGGACCTTTGGACCTCAAAGGGTAATTTATGCTTTGAACTTGCTATTTTTGATCATTCTATGCATAAATTTGAGCATTCATATCATCTTAAAACAAAAAAATTCTTGATCTATCTTCATATTCCTGCAATGTTAAACATGTTGACTATGAAGTTTCTCCCACGTTGTTTATTTCTTCATTTTCCTCCTCATTTCCTTGTTGTTCTTCTTCAGCAAAATTATTCAAAGGAGGCCAAACATTTTGATCATCAGCATTCCTCCTTGGGTGTTGTAGGATTTGTTGAGGCTAAAAAGGCCTCCTGAAGGGAGCCTGATTTCTATTAGCTTTGTTTTGATTGGCTCTAGCAGCTGATTTATTTTATACCTCTAATTTTTACGTCTTAGAGGCAAGTTCCTTGATAAAATTGGACATTTGATCGATTTTTTATTTTGCTGAAAGAGACTTAGAAGAAGAAGGCTTTTCTTCTTTCATCTTCTTTTTATCTTTTGCCTCTGTCCGCAGAGGGGATTTACCTCTCCAAAAAATTGGTGACTCCGTTGGGGATCAGTGTGAGTTTGTCTTTCGTCCTTTAGGTTGTCTTCCTGGTATTTGCTTGCTTAGTTTGCTTTTCTGATTTTCTTTGCTGAGCCGAAGACCCCTGTTCAGCCCCAGAGGATCAATTTGACCTCTGTCATTCCAAAATTTTCATCTTTCCAAGGTTGGCTTGACTACCGCAGGTTCCAGCCTGACAGTCGCGCCACTTGGCGCTAGTTTCCAGTTTATCACTCGCGCCATCCCCTGTTTGGCGCAGATTACAGCTAGACAGACGCGCCAACTCCTGTAGGTGCTAGGGTTTTCCCTGTTTTGGAGTTGTTGGTCCATCTTGGTGTCTCTGGGTGTTTTCTTAGCTTTTTTTGAATGCTTTGGGTTTGTTTTTGACTGAGAATAGCCCTTATCCTTCGGTTGTTTTCCCTCTTCTCTCAGTTTTTATTTTCAGCCCTAGGTTTTCTAGGTGCTTTAGCCTGCTGAGCCTCCCGTGGGAGTTTCGGGTCTTTGGTTTCCCAGTCAACTTTGTTTCTTCTTATTTGCATTCAGCTTCTTGGATCCATTTGAGTGATTGCATTAATTAAGTGATTGTCCTCTCTTTCGTTCAATTTTTCTCTTGCCACTCCAAGCCTAGATTACACGGCTTGTTTGGGTTTCTTTTGAGATCTTTCTTTGATTTGAGGGATTTCGTCATTGGTTTGAGTCTTGCTTTTCTTGCTTTGAGTTGAGTGAAATTGTTTTGTTTCGGCTCTCATTTCACCATTCTCAAATTGGTGTTTTGATTCATTTTTCATATCATTTAGTGCACTTGCTCTGATATATTGAAAAATAAAAAAATAAAAAAATTTTGCATTCTTGATTACCATAGTTGAAATTGAAAAATCTTTCGCATTTCTAGCATTATATAGTTCTAGGGAAGAGCTTTTCAGTTTCATTAGTTTTCATTAGATTCAATATTGGATTTTTTTGTATGTTCATATTGTCGCTATCACTTGGAAGCTCTTAACTCTCTCATAGATAGCCTTTCATCAAACGAAATGGTATTTTATGGCATGTAGCTTGCATTTAGGGATTCGTGAGATTCAACATTCGGTAGGACTTCGGAATTGAAACATAAATCGAAGATCAACTTAAAATTTATTTCAATTAACCTAAGGCAACATTGAAACTTAACGCAATATTTAGTGGTCTAAGTTAGAGACGTGTTCCAGCGTCTTTAAACCTAGCAGCTGTCGCTCACCATCTGGCTTCAGACAGCGCTAGTACAGACTTGTGCTCCCCATACCATTGAGTATATAAAGGGAGACCCCTCTAGGTTGCAATCCTTTTATCTGTAGGAAGCCAAGTCTACCGCCTTGTAACCGTGATACACTGAACACACCATTCGGGGAGACTACCTACACGTACGTCAAGTCCTTGGTTGATTTCTCTTTCATTTTATAACCAAGTTGTATATGGCAGTTCACGAGAACTTGGTACACCCTTTTACTTAGACTATCTAAGCAGTCATTTTCGATATTTTCTGACTCCGTAAATTTGAAAATATCATCGAGCACTTGTCCTTTCATGCTCGTTTCCAACCTGAAAGTGATAGAGTCACCTTTTTCCTGTTTCTCGACTCTTAAAATATGAAACGGTAGAGTTTTGTTTCAATGTTTTAAAAAATTAACTACCTACGAAATATTCCTGGTTAAAGTTAGTTTCCTTAGGGTGTTGTTTTGAGTTGTTTCCGATGGCAACATTTCCAGAGTTCGTTAACCCAGGAATACCTTCCGAAGGGAATCCTGGTCCTTTTTCTGCCTTTGGGAATGTTGGTGCTTCTTATATGGCAACGTTGTCCCTGCCTGGTTTAACTGTTGGATTGCCTGTATGGTTATTTTCGACCTTGGTGGTCCCGAGTGTTCCGTCCACCATACAGGCATCTCCTCCACCTAAAAAAAAAATTTCTTCTAAGGTGGACCTCTCCCCTTCTTCGCCTATTTCTGCATTCTCCTCTCCTACTTCACCTGGTGAAAGTTTGGATTCTAGTAACTAGGTGGCTAAGAAGAAGAAGAAGAAGAAGAAGTCAGATAAGCGAGAGGCTAAGACTGCAACTACTGAACTTAAGAATCTTTCCCTTGCAGAACCACTACTACATTTGGCGGAAATTCCGACGCTTTTGACCAAATGTCAGAAATTTCCCCAAATGTTTTCCATCCCGCCCGAAACCGTCGCTATACCGACGTTTATAGAAAAGTGTCGCAATACCGACACTTAGACAAAGTGTCGCAATTGCGACACTATGGCCCAAAGCATCACTATTGCGACAACTGCCTCCAAACATCGCAAGTGCGACACAATGTCTAAGTGTCGCAATTGAAACACTATGGCCCAAAGCGTCACTATTGCGACGACTGCCTCCAAACGTCGCAAGTGCAACACAATGTCTAAGTGTCGCAATTGCGATGTTTGGAGGCACCCGTCGCAATAGAGACACGTTGTCCGCGATCGGTATAACGACACTTATATGCGCGCTACAAAAAAAATACAAAAATTATATGCACGCTACATAAAAATGATTTTATTGTTTCGTATCCGTCGCAATAGCTACATTAACGTCTGATATCACGCGCGCATTCGCCCTTCGCTCTTGCAGAACAGCATTCGCCCTCATCATTCACCCTCGGCTCTTGCAAAACAACATTTTCCCTCAGCATTCACCCTCAGCTCTTGCAGAACATCATTCGCCCTCAGCATTCGCCCTCAGCTCTTGCAGAACAGCATTCGCCCTCAGCTCTTGCAAAATGGTAAGTTCTTACTGCATGCCCTTCCTCCTATAGTAGGGTTGACTCTATTTGGGTTTTTTTGGTCAATTCCATTGGATTGTGTTAGGCTGTATGGTTCTCTCTAGATGTCAAGAATAAAGATTCAATACCCTCTATTATCTTCATCACCCAATACAAGATTTAAATTTTTCCCAAAGAAACGCTTATTAATTTGGCAGCCATTATTTCTCCCTACTTTAAATACCCTACATTTAAATGAAAACAAGCATTGCATTTCAACTACAAAAATCTATTAGTGCTCAAATGTACATGTGTGCTACATTAACGTCTGATATCACGCACACATTCACCCTCCGCTCTTGCAGAATAGCATTCGCCCTCAGCATTTGCCCTCAGCTCTTGCAGAACAACATTCGCCCTCAGCATTCGCCTTGAGCTCTTGCAAAACAGCATTCACCCTCAACATTCGCCCTGAGCTCTTGTAGAACAGCATTCGCCATCAACTCTTGCAGAACATCATTCACCCTGCATTCTCCCTCAGCTCTTGTAGAATAGCATTCACCCTCAGCTCTTGTAGAATAGCATTCGCCCTCAGCTCTTGCAAAATGGTAAGTTCTTACTGCAGGCCCTTCCTCCTATAGTAGGGTTGACTCTATTTGGGTTTTTTTTGTCAATTCCATTGGATTGTGTTAGGTTGTAGGGTTCTCTCTAGATGTCAAGAATCAAGATTCAATACCCTCTATTATCTTCATCACCCAATACAAGATTTAAATTTTTCCCAAAGAAACACTTATTAATTTGGCAGCCATTATTTCTCCCTGCTTTAAAAACCCTACATTTAAATGAAAACAAGCATTGCGTTTCAACTACAAAAATCTATTAGTGTTCAAATGTACATGTGTGCATCACTTGTGTAGGGTATTCCTTTTCCACTTTCACATTATCCAAGAATGTGTGCGGTATAGTTCATATTTTTTGTGATTTAGATTATCTTGAAAAAGGAAAGGTAAATTATTTCCCGTGGAAGAAGAAGTTTTTCCCTTTTTACTACTGGAAATGGTACAACAAAGTTCCATTTCTACCCGAAACTCCTATGAAACAGGAACCAAATAAAGGCCATGTCCTCAATGGACATCATTTGGCTTTGAAAATGGCCATTGCACCATGTTGTTTCTTATATTACACCACGATAGTTTCTTAGGTCATTTCTTGTTTCTTGAGATGAAAAACAACCAAAGAAATTGTGAAGATCCTTTCAAGAAATAAATGACCATTTCTCAATCATATCTCAACTATTTTTTATTTTATTCAGTGGTTTCTTACTTTGAGAGAAATTTGACACTTTTATAAGGAATATAACATAAAAACACAAAATGGGAAGGAATTGGTGAGGTAGATGACCTTTAGTTGTTGTCAATTAAGAATTGATAATACACGATGCATGTTCTGTACTACAAACTAGATTCCTTCATGGAGTTAGGACACAGAGTATTGAATCAAAGTTGTAGTTTCTAACTTCTTGTATTGGTTCATTAATCTTGAAATTCGGACATTGCATGTCTCCATTGATTCATGTTTGAATAATTTGCATCATATCGTACAATAGGAAATTAGGAATTATGATTATTATTACTTTATGGATCTGTTAAGTTACTTTTAAGTTTGCATGGTTTAGTGTGAAATTATTCTAGTGTGCCCCTAGACCCAGGTGAAGGAATGCCAAGGACTGAGAACCCTAGTTTTTAAATGGTATTGTTTCTTATACCCAAAAACCCCTCAACATCACTTCTTATTAGTTCTTAACAATAGTGTTGTAAAAAAATTGAGAATTGATATAGCAAAATCTCGCACTTCTCAAGATAAAGTCCTAAAGCTAAAGTGTGATACCATGTGTAATTCAATAGCCCCATTGTCACCTCACCAACCTCTTTTCACTTCGGGCTAGCTCTCCTCTAACTCAAGGGGGGTTCTCCCTAGTAGATGTTAGGGATCTAATGGCCCAACCAAACCAAGTAAAGAGCCCCCTAACTCTCTATGTTTACTACTATCAATCAAAATATTGAACAATAGGGTCAGACATGCATCCTGAAGATAAAATTGCCAGGGTATTTTTGGGTAATTTCAAAGGGAAAGTCCCCAAACACATATAATCAAGGAATTATAATGTGATTTCAAACATTAAATATCAAAAAAATCGTTTAAAGGATATTGAAAAGAAAAAGGTGATGGAAGATAGAAAGTGCCTTACTTAAATGCTCTAAGGATTTTTCAATAGTTGCTCCAAAAGCTTCACTTCAAGGCCCTTCAAGATCGTCTCCAACAATGTTGCTCCAAAAATGTCCTCAAGGTCTTCACAACAAGTTTACTAGAATTTGATCCAACAATATATTCAATAAGGTATTCATTGTCAACTCGTCTCTTGTTTGGGTGCCTTAATGTGCAATGACATGTTTCCAGGACTGAATTCAATGCAAGGCATATTTGAAACTCTAACTCTGTCTTCCGGTGTCTTATTAGAAATTATTTCAGTTTTCATTTTGTGTTTTCAAGTTGGATATTGTTTTCAAGTTTTTACATTTATAATTTTATTGCAATGTGGCAGACTGATCAGAGCAGTGCAGGAACAACCCCGAGACAGGATGATCGCGGAAAGAGGCCAGCGGAAGAACATGTAAAGTGCCAGCATTTCTCTATCTTTAGGTATTTTAGTTATTTACATAATTGAAATAATATTAATTTTGTTCAAATATGCAGACACCTAGCCATGGTACACCTGATGATTCCCTCTTTGAGGAAGAGCTTTATTCATCCCTATCTCAAGTGTTCTTGTTGCGAAAAAAGGCACGAGATGCAAGGTCGGAATTTAATACTTTGATAGACACGCCTCAAACACCTGAAACAGAAGAGAGGATAAAAAAACTTATGAGCCAGCTAGAAACATATCAGGTAATAATAAAAAGTCAAAAGGATATTTTTTTTTGTTTTGCATGAGATGAATTGTGATAGTTTGATTTTTAATTTTTACATTGACTAAACTAACAAAAAGTTCTTTTGTATGTAGCGTTTTCTGGCATTTGCTGAACCCGGTGTTGGTGGTAGTGGGACACAAGGGCAAGAGATTGCCCAATAACCCTCTCGTACACCTTCTACTCCTTTAGGTGCCAGCCAAGAAACACACCCTACCCAAGCAGACACCCAGCCAACCGCTGAACGTGTTGGCAATGATGAGGCTGATATGGCCAACTACATTATTGCATTTCCTGGAGCTACACGTGTCAGCTCCACAGGGACCATTAATGGCACGTTGTTGGTGAACGATAAAGGTGTCCCTATAAAGCATGTACAACTCCCAGGTAAATTTTAATATTTTAACTATTTCATGTACTTTATCTAAAACATATTTATCATGATTTTTATTTTTAAATTAATGATAATATCTTTTTTTTCTGTGTAGGAAACAATGAGTTCTACATGTTTTTGGAGAGCCATGCGTTGGTAATTTTTGACCCAACCATACGCAAAATTCCCAGAATTCCCAGAATTTCAACCTGAAAAAAGAACTTCTAGATTATCTAGAAGCCCTTTTTGGGGTCGGCACATTTGACAGAACAGCAGTGGCTCGGGTAGCCGGCAAATATTTGAAATATACCAAGGACACCTATAGGACGCAATTGCAATTTAACCCTAGATACGAGCATCCTCTCATAGTTCCAGAGAGTGAGTGGAGAGCACTCATCCATGATGGAAAAGAGAAAAGGGAAAAGAAAGAAGGAAAAATGCCAACTGGACCCGCAAGGTAAATTACAACTTTAATTCAATAGCTTTAATTTTCTTTATGTCTAAAATAAAAGTGTGCTACGTCATATCTGTCTTCAATCTTTTGATGCTAGGTTGCCTGACACCTCAAAGGCAACCAAAGCTAGGATAGAGAAAAAGGGCCATCACAAGCTCGGCCAGGGTGGCTACTTGAAATTAGCTGCAAAAATTGTAATTAAGTAGCTAAACATCTTATAATTAATTGTATCGCCTTCCAACGTTTTTGTAATCCTATCAAATATGATTAAAAATACACAATCATATGTAATGTAGGGTGATGACTTCGGAACAAAAACTACAGAGGAAGATAAAAATATCGCTTTCCATTTTGGCTATCAAGCCGTAGTTGAACGTCGTAGAAGCTTGGGGCAGGTCCCAAGATCCAAAATGCCTGATAAGGTAAAACATTAACCTTTCAATATGTTTGTTTTCGTCCATAAATTTAATGTCTAACAACTTTGTTTAAATCAGGGGAGCAGCACTACCGACGAGGCAAATAACCCAGTTTTAGAGCCAGATGTAGATGATCCTCACGTGCAACCTGATCATTGTAGTGGGGACCAGGCTGACAATGCTACTATCAATGAGGGTCGTGACGGTAATTAATTTCCACTTATAATTTTTTCTAATTATACCTTGATGGTTGTCCTTATAACTTTTTTTAAATAATGATAACCCTTGAGATCTTACGAGAGAGGAAAACGGGGCGATTATGGCGACAAGCGGTGCACCAAGTAAATAGT
Organism: Pinus albicaulis; assembly: GCA_034641835.2. Taxonomy (NCBI): domain Eukaryota; kingdom Viridiplantae; phylum Streptophyta; class Pinopsida; order Pinales; family Pinaceae; genus Pinus; species Pinus albicaulis. Next base: position 312,371,253 of record CM076575.1, read on the forward strand.
CTCATTGCAATTTTTTTTATTAATATTACCCGAACTAGTTCGTGTCTTTAAAAATAACAATTAAAATTTAATATTATCTATTTTGTGGCGATGCCCGTCCTTTGAATGAGACATACATCGTGACTATGCAACTAAATCAGCGCGACAAGCTAATTACGCGAGTAAATAATCTCATTGCAATTTTTTATTAATATTAAATTCATTCAATGATATTTAAAAACTGACAATTGAAATTTAATATTATCTGTTTTTGTAGGTGATGCCCCGTCACTGGATGAGACCAGACATCGTGACTATGCAACTAGGTCAGCGACGACAACTGGTGCACCAGGTAAATAATCTCATTGCAATTTTTTTATTAATATTACCGAACTAGTTCAATGATATTTAAAAACTGACAATTAAAATTTAATATTATCTGTTTTTGTAGGCGATGCCCGTCACTGGATGAGACCAGACATCGTGACTACGCAACTAGGTCAGCGGCGACAACTGGTGCACCAGGTAAATAATCTCATTGCAATTTTTTTTATTAATATTACCAAACTAGTTCAATGATATTTAAAAACTGATAATTAAAATTTAATATTATTTGTTTTTGTAGGCGATTCCCCGTCACTGGATGAGACCAGACATCGACTCGCATTAAGGTCGGCGGTGCGGGTCGAAAGGCACGAAACGGGGAACGAGCACGATGATATTGATGATGTAATTAGGAGCTTTAGAAATAGGAAGAAGAAAAAGAAAATTCGATAATGTAAAATATTGTATTATTATAAGACAAACGTTACCATACTTGGAACGTTTTTTGCGTTATATAAATCATTTATCATACTATTTTTATGTCAAGCATTAATTGCAATGTTTCCTTGCATACTTTTTGTTGAATTGCTTTTTTATTAGTTATTGAATATTTTTTTTTTATGCTCATGAAAGTAAAAAATGAAATATAGATTGGGTATTGGGGAATTGAGAGTGATGTGAGGGGGGCGGGGGGGGGAGGGGCCATAAGATCTTCCAACTTCACGTGGTTGGCCCTGTTTAGTAGAGAATAATTTATTGGAGTGATTTAATATTGGAGCAAACCTCCCTCGATCCAGCATAGCAACAAAAAAGTCACTGTTGACTTAGTTGCTACTCTTTCAAATCGTGGGAGGCTTGTTCCAAGTTCATGCGACTCTAATAAATTGTGCTTGAAACAAAGAGGAGCTTATTTAGGTATGTTTTGACATTTTCAACATATGTTCTAACATTATCATAAGAATGCATCTTAGAGTAAAAAATACTACATCAATTACTTATATTTATTGTATAGATAATGATGGATTTTGATTGACTTGGCGGTCACGGTACAAATCCTCTTGCATCATGAGCAATACAACTTTTCAACGGTCATGTCTAGGATATTTTTGCTTGTGCGCTTGACCAGGTTCGTAATGTCACATTTTGTAAGTTCCTTTACAGTTCATAATTCAATATTAAGCTTATTCATGATTATTATCTAGGATTTTTGTATGTGTTTTTTCATCTATTTGATTGTAAGAAACTCTACATGTTTCCTGTTGTTCACTATGATTTCTCCCATTACCACTCCGAGGATGAATCTGAATTTATTGTTACATAGGTTACTTTATTGTTACAATGATTTCTCCATTTAGGATTTCATAGGTTACATCATGTAAAGTTGTCAATCTCAGGTTGGTGATGAGCTTTAGTTCTCCAGATTTGGGGCTTTTCTGATATTTTCTCCCTCATTTCATTCTTGCATCACCTCGTTGTTTGAGCATGCCAATTTTCTACCACTTGTACCAATTGGCACATGTCAATCTCTGAGTGGTGCCACATTTCACCTATTTTCGGTGAGAGTTTAGGGTTTCTCTAACATAGCTTCAGAAATCCGATTCAGTGCCTGCTTGAATATCGTCACATAATACTCATGGTTTGGATTGATGAGCATGTTCTGAATGGTTGGTTGATTCATAAGAACCACCCATATAGTCATCTTGAGATATTTCGGAATTTTTCTCGGGTTTCCTTTTTCACCGTTTCTAGTGGGTGGGATGGTGTGGGGTGATCCATCAATATTGGTGCTCTTGTAGTAGGGAATTTGTTTTTGGGGATATAAAGGAGAATTTGATGTAGATATCCCATTGGATGCATTCATATATGGGCACGAGAGGTCAAGAATTTAAATTAAAAATATGCAACCTCTAGCATGGAAACCTGAAGGCCGCGAGAGACACTGGTTAAAGATTGTTTTGTGCTGGCCTTAATATAGTCGTGATTTCTTTCTATTATCTTAATGCAAATATATAGTACGGTCTCATTAAAATGAGGATTGTGGTTGTATTTCTCTTTGGTTGTTTCTCTCTTAATGCTCCAAAAGTTGCCAAAAGTTGCGATAGTTGTTTAGTTTTCCTATTACAACTTAAAAGTGGTTTTTAGAAATGGGAGTCATGTTTTTTAAGGTTCATACTAATATGAAGATCTTGTAATTCTTATTCAGGATAAGAGAAGATGGCATGTGCTTTGGGCAGTATGACAAAAATTACCACATCTACCTCATTGGGTAACAATGGAAAGGGGAAGAAGTTGGGTGTAATGTTTGATAATTATGGCAGACAATTGTCTTCTCTTTCAGTTCTTTCACCCATTTCCTTTAATCGCTCAAGCAGAAGAGGGACTCTGAGATAACGCGACAGAGAGAAGGTAGTTAATACAAGAGCTATGGAAAATGAGTTGTACTTCAACAAGGATGGCTCAGTGACAAAAAAATTGCAGGTCAGAGAAAAAATTATGTTTAAAGGAAGGTCACCTGCACGTGAAACTTCAGTGCGGTGGATCTTTCCTTGTCCACTTATATTCGATTTTAATGTGTTATTTTAATTTTTCATGGAGGGTTGTTTTGGCATATGGTCTGGCATTCAATTGCACACTTACTGAAAGCATTTTCAATTTGTCTTGCAGGCGGTGTGAACAAACTTGTTGATCTAATTGGAGTCACCCTTGGGGCGAGGGGAAAAATGTTGTCTTGGAGAGCAAGCATGGTTCTCCGAAAATATTTAATGATGGTGTGACAGTAGCTAAGGAGGTAATTTGTAGATGTGTGCTCTGGTTTTCTTTTTAACGTTGTATTATTTCCCCCTCTTAAATGTCTTAGATTTGGTAGGCATAATTTGAAAACTCAAAGGTGAAAGGAAACATATTTGTTACCCAGTGGTCTACTTGGCCTATGGACTAGCCACATTAGAGTAATGTATAAAGCTTTTCACAACAATAAAAGGAAAGGGTTATGGCTGAGTCAAATTTTATTGTTATTGATAGTGTAATGAAATGTATCTCAATGCTATGGTTTTGGCCTTTTTATTGGTTGAATTAGAGGACCCAGTTGAAAATATTGGGGCCAAGTTGGTAAGGCAAGCTGCGGCAAAGACAAATGATTTAGCTGGGGATGGAACCACAACATCTGTTGTTCTTGCACATGTTGGAATATTAAAAAATTCCAAAACAATGAATGGATAATAAATCTCCCTTCTTTTAACACAGAGAAAATAAAAATTTCTTTGATAGGAGACAGAGTTTTAATACTTTGAAAACAAACTTCTATTCCCTTCAATAACTCAAAAAAAAACTATTACACCTCTTCCTCATTGAGAGGGATTACAAAATTATGACTGCTACAAAACGCAGTGCATAAAACCAACTCACTGTCTGTTCAAAACAAACATACTCTGTCTCTAAAACACTCTGCTGTGTTTTTCACTTTCACACTGTTGTGCATACACACTTAAAAAGTTACACTCAGTCTTTCACTTTTTACACACTGTTGTGTAATAAAAAATTTACGTACTGTCTATAAAAAAAACTACCAAGCTTTTTTGTCCTTTTTATTTTTATATGCCGTAACATATAAAATATATTATAATAAACCCTCTTTTAAAAAAAATAAAATTAAAACTAAATTCTATGGCCCACCTTTCATTTCGCATATGATATATATATAACATATGTTTAAAACATATGTATATATTAAAGCATACATAAAATTAAATTATCAAAACATTAAAGAACCCTTTCTGTCGGACTTCAAAAGTCTGAATAGATTGAATTTCAAACCAAATTCGCATTCCAAAATGGGATGCTGACGTCTGCCTAATTTTAACTCGAATTCTCAATCCAATGTGCCCTATAAAAAATTCGGGTCCGGTTTTCAGGTTTTCAGATTCCCTTCAATTTCATGCTATCCAATATTAATGCTCCACGTGTCCTCCTTTTGAATTTACAAAACTGTCGGGTAAATTTCTGTTTGTTTAATTTCTGGTTGGTGAATTGCGTTAATGCTGGCTGTTGTGTTTAAATACAATCCTGTACAGAAATATGGCTGTGGCCGTCTACAAAAAAAACCCTCAGGAATTTTAAATGCTGAATTAAATTTCTCGATGGCATGCAAGCAACCTCCAAAAAAAAATGTTGCTGCTGCATCCGTCCTTCTGCTGCAGCAATTGAAGTTAAAATTCAACAGCACAGGGTTTAATAAGTGAGGGTGTAAAGGTAACTTTTTGTCGATGGTACTGGATTAAGATCATCTATTCATTTTTGTAGGGTCTTATGGTGTTTGGTTTTTTAGTTTTGGGTTGGGTTTATTGAGTCTAAGATAGTTTTTGAGTGAAAAAATTGCTATCGGGTATTAAAAAAATTTGGTTCTTTTGTCAAAATTTATGAGCTTGTTAGGAAATACAAAACTGACAATGGTTGTATCTTAAATTTGTGGAAAATAATTTGAAATGAAACCTTTTGTTTAGGTTGTTGCAGCAGGTGCAAACCCCATTCAAATTACTAGGGGCATTGACAAGACAATAAAGGCCCTTGTTTCAGAACTCAAAATTTTGTCAAAGGAGGTAAACACTTGCCTTTTGAGTAGGTTGGTTTTCCTTTTTGCTGATGGTTTGGTGTATCTAATTGAATTAGTTGCCTAAGGTATTTTTGGTTGCAAACTCCTTTTTCATTTTTCATACAGTATTGGCCTTGTGGAATACATTTGATTGTGTGGTCTTGTTAGATCTACAACATTTGTAGTTGTTTAGTCTTATGGTCGAGGTGCACTTTTATTATGGAAATAGTTGATGCAATATTGTCATTTAATCCTTAATGCAGGGTAGAATGTTGAGAAGTTTCTTGTGAAACATTTGGTATTCAAAATGACACTTGATCCTATACAACATCATGCACTTGACTTCAAAATTCATATTCAAAGAGTGCCAGACAATTCTTGAAAATTTCAAATATTTATGTTGTTTTAAACCATTATCTTTTTCATGTATTGGATGCTGAAAATGTGAAAAAGACTTTGGTATGAAACCAACTAGTGAATAATTTCCAGCAAAACAACCACTTCCAAGACATGATTTAGAAGTAGAACATATGTACTTATGAAGCATAGAAAGATATTCTTGATGCATTGTCAATGTTTGGCTAGGGTTATTTTTGGAGAAAATAACTCCTTATTCCTAGAATAGTGATCTTCAATACAAGTAAATGCCAGAGAAGAGAGATCATCGTGTGACATAAACCTATTAAAAAAAGTGAACAGGGAATGATTATTAATTATGGCATACTAAGTTGTCAGTGATTTTGACTATTTTTCTTTAACATGTAAAAATGTTAAATTCCAAACTTACATCATCATGGTTTGGCATCATGAGCTTGACTAATTTTCCACCATGCTCATAATTTCATTGTTGTATTCATATCTATAAACAACGCTTCAAATAATAATAAAAAATTTCTATAAGAAAAATCGAGACCTCCATGTTGCTGCTCCTTGTGAGACAAAGTCAAAATTGCATTACACAATCTGACACATAAGAATATCCTATATCCCGATGGTATGTATCCAAACTCTTATAATAGTGTCTTCAAGACTTATGTTGACATTGCCAATGAGATATTTAAGCAATGAAAGATGGAGCCTTCTTCATTGTTGTATATGTAACAGTCTTTTATTAATATAAAGATTGATGGTTTTGTCTTTCTAAAAATGAAATGTAAAAATAATTTATTGTGGTCCATTGAAAAGTTTTTTTTTTAAAGATTTTCATTATGGAAGGGAAACATAGATATATGCCCCTCTAATTGAAATTTGGACCTTCCCTTCAAATTTTATCACTATGTGGGACCTTAACAAACAATAAAACTATTCCGCCACGCGTTATATAAAACATATAACAAAACCTTTGTCAAAACTTCAAACGAACCCTTTAGCAGTGGATATTTCATCACAAATTGATCATTTTACCATGTACCTTCTTCTAGAGGAATATTCTTCCACTTGATTAGGTACTTCATAATGGTTATATTTCAAAGAGATACAAAATGTTTATCTATAACTTTTTGTGGTTCAAGAATCAACTTTCATTCTTCATCTAATTTTGGAAGTTCTATTTACATTGGCATATTTTTTCCCAAAACCTTTTTTAGGCAAGATACATGAAAAACATTATGAATGCAAGAAGAAGGAAAATATAACTTCTATACCACTTGTGCAATCCTATGAATAACTATTTAGGGCCATAACATTTTTGAGCTAATTCTTTATTCTTCTTTTTCTTGAATGAAGATTGCTTATAATGCTATAATCTAAAAAATACCCAATTACCCTCCTCAAATTATCTTTCACTTCAATGTTGTTCCCCTTGTTGTTTTATCATCATTCATGTCATTTTAAGGTTTTCCATAATAATTTTCAAAGTTTCTTTAGTATTTTCCATATGTGACTCTGTTTTCTATACTTTGGACTTATCTTGCAAAAAGTATGAGATACTAGGAGTTGGATATCCATAAAGGGCCTTAAATTGGGAAATTTTAGTAGATGTGTGATAGGTAGTATCATACTACCATTCTTCCTTGACGAACCCACTTCATCCAATAATATTGCTTTTCTAAAGAGTAACATTGTAGATAGCCTTAAAAACATTTGTTAACTATTTTTGTTTGACCATTTGATTGTGTTTGATGTGTAGAACTCATGGCAGCTAGTGTTTCTCCACTCATATTAAATAATTATTTCCAAAATTTTCTTGTTACTATTACTTTAGGAAAACCATGAAGACTATGAATTTCTTTCACGGACACTTCTGCCACTTGGCTTGTTGTTTATGTACTTTGAGCTCTACAAAAAAAAATATACAAAATTTGTCTATATAAATGACCACAAAAATGTAATACTTACCTTTATATTTCAGTAACCCTGTAATAAATTCTATTGATATATCTTCTAGTCTTTGAATATGTATGTGGAATGGTTGAAGTAACCCTAGAGATTTTACTATCTCTCTTTTATTTATTATGCAAACCTGACCTTCTCTTACAAAATTTTGAATATCTATCTTCATTCCTTCCAAAAATATATTTTTTGATCCTTTGAGATGTTTTAAGGAACCCTGCGTCCTACCATCAGAGAGACATGGGACTCCCTTAATATTTGTTTATTCAAATATGCTTTCATGCATAAAAATATTCTACATTTGCACCAAAGTATATCTCTCTTTCACTCCCAATGCTCCATAGAGTTCATCCCATCCTTTATAAATTTTAGTTTTTGTTTAGTACTATTGTCATTTTTCCATTATGGCAAGCTTCTTCTAGCCACCTAGGAATAGAAAATGTAATTGGATATAAATTTGAGGCCTCTTCCATTTTAGAAAGAGCATCATGTACTAAATTTTCCTTACCCTTTTTGCAGATTATCTCAAAATTAAAACTTTGCATTTTTTCTCCTCATTTTTGTTAATCTTCCAATGAAATCCATAGCTTCAAAAAATAATTTATGCTATCATGGTATATCTTGACTTTAAAGTACCTCCCAATGATATACTATCCCCATTTTTTATTGCTTGTAATATTGCTTCCATTTATTTTTCATACATAGATTTCACCAAATATTTTCTTTGAATTCCTTGCTTTTAAAAGCCAATGATATCCCTTATTGTGTTAATGTTACGTAAATTCCTTGTCCTAGTGCCTCACACTCTACTATGAATGTTTTACCAAAAGTAGGTGCAACCGATGTCGGTGTAGAAGACATGGCATCCATTAAAAGAGAGAATGCCAAAGTAGCCTCATCATTCCATATAAATGATATTTTCTTCAAGAGATATGTGAGTGGACTTGAAATGCATGCATAATTCTTAACAAATGATCAATAATATCCTTTAAGTCTAAAAAATCTTCTAAGAACCTTGATTTTCTTAGGAATAGGTCATTTTGTAATAGCTTGCATCTTTTGAGGCTCCAACTTCACTCCTTCCTTTAAAACAATATGAATCAAATAAACGAATTCTTATTTCCCAAAAGCACATTTGGATATTTTTACATAAAAATGATTGTTCTCAATAATTTATATAACTTTTCCACATGTTTAGTGTGGTATTCCCATGATTTATTATATATATGTGTATTATCAAAGAAAACCAACACAAATTTTATAAAATGGGATCAAACAAAATTCTTCTTAAGTCGAGCCTGCCAGACTTCAAACAGCGATAAACCATAATTCAAACCAAATACGCGTTCCAAAATAGCCTGCTGACGTCGGCCAATTTTGTGACGCAAAAACCAAATGATTTCCGCCCTAATATTTTTCGGGTCCGAAGTTGGGCTGGCGTACGGAGGGAGAGTTCTGATGCGAATTTCTTATCAAATTCGCCCTAATCTTTTTCAGGTCTAGATTTCTACTGCGCGAGTAGCCCAAACAAAGATCCGCCCCAATCAATTTCTGCCATGTGTCCTCAATCAAAACTTGCCCTGCTCCTGGCTGCGGGTGCATTCGATGGGGTTTAAGGCGATGGGACATGGATGTGGTGATTTCATATCAATCGCATTAAGTTTTAACGTTGTTCAATTAAGTTCCAAGGTTTTCACATCTAATCGCATTAAGTTTTAACACTGTTCAAGATCAGACCTCCACTCCTGTTAGCGATTCCGCATGCTCCAATATGATCCGACCTTCAGCTCTCATTAATGATCAGAGATTAATTATGACGGGCGTCCTTCGATTTCATTGCAGTTGGGTCGATAAAATGGAATTTCGCTATGGTTTTTCAGACGAGTCAGTTGCTGGGTTACACTGCTTGCTCATTGTGACGAGAAGGAGAAGTGGCCAGCTGAACTGTTACGTAGACCTTGCTGCATATATGCATTTCTCTCGGTCTGGTCCTTGTCTATCTTCCTCTGTTTCTTGGAATTTTGCTTCTCTGTCTCCTCTTGTGCCCACTGCTAGTGAGACTACACCCATGCCTCGCCTGCGTCAAAGGATGTGTTGCCGCAGGGGGAGCACTAGAGGTCAACCCCTACGCGCTCCCTCCAGCCCCTCCGCTGAGTCGTCTTCTGGCCAGTCCAGTGATTATTACGCAGGTCGCTATCCAAATACTAGGAGTGGGCGGGGTCGGGTTGTAGGATCTGGCCACTATATGGATTCCCCTGCTCCTCGTTTTCCCACCGCTAGTTCACCTTCTCCCACGACACGCACTACACAATTTTCCTTTAATTTCTCTCTCAACTGCCCACGAATCACAACTTTAGTCACTATGGTTTTCCGCAAGGAGGCCCAAACGGAGGAAGAATGCACCCGTCCGGTGGGTCTAAGCTCGGAAAAAGCCGGCCAGCATTCGGGCCTTCAGGAGGGGAGCCGTGGCATGAATGTGGAGGTAGTACCTAGCGATCCTGGACCTTCCAAAGGATGGTGCCGAATCTTCGAGGATCCAGAGGAGTAGTTTGGTTAATTTGTTTTTCTTGCTTTGCGGCTCACTTAATTGGGCTACTTTTAGATTATTTTACTGTGCTGGACTTTTGTAATATTTTTGAATTCTGTAAATTAAACGTTCAAGACTGGTTTCCCCGTATGAGGGCAGTCTTCTTAATTTTTTTATTTTTTGATGAAAAATTTGCCATGAGTCTGGGCAATGATTTTGACTTCAGTGTAATTTTATTCCCACTGTTAATAGATTAACTTTACTTAGAAAAACAAATGTTTCCCTGTTTCTATTTTAAACCTGTTTTTTGAAATACAGAGCCATGTTTATATGGTCTACGTATTATACTCTTTCTCTGTATATCTACAGGAACCTTTTTTCTATGAACATGGTGGATGTTGTAGCGGGCTACTAATGGAAACAAGCGAGCCTACATCTCAGATGCAACAGATGGTTACCAATTTTGGAATCAAGCGAGCCTGATCTTACAAGCGAGCCTGGGTTTCTGCAGATGGTTTTTATTTCCGGGAACAAGAGAGCCAGAACATACAATCGACCCTGGGTTTATACATATTTTTGCTCTATCATGGATGCTTTTTGTGTGAGGTGTATATCAACAGTACATGTCTCTGCACATTTCCTGTATCCGCTTTATGATACTATTTTATGTGTTGACAAGTTATCACTCTGCCTTCAAAACTAGCGATGCTGGTCTATGTTGCTGGTTTATTGATATGGTCCGATGGTCTTTTTATATTTTGGACATATCACACTCCTCACATGATTAGCGTTTTTCTCTGTTCAAGGATTTTGGGTACTTTAATTTGTATTTGGAACAATGGACGTCGGTACTCTATCTGTTGCATTACTATTCTACATACCGCTATTTCACTTTCTTATAGATGCCTCGGGCATATTTGGATGCTTTCTCAGATTTGTCGATAATCTCCATGTGGACCATTACTGGGTTTTATATCATGTCCCTGTATGTGACATGGGGTATTTTTCTATCATTGCCTAGGGTGGGACTTCCACTTTTCTGGATGGATATTTGGGTTCCAATCTTCAGATGTGAAAATGTAATGACTTCATGGACTATTTTACTTCATATAATATATTCAAAACAACGTTTTTCCTCTTTTAAATTTTCATTTTTTTTTTTAATTGAACCCGTCGTCACTATACCGACGCCTTGTAAGCGTCGGAATTGCGATAGCTTAAAAAAATCGGAAGAGAGACAGTATAAAAACATCAGACGAGTGACGTTCAAAACATCGAACCACATTTCGTCGGAATTGCGACAGTTTACAAACGTCGGGAGAGCGACGTTCAAAACGTCGGGAGAGCGACGTTGAAAACGTCGGACCACATTTCGTCGGAATTGTGACAGCTTACAAACGTCGGAATAGCGACATCCAAAACGTCAGACCACATTGCATCGGAATTGCGACAGTTTACAAACGTCGGAAGAGCGACGTTCAAAACGTTGGACCACATTTTGTCGTAATTGTTACAGTTTACAAACTTCGGAAGAGCGACGTTCAAAACGTCGGACCACATTTCGTCGGAAGTGCAACAGTTTACAAATGTCGGAAGCACGACGGTTTGGGAAACGTCGGAAGAGCAACGCTTGTTTGGAAGCGACGGAAAAACTGTCGATAGTGCGACACTTTTTAAGTGCGTAGGAACTGTGACGATATGGCAAACCACGTTTCTCCCGCCCTCGAACTATCTCTCTTGCGACGACTATGTGTTGGAATAGCGACGAATTGGCCATCGGAAATTCCGCCAAATTTTCTAGTGAACCATCCACACTTCCACGGAAAGTCAAATTCCCTTGCATGCTTTGCAAAGGTAACCATTTTCTTTGATATTTCCCTCGTATTCCCAAGGTACTTGAAGCATGGTCCGACTGCCGCCTGCCGTTGCCTTTGGCTTTTGGAATTCATATTATCGACACATATTTGACTAGCCCTGATAAGGCTCATAAAAAATAGGGAAATATTACCAATCCCTGTAAGTTGTGTGAAGGGCATCATCCCATTCACCTTTGTCCGTAAATGGGTGAAGCCAAGAGAGTGTTGGAAAACTCCACTATTTCTGCGCCCTGCCTTCCAGTTGGTTATCAGAAGCTTTCTTCAAGTTCAGGAATTTGTTCCCTCCCAACCATTAGTCAAGGAATCAGTCGATCTGACCCCATCTGTGTGCATCAGGTCTTTTCCGTTGAGATTCGATCTCATCCCCCTCATGTTCTTCTTGTTTCATCAGATTCTTCGGACTTGGAGAAAGATTCTTCCATCCCTGTATTCTAAGAAATTGCTCCCCCTACTCCCATGATGGACGTCTCGGAGGATGCTCCTCTTGCTTTGGTAACACCTTTGGACAACCATCTCAGTTCAATGGTATCCCCCCCAAGTATTTTGGTCGCTTCCTTCGATTGGAGTCGATTTTCAAGATACTCCCTTCCTTCTTATGTGCCTTTCGAGATAATGGTACAAACCTTTGATCTGGTCGTACCCAGCACTATAATAGATGAAGGCATGTCTGTTAGTATTATTTCTTCCACTACTTGGAAAGTGTTTGATTCTCCACTGCTTATGCTTATTACCCATAATCTGTTGGCTTTTAACAGAGGAACAAGTCAACCGTTAGAGATCCTTCCGAAGTTGCCAGTTACTTTGGGAGGGAAAACCATCCATATAGACATGATGGTTGTTCAAGGCCCCTTAGATTTCAATTTACTCTTGGGGCATGACTATACTTATGTCATGGGGGCAGTTGTCTCTTCCCTCTTTCGTGTGATCTGTTTTCCGCACAAAGGTCAAATCGTGACCATTGATCAGCTTTCATTATTTGGTCCTGGCATGACATCTCGTCCACCATCGTCCCTTCCAAGTCTTTATCCGTCAATTGTATACTCCTCATCGCAGGTTAATTATGTGGCTACCTACCCCGTGCTTGCAATCAGTAATACTGCCATCGTGCATAGTGTGCTGGGGGCATTGGGTACTGATTTCCAAGGTGTTGTTCTCCCATCTGGTGCGAAAGTATTGGAAGCCATGAATTCTTATTCATCATGATGAGTTGTCTCTAGAGCAGGGTTCTTATTCTTGTGTCAAGCTCCTTAAAAAATGAAACAAGCTGGTTGGAGCATAGTTCGTTTTCTTGTCTCAAGCTCCTTACAAAATGAAACAATCCCGTCGGAGCAGAGTTAGTTTTTCTTATGTCAAGCTCCTTAAAAAATGAAACAAGGTGTCATGAGGATAGTTCTTTTAATGTGTCAACCTCGTTAAAAAAATGAAACACGTTCCTGTTCAATTCGAGTCTTTGATAAGATCTCGTAAAATCTCAGTCGAGTCTTTCTCTTGATCTCGTAATTTGAACCTTCACTCCATCTGCCTTTCATATGGACTGAAGCTTGGGGGGCATGTACCTCAAATTGAGTCACCATGCTGGGGGCATGCTTACTTTTTCAAGCATAGTTTATTTCCATTTCAAGCTTTTGTAAAAATGAAACCGGTTTCAAGCATAGTTTATCTTTGTTTCAAGCTTGTGTAAAAATGAAATCAACTTCAAGCAGACTTTCCTGATTTCAAGCTTGTGTAAAAATGAAACCAATCCTATTTTACCTCTCTTGATTGCCATCTTATCAGCCTGTTTTTCCAGATGAACCTTGGTTTTTTCATTCCACCATCATTATCTGCTTGGCTAATCATATGCCTTCACTTTGTTAGCCCCTTATAAATTCCTTGGCAAGCAAGCAAGGGGCTAGAATGTCTTATGAGCCTTCAAGGAATGCATTTCCCTTGAAAACACATCATCCTTGAAGGCTGCCTATGTTCCCTATTTTTCGTTGTTTCTCTCTGTTGATCTGTTGTCCAAGAGCCTTGCTGAATGATGAAATTTTTCTCAAGAAGGTCTTATTTCACCCCTTATATCTCTGCGGATTCCCCCCATCTTATTCTTTTCCCCACATTTTTTCCAAAGTCCCCTTTGTTCCCCCTTTTTCCCATCAGACCTCCTAAATTTTCCCAAAATCCCCTTTAAATCATGCCCTTGCCCTTTGTTTGGTTAAAATTCCCCTTTTCCCCCTTATCGTTTCCCTTTAAAACCCTCAAAATCCATTAAAATTGGGCCAAAACCCGCTTTCCAACCATATAATAGGCCTAGCCCCCTTCCAGCTAGCCCTGCTAACCATTCTCCCCATGTAACCTAGCGCTGGGACCAAGCGCTTAAGTCCCAAGCGCTAATCGCAATCGGAAGATCGGCGAGGAGGTCAAATTCCTTTGTAAAACTCCAAAGTTCTGATGCGATTAGTCTATAGTGTAAGTCCCGCGATGCATGATAAACTGTTGATCTGTCATCACGATCGGACGGCCCGCGCGATATCGCAAACTCTGTAATCGCATCGCTTATGTTGTAGCCTCCGATCGGTTCATCGAAATCTTTTCCGATGTGATTGATCACTCCGATCCCCAATCAATCGCAAGCCTTTCCCTCTCCCACCTCGATCATGCCCCCCCCCCGATCTCATCCTGACCGTCCATTTCCCCGCCGATCCGACGGTCATCACTTCATCCGCCCAATCGCAATCGAAAGTTTCAATGTGTGTCACCTCTGTCCCCCTCCGATTGTGATTGCCCGATTCAATCACAGCCGTTCATACATATTTGAAATCAACAGCCCAGATTATCTCGCTCCGCCCCCGTCACTCTCCCCTTTTTGTCCTCCAAACAATTCTCTACCGTTGATCTCTATGTCAATCCAACGGTCATCGCACACCCCAATCGCAATCCTTTCCCAATCGCAATCGGAAATATGTTAATGTGTCACCCTTGCCTTTCCCTATTGCGATGCTCCAAAGTAAATCTGACCGTTCGTTGGATCTGAGATCTGATGGCTCACATCTGATCGCCCTCCGCCTCTGTCTGGGTCCCACCTCATCACATTTCCATTGCATTTCATGTGTTTCCCGCGTATTTCCACCAAAGTTCAAACCTTTGCATTTGTGCATAAAGTTTAGCGTTTCATATGTTTTTCGCCCGTTTCATATATCATTTCGCTAGGTCAATCTCCGCCGTTGATCTTTGTCCCTAGACCAGGATCTAACGGTCTGCACTGCATATTACCACCAAACCCTATTATTTGCAAGTTTCGCCATTTTATTGCATTTTTTCATCATTGTGTAGTGAAAAGCCACCGCTCCGCCGCTGCCGCACTACCATTTCATCCACCCTCCCACTGCATTGTTGTCTAAGTTCAGTAGCGTGATCCGCAGGGTACAGAAGAGAAACTCTGCCATTAATACAGAGTATTGATACAACAGCAAGGTTTTCACTGACAGAGGTGCAAAATTTAATGAAGGAATTTTTTTCACATTAGCAGAATGTCTTCCTCTGAAGAAGGACGGGTTACCCATGCTGTTCTGATTACATGCCGCGCTCCAGAGGATTTTTTCCACCCAGAACACAATCCGAAGCTCTCAGGGAATTTGTTGCACAAGTATGGCGGACCATTCCATTTTTATTACCAGTTAGTCTATTCACCCACAGTTCCACATAGTACTGCTGCAGCCAGAGTACACCAGGACCATACCCGAAGTAAAAGGGAGCCTGACAAAGACCATTTTCCCCTCCAGAGATGCCAAGGATGAACGCAGAGAGTTAAAACAGAATGGGCTTCGGCCCTATCCATATTTTCTGTGTTTTAATGATCATTTAGTGCTTCACCTACCTCCTCGGTTCATCCTCTATTTCTCTTCAGTTAGAAAATCATGAAAAAAACTATTGTAGGGGTTGTTGATTGGATATCAGTAGAATGCGAGTTGTTCTCTGGAGACAAGTTCTCTATGTAAGACTGTAAGATAGGCTGAGGAAGGTTCTCAGATAGAATATAAAGTTGTAAGCTATGTTGTACTTGACTGGTTTTGTTCTTAATATAGTGAGCACATTTCTTTGGATCCTGATCTAAAGCTGAGGTGATGTTTTCCTGTCTATATGTTCATTTCCATTTCATTTCGTTTCTTCTGGCTTGAATCAAAAATTTGGCATGAGATTTTCCCTCGTTAGGCACCTCATGTTTCTACTCTCCTTGCCTTAATGTTTTCCGCTTGATGTGATTATCTAGGAATTGATTTCAATTGGTTTAACTAGTGTAGTCGATGATATTGCCTACTAGCTAATGTATGAATTGTTGATTCTGTTTCTTAGATGTTCTTGCTATGTTTAATTGCATGAATTGGTAATTCTAGGAGTTTAGAACTCAGTCTCTTGCTCTCTAGGATCCTTTCAGTCACTTGAATCTGGCTAAGTTCCTCAAGTTGCTTTAAACCACCTTTGAGAGATGCCTTTGAGTATGTCCAAGCAGGTCTGGAGTTAAATGACCTCTGACCCGATCTATAGACAGAAATTTGGTGTTCCTCTCCCTTTTCACCTTTTCACCTTGCTCTCCTTATTGTTCTACACCACCAAATCAATTAAGGATCCAATGCTTTAGATGACTAGCCCAAATGAAAGTTTGCATGTTGATAGCAAGTAAACCCTTTCTTGACTCCATTTCCAAATGGTCTTGATGTTCCCTGATTCACCTCTCCTTTGCCTAAAATCTCTTTTGCTCATCCTTGTTTTAAATTGAATCTTCCCTTCCTGATTCCCAACAACAAAACTTCAAATTAAACAAACAAACCTTGTGCCTATAACTAGCCTTATATCTTAAACGCTGAGCCTCAAAGACATACACCTTTGACAATCATAGAGAGATCCCTCTCTGGACCTAGGAGGGCTAGATCCTAAGGTCTGAAAGTGGTTTGATGCTATCTCATCTTTTGGTCTTGCCAACCTGGCCAAAACATGGGAACCCCGACACACTTGGTTGTTTTACCCGTTCCTGAGGAACCGCTGAAATGAGTGGTCTTGTTAGCCAGCCTCTTGACCTTTACTTGTTCTAAGCAGTTCCGCCATCACCGGAACCAGTTGCTACCCTTTATACCACTCGTTCCTCTAGGAGGAGTCACCTTTCAGCTCTTTTCTGACTCTCTAAAACTGAAAAGATTGTGGATTCTCTTGTCGTTTTGAACTCGTTAAATTGGTTGTGAAGCGATATCTACCCAGTATACATTTACCCCTTTTTCAGGCTGGGATAGATTATTTACGAAAAAGGAATACCCTAGCCTATTGCGACTAGGAGGTTTTCTCAGACACAGTTTTCTACCTTTTCGAATCTAAGGGACTATTCACGAAAAGGGCCTTGTTGGAGTTTTCTTTTCCGCCTTCTTTTCAAACTCTCTAAATATGAAAATATGTCGAGTTCTTCCTTTGTGAGACTCATTAAAAACTGATGAAATCGGACTCTGTCACAATGACGTTACTCGAGTTTCTCCTTCCTAGGGCTCGTAAAATATACTAGGTTGGATTTGTCCGAAGGAAAAACTTACATCGCAATCACATGCTATCCCCTTCAAGCTTGTTTTCAAAAATAATTTGGGTACTCGCCAGAAATGGTGGGGTAAAATGGAACCAGATTGTAGTCGTGTTGGCAGTATGTCGCTCTTGAACATGGCACTTGTCTGCATCCGTGTCAGGTTGGGGACATATCATATTGTTATCCACTTGCTTCCATGGGTTTGGGTAATCTCTTTTGACTGCTCATCTACTCTTTTCCACGTCTCCATGACCTCAGATCCCTTGATGTCAAATACTGCCAAATCTAGTGTCGTGCCGCCGATATGTTCAAGAGAAGTTGGCCTCTACAGTTTTCAACCTCCCTTTGATTCTCTGTTGGTCTTGATTCACAAACATCATGTTCTTATGTCTCGTGTCGATGATGTGGGAAACATTATGGCCCACCTTTGATCAAGGTCCCTTCTTGTCGACTCCAGCTCATTATCCAGTAATTTAATCTAGAGACTCCCTTCAGGTACCTTGGAGCCTGCATGCCTTAATGGCAGGTTCTTCGCATTCGACGCAAGGTTTTCATCATTGACCTTCGATCGATTGACTCTGCGAGTGTTCAACGTCAAATCATTGTTCACATTCCATAGATTGTACCTCTTGTACCTTGAGAGCCATTGTCATTATGGGTGGTTTCTCTCACGTCTGTTAACAGTTTTAATCATTGGCTGGTAATCAGACGATGTTCTTGCATGTTCGACTTCAACTCACATATTCACATGCTCGAACTTGTACTTTTTTCGGGTCGAGATAGAGCGCAAGACCCTGGATTTTGTCTCATGAAATCCAAGCTGCGGGTTCTTTGTGGATTATTATGACTTATTACATGAATCTTTTGATTGGATGGCTGCGACCATCCCTGAGTCTACTTTTTGACCCTTATTCTGTTGGATGGTTGTGTCCATACCTCGGGTCTCATTATTTATGTACTCTATTATGGATGGTTGCGCCCATACCACATGTCATGTATCAGATATATCATTTTTATTTGTATTTGCAGGTCTTCTGACGGCAGTTTCTTCAGTTGAACATGTTCTCATAAAGTATTTCACTCCTCCCTCTCTCTTGGACCTCATGCTTTAGGGGGCATATTTTACACAACATTTTTTCACCGTCCCTGCAATCCCTCAT
This sequence comes from Pinus albicaulis, assembly GCA_034641835.2. Taxonomy (NCBI): domain Eukaryota; kingdom Viridiplantae; phylum Streptophyta; class Pinopsida; order Pinales; family Pinaceae; genus Pinus; species Pinus albicaulis. The sequence goes on from CM076575.1 coordinate 312,389,581, forward strand.
CCCATACATTGGAGGACTATTCTTGTGACCTATGAATAGTAAAATGTCTTGAAAACACCTTGATGGCATCCTTCTACATAAGGGGTGGAATTTTCCCAAAGAACATTTCCTCAGAAAATCACAAAAAACGTATGTTTGGGCATTGGCGCGAGTAGCCAGTTCATCACTCGCGTCGACCTGGGAAATTTACGCTAAGCCTGTGCCACCTAGCACTCTGTCCTTATGTATTGCCTGCGCCAAACCTATTTGGGAATTTTTTTAAAAAATAAAAGGTGGAAGTTTGATTCTAACAACTTCAGAATGAATCATCAAAAAGAGGTTGGGTTGTTTGGCTCCAGATCTCCCTGTTTAGGAAGTGGTTTTCCACCTCTCATGGAACCTTCCTAAGAGATAAGACTCTCCCCCATGATTATAGGGATCCTAACCTCTCCTTCTCCTTCTATTAAATCCTACCCTCTCTATTTGCAACCTAGCTGAACATTTGGGAAGAAAACTATAGCTGAGCGACTATTGAGAGTAGAGCTAAGGAGAACCCCATAAGAGAGAGAGCCTTGTCTAAATTCTCGACAAGCTTTGTGAGACACGCTCTGCTGGAAGCCTTGACAAAGGAAGAATGTGACATCGAAACTCAGTTGTAATCTTTATTTCGTATTTTAATATATGCTCGACTACGTTATTGGTTCTATCGTTGTATTGCTTATTTGTGTAATGAAATTTGATTTGATCTTTTTCGATTAATTGATAGTTACATGTTTGAATTATTATGTTTTATGTTGTCGTCTTTCTCTGCGTATGTACAGGTTTCTGGACGCAGTGAGCGAAAGTATTTTTATCTGTCAAGCTACGAACGGGAAGCAGCACTTCTTCTTCGACAACAGCAACGTAGGACTTGAGGTAAGCTATCTATCGTAGCTTTGTCTTTTGTAACTAAGAGTCGATATCGTAGCATTTTTTGTTTGTAGCTAGACCCACTCTTGGGCTACTGGGATCATCTCTATCTACAGAGGGGATTTATCTCTCCAACACCTTCCTATATTGTAAATGAAATTCAGAGCAAGGGAGATGACCTACCTTGTCCTGATGCTATGTTTTCGTCTTCCATCGAAGCTTCGTGATCTGTCTCTCTTCTCAATATTGATACACACTGCTACCAATTCTCAATTACCTGTATAGATAGTCAAGACACCACGAAAATTGTAAATCACAACAAACATAAAACAATTATGTAATGTACCAAAATCAGGACTGCTAGCAAGGCATGACTGGAAAACGCATTTTCCAGGAATGGTTGCTCTAGAATATGAAATCAGCCCTTGGAACCCTTATATCTGAGTATCTAAGACCTAAATCTAAGAGGATATCATAAAAAAATATTTCTAGGTGGGTTAAACAGATCTCCCACACCTAGGAAGGCTTGAAAACTGCCCAATAAGGGACTACAGCAATACTGCTGAGAAAATAACGCAGTTTTAGAAGAGAAAGAGTAGGAGACCAATAAAATATCCTTCAAAAGTATTTACAGTAGAAAAATAGATGTATGATGAAGTCCATGAGATGCATAGCTGAAAATACAAGACAAATACATAAGAAATGCCCTCAAAAGAGGTGTTGCAACCACATAAATGACTGAAACTGCCTTGACAACGATATTTTATTATGCTGAAAAATTCTGTAGGTTACATATCATATCTAGAGCAGATATGTGCATAAAAATTCAGATCCATGCACTATAAAGGCTCCTCTTTCAGATCCCCTTGGGGTTTTAAGCATTGTACCAAGGATAAGCAGTAGATCTGAGATCTAAGAAAGCAGATCTGCAGAAATATTCAGAAATGCTGAAGTATTCAAAATATGCATATCAGATCTGAAATATAAAACATGTAGATCTCCTCCAATGGATATCAAAGTGATGGGCAGATCCCCAACACTCAGGAAACATCTCTCCAAATAGTGCACCCAATCACCCTGCAACAACTCCTACAAGAATAACATAGATCTGGGATAGAAACTACGCTGTAGGGTATAGATAGCTTATGGCCACATGCCAGGATCAAGAACTAAAGCTCCTACACTCCAATACACTTCCTCCAATAGAGCAGAGGACTCCTCCACTGAAAAAGGGCACTGAAATGTCTTAGATCTGAATAGATCTAATCTCCACTTGCTGCAACTTGCAAATACAACCAAACCCTCTCAGGATATGAGTTGTAATTGGAAGGAGAAGCTTGGCCTTCAAGCCAAATAGTGGACCTTGCAATACAAACTCTCCCAACAGATACTCCATGGGAAGAGGAGGAATTCCTAAACAGGAAATCCCAATGCTAAACAGCATTAGCAATCTAGTCTAAATAGCCACAGAAAGTTATATGGTCTAAACAAACAATATATCAAAATATCATATGATGAAAAACCTTCTCATGTTGCCTTCCCATTCCTTTAATAAGATGAGAGTGTGCAGAACCCTAAACCACTTTAAATGGACTCATCCTTTTCACACAAGAGATCTTAAACTAGAATTGTGTTGTGCCTTATTGATGAGAACTCCTCCAAATAGTGTTGTAGATCTGGTCAAAGTTGACCCAGTCAAGATGATTAACCCCTTTCACACATAAGGGTGCTTATTTACATAGCCAAGATTTATCCTTTTTCATATTTGGCATTGATTTATTCTTCATTAGGAGTTTGATTAACCTCCTTTGTACATTTATTCATCTAAACATATTTTTAAAGAAAAAATTATATTCGTATTAGTTGCATTCTAATTTAGGAATATTACAGTCTTCCCCTCCCAAATGTTGCTTGTCCTCAAGAAACTACAAGGGTGCTGCAAAATATCCCCTCTTCTTCTGGTGGCCTCCTTCTTCAACAGTCTCCACCATTGCTTCAGATTTTCTGCAATAATTCTGTCTCCCAATGGTTCCTCCCAAGTGTGCAAGTTGGCCTTTGGTAGATAAACTAGATGGCTCTCATCATGAAATAAAGGAAGGTATATATGGAAATCTCCTTGTTGATTAATGGCCTCCTCAATATAGAAGTGATGACAAACATGGGGAATTTCATCATCAATGAAATACTCCCACCTCCATGCTATCATCCAAATGAAATGAATCACCTCCCATCTTGGTAATTCATGGTAAATCTCCTCCCAATTTCTCATGAGAGGCATGCTCCAAGTGCTCCAATCAATCATATGGTCCACATCATAAAGAAACAGGTGATCTACAAGAGTGGCCATATAGTTTCCCATGCTCCCCTTAGAACATGTAGTGCAAAAAATGTAGGAAATTTCTTTCCCCAAGGACACATCCAACATATGTGTCTCTCCTCCAACCATGTCCCCAACAAAGATAAGAATATCTTCATCATATGGGATCATTATTAAGGTCATGCTAGCTTCCATATGCAATAAAGGATAAGGAGAATGGTCCCTCAAGTGCAACCAGCGCAGTTTTATTCCTAACTTCCATAGAATATGATATGACAAGTGTCTTCCCCAACACTTGTTTGTTGCCTCATCCTTATTGCATGCTTGGAGAAGGTGTATGATGGTTGGTATTAATGAATCACACCATGAAGTGTACATCATCTCTCCAAGATCTCCCAAGGAATGCCCAACATCACCATTGTTCATGGCCCAAAGTGGCTCATGAAGCCCATAATAAAAGGTGCCCCCTCTTGGAGCCAAGACCTGCACATGAGTGTTAAGAAAAGGCAAGTATATAATAAATAAATCATGAGGTTCAGCAATGTAATTTTTATCATATACTTGTTTCAAATCAACAAGGTATCTCATGGATGAGCTCCCTCTCACACTCAATGAATAAGGAGGTGGTAATGATAACTCTTCCCAAGAGTTATGTTCTTCCTCATCTAGAAAATGATCCATGCACTTCTTCATATGAGAGTGCATATCCTCCTTGAATTTTTCCCACATGAATCCATGTAAGATAGTGTGATATTTTTTAATGAAACCAGTGGGTTTTGAAAGTAGAATCTCATAGGCTGCATTAAGTAGTTTCTCCTTAAGCTTGGAGTCTCTAGCCAAATAGATCTGATCATGGGAATAAATGACTCCCTCAACTACTTTATACCTCCCATATATCATTTTTCCATCAAGAACCTCACATGTGAAAAGTTCCTTGGAGTTTTCCCTCAAAAGTTGGGAATCCCAATTTGGATCTAGGCTCCCCAACAATGACAATGCTGTAGAAAACTAAAATCCAGCCCCTGTCACAGCATGGCTCTCCTCCTTGACATGCTTGATGTCAAAGTCACATGTTGGAGTACTGTCAACTTCATTTTTCTACCTCCTTTGCAGCTAATCTTTCTCAAGACAATATTGAAGTAGATGGAAGTCAACCTCCCCTTCGAACGTCCTTGTCTTCCAAAATTTCCTCAATGTGGCCCATACATTCAAGAGTGTTGATATCCTCTTGTCATGTTCAGAAATCTCCTTTGTGAGTGGAAATATCATTGGATACCCAAAATATGTGGAGTTTCCATATGACATCATATCCATGTCACCATAGACTTCTGAATTCTCCTTTTTCAGTGCAAATAACTGAGTGGGATATAGCAATGTCCATTTTAGAAAATTTCTAACCTCTCTTTTGAATCCATGAACGATTCTATGTGATGTGCTAGTTTCTCCCAAAGCTCCCTCCTTAGCCAAGTAAGAATATGATTCCCATAGTTGAAAGAACACTTTAGTTTTCCTCCCATCAGGACGTCTCCCCGGTGGAATGCCTCCATGTAAAGAGACATCAAGGCATAGAGCAGAATGTGTAAGTGTGTGGACATATTTGTCCTTGCCTTTCTTGCATAGATCCTCTTGCCTTCTTTGTGCATCAAACTTCTGAAACAAATAGGGGTACATGCTCCTCATCATGTGATGCTTGCCCTCCTTTTTTCCTTCTTCTATCTTCAAGATCTCACCATTTGATGGTGATGGCACATGTTTCACATGGATTGTGCCACAATCTCCATATGTGAGATTCTTTGGAACTTCTTACAAAAGTGAAAGAGTTTCTCCCCTTGGAGAAAGCACTCCATGTTCCTCTTCATGAGGTCCTAGATGTGCTCTTGTCATGACTGTGTTATCATCTTCAGCCTTCTCTTTCATAGTTGAGAATGCCTCATCATCAAAAGGAGACCTTAGATCTTGGTCTTCTTTTGAAGGAGGAATATCCATTTCTTCCTCTTGAAGAGAAAGATATTCATGCAATGGGGACTTTTCCTTTGGCAAAACATCATACAAGTTTCCATCCCCTTGAAATGGAACTAAATTTAAGGACCCTTCTATTCCATGAAAAAGTTTTGTTTGGTTTGGTTTGATAGACTCCATAGTAGGTGTTCCATGAGACCCTTCATCAAACCTTTCCACTACTCTTCTAATGAACCTTGCATAGGTAGATGTATTTGCATTATTTAAGGAAAAAGACTGAAAAAAACACCAAGCATAAGCCTTTCCCTCAAGATGCAGTGTTGTAACTTTGATGGCTTCCTTTTCTGAGACTTGATGTTGTTGCACATAGGTGTCTAGCTCCTTCACCCAAGCCCTAGATGGAAATTTAGGTGATCCATCAAAAGTAGATAAGAAGAATCTACTCACACCATGCTGCTTGCTTCTTCCTTCCTCCTTGACCTTGCAAAACCCTTGGAATTTCAAGTGATCTTTGAACTCCTTAGATTGAGCCTCGTACTCTTGCAAATAATCACCAAGAGTCTCTCTCTTTGGCACATCTCCTTCCTTATTTTTCTTCTTCATGAAAAAGTGGCTGATAGAGTGTTGTAGATATAATGATGTGGCTGAATGCTCACACCCATCATATGAAGTAGTGGGGCATCCTTCATGTGAAAATCTTAAAATATCTGCTTTTCTCTCATTCTTCATTCCCTGGATTTCTTCTTTCAGCTCATTCAAAGCTTGAGAAAGAGTTTTAGAGAACTCTCCCATTTTAAAACTTCTAGTTAAATGGATCTTACCCTTTTATTTTGTGTCTTCAATGTACCCACATTTCTTCATCAGTCTTTTCTCACCAGGAAAAGACATATTGACTTTCCAATAAGCAAGCACAGGCTGTCCCAAGATAGTTTCTTTGATACCACTGTAATATCCCAAAATCGGGACTGCTAGCAAGGCATGACTGGAAAACGCATTTTCTAGGAATGGTTGTTGCAGAATATAATCAACAGATCAGAAACCAATCTTTCTAGGTGGGTTAAACAGATCTCCCACACCTAGGAAGGATTGAAAACTGCCCAACAAGGGACTGCAGCAATATTTCTCAGAAAATAACTCAGTTTCAGAAGAGAAAGAGTAGGAGGCCAATAAAATATCCTTCAAAATTATTTATAACATCAAAATAGATGTATGATGAAGTCCATGAGATGCATAGCTGAAAATACAAGACAAATACAGAAGAAATGCCCTCAAAAGAGGTGTTGCAACCACATAAATGATTGAAACTATCTTGACAGTGTTATTTTATTAGGCTGCAAACTGCTGTAGGTTACATATCAGATCTAGAGCAGATCTGTACATAAAAATCTAAATCCATATCAGATCCATGCACTAGAAAGGCTCCTCTTTCAGATCCCCTTGGGGTTTTGAGCTTTGCACCAAGGATAAGCAGTAGATCTGAGATCTAAGAAAGCAGATCTGCAGAAATATTCATAAATTATAAAGTATTCAGAATATGAAGATCATATCTGAAATATACAACATGTAGATCTCCTCCAATGGATATCAAAGTGATGGGCAGATCCCCAACACTCAAGAAACAACTCTCCAAATAGTGCACCCAAACACCCTGCAACAACTCCTATAAGAATAACACAAATATGGGATAGAAACTACGCTGTAGGGAATAGATAGCTGATGGTCACATGCCAGGATCAAGAACTGAAGCTCCTGCACTCCAATACACTTCCTCCAATAGAGCAGAGGACTCCTCCACTGAAAAAGGGCACTGAAATGTCTTAGATCTGAATAGATCTAATCTCCACTTGCTGCAGCTTGCAAATACAACCAAACCCTCACAGGATCTGAGTTTTAATTGAAAGGAGAAGCTTGGCCTTCAAGCCAGATAGTGGACCTTTCAATACAAACTCTCCCAAGAGCTACTCCATGGGAAGAGGAGGAATTCTTAAATAGGAAATCCCAATGCTAAACAGCATTAGCAATCTAGGCTAAACAACAACAGAAAGCTTTATGGTCTAAACAGACAATATATCAAAAGATAATATGATGAAAAACCTTCTCATGCTGCCTTCCCCTTCCTTTAATAAAATGAGAGTGTGCAAAATCCTAAACCACTTTCAATGGACTCATCCTTTTCACACAAGAGATCTTCAACTAGAATTACGTTGTGCCTTATTAATGAGAACTCCTCCAAATAGTGCTGTAGATCTGGTCAAAGTTGACCCAGTCAAGATGATCAACCCCTTTCACACATAAGGGTGCTTATCTACATATCCAAGTTTTATCCTTTTTCATATTTGGCATCGATTTATTCTTCATTAGGAGTTTGATTAACCTCCTTTGTACATTTATTCATCTAAACAGATTTTTAAAGCAAAAATTTTATTCCGATTAGCTGCATGCTAATTTAGGAATATTACAAATTACAACCTATCTAACTGATCAAGGAATGCTAGAAATCTCCTTATAAATGTAAACAAGAGTGGAAGATAAACATCAGATGCATTTTATTATGATAAATACAAGGGAAGTTTACAACCAAGCCTTGATGTTGAGGCTCTCCTTCGGTAGGTCCGTATCCAAGCACATTTGCAACACCCTCATACATAAAGTTCCAAGATCTCACTATGTTCCCAACACACAAAAAAAATCACACTCTGCACTATTCTCGCGAAGCTATGATTGCTTCTTCTCTATATGATTGCTCTAACTTTCTAACTCAAACTCTGACTAACTAAGGCAGCAGAGGTGAAGGAGGTCTCTTATATAACAATGGAGGAGGAGCTTATGGGCCCTCAAATAATGGGAAAAGATCTTATCCTTTGGAGTAGTTCCTATTTCTTGGGAACAAGAAGCCCAAAGGGGAATTCCTCGGCCATATCCTCAAAAAAAAATTCCAGCTCGCTTCCTCACAAAGATTCTGGTCACAGAAGCTTCCTTTATATTTAAAAAACTTTCCAAAAGAGGATCGGCATGGGTCTCAGTGTAAATCTCTGCTATCGGCGTGGGTCAGACACTGAGAGAAAGCGTTGACCTTGAAAACCAGGTTTTTACAGCGATTTTTTAGAAAAGTTGTAAAGGGAGATGATTTGGAAAACAAAATGTGGTTCAGGGGTATGTATTACATTCTTGGAAAGTACACAAGGGTCACTATATGGGTCCTCCAGGATCCAGGAACGGGGAGTATAGGGACAGTGAAAAATTGTTGTGTAACAGATGCCCCCTAAAGTATGAAGTCCGAACACGAGGGGTGAAATGATTTACAAGTACATGCGAGGAACCATACGATGTCGTCGGGAGACCTGCAAATCAATCATAGATACATATACATAACTGAAAACTCTGATGAAAATACATGAATCAAGGTATGGACGCAGCCATCTGTAACAAGAGACCATGGTATGGTCGTAGCCACCCATCTAATAAGGATCACACATAGACTCATGGTATGGTCGCAGCCATCCATCTGAAAGAAATATGTATCCAATCATGGAAAAATCATATCGCCTCGCAACCTGGACTCTAGAGAATAAAATCCAGGGTCTTGTGCTCCATCACGACCCGATCAATTGCAATTTCAAGCATGCGAATAAATGATCTAAAGTCGAACATGCAAGAAAGTCATCTGGTTACCAACCAATGATGAAATTTGTTAACAAGCACGACATATACCACCAGTAATGACAATGGTTCTCAAGGTTCTATTAGTACAATCCACGGAATGTGAACAGTAATCTGGAGTTGAACACCTGTGAAATCACTCGATCGAAGGCCAATAATGTGAACCTTTCGAATGCGAAGAACTTTCCATTGATGCATGCAAGCTCTAAGGTACCAGAAAGGAGTCTCTAGATCGACTTCTCAGATAATGAGTTGAATTCGATAGGAAGCGATCCATAGAAGGAGGGTCATAATGAATCCCACATCATCGACACAAAATAGAGAAGGTAATATGAGTGTGAATCTCGACTGAAATAGAGGATCGGGGAATGTACAAACTGCAAAAGGATTTTCTCTTGAACATATCAACGACACAACTATGGAATTTGGCAACATTTGACTCAAATAGGATTAGAGGTCATGTTGACAAGATTGATAATCGAATGAGAGGCAAACGAATTTCCCAAACCCATGGAGGAAAAGTGACAGAGTGAAGATATCCCAACCTGACATGAACTGCAAACAAGTGTCATGTTCAAGAGTGACATACTGCCGACACAACTGATGAATAACTTCCATTTTCTCCAACCATTTTTGGTGAGTACCTCTTTATTTTTACACAAGCTTGAAGAGGATAGCATATGCTTGTCTTATAAGTTTGTCCTTCGGAAAAATCCATCCTAGTACATTTTAAGAGCCCTAGGAAAGAGGAACTTGGGTACATCATGGTGACGATTTTTGATATCATTTAGGTTTAACGAGTCTGAAAAAGGAAGAACTCGACATCTTTTCATATTTATAGATTTTGAAAAGAATCGGACAATAAAACTCCAACAGTTCCCTTTTTGTAAATAGTCCCTTAGATCCGAAAAGGTACAAAACAATATCCGAGAGAACCTCTTAGTCACGATAGGCTAAGGTATTCCTTTTTCGTAAATAATCTATCCTAGCCTGAAAAAGGGGTAAATGTATACTGGGTAGATATCATTTCGCAGCCTTTAACGAGTTCAAAATGACAAGAGTCTCGACAATCTTTTCATGTTTTGAGAGTCAGAAAAGAGCTGAAAGTTGACTCCTCCTAGAGGAACGAGTGGTATTAAGGGTAGAAACTAGTTCCGATGATGGTGTAACTGCTCAGAACAAGATAAAAGTCAAGAGGTTGGCTAAAAAGACCACTCATTATAGCGGTTCCTCGAGAATGGGTAAAACAATCAAGTGAAGGCATATGATCGGCCAAGCAGATGGTGACGATGGAATGAGAAAACCAAGGCTCATCTGGAAAAACAGGCTAATAAAATGGCAATCATGAGAAGTAAAATAAGAATGATTTCATTTTTACACAAGCTTGAAAACATGGGAAACTTTTCTTGGAATTGGTTTCATTTTTACACAAACTTGAAACAAAGAAAAAACTATGCTTGAAAACATTTGCATGCCCCCAGCATGGTGACTCAATTCGAGGTACATGCCCCCCAAGCTTCATGGAATTCATTGTAGTAGACTGCTAGTTACTGACAGGTAGATGAAATGAAGGTTCAATTATGAGATCAAGTGAAATACTCGACTGGGTGTAATATTCCAAAATTGGAATGTCACAGCAAGCCTGTTGAAATAACGCACTCCTGGGATATTGATGCATAGAAATGATTTTACAGCCCTTGTATCTCTTAGATCAGCAGATCTGGAGTCTAAATCGAAAAGGGGAGCAAAAAAAAATCAAACTAGGTGTGGTAACAGATCTCCCACCACCTAGTCTAGCTGAAAAACACCCAACAAGAGGGGTTGTAGATATGCACAACAAACTACTTCAGAAATAACGCATTCTTGGAAAGAATGAGTAGGAGGCCATCAAATAATATCAACTTATGAACATACAGCAGCAAATCAGAATTACAATGAAGCTCTTTCAATATACAGTGGAATACAGGAGACAAGAGAGCATGGAATCTTCAGAAAAGAAGGCTGCAACACATATATAAACTGTAAAATGGCTCAAAAACGTTATTTTAAGGAGCTAGGAAATATCTAGGACAAAACATCAGATCCATTTCAGATCTGGAAACTAGAAATAATTATTTACAAGATCCCCTTGGGGTTTTGACCAAATCATGCGTTATAAGGAGTAAATCTGAGTTTTAAGTTGCAGATCTGAAAAATGATTCAGGAATTTCTGAAGATGATTTTTCATTAAAATAGATCAGATCTAAACAGAACATGTATCAGCAAGCTAATCCATGGATCACCAAAGTGAAAGGCAAAGCCTAGCATAAGAGATCTCTCATCAAAAATGGGGTCAAAACACCCTGCAAACCCTCTACTAGAAATAACACAGTTCCTCAATGAAAACTGTGCTATAGCTTGAATAACATAGATGGCCTGATGCCAAGATACAAATCTAAAGCTCAAATAGTGGATGCACTCTTCCAGGAGGTTAAAAGACACACTCACTAAGAAGAGGCTCCAATACAATCTAGATCTAAGCAGATCTAGAATTCCACTTGTTGCAGCCTACAAAAGCAAACAAAACCTCACTAGATCTGTGTTGTAGTTGGAAGTAGAGCTTGGCCCAAGCCTGATAGTGGATCAAATCAGCAAAAACTCCTCCAAGAATCCTCAATGGAAAAGGTGAAATCCCTGCATAGGAACTCCAAGTGCTAAACAGACAAGATACTCATAAATATAAACAATCAACAACCTTCTCTTGCTGCCTTCCCCTTCCTTTTATAAGATGAGAGCCTTTGCAAACCCTAAACCACCTTGATGAGTTAGCTCCTTTCACATGATGGGCCTCCTTCTAGAACTGTGCTATCCCTTTATGAGGTACATTTAATCTAGACAGCACTGTAGATTTGGTCAAGGTTGACCCAGTCTCACAGCTCAAACCCCTTTCACACCTGTAAGTGATTTATTTACATGGCCCTGATTTATCCTTGTTCACATGGGCATTGATTTATTTAGTCTTTTCAAGAGTTTTACATGTCCTCCTTTATTCATTTATTCATGCAATAGAAAGTAAAACAAAAATGTATATTCCTCTTAGCTTAGGCTAAGTAGGAATATTACAGTCCTCCCCTCCAAAATGTTTCCTGTCCTCAAGCAACTGATAGGGTGAGAGTTGTAGTACTTCCCCTCCTCCATTGATGGCATCATCAATGATCCAATTCTCATCATAAGCCAAGTGCTCATCAAGCCAATACATCATGAATTGTTCCTCCAAGGTCAACATAAGATGTGCATAGTCCATCCCACCAGGAGTGAAGAATTCAACAGAAATAAACATGGCCAGAGCAATGCTCCATCTGAAACATGTAGCATGAGGTACAGAGAAAAGTTCCAATCCATGTGGTACATACAAAATTCCCATTCCCCCTCCATACAATCCCATAAACAATACAACTATATCATCCAAGTATGGAAGCAAGACTACATATATGCAAACAGAAATATGAGCTTGAGGAGGTGGGTCAAAATCCCACATGTGATTCCAATGTAGTGCATCTCCTACCTGCATTAGATCGAGGTTTGGTAAGTGGAATTCCCACCACACATTTGCTTCATGAGTCACCTTAACATGGCTGAAGATGTTAGATAAGTTTGGTGCCTTTGGAAAGAACCCATCATGAGAAGGAATCTCCCTTTGCACAATAAGGGAGTGACCAAGTTCAACATTTCTATTGGCCCACCAAAATTCATGAGATCCACATGATCTCTCACTCCCTTTAGGAGTCTTAGCCTGCAAAAACATGGCAAAAGAATCAGAAAATAAAACTTTCTTGGCATGATCAGATCCTTTACCATCATAGTCCTTCATACACATGGAGTTGTGCATGAGCATTTCCTTCCTCTCAAGAAAAGGAAGAACTAGCTGAAATGACTCTTGCAAAGAGTCCATTGGCTGCCCCAATCCTCTATAGCTAATGCACTCTTGAAAGTGCTTATGTAGATCCTCTCTCATCCCCTCCCAATCAAAGCTCCTCATGATCAGGGTGTATATCTTCATGGACTGCATATGGCTGAGAAGGAACTCTTTGTGTGCCCTCTGTAGTATCTTCTGCTTGAGCTCAGAAGCTCTAGACAGGAATATCCTACCATGAAAGTAGATGACTCCCCCTTGGACTAAATAGCCCTCTTCTTGTTGCAGGTCATCTAGTATCATACCGGTGTGGAGATCTTTAGGATAATCTACAACCAGTTGAGATTTCTAGTACAGATCCACACTACCCAACAAAGACAGTGCTGATGATACCTCCATGGAAGTGTCTGTCATGCTATTTATCTCTTCTCTGACATTCCCAATACCAAAGATGTGTGTTGGAAGGCTGATCCTCCCATTCTCCTCCTCCCACAGCGCAGATCTATAAAAGAGAGAAGGTGATAGTGATACAGTGAGAGGATCCCCCTCATTCTTGAGTTGTCCTAAGCCCTCCAGCGTTGTAGCTTGGTCCCCCATTGCTCCAACCCCTCCTAGATCTATATTTGGAGCAGCACTTTGTGAGGCTTCCCTCACAAGATCTGAATCTGGTGGCCTCCCAAGTGGTTTTCCACTAGATAGGAATGTCCCATTCAGAAAGCTTATGAACATCAGTGAAGGGACTGTGAGATCCTTTCTTCCACTGCGCAAATCCATCTCTGTTGTTTGTGTGGAAGTGTCAGGTGAAGGATAAGTATGCATGCCTTGGATCATTTGGGGCTTACCACTCTTCATGTCCACCCACTCCATCTGCAAAGCCTTCCAATCAGTGGTGGCCTTCCCCAATGTAATCAACCATTGGACACCCAAAATGATATTGGTGTCTGGTATGTTAACTACAAAAAAGTGATCCACCAAAGTGTAGGATCCCATAGTAACTGAGAGTGATGGGACATATTGCATGCATTGCATTGTCCTATCTCCTCGGACCAAAACAGAGAATCCCTTAAAAGTATCAGTGGGGATTGCTCTCCTTTGCATAAGATGAGCATCAATAAAGTTGTGGATTTCCCCATTTTCAATCAGTACAAATACCCTCTGATTCATAAATGAACCTTGTACTCTTAGGGTCAAGTACTTAGGCACTCCTATAAAAGATGCAAGAGTTCCACTTATTGGAGAAAAGGCTCCATCCCCATCCCCAGATGGTGTTGGATCTCCCTCAGCGTTGTCAGTGCTGTGACCCCTCCTTGGTTCATCATCTTCATCTTCCTCCTCAAACTATGAGAAGACCTCTATGTAGTGTGCTTTCCCAGTAGCACATCTATGTCCAGGTGCCCATGACTCTTGGCATGTGAAACATAGTCTCTTCTTTCTCAGCTCTCTCCTGAGTTCAATATCAAGAGGCTTCTTGAATGAGCTCTCCTTGGAAGGAGCAGATTTTTGTCCCTTACCCTTAAAAAAGTGAGGGGCCTTGCTCTAGAAGGTTGCCTTTGCTTTTGGCAAGGCATATTGGAGGTTTCTAGCCCTCTCAATGGCATCATGCAAAGTGATGGGCTTGGTAGATTTAACCAACCCATGCAAAGGTTCATCCAAGCCATTGATGAACATGTACACCCTCCTTGCTGCAAATAGATCAGGAACCATAACCGATAATCTCAGAAACTCAGAGATATAAGTTTCTGCATCTCCTGATTGCTTTAACTTTGCAAGGCTCATGAAAGGTGTTTCTGGATCCTTTCTGTAGGGTTTTCCAACACTCTCGTGGCTTCATCCTTGTATGGACAAAGGTGAATGGGATGATTCCCTTCACACAACTTACAGGGATTGGTAATCTTACCCTATTTCTTATTAGTCTCATTATCTCTAGCTAAAGGCTCATCTTCATCATGATGTCCAGAGGTCGATGAAAAAGGATGAATCAGGCCAATAGACCACACTTCTAGCACCTTTAGAATACCAAGTTAATCATGAACAAGGTTGTCACCCTCACATATCTTGCAAGATAATTTGACTCTACGAGAGGGAGTGGGAGGTTTCTCGATATTAGTTGCATGGGTAGCAATAGTTGTTGATTTTCCCCCTAGCTTATTTTCCTTCTTCTTCTTCGAGTCGCCAATTTGTTGTCCATGTAAATACCCTCTGTGGACAAAGGCGATCCCTCTAGCCTTAGGATGGGTCTAGAAAATATGGGAACATACTAACATCTACCTTCCTAGATTGTAAATGAAATTCAAAGCAAGGGAGGTAACCTACCTTGTCCTGATGCTATGTTGTCGTCTTCTGTCGAAGCTTCTTGATCTGTCGCTCTTCTCAAGCTCAATACACGCTGCTAACTGTTGGGTGAAACTATTTTCGTTTAATTCTGTTGTAGTACTTGCCCAACCATTTAATTTGTCAATCTGAGGTTCGTAGGCTTACGAAGCACATGCACTATATATGCAGGACCGAAGTGGAACTAATCTAATCTAAATTACTGAAATCAAATTAATCTAGAAAGGCATTGAAACATTAACTAGGAAAGCAGGAAATTGCATAAGGGAAAAGCAATACAACATGTGAAGATATGAATGAAAAACAACATATGTGAGCTCACAAAAATAAATTTATCTCAAATTACATTACAAGAATCAAATGACAAACCATGAAAGCATACAATAAAAGAATATGAATCACAGTTAAGAATCCCCTTCTCCTAATTACAAGACTATCTCTTAAAACTCCAAAAACTAATCTAATGAAATCTCCTCCCCCCAAATGAAGAGAGAGCACTCTCTTATATACATGAAGAAGATAACCATCTCATTCAACCACTCTCAACTACTTTCCCATTATTACAAGACATGATCCCTTTGAATCCTCCACACATCTCTCACATATATTTGAATAAGATATGCCAACCAAATCCTCCATGATCTTCTCCTTAGGAATAAACTTGAATAATTATCTCCTTAATATGGTGGAAGAGATATTCCAAAAGTCTCTTAGAATTAATCCTTCACATTTCTCCTACACATTAAAAATCTCACACATTCTTGAGATATATATAAAAACATGTATATTTTCTAATATTTAATCATAAATTCACTTATAATAAAAAAATGAATAAAGTGGAAAATAAGAAGGTGAAACCCAAATGTATTTATGAAAATGATATAATGAAAGGTTAATGGGATGATGAGATGTAAGGAATAGTGAAGGGAAAGGTGGATGGAAATACGACATTTCTAAGTCCCAACATCCCCCCCAACTGAACTTGTTGCATGTCCTCATGCAACCATGCATGGATCTCTTTGGCATTTGAACTTTGGCTTTACACGATGATATCTTTTTAATAATGAATGTTTCCAGGATATGTGAAGGATATGAGTAACAACTTACATTTTCTTATGGTTGGTTCTTGTGTGACAACCATGAATACAAATAATGTTGGTTCTTATGTTAACAACATTCATTTCATTTTTTGTTCTCTTTTCTTATGGTTGGTTCTTGTGTGACAACCATGAATACAAAGAATTTTGGTTCTTGTGTCAACAACATTCATTTTGTTTCCTGTTCTCTTGCTGCAATAATAATGTAAACACTCACTGGAAATCATAAGCTATCAATGTGCATAAGAAATCCCTTTTGTAATATTCATGAAGCATGCCAATATGTATATTAATGCGTATGAAGCAAAGTGCAACAAAGTATTGTTGGAAAAGAAATGTTGGTGAATGGTAAATAACAAAAAAAATGGAGTGATGGTGGTGGAGAAATGGAATCATGGTAGTGAATATGTAGTGAATATAGTTCCCCCCCCCCCAACTGAATTGGTTGCATGTCCTCATGCAACTTGGCATGGATCATGAAAGGAAATGGAGCATGATGAGGGAATTTTCCAAAATATTCAAGTCAGTAGATAAGGAATTGCATGATTAAAGATTAGAAAACAACATACTTCCACTTACCCCAGAATGATGAACTATGCAATAGGAATGTAGCTGCTGCTGCTGCTGAATCATGAAAACGTGACTGGTGTCATAGCTGCAACTGCTGTAACTGCAACTGATGTAACTACTAGAACATGGAAGTTTTTACTATAGCAGGATCATGAAAATGTAACTGTGAATGTTGATGTTGTTGTAACTGGATCCTGGGAAATGAAGGAATCTGAACTGCTGATGCTGAATCATGGAAAAGATAAAGGTTGAAAGTGGAACTGTGGTACTCTCATCGATCATAATTCATGCTGCGGTAACTGCTGAGGGAGTCGTGAAAAAGTGTATAGTCTTCGTCTGCTACAAAACTGATGGTACAAGTCTAATCATGCGAAAGAATGTGTTGATGTTGAGCATGAAGAGAAATCATTGGATTACCGGCCATTGATGCATGTCGTTAACCAATGCGAGGCAAACTCACCATTGATGTTAATGAGTGCCAAGGTACCCGAGTACATCTTTTGAAATTCGAATAGAGGGGTTGACGTCAAGCTATTTGCAAGATCTGACGATCAAGGGACATTGATGTATTCCCATGATTTTCAGTGAGAGAACTTTCCATGAAGGCATGCAAGTCTCAAGGTACCCAAAAGGAACTCTAGTCTATTTCGCAGATAAAGTGCTGAGGTCAATGGGGCAAGACTTGTTGAAAGGTGGGCCTTAAGGAATCCCACATCAGTCAACGTGAGTTTGTACAAAGATATTTGGTAGGACTATAAATGGAAAGAACTCACGGACAAGCAGTGTGGATCAACATGGCGAGGAAAGCAAGGCAATGTAATTATGGAAAGGGAATAAGATTTATTCAGAAGGCAAAGTAGAAGGAAAATAAACTGGAAAGGATAAAGGAATGTATGTGATTTCAGAAAATAACTGTGCTTAAAGTCGTGAAAGATAAGGTAATGGAAAATGGGCTTCAACACAAGAATGGTAAATCGACTTTGAAGGAGAAATGTTACAGTGTTACAGCATAGATAATGGAAAAAGTGGAAATGTTGGTGTATCAGCATATTCGCTGTGTAACAGCAAACATCAAGAGGCGCAAACATCATGATGTTTATGGCGAGTTATAGCTCCTTCAAGCTATTTTTGAAAGCATGTTTCTCACAAAGTTCTGTGATCTTTGAAAATCACTTCAGCAGCAAAATGTGATCATTTCCGAAACCTGTCGCCTGCGCTGATTTCATCATCGATCGCTATGAAAGTGACTTCAAGAAAACAAATTAGTTTTAAGCGTAAAAACATGCGTTCATGTTGTTTTCAGGAATTTATTAAAAGGTCCATTTTCAATTTTCATGTTGATAATACACACCAAAAGAAAAGGCAAAAAGAAAAACAAAACAAGGAAAATTAAGTCAAATCTCCATTTCTTGGCATGCTTTGCAAAGTGTAGCAATACTGTCTCAGCGCTAGCAAATCTTCAGTTTCTTGTTGATTCATGTTACTAAAGCTATGAAATTTAAATCATTTTCTTAGATGTATCGTTTAATTCATTCAAGCAATTGGAAGCTCGCATCGATTTGCTGCAATAATCTCACTTACTTCTCTGCAAGATTGGACCTGTACATCGTCAGATATGTTAGGGTCCCGTGATTTGGCCGATTGGCTAGCCAAATGACGATGTAACATCAAACCAAGCTTTGGAGCCCAAGGACCTAGCCTTCCTGGACTCAGAGAGGGCTCTCTCTATAAGTGCAAAAGATGTCGGTGTGTTTACTTGTGGTGTTTTGATATTAGGCTAGTTATGAAGTATGTTTTTAGTTTTTTGTTTTTTAAGTTTGTAAGGAATGAAACTGATCAAATACATAAACTGGATGACAAGATGTAGATAAATTGGGCTATGGGGTCAAACAGGTCAAGGAAGGCTTATGAGGTGATGATGTGAAGCTGCTGTAGGGCCGATTTGATTCACAATAGAAGGGATCTCTGGGCAAAATGGATTAAATGAACAATAAGTTGGTGAAAGACAAGGGATTTCAAGTGCAAACTAGTTAATAGCAGACATAAACATGTAATAGCAAGCCATTAATCATGCTAGAAATAACTATAAGCTAATCAATACATAGAAATCAAACATTCCAGCCATACATAGAGGTATAAGACCCTCTAACTTCGGGAAAAGGCTATCAGACTTTGGGGAAAACACATGAGACAAACTAACAACTCATAAACTATGCCGGAACGCCTAAACATAGCCTCTAAGTCATTGAGCACTTGGACAAATAAGTTTTCATAGTTTTAGGCAAAGGGCTAGATCGGGACTAGGCCTCCTTGGTTCAACAAAATGATCAACAAATCAGTCAAAGAGAAAGTTTTATGGACAGAACTATGGGCAGCTGATAGGTAGGTAGGGCGAACCATACATCCTACTCAACATACATGGAACTGATGAATAAAACTTAGCAACAATACCTTAGATTACTAAAGAGCAGCTAAGAATTCTTTAGCATAACTAAGGGAGAAGAAAACATCAAGCTATGAAGATTCAGAGATTTTGAGGTGCCTCCATGGGCATGTCTCAAAATCAATCTTTACTGATCTATAGCAGCAAGAAAAATGAAATATGAGTGAAAACTAGAAGACAAAACAACATTAAGAAGCACTATACCATTCTACCACGTCAAGGAATCCATCAACAAGCCTTCAACATTCCTCAAAAGCATCCAAGAGGCAATCCAAACATCATAACTCAAGTGTATTCTTCAAAGCTCATATGACCAATGCATTAATCCTTCTCTCAAGTTCAGCCTCTGATTTACAATGAGAACCATGGGATAAATAGGCTAGAAGGAGGAAAACCTCATGGAGCAACTAGCTATCCCATTGGCCAAGTCAAAATATCTAAACTTGTCCTTGAGGCTTTGCAAAGCCCAAGGCACAAATATCCCATAAAATATCTAAAAAACTACTAAAAACGGAAATTATATTGACTTTACATGATTTTCCCATGATAAAAATAGCCTAACGCACATTTGGGAAAAGCAGATTTTTGGAGTTCAAAAATTTCAAAAATACTTCATATTTATGCCTGAAAAAGGTCCCCGGACTTGCTGGATGAAAATGGAAGCCTTCCCGAAGTTGAAATGGGGCTCATGATGGCTCGTTGGAAAGCTCTCTGTGTCTGCTTTCCAATGCAAGTGGAATCATCTCAATCTGATCTCTGAAAGTCCCTCAAAACTGTACCTGTGTGCAAAAACCCAGAAAAAAGCAGACTGCTGATAGGGCGGGCATAATGTGCAAAATGAGGCTGTTTTTCGCCAATTTGGAGGGGCGAATGATCTTCAAATGCCCTGAAAATCGCTGGAGAGCTGCTCATGAAATTATGGAATCCATTGGTATCACCCTCCTCCCTTGACGACTCTTCAAACTGAAATGGCGTATTTATGAGTTTTTGGCGAAAACCCCAAAAATGCCAAAAAAAAAAAAGTTTTCGAAACAGGCCCAAAATTGGCATGGATGACCCTCAAGGGTCCATAGAGACATGTTCCAAAGCTGAAGCTAAAATATCGAGGGCTGATATGCTTTTTTCCTCTTTCCGTGCTAGGCGCCTCTCCTTCAATTTCTTCATTTTTTCTTGTGCCACCTTCAATTTGCGCCTGGCGAATTGGTTTAGCTTCTGAAAGTGAAGAGTTCTCTTTCTCTGTAGCTCAAGATCCCTGTTTTCCTTCTCAAGATTTGTCTCCAAATGCTGGTTAGCCCTCTCAAGCCAAGCTTCCTTGTTTTCCTCAATTTCCCGCTCAAAGAGGGTAGTGAGGGGAAAAGCTTTGAATTGAGCTTGTTCTTCAGCCTTCTGTTTCTCCAAGGCTCTCCTAAGCCCGATGGTTCTAGGCCTCTTTCGCCTAGGCTGGTCCTCCTCTTCTTCATCATCAAATTCTCCAATAAGCTCTTCAATTCTTACTTGCACCTTTTCTGCCTCCTTTTTGTACTTGATGGCCCTTGCCTCATGAATGGCTGCATGAAACTTCATTTGTTTGTTCTCAACCTCCAAGAAATGATTGAAATTCCTTGCCCTTTGGAGATCTTCTTGTAACACCTCAACTTGCCCTTCTTTGTGAATGAGGAGGTTTTCAAGGATGCGTGCCTCATTGTCGCTGTCATCGCTTGGGATAGGGATGACAGCTGATTTACCTCCATGCTTGGTGCTTTCTCCAACTGTACTTTTGCCTTTGAAGGCCAATCTAGCGCTCTTTCTCCTTGGCAAGCTAGGAGTTGTCTTTTTGGGCAATTTCCTCTTCTTAGGGACAGTTTTAGTCACTGTCAAGGAGGCAGCCTCAGCTTGCTGTCCTCCCTCAACATCCTGTCCAGCTTGTGGCTCAAAAGATGTTTCAAGTGTTTGCTCAACCTGCTGCTCTTCAACCTCTATCTGCTGCTGTCCCTCTCCCTGAATTTGATGTTGTTCATCAACCTCTAGCTGCTGTCCAATGATATCCAACTGCTGCTGTCCCTCTAAATCTGGCTGCTGCTGCTCATCATCCTCCTTTTCTCCCGGTGGCTCACTTCCCTCTCCTTCTCCTTGTGTACTTGGCTGCCCAGTGATCATCTTGAGTTTTTTAGGGGTAGGCCTACTAGATAAAGGCACTGGGCGATGGACATGCTGAGTAGGAGACACATGAACAGGAGGGACAGTGGCGAAATCGTCATGGCTAATTAATGACTCCCATGAAACCCCTTTCTTCTCCAACTGGTGCAAGAAGATGATCTTGATCAAGGAATGGTGAAAGAGAGAAGGGATTTGCTGAGGTGGAGCTTTCTTTTGGACAGTAGCTGCCATTTTCTCTATGCTCTTGGACAAAAAGTATGGAAGGTTTAACTGCCTGCTCCTGGTAAAATGCATCAACAAGCGAACATGATAGGCAAATATTTGGCTAAATCTCCCTTCACAAGTGAAATATCTCATTATGGCCTTCATCAGTGGAGCATAACTGTCAAGAAGATAGGAGAAAGGAAAAATAGCAGTGATGGTCTCCCTATGTTCCCGCTTGATGAAAGGTTTATAATCCTCCAAATCAAGATGCGCTTGTTTAAACCACTTCTCACCATGATACGGGATCTTGGTAGCTTTGGATACATACCTTGGAGAGATTTTGAAGTCAAGACCTGCTAACTGGAAGTGTTTGTCTTTGAATCTCAAAGCGCACAAATGTGTAAGTGGCGAGAAACTCTTGACTTCCTCTATTTTCTGACAGAAATCAAGACAGCCAACTTCATGGAAATTGAAAAGTACTGAGGGATGAGCATTGATTTCTTCTATGGAGATAGGCTCATATCTCTTATGTTGTCCGCCTTTGTGATCTCGTTTTGGAGGCATTCTGACTTGAAACAGGCTTGGAAGAGGCACACTGCCTTCAATGTATGAAGAATGCTCTCCTGGATTGAGACAAGCCACCAAACTACTTGGACAGTTATGGACCCTGTGATTTTGAATAGAATGCAACAAGGCTTCCTTGAATAAACCCCCTTTACACTTATTAACAATAGTTCTTCAAATCTGGACACACTTCAGCTATGTATCTTTCTTAACAATGACACTATGTGTAAGAACTTCTTTGTAGATTCCTTGTGCACAGTCTTGAACAAATCCCCTCTTGTGACTTTGTTAGAGGCCTGCTTACACTTGCATTTGGGTCTTCAATACCAAACTTCAAAAATAATAACCCTGCTTTTTAGGTTATTTACCTTGAAAAATATCTCTGTTAGCAGATTTCTGTGAAGACCACACAGTGGAAAGAAGGAGACCTTTTGGTTAGGTGAAGTGTTAAGGAAAACACCTTTCACTTGTAACTCTTGAGAAATCAATTGCCACCTTTATACATCTGGCCTCAATGTAAACTTGATCATCAAATTAATGCCCAACCATCAACAACCCAGCCTTCTAGAAAATAGCCCCGTTTCACCTTCAGAAAACTCTGTTTAACAATCTTCAGAATGATACAATGTAGTGTAATGAAAAAAAGGCAGACTTAGTTTAGGTGTGAAATCAGTGCAACAGTGGTTTTTAGGAAATAAATTCTCTGCTTTGTGAGTTTAAAAGGTTCACCAACACATCTATACCCCTGTTTTAATATCAAATGCAAAACACCAAGCACTCTGCCCTTTAGACAGTGGCCATTTTCACTTGTGAAGTTTTGAGAAAATCAACACCACTTTGGTACTTCTACCCTTAATGTCAAAATCTAGCCATCAACAATCTATGTCCTTTACTATGATGTCATCTTTGGAAGCTTTCTGTCAATAAGTCTTCAACCTGTACCTCTGCTTTAATATCAAATTTCAAACACTAACAAACTGTTCTTCAGAAAAAGGCTCCTTTCTTTGTGAAGTGTTAAGAGAACAAGAAAAACTGCCTTTGTACCTCTGCCTTCCAAGTTCAGATTCGACCACTAATAAACCTTGCTTTCTAGAAAAATGGCCCTATCCACCCTTAGGAATTTTCTGTCAATAAATTTACAGCAGTGAAATCTAGTGAAATAGGAGGGGCAGTTTGTTACAAGGAGTGTTTGTAAGATAGGCAACAGTCATTCTGCTCTTGAAAACTCTGCTGTTAATAGATATAATGATTTTGAAAATGATACAACGGGTTCTCAGTCACAAAACCTCGTATTTCAATCACTTCATCTCACTGTGTAGGAAACTGCCTTTGTTTTTTCGTGTTTAGCAAAATAGCAAGGCACGGGTTTTTCAAATAGTTTTATCATTTATCAAAACCTTGCACACGATGGGAGCTCATAAAAATACCTCGACCTTGATGGATTGCCCGTTTGAAAGGTGCAAGAAACCCTGGACAGCTTAAAAAAGGGGCGCGGCAACCTCTGGATAAAACCCGTCGCGCCGGAGAAAAGGCCGTCGGGTGGGCTTGTCGTGCGGTCGGGCGGGCACCTACAGGCACGTCGCGCCCGCCTACAGGCACGTCGCGCCGATTTTAAAACTCTTCGCAAAACGACGCCCAGGCACGTCGCGCCACTTTCCAGGCCCGTCGCGCCGCCCTAAAACAGTGCAGAAAACCTCAATTTGCTTGAAAACACGTTGTGATGCTTGGGAGCTGCGGAAATTTGTTTTTTGGATTTCACAAGTGGCTTACTATTCCTCTATTTCATTCTTTGACACTCCTACAACGGCTATATTCAAAAGATAAAGACCCTATGGCTATTTTGAACATAGTGAAGCTTTTCGTTCAAACAGTGGCAATTCACTACATGATACAAAAAAGTGTTTGCATCAAGTTATTTTTTAAACAGTGATAGTTCATCACATTTGCCTTGCCTATTCATGGAGTTACATGCCTGTTCTCATAAGAGAGATATTTCAAACCTCGACTTTGTCCCTCTTTTTGGCATTTAGGTGACAATGTCAACGAAAGAAAAGGTCATTCAAAAACTGTCAAAGGTATTTTGAAAGCTGCCTTATTACTTACAGGAGACCACCCGTGCCTTTGCAATCAGTTTAACAATCTTGGTCCTTAGGTGATTTACAGGTTTCCTTCTGGTCTGTAAGTGTCTTCTACTAGCTATTTCTTTTTATAACATGATTCTCTGCTTCACAACTCACTGTGCCACATCCCTGTCACTGCTTTTGCTATACTTTATCTTTGTGCTGAAACTGTCTTTTAGGATGATGACCATTGTGTCTGTTTTAGGGAATATAAACAGTGATAGTTCATCAAAAACAAATTCCTTTCTGCCTAATCATAGGATCATATACCCATTCGCCTCCTCATTTGAAAAGACAAACTTGTAAAATACGAAACTAGGGTTTTTGGGCACACAGTCTTTATTCTGTTCTGATCAGTATATTAGACCCCTTTTTGTTAATAGCACCATTTCATGACTGGACTATGTTCACTTGCAAACATCATTGTGTGTCAGCAGAAACCCTAGCCAGAGTAATACTGTCTCCTTGCATTTTCCTAAGGGTGAATTAGACATTTGGCTTGTTCATCTCATGATTGATTATTTTGACAAATAGCCTTTGTGACTATGAAGGTCAGTGTTTTCCTGAAAAAACCAAGACCTTTCTCCTGCTTGTGTAATGACATTGGTTACCCTCTGTTCTATTTGATTTTGAACAAAACAGGCCTCTTATGATTTGGATGTTTACTGGTGACAGGTCCTTCTGTAGTTGAAAATCCATATGGGTTTGCATTGTTGAAATGAGCTCTTTTATCATGCCAACTTCTTCTTTGAGCTACTCTATACTTTCACTATATTCCCGTTATGGTCATCGTTATAATTACATTTATGAAACCCGAAGATGTTTTTTCATTTGTTTCAAAGAAAGGCAAAACCGGGACGACCTCGCAACCTCTCGAGTCACCACCGGCCTCGCGCCCTCTCGCTATGAAGGAAGGAGGCGCCCTAACCCTCTCGCTTGTAAAATGAAGGAGGTCCCGGGCCTGACAATTTACCATTTTGGCCGAGACAAAGGCGACCCTTTTCTTACCGTGATTTTCATGTTGGAGAGCTGTAAGGTCCCGGTGAGTGACCTTGTTTTGGTGTACTATCTCAAAGTTCATAATACACTTAAGCAAATGCTCTCCAACTCGTAAACTCAAACATTTACTCCATTATATGAAATATATTTCCTGTCTTTGTAGAACCATAGAACACAGTGAAAAACCTACTAGTCAGCTTGAGAATGGGCTTCATGCAGTGCTGAGACCTAGGGAATATGAGTGGCGTGACTTAAGGCTGTTTGTCAACTTCATTTGCAAAATTAAGGGATCAGTCATGGTAGGTCTGCTGCAGATGAGGGCTTTTTTGGCTTTTTTATGATTGCCAAAGGTGAAATGTCCTAAACGCCACTTCCTAACATAGGGGAGACCTTTGAAACAGATGTGGATTTGCCTTTTAAAGCTGATGGGCAGACTAATAAGGCTGAGGTTAGATATGATTGTTGACAAGGAGGTTATGGTTTTACCAGGGGTGGACTGAATAGGTAGAAAGGCGAAAAAGTTTTGGGAGGGTTTTCTGGATGACATATTGACATAAGGAAATCAGTTTCTAGAAAACTCAGCTGAAGATATAGTCATCACTAACATGTAAAAAATACTGATGGCTAACAGTGGCTCCATTTGGGGAGGGCAGCTCCTCGTCAGGAGGTGTCCAGAATTCAGATTTTTGGATTTATGAAGACCAGTGCCTTATCCATTGGCGCAAAATTTACCCTTCTCTTGATGTTATTTCTGGAAAGTGTCAGCATATTTAACATCAATGATATTTCTACCTACCCCACTATCTTTCCTAGCATTTTTTCTTCTGTTTGGCGCATTTAAACTAGCAGCCTTTTGACAATGCATATTTTTCTTTTTGCAAAATGAAACTATCTACTTCTACTCTTATATCTGCCGGGAGTTCAGATTAAGCTGATGAACTCCTTCATTTCTCTACCTAAACTAGACCGACTGTCAAGATTAAGCAGCTTGACAGGATTTCATTCTCTAATCTACAACATGAAATTTAAAAATGATCAAATCAGGATTAAGCGGTCTGATTTGTCATGCATTTGCGGCATAAAAGACAAGCTGCACACAAATGTTATTCTGCAAATAAAAGGAAACTAGACAAGCGGGGCCAAGATGTACAATGTGTTTTTCATCCCTTGCTTCTCTCTTTGGTTCTGTTTTAAGCATGTGGAACCAGAATCTCTCCCTAATCTAAGCTCTGTGATAAGTCAATCTTACACAATGTTGACTATCTTGACACTCACTAACTTATCAGCAAATAAATTTAAACATGCTCAGCTATGATTAGGCTAGATAGCTGAACAAGACATTGAAGTACCAGCAGCAGCATTTAGACTTGCTCGCTTTCCGAAAGACTATTTTTTGGAACATGGGGCCTTTGTTCTATCTTCACTTGCCCTCTTTTTCTGCTTTTTACTGTTTTTGACTTTCCTATCTTTTACTGTTTTTGATTTTTCTATTTTTTCAATATTTCAAACAATGGTATGTACAATGACTGAAAGTGTCTCAAACTCAAAAATGGAGTTCTTGACAAAAATAGTGTTTTAATGTCCTGCCATTCACAGGACCCCCAAAAATTTCAGTCCCATCAGGTTCTTGTAAGAAGAAAGCATTGTTTCCACTAACTGAGTTGATGATGTAAGGCCCTTTCCATAAATTTTCAAACTTGCCATGTTTACCTTTATCTTCTCTTCTAGAATCCCATTTTAAAACTTTATCTCCAATTTGAAAATCATTTTCCTTATTTCTTCTGTCAAAAATCTGTTTTATTTTGTCTTGTGCTAACTGAGCCCTTTGGTAAACTTCTTCTCTGGTTTGTTCTAAATGGATAGTCTGATTTACTCTCCTTTGTATATCATTTTCTTCTATTTGGACTTCTTGTAGTAATTTCATTACCGGAACTCCTAGAGAGGTTGGGAAAATGGCGTCAACACCATAGACTAGCTGGTAATGGGACATACCTATGGACTTCTTGGTAGTTAATCTATCAGCCCATAAGGCGTGCACTAGTTTCCCATGCCATGCTTTTTGATTTTGTTCCAGAAGTTTTTTGATAATGTTGACTAGGCTTTTGTTAGAAGACTCGGCTAAGCCATTACCTTGAGGGTAATAGGCTGTGGAATGCCCTAATGAAATATGATACTTGTGACAGAAGTCTATCATTTTCTTGGAAGAGAAGGCAACGGCGTTATCTGTAATGATTTTCCTGGGACAGCCAAATCTGGATAGGATATTGGTTTCTAGGAACGTGATGATGATTGAATCGGTGGCGTTCCGAGATGGTATGGCTTCTATCCATTTGGTAAAGTAATCAGTGGCTGTGAGGATCCATTTATGTTGAGCGGAGGAGGAGGGGTGAATGTCCCCAATGAAGTCTAGACCCCATTGCTGGAAGGGTCCTTCAACTATGATGGGGTGTAAAGGCAAAGGTAGAAGCTTTTTCTTGCCATCAAAAATTTGACATTTATGGCAGGTCATGACCAGTTTGTGAGTATCAGGGAACAAGGTGGGCCAATAATAACCGGCTCTAAGGATTTTGTTTGCAGTAGTTTTCCAGTAGAGATGACCTCCACATTCCCCTTCATGCATTTCCCGCATGATTCTTTCTGCATCAGACTCGAGCAAACATTTAAGTAGCATACCAGTAGGATTCTTCCAATACAGAGAACCATCTATAATGCAAAACTTTAAATATTTTTGTTTGAGGAATCTTGCCTTTGTTTTTGATAAAGACGGAGGAGCATTCA
This sequence comes from Pinus albicaulis, assembly GCA_034641835.2. Taxonomy (NCBI): domain Eukaryota; kingdom Viridiplantae; phylum Streptophyta; class Pinopsida; order Pinales; family Pinaceae; genus Pinus; species Pinus albicaulis. The sequence goes on from CM076575.1 coordinate 312,417,539, forward strand.
TATAAGTTAATACATAGAGAATGTCTGCATACCAAGGTGAATCCAAAAATATTTGATCGATAGGGGGAAGTGTGCATTCTTCTTGTTCTTCTAAGGCATCGACAAAATTTATATCTAAAGCTTGGAGGTTGGTTTCAGCCATTAATCTCGCGAGTCCTTGTCCTTTAACTAGTTTAGTAGGCCTAATTTCTAAGTCATATTCTAGGATGATAGCAATCCACTTTCCTCTTTTACCATCAGGATCTTGGTTAAGAATGTCCTTGACAACAGTATTAGGAACAAAAGCTATGACATGAGAATGCAAAATGTAAACTCGGAAATCCTTTAATGCTTTTACCAATGCGAATGCCTGTTTCTCCATGATGTTATATTTCAAGGGGGAATCTCTTAGGGATTTGCTAAAAAAGGCAATGGGTTGCTCTTGCCCAGCTGCATTTTTCTGCAACAACACCGCAACTATTGTATGTTCTGAGGCAAATGAGAAGATGTAAAAATCTTTGGTGAAGTCAGGGCTTATCAATACTGGTGTTTCAGTTAGAGCCCTTTTAATTAGTTCAAAAGATTTTTTGGCTTCGATAGTCCATTTAACCCCGACCTCCTTTCTTAACATATTTGTGATCTCTTTTAGGAGCTCAGCAAGGTTGGGGATGAATCTTCTCAAGAAATTTATCTTGCCGATAAAGGACTGTAACTCCTTAATGTTTCGGGGGTGACTTATCTGTAGGATTCCTTCGATTATTTGGGGGTCTATTTTGATTCCTTCTTCCGAAATAATGTGACCTAGGAGTTTCCCTTCTTCCAGACCGAAGAGTGTTTTCTTGGGGTTTAGGGATAGACCATACTTTCTGCATTTGTTGAAAACCTTTCTTAACTGTGCTAGGTGTTCTTTGTCAGATTTAGAATATACTGTTATATCGTCAAGATATATGACTATGAAAACACCTATGTCTTCTGAGAAGGCTATGTCCATGGCTCTTTGAAATGTGGCGCCAGCATTCATTAGCCCGAAAGGCATTTTAACGTACATAAAAGTGCCCCAGGGGGTGGTGAAAGCTGTTTTATGCTGATCGGTAGGATAAAACAATACTTGGTTATAACCAGAAAAACCATCAAGCAACGAGATTCTTTTAGCGCCTACGACCTTCTGAAGTATATGGTCCATTTTGGGCAGAGGGTAGTTATCTTTCAGACATGCCCTATTCAAGTTTCGGAAATCTATGCAAAGTCTGATTTCACCGGTCTTTTTTCTAACCGATACTAAATTTGAGACCCACTCAGAGTATCGGAGAGATACTATTATCCCGGCATCATACATCTTTTTAATTTCCTTTTCAACCAATGGTAATAACACTGGGTTTATCCTTCTTAACTTTTGTTTAAAAGGTTTTTGATTTTCTTTGAGGGTAATTTTATGTTGGATGATGCTGGTGTCATATGATTTTAAATCTTGGTACCCCCATGCAAACACATCTTTAAATTCTTTGAATAGATTTATGTATCTTTGTTTTATGTCAGGCGGGAGGGTTTTGGATAGTTTAATGTTTTTAGGCTCTTCGGGATTTCCTATGTTGTATTCCTCTATGTCATCCTCTGTAGATTCCATTTTAGGCTTTTTGGCCACATCATTAAAGTCAAACAATTCTTCTAAAGGTGCGAGCCCTCTAGGTATGGTGTCATTTTCGCAGTGTAAGACTTCAAGTTCTCTTTGGTCAATGTCTTCTTCTATCTCCCTATCATATGGATGGTCTACCAGGTTTAGATTGGTCCATAAAGGTGGATTTAGCTCTTGGTCTTGACCTAGGTTGGGTTCCCTCTCTTCATCTTCTGAGTCTGTTTTGATTATATCAAACTCATTTCTAGATTGGAGGAAATCATCAATTTGATCATCATCTTGGAATACTTGCCAATGGTCAAGATTATCTGGTATAGTAGGGCGGTGTTTCACTTGGATATCATATTGCTCACTTATACATGGTATTTTGCTAGTGCTTGCAGCGAAGGCAAGCTCATTTTCCAGACTGTTTTGAATCCTAGGGATATAGGTGAGTTCATATTTTTCGAAAGTTTTAAGGATATCCAAAGCTGCATTCCTATATTCTCTCAGTCTTGGGTTCTTGGCTGAATATTCACCTTTGATTTGCCTGATTACAAGTTCTGAGTCCCCTTGAGCTGTTATTCTACTGGCGCCTAAGTCTTTAAGCATGTGTAGACCAATGAGAAGGGCTTCATATTCCGCAATGTTATTTGTACATTGGAATTCTAATCTAAAAGAATGACCTTCCTTAGTATTGTGTATCCAGATGCCTGCTCCTGAACCTGTCTTGCCACAAGAACCATCAAAGCTTATACTCCAAAGAGTTTCCTTTTCATACATGATACTGAGATGTTTCTCAGGTTTCTTGGGACTTTGGTCATCAAGTTCTTTATTCCGTAATGGTTTGGACATGTCTTCATTTTCTTTTATCTGCTTGTGTATATCACCTTCATTGTATAAGATAAAAGAATCTAAATTGGAATGAATGGAATAGATGGGGGTATTGTTTGGCTTATCTCTGTTGCTAACCATGTATTTCATGCGAGCCTCCCGGTATAGTCTCCTAGTTTGGTTGAAAACCTGAATAGTAGCGAATGACATATCCATTTGAAGGCTACCTTGTATTTTGGCAGACCAGGCTCTTGATAGTAGCATTCCATACTTGGGTGTGATGTCAGCCACTACCACATCCATGACTAAGTTTTTGGCTGGTAGTTGTGTTAGGGCAAAGTCTAGATTCTTTATCAAACCTACACATTTGACCTGGCTTGAGTCGAAAGAATACAGGTTTTTGTAAGGTTGGGTCACCTCCAGTCCTAAGTTTTCCATGACTGCTTTAGGCATGAGGTTATGGGAGGCGCTGGAATCTAACATGGCATTATGTAATATTTTGTCCCGGATGTTCAAACTTATGTAGAAAGGAGAAATAGATCCTTCTTGATATTCACCTTCTATTTTAGGGCCAAATAAAAGCTCAGGTTTGTCGTCAGTTAGATTCAAGGTATCATCTCTGTTCTCTAGGTCAAATACTTTGAAAATTTGAGATCTATACCTATCTATAGTTACTAGCTCTGTAAGGGGTATGGTAATTTTTATTTTGGAAATTTCCCCTTCGAAACTAAAAGGAGTGGGTAGCTTGGGCATATTTGTTTCAGCTTTCTCAGACATAACCTTTTCTATGTTCTTAATTTGCTGACTTTGGCTCGGGACTTCTTTTGATCCAGCCAACTTTGGGGTTTCTGCCGAGGTACTAGGAATATATGAGCTAATACTTGTCTGAATGGCCTTACCTTTGTTTTGGTCAACCCTTTGGGCCTTAATTTTGCTATTATTCATGGTCTTATTTAGGGTTTTATCGGGGATTTTGATAAGGTCAGGGCTATTCTTTTTGGGATGGTTTTGGTTTTTTCTACTTCTAAGATTATACTGCCGGTGAGCTTCTATAATGGCATTTTGAAAGTCTAAGGCAGGGTCGTCAAGATCTTCATAGTTGGTCTCATTCTGATTAGGAGAACATAGCTCTTGTTCTTCTGCAGTGAGGTATACCTCGCTTTCATTATCAGATCCTACGAGATTTAGATGGCCTTCATCCAGAGGTTCTGTCTCTCTATCATCTTCTCCCACATAGTTTTCATTGAATGGTGGCCTGATCTGTTGGTCATTATCCCTTGGTCTGTTTTGGGGTTGTTCCCTCCTAAAGTTTTGGTTTCGGTTTCTGATTGGAGGGTTTGGCTGGTTGTCCCTAACATGAGCTTTTTCATTGATCTTTTCCCACATTTTAGCCATGGATTTGACTAAGTCATCTATTCTGGGATCTAGGGAAGGTGACGAAGTGGAGACCTCGTCTCTATATGTGACCTTCCTCTCTGACCTAGTCCTGGCTCTCTTTTCAGCTAAGTTGGCATCTGCTTTTATAGCTATTTGTTGCATTTCCTCCAAGGTAGGTGGATCTTTATCCCTCAGATGATATGTCATGTCCGGATCAAAACCCTCAGGAAATTTTTCCAAAGCTAAACCAAGTGGAGGTTTGAAATGAGGTGGGAGGGAGTTATATACACTGTTGAACCTGGTACAGTAAGCTTGGACACTTTCCCCATTTTCCCGTTTTAGATTGTTATATTCTGACAGGATTTGAATGGGGTTTCTTCGGATTTCCCACCTATTTCTGAAGATTTGATGCAGTTCGGGGATATTATGGATGCTGTTTGGAGCTAAGCTTTTGAACCATGCTTTGGGTTCACCCCCAAGACTTTGGGCAAATATTCTCATTCGGACAGTCTCGTCTTGTACCTCTAGGTATTCATAAGCATCAGTCATTCTACTTATATGCTGTTGAGGTGTGGTGGTGTCTTCTCCAGTAAAGTGTGGGATCTTGTCTTGATATTTGTTTGGGAGAGGAGCTAAAGGTGGTGGTAACACCAAAGGTGCGTACTAGGTAGCCATGACCGGAGCTAATGGATGATGTACAAGATGAGGACTAGTAGGCTGAAATGAAGTGGTTTGAACAGTGGTGGTTTGACCAGGTGTGGCGGATGAACTTGGACTAGTGATCTGGTTTTGAGCAGATCTAGGATGATAGGAGCCAAATTGATAAAGAAGCTGGAAATCAGGAGGAGTGGTGGGTGAAGTTTCTCTAATAGGACTCTGTGATGGGTTTAGGGGTTCAAGATCGTCGAAGTTTATCCTACTATATGATTTGCTTCGGGGAAGAGCTTGTGATGACTCTAGTTTCGAAGGTGGATCTCGAAGGATATTGCGAGTTTTAGGTACAGATCTTGTTCTACGGATGGATCTATCGGTAGCTAGATGATTAGTTTCAGAAGCTTGCCACAGAATCTTTTCTGGGTCATCTACTATGATAGGGGGATTTGGGTCTGGGTGGGATCTGGTATTGATTCTTCGTGAAGCCAGATTTTAGATCCAGAGCTTGGAGAGAGTGATATTGGTGAATGTTTTTTGGATGAGTGATTTTTCTAAAGTTATACTAAGGCGAAGGATGGTCAAAATAGAAGGGATGGATTAGTGGAGTCGCCAGGTGGAACTGGGTTGTTGTTGTGAAGATAGCTATGGTCCACCACCAGTAACTAATCTGAGAACGTTTTTGGATTTTCTGAGTTTATGAGCAGCCTATGGTTTGTTAAAGTATCTTAGACTTGTTTCAACACTTTGCTAGGGTGATGAGAACAAAAAGAGTTTACTCTAAAAAATGAGTTTATGGACTGCTTGCTTGTTTATGGTACCTAAAGGCCCAAAGAGTCTATAAGAGTTTGCTGGACTATTATGTACTCAATGTCTTACCATCTCCCGCTATGTTAGTGAGTGATGGGAAAGGTCTATCGGAAAGTAGCCTAGAGTTTGGTGAAATAGTAAGGCTTACTAGATTTTAGTGGAGTCGCCAGGTGGAAAATCAGTTGTTTTGAGATATATTTGTATGGTCCACCACCAATACTGACAAAAAGCCAATCTGGGAATGTTTTGGGGTTTTTCTGAGTTTTATGTAGTCCTGAGGTTTGGAAGAGTTTCCTACAGCTGAGTCATCATTTTGCTAGGATGGTGAGACAACCAGATTCTACTCTTCTAAGTTTGACTGAGATTTTGAGAGTTCCTAAGGGATACCTAGGATGGTTTGACTCAAAGTCCCACCGTGATCGCCATTATGTTAGTGAGCGGTGGGATAATTCAGCCAGCTAATATTCTCAAAAGTCTCTAAAGATTAGGGAAACTAAGTTTGTTTAATACTCAGAGTCCCACCGTGATCGCCATTATGTTAGAGTGGCGATGAGGTGGCTAAATCGGATGGAATTCTAAAATTTAGCAAGGTAGTAAGGCCTACTGGAGGCTAGTGGAGTCGCCAGGTGGATTTTTAGTTGTTTTTGAGGTATATGTGTATGGTCCACCACCAATACTATCAAAAACCAATCTAAGGGAGTTTTTGTGGTTTTTTCTGAGTTTTATGTGCAGCCTAGGATGTAAGAGTGTTATGAACCTGATTCATCACTTTGCTAAGATGGTGAAACAGAGAGTTTACACTAAATGATTCTAAAGGCCGATGGTCTGAGTTTAGGATTGAAGGACTAAAGAGTCTATAAGAGTTCGCTAGACTGTCATGTACTCAGTAAGTCCCACCGTGATCGCCATTATGTTAGAGAGCGGTGGGATAAGTCAATCAAACAATATTCTTAAAAATAAGGGACTTCTAGAGTTCTAAGGTGTCCTTAGATTGTCACTAACTCAAGGTCCCACCGTGATCGCCATTATGTTAGGGTCCCGTGATTTGGCCGATTGGCTAGCCAAATGACGATGTAACATCAAACCAAGCTTTGGAGCCCAAGGACCTAGCCTTCCCGGACTCAGAGAGGGCTCTCTCTATATATGTAAAAGATGTCGGTGTGTTTACTTGCGGTGTTTTGATATTAGGCTAGTTATGAAGTATGTTTTTAGTTTTTTGGTTTTTTAAGTTTGTGAGGAATGAAACTGATCAAATACATAAACTGGATGACAAGATGTAGATAAATTGGACTATGGGGTCAAACAGGTCAAGGAAGCTTATGAGGTGATGATGTGAAGCTGCTGTAGGGCCGATTTGATTCACAATAGAAGGGATCTCTGGGCAAAATGGATTAAATGAACAATAAGTTGGTGAAAGACAAGGGATTTCAAGTGAAAACTAGTTAATAGCAGACATAAACATGTAATAGCGAGCCATTAATCATGCTAGGAATAACTATAAGCTAATCAATACATAGAAATCAAACATTCAAGCCATACATAGAGGTATATGACCCTCTAACTTCGGGAAAAGGCTATCAGACTTTGGGGAAAACACATGAGACAAACTAACAACTCATAAACTATGCCGGAACGCCTAAACACAGTCTCTAAGTCATTGGGCACTTGGACAAATAAGTTTTCATAGTTTTAGGCAAAGGGCTAGATCGAGACTAGGCCTCCTTGGTTCAACAAAATGATCAACAAATCAGTCAAAGAGAAAGTTTTATGGACAGAACTATGGGCAGCTGATAGGTAGGTAGGGAAAACCATACATCCTACTCAACATACATAGAACTGATGAATAAAACTTAGCAACAATACCTTAGGTTACTAAAGAGCAGCTAAGAATTCTTTAGCATAACTAAGGGAGAAGAAAACATCAAGCTATGAAGATTCAGGGATTTTGAGGTGCCTCCATGGGCATGTCTCAAAATCAATCTTTACCGATCTATAGCAGCAAGAAAAATGAAATATGAGTGAAAACTAGAAGACAAAACAACATTAAGAAGCACTATACCATTCTACCATGTCAAGGAATCCATCAACAACCCTTCAACATTCCTCAAAAGCATCCAAGAGGCAATCCAAACATCATAACTCAAGTGTATTCTTCAAAGCTCATATGACCAATGCATTAATTCTTCTCTCAAGTTCAGCCTCTGATTTACAATGAGAACCATGGGATAAATAGGCTTGAGGGAGGAAAACCTCATGGAGCAACTAGCTATCCCATTGGTCAAGTCAAAATATCTAAACTTGTCCTTGAGGCTTTGCAAAGCCCAAGGCACAAAATATCCCATAAAATATCTAAAAAACTGCTAAAAACGGAAATTATATTGACTTTACATGATTTTCCCATGATAAAAATAGCCTAACGCACATTCGGGAAAAGCAGATTTTTGGAGTTCAAAAATTGCAAAAATACTTCATATTTATGCCTGAAAAAGGTCCCCTGACTTGCTGGATGCAAATGGAAGCCTTCCCGATGTCGAAATGAGGCTCATGATGGCTCGTTGGAAAGATCTCTGTGTCTGCTTTCCAATGCAAGTGGAATCATCTCAATCTGATCTCTGAAAGTCCCTCAAAACTGTACCTGTGTGCAAAAACCCAGAAAATAGCAGGCTGCTGATAGGGCGGGCAGAATGTGCAAAATGAGGCTGTTTTTCGCCAATTTGGAGGGGCGAATGATCTTCAAATGCCCTGAAAATCTCTGGAGAGCTGCTCATGAAATTATGGAATCCATTGGTATCACCCTCCTCCCTTGACGACTCTTCAAACTGAAATGGCGTATTTATGAGTTTTTGGCGAAAACCCCAAAAATGCCAAAAAAACAAAAAGTTTTCGAAACAGGCCCAAAATTGGCATGGATGACCCTCAAGGGTCCATAGAGACATGTTCCGAAGCTGAAGCTAAAATATCGAGGGCTGATATGCTTTTTGCCTCTTTCCGTGCTAGGCGCCTCTCCTTCAATTTCTTCAATTTTTCTTGCGCCACCTTCAATTTGCGCCTGGCGAATTGGTTTAGCTTCTGAAAGTGAAGAGTTCTCTTTCTCTGTAGCTCAAGATCCCTGTTTGCCTTCTCAAGCTTTGTCTCCAAATGCTGGTTAGCCCTCTCAAGCCAAGCTTCCTTGTTTTCCTCAATTTCCCGCTCAAAGAGGGTAGTGAGGGGAAAAGCTTCGAATTGAGCTTGTTCTTCAGCCTTCTGTTTCTCCAAGGCTCTCCTAAGCCCGATGTTTCTAGGCCTCTTTCGCCTAGGCTGGTCCTCCTCTTCTTCATCATCAAATTCGCCAATAAGCTCTTCAATTCTTACTTGCGCCCTTTCTGCCTCCTTTTTGTACTTGATGGCCCTTGCCTCATGAATGGCTGCATGAAATTTCATTTGTTTGTTCTCAACCTCCAAGAAATGATTGAAATTCCTTGCCTTTTGGAGATCTTCTTGTAACACCTCAATTTGACCTTCTTTGTGAATGAGGAGATTTTCAAGGATGCGTGCCTCATTGTCGCTATCATCGCTTGGGATAGGGATGACAGCTGATTTACCTCCATGCTTGGCGCTTTCTCCAATTGTACTTTTGCCTTTGAAGGCCAATCTAGCGCTCTTTCTCCTTGGCAAGCTAGAAGTTGTCTTTTTAGGCAATTTCCTCTTCTTAGGAACAGTTTTAGTCACTGTCAAGGAGGCAGCCTCAGCTTGCTGTCCTTCCTCAACATCCTGCCCAGCTTGTGGCTCAAAAGATGTTTCAAGTGTTTGCTCAACCTACTGCTCTTCAACCTCTATCTGCTGCTGTCCCTCTCCCTGAATTTAATGCTGTTCATCAACCTCTAGCTGCTGTCCAATGATATCCAACTGCTTCTGTCCCTCTAAATCTGGCTGCTGCTGCTCATCATCCTCCTTTTCTCCCTGTGGCTCACTGCCCTCTCCTTCTCCTTGTGTACTTGGCTGCCCAGTGATCATCTTGATTTTTTCAGGGGTAGGCCTACTAGATAAAGGCACTGGGCGATGGACAGGCTAAGTAGGAGACACATGAACAGGAGGGACAGTGGCGAAATCGTCATGGCTAATGAATGACTCCCATGAAACCCCTTTCTTCTCCAGCTGGTGCAAGAAAATGATTTTGATCAAGGAATGGTGAAAGAGAGAAGGGATTTGCTGAGGTGGAGCTTTCTTTTGGACAGTAGCTGCCATTTTCTCTATGCTCTTGGACAAAAAGTATGGAAGGTTTAACTGCCTGCTCCTGGTAAAATGCATCAACAAGCGAACATGATAGGCAAATATTTGGCTAAACCTCCCTTCACAAGTGAAATATCTCATTATGGCCTTCATCAGTGGAGCATAACTGTCAAGAAGATAGGAGAAAGGAAAAATAGCAGTGATGGTCTCCCTATGTTCCGGCTTGATGAAAGGTTTATAATCCTCCAGATCAAGATGCGCTTGCTTAAACCACTTTTCACCATGATACGGGATCTTAGTAGCCTTGGATACATACCTTGGGGAGATTTTGAAGTCAAGACCTGCAAGCTGGAAGTGTTTGTCCCTGAATCTCAAAGCGCACAAATGTGTAAGTGGCGAGAAACTCTTGACTTCTTCTATCCTCTGACAGAAATCAAGACAGCCTACCTCATGGAAATTGAAAAGCATTGAGGGATGAGCATTGATTTCTTCTATGGAGATAGGCTCATATCTCTTATGTTGTCCGCCTTTGTGATCTCGTTTTGGAGGCATTCTGACTTGAAACAGGCTTGGAAGAGGCACACTGCCTTCAATGTATGAAGAATGATCTCCTGGATTGAGACAAGCCACCAAACTGCTTGGACAGTTATGGACCCTGTGATTTTGAATAGAATGCAACAAGGCTTCCTTGAATAAACCCCCTTTACACTTATTAAAAATATTTCTTCAAATCTGGACACACTTCAGCTATGTATCTTTCTTAACAATGACACTATGTGTAAGAACTGCTTTGTAGATTCCTTGTGCACGGTCTTGAACAAATCCCCTCTTGTGACTTTGTTAGAGGCCTGCTTACACTTGCATTTGGGTCTTCAACACCAAACTTCAAAAATAATAACCCTGCTTTTTAGGTTATTTACCTTGAAAAATATCTCTGTTAGCAGATTTCTGTGAAGACCACACAGTGGAAAGAAGGAGACCTTTGGTTAGGTGAAGTGTTAAGGAAAACACCTTTCACTTGTAACTCTTGAGAAATCAATTGCCACTCTGACTATCCGTCTCACAAACTTGATCATCAAATTAATGCCCAACCATCAACAACCCAGCCTTTTAGAAAATAGCCCTGTTTCACCTTCAGGAAACTCTGTTTAACAATCTTCAGAATGATACAATGTAGTGGAATGAAAAAAGGCAGACTTAGTTTAGGTGTGAAATCAAGGCAATGTGCTGGTTTTTAGGAAATAAACTTTCTCGCTTTTGTGAGTTTGGAGGCTGTCTACCAACACATCTATACCCTCGTTTTAATATCAAATGCAAAACACCAAGCATCATTTCCTTTAGACAAAGGGGTCATTTTCACTTGTGCAGTTTTGAGAAAATAAACACCACTTCCCTACTTCAGCCTCTACGTCAAAATCTAGCCATCAACAATCTCTGTCCTTTACTATGATGTCATCTTTGGAAGCTTTCTGTCAATAAGTCTTCAACATGTACCTCTGCTTTAATATCAAATTTCAAACACTAACAAACTGTTCTTCAGAAAAAGGCTCCTTTCTTTGTGAAGTGTTAAGAGAACAAGAAAAACTGCTTTTGTACCTCTGCCTTCCAAGTTCAGATTCGACCACTAATAAACCTTGCTTTCTAGAAAAATGGCCCTATCCACCCTTAGGAATTCTCTGTCAATAAATTTACAGCAGTGAAATCTAGTGAAATAGGAGGGGCAGTTTGTTACAAGGAGTGTTTGTAAGATAGGCAACAGTCATTCTGCTCTTGAAAACTCTGCTGTTAATAGATATAATGATTTTGAAAATGATACAACGGGTTCTCAGTCACAAAACCTCATATTTCAATCACTTCATCTCACTGTGTAGGAAACTGCCTTTGTTTTTTTGTGTTTAGCAAAATAGCAAGGCACGGGTTTTTCAAACAGTTTTATCATTTATCAAAACCTTGCACACGATGGGAGCTCATAAAAATACCTCGACCTTGATGGATTGCCCATTTGAAAGGTGCAAGAAACCCTGGACAGCTTAAAAAAGGGGCGCGGCAACCTCTGGATAAAACCCGTCGCGCCGGAGAAAAGGCCGTCGGGTGGGCTTGTCGTGCGGTCGGGCGGGCACCTACAGGCACGTCGCGCCCGCCTACAGGCACGTCGCGCCGACGTTAAAACTCTTCGCAAAACGACGCCCAGGCACGTCGCGCCACTTTCCAGGCCCGTCGCGCCGCCCTAAAACAGTGCAGAAAACCTCAATTTGCTTGAAAACACGTCGTGATGCTTGGGAGCTGCGGCAATTTGTTTTTTTGGATTTCACAAGTGGCTTACTATTCCTCTATTTCATTCTTTGACACTCCTTCAACGGCTATATTCAAAAGATAAAGACCCTATGGCTATTTTGAACATAGTGAAGCTTTTCGTTCAAATAGTGGCAATTCACTACATGATACAAAAAAGTGTTTGCATCAAGTTATTTTTTAAACAGTGATAGTTCATCACATTTGCCTTGCCTATTCGTGGAGTTACATGCCTGTTCTCATAAGAGAGATATTTCAAACCTCGACTTTGTCCCTCTTTTTGGCATTTAGGTGACAATGTCAACGAAAGAAAAGGTCATTCAAAAACTGTCAAAGGTATTTTGAAAGCTGCCTTATTACTTACAAGAGACCACCCGTGCCTTTGCAATCAGTTTAACAATCTTGGTCCTTAGGTGATTTACAGGTTTCCTTATGGTCTGTAAGTGTCTTCTACTAGCTGTTTCTTTTTATAACATGATTCTCTGCTTCACAACTCACTGTGCCACATCCCTGTCACTGCTTTTGCTATACTGTATCTTTGTGCTGAAACTGTCTTTTAGGATGATGACCATTGTGTCTGTTTTAGGGAATATAAACAGTGATAGTTCATCAAAAACAAATTCATTTCTGCCTAATCATAGGATCATATACCCATTCGCCTCCTCATTTGAAAAGACAAACTTATAAAATACGAAACCAGGGTTTTTGGGCACACAGTCTTTATTCTGTTCTGATCAGTATATTAGACCCCTTTTTGTTAATAGCACCATTTCATGACTGGACTATGTTCACTTGCAAACATCATTGTGTGTCAGCAGAAACCCTAGCCAGAGTAATACTGTCTCCTTGCATTGTCCTAAGGGTGAATTAGACATTTGGCTTGTTCATCTCATGATTGATTATTTTGACAAATAGCCTTTGTGACTATGAAGGTCAGTGTTTTCCTGAAAAAACCAAGACCTTTCTCCTGCTTGTGTAATGACATTGGCTACCCTCTGTTCTATTTGATTTTGAACAAAACAGGCCTCTTATGATTTGGATGTTTACTGGTGACAGGTCCTTCTAGAGTTCAAAAATCCATATGGTTTGCAAGTTTGAAATGAGCTCTTTTATCAGGCCAACTTCCCTTTCCTTTGAGCTTATCATACTTTCACTATATTCCTGTTATGGTCAGCAATTACATTTATGAAACCCGAAGATGTTTTTTCATTGTTTCAGCAAAGGCAAACCTGGACTTCTGCAACCTTCTGAGTCAACACTGGCCTGCGCCCTCTGCTTATGTATGAAGGAGGCGCCCTAACCCTCTGCTTGTAAATGAAGGAGGTCCTGGGCCTTGACAATTTACCATTTTGCTGAGACAGTGGCGACCCTTTCTTACTGTGATTTTCATGCTGGAAAGAGCTGTAAGGTCATGACGAGTGACCTTTGTTTTGCAGCTTCATCTCAGGCTCATAATACACTTAGAAGCAGCTGTTCCTCTAACTGTAAACTCAAACATTTACTCCATGATATGAAATATATTTCCCGTCTTTGTAGAACCATAGAACACAGTGAAAAACCTACTAGTCAGCTTGAGAATGGGCTTCATGCAGTGCTGAGACCTAGGGAATATGAGTGGCGTGACTTAAGGTTGTTTGTCAACTTCATTTGCAAATTAAGGGATCAGTCATGGTAGGTCTGCTGCAGATGAGGGCTTTTTTGGCTTTTTGATGATTGCCAAAGGTGAAATGTCCTAAACGCCACTTCCTAACATAGGGGAGACCTTTGAAACAGATGTGGATTTGCCTTTTAAAGCTGATGGGCAGACTAATAAGGCTGAGGTTAGATAGGATTGTTGACAAGGAGGTTGTGGTTTTGCTAGGGGTGGACTGAATAGGTAGAAAGGCGAAAAAAGTTTTGGGAGGGTTTTCTGGATGACATATTGACATAAGGAAATCAGTTTCTAGAAAACTCAGCTGAAGATATAGTCATCACTAACATGCAAAAAATACTGATGGCTAACAAGATATAGTTGATTATTCAAAGCATCAAATTGTAGCGTTTCTAAGTATCCAGTAACAATCATCAAGCAGTGACAGATAATCCAATCAGCGTTCTTAAGTATCCTAGCATCATGAACATTAGTGTAATGAAGCAGTGTGTAAAATGGAGATAGTGAGCATGAAAAAAACAATCATCTTGTGGCATAAAATCCAACATAAGCATATAAAGCTCGTGGGCTAGTTTCGTTCTGATGAAAAATCTTTTGCAAGTCAAACATGTCCTCTGAGTGCCTGGTGTCAACATGTCACCTCTAGGCGTAAAATCCTGAAAGCAAAATGTTGAAGCCTGAATTGGAAGTTTGAACTCATTGATTGAGAGTCTTGTAGCTGTCACGGGCACATTGGCATCCATGTCTCCACTGTAAGAAGTATGCGCAGCCCACTTGCAATTAAACAACGATAGACTGGCAACCCTGTTGTGACAGAATTATCCCAATTAAAGATATTACTGCAGTGGGCCCAGCTGTGGTTTAAGTGTGCAGTGCTTTCTGATCTTCGGACGTAATCGTCGATGCAAGGATCAGATTTGCATTCTGGGTAGATGAAGATCGTAATTTGCTTTGGTGCAATTTCATAACTCCAAAAAAAGCAAATAACCTACAATGGCAGGCCCAATGATTGATTTGCACAGTGATTCTGGGAAAGATGCATCTTCTTTCAAACTTGTTCCAAGTGATAGTACACTAAGTGAAAAGTCCATTGCTGCTTGGGGCACTTCCTCATTCCTAATATTTCCAGCACAGGACCTCCTCAGAATCTTAGTTTCCTGCTGGACTATGTCAACTGCTACATGTGGGGATTCGTGTTTCTGTGCAATGCATGTGCTAAGCGCAGGTGCCAAATAGATCACCACAGATTCCAGATCATCTGGCAAAGAACGAATCGACAACCTCTCCAGTAGATATGCCTGAGCCTGCAATAATAGATGTATACGATGCATTTCTTTCCTCCATATAGAGCTAGATGTAGAGGGGGAACCCGCCTTCTGTAAATGTGTTTCACACCTACTTAAATCCTGCATAAGACTATTAAGAAAACCAACATCGTCGATAATTTGATAGTTTGGAAACCGCTCAAAATATTATCATCAATGTCAAACCGCCCATTATGCAATGAGGCCCTGAAGAGACAGTTTTGCTGCATCGATGTCATTTTCCAGAATTCGTATCGATTCATATGAATCAAACCTAATCAAATCATCCATTTCACACGTATTTGGCAGCGCAGATGCATAAAAAAAAAATGTATTACCTCAAATGCATCGCCTGAAGTTTGGGAGGAACGGTGTACCAAGCCTTTGAGGGAAAATAGATTCATCCTCAAGCTGAACTTCTAGGATCGATGCAGCCTCAGCCCAGGAAGAAGGCACATTCCATTCCAATCCAATCCATCAGGTAATCACCATCTCAATTTGGCAGGGAAGTACTTATCAATGAGTGACTGATAATATGGCTTCACTTCCTACACATCAATTCTAACCCTACTCTTGTTGTATAGGTTATATTTATTGAATATTTTAATCCACTTGAGAATCTCCTTATCTTCATTATTCAGCAAGTGCATGTATGCATCTTCACGACGCAGAGAGTGAAATCTTATGATGAAGAGAGATGCAGGAGGTAATGTTGTGTTATTCATTTTAGCCACCAGGTACATATACTCATCGTGACCCCATGACATAAGAATGTTGTCCAGTCCACATTTTTCAGAGTACAGCCCGTATTTTCCGTTATATTTTGGGTTGTGAAAATCCGGATTGTCCTTGAAAAATTCATGGTGAACAATGGTTTCACTGAAAGCGCATCCCAAAGGAAATCTGCCTCAGAAAGATAGCAAAAGTTGTTAAAATAATTCTAATAATATCATGCTACGGTGGTTTCACTACCTCTTTCGACTGGATCTATTTATTCTCATGCTTCCTCCAAGATAAACGATGGAGAAAAACTCGCAGCCCGTAAAGAAGGAATCCGTCAAATAAGCAACAGCATAGTCATTTAATCTCAATAAAGTATGCCGACGGATAGAAAATTCAGGAAAGCCAATCCATAAAAATAGTTATCTGATAATGATACTGATGGGATTTCATTCCTATTATCGTGAGATGCCAAAGATAGTGTAACAACCCGTGGATTTTGGCCGATATTTTTCAATCAACATCGGCATAGTGTCCCAACTTAGGTGTGAGAATTAATCACAGGAGAAAAGTCCAGCTTTCGAAATATGCAAACAAAGAAATAAGAATTATCTTTTATTTTATTGCGGTTTCATTTGTTTGCTGCTCATCGTTTTGGTTTGTTGTTGCTAGTTGCAGGTTTATGAACAGTGGGCGGAGAGATGGCATCGCTACAGCTTGAAAATCCAAGGAAACTCACAGTTATTTTATTGAAGTGAAACGATGAACCTGGGAAATTTTAGATTCAATTGTTTTTGCAGGTTTTTTCATCTAATTGCTTGATACAGGTTTTAGTATGCCCAGAAAACGTAATCAATTGCAAGCTAGACACAGTTTCAGAAACTGTTCAGATAAAACGCTAGACACAGTTTCAGCGACTGTTCATAGTTTCAGCGACTATTCAGATAAAAACTCAGTTTTTTTTTATTCAGACTCAATTCATGATTAAAAAAAAATTTAGCAAATGGAGAGAAAAAAAAATGATTTGCAAATTAATGATAAAATCGATTAGGCATATTGCAAAACAATTTTTTTTCCTGAAATTAGTCTAAATCATTCTTATTTTCTAATAATCGTAATCGTACTAAGCGCGGAAGAAAGCATACTTATTCTAGGTAAAAGAAAAATTGAAAGCAAAAACTGAAAATGAAAGCCTACCTACTCTATACTAATTAGAATTTAAAAAATTAGTTACGTGTAATTAAACTTCCAATGAAGCCACTCACGTAGCAGTAACAACAATATATTCAATAGGAATTGTTCAAATGAAAAATGAAAATATTCCAGAGTGAATGGGTCTAGTTTCTGAAACTGCAAATCAACTAAATAAAAATAAAAAGACGACTCTAATCGAGTACTTACCTGGAACCATTGTTCGATAAGGCTTTGATAGGCACGATTTCTCTTACTTAGATCATGTTGCAACCCCTCTTCTTCTTCCTATTCGAATGATTGTTCGTCATCAGATATGCAAGATTCTTCAGATGTTAAATCTTCGTTTGTTTCTTGGGGAGTAGTTGAACATTTAATTCTTGTCAAGATCTCCTCTTCCAAGGAAGAGGAGATCCGACTTCTGCTAGGATCTGAGTGAGTATTTCCAAGCTGAAACTCATTGTTAAACCATGTTGAAAAAGGGATTCTTACTGCACTCAAAACTTAAATCTAAAAATCTTAAATGAAAATAAAGTACTTGCATAAATAAAAGCACTCATGCTGAAACAGATAAAAAAAAACACTCTTCACAGTTGCGGAAATCAAACCCACTTGCAGAAATTGAAAATCATTCTTGCAGGAAAGAAGATCAATCAACCATAACAGAGAACAGGACCCTATTCCTCCAAGCAGGAATCTTCAACACCTGTTTCCTGATATCAGTCATACCTACATGTCCTGACCCATATGAGGCCGAGCCCGTTACAGTATGTCGAACGATGCATAGGATGTTCCCCACGTCTTACAACCTTGTCACCTCAGTGTTAGGAACATGTCTGAACACACTTGCATAAATGTAAACACACCCTACATGCCCTGATCCATATGAGGCCGAGCCCATTACAGTATGTCGAACGATGCGTAGGTTGTTCCCCACGTCTTATAACCCTGTTACCTCGAAGTTAGGAACATGTCTAAACACACTTTCATGAAATATCAAACTGAACTTCAATCCATCGTGCTTCCCCGACAACAGCGCCAAAATGTTGGGTGAAACTATTGTCGTTTAATTCTGTTGTAGTACTTTCCCAACCATTTAATTTGTCAATCCGAGGTTCGTAGGCTTACGAAGCACATGCACTATATATGCAGGACCGAAGTGGAACTAATCTAATCTAAATTACTGAAATCAAATTAATCTAGAAAGGCATTGAAACATTAACTAGGAAAGCAGGAAATTGCATAAGGGAAAAGCAATAAAACATGTGAAGATCTGAATGAAAAACAACATATGTGATCTCACAACAATAAATCTATCTCAAATTACATTACAAGAATCAAATGACAAACCATGAAAGCATACAATAAAAGAATATGAATCACAGTTAAGAATCCCCTTCTCCTAATTACAAGACTATCTCTTAAAACTCCAAAAACTAATCTAATGAACTCTCCTCCCCCCAAATGAAGAGAAAGCACTCTCTTATATACATGAAGAATATAACCATCTCATTCAACCACTCTCAACTACTTTCCCATTATTACAAGACATGATCCCTTTGAATCCTCCACACATCTCTCGCATATATTTGAATAAGATATGCCAACCAAATCCTCCATGATCTTCTCCCTAGGAATAGGCTTGAATAATTATCTCCTTAATATGGTGGAGGAGATATTCCAGAAGTATCTTAGAATTAATCCTTCACATTTCTCCTACACATTACAAAGCTCACACATTCTTGAGATATATATAAAAACATGTATATTTTCTAATATTTAATCATAAATTCACTTATAATACAAAAATGAACAAAGTGGAAAATAAGAAGGTGAAACCCAAATGTATTTATGAAAATGATATAATGAAAGGTTAATGGGATGATGAGATGTAAGGAATAGTGAAGGGAAAGGTGGATGGAAATACGACATTTCTAAGTCCCAACACTAACAACGCTTGATTACCTGTACAAACAGTCAATACACCATGAAAAGCGTAAAATCATGACAAACATAAAACAATTACAAACTATCTAACTGATCAAGGAATGCTAGAAATCTCATTATAAATGTAAACAAGAGTGGAAGATAAACATCACATGCATTTTATTATGATAAAGACAAGGGGAGTTTATAACTAAGCCTTGATGTTGAGTCTTTCCTTCGATAAGTCCGTATCCAAGAACGTTTGTAACACCCTCATACACAAAGGTCCAAGATCTCACTATGTTCCCAACAAAAAAAACAGTCACACTATGAACTATTCTCTCGAAGCTATGATTGATTTTTCTCTCTATGATTGCTCTAACTTTCTAACTCAAACTCTAACTAAATAAGGCAGTAGAGGTGAAGGAGGTATCTTATATAAAAATGGAGGAGGTTATGGGCCCTTAAATAATGGGAAAAGAGCTTATCCTTTTGAGTAGTTCCTATTTCTTAGGAACAAGAATCCCAAACGGGAATTCCTCAGCCATATCCTCAAAACAAACTTCCAGCTCACCGCCTCACGAAGCTTCTAGTCACAGAAGCTTCCTTTCTATTTAAAAAAATTTCCAAAAGAGGATCGGCGCAGGTCCGACATTAAGACGGAGTGCCGATCGACGCAGGTCTCAATGTAAATCTCTGCTATCAGCGCGGGTTAGACACTGAGAGAAAGCACTGACCTTGAAAATCAGATTTTTACAGGGATCTTTTAGAAAAGTTGTAAAGGGAGATGATTTGGCAAACAAAATGTGGGTATGTATTCCATGCTTGGAAAGTACACAAGCATCACTGTATGGGTCCTCCAGGATCAAGGAACAGGGAGTAAAGGAAAGTGACAAATTATTGTGTAACACATACTTGTCAGTGGCTTTGCTTTTTCAACCCTCAACCATAAAGCAGACTCAGAATCTAAAGCATTTTAAAAATTTATCATAGTTTTGGTTTAAGTAGGTTTAATTTCTTAAGGAATTTTTTGATAAATCTTATTAAACCTCTTAGTAAAATCAAATAATGACTCATCTGCCTTCCTCTTCAAAGTTCCAAATTCTATAAGATAATAGACATAGTCTTTCCTATCACCCCAATGCTTCACAAATATCTCTTCTAATTGTCAGCATAACTATAGAAAGCCTCTAAATTTTCCTCAGCAGATTCTCCTTCTCCCTCCACAATATATTTTGGAATATATTTCAAGTAATCTCATTGATGGAGTGGATGTAAGTGTTGAGGGAGAACAAGTGGTGCATATCTTGCAGCCACTATCTGTTGCATCCTTGTAACGGCAGGTTGAGCCATATTTTGTTGATGTACAATTGATGTAGCTGTTTGGGAAATAGGAATTACAAGTGGAAAATTATGATTATGATTTAGGACAGAAAAAAATTGACGGCCTCAAGATGATTTTTGAGGCTTTGTAACTGAGAAAAGTGGATTTTCAAAAAGATGAACAGAAGATTTCTTAACTTCTCCTTCACCAGAAGAGTAGAATCTAAAGTTGTCTCTTGAGGGGATGGAGTTAATTCAACTTTATTTTGATGAGCAAGGAAATCATATAAACTAAATGTAAGACCTTTAGGTACAGTCTCTTTAAGTGGATGAGAGGAAGATGACCCAACAGCTGGATTTGGAGAGAAAGGAAAATATTCTTGTTGAGGGGTGACAAGAGACTGGTATTCAGGATGAGTCTCAAGGAAATTTAAAATATTCTTGAAGTCTTCTTCAGTAAAAATATCCCTATCAAGAAAAGGTGCAGTAGAGAATACTTGTTCTAATTCCCCTTCAGTCAGCACAAACTCTTCTGATTTCTTATCAACACTTAGAAATTCAGTTTCTCCTTCTTTGAATAGAACAGTACTTATTTCAGATTTACTAGGTGATGATTAAGAAAAACTTTCAGCTGAACCTAGGTTAACAACATGCACTTTATTTTCTAGGGGAGTAGCTTCAACTTGAGATTTTTCAGCATAACCTTTTGAAACTAAAACCTCTTTAGATTCTAAAGTAGATAGAGGTACCTTTTTCTTTGGAACGTACTTTTTTTGTACCTTCTTCACTGACTAAGATGTGGCTTCAACTGATCTCTATTTTCCTTTAGCATCTTTGATAATTTTCTCTAGGTCAGCAATTGGAGTCACAGTTGGAGATCTCGTATTCCTCCTTGTAGAAGGAGGTCTTGAAACTCCTCTTCCTCTTCATGGAGTCTCCAGGTGAAAAAATTTGAAGTCTTCTTCAGGTCACCAATTCTTTTTCACCATCAATAACTGATTATCAGCAATTCATAACAATAGACTTAGGAGAATACTTTGTTACAAGGCTTTTGTCTCCAGGCAGATGCACCAAAAGATGTTGGTGTTGGAATCAGCACTTGGAATGCAACAACCACCTGACCAGACACATATTAAACTATAAATAAATTTAATGATTTGTTTTGTGAGATTGGTAGGTGGTACAAACTTTGATTCACTGAAAAGTGATTTCAATCAAATCCACAGTTCTACTATTAAGGGTATTGTAACTTGATGTGGTATCAAGGTGCAATTTTGTAGTCTATGATGAGAGTAAATTGAAAGATGAGAGGAAAACCAATAGGTCTATAAAACATAAATATATTGATTTAGTAGAAATTGACAAAAGTAGCAGTTTGACAATATTCCATTAAGAGAAAGCTATTTCTATTCTGACAAGATTCTCACAGAAATATCATGAAGAATAACTATCATGAGTGATGCTCTTCCATTGTTATAACATATATTTTATCAGGAATGCTCACTGTGTGAGACTAACAAAAACTGATAAAACACATAACATGCTTAGGAGACTAATAGAAACACATAATAGTATGATGATTTGCAAACTGGAACTGGAAGAAATGAGATATGGAAACACAAATAAAGTAGACAATACACATAGCAAATTGGTAAGAAGTCATCAGTAGTATCATTCCATTTCATTCACAAAAAATATTATAGTTCATATAAGTCAAAATTCAATAACCACCAACGAACCCTGACTTCATATCAGTTTGGCATATATATACAAAATATGATACTATCATCTTCCACAGAAAAAGGTAAATATGTTTCAAAAGTCATTACAACCTCGTGCAAGAGGTGAGGCTTATATAAAACTTTAATACGAAGTGTTATGAAATAATTAAAATAACATTAAGGCTAACAGTTTGAAGTTGTTTGTATGATGTGGCAGTTTTATGGGAAGACTCCTCTTCCGTTCTGGTGCAACCAACTCCATAAAAAGTGCAAACAACAGTGAAAATGGTGTATGGTTGTTCCTTGAATGCTTCCCAGTGTCTGGTAAAAACGTGCTGGTACTAAGAGTAGTGGTAGAAAAACGTTTGAGAGAAACTCTGTCATTGCTCTATTGTTCCTTTCCCTTTTTTGGTTGAAGACCCTTTGTAATGGCAGAAAACTTGAAACTTTTGGATAGAATGACGGTGTTTAATTTTATGAGAAATTACAAAGAAAATCCTTTGAAACAGTTTTAACTGATAGAGGAGACATGGAGTGGAATAAATGATAAGTGAGGGGGGGGGGGGGGGGGGGGTGACGTGGCGAAGAAGTGGGACTGATTGCAGCTCACGTATCTAAACTTTTATTGTGAAATGTGGGAAGTTAAATGTTGAAAAAGGCGAAGTGCGATGTGCGATGAGGGTGGAGGTGATGTAGAAGAGAAATGGGACCAAGCATAGACCCTGCATCGGAAGTTTTATAAACATACATACTCATGCAATCAACAGCGTTTATTGGAACTTTAAACAAAACCGCAATTGCTCCCAAAAAATATGCATTCACGCGGAATTGTGGTTCTTGGGCCCCACAACAAGTTGACCGATAGGAAGCAATCGCAAATTGGCCGCCCGCAAATTTAACTTTACACTGATAACGGCTAAACCATAAACTCTGTGATTTGCGAAATCGTGCTAGTGCGCTACACCGACATGTGTCCCTCGCCTTATCGCATCTCAAATCGCTTAACATACCATGCGAAGCCTTAACAATAAACTTTTAAAACTGTGATTTGCAAAGTTTCCCCATGTGCACTTTAATCTCAGCCGTTGGTCTGCTCCCCTTTGGATCTGCGATTATATCATGGTAATTTGTTATTTTTGCACGCAGTTCTTCCTCGTTGCTTCATTCCTTAGTCTATTTCCCGGCCAGCTTCCTTTAAATATTGTTTGTTTCTCTTCTCTGGATCTCCCACTCTGTTGGTTAAGTTGTTTTCTTCCGGCTACGCTTTTATTTTAAATAACTCTGGTTGCCACGAAGCCTTAATTTTCCTGCTTCGAAAAATGATTACCTGTTTACCGGTAGCCTCTTTTCTAAGATAACCAAAATCTCAGTGTAATAGTTGCGCTTTTCACTGTGTGGAATATATGACTTCCATTTCTGAGAAATAGTTTCCTTTTATTGTATTATTGTTTTGACAATGAATTTGCGACAAAGGTAGATATTATTCTAGACTATATGACTACAATTTTATTACCCAGACATCAACTGACCTTCAACACTAACATAAGCCAAACAGAGGTTTTAACTTATTTTGGGACTCTAAAACACTATTACACCTATTCACTTAAAACCACCTTGATGTTGGGACTTTTTAACTTTTATTGGAAATGACTGAAACTTTGGACATGGACTAGGACACAATAAAAATTTGAAAACAGTAATACAATGGAGATTACACCATTAACATTTTCAGTGCTAATAGAATGAATTCAGAACTTCTATGTGAAAGAAGTCATTTGACGATAGATGACAGCACCCCTCAACCAACAACAGAATGGGGTAGTTGAGAGAAAGAAGCATATCATTGTAGGAGCATCGAGGGTTATGTTTCATGACCAAGGAATACCACAGCATTTGTGGGCAGTGGCATGCAACACAACAGTCTATTTGCAGAATCAGAGTCATCATCATATTTTGGGCAGGATTACACCAAAGGAGAATTTCTTGGGGAGAAAGTCAGATGTGCCACACTTAAGGATTTTTGGAGCCTCTCTCTACTTCCATGTCTCTAAAGAATTAAGGAATACGCTTGAGCTGACAGTAGAGTTGGTGGTATTTTTTGGTTACACAGAAACTCCTCACAACTACCGTGTGTACTTACCTTTCCTCAAAACGACAATTGTGTGAAGGGATGTAAATTTTGGTGAGGATAAAGCGATGCAGTGGGTGGGGATTCCATCAAACCGAAAGAGTACATCAAGTGGAATTTTCAATGTTGGGTCCATAGTTGTTTCCTAGTATAGCAGGAAGCAAATATTTTTTACACTCAGCTCAGCAGAAGCAGAATTATTGGCTAGAATTCATGGAGCATGTGAGGCGATCTGGATGAGAAATATGCTTCTGTAACTATTTTTTCAGAATCAAGCTCTCTAAAAATCCTTTATTTCATGATCGATGCAAGCATATAGATATATGGTATCACCATTTACGGTATTGTGTGCAGAGGCGAATAATGTTTTTACAATACATTCTGACGGAGGAACAAGATGTTGACATTTTGACAAAGGCCTTGTCAAGAGGGAAGTTCAAGTTCCACATGTGTAGGATACCGATGGTTTATAAACCCTTTATTTCTGAGAGGGAGTGTTGAAAAATGAAGCAAGAAATTATCAATTTTATTTTGCCTTGGTCAAATTGCGAAAATTCGAATTTTCACATCAGCAGACAACTTGCATGTAGTTAACTTGTGTTACATGGCTCTTTCCACTCAATTAACTCAATAAAATCGAGTTAGAGGAGTTATATTTCAGTCAAGAATGTGTGATTTCTATTTTGTAGCAATCAAGGTCATTTATTTTAAGTTTTTTTTTTTTTTTTTTTTTTTTTTTTTTTTCAGTTAAACTAGTTCTAACTATTGGAGGAACTAGTGGAAAGTCAGTTGTGCAGTGGGACTTTACTCAAACTCAATTATCATCCAATTAACTTATAAATCAGCCCAAAATAGCTAGTTCATGTATAGAATTCAAGTTCCCTAGCTTTGGTGGAGATTCCAAGGTAGTGTAACATCAGTTGCAAACTAGTCTTGAGTGTACAGGTGTTCCATGTAGTAAGATGATCAACCTTGGGAATTTCACAATATTTTTGGAGGAATTTCAAAAATAATAGGGGCCTAATTTCTTAGAAATTTCATAAGGAAATAGGGGCTCAAGAAGAGGCATAAATTGAATAAATAAGGGTTATATTTTCTTATTGAGTGGAGAGATAGGTTATTCACTTCCAGGTTATGCTTTGTTTAGCAAATAAATTGTAATACGTCTCTATTAATCATATTAATGCAAGCAGGAAAAGGGGTTTTTAGCATATTTATTTCCCCTAGAAAAATATTTTGTGCATGTGTTTTATTTCTCATTGCATGTTCTTGATTAATGTTTTAAATTTTGAATTGAATTCCGCCGATTAGTAGAGTAGGTTTGTGTTTTGTGATTTTGATTAAGATTTCATGAGCAATTGCAAATCTACATCATAATTTCTACAAGCCTTGATTTTGTTAGAGTCCCCTTTGACACCTTCATGGGATACAATATGACCGACATATTCCACTTCTTGAACGGAAAAGGCAGACTTGGAAGGCTTTGCATATATTTATTTCTCTTTCTCTTCCAATAGTGTTAATTCCCTATCAATGTGTTTTGAATGAACTTTTCAAGATTTGATAATGGACTACTATGTCATCAAAAATACTAACATAGATTTTAAAAGGAAGGGTTTGAAAATAGAATTCATCAAGCTTAAAAATGTTGAAGGTGCATTAGTAAGTCACAAAGGCATAATCAAAAACTCAAATTATGACCTTCACGTCTTCTAAATGTTATTTTGGGAATATATTCTTCCCTCATTCTGATTTGATGATATCTTGAACAGAGACCCAACATAGTAAAGAAACTTTCCCCACACAATTCATCAAAGATAGAAATAGGAAACTTAGTTTTGATTTTCATGTTGTTGAGTTGTGTTTAATCTAGACACGCATGCCATGAACCATCATTTTTTATAACCATTATCACTAGTGAAGAAAAAGAAAACTGGATAGGTTGAATGATGTCAATCTCTAAAATTTCTTGAACCATATGCTTAATATGCCTCTTCTATGCATATGGATACCTATAAGACTTAATGTTAGTCGGTACACTTCCATGTTGAAAATGAATAGCATGGTCATGATCTCAAGCAAGTGGAAGACCCTTAGCGACATCTCTTCAAATATCCTTGAAATTATTGTTGATAACCTTTTGGAAATCCATTGGAGGAGAGGATATAGATGTTTTAACATCTCATAAACAAAATTATGAGAGAGGATATTTATTTTTGAACATCTAATGAACACAATTGTGAAATTATGCCATGGTTTCCCTTTTTTAGCAATTTTGATCACATACCCACCCCCTTAATTGCTCGATTAAGGTTTCAAGGTATCCAGACCCAACCTCCTTGATCACTTTGAGGAGGGGGGATTATCAAAAATACTCTTTCTTAAATTGCCTCAAAACTTATTTTCAATACCACCATCATCTTTTTCTCATCGAAATATTTCAATGATTTTCACCCAATTCTAAGCCTTTGACACAAATTTGTGTCCATTTGAATATTGTTCTCTAAATGCCACATGGAATCTGTATAATATCCATGTTAAATACATGTCGCATCCTTTTCCCACATGTTTCCATCATACAATTCCATGTCAACTACCACGGTGGCTTACACAATCCACTAATTTCCATATTAGCCACTCCCCCCCTAGCAATATTTTATCAATTTAACTTATCCTCTTCTTATGAAATATTTTCCTGACCCAATAACATATCATTAACTAAAGACAATTAAATCTCCCATAATTTTTCGTTTATTTCTAGCAAGTTACTGCTCCATCAGGCCCCCAAGAGACATAACCCAACACCTTCATGACTTCACCCCGAACCAATAATGAACGTCAATCGAAGAGGCTCTACCTCCCCATCTTTTGATGATAACTAATTGTTGGCTCTATAGGGATTGACCCAAGTTTGGATTGTAATTCGCACCAACACCAACCCTTTTGGCAACGACCTATAACCATATCACGGTCTCACTCGAGGTGGCTATGGGTGGTTGCAGAACCAGGTTTTTGCAACATTGAGGGACTACACGAGGTGGATTTTACTTCGATTTTTTTGTATTTTACTTAATCTTTTGGCATACATATCATTATTGTGTTGTATAACTTAACTACTTAATTTGTCACATTCAGTTAAACATAAGCACATCATAGAAAAATATAAATTTTGTTATCATAACATTTATTAGAAATCATTACTTTGCATCCACAGATAGAAAGCAAACATAACAATACACAAAAATATAGAATATTGCCCAAAAATTCTTCTTATTTATCAAGATGAATCTTTTCAGTACAGTCAGCTTCTCAACCTATGCACATAGCTACAGGTGGTCTACGCACTAAGTTGCAAACTCTTCCAAGGTCTCCATGAACTCAGTTGCAGAGCCTTTCCTTAAGGCCAAAAACATAGAATAAAAGATTCAATGACTTGTGCTCCTCAATATTTATCCTCCTCTTCTATATTCTAAAAATAATTGCATTTATTTATATACATTACATAACTACAAACCCATGGTCCACATACCATGGGCCCGACAAAACAATAAAATAAAACCCCAATACCCGTTACAAAATGAGGGGCTTCAATCCACCCTGGAGCCCTTAGAACATCGCCTGATAAATATAACTTCGCGGTACCGCGCACCCCGCTCCTCAAAATGTGGAGTTTTTTACCAAAATTGGACTAAGTTGGGTCGTGCCCAATAGGCCCTGAACACTCACATGTGAATCGTCAAGAGTCACTCAACTCTTGTGCCCCGAATATTTGTTGTAATGATCATTTAGGTGGCATTATACGGCTCAAGTATTTCTTTTACCTGATTTTCCTCTCGGAAAAATTATTTCAGTAGTGCCTCTATTTTTGGTCCAAAAATATTCTGCAGCACTTATTTATCCCTTTGTCGTAGCTCCTTGAGCCTATCATCTTCTGCCTGTGAAATATGGAGGGCTTTATCCTGCCACGACCGAGTCCTCTCTATCAAAATCTGCTCTTTTCTACGAAGGTCTTCAATTTTATTTTGAAGAGTCTTCCCTTCAGTGATTCTGGCGAGCCTCTGCGACACTAGTAAGGTATTCGCAGTTTCCCGGATTTCTTCCAACTACTTATGTTTTTTTTGGAGCTCCTCTTCAATCTTATGAATATTTGGATCCTCCTGTAGATATGTCCAAATCTACATAGTGTCATCTATTAGTTTGCCACAATATTCCACTATGTTAGAGATGCCTTGTACTGCATATTTTATATCCATCTCTCTCTGCTCACGTACTTTTAGTTGTGTGACTCGTTGCAGCCTCATCTGCAGCTCAGTAATATTCACTTCATACTTGAACTTCATCTCTGTGAATGTATTCTTTGAATCCTTTATTGTGAGGCTGAGCTTTGCGAACTTCTTTGTTGGTGACTCTTCTTCACAAACCTTTACGTATGGAACTTCACTACAATTTTTTGTGGTGACGTCCTCTAGCTTCTGTTGTTGTTGTCGTGCTCCATCCCTTTATTTGATCAATTGATCGAGCTCTTTCTTTAGCGAAGATATTTCTTTTTCCACCTAAATGTTTAACAGCGAAGTGTGTTGTTCTCGCTCCTCTAGTTCAATTTTTATACCTCCGTCTAAATTGTGAAATATCTGAGTTAGCAGTGCAATGATGTTCATATTGACACAGTCCCACCTTTTTCTCACTCTCTGTCTTTGAAGGATTCAAACTGTAATGCTCCAGCTAGTATTTTCATACTCCTTAGTCCAAATGTCACTCTATCCATCGCTCTGGCTGGAGTAACTGACCCATTTGTTCCGATTTTATGGTTGTCTATGTCAATACCTTTAACTCTGCAATGCCTTGCTAAATATATATCAAGAGAATTTTTTAGCGATTATCGACCATGTTCCATGTATCTACTGTTACTTCCTAGACTTTTTTCTCTAATTTCATCGATGTCCCCATCAGTAAGGACAATTGGTATTGTGCCCTTGGATTTGTCTACTTTTTTTTTATTCCTTGCACTCACCATATTCATTGCAAGCGTCCTGTTTTTGATGATGAACATTGATTCCTTTGTTGGCTTTATGCCATTGAGAGGGTCTTGGGTACCCTGTTCCTACTCTGGCTATGTATCTTCTGCATATTTTCATTTTTCCTTTCCACTTGCACCCCCATGCTGCGAGGTGTCCTCCTCTTCTTCACTGTCTTTTGTGGATGTAGTCATCCATTCTACTGACCAATGCTATAATATCCTGAGAATGTCATCTTCGGTGACCAAATATGGCAGACGATTCCATGTCTCCATCATATCCTTTTGAGCCTTAACATATATCCTGTGAAAGTCAGCCTTAAAATTTGTTATATTGCGATAATGATCAAACAAACTTGGTGATAGTCTGGGATTTTGGCTCACCACCATGTGCAGTTCTATTTTCAATAGTAAAAGGAATATCTGGTATTCCTGTGCACGTGACAGCATCTTAGTATGCCAGAGTCAGGCATACCATGCGACTTCGCATACATCTGGTTTGAATGGGGGGAATTGTGATTCCTTCAGTTGCTTCCATGATAATAGCGTGATGATCAAGATAAACCATGCATAATGAAATGTCTTACCCTCTTCTTGTGCCTCGTGGTAGTCCTCCAAAAATTCCCTACATAAATATCCAACCTAGTTGAACTGAACCTCGATGTTGCACTGCGCGGCAAAGGAAACCACAGCCGCAAGGACTTCATTTTATCGACACTTTCTCATTATCTTTCCTGCTAATATGTGTGCGGCGAAGTGCACCCCTTGGCCATTAATGGAATCAATATCATAACCTCATGACTTCTTTATTATCCTGAACCTGTCTTTCATGGTTTGTGCTACTTCCTTGTCATGGTTTTTGCCGACGAACTCTTCATCGAGGTCCTTTCCTTAGTATGGTAGCTCGATAATCCTACGTATCAAAATTTTATCAATTGGTATCCTCTTCCCCAGCCAGAGGCATCTGTCGAACACAGGTTCTGCTAGACGTGCTTCTACCAAAGTGTGGCATGTTTAACATGTTCAGAAAGCCTGATCTTTTCAATCCCTCAACACACTGGTGTGGCTCCAACCTTATAAATCCACTCTCTCAATAGTATACCTCTTGTAGGTACTTTCTTGGCTCAAAATGTGGGTACTTACTGTTTGGAATCACGATTGTAATTAGACCAAAACCCGTAGGTGTTAGTCAATTATCGCATCACCAGAGATAAGTCACGAGAGGCGGTTAGTCCATGTCGTGAAGCACACGGGGAGCGTTGGTATATCCAATATCCAACAATCTCCCCCCCAATGCTATTTGAGTGTGTATCGAATTAATGACCTACGCTCTGATACCACTTTTTGGGAATCATGATTGTCATTAGACCAAAACCTGCAGGTGTTAGTCAACGATCGCATCACCAGAGATAAGGATCCATGAAAGGCGTTTAGTCCATGTCATGAAACACATAAGGATTGTTGGTATATCCAACTGGTGTGTGTTATATTCTTTCCATGAATAGTCGCATGCACAGGGGTCATAGGGGGGGCGACAACCCCCCCTATCTAAGGGTTTGTAGGGGTTGGGTAGCTCCTTGCACATGATCCAAGGCAGCGCCCTAGGAAAAAACGTTTGGACCTTATTTTAGGTGGGCGAACCCGCCTACGGTTTTGTGCATGGGTTTTCACATGGTTTAGGGGCATGATGGTTTTCGGCCCCTGGTATTTTGTAGATCTAGTCAAGGGAACTACGGTTATGTTATAATCCAAGGTTAATGGATTGGGGTTTATGAATACTTCGGCATGTATATATATGAATTGTAACACTAAAAGGAATATAATATAAAATCAAGTTGGTAGTCTAGATTTGGGATCCAGGGGAAAATTCTCTGTGTATATATGTTTTATGTTTTATGCTCTCGCTATTGTTTATTTTCTATTTTTAAGAATTAATTTGCAGATAATTTATGTACAAGGTTAAAACCTACATTCGGTATCATAGTTTTTTTGGCTTCAAGGGACACCTTTGCTGCTAAGGTGTTTTTTTCTTGGGCTTATGGTAGACCATGTTCAGTGGGAGATTTGCGGGATCATTTCTTGCGGTGAAAGAATATGGCGAGCACCGGAAAGATAGAGATCGAGAAATTTAATGGTCAAATTTTTTAGTTGTGGAAGCTCAAGATGGAGGGTCTGCTGGTGGATAAATATCAGTGGATCGCAATAGATCCAGGTACTAAATCAATGGCAATGTCAGATGAAGACTGGGTGAATTTGGATCGGAAGGCAAAGAGCATAATATGGTTGTGTATCTCAGATTCAGTATGGTTGAATGTATCTGGGGAAGCTACAACAAATACTTTGTGCATCAAGTTAGGGACTTTGTACCAATCTAAGTCTGGTGAATAAATTGTTCTTACAGAAAAATATATATAACCTCAGGATGAAGGATGGAGACTCGGTGAAAAAGCATTTGAACACCTTCAATACAGTGTTAAGTCAGTTGTCATCTGTTGATATTAAAATCTCAGATGAAGATAAGTGCGTCAGTTTTTTGTGTTCTCTACCATATTCGTGGGACAGTCTGGTTATTGCAATAGGTAGAAATACGACTACCTTGAATTTTGAATAAATTGTCTCAACCTTTTTGTCGAAGGAAATGAGATGGAGAAATATGGAGGACCAGAATGTAGATGCCTTATCTCTACGAGGAAGGTCTGAGAACATAAAAAAAAAAAAAAATTCGAGTGGGAGATATAAATCTAGAGGGAGATCTAAATCTCCAAGAAAGCCTGTAAATGTGTGTTGGAAATGCGGAAAGGAAGGGCACCTCAGAAAGGATTGCAGATCTAAAGCTCCTAATAAAGGAAAGGGATCTGATGATGCTCCTTTTACAGAGTAAAAAACCACCTCATATGAAGGTGGGGATGTGTATTTGGCTTCTTCTTCAAATACACATGTAGATCATGAGGCATGGTTGATTGACTCAGGTACAACCTTTCACTTCACTCCCCATAGGGAGTGGTTCTGTGATTATGAGAAGTATGATGGTGGTGATGTATTCTTAGTGGATGATAAGAAGGCCATAATCGTCGAATGTGGGAAATTCAAGTTCAAGCTACAAGGTGGAAGGATTAGACCACTTCCTGGTGTTCTGTATATTCTCGCATTGGCCAGAAATCTTATTTTTGTAAGCAAGATGGATGATGCAGGTGTAACAACAGTGTTCGAGAAAGATACCTGCAAGATGGTCCAGGGAGAACTGGTATTAATGCGGGGAGTTCGGATTGGAACTATGTAAAAGCTTCAAAGTAGCATTTTTATTGATGGGTGAAAGATTTTTTTGGTTCCTAAAAATGGAGTGGAAAGCCTAGAGGTATTTGGAGAAAAGACCATGCTATGGCAACAAAGACTTAGACGTATTAGAGAGAAGGGCCTTCGGATACTGCATGGTAATGGTATGGTAGAAGGTATGTCTAATTTCTCACTGGATTTTGATTTCTGTGAACATTGTGTATATGGGAAGCAGAATCGGGTGAGTTTTCCTTCTGGTGCTAAGAAGTCGAACAAGATATTAGAGCTTGTGCACAGTGATGTGTTTGGACCTGTTTTGGTTCCATCACTGGGTAAGTCTGTGTATTATGTTTCATTCATAGATGACTTCTCAAGGAATACATGGATATATTTCTTGAGGAAGAAATCTAAAGTATTTGACAGATTTAAAGAATTTAAGGCTCTGTTGGGAAAGCAGATTGAGAAGAAAATAAAGGTGTTGAGGACAGATAATGGTGGAAAGTTCTGCAAGAAGGAATTTGAAGAGTTCTGTAAGAAGTGTGGTATATCATGGTATAATACTACTCCATACACACCTCAGCAAAATGGAGTTTCAGAAATAATGAACAGAACTATGATGGAAAAGGAAATAATCATGCTCAGTGGTTTCGGTTTAGGACAGGATTTCTAAGCAGAGGCAGTGGAGACTGCATGTTACCTAGTTAACATATCACCTTCATCAGCGTTGGAGGATAAGACTCCACATGAGTTATGGACTAGTAAGAAACCATCTCTTTCACATCTGATTGAATTTGGATGTGATGCATATGTACATGTTCCAAAGGAGAAAAATACCAAGTTGGATAATAAATCTGAAAGGTGCATCTTTATTAGGTATAAGTATGGTTTAAAAGGTTACAACCTTTGGAACCCAGAAACAAGGAAGGTTGTGTACAGTCAATATGTGGTGTTTAGAGAGGTGAAAGATGTTTTCAAACATGAATTCCTACCAAAGGAACTAAAGAATATAGAGTTTGAGCTAAAGGAGGATGAATCAGACTCTAACAGGACAAGATTCAGAAGAGGAAGAGCCACAAACTCCAACTGTGAGAAGATTAGTTCAGGAAAGAAGGAAGACAGAAAAGTATAGTCCATCTTCTTTCTATTAAAAATTTTCCTTAACTATTACTAATGATGATCCCAGAATTGTCAGGGAGGCAATAGATTTAGAGGATGGAAAACTCTAGAAGGAGGCCATGGTTTATGAAAGGGCATCCTTGCACAAAAAAGAGGCATAAGATCTGGTCGAGTTGCCGACTGGAAGGAATCCCATCGAGAGCAAAAGAAGATGAATATAGAAGGCAAGGTGGAGAAATACAAATCTCGGTTGGTAGAAAAATGTTATTCCGAGGTGCCAGGAATTGATTTTGGCAATATTTTTTCTCCCAAGGTTACTTCTATTAGATTAATTTTATTTTTTGTTGTTGCATTTGATTTTGAGATAGAACAAATGGATGTGAAGACATAATTTCTGCACGAGGATCTGGAAGAGGAGATCTACATGAAGCAACATGAAGGCTTTGTGGTGAAGGGTAAGAAATAACTGGTATGTAGGTTAAAAAAGTCTTTGTATGGGTTAAAACAGTCACAAGGATGTGGTATCAAAAATTCGATATCTATATATGGGGACTTGGCTTCACCAGAAGCAAAGAGGATCACTGTGTGCATTTTAAATTAATTGGTGACTGTGTTATTTATTTGGTCTTGTATGTGGATGATATGTTGCTGGTTGGAAATGACAAAGAAATTATCCAGGATTTGAAGACCCAATTGTTCTCCAAATTTGACATGAAGGATCTTGGTGCTGCAAACTATATTTTGGGCATGGAAATTAAGAGAGATCGGGCAAAGAGGAAGCTCTGGTTAAACCAGAGGAAGTATGTCGCGACAATATTGTAGAGGTTCAATATGAAAGATAGTAAACCAATTAAGGTTCATATTCGTGTAGGTGTAAATATATATGTTGAACAGTGTCCCAAGACACAAGAATAAGAGGAGGATATGTCCCATGTTCCATATGCAAGTGCAATGGGTAGCCTGATGTATGAAATGGTCTGTACTAGACCAGACATTACACATGCAGTGGGAGTATTGAGAAGGTTTATGTCAAAACCAAGGAAGGAGAATTGGACAGCAATGAAGCGAGTTTTCAGATATTTGTGTGGCACTAGTGATTATGGTTTGTGCTACTAGGGAAGACCAGTATTGGACAGAGTTTTGGACATCTGTGGTTTTGTTGATGTAGACTGGGCTAGAGATCTGGACCAAATAAGATCTACAAGTGGGTATGTGTTTATCCTATTTGGTAGTGTAGTTATTTGGATGATTAAAAGACAGTCTGTAGTGGCTCTTTCAGCTACAGAGGAAGAATACATGGCAACCACGCATGCAAGC
The DNA here is from genome assembly GCA_034641835.2 of Pinus albicaulis. Taxonomy (NCBI): domain Eukaryota; kingdom Viridiplantae; phylum Streptophyta; class Pinopsida; order Pinales; family Pinaceae; genus Pinus; species Pinus albicaulis. The sequence goes on from CM076575.1 coordinate 312,451,987, forward strand.
AAGGAATAATTTTGAATGTAAATATTGTGTTCAAGTATGGGGTTGGTGCAGCGAGCTATAAGGATAGACTGTGATAGCCAAAGTGAAATTTTCTTGGCTAAGAACCCTGCTTATCATTCAAAGACAAAGAACATTGATGTTCAATATCACTTGGTGAGAGATATGGTTGAGGATAAAAAGGTGTTGTTGGTAGACACTTTGCAGAATTTTTCAGATGCATTGATGAAGTCTGTGAGCACTCAGAAGTTCTCTTGGTGTAGAGAAACAATGGGTGTTGTAGGGCTGGACTAATGACTAAGCTTTCCTGTGGCCCACTACGGAAATAAAAAAATGAGTGGGACAATGTTGGTGTGTGTTATATTCTTTCCATGAATAGTCGCACACGCAGGGTCATAGGGGTGGGGGGGGGGGGGGGCAGAATCCCCTCCTGTCCAGGGGTTTGCAGAGGGCGGGTATCCCCCTGCATAGAGTTTGGGGTAGCACCCTGGGAAAAAAATATTGGACCCTATTTTAGGTGGGCAGACCCACCTATGGTTTTGTGCATAGGTTTGCACATGCTTTTGGGGGATGATGGTTTTCAGCCCCTGGTATTTTGTAGATCCAATCAAGGGAACTATGGTTATGTTCTAATCTAGCGTTAATGGATTGGGGTTTATGAATTCTTCAGCATGTATATATATGTGTTGTAACACTAAAAGGAATATAAAGAAAAATCAAGCTGGTAGTCTCGATTTGGGATCCAGGGGAAAAATCTTTGTGTATATATGTTTTATGTTTTATGCTCTCGCTATTGTTTATTTATTTTTTTAAGAATTTGTCTGCAGATAATTTATGTACAGGGTTAAAACCTACACTTACTCTGGTCATTTAATTCCCAATCCTCCATGTTTAATTGTGAGATTTTCCCAAGTATTTATCCTTCAAATGGCACTTTTTTCTGGTAGAAGCAGTGTGAAAGTGTCGAATTTCGCATCTTTGGGGTCTTTAATTAGCTTGGCACCCAGTTTCCTTGGTGGAAAATATGGTGGCAGCACAAACAGAATTTTTTTGCCCTCTATCTCCATCTGCTGCATCTCAGCTTCCTCCTCACTGTCATGGATTTGTTCTGGTTCTTCCTGTTGTACTGGTTTCTTCACATTCTCCGTAGGTTTCTTATCCTTCTTGTTCTTCGTCTATTTTTCTTTTGTTTCCTTCTTTCTTGGGGATTTCCTTACTCTAGAGGCTTCATCTAGTCTCTTTTCTTGTCTTATTTTCGGTTGTTCTTTCGTGGCTACTTGTTTCGCGATGACCTTGTAGGCCTTGGGTACACAGTGCACTTGGTGCTACGAATTTACCAATCTAGGCTTCCATGATTCCTGTTATCCCTTTATTTACAAACTCTTTGGAAATATCTTTGAAACTTCTCTTAGACATGCAGCAGCACACTTGTCTCAGACTTGGTCGCAAATTCTCAAATTGAATTATCCAAATGGAAAAGTGTAAAATGTGGAGAGGGACATAGATTTTATTACGAATTTGAATTTTGAACCTCATGATATCTTAGTTCTTGTTCATTTAATGAAGATATGGCGCTAGATCCAACCAGCTATGCTTCATAAATGTGTTTCTCCCACGCCTCTTAACGACAATTTTTTCCTTCCAATGGTCATATTTTTGGTTATCTTCGGAAATTTCTTGCAGATCGTGTAGTAAAATACCCTCCATTGCGGTTCTTTTAGGCTTCGACATACTCTTGAATATCGCGCAGTGTTCTTCCTTTGGCGAAGTTCCTTTCTGCATAGTATTTTATAGTCCATTACCCACTTTCAACTACAGGTGGCACTAAGACTCTTCCCCTTTCATATTTCAGTGTGAAGATCTAGGGACAGAGTCGTCCCTATATGCCTTCAATCTACTACCATTCACTTGTCCTGGAATCAGCTGACCATTTAACTTCGCAAGCTTAACTACACCACCATTAGAGATGTGCTTGATGATATACAATCCTAAACAGTGTGTTTTAAATTTTCCTGGGAACTTCGCAAATTTGTTATCATATAAAAGTACAAGATCTCCTTCCCGGGACGTCTTCTGCTTGATGTGCTTGTCATGGCAGGATTTCTCCCTTGATTTTTTCACTTCCTAATGAAAACTTGTTATAAACCTGTCTTCTTCCAAAGAAAGGAATTATGTCATCCTTTCTTCCATTATATCGGAATCTGCCATATTTGTGAAGGTTTCAATTCTCAAACTTGGCACAATGTACTATATAGGCATGATTGCTTCTTGTCCCTATACCAACCTAAAAGGTACCTGTCCTATCATTTTATTGTATGTTGTCCTATACGCCCACAACACTATTGGAATCCGTAGATCCCAGTCATTTTTTTTCACATTGCACACTATTGCTAGTGCATTCTCCATAATCTTGTTGAAGGCTTCGACTGTCCCATTCACTTGGGGATGATACGGGGTACTTTTCTGATGGTATGCTTGGAACTTTTCAGTCAGCACCTCAATTTTATTATGCAAAAAAATTGAACCCCAGTCACTCATCAATATTTTTGGACACCAAAATCTGGACAAAATATATTCAAATATGAACTTCACGGTAGTGTTTGTGTTGCAATCCTTTACTGCATGTGCCTCGGCCCACCTTGTCAAATAATTAGTTGCAGTGATTATGTATCTTATGTCGATCTTCTTTCCTGGTGGATTAATAGGTCCAACAAAGTCAATAGCCCATTTTTCAAATGCTTGCAACGTCACCTGTGGACTTAATGGCATTTCATCTTTTCTAGATGGCATTCCCATTCTTTGGCATACATCACATGCTCGAAAAAACTATTTTGAATCCTTATATATTTTGGGCCACCATAACCCAGCTCTCAAGATTTTTTGCAGAGCGGCCTTTCCTGTATAATTTCCACTCGTGATTCCTCCATGGGATTTTGCCAGAATATTCTCCCTTTCATGTTCAGGGACGTATCTACGTAGGATTTCATTCGGTCTCATTTTGTACAAGTGTCCTGCAATCAACGAGAAATCATATGCTTTGACTACCAGCTCCTTCTTTTATTGTGTAATATACTCTACGAGCCCCATACATGTCGCCAGAAATTGAATAATATCCACAAAGTGATCATTCGCGACCCTGATTTTGAATAACTCTACGTTGTGTAGGTTATCCTCGATACTTGTGGGTCCTTCTCCTGTCTCCAACCTCGATAGATGATTAGGTCCGGCATTCAATCTTCTGGGTTTGACTGCAACCTCAAAGTCATGCTCCTGGAACAACAATAACCATTGACCTATTTTCCTCCTAAAACAGGCTTATTCACCAAATATTTTAGTGTGGAGTGAGCAGTGAACATATTGAAATGCGCTCCCAACAAGTAGTGCCTGAACTTCTGTAATGCATATACCATAGCTAACCCTTCTCTTTCTGTCGTTGTATAGTTCCTTTCTGCCTTGGACAGTTTTCTGGTTGCAAAATTATGGGGTGATAAATTTATCCTACTCCTGGTTGTGCTAGTACTATACCCAACGCTATGCAAGATGCATATGCCTCCTGTCCTCCTAAATTTTCCAATACTTCATTTTTAAATGGTTTAGGGAAGGGGTCATGCAAACATGCATCATTTAGTTTTCTCAGGTTAACACAAATTATGATCTCTCCTTTTCTCTTATTTTCCTGAACTACCATGGGACTTACCCATTCATATTCTGCGACAAGTTCGATGATCCCAGCTTTGATCATTTTATCTAACGCCTCCTTCACTTTTTCCTTGTATTTTGGATTCAACCTATAGGGTATTTTCTTTACTAGATTTGCTTCAGGCTTGAGGGGAATCCTCATAACTCCTAGGTCCCCTAATATGCCCTTCAATTCAGAAACATTCATAGGCAAGAGATCTTGATACTCGTGTAGCAGCTTTGTAATTTTTCTAACGGTGTCTTCATCCAAATAATCACTAATCATTGCAAATTTTGGCTCTTCTTTTGATCTGATATTCACCTTCTTCATTTTTGCAGGGTTCACTATATCAAGTATTTCAAGTTTTGTTACAACAACTTCGCGGTGTCCTTTCATTTGTGTGATATCAATATTGCGCGGATCCTCGTCATCTTCTTCTGCAATGAAATTATAGCACTCTAGTTCTTACCCCAACTGCGTGGTCCAATTTGGCTGCTTCCATGTTAGTGAATTTTTGTTCTCAAAAACATTTTCTCTAAATTTCTGAAGGGTTGAATCTATACACAAATAATCATCTTCAAAACTAAATGTTAGTATGAAACCTTCAAAAAAATATGTCCAGTTCGTAGTTCCATGTCGCAATTCTGTCTCAAGATACCAAATCATAGGAATCATTTCTAGTGTGTGGATAAACCCATATACCCACTCTTGTTCTAGAAATTATTTCCAGACTGAAGTCACAATGATGAATATGCTTCCGGGGGTCAACCTTACTGTTGGACTGTATTAATCATTGTTAAATGACTAAAACGATACACATAAATTGTCAATCCATGGACATATTTTATTTCAATGACAGTCGCAATGTCTGTGCTGATACATCAAACCATAAGAAAATCCAAATAAAGGAAATTGTTTTTGAATTAAATTATGGAAGGAATCACTCATGCAGAAATAAAACGATCTACAGGAATGTAAATCATGCCTCAATTAATATGTACCTAGCGCTCCACACAAAAATTACCCAGCTGGTATCTCTAATCACACATGTGTAATAACATATATAATATTGGTATTGAAGTAGATCTATTCACAGCTAGAACAGTAGCAACAACACTTCCACTAATGCATAAAGAAAATAAGAAATATGCACAACTACCTTAACTGCTGCAATCCCTGCTAAAATGGAGGCCCTTCCTCCCTAGCAGAGCACAGGAAGAGAAAGAAATTAAAAGGAAACTAAACCAAGAAATGCATGTAAAAGAAAAAATGTGATAATCTTGTATTAATGTGAACAAAATTATAAAGCCAAAGTAATATTGTTCTCCGCTAACCTTTTGACGTCAAGGGTCGAGAATTATATAGTGGTTACATGTTCAGAAAAATAAGGGATGTATCAGTCATGAGAATATTTATGATTCTCATGCTGATAAAAATAGGATGCATATGGTTACAACCACTTCTTAACAAAAATTCTGACTGGAAGAATATAGATTACAATAAAAAACCGCCTAAAATATGTCATCCTAAAATACAATACGTAATGACTCCTACACCTGTTGTGGAAAATCACAATTGTAGCTTAACAACAATAGAGGGCAAGTTGGCATCCAGAAGTTGATGATATCCAGTCAGCAATATAGTTGTAACAGCAATTAGCAGGTCTATAATAGCACCATGATGTAACAACGTCATGGTGTAACAGCACACATTTAACTGCTCCTGTACGCCTCATGCTCTAGATCTTTTGTGCTAAAAATACATCTGGAAGGGCAACAAAAGACTATATATCTTCTCCAAACATTCATCCCCAGTTAGTCATAAAAAAATACACGATACATCATAATAATCGATGAAATGGCAAGATAATGAAAATAAGGTGAAACAACACTGTTTAAGATAGAAAGGCAGTAAAAGGAGGCAGAGATAGTGCCAATGGTTGTAGTCACAAGGTAACAATAGGGGAAACAGATGTAGGAAATAATTACAAAATTGGCTCCCAACACTTACCATCATACTTTACTTTGACTCATGTATCTACTGGCCCAATTCTGACCCGCATCAGCCTTCTTTACTCCTCCCAACTTCCTATATTCATCTTATGAGTACCCCACCATCTAGTAGATGTAAACCTCAAGGCTACATCAAAAGCTTGCAACCTTTTTTATTTTGGTATTTCTCTTTCATATTCAGCAAGAAAAATTCTTACATATCCTATCCCATCATAATAAGGTAGACTACATACCTTTGAATTTATGCAGCGAAGTGATTTTGTGATTTTGGCACATCATCTGGTAGATACTTCATGTAACATGTTCTGCCAATTTTCTGGTTCTTCCTTTGAATATTAAATACAAGAATTGTCTTGTTCCTAGCTTAGTTTACCTTCCATAGTGGGATTAATCCAATCTCCCTCCCTCACTGTTATCTGATAAATGTTGTCTATATCTGCGTCACAGTACTCATCCCGGACAGGCTCTGTATAACGCACTCCTTATGATTGGTCTAAAGGAACAATTACCCTCATATTTTCTTTTTCAAACACCATTTGTCTCTTATTCAAATTGATTATCACAAAATTATCGAAAGCCCAATCCAATCCAAGCAGCACTAGATAGGGGTTTCTATCATCTAAAATTTCAATCACCTCGAAGTCTGCAATAGTGCGCACTCCTTCAATATCTACTACAATGCCAAGTAACCTTCCCATAGGGAGGATCTTATGTTTGTTAGCCATCCTGAACTGGATCAGAGACCATTGCAACTTTGTTCTTCCCATTAACTCCCAAGTTTTCTTAGGTAACACATTGGCATCGGATCCTAATTCTAGGATTACCTGATCCATATCATATTCCTCGATCTGTGCAGTTGTCTCATTTCCTTCCTTATTCTCTTCTTATGTCGATATAAATTGTTTACTGCGCGCAGATCACTTCATGGAACTTCTTTATCAACGCAGGATTATATCAACTCCTGGAGTCCTTCGACAACCCTCTGATTCCTCAACAACTTCATGCAAGTTTGTAAGAATGACCTTAAGATACTTGGATATAATTCTTGCTTTGGAATAGATGCTTTGTCACATTCCTTCTTTGGCATTAGCTTCAGTTGCGTACTAGATGTTGAAGCTCCGGCATCCATGAAGCTTCGCTTCACCTCCATGAATGTTTCTTTTTCCTTCTGAATACTAAACACAGGGGATTTTTATGTGGTATTTCTTACCCATGTATATTCCATTTTCTTCTTACCTTCTGCTTTATCACCTCCCGTCATAGCTCCACTCCTTGTTACAATATTTATGTGAGGTTCATCCTTCCTCATTTCAACAGTCATCATTTGCAGATTTTGTGTGGATTGTTGGTTCCTTTTCTCTGACATCTTCGTCATAAGGACCAGAAATTCTTCTATCACATGATAAAAATATTTGCAATAATTACAGGTTGTAGTAGGATTCTGACATTCTCTTGCAAAGTGTCATGTTTGTCCGAATTTGTAACAGATAATATGGTCGCATCCTCGACTAGCTCCTCCTCCTCCTCCTCATCTTCATCCTTGGAAACCTCCTCGGTCAGCATGTTGTCCTTGGTCCTCATGTGCATATCCTTCAGCTTGCATTCTATAAGCATAAACATTGTGTTCCATCATCAAGTCATAACATCGACATTTTTTCTCATCATGTCCTACTGATTTATAAAAGTTGCAAAACAGTTGCATTGGGGTCTGCACATATTTTTGTAATAAATAGAAATATCCAGAGCAATGTTTACCTCAATTTATACATATCTCTCACCATATGCTTGATCCCGGATTTAATGGATTAGGTGCTCCACTAGCCAACTAATCTCTGAACACAGGGCATTATTCCTTAGAATGGCCCTCTGCTTTGCACTTTATACACCACACTTCTTGTCTAACTTCTTTACCTTTCTTGAGATCTTGCAATTCCAAGGTCAAATTTACTAGCTGATTCTGAATATGTTGTACTCCTGCATGAGTATCTCCTATCGGCGAAGCTTCCAACTTCATTGCAATTTCTAGAGCTTCGGCTTGAGTTTTTATTTTATGTTGTGTTAAGGTTAACCTTATATGTGGCACCAGCACAGATATAAACCATTCTTTACGCTGCTTTGGGGGTATGTTAAAGCTTAATTGTCCCATTAATACCTTGAATATTTGATCCAACTCCCAAATAGACTGGCATTAGTCATCTATTTGATTTCCTTCAGGTTAGTAATGCATTGTGACTCAGACTTCAGCTTCTTGAATTCTGATACTAGATTTTTCTTAATATCATCCAATGAAGCAGCCTAATTAGTCAAAGAATAATTCATGTACCATGTTAGTTCTCTTTCTTGCAGCTTCATGATGAGTTGCACCTTCTTTACATCTTCGTCAATAATTTGTCTTTCTTTCCATATTGCATCAGCTACAATCCAAAATTGCTCAAGATCCTACGATATGATTCCTCTAATAATAGGTAAATTAATGTCATTGGCCATGTTTCTTCTTGGGGGGTTAGGGGAGGGGGAGGGGGATGGGAGGTAAGGATAGTAGAGGGATGGGGAAACCCAAAGATGCCATGATTATTCTCAGCTTCTAACTTGGACGCACCTTCAGGTTGGCGGGGGGGAATAATATTGTGGGGTTGTGAGGTTACTTATTTCTTCTTCACTCTCGGATTCACCTTACAAGGGACTATAGTCAGTCTCAATAAAGTTATTCATTTTGAAATCTACTATGTATCGCTTTCCACTTCACGTAGACCCATTTCCTGGTTCAGACTTATTCCCTCTTCATCCAAACATTAATATGACTACATTCGTAGCACGTCATTTTCACATAAAATCATTTAAGCCACATCTTAAAATAATTTAGATACTTACCTCGCAATCCCTTGAAGAATATTCGCTCAACTTCCTTGTAAGATATAGTTGTGTCTGTGGAGAATTTAGTGATAAATCCTCCCAAGATACTGTCAATCCAAAAATCAACAGCTCTTGAGATGTTGTTGTTGGTATCCTTGAGTTGATGTATCAATTCATGGCTCCACGTGGTAGCCTTGTCATTTTTAAAACAATTCATGTTCTCAATCAACCTTGATATCCACTCATATAGTTCCTTAGCAAAGGACACGAAGAAAATCTCATGTTGTTCTGTGAAGAGATACCTTTGCAACTAGGCTCCAGTCATCAACCGTGGATTTATGTTTTCCTGAGCTATTAATTCTCATTCTTTATTATTTACCCAATCTTGTATTCCCTTCTTTGATGGATGCCACCTCCACATGCCCCTCAAACCAATCCCGGTCCTGACAACGGAACCATTTTTTGGCTTGGTCGGGCTTGACCCAAGTTTGGCTTGTACTTCACTCCAACAAAACCCTCAAACACTGACCCTTTCAGAAATGACCTACAAACAGATCGCAGTCTCACCCAAGGTGGTTGTGGGTGGTTGCAAAACCAGGTTTTTGCAGCCTTGAGGGATTGTGCGAAGTGGCCTTTACTTCATTTTTTTTGTATTTTACTTAGTCTTATGGCATACATACCATTATTGCGTTGTATAACTTAACTACTTACTTCGTCTCATTAAGTTTAACATAAGCATATCATATAACAATATAAAATGTGTTATCATAAAATTTATTAGCAATAATTACTTCGCATCCACAGATAGAAATCAAACATAACAATATACATAAATATAGAATATTGCCCAAAAATTTGTCTTCTTTATTAAGATTGATCTTTTCAGTACATTCAGCTTCTCGACCTGCTCACACAACTGCAGGTGGTTTGCGCACTAAGCTGCAAACTCTTCCAAGGTGTCTGCACACTCAGCTGCGGAGCTTTTCCTTAAGGCCCAAAACTCAGAACAAAAGATTCAATGACCTGTTCTCCTAACTATCTATCCTCCTCTTCTATCTTCGACAAAGCATTACATTTATTTATGTACATTACATAGCTACAAAACCATGGTCCACATACCATGGGCTCGACAAAACAATCAAATAAAACCCCAATGCTTGTTACCAAATGAGGGGCTTCAACCTACCCTGAAGCCCCTAGAATACCGCACGATAAATATAACTTTTCTATAACGCACACCCCGCTCCTCAAAATACGGATTTTTTGACCAAAATTGGACCAAGTTGGGTCGCGCCCAACACTAATACACATGTTGAATTTTTTTATTGTCGAAGGTAATCCTTGATAATTGTATCCTGATTCCTGATACCTGGTCACATGAAAGCCCAACATCTAACATCCTAATATTCGATGTGCATGTCGCTTCCACCTAAGCTACCATTTGGAAGCCACCTCAACGCTGCTACACACCTCAATCCACATCACTTTGCCACATCATCTTGCCTCATTAGCATGTCATGTCATAAAATACCTTCCTTCATGCCGCATCATCCATCCATGTTAGCATGCCCTATCAACGCCACGTCAACTTGCCACATCTACACCTTATCAAGTTTTGTTGGTATTAAGAGGAAACCCTAATAGTTGTGTCTCAACCTCCCAACATCTAATATCCTAAAAGGTCGATAATTGATTTAACATAGTCAATTGACGAGAAAACCTATCTACAATAGTTAGAAACCATTTCGAGTTATGTTAGTATCTAGAGGGAAATCCAAATACGAAAGTCCCAACCTCCTAAAACCTTGACAGCTAACAATTGTTCTCTCATTACACCAAGGACCAATAAGTTACAGCCATTTGACAAGGAAATTACCTAGTAAATAACAGACATGTCAAGATCCTACCATATCAAATATTTCCTATAAAAATTACTCATTAAATTAATTTAAACACCCAATTTCATATACTAAAACTCAAATGACTTATATAACCCATTAAATTTAATTATAAATAAATAAATAACATGGTTGTATTTTACCATAAATACTCATCAACAAATACCAAACAAAACAAAGTAATCCCTATCATGAAGAAATGTCCAATAAGGAAAATCTATACCAAACAAAACAAAGTAATCCCTGTCATGAACAAATGTCCAATAAGGCAAACCAATCCTTATCATGGTGGGTGTCTTTCCAATGTTCGTTTTCCAAAATTTAAAACTAGTTATTAAAATTATAATTTTCTAATGTCCAATAAGGCAAACCCATCCATATTATGATAGGTATCTTCCCAGTGTTCATTTTTCCAAAATAGAAAGCTAGTTATTAAAAAATATAATTCAGTATGAATCATGTGGCTTTTGAGAGATAACATGTCATTTAATATTCCCATGGAATTGCCAATCCTCTATCCATACCAACCCTCTATCTATGGTGTGCCTCTATAATATCAATAGTAGCCATATACTCCACCAATATCTCCACTAGTGTCAATCCTCCTCGTAATTTAATCCTTTTGGTGATCCCATTTCTAGTGAGTGGTCACATCATGCAACGCAACACTATATGGATCTTACATATCTCCAATATTTCAATAGTAGCCATATACTCCACCAATATCTCCACTAGTGTGAATCCTCCCTCGTAATTTAATCCTTTTGGTGATCCCATTTCTAGTGAGTGGTCACATCATGCAACGCAACACTATATGGATCTTACATATCTCCAATATTTCAAAAGTGTTCCCCCTTTCCTTTTCATTGCACGCTCTTACGACTACTCCCAACTTGTTGGGCATGCTATTTGTCTAAAATATTCAAATAATAGTTGTAGTAAAACAAAGACGAGAGCATCAATCCATCACACATCATAATGACAATCTTCTCATTTTCACTATTTATATGGTTATAATAACATTAATATATATTTTATAAAAAAAATTAAAAGATGTTACTTAACTAATATATTAGAAAGTAATAATAATGTAACACAATTTAGAAAGTATAATAATGTAACACAGTTGCTATAGATGTAACACGGTTGGTATAGAGATGTAAGGGTCTTGCTCCATTAAAATATTTATTTTCTTTTTATTTAAGTATAATTTATTGACATTATTATTTATTTAATATAATATATAGGTTTTTTTAAAAGGATGTTTGATTTTTATATTATGAATAGTTATTAATGATTTATAGTTATTACTTGAGGGTATATTTTTTAATAAATATATGGTTTTTTTTATTGTGTTGAATATATGTCTGATTGAAAATTATATAAATAGTATATTGAGACAATTTGTCAATTCTTGGACTTGAATCTAAGATTTTTTAATAGAAGAAAGTGGTTTTTATAATACAGTCACAATCCTAAGACTATGTAACACAATATAAGATAATATTAATGTGACACAATTGTATGGAGGGTTTTGACTTACAATGAATATTTTTCTTGCAAGGGATTTACCTTTAGTGAATCATATATATTCATGGGACATGTAGAAGTCTCCATGACCTTCCAAATGCATTAAACAACAATTGGTTCATTTGGATCATTCCATGTCCCTTCTCTTGTCCTTCGCTCATAGCCATCAATCTATGTTTGTCCAACAATGTGATCTTACCCATTCATCCAAATAACATGTGCTTGTCCATTCATGAATGATGATTTATTTCCACATCAACCTTATTTTGAATTTCCCTTGGCTCCCAACCACATTAGTGTCGTATAATTGATTCTCTAATCATCCATCTGAATGGTCCTTAGGGGATATTACAATCCATTCATGACCATGATGCTAGTGTGGACAAGATTTGTGTCATCATCTGACAATGACAATAAAATCGTTTTCAAGGGAAACCAATCTTTCATTCACAGTGGCACCCCTCATGGTTGACTTGTGATGGAGATCCAAGATCACTATAAGAAAATGAGGGTCTCCCTTGGTACCTTTAATAACCCAGAGGAAGTTGTAAACCCTTACAATAAAACAATTAGCGCTTGAGAGGTGCTAATCCAAAGAACACTTTTTCCACCATATCAAACAACTAGATTAATAGCCAAGTAGCATGTTGGATTCATGAACGAGTCCCAAGGATATCATCATTTCTTGATCCAGTCATTTTTGAACTCCTTATAGAGGAGTTTCTATAGTGCCAAGCATTTGGATGTATTTAGGGGTAGTGGCACTAGCACTAGAAACCCCACTTCCAAAGAGGTTGTTTTCCCTAGAAGGTGATATATGTTAACATGGTTGTCAAGGGAAAATCCATTCATCTAAACATATTGACTCTTGATTTAGATTATGTGGGAAATTTTGCTACAAGCTATGCATGGGAGCATGATACTATGAATGGTGCCATATTTCTTGGTTCTAATATTATGAACCCTTTCGACTACCTCTCAATAATGGAAGTGACCAATAGGTTATTATAGTTTGACAAGATTGCATCCCACCATGACAAAAGACACAAGATTTGTGTTAAAAAGGGAGAGAAGGAGAGTAAAGAAAAAAATGTATCGATGGTGGATCTGGACAATCTCATGGCTTACCTACTTGAATTTCTTAGCGAGGCAAATACCATGTACTTATTCATAAATGGAGAACAACAAGGAATATTAATTAAGTTGAAAATACTAAAAAATCATTATGTTACATTTTTTAGCTATGAGGTTGGCAGTAGTTAATTGACATGTTATCATCAAGGACCCCATGTGCATTTATGATGGGAAAATTTTGCGATTAGTGCACCTAACAGTAACTTTTTAATGACAACATTTGAATTCTTGTACTTAATAAATAATATATAGAAAAGATAGTATGCATAAACAATTTCACCTCATCATGTTTCCTTAGCAATGGCAATGGATTAGTTTATTAGGTTTATCTCGGGTGATTGGGAGGAATGATTATTATTATCCCCTCCCAAGTTCAATTCTTGTAAGTGTCATGATGAGCTTTGCCATAATGGCTTCAAGTCTTGTTGAGTCTGAATAGTCCCTCTACGACTGAAACATGTATATTCCTAATATGGAAAATAAAGATATTTGTCATGAAAAAACAATGAAAATGCCTTCTTTTACTCTCGTATTATGCATTTCCACATATTCATTTGATTATGTTTGAATAAAAAACATCAAAAATTGGGTAAATGATTTATATATTCGAATATGGCCATAAAATGCCTAATTATATCTCCAATTAATGGCCTTTGGTTGTAAATGTGATAAAGCTCTTGAGCACTATAATAATGAAGTCGACTAATTGTGAACTATCACATGAACCTTAAAGGACCTTATTACCAAGTTTTTAATTAAAACACCATCCATGGATATGAACAATTACATACCCTATGTTCTTCCACTCTTGTTTTGATATGGATATTTCACAATGGAAATCATGGTCCAACCACCCCATCTGAGCTTTATAGATGCATCAAGACCAATCCTCCTCAAATACTAATGGCTTTAGAATCATTCTTTTTTTCCTCTTCAAGAATTGTTCAACTACGCCAAATACTTGTAGTTTTTTTGTTTGAATTGTAATTCCATCCCCATGATATAGTTAATATCTTCATGGAATTTGAATGAAGCACATGTTCCCTCTTATAATCGTACTCAAAGATTTATCCACACTTGATTACTTTATATTGAGATGTGTTTTTGCGTTATTCAAATATTTTATTATCATATCCATGGAATCTATTAACAATTGAGAGCTCTTATTTCATTGATAGCAGTTCTATAAAAAAATCCAGAAATGAGAGGACCATAAATCTACATAACTATGCCTAAATGTGCACCCTATTCAAAGATGTGCACTCTTGGTATTATACTTGTTGTTAGATAGCTCTTAGTGTTATAGTGGTAATTGAAAGATTTGATCCTAAGCCTTGCCCATATTATTCCAATGTATTACCGATTCACCATGATTTCAAAAAAAAAAAAAAATCAATACTAGACATATTTCTCTAAAACAAAATCATAAAATTCCATAACATATTCCATTTCAATAACAATAACTTTTAATTTTAATTTCATTAAATTATGAATTATTACTTTTTCAAAAATATCATAACAATTTCTTAAAGAATTATGTATTATTATTTTTCGAAATTTAAATAACAAATTTATTAAAGAAATTAAATATTTCCTTAATTTTAAAAAAATGATATTTTAATTTATAAAAATTGGTTTAATTTCTCTAATATTAAAAATAATAATAATAAAGAAAAAATCTATTTTTTTTAATATCTTAAAGTGAATTGGAAAAGTGCTTTGTTCACTTAAAACTTGTGCTAAAAGGTTAGTGTGTTTTAAATTCGTTTAAAACACGTTTTTATACTTGAAGGCCATTTGGTAGGTGGTGTTTTCATGTCTTTTCAAATTATTTAAGTGAGCATATCTATTTTAAACGTAATTTAAGTATAATAATGTTTTTCAATTGCAAATGTTTGTAATTGGTAGGAGTAGAAAGTAGACCCTAAAAGTAGGCCACATTGAATTCAGTGTATCAAGATGATTAAGTTTACATTGAATTTAAGCACATTATTTAGGACCAAGTAAGAGGCTTGTATTGGATGAAGGGTGATGCATCATTGCATACGCATGGTTCAGCTTGCATTGAATGGTGCAGAGTGTTTATGACCAAGTAAGAGGCTTCCCAGATTCTATGGAATCATTTTATACATGTTTTATGTTTAAATAAAAATATTGTATATTACTTTTCAACTTACGTTAGATAATGCATAGTGCTTATGACCAAGTAAGAGGCTTAATGCAGATAACTCATAACATTTATGACTAGGTTTATTGCATTTATGTTATATCTTCAAGGAAATATTTTACATTAATATATGTATATATAATTTGAATTGTTTTTAGTGAGATATTTTTGGAATTGTTTTTAGTGAGATATTTTTGGAATTGTTTTTAGTGAGATATTTTTGGAAATTTTTCCAGTGGATTTTTCTGATATAATTTCTCTAAAATATGATAAGAAATTATTGAAATCACAAGCTTGATCGGTAACGCCTGCACAATCGAAGTGCTCTAGGGGTTTTTCAGGGTGTTAAATCCATATATATAGTCAAAAAACCAGTTTAAATAACACAATACAAGATTTCAACTAAAAATTTTGTCACATTCTGACACCAGAAAGTCCAAAATGTTTCACTAAAGACAACTCCTATATAATTTATTTCTCTTAATATTTTTTTTTTTTGTGAAGACTAGGTACTAGTTACAAATTTTCACTTTTAGAGGATAACGTTATGGCATAGCTCATTTATTAGTGGGTAGAATAAAATTGGTATATGGGGTAGACTAAAATTGACATGTTTAGAAATAAATTCATAAAGGGGTAGTCTAACTTATAGACAAAGTAATATTTTTCACCAGAATCTAACGATATTATTTCAAGTAAAAATGTGATTTTTTATTGTTTTAAATACATTTTTGAATGTGTAAATAGATTCAGTGCCCTAAAAAACACCTAGGGCACTTGAATTCTACAGATTAAACAAATTAAACTCAAACAACCTAAAAAACCCCTAGGGCACTTGAATTCTACATTAAACAACATAAACTCAATTTTTTAGAAATCTTTGAAGGATTTTAGTTAAAATTCACCATAAAAAAATTTTGTAAAAAAGTTCATTTAGTTTATAAGTTAGACTACGCCAATTCATAAATAGTGTTCTAAGAAATCACACAATTAACTTAATGTTAATTAATATTCAGAATAAATCAACCCATTAAACTACCTATAATAGTTATTTACTCTATAGTACTTCCTTTAAAAGATGGAAAATAATATATATATTTTCTTTATCATATAAATTATATATATATGGAGGAAAATAAACACTTAGGCTAAACATGATGGGAACGCCCCCGATTCTCCGCTGAAGGCTGCGCTCGGGGTTTCTCTAGGTCGGGCTGCTGCTGCGGCCATGCCTGGTTTGCCAGCGCCTTTGGCTCTCCTCCCTCTCTTCTGCTGGCATGGCCCCTCCGGGCTCCTCGCCGAAGGCTTCCGTTGCTCAACTTACTTTCTCCGCCCTTTTTAAATATTTGCCGTCTCAGAGGCCTCACCCAGCGATCTCTAAATTTGTAAAGAAGCTTGAGGGTCTTCAAGAAGTCATTCTTCCTCCATCTCTTCCTTGCATGGCTGCTCTTTCTCTGGCTGAAAAAGGACTTATTGGACAATTCACGGGGCTTTGGCCCTCTCCGAGAACGATGTAGCGATGGGTTGAGCGAAACTGGTCCGACAAAATTAATGGCAAAATCTCCATACGTTTTTGTGGGAAAGGGTTTTTCACTTTTCACTTCGAATCCAAAGAGGACAAGGATTTAATCTTCACGAATGGGCCTTACTTCATGGACTCTAGAGGTCTGTATCTTAACAAATGGACCCCGGACTTCGATCACGAGCTTGATGTGCCCAGTGCAGTTCCGGTTTGGGTCCGTCTCCCTCACCTCCCTCTTCACTGTTGGGGAGATGAATTGGTTCGTGCCATTGGGAATGTCGTCAGAAAATTCATTGATCGTAGCGAACCAAAGGACAACATGCAAGCATGTGCCAGGATATGCGTTGAAGTTGACCTAGGTAAAGGTCTCTCGGAGGCCATCAAGCTTAAGGTGGATGACTGGACTCACATTCAGCAACTTGATTATGAGAAGATCTTGTTCAAATGTAAGGTATGTCACGAACATGGCCACTTTGCAAATCGTTGTTCTAAATTAATTGATGTTGAAAACCCTGACCAGGATGCACAATGGGAAATAGTTAAAAAAAAAGAAATATACCCCTAACCTTAAATCTATCTCGTCCTATGATCCTCCTCAAGCCAATCCCTTAGCCTCCACTCATTCTTCCCAGGAACCCCTCATTCATCCTTCTGCACCCTCTTTCCAACCCCCTCCCCCCCCCCAACTCCGCCCTGGAATCTTCCCACCCCTTTTCCTCATTATCTCCTCCCGATGATGATCCTCCTCTAATCATCCCCCTCTCCCAACCTGATGCTCCTGGCTTCTCTCCTTCCCTTCAGGATCCTCCCTCTGCCCCTGATCCCCCCTCCACCCGTGCTACTAGAAATTCTTCGAAAGAGCATGGTGTAAACCTTGAACCTCAAAAAAAGCAAGGGCTAGGTAGGAGATCCATCAAGCAACAAAGGGATGAAAATGCACAAAAGGACATTGCAATGGGCACCCAAAACCATATAGAAACCTACATCTTGGGTCAAAGTAGTATGGAGATGGGGACCAAGGAAAAAGGAGGGAGAGAAACCCTTCGTACCACCGGTACTTAATGATGAAATTCCTCTCTTGGAACAGTAGGGGATTAGGGCACCCCTCCAAAACCGTTGCCCTCAAAGATCTAATAAATCATGAGAAACCAGGAATCCTTCTCTTGCAAGCAACTACACAAGGGAAGCTAGAAATGAAAGACATTATTACAAGTTCAAGCAGTATGAAGGCCTTCTGTCTGAATCAAGAGGGGCTTTTGGGGGCATTGTCACCCTTTGGAATAATAGTGAATGGAGACTTAAATGTAGCATTATTAATCAGAATTAGATCAAAGTCATATTACAGAACCTCGGAGACAACAAAACAATAGTCACCTACAATGTTTACGGCTCAAATCATTACAGAGATAAAGAACAGTGCTGGAATTCCATCAAGACCGATATAGATGAGGAAGAGAACAACAATGTAATAACAGGAGGAGATTTTAATCTCATTTTCCACTCCAACGAAAAAAGAGGAGGAACCTTCACCCAAGATCCATTCAGAACTCAATTAGAAGGCATCATACAAGAGCATGAGCTGGTAGACATTGTTCCTAAAAATCACAAGTTTACATGGAGTAACCGTAGAATTATGAAGGACAATATTATGGAGAGATTAGACAAAATTATTGTGGACATCACCCTCCTATCTTCTTTCTCAACAGCTACGGCCCTTGTGATCCCCTTTTCTGCTTCTAATCACTACCCAATTACGCTCACTCTTGAAGAGCAACACCCTTTAGGGCCAATTCCTTTTAAATACAGTCCCCTATGGAACAATATCCCTGAAACCAATCAACTTGTTTGGTATACCGGGAACCGACATATAGAAGGGTCACTTGTCTTCATCTGGGAAAGCAAGCTGAAGAATACCAAAATCACTCTCAAGGAATGGGCGAAATTCCATTACAAAGAGCCAGAGAGGACCCAATTAGAAATAAAGTGCAATCTGGAAGATGTCCATGACAAAATTGAAGCAACTGGACTCAACCAAGAACATCGTGCTCTTGAAAATGATCTTTATTTCCATCTTTATCGCGCCAACAGAGAGGAGGAGCAGAAATGGTGCATTAAATCGAGATAGCTATGGCTGCAAGGAGGTGACAATAATTTCACTTTTTTTCACAAACAGGCCACTGTTAGGAAGGTTTGGAACAACATAAGTTCCATCATGGATGTAGATGGAAATCTTCACTCTGGTCTAGAAGCAATCAAAATGGTCGCCACTGCACATTTTCAAGACCTTCTCACTGAGACGAGAAGCGACAAGGATTACTCTGATTTCCTCCAGTACCTTCCCACTACGGTCAATGAGGAAATCAATAATCTTCTCTGTAGGAAAATTGATGAAACAGAGATCCAAAGAACAATATGGACCCTGCATCCAGATAAAGCTCCGAGTCTAGATGGCTTTTCAATTAGTTTTTACAGGAGATATTGGGGAATTATCAAAAAATATTTGGTCAAAATGATACAATGGACCCAGCGCAGGTGCAAAATAGGAGTCTATAATAGTGCTACTCATCTTGCCCTCATTCCCAAAGAAAATCATCCCTCTTCCTTCTCCAGACTTTGGCCTATTTCCCTTTGTAACTCATCTTATAAAATTCTGACAAAAATTCTTGCTCTTCGCCTTAAACCCCATCTTCATTCTCTCATCTCCAAGAACCAAGGAGGCTTCATGTCCAAAAGACAAATCTCTGACTCCATCCTCCTTGTCCAAGAAGCAATCCATTCTAGCCTCCCTCACAAAGAAAAAGGATTTATCCTAAATATTGACTTGGCCAATGCTTTCGACCTGGTCCGACACTCTTTCCTCATTTTTGTTCTTAAAAAAATGGGATTTGACTCCTCCTTCCTTGACCTTGTTAAAGCTTGCATTACTGGTCCGTGGATCTCCCCCCTCATAAATGGCAGGCCAGCTCCCTCTTTTCAGTCATCTCGTGGATTAAGACAAGGTTGTCCCTTGTCCCATTATCTCTTCATTTTAATGGCTAAATCCTTCAGCAAGGCCCTGGACCACAAGCGTCGAGTCGGGCTCATCGCTGGCATTAATTTTGGCAATGGAGTCAAAAACATGAACCATTCTCAATTTGTTGACGATACACTGCTAATGGGTGGGGCCTCCAACATCATAGCTCATCGATTCAAATCTCTCTTGGTCAAATTCATGAGCTACTCAAGAGGCTTGATCAACCATCTTAAAAGCTGTATTTATGGATGGAATGCTTCAGCTCAGTCTATGCACAGCATTGCCAACATTTTTGAGGTCCCTTACAAGTTGGAATGGGGACATTTTTCTTATCTGGGCATTCTTGTCAACACAGGTCCCCTGAAGGCTGAAGTTTGGGACATTATCATTGAAAAAATGAAAAGAAAAGTGCATCAATGGGGAGCTTCTTGGCTCAATCTTGTTGGCCGCCTCATTCTCCTCAAATCTGGTCTCTCTTCCCTACCTCTATACCAATTTACCCTCCTCCAAGCCCCTGCCACCTTCCATCTCAAAGTGGAGGAAATTATTCGTTAATTTCTTTGGCAAGGAGGGAAATGTGAAAAAAGAAAAAACAATCTCATAAACTGGAAGCAGATCTTCCAAGATCAAGAGCATGGGGGTTTGGGCATCCGCTCCCCAAAGCTTCTGAATCTGGCCTTTGGTGGGAAGATATTTTGGAGGCTAATTAGTGGCAAACCTGCATGGTGGAAGCATGTTCTGGAAATTAAATACCTTAATACTTCAAGGCAACATCTTCTTGACCAAGCTATTCCCAATAAAGCTTGCACCAGGATCTGGGGGCTCTGTAAAAAGTTATTTCCTTTCTAGTGCACAATATATCCAAAGTGCCAAAGGGTGGCAGCAACATCAGTATTGGGGCGGACAGAATTATGGGGCAGGCCCCCATTAATAGCAATCAGGGAAATCATCCTATTCTAGCTTATCTCAGCAACATGGGGCTGCATAGTCTAAACCAGATATCCACTTGGGATGCTCTATCTCTGCTTTGGACTAGGTGGAAATTTCCTGTTGTCCCAGCCCACTTAGATGTGAGTCTTGCAGTCCTCAAAACTCATCTCCATGGCATTTCTCCTATAAAGCAAGACAGCGAGGATGATTTTCGATGGGATCCTTCAGGATCGACCTATTCTATTAAAGCAGCCTATCAAACTCTTTGCAATATGGAATACCCTGCACCCATATGGTCTCTCTGGAAATTAGCTTGGAGATCTGAGGCCCTCCCCAAGATCAAATTCTTCATCTGGACTTTACTCAAAGGGAAAATCTTAACCTCAGAGAATTTTAAAAAACAAGGAGTGATTGGTCCCTCCCGCTGCCCGAACTGCCAAGCTGCTAAAGAAACCATTCAACATCTCTTTATTGAATGTCCCTTTGCCACCAGCTGTTGGAAGGAGCTCACTCCAATAACCTCCCATGGAGCTCACATAGCTCCATAGCTGAAGCCTTGGGCTTATGGAAGAAATGCTACCCCTGGACGCGTAAAAAGAACAGTATATCAAAAATAATTTAGGATACTCTCCCCTTCACAACCCTTTGGAATATTTGGCTGGCTCGAAACCGAAAAGTGTTCAAGGATAAAACAACTGAATTCAGGAAAATGTGTAGTAAGGCTAGAAGTCTTACTCTTGAAACCATCTCAACTAAGGATCATGCAAATCAAATTGACTCTCGGGACCTATGTGTGGAAGAGCGCAAGTTCATAAGCTACCTGTTGGACAAGAATAACATTATTAGTCGCAGCAGTAGTCTCACCAATCAGTGGAACAACACCAATAACAGTTGGAAGATTCGACTGAGTGAGGAGGATTTCAGCATTTGGTTAAAAAGTTGCAAAAGGCCTTCCTTATTCTTTGATGGCATGTCTAAGTCCAATCCAGGAGTGGCTGGGGCTGGTGGTATTATCTGCAATGAAGACGGTAGCATCATTTCTTCCTTTGAATGGGGTTAGGTGCTCTATCCAATAACAGGGCCGAAGCTCTCGCATTATTCCAAGGAATTTTACAACTGCAAAATCTTGTCATAAACAATGCCATGATATTTTGCAATTCGGCCATTATTATCAGCATTATGGTCCATAATTTCTTAGCATCAAACGTAGCCCTTCAACAAACCACTAGCAAATGCCAACTCCTTATCGAAAATATGCAGGGTGTTAACTTCTATCACATTCTCCGCAGCCTCAACAAGGAGGTGGACTTCCATTCCAACAGGGCCTACCACAGAACCATAGGACGCCTCTCCTGCAATGATGTTGATCTCCTCACCCACCTTCCTTGAATCTGCAAAATCTATGGTGGATCTTTATCAGAAGACTCTTCACATTATGGACCTGGAGTGCCTTTACCCTCATAGTTTCAATTTGGAGAGGGGTTCACGTGCCACTTACACCTGCCCATGGTCCTTTTATTCATCCTTAGCAATGATCTCAAATCCTTTCACTCCTGTTTTAAATATTTTACGTCTCTACAATTTTTTTGTTGAAAATGCAACAAGATGATGGAACTTAGTGAAATGAAGTCGCCTTCACTAAGTGGGCCCGCAGGCTATTTTTGGCGCAAAGTCTATTTTTAGACTATGTCTATTTTTAAACATATGGATCATGGTCTATGAGTTGCAGGATTATATTTATGGATGATTGGTTGAGTTGGTAAAAATAGATGGATCTCTATTTTTAGACATTGGGCGGTTTCTATTTTTAGACTGTCGAGCTAAAAATAGAACAGTCAAATATTATTAACCCTTAATAATATTTAGACTATAAATATTATCTTATCCTCTTGGAGCACTTCAGTTTGATGCTTGGATGTGGCACATGCAGCTGACAGAAGGAAATACGCTTTTCCTAAGGGTTAGTTGAGCTATTGCATGGTTGACTTCAGTTAGAACTCATGTGGCATAGTTTGGTGGAGTTGATGAGACAGTTGGTGGAGTTGTGTTCTGTTTAACTTAGTTGAACTAGCTGTATTTAGTCTAACTGAAAAATACACTAGTGATGAGTGGTGTGAATTAATTATTAATTAATTCACTAATTATTAACTCATAAATCAACTAAAGAATACATCAGTTAACTGCAATGCATGGACAGTTCAGTGGAGACCAGTGTTAGAGGTGGGTGAAAGGGTGAGTTTGCTATCAGTTGTGACTATTGGCTGTGCATGATATTTGCACACACATTGATGGAGATTTCCAATGAGGATTGCGCAGTTGGAGCTAGTGGGATTCGAACTTGGATCTCATTCATTACTCACTTGGATTGCGCAGTAGAGGCAGGCAGACTTGTGGAGGAGATTTGAACCCATGACTTGTTCAAATCTCACATAGTTTGTGTGTAACTTTTTGGAGATAGTACTGAGTACTTGTGAGGAGTATTGTGCTATGTATTGTTACATGTTCTCTATCATTATACTATACAGATAGTTGGGGGTTTTCAGCTATTTCTTTCCCCATTACATCCTGTGTTGATATGTGTGCTTGATTATTGTTTTATGAGCGCATGCGACTGTTTCTATTTCTGCATATTGATGATCAATTGTAGAAGAGGTTATGTATTATGCATGAAGCTTAAATAGTGTATAATCAGGATAATCTCGGTGAATAATTCAGAAAATTATTCAAATTTCTATACGGTATCAGAGCTAAATTGATCATCGGGATCTATTACACTGATTACAATTTATTTCGGTAGACAGAGTCTGTAATGGGCCAGGTAGCCTTTGGATCCATCCTTTCTTTGAAAGGTGATATATCCAGTAAATGCCCCTACAGTCGATCTCTGTGCTAGAAATAATTTGTTCTCACAAATCCAGAAGCAGTTGAGTTTTGAGCTTGGAATTCGAATTTTGCAGCAGTTTGTTTTCTTGGTGCTAGAGTTGAAATGTCTTTCAACGGATTGCGACTGGAATATGCCCTTGAGGGCAGTTCGAATTATGTTGCATGGAAGTACAGAATGGAGGCGGTATTAGATGATAACGGGCTGAAGGAGTTCAGAGATGCTGAGATCCCAAATCCTACTGATGCTGCTCAAGTTGAATCTTGGCAAAAGAAGATGGCAAAATGTCGAAGGATTTTGTTGGAGGGCGTGAAGGATCACATTGTATCCATCCTGCATGGAAAATATTCTCCATATTTGATGTGGAAAGCGTTGACAGATCTATTCCAGAGCAAGAGAAACCAGAGGAAGTTGGCACTCAAGGATAAACTCAGAAACATTAGGATGGAGAAAGGAGACAGTATCGCCAAGTACCTCACGAAGTTCACTCAATGCAGAGATGAGATGGGAAGTGTGGGGGTCACTGTCGATGATGAGGACTTGGTGGACCTGGCTCTCCTTGGTCTTCCGAAGAGTTGGAATTCCTATGAGGACTCTGTCAATGGTCGGGAGAAATTTCCAGGATGGGAGCGACTTTGGTCGGATCTTGTGCAAGAGGAGATAAGGCGGAGTACCAGGGATGGATCTTCATCAAAGGCATATGATGAAGAAGATTGCACTTTGGCTGCCAAATAAAGAGGAAGGAGCAAGAAATCTTCTGGTCGGTGCGAGGGGCAGAAGCAAGACAATGTCAGGTCGAAGTGCTTTCCTTTTGTCACTGACACGGACATTATGCCACAAATTGTCGCAAGAAGAAGAAAAATAAGCATCTTCTTGGATGCAACGGCGGGGAGAGAGCTTATTGGCCTCCCGGGTTAAATTTGGGATTTTTAGCTAATCGCATGTTTACAGTTTAAGTGTGATGGGATCAGTATGGTTCTTGGACAGTGGTGCGTCATTTCACATGACCGGAGATCGGGATTTGTTTTCAGATCTGGAGGAGAAAGATCTTGGAGTGCACATCAAGATGGGCGATGATGGTAGATACAGTGCGACCAGTATCGGTACCATTTCCTTTGAGAGGGAGTCTGGTAAACCCTTCATATTGAAGGAAGTATTGCATGTTCCGGGATTGATGAAGAATCTGATCTCTGTGGCAATGTTGGAAGACAAGGGGTATGATGTGGTCTTCATCGAAGGAAAATCTTTCCTGCGCAGTAAGACAACTGGAGAAACCTGGAAGATAGGGGTTCGAGTCAAGAACCTTTATCAGTTGCAAGTAGATGGCTGCGCAGCAATGGCATGCAAGGCGGAAGGAGTGGTGAGCCGGGATGATGGCGAGCTGTGGCACTGGATATTGGGCCACCTTCACCATGGAGCTTTGAAGATATTGCAGCAGATTTCTACTGGGCTTCCTAAGGGCACTCTTGCGCAGTCAGATCAGTGCAAGGGGTGTACCTTAGGAAAATTTGTGAAAGCCACCTTTCACGAGAAGGATAGTCATGCCACGACGATCCTTGAGAGAATCCACATAGACGTGTGTGGACCTTTCTCAGTAGCTTCGACAGCAAAGCACAAGTACTATGTGATCTTTGTTGATGATTTCTCTCGGAAGTGCTGGATCTTCTTCATGCAGAAGAAGAGCGAGACATACTCAAAGTTCTGTGAGTTCAAGGCGTTGGTTGAGAAGGAATCGGGGAAGCATGTGAAGGCTCTTAGGAGCGACAATGGTGGTGAATTCATCTCTGCTAAATTCAAGGACTTTTGCAGCGCAGAAGGGATTCAGAGAGAGCTCATCGCACCCCATAACCCACAGCAGAACGGGGTTGCTGAGTGGAAGAATAGAATGATTGTGGGTGCTGCACGGGCGATGTTACATGATCAGGGCCTACCCCTTCACTTGTGGGCCGAAGCATGCAATACTGCAGTGTATGTGCAGAACCGTTGTCCTCACAAGATACTTGGCATGAGTACACCGGAGGAGGCGTTTTTTGGCAAGAGGCCTGATATTTCCCATTTGAGGATTTTTGGCTCACTTTGTCTACAAGCAGAGCATGTCGAGCACGAAGAGGATGCCGAGAAGAGGCTGGATCCGACCGCGGAGGTTGGAATATTTGTGGGGTACAACGTACGCCCCACAACTATCGTGTGTATTTGCAAAACCGATCCTGAGAATGTTGTGCGGCAGAATATAAAATTTCATGAGGAGAAAGGCATGAAGTGTTCGCTTGAGAGGGAGCCACACTTGCATGCAGATGAGGAGCTAGTAGTTCCTAAGGATGAGCTTTAGTATGTGGATCAGCCACAAGAGGAATTTCATGGAGTGGAAGAGACCACTCAGGCAACGCCAACCATCAGAGGGCGGAAGCACACTACAGAAGCTGAGCGACTAGCTCAAGATGCAGAGAAGGTTGTGGGGACCACACCTACGGCCACAGTAGATAGAGACGGTCACCGGGCGGGCCTGCCTTTGGACCCCTTCGGCTCTTATGAGCAAATGTGTCGTGACAGAGCCATCCTCTTTCGAGGAAGCTGTGGAGGACCCCGCATGGGTAGATGCCATGGTGGAAGAGTATGATTCGATTGTCAGAAACAGTGCATGGGAGATTGTCCCAAGACCGGAGGGGAAATCAGTGGTGGGTTCGAGATGGATCTACAAAGTGAAGCAGGCAGCTGACGGGAGTGTGGAAAAGTACAAGGCAAGATTTGTTGCCCGAGGCTTTTCACAGATAGAGGGGATCGATTATGAGGAGACCTTTGCACCTGTCACAAGGTATTCTTCCATACGGACGATCCTAGCTCTCTCAGCGCAGATGGGGTGGCACATCCATCAGATGGATGTGAAGACTGCGTTCCTCAATGGATTCATTGAGGAGGAGGTGTACATAGAGCAGCCCGAAGGTTTCGAGATCTTCAGCAGTGAGTCGCATGTGTGCAGACTCAAGAGAGAACTGTATGGGTTGAAACAAGCACCTCGTGCTTGGTACACACAGATAGACAGTTATTTCACCGGACTTGGATTCTCCAAGAGTGAGGCGGATCCTAACCTATACCAGATTGTGGTGGAGGGGAAGTTGTTGATCATTGTATTGTATGTAGATGATCTGATTTTGATGGGTGATGAGCTGTTGATACTTTCATGCAAGGAGGATCTTGCTAGAGAGTTTGAGATGAAGGACTTGGGCCTCCTTCATTATTTCCTGGGATTGGAAATCTGGCAGCGCAGTGGTGGACTGTTTGTTTCTCAGGGTAAGTATGCCCGGGAGATACTAGAGAAGTTCGATTTGCATGACTGCAAGCCTGTTGATACTTCTCTTCCTGGAGGTTGGAGGAAGGAGGATGCTACTTCAGCAGAGGTAGTGGATGCCACTGTTTATCGACAGTTGGTGGGGTCGCTTATGTATCTGGTCAATACACGACCCGATATATGCTATGATATTAACTAGCTTTCGCAAGCTATGGTTAAGCCTACCAAGATCTTCTGGAAGGTAGGCAAGCATGTATTTCGTTATCTTAGAGGCACATCGGGATATGGTCTGTGGTACAGACAGGAGGATGAGGTGAAGCTATGTGGCTTCACGGATGCAGATTGGGCAGGGAGCCCAACAGACCGAAAGAGCACATCCGGAGGGATCTTCAGTATCAGGTCGACAGCAGTTTCCTGGTACAGCAAGAATCAGAGATCCATGGCACTCAGTTCCGCGGAGGCCGAGTACATGGCAGCAAGCTTGGCTGCATGCGAGGCTATTTGGATTAGGAAGATTCTAGTCGGGTTGTTCAGGTCGCATTTGGAGCCTACTGTGATTTATTGTGATAACCAGAGTTGCATTAAACTCTCGGCTAATCTAGTATTTCATGATAGATCCAAACACATCGACATCAGGTACCATCATATCAGAGATTGTGTGCAACGGAGAATCATGTTACTTTCATATATTCCCACGGAGGATCAGGATGCTGACATCTTGACGAAGGCGCTCACCAGGAGCAAATTTGAATTCCACAGAGGCACGATAGGGGTTGCAGATAATCCATATCTTTTTGAGAGGGAGTGTTGAAAATGCAACAAGATGATGGAGCTTAGTGAAATGAAGTCGCCTTCACTAAGTGGGCCCGCAGGCTATTTTTGGCGCAAAGTCTATTTTTAGACTATGTCTATTTTTAGACATATGGATCATGGTCTATGAGTTGCGGGATGATATTTATGGATGATTGGTCGAGTTGGTAAAAATAGATGGACCTCTATTTTTAGACATTGGGCGGTTTCTATTTTTAGACTACCGGGCTAAAAATAGAACAGTCAAATATTATTAACCCTTAATAATATTTAGACTATAAACATTATCTTATCCTCTTGGAGCACTTCGGTTTGATGCTTGGATGTGGCACATGCAGCTGACAGAAGGAAATACGCTTTTCCTAAGGGTTAGTTGAGCTATTGCATGGTTGACTTCAGTTAGAACTCATGTGGCAGAGTTTGGTGGAGTTGATGAGACAGTTGGTGGAGTTGTGTTCTGTTTAAATTAGTTGAACTAGTTGTATTTAGTCTAACTGAAAAATACACTAGTGATGAGTGGTGTGAATTAATTATTAATTAATTCACTAATTATTAATTCATAATTCAACTAAAGAACACATCAGTTAACTGCAATGCATGGACAGTTCAGTGGAGACCAGTGTTAGAGGTGGGTGAAAGGGTGAGTTTGCTATCAGTTGTGACTATTGGTTATGCATGAGATTTTCACACACATTGATGGAGATTGCCAATGAGGATTGCACAGTTGGAGCTAGTGGGATTCAAACTTGGATCTCATTCATTACTCACTTGGATTGCGCACTAGAGGCAGGAAGACTTGTGGAGGAGATTTGAACCCAGGACTTGTTCAAATCTCATATAGTTTGTTTGTAACTTTTGGAGATAGCACTGAGTACTTGTGAGGAGTATTGTGCTATGTATTGTTACATGTTCTCTATCATTATACTATACAGATAGTTGGGGGTTTTTCAGCTATTGCTTTCCCCATTACATCCTGTGTTGATATGTGTGCTTGATTATTGTTTTATGAGCGCATGCGACTGTTTCTATTTCCGCATATTGATGATAAATTGTAGAAGAGGTTATGTATTATGCATGAAGCTTAAATAGTGTATAATCAGGATAATCTTGGTGAATAATTCAGAAAATTATTCAAATTTCTATATTTTTCCCTTTCGAGGTTGTTGTTTTCCCCTGTCCCTCGCTCGAGTTATCCCTCTGCTTCCTCGTGACTTCCCGTGGCCTGCCCCGCCCTCCCTTTCTTGCCTCTCCCTTCTTATATGCCCTCCCCTCCTCTCTGGTCTTCATTCCTCTTCATGCGTTGCTTTGCTATGGAAGCCTTTTTGCTACTATCTTTGCCCTTCTGTGGGCGCGTTCTCTGCCCCTCGAGCTCTCCTCCTGCCTCCTACGCCTATCCCTTTGCCCCCTTATTCCTTCGCTCCATCCTTGGCTGCTTGAAGCTCCGCCCCTTCCCACCTTCCCTTATCCCCCAGTTTTATTACATAACCCATGAATTTGTCTCTCATTGCCCAGAATGGCGAGGAGTGAAGACTGCTTGCATTGTGTTGACCTTCAAGCGGAATTGGAGAAAATTTGAGCCCATCAGAAGATCACGGAAGATAAGCTTCATTTTCAAGCTAAGCTCGCTAAAGAGAGACATGAAGCCGATCTCAAATTCTTTCACCAGAGGGTCACCTCCCTCCAGGAACAGTTCAAAGAGCTCTCCAACAAGTGCGCTCATGCACAAGAATCAATTGAAATTTTGAAGTACATGCTGGAAAAGAATACTGCACCGAGTACCAGTTCTACAAATTTAAGAAATCAGGGAGCAGATGCCAATCATGAAGACTCTACTGCTCACCAGATCAGCCATACAAATATTGACTAATCATGTCTTGCAAATTTATCTTCTTACTGTTTCAGTTCATTCGAATCTATGCACCTTCTGTTTTTCAGTTTTTTAGGAAAGTTAGAAGAAAAAGGGTGGTAGAAAACATCATTGCCACACCTCTCTCTGTTACTCATATTTCACCTCTTATAAATTTGGAGCTCTGTCTCCCTTTTTTTGAATACTAATAGTAACCGACTTCGTTTAAAAAAAAAAAAAAAAATTATATATATATGGAGGATATAAATAAAATATATAATTAATATGAGGATTATATTATATTATGTTATATTATATTATATTTTTCCTTTTCAAAGAAATAAATCAATCTCTCTCTCAGCATGAAGGGGTTAGAGTGAGGTGGTTTGTACTAAGTCAGCCCACAGGTATACTCACTTAAGAGTTCACTAGGCACAAATTCATTACAACAATAATTATTAAGGCATTATAGTTCATCATATCACTAGCAAAGATTTAAACCTGGGAGGGGAAGATAACAAAGATTCCACCTATATATATAGGTGGAATCTTTTTTGTCTTCCCCTCCCAGGTTTAAATCTTTGCTAGTGATATGATGAACTATAATTCTTTGATAATTGTTTTTGTAATGACTTTGTGCCTAGTGAACTCTTATATAGGTGGAATCTTTGTTATCTTCCCCTCCCAGGTTTAAATCTTTTCTAGTGATATGAAGATCTATAATGCCTTGATAATTATTGTTGTAATGACTTTGTGCCTAGTGAACTCTTAAGTGAGTATACATGTGGGCTGACTTAGTACCAACCACCTCACTCTAACCCCTTCATGCTGAGAGAGAGATTGATTTATTTCTTTGAAAAGGAAAAATATAATATAATATAACATAGGTGGAATCATTGTTATCTTCCCTCCCAAGTTTAAATCTTTGCTAGTGATATGATGAACTATAATTCCTTGATAATTATTGTAAAGATATTGAACTATAATGCCTATATATATATATATATATATTAAAAAAGAAAGAAAAGAATAGTATAAAGATAATAATGTTTTTGGTTATTTTCTCAATATTTTATCCTTGCAAAATCAAATCTAGAATTTGATTTTCATATAAATTTTTATTTAAGTCAAAACAATTAATCAAAATTTATGAACAGTGATGTTCATATTCTACATTATTGTTGGGTGATTTCTAAAGAAAATCATGATACTTTTACTTCTTAGACTAGAAGATTTTGAACATTTATAAGCTTAAATTCATGCCCTCACCTTTACGCCCCCTTCCTCCCACCCTTGTGCTTTTTATTTTTCATTTATTTCCATTCGTTGAATTTGTTTAACAATAGTTCAGGTTCTAGCCAAATGAATTGTCTTATTTCTTTAATATTGATGATGACATTATTTCCTATTATGGTTTTGAGTTATCTAACTCATGTTTCTTCTTCATCCCTCCTAATAGGCATTTAGTGGAAGTATCCCACAAATGAGGAGTTGGATTGTTAGGTCCTTATATTACTAGTATAGTCCCTTATTTTTGTTAGTGTAACCCCCTTATTGTTATTATTGTACCCCTGTAACCCCCATATTGTTATTATTGTGCCCTTAAATTATTATTGTTAGGCGCAGATTTACATCAGGCCCCACTGGGTTGATTGCTATCAGGCCCTGCTGACTCCTATATATAGAAAGGAGGTTTTGTAATTTGTATCATCCAAGAATTGTTCATTCATGTAATTTATTGGAGGTTTTCCACTCGAAGTGTCTTATTTATAAGGCGTTGATATCTCTTTTCTTCTATTTTGGGAGTTGGTTTCACAACATTTGGTATCAGATCTTTGGATTCTAGGGTTTCGCTGCTCCAAAGAGGTCATTGTGGAATTTTCGCTATAACCTTTTTTCTATGATGGTTCAGAAGCTGAAATTTTTAGAGTGCGAAGCGAAAATCCTGAGGAACATCGTCGCAAAATTTCAAAGCTTGGTTTGCAATATTCTCGGAGATATGATCTGTTGAAGTTAGGGCTTTTTGCAGGCTCCTGAATTTCACTTAAAAAGTTCATCGCGGAATTTGCGCTATAAATTTTTGTCTACAAAGGTTCAGAAGCTGAAATTTTTAGAGAGCGAAGCCAAAATATTGGGAAACATCGTCGCAACAATTTAGAGCTTGGTTCGCAATATTTTCGGAGATATGATCTGTGGAAGTTAGGTATTTTTCAGGCTCCTGAATTTCATCTCAAAGAGGTGATCGTGGGAAATCGTCATAACTCTCTCTCTGAGCATCGGATTGGAATTCTGTAAGAAGTGACTGGAAGTACACGGAATGTAGTTTCTTGTCTATAAATTTTAGAGTCAAAGGAGAAAATAATGACACGTGGCAAGTCGTAGATGTTCGCTCTACTGAACAAGTCCATAATTAGGTCATTGTGGCAGATTGGACATAAGATTGCCTTGAAGAATCCAAATCAAGTCAAACCTGTGGCATTTGATAGAAGATTTAGAGGACTACTACAGGGCCAAATTTCAGATATTGAGGATCTGCAAGTATAGAGATAAGTCAATTTCAATATCGAGCTCCTCAAAAGCAAGCAAAAGGTGTGTATTGTTTTCTGAATTGCATAAGTCTTGTTTGAAGAATCAAGTTGAATTGATTCCAAGGGCATATTGTAGAATATATTTCAGTATTGGGTTCTGAAATGCCTCCTAAAAATAATTCAACATCCATTAAGCCTTTAGAAGGCTCTACTATGACTAATGAAGACGAAGAATGGCAACATGACATATCAAATTTACAAGAGCAAATGCAACAAATTTCACTCTCGCAAAGAGCAACAAAAAATGACATGGAAGTTTGGAAGAAAGGCGTGGAAAAAAGATGGATGGTTTGAAGAAAGGCATGGAAACTAAGATGGATGGTTTGAAGAATGGCATGGAAACTAAGATATATGGCATGGAATCTGGTATGGAATCTAAGATGGATGACATGGAAGCTAAGATCGATGAAAAAATGGAAAACATGAAGAATGATCTAAAAGGAGACATGGAAGGTTTGACAAAGTTGATACAACAAATGTTTCCTAATGGTGAAAAGATAGTAGAGGAAAGTCATGATGAGAACAAAATAAATGTTAATCCTAATTTCATAAACTCTAATGTTGGAGGGAAGAACCACCATATTCCAAAAATGGATATGAGGAATTTTGATGGAAAGGATCCTGTAACATGGATACTACAGATGGAGCAATATTTTGATCTCAATAATGTGCAAAACACAGAAAAGGTACGCATTGCAACTTTACATTTAGAAAAAAATACATTTGTATGGTATCGATGCCTATGCTCCCGTAAAAAAATGGTCACTTGGTCAATTTTTACGGAGGAAATGATAGCACATTATGAGGATACAAAGAGCAACACCTTCTTAAGCCAATTGATAAATCTCAAACAAAAGGGTTTAGTGGGGGAGCACATTGAGGACTTCCAAAAATTTAATATAAGGTAACTGATATTCCAGAGGAACACAAGATTGATCTCTTCATATGTACTTTAAAGGATAACATCCAACATGAAGTTCACATTTTGGAACCTGATTCATTGGAGAAGGCATTCAGGTTGGCAAGAAAAATTGGATGTAAAATTATGGCGACAGGGAAGCCTACCACTCACTTCTATAAAGAGGGAAGTGTTGCTACTCCTAGATTTCCACAACCTACAAGGTTGACAACACAACAATTGGAAGAAAAAAGAGCAAAAGGGCTTTGCTACAGTTGTGATAGAAAATACACTAAAGTTCATAAGTGCGATGAGAAGAAATTATTTTACATAGATTGTGAAGAGAGGAAGAATAAAATGAACAAGAAGAAGATATACACCAGGAACCAGCCCTAGAAGAGGAAGAAATGAATCTGACCATATCGTGTATTTCATTGGCAAGAATTACCACTCCTCAAACTCTCAAGATAGAAGGACATATCAAGAAGAAAAAGGTAATAGTGTTGATTGATTCAAGTAGTACCCATAATTTTATTCATTGTAAGGTAGCCAAGGATTGTTTCCTATATCCAGAACCAGAATTTCAAGTGATGGTTGCAAATGGAGGAACTATAAATTTCTCTAGAAAATGCCATAATATCAAGCTAACCATCGGGGAATATGTATTGAATAGACCAATGCTTTCCATTCCTATGGGAGGTGCTGATGTTGTACTAGGAGTACAATGGTTACAATCTTTGGGAACGGTAGCTTTTAATTTTCAATAACTTTTCTTGAAATTTTTTTCAAAAGGAAAGGAAGTCGAAATACGGGGTATTGCAGATAAACTGGGAAAGATAATAAGCTCTAATTTCATGACAAATCTTCTAAAGAAAGAACAACGAGACGCAATTGCACAATTGTGCTCACTAGAAGTTCCAACATCAAAATCATTTATTTCTGCAGATCTCCAAAAATTCTTGGACAATCATTCCAAGGTTTTTGAAACTCCCAAAGGACTCCCACCTATTCGTGATCATGATCATGCTATTCATTTGATTCCAGGAAGTGTTCCTCCAAACATAGGCCTTATAAATATCCTTATGTCCAAAAGAGCAAAATTGAACGTATGATTGCAGAAATGTTAGAGGCTGGTATAATTCAACCTAGTCAAAGTTCTTTCTCTGCTCCTGTAGTATTGGTACACAAGAAGGATGGATCATGGCGCATGTATCCAGATTATAGGGAGCTCAATAAGCTCACCATTAAAGATAAATTTCCCCTTCCTGTGATTGATGAATTATTGGATGAATTATATGGAGCAATTTATTTTACCAAGTTGGATCTTCGTTCAGGATATCATAAAATTAGAATGAAGACTGAAGATATTCCGAAAACAACATTTTGAACTCATGAGGGTCATTATGAATTTTTGGTCATGCCTTTTGGCCTTACCAATGCACCTTCTACATTTCAAGGGTTGATGAATTCCATTTTCAAACCTTTCCTTAGAAAATTTGTGCTAGTATTTTTTGATGATATACTAATCTACAGCAGGTCTTGGAAGGATCATGTTGAACATGTTGACAGGGTGCTCAAACTATTGCAGGAGAAACAATTATGTGCAAAAACATCCAAATGTTTCTTTGGAGTACAAGAGGTGGAATATCTGGGTCATATTGTATCTCA
Organism: Pinus albicaulis; assembly: GCA_034641835.2. Taxonomy (NCBI): domain Eukaryota; kingdom Viridiplantae; phylum Streptophyta; class Pinopsida; order Pinales; family Pinaceae; genus Pinus; species Pinus albicaulis. The sequence goes on from CM076575.1 coordinate 312,486,699, forward strand.
CGAGGGTGTTAAGGTAGACCCTAACAAAATTAAAGCCATTAAGGAATGGAAAGTCCCCACAACCATAAAGCAGTTGCAAGGATTTCTCAAGTTAACAGGGTATTATCGCAAGTTTGTTAAGAATTATGGGAGAATAGCAGCACCTCTAACAACATTATTGAAGAAAGATGCATTTTCATGGACTCCTGAAGCAACTAAGGCCTTTGAACGTCTTAAAGAGGCAATGTGCCTAGCACCGGTCTTAGCTACACCAGACTTCACAAAAACCTTTATTGTGTAATGTGATGCCTCAGGAAATGGAATTGGTGCAGTTTTAATGCAGGAAGGAAGACCCATTGCTTTTGAAAGTCGTCCAATCAAAGGAAAGTATTTACAGAAACCTATTTATGAGAAGGAAATGTTAGCAATACTGCATGCACTAAAGAAATGGTGAACTTAACTAATGGGAAGACACTTCAAGGTAAAAACCGATCATGATAGTCTTAAACACTTTTTGGAACAAAGACTATCGTCAGAAGAGCAGCAAAAATGGGTCACAAAGATGTTGGGTTATGACTTTGACATAATCTACAAAAAAGGAAAGCTTAATGTTGTTGCAGATGCACTCTCAAGAAAGAATGAAGAGGTGGAAGCATTGCTTTGTGCCATTTCTATTATCCAACCAGATTGGATAACCGAAGCAAGAGATGAATGGAAGAAGGAAAAAGATGTATGGACACTCATTCAAAAGTTGCAGCAAGATCCTAGTACATCCGATACATTTAGTTGGAAAAATGATTCCTTATGGTACAAAGATCGCTTATATATTTGTAAGAATTCCCAACTAAAACAAAAGATTCTTTTGGAATTGCACACTTTTCCTTTAGGAGGACACTCAAGATTTTTAAAAACTTACCACAGGGTGAAGAAAGAATTTTTTTGGGATGGCCTTAAATCTGATATTCAAAAGTTTGTGGCGGAATGTTTGGTTTGCCAGCAGAATAAAGTGGAAACAATTAAGACCCCGGGACTTCTACAACCTTTATCCATTCCAAGTCAACGTTGGGAGGAGATTTCAATGGATTTTATCACAGGTTTACCTAAGTCCGAAGGAAAGAGTGTCATCATGGTGGTATTTGATAGACTTACCAAGTATGCACACTTTTGTGCATTATCTCATCCATTTAAAGCAAGTACAGTTGCTACTACATTTATGGACACAATTCAAAAGCTACATGGAAATTCAAGGGTTATTGTGAGCGACAGAGATCCCATTTTTACTGGAAATTTTTGGACGGAGTTATTTTCTTGTTTGGGTACTCAATTAGCTCATAGCTCATCTTATCATCCTCAATCTGATGGTCAAACCGAGATAGTAAATAAATTTTTGGAAGGATATCTTCGTTGTTTTGTATCTGATAAACAAACACAATGGGTCAAGTGGTTACCTCTCGCAGAATGGTGGTATAACACTTCCTTCCATACTGCAGCAAAAATGACCCCATTTATGGCACTTTATGGATATCATCCACCATCGATCACATCATCTTTAAGGGAAAATTTGAAGGTTCAAGCAGTGGAAGATCACGTCGAGCATCAGCAAGAAGTCCTCCAACTCTTAAAGGATAACCTGAATTTGGCACAAAATCGAATGAAACAACAGGCAGATCAACATCGCAGCGAGAGAAGTTTTGATATAGGAGATTGGGTATTTTTACGGCTACAACCATATAAACAAATGTCCCTCAAGCAAGCTAAGAAGGATAATAAATTATCGCCAAAGTACTATGGTCCTTACAAGGTGTTGCAAAAGATTTGTACTATGGCATATAAATTGGAGCTTCCTGCTTCTTCACGAGTGCATCCATTTTTCCATGTTTCATGCTTAAAGAAGGTTATAGGTGAAAATCTTCCAGTTCAAACAATATTGCCAGAACTTGATGAGGAAGGAAAAATCATATTGGAACCTCAAGCAGTCACGGAAACAAGAACTCGACAACTACGGAATCGATCAATTTCAGAGTATCTCATCAAGTGGAAGAACTTACCCACTGAAGATTCTACATGGGAGGATGAGAATTTTATACAGAAGCACCCAGAGCTACTCAAATGTTGAGGACAACACTTTTTTGAAGGAGAGGGGCATGTTAGGTCCCTATATTACTAGTATAGTCCCTTATTGTTGTTAGTGTAACCCCCTTATTGTTATTATTGTACCCCTGTAACCCCCATATCGTTATTATTGTGCCCTTAAATTATTATTATTAGGTCGGCTAGGATTACATTGTGGCCCCACTAAGATTACATTGTGGCCCCATGGACTCCTATATATAGAAAGGAGGTTTTGTAATTTGTATCATCCAAGAATTGTTCATTCATGTAATGCACTAGAGGTTTCCCCCTCGAAGTGGCTTAGTTCTAAGGCATTGATATCTCTTTTCTTCTATTTTTGGAGCTGGTTTCACAACATGGATCCTTTCATGGAACTAAATTCTTCTCTCCATCACCTACCCTTGTGATGACATTGTATCGTTTTTCAAATTTTCACCTTGTGAATCTATATGAGAGTGGTTCTAGCTTTTAGGTTTGTTGTTTTTCATGTTGTCCTCATATAGACCTTAGCCTTTGGGTAGGGATCCTTTATTTGGTGTGTCTTGAGACAATATTTTCTCTTGAAAGCTATGTTTTCATGATCCATGCTAAGGATCCAACAAGAATCATCCCTTCTTATAATTGTATGATTTGGTAGATCAAGACTTAGGGAAAGCTCTACTAATCTAAATCTAAATGTTAATTTTGTTGTGCTAATTTCATCTTTAGAATTATAAACAATTTTTTGATCTTTTTCTTCATGTGCATAGGTTTCTTGAGGTGTTTGTGAGTGTTAAACAGGTAAATGTATCAATTTTTATGTTAAATTCATGAGCATTTTAACTTAAAAACAAAGTACTGAACAATAGTAATAAAATGTACAACAAACAATCAAATTATCCATTAACACGTTGTTTTTTTTAAGGAGTTCACGCCTCCTGGGCTACATCTCCTTGGTCCATCTTCCATGGCTTGGGCCTCTATATTAGCTCAAAATGGAAAGAAAAAAAAAGTGATGTTTAAAATCCTCTGTTGCTCCTGAAACCTGCTTCAATGTGTTTATAATGTCCAAATCATCCATAATAGACTCTTCTTTCTCCCAATTTGGTCAAATTTTTCAAATGTTATGGCCTCCTCAATTCTGGCCTAGGAAACCCCACTAAAACTGGAGAAACTCCAGTTAGGGCCACTAAATTTGGGGACAGTGCCGAATTAAACTCAATTTTAATTAAATTTTAAGTGGGTCTTTAACATAGGATTAGTGCTAAATGTGTTATTTATTTAATATGCATTAGCCATATGGTTAGTGCTTGTTAACAAAGGTTATGGGCTATAAACTCGTATTAAAAACCTTAACACCACGCTTATGTATTAGCCTCTACTCCTGGTCTTTGCAAATGGTCGCGTGGTGAGGGGTTTGGCCCTCTCCTTACCCCTTTTGTTCATAACTTATGATAATAAATATATGTCGCAACCTATAAGGTTAAGTTGTAAAGTTGTGTTCTATTGGTATGGAGGGCGCATTGTGTGGGGGAGGTCGCGGGGTCGAGCCCCAACCTACGCCCAGCCTGTGCATAAAATTTTTGCTCCACATAACATATAACTTGACCTTTGAAATTGCTCCATAATTTAGACTTAACCATAGTTTCCAACCTTTGTAAATTGAAATGCGGCCCTACTTTGGTCCACCATAGGGGGCACGTTGCAGCCCCTAGCTGCACCACATGTCCACCTCTGGTTGGACTATCCCAACCTTATAATAAAAAAAAATGCACCTCCATATATATATGAAATTCTACCTTAGGATAACATAAAAAAAAATCACTTTCCAATGAATCCTGGAGTGACACTTGTCACAGTGTCATTGGGAGAAAATGACAGAATATTCCTAGAATATCATTTTCTTTGCTAAATAGGCTTCCATGTCAACATTTTGTCCTTTCTGCAATTTTTTTAACTGTTTATGGAAACGAACAGCCAACTCTATATTCCTCATCCGAAGTTGGTTTTTGATGAAACAAATTGTGTCGGATGATGGCGACAAGCTCTTCGCTATCGTTGAGTTTCTAATTGATTCTGAGCACTTCCATTTTTTGAGATTTACACTGAGCACCTGATCATCTACACATATTCAAGGAACTAGAATGATGCCTTTTGGATTTCAATTATGTAAAATTTAAGAAATAACCAAGAGTATTGCTTAGTCTTTATTTAATTCCCACAATGTGTAAGAATGAGTTAACATTTTGTTGTCTCACCTGCACCAAGGTTGTGGGAATAGAGATTTTAGTGAGGTTGAAAGTGGAGGAACATGGTTTGACAAAGAGGTAAAATCCACATGAAAACCATGGTCCTTCTTCCGCAAACCTTAAAGTGTTGCCATGATTGAAACAAAGAACAATAAAAAAAAAAAAAAAAATCCTTTGAAATAAAATGTTGTTTTATATTATGTGCTATAGTTAGAGAATCCATTTTAAAAGCACCAAGAATGACGATCCCAACACATTGAATCAATTACATCACAAATTTTGTTTATAATTATTGATGAGCTCATCAATTCCCCACATCGAAATATGTGATTGAATTCTAGTCTTTCGACTAAGAAGGTTCCAACTAGTTAAGGAGTCTAGGCCATTTTGTATTGCATAGCTAAGAGAAACATGTGTTATTTTTTATTACTTACTTAAAATAGAAACCCATGATACAATTCAAATTTATACTTCACATAAATTCCTCATTTTTTAAAGACAACAATGCCAATTTCTTAGATGCTTTGGAATTTCCAAATAATGGTTTACTAACTCTAACTCTAATAAGGATCAAACTTAAAATTAATTGTAATAAACTCATGTGGACCTTTTTCGATTAAATTTCCACCCACATCCTTGCTAAACTTAGATTAATTATGTTGTAGATATTTTTGTATCCAAACGACATCGAGTAGACAACAATATATTCAATCTAATCCATTCATTTTTATTTTCCTTAGTTAATCATGACCATCCAAATGTCTATTTTTTTACTCTATTTGTCATATTTGTTGTTCTTTTTCATCTTGTTGAGCTAGGCATCAACAGACTATCCAATTTTCACCTTGTTAGGTTGTCTAGCATCCTCATTCCATCTCCTCGATTTGTTGAATTTGTTATGTAATTGTATCTCCAATTGTCCATATGGATTCTCACCTTCTTTGTCCCTCTACAGTGTTTGAAGCTCTAAAGTAATATGTAAAGCCAATCTAAATTGTATGGACATTATAATTATTTTCATGGCATTTGTGTTATATTTTGATTTTGTAATTGTAGACCTTCATATTTCTCATCCTACTTTTTACAATGCCATGTCATTTCTCAGGTCTCATAAGGGCTTCCCTTCTAATAAATTATATGCATTGCTTAGATGCATGGCAAAGGATAAATGCATATGCTCACATTTGTGTGTTGGTGTGGTGTATGTTTTTACTTACATCTCCAATTCACAATAACGTGATAACCCTATCAATATCACTATCCAATAGAAAAGGTATGACATGATTGATTAATTGAATTTTTCTTCTTTACATTATAATGATATGATTAATGTACTACCCAACTAACTAATTTGAATGTAGAGAAATTATTTTTCTTAAAAGGCAAAGTTTAACTATACAATATATGAAATGGAATATATAATAGTTAAAAGGTATTACACAGATAGATGAATTATCCCCATAATATAGATATATGATAGCCAATTATAAATGTAAATTTTTAATATTATAATTCTAACACATAAAAAAGATTACATATAGTAATTTCATAACGTTTTTTCAACTTGATTTTAAATAAAATTTATCTCTAATATATTAAAAGAATTTTTCCAAAAAAATAATATTTTTACAAACTTTAGTTTAGTTCTTTGACTCCATAGATTCATAAAGTTAGAGTTCTCTTCAATCCAAAACTATGATCTAGAAAAATTTCCAAATGAATTATTCCATCATGAACAATTTTGCATTACGGTAAAACTCTACTCAGACCTAACATTTTTTATAAAATTACCAAATTTATAATTGGAAAGAAGAACCCTTTGCTATAATATTATAACTAAATCTAAATTCTACTGATATAATCTTAAGCCTGAAGGTTGTTAATATGACCCAACAAACATGATTAGAATTTTAGTTTGGAAGTTTCTATTAACCACAGTTGTTTTATAGGAGTGTTTACATTTGGGGTTCATAAGTGGATGCATCATCAAGAAATAAATGCCATTGAGAAAAATATATATATAAATAATTAAGTAATTACTTATAATCATCAATTACTTAAAATAAATAAATAAACATAATTAAATTTTATATTTTATTGATTACAAATATTATGCCCTATTTTATTTTGCATTATTGCTCATTGAAGAGGGACCCAAGGGTTATAGGAGTGTCTACATTTGGGATTCATAAGTGGATGCATCATCAAGAAATAAATGCCTAAAGGAAATAATGTTGAGAAAAACATATAAATAAACAATTAAATAATTACTTATAATTACCAATTATTGGAAATGAATAAAAAAATATAATTAAAATTTATATTTTATTGATTACAAATATTATACATTATTTTATTTTGCCTTATTGCTCATTGAAGAGGGACCCAAAGGTGGTCATCGTTAGCCACAAAGCATTGTTAAAAATATTTTGAACAAAACAGGCTTAGGTTAAAAGTCAAGTTTATTCAAAGTGCAAAAGGAAATTGAGTCCCGAGGCTTATTCTACAGCTTAGTGTAAAGGTGATGAGTAAGTATGTTAGTCCATCTTAAAATAAAAATAAAATACTTAAAATAGAAAAGCAATGTAGGTTATGCTATGAGTATTTAATTAGTTGTCCATGTAACTTTATATAATTTCATGTAAAGTAATTAGAAGTAAAAAAAAATATGAGATATTTTAACTTTATACTTTTCAAAAATATTTTAACACGTGACTTTATATATATCTATATATATAGAAAAAAATTGACTCGATGTACATGTTATGTAATCTCTATAACATTCAAAAATCATAATTCAAAGAATAAAAAATTACACTTTGTTTTTTCACTCTAAAATAAAAATAAGTGTGAAATATATGGCTCCTGTTGAGTCAGATGAAGACTAATTTTAATTTCCTCTGTGTTTTCAAATGATAACTAACCTTCCTTGTTTTAATTTTTGGGATGACAGAATAGCTTTTACTTTTTTAATATGTGTATGACAGAAAATATTGATATTAGCTACTTGAAGACAGAGACAGACTTAAATGTTTATGTTTTGGATGGCCTATAACTAGTTAATACAGCCAATAGATCTGGTTTCCTATGGGCAGGTTGAGGCCAAAAGTTGTATCTTGTGACCTGCATTTTGACTTTGAATATAAAATAGAAAGGACCTACTAAGTTTACAAAAAAAAAAAAAGTTTGCAAGTGAAAAAAATTGATCCCTCTTGGCTCATGTTAGATCTATGGTTAAGATGGATCTATGATCGTTAATATATATAATTTCTTTATATGAAATTATATAAAGTCATATGGACAACTAATTGTGGTTAAGATGGATCTATGATCATTAAGATATATAATTACTTTATATGAAATTATATAAAGTTATATGGACAACTAATTAAATAGGCATAGCATAGCCTACTTTTCTATTTTGAGTATTTTATTTTTATTTTAAGATGGGCTGACATACTTACACATGCCCTTCACTGGGATGTAGAATGATCCTCTTGGCTCAATGAGATGTTTAAACCTTACACTTTTCAAAAATATTTTAACACCTAATACCAATTTCATATATATATATATATAGAAAAACATGCTAAAATAAAATATTTTAATATTGTATAGAATATGAATTTAATATGAATTAATATTGACATTTACTTAAAAATATAGTGAGAACAAAAAATCTCTCATAAAATGACTTGATGGACATGTTATGTAATCTCTATAACATTAGAAAATACAATTCAGAAAATAAGTTTGTACGCGAAGAAATCTAATCCCTCTTGGCTCATGTTGGATTCTGGTTAAGATGGATCTATGATGGTTAATATATATATATATATATATATATATATATATAGATGAAGTTGACATCAGGTGTTAAAATATTTTTGAAAAGTATAAGGTTTAAACATCTCATTGGTACTTTACACGAAATTATATAAATTCATATGGAAAACTAATTAAATAAGCATAGCATAGGTGACATTTTTTTTCTATTTTGAGTATTTTATTTTTATTTTAAGATGGACGGACATACTTACACGTGTCTTCACATTGTGATGTAGAATGAGCTTATTGGCTCAATGAGATGTTTAAACCTTATACTTTTCAAAAACCATTTTAATATGAGCCCGATAAAATGACTCAATGAAAATGTTATGTAATCTCTATAACATTTAAAAATACAATTCAAACAACAAAAAATTACACATACAATTTTTTTTCACTCTAGAATATGTTTTCACCTGAAGAAGTTTGATCCCCCTTGACTCATGTTAGATCTATAGTTAAGATGGATCTATGATGGTTACGATATATATGAAGTTGATATAATGTGTTAAAATATTTTTGAAAAGTATAAGGTTTAAACATCTCATATATTTGTTTTTACTTTTAATTACTTTACATGAAATTATATAAAATTATATGGACAACTAATTAAATACTCATAGCATAGCCGACATTGTTTTCTAGTTTGAATATTTTATTTTTATTTTAAGATGACCACACATACTTGAATATCGCCTTTACTTGGGATGTAGAATGAGTCTTTCAGCTCAATGAGATGTTTAAACCTTATACTTTTCAAAAATATTTTAACATGTGATATCAACTTCATATATATATATATATATATATATATATATATATATATATATATATATATATATATATGCTAAAAGAAAATATTTTAATATCGTATAGAATATGAATTAATACTGCCATATACTTAAACATATATTAATAACAAAAAAAATCAATTTAATGCGTGCTCATAAAATGATTCAATTCACATGTTATGTAATCTCTATAATATTAAAAAAAAAAAAAAATGCACTTTATTATTTCACTCTAAAATAAGTTTGCACTTGAAAAAAATTGATTCATCTTGGCTCATGTTAGATCTGTGGTTAAGATGGATCTATGATGGTTACATATATACTGACAATATATTTTGACTATTTTATTTTTATTTGAAGACGAAAGGACATACTTACACATAGCCTTCACACTCGGATGTAGAATGAGCCTCTAGGCTCAATGAGATGTTTAAACCTTATACTTTTCAAAAATATTTTAACACATGATATCAACTTCATATATATATATATATAATTCTAAAATAAAATATTTTAATATTGTATATAATATGAATTAATATTCACATATACATAAAAATATATTAATTGTAAAAAAAAACAGTTTAATATGGGATGATAAAATGACTCAATGCACATGTTATGTAATCTCTATAAGATTCAAAAATACAATTAAAAAAATTACACTTTGCTTTTCCACTCTAAAATAAGTTTGGGCGTGAAAAATTTTGATCCCTCTTGGCTCATGTTAGATCCGTGGTTAAGATGGATCTATGATGGTTAAGATATATATAAAGTGATATATATAAAGTATTACCTGTTAAAATATTTTTGAAAAATATAAAGTTTAAAGATGTCATCTATATATATATTTTTTACTTCTAATTACTTTATATGAAAATATATAAAGTCATATGGACAACTAATTAAATACCCATAGCATATCCTACATTGCTTTTCTATTTTGAGTATTTTATTTTTATTTTAATATGGACGGACATACTTACACATAGCCTTAATAGTGGGATGACACTCGGACATTGCCTCACACTAGGATGTAGAAAGAGCTTATGGGCTCAATGAGATTTTTAAACCTTATACTTTTCAAAAATATTTTAACAAGTGATACCAATTTCATATATATCTATATATAGAAAAAAAATCTAAAATAAAATATTTTAATATTGTATAAAATATGAATTGATATTGAAAAATATATTAAAAACAAAAAACTAGATTAGTGTGTGATTAAAATGAGAAATATGATCCCTCCCATGTTAGATTCGTGGTTAAGATGGATCTATGATGGTTAAGATACATATGAAGTTGATATCACATGCTAAAATATTTTAGAAAAGTATAAAATTATAAGTTTTAAACATCTCATATATATAGATATATATTACTTCTAATTACTTTAATTATATAAGTCATATGGACAACTAATTAAATACTCATTGAGCTTCTAGGCTCAATGAGATGTTTAAACGTTATACTTTTTAAAAAATATTTTAACATGTGATATAAATTTCATATATATCTATATATATAGAAAAAAAATTAGTTTAATGTGGCCTGATAAATGACTCAATGCACATGTTATGTAATCTCTATAACATTCAAAAATACAATTCAAACAATAAAAATTTACACTTTGTGTTTTCACTCTAAAATAAGTTTGCATGTGAACAAAATTGATCCCTCTTGGCTCATGTTAGATATGTGGTTAAGATGGATCTATGATGGTTAAGATATATATGAAGTTGATACAATAGCATAACAGACATTGATTTTCTATTTTGAGTATTTTATTTTTATTTTAAGATGGACGGACATACTTACAATCATCGCCTTCACACTGTGATGTAGAATGACACATCGTCTTCAGGTTGTGATGTAGTATGAACTTCTCGCTCAATGAGATGCTTAAACTTTATACATTTTAAAAATTATTTTAATGTGGGCCCATAAAATGACTCAATGCAAATGTTATGTAATTTCTATGATATTCAAAAATACAATTCAAACAATAAAAAATTACACATACATTTGTTTCACTCTAAAATAAGTTTGCACATGAAGAAATTTGATCCCTCTTGATGGATCTATGATGGTTAATATATATATGAAGTTGATATCACGTGTTAAAATATTTTTGAAAAGTATAAGGTTTAAACATCTCATATATTTGTTTTTTACTTCTAATTACTTTACAAGAAATTATATAAAGTCATATGGACAACTAGATAAATACGCAAACATAGCCCACATTGTTTTTCTATTTTGAGTATTTTATTTGTATTTTAGGATGGACAGACATACTTATACATCCCCTTCACATGGGATGTAAGATGAGTCTTTGGGCTCAATGAAATGTTTAAACTTTATACTTTTCAAAAATATTTTAACACCTGATATCAACTTCATATATTTATATATAGAGAGAGAAAAAATGTGCTAAAAGAAAATATTTTAATATTGTATAGAATATGAACTTAATATAAATTAATATAGACAAATACTTAAAAATATATTTATAACAAAAAAACCAGTTTAATGTAGGCTGATAAAATGACTCAATGCACATGTTATGTAATCTCTATAACACTCAAAAATACAATTCAAACAATAAAAATTTGCACTTTGTTTTTCACTCTAAAATAAGTTTGCACATAAAGAAATTTGATCCCTCTTGGCTCATGTTAGATCTTTGGTTAAGATGGATCTATGATGGTTAAGATATATATGAAGTTGATATCACTAGTTAAAATATTTATGAAAAGTATAAGGTTTAAACATCTCATTGAGCAGAGAGGCTCATTCTACATCCCAGTGTGAAGGGGATGTGTAAGTATGTTCGTCCATATTAAAATTAAAATAAAATACTCAAAATAGAAAAGTAATGTCGACACTATTCTACATCCAAGTGTGAAGGTCATATGTAAGTATGTCTATCCATATTAACAATGCCCACTATGCTTTGGGTATTTAATTAGTTGGCCAAATGATTGTATATAATTTCATGTAAAGTGATTAGAAGCAAAAAAAATAAAATATTTTAACAAGTCATATCAATTTCATATATATCTATATATATAGAAAAAAAAAATGCTAAAAGAAAATAAATTGTGTTTTTGTAATTTTAGCATATCCTTTCTATTTTCTATTAATAAAAAAGAACATCAAGTTACATCTAAGAAAAACTTGAAGACCTTAACCTGCCCGTAGGAAACTAGGTCTGTTGGCCACCTTAAAGAGTTATAAGCCAACCAGTACTAAAAAAATTTAAACCTTCTACTATTAGCTATGTCCATTTTGCTATCTCTTACATACAATAACTTCAAATAGTAAATGCTATCCGCATTACGCATGGGAAAAAACAAAAACAAAAAAGACAATTATCAATCATCTGATGACTCAATTAGTGTCGGGCCATTTACACTAGAACCAGGCATGTCCACCTGGTGCATCGTTTGTAGTTGGCGATCTATGCGTCCTAGACGAACGTTACCATGATGTTGTGCCACGCGAATTTCTTGGATCTCTCTCCTTATCTCATGTAAAATGGAGGTGGCTTTTGGGTCTCCTCCGATTTCCTGGATGCTCATGATTGCCTTGGCCAGAACACATTTAAGTGTCCAGTAGGTATGGATAGACTGTTGGAATAGGGACATTATTCTTCTTGTGTTACCAAGGTCCTTTAAGGATTCCATTGCCTCCTCTTGTATTTCTCCTTCCTCCTTGGTATTGTAGTCTCGCTCCCATCCAGAGATAAGTGCTCGGACTTGCAGCAGAATGCCAGTAGAATAGGCATCAAAAAGGTTTTCCATCACCTCTTTTCTTGACTTTCTCCCTCTCTTTCTAGGGCCCACTGTAGGCTTGCTTTGTTTATGTTTCCCTCTGTCTTTGGCCTCCTTTTTTTTATTTTTCCTTTAACCATACTTGAATGTAGTAGTACCGACCGTTGAATTAACTAACAGTGTTGTTGCAGTTTCGTGGCTAGTGGTAGCGTAACACCTGTATAGAAATTAGAGATACTTGTATATTGCAGCTAAATTCAATGATTGTTTTATAGAAACAACAGTAAGGACCCAGACTGCCGGGAGTGACAGCCTCGCAAGTAAGAGAGAAATATACGTCAACATTCCTCCTTCTCAGTAGAAAACTATAAAGAAGGGTGGTAAGATTAAAAATATTATTCTGACAGGAGTGTGAATGCATGGCAAGACATAAACCCTTCAACTTCTGCATTTTAACCTTCCTGGGCCTGATACTTCCAATATAAATATTCAAATTCCTTAGCACCCAAAAGTAAGATACCTACCAATAGTGAAACCCCCAACGAACTAGAACTTTGAGAAGGTAGGGACAGAACTTCAACACAGTAAACTAGAGGCCTGTTAAAACATAAATTCAACCCTTGTAAATAGAAATAAACCCTCTAATAACTGGCCTAAACCTAGTTAAATCAAAAATTACTCCCCTTGGGACAGGATTGACAGCCCATCTCATGCAAGAAACAGTCCACATGACAAAATGATTGAGAGAGAATAGTTTCAGAATTCCAATTGCGTCGAGCACGGCTAGTATGATGGTCATTCAAATCCATGCAATTTAATTCATAAGTCTGGGACGACAAATCATTGGAATTGCCTACAAGGTTAGGGATGGAAATCATGTTACAAAGGGGCTCAGAAGAAGAAAGCATTGTGGAGAGGGACTCGAAAGCCGAATGCGTGGGCCAGGGGAACTCAAAAGAAAAATGCATGGGGCAGAGAGACTCGGAAGTAGAATGCATGTTGGAGAGGACCTCAAAAGCAGAATGCATGATGCAGAGGGGCTCGAAAACAACATGCTTGATACAGAGTGGCTGGAACACAGAATGACCAAAATCCACCTATGTCGAAGTCATGCAGAAAACTAAACAAACAAAATTTGAACAGAGCTTGTTTCTTCTAGATACGAACAGCTAACTCTCCAATAGCAAATACAAACCCATGATGTTTATACAACCATCATCCCAATCCCAAACCATAAAATTAACATTGTAATTCCAAATTCAGAACCTAGACGAAAGATTAGACATCTCCTCGAAGATACATGAGTTGTAACAGACATGAGAAATTTCTAGGTTGATAACCATGAACCTTGGTTCATTTACTGCAGCATACATAGTGAAGAGACAAACCACATACCAGGTGAGGGGGTGTTGTCGCAGGCTTAGACCTTCTCCTGCATGACAGCGTCTGCTCTTTCTTCCTCTGAATTCTTCCGGAAAATAATACCTCCTTTCCCCTCACCTCCCTTCATAATCCCCTTTACGCGTCGGCATTGTTTCCCAAACAACTCTGACAAGGTTATTTGGCTTCCACCATATTCCTCACCCATCATTATACTATGAGAGTGGTAGTACCTCCCCTTTGAATGCCTATCATCATCTGTCCACAAGTAGCCGTGTGGTGCACGCCGTCGCGTGCCACCTCACGCCTCCCATCTCCTGCGTGGCACCTTGATCAGGGTTCCCAAGAAATCTTAATGTCTCTATCCACAATTAGCTATAGAGACTGTAGTTCCCCTTCTCGAGCCATTTCTGCCTGGTTAATGTCCAAATGTCATACCGCATGAGTGCACCCCCAGTTTTCCAAGTATTCGGCCACATCATTCGCTGCTCTATGAACATGTGATGGAATGAGGTAGCCTATGTCAAAGATGATGGTTCTGATTTCATGTATTAGGCATTTTTTTCTCCAATTTTGGCTAATTTTCTCCCATCCTATCCCCTACTGCATCTTCTGCAGAACCCCTGTCACCATAGCATATTCCCCTTCCACTATGATTCGGTGGTACCATTCTCTCACTGCTATTAACAACCCTTGTTTAACTGCCATAATTTATGCTTCATTGTTCGTAGCGAACCCTAGGTCCATCGCATATATTCTACAAACTAAACCCTGTGAAACCTGGAATATCCCACCTGCTCCTGCCTGATCTGGGTTGCCTTTAGAGGCCCCATCATAGTTAAGCTTCAGAAACCCTTGCTAAGGAACCTGAAATTTGTCATGTGGGTTTCTCCCCGGTGGTTTTTGTTTCCACAATGATTGGGCCATCATTTGAGGTTTTCGGTTGAGCATAGCTATAATTCGAGCCTTTGTCCCATTTTTCTTCTAGTCATCTTCGCTAGGATGGTCTCTCTGATTTTATCGAGTATCAATTGCCATGTTTCTTTTTTTTGCCGATACTTGTCTCTGAAGATTCTGCGGTTTCTTTCCTTTCATATGGCCCATAGAAGAAACCCCATGGATAGCCTCCATGCTTTTTTAATGACTGCATTAGTGTATCCTCCTTTTCTCCATGTTTCAATGGTATGTTTGATGCTCATATTATCCCTGTCAGATTTTTGGAAGAGGGTGGAAAGGTTCAACCAGAGAATCTCAGCCAGACCACAGGTATTCAACAAGTGTTCAATAGTTTCTTCATTTTTTTTACACAATATGAATAACGATGAACCACGCATCCCTTTCTTTTGCAACTAATCCCAGGTAAGGATTTTACTGTGGCTAACAAGCCATAGAAAATGTTCAATTTTCAGCCAATGTTTTGTCGTCCAGATTTTATGCCAAAGACGAGTTGTTATACTGTGCAAATTATTTGATTTTATGTAATAGCCCTATTTTATAGTGAAAATTCCTTTAGTACGGTATCCCCATCTCAATATATCTTCTCCAGCTGCTGCAATAAATTTTTTGGTTTTGAGTTCTTTTTCATAATTATCCCATTCACGATTTTCTAGGAATTCTACCAGTGGTCCTTTAATTTCTATTACCTCCATTGCATCTCAGTCTCCCCCCTATAGAAGTTTTTTACAGACTTTGTATTCGGCCGAGTAGTGAATAGGAAGATTTCTCCTAGGTCTAATCGATTGATGAGTTTTTCCCATTGCTGCCAGGAATCATCCCAAAAAAGGGAAATATTTCCTCCTCTGATTTCCCAAAAACGGTGCTCGCGAATGAGACCTCCATTTGAAGTTGCAAATTTCCAAATGTTGGATCCTTTCAGATTTTTTTGCACCTTTAATTTTCCTGCAGTAGTGTGGGGCATATCATATTTCCTTTCCCAAATTATTTTCCATAGATCCCCACCCCCTTGTAGCCATCTCCACCAACGTTTAGCTCCCATCACCTGGTTTAGCACATATGGATCTCTTAATCCCAGTCCGTATGTTCTCTTTATATTGGTAATCTTATCCCATGAAAGAAGGGCCCACTTACGGGCTTGTTGGGAACCCTGCCAAAGAATTTTTTTGAAGATCTTGACCATATTATTATAGCTAGTTCTAGGCATTATCAGTCTTGACAACTGATAAAGGGGAATGGATTGTAAGATTGATCTCAATAGGACAACCCGACTGGGAGCATTAAGGACCTCAAAGCCTAGTTTTGGAGCCAGGCCTGAATACGGTTGAGGAGATCTTTCCATCCCGAAACCTGAAGGGAATTAATACTTAGGGGAATTCCTAGATACTTCATGGGTAAGGATCCTATGGTGAATCCCATAGTTCAAGATAGGAAGTTTTGGGACATCAAATTAGTATTAAAAAAATATACATTTGATTTGTCATTATTAATGACAGTTCCAGAGGCTTACATGAAGTCTTTGAGAATAGATAATATGGCCTTAGATTCTTTCAGAGTAGCTTGACAAAAAAACATAATGGCATCGACAAACTGTTGGTGGGAGAGGATTAGACCTTCCCCCCAAAGGTTCGAGCCCTTCAACTGACCACCATTAAACTTGTTTTTAATATGAATACCAAGGCCTTTAGCTGCAATGATAAAGACAAATGGGGAGAGAGGGTCTCCTTGTCTAAGCCCCCGAGTAGCATTGAAAGTATTGGAAGGAACACCATTGAGCAAGATGGAGTAGTTATGGGAGGATATAAAGGAAATTATCTAGTGAATCCATCTTACATCAAAGCCCAAATCCTGGAGAATATATTTGAGATCATTCCGGATAAGACAATCATATGCTTTAGATAAATTGAGTTTAATCAACATACCTTTTTCTTTAAGGGTGCGAAGAGAATGTATTGCTTCCTACACCGTAACTATAGCATCCAAGATTTGTCTGCCTTTCACAAAGCATGTCTTCTTAGGTGAAATCAGGTCTGGGAGGATAGGTTTCAACCAGTTTTTCATGATAGTAGATAAAATCTTGTATATTACATTACATAAGGCAATGGGCCTAAACCCTGCTGGAACATCAAAGTTTTCCTACTTTGGGATTAAAGAAATGAGGGTGGAGTAGAGGGTCAAATAGACCTGTCGTGAATGATGGGACTCCTCGACCAATTCCCATGCGTATTTACCCATAAAGGACCAAGCATCCCGGTAGAATTCCGCTGTAAATATATCTAGGCTAGGGGCTTTATTTTTTGCAAGACTTTTGACAACCTCTTCAACCTCTTCTATTGTGATCTCTCTAAGGAGGACCAAGTTCTGTGCCTTGTTAACTATTGGAGGTATGTTTTGAGTGATGCACTCAATAGCTTCTAATCTATTATGATCAGGTTATGTTAGGATATGACTGAAATGATTGACTAACATGTTTTCCATCTCATTATTTTGGAGTACTTTATTTCTGTTGGATCCTTTAGGGAAAAGATCTGGTTATGTTGTCTTCTTTTAATCATAGCCTTGTGGAAGAAATTTGTATTTTTATTCCCTTCTTTTCGCCATTGAATACGAGATTTTTTCTTCCATAGGATTTCCTCTTGCTTCCTACGCTCTTCAAGTTTACTTAGAAGGTTTCCTTCTTCTATGACCAGATTATCTGTCCTTCCATTTGAAATCATTTGTTGTTGTACCCGCTTCATTTCTCCCTATAACATTTCCTTGTCCTATTGAATGTTTCCAAACTCAGTTTTATTCCATTTTTTAATCTCCTATTTTAAATTTTTTAGCTAGAATTGAAAAGAGTGCATCATGTTTTGACCTTAGACTTGACTTGCTTCCCACCACCCTTTAGATTTTTCAAATAAGTTAGCGTCTCTCAGCCAAAAGGCCTCAAATTGAAATGGACGTTTTTTATTACATTCCTTAATGTCAATTTCCATACTTATCGGCCCATGATCTGACCCCGAGGTGGGGAGGATAGCAGCTTCATAAAAAACATCAGTGCTCAAAATAGCTTCTGAGGCTAGGAATTTTTCCAGTCTTGAGGCCACCTGGTGAGCAGCCCCTCTTCTATTATTATAAGTGTACTTATCGTTCACTGTGAGGATATCAACTAGTATTAAATCTATGATCAGATCTCTAAAGAATTCCATTTCTGGCTCCTCTCTCCTTATACCTCATTTTTTCTCTGTCAAACTCACAATAATTTTAAAATCCCCTCCCATCAACCAGTACTTCTCAGTATGCATATTACTAAGTGTTCTTGTACTATTAAGGAATTCCTCTCTTTCTCTTAGAACATGAGGCCCATAGACAGAGGAAATTAGGATTTTTTCTTTCATTCCAATTTTCTTGAATAGGCTTGTTAGTATCTGCGGAAGGCCAATCCAATCCTTTGTGTTAGGTCCCTATATTACTAGTATAGTCCCTTATGGTTGTTAGTGTAACCCCCTTATTTTTATTATTGTACCCCTGTAACCCCCATATTGTTATTATTTTTCCCTTAAATTATTATTGCTAGGCCATCTAGGATTACATTGTGGCCCCATGGACTCCTATATATAGAAAGGAGGTTTTGTAATTTGTATCATCCAATAATTTTTCATTAATGGAATGTATTGAAGGTTTCCCCCTCGAAGTGGCTTATTTCTAAGGCGTTGATATCTCTTTTCTTCTATTTTTGGAGTTAGTTTCACAACATTTGGTATCAGAGCTTTGGATTCTAGGGTTTCGCTGCTCCAAACAGGTCATCATGGAATTTTCGCTATAACTTGTTTTCTATGAAGTTTCAGAAGCTAAAATATTTAGAGGGAAAATCCAAAATCCTGAGGAACAGTTTTGCAAAATTTCAGAGCTTGGTTCGCAATATTTTCAGAGATATGAGCTATGGAATTTAGAGCTTTTTGCAGGATCCTGAATTTCACTTAAAAAGGTCATCGCGGAATTTTCACTATAACGTTTTTTTCTACGAAGGTTCAAAAGCTTAATTTTTTAGAACGTGAAGCCGAAATCATGGGGAACATCATATCAAAATTTCAAAGCTTGGTTTGCAATATGTTTGGAGATATGAACTGTGGAAGTTAGGTCTTTTTCAGGCTCCCAAATTTCATCTCAAAGAGGTGATCGTGGGAAAATATTCATAACTCTCTCTCTAAGCATCGGATTGGAATTCTGTAAAGAGCGAATGGAAGTACACAGATTTTAGTTTTATATCTATAAATTTCAAAGACAAGCGAATAAACAGTGACACGTGGCAAGCCATACAAGTTCGCTCTACTAAACTAGTTCATAATTAGGTCATTATGGGAGATTGGACATAATTATGTCTTGAAGAATCCAAATCAAGTTAGACCTGTGGAATTCAAAAGAAGCTTCAGAGTAATACTATAGGGCCAAATTTTAGATATTTATGATCTACAAGTATATATATAAGTCAATTTCAATATCGAGCTCCTCAAAAGCAAGTAAAAGGTGTGTATTTTTTTTTTTTGAATTGCATAAGTCTTGTTTGAAGAATCAAGTTGAATTGATTCCAAGGGCATATTGTAGAATAGATATCAATATTGGATTCTCAAATGGCCCCTAAAAATAATTCAACACCCATTAAGCCTTTAGAAGGCTCTACTATGACTCATGAAGACGAAGAATGGCAACATGACATATCAAAATTACAAGAGCAAGTGCAACAAATTTCGCTCTCGCAAAGAGAAACAAAAAATGACATGGAAGTTTTAAAGAAAGGCATTGGTTTGAAGAATGGCATGGAAGCTAAGATGGATGGCATGGAATCTAAAATAGATGACATGGAAGCTAAGATTGAAAACATGAAGAATTATCTAAAAGCAGACATGGAAGGTTTGACAAAGTTGATACAAGAAATGTCTCCTAATGGTGAAAATATAGTAGAGGAAACTCATGATGAGAACAAAATAAATTTTAATCGTGATTTCATAAACTCTAATGTTGGAGGGAAGAACCACCATATTCCAAAAATGGATATGAGGAAGTTTGATGGAAAGGATCTCATATGATACTATTAAATGTATACTGATGATCTCAAATAATGTGCAGAATACGTAAAAGGTACGCATTGCAACTTTACATTTAGAACAAAATACATTTGTATGGTATAGATGGCTTTTCTCCCGTAAAAAATTTGTCACTTGGTCAATTTTTACGGAAGGAAATGATATCACATTATGAGGATACAAAGAGCAACACCTTATTTAGCCAATTGATAAATCTCAAACAAAAGGGTTCGGTGATGGAGCACATTGAGTACTTCCAAAAATTGAATATAAGGGTAACTGATATTCCAGAGGAACACAGGATTGATGTCTTCATAGGGACTTTAAAGGATAACATCCAACATGAAGTTCGCATTTGGGAATCTGATTCGTTGGAGAAGGCACTTAGGTTGGCAAGAAAAATTGAATGTAAAATTAAGGCGACAAGGAAGCCTACCACTTACATCTATAAAGATGGAAGTGTTGCTACTCCTAGACTTCCACAACCTACAAGGTTGACACCACAACAATTGGAAGAAAAAAGAGCAAGGTGGATTTGCCACAGCTAGATAGAAAGTAAACTAAAGGTCAAGTAAGTGTGTCGAGAAGAAAATTTATTTCACAGAATGTAAATAAAAATGAACAAAATGAACAAGAATGATGCAGGCAGGGCTAGCCTGCAATACCCAGAATCTTTCCCCCCATGAGTTCATATACAAATGCAACTCCAAATTTTTATTTTACCCAATAAGACTCCTACTGGGCAGTCTCACACAACTCAATTGCGGAAGCTTTGTCTTAACATATGTTCACACATTTTAATGGTTTATGGAAACCATATTTCAAGTTGGCTCTTACATGCAATCAACCCCAAACTTTATATCAATTGTGTGAAACTATAAACCAACAATCCATCTCTTCATGTGAATAACCCCAAATTTCATTTTTTATAATGCCAGACTTTAAATTCAAGAATACGCCCATACTACCACACCATATGAAATTATATATTCCCATGCAAATTGACCTTTACAGCAAATCATTTTAATCACATCGACCCACACAAGTTACACATCTTTATGGCTACGGACTTACCTTCATAAACGCCCTTCAATTTCAATTGGGCCTCCTCGCTTTCCACGCTTTCCACGTTGACTATTGCTGCGGTCATTACATAACTCGACATTTACAGCTCAACTTCATATCAACGCTGCAATTATTATGCGTTACTCTGCAAACTGGCTTACTGCTCCATGTATTGACCACTGGCAATGTGACTTTGCCACGCTATGACTACACTTCTTCCAGTCAACCAAATGAACGCAAGATCTCAGCATTAGTTACTGGTTCATTGCAGTGTTCATGCCCACGTCATTCGACACTTCCTTCAACACTGCCTTTTCAATCTGTTGCTTACACTGGCATTCGTTCATTCTCCAAATCGACAAAACGACCAGCCATTATCTCTGTAATACAATAAATTTGATTCAGATTAAATACCCAGATTTATTACAAATTCTCTGCGTACCTTTCATGGATGAAAATGCCGCTTTCTACATCGGAAGAATTCAACTCCCATCGGACTTCATTCGTTCCAAATGCAGCATTATGTGTTAATTATAACCAAACGAGCTACTATTGCATTAATAACACTTCCCTTTAAAATTAACACACAATTTCATTGCCAATTCCGAACTCGACTTATCACATTGGATTTGAAAACGCTGTTTTAATGTTGGGAGGTAAAATCGATCCCAATCGGATCTTAGATTCATTGAATTAAATCAAATAGCATGCCTCATGCCCATCAACAAACCAATTCACCATTTCCAGTCTTAACGAACTCTATTTGATTGTAGTTTACTCAGCGGATTTCACAAAGAACAAGGTCTGATTTCAATATGCAGCTTCAGCACTTTAACCAATGTAAATCACATGGTAACAACTACAGAATTTAAAACTCTGCTCATCGCAGAGCTATTCATGAAATCGACCTTCGACCAATTTGAAATTCATTTTAATGGATATTCAATTCAACATATAAAACAGTCTTCCACCTTATCATATTACTGTTTATGCTCAATCATCCATGCGCTGGGAATTCCAATTCAGTTATACCAAATATTAAAATTACCATCAATCCTTCACCACTAAATAATGGATTTCAAAAAGATAGGTGTTACACAGACTTTACTCCATAACCAAACCCGAAAAAAAAACAACCATTCACGCAATGATTCGGCGCCTTTTACCTTCAACCGTTTTGCATTGTCGGTTTTAACCATATCGACACCGTTTACCCAAATCGAACTGTCAGTCCCTTATAAATTCGATTCATACAATTGTATTCGCATTCATAAACACATTCAATTCAAGTACGCATAGTTCAACTCCCAGTTTCAGAAATCAAATATACAGTTTCTCAATTAATCAACCAATGTATATATATAATCTGAAACAAGACAATGACTTACAAACTTTTGTTGGCCAGATATTCGTGATCTGTGGCCCTTTACAATCGCCCGAAGGCTCCCAAGAGGAAACCCTCTCACTACTCACACTCACACTCTCTCTGCAACTCTTCAAGTGTATTTTCCTCACAAAACCCACTCATATTTATACATAAATAATGCATTTAATTCACTCCACCTAATCCTCAACTAAATCTATATTTTAGGTGTGGACTCAACAAAGTTCCATACATAGAATTCCTAATCCCAAATTTTTCTCCTCATCTATTTCTCTCATATCCTTTTAATTAATTAAAAGAATATTTACAAAATCCTCACTTTTCCAAATTATCTCCTATTTTATTAAAAATAACAAATTAATTAATAAAATATTAAAAATGTCACACCCCCCTTTTATCACATATTTACAAATGAAAAAATGGTCTTGATGCTCCTGCATCAAAGAATCTTCAAAAGAAGAGGATATACACCAGGAACCAACCCTAGAAGAGGAAGAAATGAGTCCGACCATATCATGTAATGCATTGGCAGGAATTACCACTCCTCAAACTCTGAAGATGGAAGGACATATCAAGAAGAAAATAGTAATAGTCTTGATTGATTCAGGTAGCACCCATAATTTTATTCATTGTAAGGTAGCCAAGGAATTGAATTGTTTCCTATACCCAGCACCAGAATGTCAAGTGATGGTTGCAAATGGAGGAACTATAAATTGCTCTAGAAAATGTTGTTAAGTCCCTATATTAATAGTGTAATCCCTTATTATGTTAGTGTAGCCCCCCTTATTGTTATTTTTGTACCCCTGTAACCCCTATATTTTAATTATTATGCCCTTACATTATTAGTGTTAGGTTGGCTAGGATTACATTGTGGCCCCACTAGGATTACATTGTCGCCCTGTGGACTCCTATATATAGAAAGGAGGTTTTGTCATTTGTATCATCCAAGAATTGTTCATTCATGTAATGAATTGGAGGTTTCCCCCTTGAAGTGGCTTATTTCTAAGGCGTTAATATCTCTTTTCTTCTATTTTTAGAGCTAGTTTCACAACATTTGGTATCAGAGCTTTGGATTCTAGGGTTTCGATGCTCCAAACAGGTTATCGTGGAATTTTCGCTATAACGTTTGTTCTATAAAGGTTCAGAAGCTGAAATTTTTAGAGTGCAAATCTAAAATCCTAAGGAACATCTTCGCGAAATTTCAGAGCTTGGATCACAACATTTGCGGAGATATGATCTGTGGAAGTTAGATCTTTTTGCAGGCTCCTAAATTTCACCTAAACAGGTCATCCCAGAATTTTTGCTATAAATTTCTTTCTACGAGGTTTCAGAAGCTGAAATTCACGCAGAGTGAAGCTAAAATCCTAAATAAGCTCCTGTAAAAATTTCAGATCTTGGTTCACAATATTTTGTGAGATATGATCTGTGAAAGTTAGGATTTTTTCAAGCTCCCGAATTTCATCTCAAAAAGATGATCATGGGAAAAAAGTCATAACTCTTGCTCTGAGCGTCGGATTGAGATTCTATAAAAATTGGCTGAAATTGCACGAAATTTGGTTTCTGCTATATCAATTTCAGAGCCGAAAGAGAAAACCGTGACACGTGGCAAGTCATACAAGTTTGCTCTACTAAACCAGTCCATAATTAGGTCATCGTAGGAGATTGGGCATAACATTGTCGTCAAGAATCCAAATCAGGTCAGACCTGTGGCATTAGAAATAATATTTAGAGGGCTAATTTAGGGCCAAATTTCAGCTATTGAGGATATGAAAGCACATAGATAATTCAGTTTCAATATCGACCTTATCAAAAGAAAGAAAAAGGTGTGTATTTGGTTTTTAAAATTGCATAATGTTTGTTTGAAAAAGCAGTTTGATGTGATTCCAAGGGCATATTTTAGAATTTTTATCAGTATTGGGTTCTACAGTACCTCCAAAAAAATAATTCCATACCCATTAAGCCCTCAATAAGCTATACTATGACTCATGAAGAGGAAGAAATGCAGTATGAGATATCAAAATTACGGTGCCAAGTGCAACAAATTTCGATCTTACGAAGAGCAACCGAAGATGACATAGATGGTTTAAAAGTAGAAATGGAGGCTAAGTTGGATGGTTTCAAGGATCAAATA
Organism: Pinus albicaulis; assembly: GCA_034641835.2. Lineage (NCBI taxonomy): Eukaryota > Viridiplantae > Streptophyta > Pinopsida > Pinales > Pinaceae > Pinus > Pinus albicaulis. The sequence continues at coordinate 312,511,396 of CM076575.1, forward strand.
ATAACTAATATGGATGATAAATTAGTGGAAGATCACATCGAGCATCAACAACAAGTTCTCCAACTCTCAAAGGATAACCTAACTTTGGTGCAGAATCTAATGAAACAATAGGAAGATCAACATCACATCGAAAGAAGTTCTGAAGCAGTCACAGAAACAAGAACTCAAAAATTATGATCAATTTCAGAGTATCTCATCAAGTGGAAGAACTTTCCTGTAGAAGATTCCACATGGGAGGATGAGAATTTTATACAGAAGCATCAAGAAATAATCAAGCGTTGAGGACAACACTTTTTTGAAGGAGAGGGGCATGTTAAGTCCCTATATTAATAGTGTAGTCCCTTATTGTGTTAGTGTAGCCCCCTTATTGTTATTGTTGTACCCTTGTAACCCCTATATTGTTATTATTGTGCCCTTACATTATTATTGTTAGGTTGGTTAGGATTACATTGTGGCCACACTAGGATTACATTGTGGCCCCATGGACTCCTATATATAGAAAGGAGGTTTTTTCATTTGTATCATCCAAGAATTGTTCATTCATGTAATGTATTGGAGGTTGCCCCCTCGAAGTGGTTTATTTATAAGGTGTTGATATCTCTTTTCTTCTATTTTCGAAGCTGGTTTCACAACAAATGCCATAATATCAAGCTAACCATGGGGGAATATCTATTGAATATTCCAATGCTTTCCATTCCTATGGGAGGTGTTGATGTTGTACTAGGAGTACAATGGTTACAATATTTGGGGATGGTAGCTTTTAATTTTCAAGAACTTTTCTTTAAAAAAATTTCAGAAGGAAAGGAAGTCGAATTACGGGGTATTGTAGGGAAGCTGGGAAAGATAATAAGCTCTAATTTCATGACAAAGCATCTAAAGAAAGAACAATGAGGTGTAATTGCACTATTATGCTCACCAGAAGTTCCAACATCAAAATCATCTATTTCTGCAGATCTCCAAAAAGTCTTGGACAATCATTCCAAGGTGTTTGAAACTCCCAAAGGACTCCCACCTATTCTTGATCATGATCATGCTATTCATTTTATTCCAGGAAGTGCTCCTCCAAACATTAGGCCTTACAGATATCCTTATGTCCAAAAGAGCGAAAAAGAACATATGATTGCAGAAATGTTAGAGGTGGGTATAATTCAACCTATTCAAAGTTATTTCTCTGCTCCTGTAGTATTGGTACACAAGAAGGATGGATCATGGCGCATGTGTCCGAATTATAGGGAGCTCAATAAGCTCACCATTAAAGATAAATTTCCCATTCCTGTGATTGATGAATTATTGGATGAATTACATGGAGCAATTTGTTTTACCAAGTTGGATCTTCGTTCAGGATATCATCAAATTAGAATGAAGACTGAAGATATTTCAAAAACAACATTTCGAACTCATGAGGGTCATTATGAATTTTTGGTCATGCCTTTTGGCCTTACCAATGCACCTTCTACATTTCAAGGCTCGATGAATTCCATTTTCAAACCCTTCCTTAGAAAATTTGTGCTAGTATTTTTTGATGATATACTAATCTACGGCAGGTCTTGGAAGGATCATGTTCAACATGTTGACAGGGTGCTCAAACTATTGCAAGAGAAACAATTATATGAAAAAACATCCAAATGTTTCTTTGGAGTACAAGAGGTGGAATATCTGGGTCATATTGTATCTCACGAGGGTGTTAAGGTAGACTCTAACAAAATTAAAGCCATTAAGGAATGGAAAGTCCCCACAACCATAAAGCAGTTGCGAGGATTTCTCGGGTTAACAGGGTATTATCGCAAGTTTGTTAAGAATTATGGGAGAATAGCAGCACCTCTAACAACATTATTGAAGAAAGATGCATTTTCATGGACTCCTGAAGCAACTAAGGCCTTTGAACATCTTAAAGAGGCAATTTTCCTAGCACCGGTCTTAGCTATGCCAGACTTCACAAAAACCTTTATTGTGGAATGTGATGCCTCAGGAAATGGAATTGGTGCAGTTTTAATGCAGGAAGGAAGACCCATTGCTTTTGAAAGTCGTCCACTCAAAGGAAAGTATTTACAGAAACCTATTTATGAGAAGGAAATGTTAGCAATACTACATGCACTAAAGAAATGGCGAACTTACCTAATGGGAAGACACTTCAAGGTAAAAACTGATCATGATAGTTTTAAACACTTTTTGGAACAAAGACTATCTTCAGAAGAACAACAAAAATGGGTCACAAAGATTTTGGGTTATGACTTTGAAATAATCTACAAAAAAGGAAAGCTTAATGTTGTTGCAGATGCACTCTCAAGAAAGAATGAAGAGGTGGAAGCATTTCCTTGTGCCATTTCTATTATCCAACCAGATTGGATAACCAAAGCAAGAGATGAATGGAAGAAGGACGACGAAGTGTGGACACTCATTCAAAAGTTGCAACAAGATACTAGTACATCTGATACATTTAATTGGAAAAATGATTCCTTATGGTACAAATATCGCTTATATCTTTGTAAGAATTCCCAGCTAAAACAAAAGATTATTTTGGAATTGCACACTTCTCCTTTAGGAGGACACTCAAGATTTTTAAAAACTTACCACAGGGTGAAGAAAGAATTTTTTTGGGATGGCCTTAAATCTGATATTCAAAAGTTTGTGGCGGAATGTTTGGTTTGCCGGCAGAATAAAGTGGAAACAATTAAGACCCCAGGACTTCTACAACCTTTATCCATTCCAAGTCAACGTTGGGAGGAGATTTCAATGGATTTTATCACAGGTTTACCTAAGTCCGAAGGAAAGAGTGTCATCATGGTGGTAGTTGATAGACTTACCAAGTATGCACACTTTTGTGCACTATCTCATCCATTTAAAGCAAGTACAATTTCTACTACATTTATGGACACAATTCAAAAGCTACATGGAAACCCAAGGGTTATTGTGAGCGACAGAGATCCCATTTTTACTGGAAATTTTTGGAGGGAGTTATTTTCTTGTTTGGGTACTCAATTAGCTCATAGCTCATCTTATCATCCTCAATCTGATGGTCAAACTGAGATAGTAAATAAATGTTTGGAAGGATATCTTCGTTGTTTTGTATCTGATAAACAAACACAATGGGTCAAGTGGTTACCTCTAGCTGAATGGTGGTATAACACTTCCTTCCATACTATAGCAAAAATGACCCCATTTATGGCACTTTATGGATATCATCCACCATCCATCACATCATCTTTAAGGGAAAATTCGAAGGTTCAAGCAGTGGAAGATCACATCGAGCATCAGCAAGAAGTTCTCCATCTCTTAAAGGATAACCTGAATTTGGCACAAAATCGAATGAAACAACAGGCAGATCAACATCGCAGCGAGAGAAGTTTTGATGTAGGAGATTGGGTATTTTTACGGCTACAACCATACAAACAAATGTCCCTCAAGCAAGCTAACAAGGATAATAAATTATCACCAAAGTACTATGGTCCTTACAAGGTGTTGCAAAAGATTGGTTCTATGGCATACAAATTGGAGCTTCCTGCTTCTTCGCGAGTACATCCAGTTTTCCATGTTTCATGCTTAAAAAAGGTTATAGGTGAAAATCTTCCAGTTCAAACAATATTGCCAGAACTTGATGAGGAAGGAAAATTCATATTGGAACCTGAAGCGGTCACGGAAACAAGAACTCGACAGCTACGGAATCGATCAATTTCAGAGTATCTCATCAAGTGGAAGAATTTACCCACTGAAGATTCTACATGGGAGGATGAGAATTTTATACAGAAGCACCCAGAGCTACTCAAGCATTGAGGACAACACTTTTTTGAAGGAGAGGGGCATGTTAGGTCCCTATATTACTAGTATAGTCCCTTATTGTTGTTAGTGTAACCCCCTTATTGTTATTATTGTACCCCTGTAACCCCATATTGTTATTATTGTGCCCTTAAATTATTATTGTTAGGTTGGCTAGGATTACATTGTGGCCCCATGGACTCCTATATATAGAAAGGAGGTTTTGTAATTTGTATCATCCAAGAATTTTTCATTCATGTAATGTATTGGAGGTTGCCCCCTCGAAGTGGCTTATTTCTAAGGGGTTGATATCTCTTTTCCTCTATTTTTGGAGCTAGTTTCACAACACTCTGCCATAATCTCCGCGGGATTCCGTATAATATCTATTCCCCCAGCGCTGCCTCATGAATCTATCTCCATTACTTCATAATGTGGTTTGGATAATTTAAGGATGTCTTCAAATGTTTTACTTAAAACCTTAGTTTCCTATATCAGCATCACTTGGGGCTTCTCTATTCTTAATATGTCTTTTAGATAACTTTCTTGTCCTTCTTTATTTAAGCCTCTTATATTCTAGGAAATAACTTTCATTGATGAAATGTGTGGATTTGTTGGACTACCACTGTTAATGGTATTACCTTTCCTGAGTTAACTAACATTTCTCCCACCATTTTAATCGATTCTTGTAGGTTCTTGCGTCCCTTCTTTTTTATTCCTTTAACTTGGGTGTTGTGGTCCTAAGAGGGGTTCCTTTCCAAGGATACTATTCGTTTCTGAGATTGAGATGTCAAATATTGTTCAAATATTTCCTTTATATACAACTTCTTCTAGTCATCCGGGATGAAACGATCATCAAGATTCTTCCATTCTTGAAGGAGTCATTTTAAGACTACTTCCTCTCTACTTAAATCCTCCCTATTCATCTCTATCTCCATTGGCGACCATTCCATGGGTTTCCCATAGTCTTCCATTTCATTTGATTCCTGTGGTTCCTTCCTTTTGGCCTTCTGGGTTTTATGAGTTACCATTTCTTCCCCTTCTTCATTACTTTGTTCTCCCTCCTACGAGTTTCCCCCACTTCCTGCAATATTTCATATCTATTTTGCATGCTTTTTTGTTTTGAGTTATTTTTTTGCTTGCATGCAACTTATTATTCTTCTTTTTACTTGTAACAGTTTTGAATCAGTTATCTTTTTAAGGTGACCCTTTAGTTTCTTCTAATTTCTTCCCTTGCATCTATACATGATTGTTTAAAGGACATTTTTTGTTAAAAAGACCATATTCATGGCATCTTCGGCAACAGAATGGAATATGTTCATAATCAAGAAATTGGTGCCAGACTTTCCCCTCATATTCAAGTTCTATTGATTCTGGAAGCGGTTCATATATATTCATACATACACATATGTGAGAAAAAGAAGTATACCAACCTTGAAGAGTTGTTTCAGAAATTTTGACAAAACTACCAAGAAAGTTATTGATGCCTTCCAAAATTTCAAGGTCCCAAAAGTCCATCAGAAGTGAAAATAGCCAAACCCATACTGGTGTTGCCAAAAAATGTTCTTGATCAAGGTTGTAGCATTCTTCCCACTGCCGCAAAATAACCCTACATTGTAATAGAAGAAAGGACCTCCTTCAAATATTCTTTCTTTGTCAAGAATATTGGTAAATATGACTATAAAGAACCCTCTAGGGAAAATTTTCAAGTCCATATGACCCTTAGGCTGCCATTTTTCCTGTATCCATTTGAGTAGATCTTTCTCTATTGGGAAAATGCCTATGAATTTGCATATTAATGCATGGTCTTTCATATAAATCCAGTATTCATCCAGTTTGTTTGCAGGGATAAGAAATCTGGGTTTTTTCAGTGCTCGTGGCAGATATTTCCCTCGTGTTTTAGCTTTCCATTCTGCTCCTAGTATCGGGCCTACATTAGGGTTAGACCCCCCTTGGGGCCCTGCATGTTTGTTGCTTTTCTCCCCTATTGTTACATTTCGGTAAGAGGGGATCTCTCCCCCCCTAAAGACACTACCATACAATTTCTCAAAGGCATCTCTGGTCCAATACACCTACCTCAGGATCCCCCTATCAGGTTTCATTTTTTTCTGAACCCTAGCACTCCCTGAACCCTAAGTGTTCCTCAATTCCATCGCTCTCTCAAAAAAATCTATGAAAGATAAGTGTTTCGCTAAAATAAAATATTTTAATATTGTATATCATATGAATTAATATTTCCATATACTTATTAATAACAAAAAAACAAGTTTAATGTGAGTTGATAAAATTACTCAATACACATGTCATGTAATCTCTATAACATTCAAAAATACAATTCAAACAAAAAAAAATTACACATTGTTTTTTCACTCTAAAATAAGTTTACATGTGAAGAAATTTAATCCCTCTTGGCTCATGTTAGATATGTGATTAACATGGATCTATGATGGTTAAGTTATATATGAAGTTGATATCACGTGTTAAAATATTTTTGAAAAGTATAAGGTTTAAAAATCTCATATATATAAATTAATATTGACATATACATAAAAATATATTGATAATAAAAAAACCAGTTTAATGTGGGATGATAAAATGACTCAATGCACATGTTATGTAATCTCTATAATATTCAAAAATACAATTCAAACAATAAAAAAATTACACTTTGTTTTTTCACTCTAAAATGAGTTTGCACGTGAAGAAATTTGATCCCTCTTGGCTCATGTTAGATCTGTGGTTAATATGGATCTAATAATGATGGTTAAGGTTTATATGAAGTTGATATCAGGTGTTAAAATATTTTTGAACAATATAAGGTTTAATATATATATATATATATACACACACTTCCAATTACTTTACATGAAATTATATAAAATCATATGGAAAACTAATTAAATACACATAGCACAACGTAGCCTCACACGGTTTTTCTATTTTGAGTATTTTATTTGTATTTTAAGATGGACAAACATACTTACACATGGCTTTCACACTGGGATGTAGAATGAACCTCCCCCCTCAATGAGATGTTTAAAACTTATACTTTTCAAAACTAACTAAATATTTTAACATGTGATATCAACTTCATATATATCTATATATATAGAAGAAAAAAAATGACAATTTAATGTGCAGTGATCAAATGAATCAATGCACATGTTATGTAATCTCGATGACATTCAAAAATATAATTCAAACAATAAAAAATTACACATGTTTTTTCACTCTAAAATAAGTTTGCACGTGAAGAAATTTGATCCCTCTTGGCTCATGTTAAATCATGGTTATGCTGGTTCTACAACCCAAATGTGAAGGTTGTATGTAAGTATATAAAATATTTTTTAAATAGAATATATATATATATATATATATATTTGTTGAAATGACCTAAAATAATTTCATGTAAAGTAATTAGAAGTAAAAAAAGCATGTGAGTTAGATGTTCAAACTTTATACTTTTCAAAAATATTTTAACACCCAATATCAACTTCATATATATCTATATGTATAGAAAATAAATGTTAAAATAAAATATTTTAAGTTATATAGAATAAAATATCCAATATGAGTTATGAGTAAAATATTTTACTATAAATTAATATCGACATATATTTAAAAATATATTAATAATAAAAAATTTACTCTCATAAAAAAACTAAACAATAAAAAAATCACATATTACTTTTTGCACTCTAAAATAAATTTGCACATAAAAAAATTTAATCTTTTTAATGTTAAATTTATACTTAAGATTAATCTATATTAATTTTATGTCAATTCATATTCTTTATTATTAATGATTTGCAATGACAATTAAATAATAATAGGTATTTAATTGTAACATAATTCTATATAATTTCTAATGCATTGTTCTTATTTTTAATGATTTACTATTGCATGGATAACTCCAATAAATGATGTGTATTGCTCATAAACATTGCATTCTAGGTGTTAAAATATTTTTGAAAAGTATAAATTCATATATATATATATATATATATATATATATATATATATATATATACTTCCAAATACTTTACATGAAATTATATAAAATCATATGGAAAACTAATTAAATACGCATAGCACAACATAGCCTGATACAATTTTTCTATTTTGAGTATTTTATTTGTATTTTAAGATGGACAGACATACTTACACATGGCTTTCACACTGGGATGTAGAATGAGCCTCCCCGCTCAATAAGATGTTTAAACCTTATACTTTTCAAAAATATTTTAACAAGTGATATCAACTTCATATATATCTATATATATTGAAAAAAAATGTCAGTTTAATGTGCACTAATCAAATGAATCAATGCACATGTTATGTAATCTCTATGACATTCAAAAATACAATTCAAACAATAAAAAATTACACATGTTTTTTCACTCTAAAATAAGTTTGCACGTGAAGAAATTTGATCCCTCTTGGCTCATGTTAGATCGTGGTTATGTTGGTTCTACAACCCAAATGTGAAGGCTATACGTAAGTATATATATATATATATATATATATATATAGTTGTTAATATGACCTAAAATAATTTCATGTAAAGTAATTAGAAGTAAAAAAAACATTTGAGTTAGAAGTTCAAACTTTATACTTTTCAAAAATATTTTAACATCCAATATCAACTTCATATATATTTATATGTATAGAAAAAAAATGCTAAATTAAAATATTTTAATGTTATATAGAATAAAATATCTAATATAAGTTATAAGTAAAATATTTTATTATAAATTAATATTTAAATATATTTAAAAATATATTAATAATAAAAATTTTACTCTCATATAAAACTAAGCCAAGTTTAAATAATAAAAAAATCACATATTAGTTTTTCTACTCTAAAATAATTATTTTTTTTTTAAATTATCTTTTTTCATATTAAATCTATACTTAAAATGAATTTATATTAATTTTATGTCAATTCAAACTCTCTATTATTAATAATTTGCAATGACAATTAAATAATAATAGATATTTAATTGTAACATAATTCTATATAATTGCTAATGCATTGTTCTTCTTTTTAATGATTTACTATAGCATGGATAACTCCAATCAATGATGTGTATTGCTCATAAACATTGCATTCCAATAAAGAATGTGCATAGCTTATAACCATTATGAAAAATTATTACATTTGAATATACATTACTCATAACATTACATTCCAATAAATTATCAGCATTGTTTATAAACATTACAAGATGCATATACTCACATTTGTATGTTGATATGGGAAATACTTGAACTTGCATTTTCAATACATAAATATAAATATTGTTACTAGTATGTTTATTTAAATCCTTGAAATATTTTATACATTAACCAATTAAAGTAGCATAGATTGATGAATTAAACTATTTTATGCATTAACCAATTAAAGTAATATAGATTGATGAATAAAACACTTCTATGTTAGATTTATATTTTCACTTATTTCTAGGTGACAACAAATTCAAACTCTCGTTTTATATATAAATTAAACAGATTTTTTTTTTCTTTGAATGATAACCATATGAAAGTTTTAGGATTGAGTAAACATTTTATATATTTGATAATTCATTTTACATTATGCAAAGATAAATATTAAATGTTAATTTTCTATTATTATTTTCACACATAGTTCACTCTTTAGTGGTTTAATGTTATTTTGTTATGTAAATGTAAAATGTTATTTATTTGGTAGTTTATTGTTATATAAATTTATAGAGGAGAAAAAAACATTGTATATTGTTAAATGAAAAGTGTATTTTATAATATTATTATAATATATAGTATTTATAATCTATAGTTTAATGAGGTTATAATTTTGTTTGAAAAATAATGAAAATTTCGACATAATTTGAAAAAATATGACATAAATTTTTGGAAATATGAGTTATAGCTATCAAGCTTTAGGATTTTGGGTGCCGCAGGGGTTTTTGATGGTGTTGAATCTATTTCCACCAAATGATTCAAACACTCTTAGGATTATATTTCTTGAAAAAATATTCACTGGATTTCGGCGAGAATTTCATCATCCAGGAAAAAATGTGATCTCGGTAGAGAACACCCATTTATAATGTTAAAAAGTTATTATATAATATTTATGATAATATTGTTATAGAGATTGAAGATGTTATGTTAAAAGTGTATTTTATATCATGTTGGAGCAGTTGAGAGCCAAAAGGTAAATACCTTTGATTTCTAGGTGTGAGATTTGATCCACTAAATCACTTTTGCAAGGATATAGTTTTGTAAATAGGAGTAATTGGTAGTTGTAAATTTCTAGATACCTTGGGGTAGCATGAAGGGGAGGGATTCTAATAATCCCAAAGGAATACTAGTTGATCATTATGCCTTGGGCTTGGGAATGAAGACCAAAAACCAAGTGGAAGCTTATGGCTTATATCTTGGGCTAATTTTAGATCACCAAAGGGGAATTAAGGAAGTGAAAATTATGGGTGACTCCTTCTTGGTCCTAAAGCACATGCACTCCAACTCTTTAGCCTAAAATAACAAGCTCAATCATATGCTTAAAAAATCCATATGCATTCTCCCTCTCTTTGATAAATTAAAAAATTTTCATATTCTAAGAGGCCTATATATGGAAGCGGATGCAAAAGCCAACAAGGCATGCCAAATGAATGAAGGCCATACTATAGTCAATGGAATTGAAGGTTTCCTTGCCATCCCCTAATTTTAAGTATGTTTGTCTTTATTCCTATGTTAAAGTTCCACTCTTTAACTAAGGTACTCTTCCCAAATTCCCTAAGAAGGGTGCACATGCATCATACCAAAACTAATACCTCACCCCTCCCCTTGATCATGCTCACTCTCCCTCCCTGCCTCCACTGGGCTTCCCCACACAATTCCCACCTGGAATCAATGGAAACCTCCCCTATCACGAGGTAGTTGTATATCAGAGCATGTGAATCCACTTGGCGTGGCATATATGTGGAGTGTGGGAAATATCCATTATGTCCCTCGTATTTGGGTTCATTACTGGAATGATCAAGTGAATTTCATGTGAATCCCCTCTGTGAGCGAGTCACATTTAATCCTCCCGGTTCAGATCAAATGGCTCACCTGCTTGAAGGCTCGGATGTTTGAGGTGAAGGTCATTTCGTATACCAGTACAATTATGGAAGTAAAAAAGGATCTTGGAGGCATGCAGGCCACTTCTCTGCATCACACAAGGGTCTTGTTCGGCTCAATCTATAAATCGTGGGGTTACAGTTTGAATTTCTGCATGGCTGGGTTACAGTTAGAATTCCTGTGTATTGTTAGTGGTAGGTATCTTCGGAAGGGTTTGGGCTACCACTGGATGGTCTCAGTGGGTGGGGGATGCCCCTATCCCCAGTTTAGGGTGACTTTGTCGCAGGAAAATCTGGTTTGGTCTGGTGGGCAAAATTTTTCAAGGAATTCAATTAAGAATTTTGTGTCTTCCAAAGTGACCAAAAGTAGCGTTGAAGGTCTCATTGTGTTATTTTCCATGGATTACCATTCTTGAGGATGTCTTCGTCCACCCTCGGGCAAGCTGGCAGGTCACGTTGTGAAAAATTGGGTAAAATGCCCTCCTCTAGCCACATACTCTCCCCCTACTAGCAGAACATGTTCAAGTGAGCATGTTGAATTAAGAGTTGATATCTTCGAGTTGCAATTTATCCTTCACCAACAAAATATCTAGGAAATTTAGACGCAGAAACTTATCATCGAAAAAAGCAAGAAAATTGGACAGCTTGAATATGAAGTAGGGGCACTCAGAAACATGTTCAAGGACCTCCAAATTCAGCTTGTCAAGGTAAATCCTTGCCAGCAAAAGAAACTCTAGGCCTCCACCTCAACCGTCTTGTCATCCTGGATGATTAATCTGTTCTAAAAATGTCTGGTTTTAAATGTATTTTTCTCCTATCGCAATTCTATAAATTTTATACTAGTATAATAGTAGTTTTCCAATCTTGTTTTGAAATTTTTAAGGAATATTGGGCCTGGTTAGACAGAATTATTTTGCAGCTTATGAATCCCAACATTGGCATTGTAATGAAATTTTAAATATCTCGTTTTTAGATGTGACCGAGCAAGGATTAATGTAACCAATACTCTTTCGTGTTAAAATAATAAAAAATGAAAAATATAGATATCTTGTTCGATTTTTTATTTTTTATTTTCTTTGGATAATAATATCTTATTTTTGTTATTTATTTTTCATAAAATTATTAAATTCTTTATGTGTTTGTTGAATTATATTCATATTTACTCATGTTAAGGTTTTGGGATTTAGAATTAATGATTGTAATTTTGACCACATCACTATGAGGATTCACAAGATAAATATCAAAGAACCATTCCTCTAGAAATTGAATTTTAATTTATTGAAAAATACATCACCTCAACCAACCATCTCATATAAAGTTATAGTCATAAAAAATAATCGACTTATTTCATTTTCATCCAAATTAATCCATTTTCTAAACTCTTATCTTCCAATTCGAATGATCAGGTATCAAGTCACCATTCAAAGGATCTTACCTTAGCTCATTCAAACATAATACATATTCATCTAGTTGTGCTCAAATATCCCATTGAGGGACTTTGAAAGATCCCATTGGGGTTGTTTCAAAACATATACATATGCAAACCATTGAGTCCCTTCCAAATAACCCATTGAACCTATTTGAAAGTTCATATCGGGCCTTTCTTATAGATTATCCCGATACACAAGCAAATACCATCAACCTTATTCAAATGATATCCTCCTTCAGAAATATTCTAGTGATGAAAAATCCATCGGGCACTGTTCAAAGATGGCTATCAGCTTAAGTTGAGCTTGTAGTTGGTTTATTTTTATCATTGCATTTACATTCTAGTTTGGATTTAAATTATAATCCTTTTCATTCCATCAATTTTGTGAAAGCTAGACTAGGTCTTATAGCTTTTAGTTTAGATCCATCAAACCCTTGTCATATGTATATTACACAAAGTGCCTCACAAGCATAGCTGACCTCAAGTCGATAAATTAAAACATTAAGTGATTTGATCTCATTTCCAACAATGAAGAATTAAACAAAAACATGTTTGGTGTCATCGTCGAGCACTCATTTAAAGTACTATGTTTTTTATCAAATTTAAAATGGTATCTTATTAAAGGAAACCTTGGGGAATTTGAAACCTCTCCTCGAGTATATTTTGTTCAAGATATCAAGAATTTGTTCATATTAGATGTATAACAAGAATAAGAACTAAAGAAAATTAAAAAAGAAAAAAGAAAAACTTTATTTTTGTGGTGCAGTAGGAACCTCCCATAATATTGCCATCCTAGAAAGAAGGGGAGGAAGATGGGGAACCTCTTCCTCCCACAACCAAGGAACCCTAAAGAGCAAGAAACATCCAATATAACGAATAACCCTCCCAAAATTTAATCCGTAGTTAAGTAGTTATAAACCCTTAAGTTTCAAATCCTCAAATTCTGAAGGAGATAGTCAAAATCATTGGGAATACCTATTGATGAACCTAATCCTTCCATTTAATCAAATTAATCTTATTCTTGGAGGAGAAAATTCTCAGTTATGCAAGAAGAGGCAGAAAATCCTAAGCAAAATTAACTAGTTACATTTGAATTTCCTATTAGGATTTTAATGGATTAGTTTAGATGAAAAATATCCCACCTTCTTCCCTACCTAACTTTCGTGGTTTGATTAGTTAGGACCTAAACACCTTTCTCTTTGAGTTTTATCCGAATGGAAAATGGCATCCACCCATGGTGTTCATCCACCCTTGTTATCCATCCACCCATGGAATTTACCCATGGTATTGGAAATGGAATCGACCCATGGTATTTATTTGCCTATGGTATTGTAGGTGACATCTATCCATGATATTCATTCACCCATGGTATATATCCACCCATGGTATTCATCTACACATGGGTCAATACCATGGGTAGATACCACTTACAATACCATGGGTAAATTCATGGTATTGTAAGTGGTATCCACCCATGGTATTGATTCATGGTATTGTAAGTGGTATCTACCCATGGTATTGACCCATGTGTAGATGAATACCATGGGTGGATACATACCATGGGTGAATGAATATCATGGATAGATGTCACCTACAGTACCATGGGAAAATAAATACCATGGGTCGATGCCATTTACAATACCATGGGTAAATTCCATGGGTTGATGCCATTTACAATACCATGGGTAAATTCCATGGGTGGATGGATAACAAGGGTGGATGAACACCATGGGTGGATTCCATTTTCCATTCGGATCAGATTTTGATTTCCTATCCCATAGTTATAACTACTCCTCAATTGCCCAAAAGTTGAAATTATTTCCAACCACCTTGAAAAAATAAGTTCTTCATTAGTTCATGGGGCGTGGAGGGAATTCTATGAAACATGGGATGAAATAAGGAAGAAATTTTTAAAGAAATATTGAGACTATTGCAAGGTTTGAGATATTAGGGAGGAAATATTTAAGATGACAGAAAATAATGATGGAAGTCAATAAGATTATGTTGAAATGTTCCAATAAAACCTAGAGAGAAATAAATAAAATACCTTATATCCTAAAAAATTATGTATCATTTTCACTATAGATATTAAATAAGTCTGCAGTGTTTACCTTATGGGGATTAGGGATACTTCCCAAATGTAATACACTTAGATCTATGAGGTTTGTGTACATTACTTATGTGGCACTTCCAAATATGGAAAATTCACCAAGATACAACCTCCATAATCATAAGGTCATTGGGGATAGGGGTTACTATGTATGTACTGGGAATTTGTTGGATAATTATCCTTAGCATGCCCTCCATAATCATAAGGTCATTGGGGATAGGGGTTACTATGTATGTACTGGGAATTTGTTGGATAATTATCCTTAGCATGCTTAGTTCCTAGTAAAAACTTTCCAGTCGAAGAAGAAGACTGTAGAAGTAGACTTGATGTTATTTATCTTATATGTTAAGTGTCAAAGATGCATCCTCCTTGAGAATTCCCTCTGAATAGTGTGGAGGTATGTTCCATTTATTAGAATAATCATACTACTTAAAATTCCCCTTCACTGCTTGAAATTAAGGAATTTTTTAAGCGGGGGCAATGAAGAAACCAAGAAAATATACTTTGTATTCCAAAATTGACCCTGGCCACCATGACCTCGTATGGCAGAAAATTCATCCTAGTAATTTTTCCCACACCAATACCCACCACAAAGTTTGTATCTCATAATTCCTTGGGAGAAACCATCAACCCAAGCTCCAAACCAACCCTAGCCACAGGGTTGGAGAGGGCCTTATCCCTTTGGTAACTTTCCATTATAAACCCAACAACTTCCTCCTCAATCACATCTACAACAACTCTATTTTCCAACTAATTAGCCTTCCCAAAAATCATTACAGTTATCAATCTACCCATCACTTATTGTTGAAATTCAACAAGAAAATTTTAGCACCCACGCCTAGTGTGGGACCCAGAGGTCCAAGTATTACCTACACTAGGGTGGGACCACAGGGCTAAATATGGTGCATATCTATTTTAGCTATCCCTTAATTAATATGGACAATAAAATGTAATCTAATCTCAAAATAACTTGTAATAGTTAATTGAGTGTGATAAACTCATTTAACTCATGAATTTCGAGTTAGAGGTATTTGGTGAGGCATGCAAAGTAATTCTAGTTGTAACAGCGTTCAAAGTGTAGTGATGCATTAGTTAGTGTAGGGTGTAATCAGTTTAACTCAGTTGTGCTAGTTGTAACTGTTAGATACACTAGTGGGAGATAAAGTGAATTAAATATTAATTAAATCACAATCAATGATCTCACATGCAACTGAGGATTTACTATTATTAGTTGCATGCATGTCAGATCGAGTGGAGACCCAGTTGAGATCTAGGTGAAAGGGAATTTGAATATCAGTTTTAGGATTATTGGGTTGCACCCATGCAACCAAACACCCATTGGAGTGCCCATGATACTTGCGCAATCAAGGAAGGCCAAAATTCCTATTATTTATGGATTGCATTCTTCAGGGATTGCGCAAGAAAGACAGGCTGTCTGGAGGTAGTAAATTGGCTAAGTATTGGTCATTTTTATGTGTGACAGTGTGAGACAATTAGCTGAGTAAAGGAGGGCTCTTGTGAGAAGAGTTGTATGTAATTTTTTCATGATTCCATGTTGAATATACAATAGAAGATAGTGGGGTTTTGAGCAGCAATATTTCCCTGGGAAATTATATGTGTTGTGGCTTGATTGATTCTTCTTTGCTTCATGTGATTGGAGATTGTGTTTTTAATTCCACAATTTATTTATAGAAGTGATTCAGTATTTAACTTTAGTACATTGTTAGATCGGATTGAATCCATGATATACATGCTTGTTGTATAATTTCTACATGGTATCAAAGCACAGGAAATCAAAATTGTGAAGGAGGAGCCGATTTTGTGACTGGATAGAATTAGAATTTGCATAAAGACTTTCTTGGTGCTACAGTTGATTCAGGATCGAAATGGCTTTCAATGGCTTGAGTTAGGAGAATGCACTCAAGGGAAGCTCAAACTATATTACTTGGAAGGACATTATGGAAGCAGTACTCGAAGACAATCGTTTGAAGTAATTCATTGACAATGATGTTCCTAAACCCACTGTGACAGATGTTGCAAATCTTGATGCATGGAAAAATAAAGTGGAAAAGGTGGGGAGGATCCTACTGGAGGGAGTACAAGACCACATTGTCTCAAGCCTCCATGGGAAATCCACACCATATGCAATGTGGAATTTTTTGACAGATCTATTTCAGAGCAGCAGCAACCATAGGAAATTGGCACTCAAAGATAATAAAGATGGAGAAGGGCATCTCCATGCCAAAATATTTAACAAATTTTGTCCAATGTCAGGATGAACTGGGGACCATTGGCATAGCTGTCGTTGATGATGATTTGGTGAGCTTGGCTCTCCTAGGACTTCCCAAGAGTTGGCACATTTATCAATACTCTATCAATGGAAGGGAAAATCTGCTAGATTAGGAATGACTATTGTTGGATTTGGTGTAGGAGGAATTTAGATGGAACACCAGAGATGGATATTCATATAAGAATTAAGATGAAGAATATTTTTCTTTGGCTGCCACAGTGAAGGGGGGGGAGGGGAAGAAATTCCATTCCAAATCTGAGTCCAAAGATGGAAAGAAGCAAGATATGTGATTATTACCGAAAGATTTCTTCAGAAGCAAGATATGTCCAGGGTGAAGTGTTTTCATTATCACAAACATGGGCATTATGCTACTAACTGTCCACAAAAGAAGAAGAACAAGAAGGCTGGAGGATCTACAACTAGTGAGACTTTGGCCTCACAATTTGAGCTTGACTTCTCATTGATTGCATGCATGGTTTCAAGTGCATTGGCATCTGTGTGGTATTAGGATAGTGGCACTTCCTTTCACATGACGGGAGAGAAGGAACTTTTCAGTAGCTTGGAGGAGAAGGATCTTCATATGCATATTGAAATGGGTGATGACGGGCGGTACAGTGCTACCGGTATTGACAACATTAACTTCCAGAGGAAGTCACGTAAACCCTTTCAATTAAAATATGTAATGTGTTGGGTACTGGATTTGTATACTTTTCTCTCCCATTTTTTACCACCTTTCTATCTCTTTGTATCATTATTGTTCTTAAACACACGAGGTAAACCCCTTTCTTTTATCTTACATGGGATATTTGATTAATGAAGTAATAATCAAGGAGGTTTTACCTTTTTCAAACATTAACTCCGATATTTTTACAGATTTGGAAAAATTAGGAATATTATAGCTGTGAGTCGTGGAGAAGCTCCTAATTTCTAGCGTTAACTTCACTTGCTACTGCAGCGCAACAGACTCTGTTTCACCCCAGCAATATTTTAGGCTTTTTCATGGTTTCCTTTTCGAAACTAGGTTTTTGTTGTAACAAATTGTATAATTGTAGATATGTAGTTGTTAGAGGAAATCTACAATTTATTGAATATTTGTATAAAGAGGGCGTGCGGGCTGTGAATCGGGGTTAAGCAGAGAATATACAAATTTTGTAACAGAGTATTTTGCAATTAATTGAATGCACAACACTCTATTATTTTACCTATAGAATGTGAGTTTGTTGTAGCCCTGATCAAAGATTTGGGTCCACTCTTCTAATCAGGTGCTGTGTTATCTTTCTTTTGGTTGATTTTTGTATTATGTTGGTTTTGTTACTGTTGTTCTAGTATAATCCTTTAATTGTTGTGAATGTCTTTTTAATTCTGCAATCCATTTTATTTGTTGTTACAGTAGTCTGTGTGTTCATTTATTTAAGCCTGTGATTTAACAGCAAGTTATCTAATTGCTCTTGCATATATTGTGCGCGTTAGTCTTGAAATAACTAACGCCCCGGGTTGATAATTTATGTGGAAAAAGGGTTTGAATATTTTTCACATATGGACACCAACATTTTGGCATCGTTGTTGGGGAATGCTAACAAGGTGCAAGAACACAATCTGCAATTGATCTAAGGTTCGATCTCTCATCTTGGGGAGGGAATTTATTACCCTACATCAAGTCCTAAGCACAGGGTTTTTTGTTTTTCTGCTTTTTATTGTTTTCTTTAGAATTGATCTCTCGTCTTGGGGAGGGAATCTATTACCCTGCTCCAAGTCCTGAGCATAGTGTGTTGTTTTTCCTTGCTTTATTTTCTTTTTTTAAGACTGATCTCTCATATTAGGTAGGGTATTTGTTACCCCGCTCTAAGTCCTGGGCATAGTTCTCAGTTTTTTTTTCTTCTTTTTGATTATTTTCTGAAAGGGCTAACTTCTCGTCCTGGGAGGGTATTTGATTACCCTACTTCAAGTCCTGAACTTTTATTTTCTTTTTATTTTATTTTATTTTTTTGTTTTGAACCTACTCTCTCGTCTTGGGAGGAAGCTATCTATCCTGCTCTGGGTCCTGAGCGCTTTTGCTATTTTGATGAATTCTTCTCACCAATTGTATGAACAAAGATCTGAATAAGAGGGGCAGAGGAAGACCCCCAAACAAAGGAAAGGATCTGGGAAGGATGACATATATTTAGGAGATTATCAAGAAGGCTAAATATGAAGCATCCTCTTGTGTTTCTGTCAGGGTAAGGGTTCAGACGAGGTTCGAAGGGCAGTCGTTTGAATAGCCAACCCCAACCATGGTACCAGAGGAAATTCTTTCGACAACAAAAGAAGAAATAAATAAGGTATTGGTGGAGGATCAATCCCTGCTGTCAGCAGAAGGTGAAGAAATAGCAAGCAAAGGGTCAAAAGAACTAAGCAATTTCAATTAGGAAGAAGAACCTCTGAAAGGGTTTTCATCACCAAGAGACCAATGGAATGTTGTGAAGCCTTCTGCAGTTGAATTAAGCAATTTTGATTTGGAAAGAGAGTTTCAAAAATATTTTGTGTCACCAAGAGACGAGTGGAGTGCGGTGAAACCTCCTACAGTTGAATCACCCCAAGTACCAGTCGCAGAACTAGTTGAAATACCACGTGAGTATTGGAGGATATTTATGGCACTTGCAAGTTCTTCTATTGATTTTCCAATTGGAAACATTATAGGTGATGCATCGATGAAGCCCATCCCTTTAACAACTTTACCTAATTTTCATGGGCTTTCTTCGGAAGACCCTGATACATTCCTCTTCGAATTTGACATTGTCTATCGAGGGTACAATTATATCTCCGATGCTCAGAAACTAAAAATATTCCCTGCTACCCTAAAAGGGGCAACCCTGCGACTGTTCATGGGTTTAGGAGGGAGAAATATTACCTTATGGGAAGGGATGAAAGAAGCATTTTTGGAGAAATACCAAGATTACTGTAAATCTTGTGACATTAAGGAGGAAATCTTTAAATTTGTACAGAAAGAGGATGAGAACATGGAAGACTGTGTGGAACGATTCAAATATATATTGCAGATTTCACACCATAGTGACCTGGATAAGAATATTCTGAAGATCATTCTTCTCCGGGCGCTTAGGGAATATTCTCTGCAACTTCTTAACATAGTAGGAAAGGGGGATATTTCAAAAGAATACTTCGACACAATCTGTGACTATTGCATTCAGTGTTCACGAGGGGCTGCAAGGAGAAGAAAAGGAATTCGGTATTTGAATACTTCTGGTGGAGGGGTTACAAAGACAGAAATTGGAAACCTACTGGATAATCTAAGGATTGATATCCTGAGCACATTATCCGTCCAAATGGACACTCTGCAAGAAAAACAGAAACAGATAGAGTTGGAGAAGACTATGGCTATATTATGCCCACAATGCAAAAAGAAGAATCCTTTGAAAGAATGCCCATTAAACACGGTAGAAGCCTGTGTGATCTATGAACAGAATCATGCAACCAGCTCGTGCCCTTCCTTGCCCGAACTGAAGGAAATATTTCAAGGGGTAAGTGAAGAAAATGTGGTAGACCAGTTGTACTTCATGGGCCAAAAAAGCCATGGCAACCACGACCACCAGCTATGAATCCAGGTATGTTTCAGGACCCATCCTAGTATTTTAATAATTTTAATATGGGTCCCCAATCTGCATATTTTTCATATATGTGGTCTCAATATCAATATCTCCCCTAGCAACAATGGGTTCCCCAGGTCAGTTTGAATCCTTTATGGAATCAGAACTGGCGTGGACCCTCTCCTACTGCGAAATTTCCTCAATCTATGCCTCAACAACAACTTCAGTTGCCCTCTAATGCACCTCTTGTTAACCTAGCCCTTTGACCCCAGCTTCCTATCCAGCCCAATGAATCCTAATAATAAAGGGGTCCAACAAACAGATACTCTTAACCTTCCATATTATAGCATTTCTACCACAGGACTTAATGAAATAAACTTATGATCTGGGCAGGTATTAAATGCTCCTACTTCACCTATTATCATAGAACATATTGATAGTGAAGCTACAGAACCAGAATAGAGGACAGTTGGGGATAAACCGGACCAAAACATAAAAAATCAAAAACCTCCCCAATCTATTCTTAATTAGGGTCATTCAACTTCTCCTCCATATCCTGAAAGACTGACCTTGAACAAAAAAAACCCTCAGGCAGAGTTTGGCTTCCTAGGGGAATTGAAAAATATTTTTGTCAAAATACCCCTGTTACAAGCCATGAGGGATGTACTTATATATGAAAAAACTCTCAAAGATTAATGCTTTAAGAAACCAGGGAAGAAACCTAGGGATACATTAACCATTCATGTAATGGGTAGACTGTCCAACATCATCTTAGGAAGGATCATGCCTGTGAAATATGGAGACCCAGGAAACCCAATTCTAATAGTACAAATCAATGGGGTTGAAATCCCAAATGTACTGGTAGATTTGGGAGCTGTCATCAACATTATTACCTCTAAAACAATGAATGCACTAGGTCTTGGAAACATTAAGCCAACCCCTACTATCCTGGAACTAGCAGACAGGTCTATAATTAAACCAGTAGGGAAATTGGAAGATGTGACCATTTTTGTGGATTCGTGGCATTACCCTGTGGATCTCCTTGTATTACAGACTCGATCTTCAATTGGTGGTCATCCATTGATCTTGGGAAGACCTTGGCTCGCAACTGCAGATGCCTACATAGGGTGCTGATCTGAGCATATGATCATATCAAATGGGACGGTTACAAAGAATCTTACCCTCTACCCTCCTGCGGAACCTAGCCCATAGAAAAAATTATTAACCAGTCAGAAACCTCTACCAATAGAAGAGCCTGAACCTGAAAATGAATAAGTTAGACCAATCCTCAGTATTGGGTAGGCCCTTCAATTCAAAAAAGAAATTGAGGACAATGCCACCAACTCTTTTATTAATGATCCCAGTTCTGTATCCAATTCAACTCGTAAAATTTTAGAGTCTGCTATGAGCTGTGAAACAGAGGAAAACATTGAACCAGAAGATGAAATTGAAGACATTCTTGTAACTTCATCCCATGATAGTATTCCAATTGAGATTGAACCAGGGAAAACACTCAATATCAACCCTAATATGTCTGAATCCTAGACAAAACAGCTCTTAAAAGTCCTTCAAGATCATTAGGAAGCTTTTTCCTGGGATTATACCGACATGAAGGGGATCCCTACTAACTTATGTAATCATCATATTTATATTAAGGAATATTTTTTCCCTATAAGACAGCCCCAACGGAGAATAAATCCTTCTCTAAAGAATGTTTTCAAAGAAGAATTGCAAAAATTATTGGATGTAGATTTCATTTACCCTATCTCAGATAGCCAATGGGTATCCCCGCTAGTTATTGTTCCTAAAAAGAATGGTAAGTGGCGGATATGCATAGATTACAGGGAGCTAAACAAGTCAACCCAAAAATACCATTTCCCTTTGCCATTCATTGACCAAGTCCTGGACACCTTGGTTGGGAAGAAGTTCTTCTCCTTCCTAGATGGATTCAATGGATATAACCAAATCTAGATAGCCCCAGAAGACCAGGATAAAACAACTTTCACATGCCCCAGGGGGACCTTTACATACAGGGTCCTGCCATTTGGCCTGTGTAATGCTCCTGCTACCTTTTAGAGGGAAATTCTAGGAATATTTTCTGATTTGGTCGATGATATTGTTGAGATCTATATGGATGATTTTAATCCATATGGAGACTCATTTGAAGAGGGATTGGAAAATCTGGAGAAAGTAATCAAAATATGTAAGCAAACCCATGTATCTCTGAGTACAGTCAAATTTCATATGATGAGGGAAGAAGGGATAGTATTGGACATTTTCTCTCAACTGTCCGAATTCGAGTTGATCCAGCCAAAGTAGAGGTAATATTACACTTCCTGGTACCAAAGACACCCACACAGGTACATATCTTTATTGTTTATGCTGGTTATTACAGATGTTTTATAAAAAAATTTGCTAAGATAGCACATCCACTTCTTCAATTGCTAACGAAAGATGCAGAATTCTTATGGACTAAAGATTGTGAAGCAGCTTTCACAAAAATTAAGGGACTGATTTTCAAAGCTCCAATTCTTCAAGGACCTGATTGGGCATTACCATTTCACATACATGCTGATGCTTCTCAAATAACAGTACGAGTTATTTTAGGACAACAGGTAGACAAAACACCATATGTAATTTATTATGTCAGCAAGAATTTAACTCCTATTGAACTGAATTACACGGTGACGGAAAAATAATTCCTGGTTTTCATTTATGCTATCAACAATTTTCGGCATTACATCACCAGGTATCCTACTTTTGTACATATTTATCATGCATCAATCAGGTATTTGATGAATAAACCTATCACTCATGGTCGTATTACAAGATGGTTGCTATTGCTTCAAGAATTTGATATTACAATAATAGACAAACTAGGAAAATATAATGTAGTTGTTGATTTCCTATCTAGAATGGATAACAATGATGAATGCACACCTATAGAAGATAGTTTGCTCAATGAGCATATTTTTGCAGTTTCTACTAAACCTCTGTGGTATGCAGATATTACTAACTATCTTGCTACAGGGAAAGTTCCTCATCACTTTTCATACAGGGAACAGTGAAAAATTATTCATCACAGTGCCCGATATTCTTGGATGGCAAGGTACCTTTTTCATACAGGAGCTGATAAGCAGATTTTGTGTTGTGTATTTGAGGATGATATTTATGAAGTATTGAAGGCTGCCCATGATGGCCCTTGTGGAGGGAATTTTACAGACAAAAGAACAGGCCATAAGGTGCTACAAATGGGATATTACTGGCCTTCTATCTTTCGAGATGCACAAAATTATGTCAGGAGGTGTGATAGTTTTCGGCGTATGGGGCAGCCCGGTCGAGCTGATGAAATGCCTTTATAGGCATAGCTAGTCCTCGAACCTTTTGAGAAATGGGCTATCGACTTCGTTGGACCCTTCAACCCACCCTCCCAGCAAAATATTCACATTCTGTTCTATACTGATTACATGACTAAGTGGGTAGAAGCCAAAGCTGTTGCAAAAGCAATAGAGTTGGTGGTCTCAGATTTTCTATTTGAGGAATTTTTTTCTCGTTATGGTACTCCAAGAGAGATTTTTTCAGATGCAGGGGCACAATTTACATCACACATGATAGCAAAGCTTATGCAGAAATATGGGGTCAAACACAGGGTGACATATCCATACCATCCCTAGGCGAATGGACAAGTAGAAAGCACAAACAAGACATTGGAAAATATCTTGAAAAAAACTGTGGCATACCATCGTCAGGATTGGGCTCAGAAGCTGCCTAAAGCTCTCTGGGCATACAGAACAACATGGCGGAACACAACTGGGTTTTCACCATTTGAGTTAGTTTATGGGAAATCCCTGTTGTTTCCAATAGAATTTGAAATTAGTACGCTCATAATAGCTCTTGAATTTGGTTTGGATCTGTCATATTCCCAGAAACACCGACTAACCTAGCTTAATGAACTAGATGAAATTTGTTCAATGGTTGTCCAGAGGACTACTGTCATTCAGCAGCAGAGAGTGAAATGGCACAATAAGTTTATCAAAAACAAGGTGTTTCATAGGGGAGACTGGGCATTAATTTATGACTCTCGTTTTAAGGATTTTAAGGGAAATCTTTGCACTCGTTGGATGGGACCTTATGAGGTGGACGTTGTATTTGATCATGGAATAGTCGGGATAGTCACAATTGATGATGCACGTAATGCATTCATAGCAAATGGACATCGCCTAAGATTATACCACCACCCATCCTCTAACGATGCTTTTATCAAACATCTCTCTAAGAAATTTGGTTTGAAGATTATTAGCGTAGAGGACTCTTCCTCTGCATCCTCGTCCTAAAAATATATATATATAATAATAATAAATAAATGTAGTATCCCAAAATGGGGAAGCAACAATATATGAACACAATAATGGAAATAGCAGTGACAAACCAACACATAAAATGTAAGAAGATAATATAGCCATCATATCAATAACATAGCAGCAAATGTATACAAGATCTTGAGGAAATAATCACTCAAGTTAGGCAACACAAGCCTCAAGAGAACATGTACATGAAATATGAAGAAAGTTGTTACACAAATAATGCCCAAGGCTATGACAAAGCAGTTTTATTAAGGAGAACTGCTTTTGGAAAGTGTCAATACACATATCTGAAAATATATGGCTCATACAATGCTGGGAGTAAAGTTCTAAGCTCCCAAACACAATTTCAAGACAACCCGAAAATGATTTCCTGAAATATGCAAAAAGTACAAAATGTCGGAATGCAGCCCTAGGACTGAATAGCAGCTGCAACTCAAAAACAGGATTAAGATGGCTTTAGATGATTCATATGATAAATGGATCTCCTCCAATAGATCCTTCAGGTGAAAGGCTGATCCAATCACTGAATATCTCACCCTCCAATCAAACACTGAAACCCCTCACTGCAAGGGCTCACTGAAATAATGCAGTCAATGACGGATACTTCGTTGTAGATGATAAAAATATGTTTTCCTCATGCTAGGATGTGAAATAAATCTCATTAAATTCCCTTGATGATCTCCCAAAGATAATAATGCTTCCTCCTCTGAAAAACGAGCTCCGGAGATGGGTTTCTCAACCCTCCACTGCAACACCCTGCAACACAACACAATCCTCTGTAGAAATTGCGTTGTAGCTAAAGACTAAAGATTTGGACTTAAGAATGAGTGTGGAAAAATGAAGTGCAAGCTCCCCGAAGAGGCCTCTCAAGAAATGAGATTAGATTCCCGCTCGGGAACACCCGGTGCTAAGCAGCACATCAATCTCAACTAAACAGCTTAAGAATGCACAATAGTCATGCAGACCATAAAATAAATAATCAATAACCTGCCTCACTATGGCTACCTTTCCCTCCTTATAAACAAGTGTGAGCCATCTTACCTTGGGTCCCACTCATTAGGGTTTCCACCTTCTAGGAATCTTCCTCCCACTATCACTGCAATGTCTCCATTGATGAGCTACTCCATCCAAACCAACGTTGTTGACTTAGTCAAACTTGACCTTGTCCACATGTATTTTCCCCTATTCACACATGAGGGTGCTATATCCAGCTATTATTATGATCTCTTTTCACATTTAGAGGGATTTTATGCATGTTTAAAACATGTATGGGCCTCCTTACACATTTATTCATCTAAGTGTTGGAAACAAAATTAATATTCGCATTAGCTGCATGCTAATTTAGGAATATTAAAGTCCTCCCCTCCCAAATGTTGCTTGTCCTCAAGCAACTGCGAGGATAGAACTGAAGATCCTCCTCTCCTCCTCCTGTATCATCCTCATATGATAAACTCCTCCAAGGAACAAGATGTTGTCTCATCAATACATCTCCAAGTTGCCCATCCCAAATATGCAAGTTAGCTTTTGGTGACCACCCCAAATAGCTATCATTATGAAGAAGTAAAACACTCATGGAGGAAACCATGGGTTTTCTAGAGGCATTCTTGAGGCATGAGATCTGACATAGATTGGGATTTATCATCCCCATGTGAATCTCCCATCCCCAAGCTACCATCCATAAAAAATGAGCCACCCTCCAAAATGGTAACTCATGAAAATTCTCCTCCACCTTTGGCTTCTGCAATGTAGGTGGGCTGAATAACTGAACATGGTAGACAAAATAGCCTACCCCATTTTGTCCCTCTCTCCACTTATGATAAGTGTAGAGTAGTTTTCGATCTTTGGCTGCAATAATGTTGCCTTCAAGTGGCAAGAAGTAGACTAGATCTCCAAAGATATTCTCTCCAATGTCATGAATCATGTTGGCCCAAACCATCCCATATATGATGAATATGAAATCATCACCATATGGCATCCAAATGAGAAAAATACTGAAGGTTTCATGTAGTGCTGGAAGGTACCAATATTTTCCCAAGTGGTCATAGTGCAGTTTTTCTAACTGTTGTTTCAAAAAATAACATGGCAAGCTATCTCCCAACAAGTTGCTAGTTGTGCATGTCATCTCATCTACTAGTAAATAGTAAATGGCATTGTTTATCAACTGATCATGCAAAGGATAGTACAATAATTTCCCAAGGCCAAATAGGAGATGGTTATCTCCATCATAGAAGTTGGCCCAAAATTGACCATGAAGCCCAATGAGAGGCTTGCCCTCTTGTGGAGCAATGCGCTGTATAGAAATGGTAAGAGTATGCAAATACTGTGTTAGATAATCAATAAATGCAAAAACAAAATTCTTACCACATACTGAGAGTAAGATGATGATAAGACCCATGAATAAGCCCTCCATAGTGGTATGACATACTCCCATAAAAAGGAATGAAACATATGCTGCATGAGGATCATTCTTCTTATGCTTGGAAATCCAAGTCAAGAAAAGAATATCACAGTAATAGATGTCTCCATCCACTACTCCATCACTCTCACCTCCTCCTTGTCCACCAAGTGCATCATATGTGAAGTGATCCTAGGAACACTCCATCAATAAACCCAAGCTCCCAAGTGACAGCGATGTTGGTATCTGCAATAAGGCTCCTATCACCTCATGGCTCCATTCTTTGACATGTCCAATGTCAAAGTCATCTACCATAATGTTAATGCATATGGGAGATTCCTTCCAAAGTGGAAGTACCTCCTGATCTTCCAAGGCTAAGGAGTAGCCCCTTTGCACCATGATAGTGCCATCACCTACTACTGTGACATCATGCCAAGCATGGGAGAGGATCAACCCATACTCTCTCAAGAAAAACCAAGGCAACAACAACTCTTGTTGCCTCCACCCACCATCATCATATAAATTATGGAGAAAAAACATGATGGTTGCCATGAAATATATCACATCACCCCAATACACCCAAATTCCTTGTTGCCATATGATGCAAGTGCCATGCCAAGGTCCATCCTCCAACCTACTCTTTGAAATAGAATTTGTCATATGATGACTAAACTCTTTTAAGAGTAGCCAGCACAACCTTGCTTCATGTTGCCCTGTGTCATAGATACGCAAGTAGCTTTCCAGCCTTTTGCTCATCAACATCACCCATCCAACCAATGGTGAGTGTCTATCATCATGCTCAACATAGGTATCCCTCCAATGAAGAACACCATCATAGTAATGGGAGACAAGAGGTATCTCATCAACCATCTGCCTATCCTCTGCTACACATGTGGAATGGTCATTGGAATGCCCCACTAATGGAAGGGCCCCCAACTCATCACTGCTACTCAAGTACAGCATTGTTGATCTCCATGATGGTGCACCTGTTGTTTCAATATCATGTTCACTGCTGAACACATAGTTCTGCATTGCATTGCCTAGGACAATGCTCATCTCGTCCTCCAAAAATCTACACTCCAACCTCAAGAGTTTTGTGCAGCACAATAATGAGTAAGTAGGATGAATGTTTCTCTCTTCCTTGAGTCTATCAAGGCTCCTAAACACAGTGATAGTGTGTTGCTCCAAGTCAGCAGTGTATCTTGACCCTAGGTCATGCAATGGCATACAAATTTCCATAAGATCTACGGAAATGACAGGAAATGGAAACTTAGGCATACCTTGGTGAAATTTGGGATCATTTTGTATGGTTGCAAGAGTTCCTTCCTCCAATGTGATGGTTCCCCCAACTGCTGGTGTTGTTGGCTACTCCTCCATAGTTGCATTAGCGCTGGTACAAGTCTCTTCAAGTGGTAGTGAGGGATTCTCCTCCTCTGATTTCTCCTTGCCAAATTTTTTAATCACCCTTTGAGTAAATTCTACCAAAGTAGTCACTCTTGCATGACTCAAATGGCTGAACCACCAAGTGTTTGCTTCACCCTCAAAATGTAGTGCTACAATATCTACAGCTTCTCTTTCTACCACTGGATGTAGTAGGAAGAATTCATCTAAATTTCTTGCTCAAGCCCTTGTTGTACATGTGGATGACCCATCAAAAGTAGACAATAGGAACCTATTGCCCTTGATTCTCCTACTGCTACAAGGTCTCCTTTCTTCCTCAATCTCGATGAACTGTGGGAGAGTTAGAATCTCCTTGAAAGCTACATGTTGGGATTTATATTCAGCAAGGTATTCACTTAGAATCTCATGATCCAAGTGTCCTCCATCTCTATGCATTTTGTCTCCTTTTTCAAAAGGAAAGGGCATAGTTCCACCGCTTCTTTCCACTCTTGTTTGCTTGACCTCCTTGGTGAGGCCCTTTCTGGATCTGAAAAGAGATGAGATAAAACTCATTTTCTCCATCATTCTAATCTTTCTCTTTGTCTTCTTATTCTTCTGATAGCATAATGGATGAGATCCACACGTTGAGCCAAGATTATGCTCTGATACCACTATAGTATCCCAAAATGGGGAAGCAACAATATATGAACACAATAATGGAAATGGCAGTGAAAAACCAACACATAAAATGTAAGAATATCATATATCCATCATATCAATAACATAGCAACAAATGTATACAATATCTTGAGGAAATAATCACTCAAGTTATGCAACACAAGCCTCAAGAGAACATGTACATGAAATATGAAGAACACTGCTACACAAATAATGCCCAAGGCTATGACAGTGCAGTTTTAATAAGGAGAACTGCCTCTGGAAAGTGTCAATACACAGATCTGAAAATATATTTCTCATACAATGCTGGGAGTAAAGATCTAAGCTCCCAAACACAATTTCAAGACAACACGAAAAGGATTTCCTGAAATATGCAAAAAGTACAAAATGTCAGAAAGCAACCCTAGGACTGAATAGTAGCTGCAACTCAGAAACTAGATGAATATGGTTGTAGATGATGCATATGATAAATGGATCTACTCTAGTAGATCCTTCAGGTGAAAGGTTGATCCAATCACTGAAGATCTCACCCTCCAATAAAACACTGAAACCCCTCACTACAAGGGCTCACTGAAATAACGTAGTCAATGAGGGATACTGCATTGTAGATGATAAAAATATGTTTGCCTAGTTCCAGGATGTGAAATAAATCTCAATAAACTCCCTTTTTGATCTCCCAAAGATAATAATGCTTACTCCTCTGAAAAACTAGCTCCGGAGATGGGTTTCTCAACCCTCCACTGCAACACCCTGCAACACAACACAATCCTCTGCAGAAACTGCACTGTAGTTGAAGACTAAAGCTTTGGCGTTAAGCCTGAGTGTGAAAAAATTAATTGCAAGCTCCCCCAAGAGACCTCTCAAGAAAGGAGATGGGATTCCCGCTCGGTAACACCCGGTGCTAAGCAGCACAGCAATCTCAACTAAACATCTGAAGAATGCACAATAGTCATGCAGACCATAAAATAAATAATCAATAACCTTCCTCACTATGGCTGCCTTACCCTCCTTATAAACAAGTGTGAGCCTTCTTACCTTGGTTCCCACTCATTAGTGTTTCCACCTTCTAGGAATCTTTTTTCCATTATCATTGCACTATCTCCATTGATGAGCTACTCCATCCAAACTAGCGTTGTTGACTTGGTCAAACTTGACCTTATCCACGTGTATTTTCCCCTGTTCACACATGAGGGTGCTATATCTAGCTATTATTATGATCCCTTTTCACATTTAGAGGGATTTTATGCCTATTTAAAACATGTATGGGCCTCCTTACCCATTTATTCATCTAACTAAGTGTTGGAAACAAAATTAATATTCCCATTAGCTGCATGCTAATTTAGGAATATTACAATAAATAAATACAAAAAAAAGAATAAAGAATTATATTGTTACTATTTATTTTTGTTGTCTTTTTTCAGGAGTTACTACTAAGGAATAATGCTTTAAAAATCGAAAGTATCGGTTGTTGCTACTCATGATGTTGTTACTCAGTTGCTGCTACTCATTATGTTGTTACTCGGTTGCTGCTATTCATGATGTTGTTACTCGGTTGCTACTACTCAGGGTGTTGTTACTCGGTTGCTGCTACTCATGATGTTGTTACTCCAGATGTTGAGCGTCCTGATGTTGTTACTCGCACTGTTGTTACTCCAGATGTTGTTACTCGCACTGTTGTTACTCTAGATTCTGTTACTCTGGATGTTGTTACTCGCACTGCTGTTACTCCGGATGTTGCTACTCGCACTGTTGTTACTCCAGATGTTGTTACTCCGAATGTTGCTACTTGAATTTCTCTTACTCCAGATGTTGTTACTCCGGATGTTGTTACTTGCACTGCTGTTACTCCGGATGCTGCTACTCGCACTATTCTTACTCCAGATGTTGTTACTTCGAATTTTACTACTCAAACTGTTGTTACTCTAGATTTTGTTACTCCAGATGCTGCTACTCATACTGTTGTTACTCCGGATTTCACTACTCGCACTGTTGTTACTCCAGATGTTGTTACTCTGGATGCTGCTACTCGAACTGTTGTTACTCCAGATGCTGCTATTCATACTGCTGTTACTCCAACTACATCATTACTGCGCCGTCATCTTACCAACCATCACTTAGTCTAGGTAGGCCGCCAGGTATGCCTCCACGTGACTTTTACCGACTTAATTAAATATCCCATGTGAACACATTAATGCCACGGACGACAATTTTTAAGTTGGGGGGGGGGGGTGGGTGCCATCATAATTTAATGACAGCGTAATGATGATTTTGTAATTCATTATTATAATTCCATGTGTGGTACACCCTACGATCTTTATCAATACTCCGTATAATCATTAAGTACTCATTGGGATCCGTAACACATCCTTTCCATTTCATATGAAATAATTACCATTTTATTCATTGCACTTACCATACTTTTTCATGATTTTCCCCAATTTCCAATAATTACCATCTGTATTTACCGTTACCACCATTCATTTTCACCATGTTGCTTTTCCAAATTTGGTATCCACTATTATGTCCAACAGTCTGTTGTTCCAGAGTGTTGTTACAGTCCCCACAGTATGGGAGGATTGGCTGTGTGGCATGAGCCTAAAAATACAGCTTTGGTCCGTAGTAATCCAGAGGTATGGAAAATATTTGTCAATGCAGGATGGGATACCTATTTCAACATATTGCAGGGGTTTGATAGGAAAATCACAATGGGTTTTGTGCTTAATGTGGATGAAAATGGCTCGCGAGTCAGAGGATTGGAAATTCCTGTCACAGAAGAGATAATTGCACAAGTTAGCGGGCTAAGACAGCAAGGGAAACAATGGTTTTCCTGAATATTTTCTCTCCTGGATTTTCTCGAATTATTCTTGCAGGCAGGAGAAAGCATCGTTCAATTGGGCAGAGGATATGAGTGCAAGTCTGTGCCGTATCCATGGAACAAAGTCGCAGGTTTTGTAATGAAATGCATAACTTGTGAAGGTAGGGCCACAACTCTGTTTAAATATCATTTTAAAATTCTAACTCGCATTTGATTTGCACAGGCTCAGGTGCATTCCTTAAACATGCCCTTGTTTCTATTAAAACAGTTGCAACACATGGAACAGTCCGCTCAGCATTCGCACTGAATGCCAGAAGTGCTCTCTAATCATGGATTGGTGCATTTACTGGTCATACATGCAACAGCCATTTTTCGAGTCTCCTGGGTGGAACTCTGTGGATCCTCAGAAGAAGAGATAGCAACCATTATTGTTTCTAGAGAAGAAGAACCAGTATCTCCGGTTGGTTTAGCAGAATAAGAACATTCAGAGGAAATTGATCAAGAGGAACCCGAAGAAACGGAAATGGAGGTTGATCAGGAGGAACCCGAAGAAGTGAAAATGGAGGTTGATTAGGAAGAACCTGGAGAAATGAGAGTAGAGTGGATAATTTGCAACACAATCGAGGCTAGCACACAAGAACCAGCCTCGCCTGAGGAACCCAGAGATGAAGGAGTTATGGATATAGTGCATGAAGTCAAGACTATCATACAGTCGTCAAATTTTGTCAAAAAGAATAGGGAAGTGGAATATCAGACAGAGGGATGGTAAGTGATGTTGTTTTGCAAGAAACAACATCACCTTCCCAAGCAGATATGGATATTGAAACAAGCGGGGGTGTTACACAAGAACCACCCCTGATTAAGCTAGAACAGGGAAACAGGGAAGCAATCCATGAAGAACATAAAGATAAAAGAGAAATAACCCGCAAGGTCAATATTGTCCCACAAGAACCAGTATCGACCTCAGAGTAAGAAATAATGCAAAAAAGGTAAGAGGACAAAAGGGAAGGAAGCACTGGACAGTTGTCAGAGGAGGTGAATGTTGTCATCCTCAACCGTCAGAGGACGAGAACCATTTGGAGCACCTAACTTTTCACGGGCTCTAGAGAGGATGCCACATTTTGTAGCATGCATTCAGACCTGTGGGGTCAAATGGATGGGGCTGAGGTTTCAGTTTCCCCTTATTTGGTTGCCAGCCAAGAAATATACTCTTGCATACAACGTTGACCTGGACTAGTGGAAGGATGTTGTTTTGACAAACGGTTATAAACCCCCTGGGATGGAAATGGCCGAAGAATGTGATCTTACATAGCTTCATGCCAGTCACAGTCAGTCCAACCCAGGTCTAAGGAGACAACGAGCTGCGTGAGGACATGCAAATAAAACAGTTGGGGGGAGATGTTGGGTACTGGATTTGTATACTTTTCTCTCCCATTTTCGCCCACCTTTCTATCTTTTTGTATCATTATTGTTCTTAAACACACGAGCTAAACCCCTTTCTTTTATCTTACATGGGATATTTGATAAATGAAGTAATATTCAAGGAGTTTTTACCTTTTTCAAACATTAACTCTGATACTTTTACAGATTTGGAAAAAGAAGGAAGATTATAGCTATGAGTTATGGAGCAGCTCCTAATTTCCAGTGTTATCTTCACTTGATGCTACAGCGCAATAGTCTCTGTTTCGCCCCAGCAATATTTCAGGCTTTTTCATGGTTTCCTTTGGCAACTAGGTTGCTATTGTAACGAATTGTATAATTTTAGATATGCAGTTGTTAGAGGAAATCTGTGATTTCCTGAACAGTTGTATAAAGAGGGACTGCGGGCTGTGAATCAGGGTTAAGAGGAGAATATACAAATTTTGTAACAGAGTCTTTTGCAATTAATTGAATGCACAGCACTCTGTTGTTTTACCTATAAATTGTGAGTTTGTTGTAGCCCTGATCAGAGAGTTGGGCCCACTCTTCTGATCAGGTGCTGTGTTATCTTTCTTTTGGTTGATTTTTATATTCAGTTGGTTTTGTTACTATTTTTCTAGTATAATCCTTTAATTTCCATGAATGTCTTTTTAATTCTACAATCCATTTTAATTTTTGTTACAGTAGTCTGTGTGTTCATTGATTTAAGCCTGTGATCTAACAGCAGGTTATGTGATTGCTCTTGCATATATTGTGCATGTTAGTCTTGAAATAACTAACGCCCTGAGTTGATCATTTATGTGGAAAAAGGGTTTGAATATTGTTCACATATGAACACCAACATAATGCATGTACCAGGTTTGAAGAAAAATTTAGTCTTAGTTGAAATGTTGGAGGATAGAGGCTATGATGTTGTTTTTAATGAAGGAAAATCTTTCCTGCGACACAAAACAATAGGACAAGCCAAGAAGATAGGGATTCAAGTTAAGAATCTCTACAAGTTGGATATAGATGGTTGCACATCATTGATGGACAAGGCGGACAAAGTGATGAGCCGGGATGAGGGAAAATTATGGCACAAAAGGTCCATCTTCACCATGGAGCCTTGAAAGTCATGTAGCAGATTTCTACTGGTCTTCCCAAGGGTACACTTGCGCAGTTAGACACATGCAAGGGATGTACTATGGGAAAATATTTAAATTCCACCTTTCATGAGTAGGATAACCGAGCTTCGAGGATCCTTGAGAGAGTTCACACAGACGTGTGTGGACCATTCTCTATTGCTTCGATAGCAAAACATAAGTACTACGTGATATCTTTTGATGACTTTTCTCGTAAGTGTTCGATCTTCTTCATTCAGAATAAATATCAGACATTCTCAAAGTTTCTTGAGTTTAAATAATTGGTGGAGAAAGAGTCGGGGAAGCAAGTGAAGGCTCTTAGGAGAGATAATGGTGGAGAATACATCTCTAACGAATTCAAGAACTTTTGCAGCAAAGAAGGAATTCGAAGAGAACCAATAGCACCTCATAACCCACAGCAGAATGGGGTCGCTGAAAGAAAGAACAGAACGATTGTGGGTGCAGCAAGAGCGATGTTGCATGATCAAGGCCTACCAATGCATCTATGGCCGGAAGCATGCAACACAGCGGTATTTTTGTGTTGTCCTCATAGGATACTTGGCATGAGTACACCTGAAGATGCTTTCACTAGTAAGAAGCCTGATGTTTCACACTTTAAGATTTTTGGCTCATCTATTTATGTGCATGTGACCAAAGACGGTAGGAAGAATCTAGAACCGACAGCTGAGATCAGAATTTTTGTGGGGTACACTAAAAATCCCCACAACTATCGAGTTTATTTTCCAAACAGCAAAATGAATGCTGTGCGATGGGATATAAAATTTGATGAGGATAAAGCCATGAATTTGTCCCTTGAGAGGGAGCTGGTTCCCAAGGATGAGCCTCAATATGTGGAGCAAATACATGAGGAGGTTCATGGAGTGGCAAAAAACACTCATTTAGAGCCATCCATCAAAAATGGCAGAAGGTGCTAGATTGAGAGTTGATGTTGCAGAGAATGTAGGAGCCCCTACTTCACAGTGTAGACAAAGATAGTCTCTAGACATGTTTACTGGAGACATGGCTCTCATGATCAAATGTATTGTGACTGAACCACTTTCCTTTCAGGAGGCGGTGCAGCAACCAACTTGGGTTGATGCAATGGTGGATGAGTATGACTCCATTGTCAAGAAAAGTGCATGGGAGATTATCCCAAGACCGATGGACAAATCAATGGTTGGATCTAGATGGATCTACAAGGTAAAGCAAGTTGTTGATGGGAGTGTGGAAAAATACAAGGCCAGATTTATGGCCCGGGGATTCTCACAGGTTGAGGGGATCGATTATGATGAGACTTTTGCACCTGTTGCAAGGTACTCTTCCATTAGATCCATAGTTTCACTCTCAACACAGATGGGATGGCGCATTCATTAGATGTATGTGAAAAATATGTTTCTTAATGGAGTGATTGAGGAAGAACTTTACATATATCAGCCTAAAGGTTTTGATATTTTCAACAGTGAGTCGCATGTTTTCCGACTCAAGAGAGAATTGTATTGGCTGGAGCAAGCACCTCGTGCTTGGTGCACTCGAATAAATAGTTATTTCACTGAAATGGGCTTCACCAAAAGTGAAGTTGATGCAAACATGTACCGGATTTTGGTTGAGGGTAAGCTATTTATTATTGTTATTTATGTTGATGATCTAATTTTGACTGGTGATGAGCAGTTGATACACTCATGCAGGGAATCCTTAATTATTTCCTTGGCTTCGAAATATGGTAGCGAGATGGTGAACTTTTTTTTTCTCAAGGAAAGTATGCCAAAGAGATATTGGGTAAGTTTCACATGGAGAGTTGTAAACACATGGATACTCCTCTTCCAAGATATTGGAGGAAAGAGGATCCTTCTTTTGGAGAGGTAGTGGATGCTACTGTCTACAGGAAATTGGTTGGTTCACTAATGTATCTAGTGAACACCAGACCAGACATTTGCTGCGCAGTTAACCAGCTGAGTCAAGCTATGGTTAAGCCTACCAAGCTCTTTTGGAAGGCGGGGAAGAATGTCTTGATATACCTTAGGGGAACATAAGAGTATGGTCTATGGTACAGACGGACAGAGGGATTGAAGCTTCAAGGCTTCATGGATGTACATTGGGCAGGCAGTCCATCAGATAGAAAGAGCATATCAGGAGGGATCTTCAGCATAGGATCGACAGCAGTTTCTTGGTACAGCAAGAAGTAGCGATCTATGGCACTCAGTTCAGCAGAAGCAGAGTACATGGCAGCAATTCAAGCTGCATGTGAGGCTATCTGGATGAGAAAGATCTTGGTTGGTTTTTTTGGTTCTAAGATGGATCCGACAGTGATACATTGTGATAATCAAAGTTGCATTAAACTCTCGATTAATCTTGTGTTTCATGATAGGTCTAAGCATATAGATATCCAGTACCATCATCTCAGATATTGTGTGTAGAGGAGAATAATGTTGCTTCAGTACATTCCCATGGAAGATTAGGATGCAGATATTCTCAAGAAGGCGCTCACTAGGAGCAAATTCGAAGACCATAGAGGCAAGATCAGGGTGAAGGATAATCCCTTTCTTGTTGAGAGGAAGTGTTGAAATTCAACAAGAAAATTTCAGCACCCATGCCTAGTGTCAGACCCACAGGTCCAAGCAACACCTACACTAGGGTGGGACCACAGGGGAAAATTTGATGCATGTATATTTTAGTTATCCCTTAATTAAGATGGACAATAAAATGTAATCTAATCTCAAAATAACTTGTAATAGTTAACTGAGTGTGAGAAACTCAGTTAACTCATGAATTTCGAGTTAGAGGTAGTTGGTGAGGCATGCAGAGTAATTCTCATTGTAACAAAGTTCAAAGTGTAGTGATGCATTAGTTAATGCAAGCTGTAATCAGTTTCACTCAGTTAAGTGAGTTAAGCTCAGTTGTGCTAGTTGTAATTGTTAGATACATTAGTGAGAGATCAAATGAATTAAACATTAATTAATTCACAATCAGTGATCTCACATGCAACTGAGGATTTACTATTATTAGTTGCATGCATGTCAGATCCAGTGGAGACCCAGTTGAGATCTAGGTGAAAGGGAAGTTGACTATCAGTTGTAGGATTATTGGGTTGCACTTATGCAACCAAACACCCATTGGAGTGCCCATGATACTTGCACAGTCAAGGAAGGCCAAAATTCCTATTCTTTAGGGATTGCATTCATCAGGGATTGCACAAGCAAGGCAGGTTGTCTAGAGGCAGTAAATTGGCTAAGTAATGGTCAGTTTTATGTGTGACAGTGTGAGACAATTAGCTGAGTACATGAGGGCTCTTGTGAGAATATTTGTATGTAATTATTTCATGATTCCATGTTGAATATACAATAGAAGATAGTGGGGTTTAGAGCAGCAATATTTCCCAGGGAAATTATATGTGTTGTGGCTTGATTGATTCTTCTTTGCTTCATGTGATTGGAAATTTTATTTTTAATTCCGCAATTGATTTGTACAAGTGATACAGTATTTAACTTTAGTACATTGTTAGATCGGATTGAATCCATGATATACATGATTTTTGTATAATTTCTACACTTATAACGCAAATAATAAAGTAGTCTAATGCACCTATAATGTTGAATTTAACTTAAGTCATTTCGCCCATGGATTGCAAGGATATTGATTTACGTTTAGAAAAAATAATTTATATTCAGACTACCCCCATCATCCAAGAGCATGATGATGAGGAAAGTCTTAGTAAACTAGATAATCAAATCATAAATACCTATATGAAACTACATGGTATTACTCTAAAACAACTACATGTAGAATTAATATCCCTAACTCCGCCATATCTAGAAATTTTGAATTTAGAAAATCCCCTTGCGCAGCCATAATTCAAATTTCTAGGAGAACTTAGCAATGTGTGTGTCAAGATATCATTGTTTTAATCCATTAACGATGCCCTGTTTTAAGCTAAGGTAATCTAAGAATTCTAATTAAGGAAGCCAGGTAGGAAAAAGAAAGATCTAAAAATTATTAACATAATTGGAATATTGGTTCATTTAGTGCTCATAAAGGTTTTTTTGGCCAAGTATATGGACCTAAAAATTCCAGTTGTTAATTTTAATGTTAAAAACACTTCCATACCTAATAATTTGATAAAATTGGGAGCAGCTATCAATGTTCATACCATTGAAACCATGGAAAAACTTCAAATATAATAGCTTCAATTGACCCCTATGGTCCTTCAACTAGCAGGCAGGTCCATAGTAAAGCCAAATGGAATGCTTGAGGATATGATTGTTTCTGTAGATTCATGGGAATACCCCACTAAATTCATTATCTTGCAGCCAAAAGCTAAGTTGGGGGGATATATATTAATTCTATGTAGATCATGGTTGGCTATTGTTGATTCATATATTGGTTGTAGTTCAATCAATATGAACATCTCTAACAAAAATTCCGCTAATAAAAACTACCCACTCTTCCCCTGCCAAACCTTTCATTCACTTGAAGAATCCTCCTTGGCTTAAAGAAAATGAAGAATATATTGTTAGCCATCCATAATTTTGACATATTCAAAGATGGCTAAAACAGGTCTTTAGCCTTCAAGAAACAAATTTGAAGCAAATCTGTGAGTTCTTAAAGTCTATTGGGTTCAATATCCTTCATAAGATCAATCTCACTGTTTTGTTCACCCAAAATCCTTCAAAGAAACCTTGCTAATTCAAAAGGAAAACTACCTTGAAAGCCATATTTCCCACCATTTCTCCATTTCAAAATCTTCCCCTTCACATCATCCTTTCCTCATTTTACCCTTTACTTCCTCAAAATCCCCTTTTAAACCTTGAAAATCCCCCTTATTGGGTTTAAAAACACCCTTTTCACCCTACCAAAACCTCAAAAAAGGCTTAAAAAACCCTTCTCTGGGCCTAATCCCCTCCATTTTGAAAATAAAGCCTTAAGCGCTTTTTGCCTAAGCCCTCAGCCCCTTTTCACCATAAGACCAAGGCCCGAGACCATCGGCTAAAGGTCTTAAGCCCCCATCACCATTGCACTTTGGCATTTTCAAAATTCTTCATTCCATTTCCTTTTCTCCGCCGATATGCGAAATGTTGATGCGCTTTCCTACTTTAAATCCCCACCGTCGATCTCGCTTCCGATCTGACGATCCTCGCTCCATCGGCGATCCCGTTTCCTTTGTCCCCAGACCCTTTACTCCACTGATGGCCGATCTTTTGATGAGACTGCAGCCGTCCATTCCACACGATCTGACGGTTGTCAGCGCATCGCGATTTCCCTCCAATGATCTCCCCCTCCGATGGAATCCCCTGCCGATAAGATCCCGACCGTTGATCTCTCTCAGATCAGACGATCTGTGCTCCCCTCCATCGCATCGCCACATCGCAAATCCAAAATCCCGCCTGCCTGGACTGCCGATATGCGAAGCTTCGATTGCACCTCCACCGTCGATATTGATCCTGATCGGACGACCCTCAATCCATCACACTTCGTTTTCCCATCGGCCATCGGCCATCACAAATTAAAAATTCCTTTGTTCCTAGACCCTCTTCTCCTCCAATCTTCGATCTGCCGAAGTCAATCCTGACTGTCCATCTCCCCGATCTGACGGCTCCCATTGATCCTTGCAGTTTAACTCCGCCAAACCAATTTTCACCCTACGCATTGAAATTTTCACTCTGCAACAAAATTGCTGATGCACCCGCTAGGCCCCACCTTTCTTCCTCCCGTGAATACTTTTTCCCTTGGCGTTTGTTTTTAACCGTTGATCTGATCTATTTCCCCTGGATTGGATGGCCACCATTTTACTTCGCATTCATTCTAAACACCATTTGATCGTGCCATTTCCATGTGAAATGGGTGGTTTTCAAGAGCATACGTGTTAGCCATTAACGTGTATCATGTTCCCCCTGCTCATTAACGCTTACCACCTTTTTGCCACGCGAAAACCACTACTGGTTTTCCACAAACTGCTTTTCCAATATCGCGCCATAAATCAAGTTTAAACCCTGGTTTTTCATGGTTTCACCGTGGAACCCTCCCTTGATGCATTTTCCTCCTTCCGCACTGCTCTTTCACCCTCTGTCGAGCCCTCTGAAGCATTCCAACCACAAAAACGCAAGATTTTCGTAATGGTTTATTGTTGTGTGCCGGTTTAATTGCGGCCATTAAGTTGCAGACCCTCCCACAACCACACACCAGTGGCAGAAGCCAAGGATGATGATCCTGAGGCTGAAGCAATGCAAAAAAGGGGTTCACGGGTGATTATTAATGTTTTATCCAGTGTCTCATGAACACTAGTGAAGGGAAAAACCCCCAGCGCGGAAGCCCAGCCGCCTGTACACAAAAGAAGATAAAGTGAAGATCAATGAAGATTAACGAAATATCAGCAAAGGAATAAAGGTTAAGGATCCAACTCAGAAGATTAAAAGCTTAACGTGTAGGTCAAAGATAAAAAAACAGTTAAATCTAGATCAGTGTTAAATGAAAAAGACAGACAAATCAGCAAAGGAAAGCTTCGAATGACACATCAGTGAAGCTATTTACTCCTCCTGGGACTAAAGACACCTTGACAGTTATTATGCTGATAGAAACTCTTTAAAACTGTTAAGGCAGTTATTGTAAAGGTATGGGTGGTCTCAAAACCCATACTGTCCATTTTACTTGTACCAGAAGAATAGACAGGACTGCAGCAGCGAGAAGACTTCTCTACAGAGACACTCTTTGGAGTTATTACCAGCCTGTCAATTAGGCCTCAAAGTCTACAAGAATTACTAGAATGGGAAAGAAGTTAATGTAATATTTATGACACAGAATGGGCATTCGAATTTTTTTGTCCTCTGTTTTAATTAACCATTAAGACCATCTCTATCACCTCTCCTCCCCATTCACCTATAAATCCTATTCAGACTCTCATTGTAAAAGGTTGGCATTTGATGAATTCTGAAGTAATACATAGACTACTGTTTTGAAGAAGGATTGATGTTTTGAAGAAGTGTGGATTTATTTGCTTTTTTGTTGATGAAGGAGGCTAGATCATTAGATCCCTAAGCCTGGTTTTGGTGAAGTAATCTCTAATCATTAACGTTGTTTCTTGTTTTTCGCTTTGTTCCATTATGCTTTGGTTGCAGTAGAGTAAAAATCTTAGGCTAAGAAATGTCTCCTAGAAGCACCTTAGGCCTGTTTACTCTTCACTTCCTTTATGTTTTCATCTGCTGAAGGTTTTATTGAGTAGTTTGACTACTTTTAAACCCTTAAGCTTGTTCATTTCAGAATAGTTCATATAGTTGGTGTCAAGGTTGAATTATGGTTAGCCCTGCCTGCTTGCTGCCTCTAGAAAGATATTTCTGAAAACATCCTTCAAACGTTATTGTCTGCAGCTTGGCAGAGAGGATTTGTTTTGATATTACCCTCTATTTCTTGCTGAGATAGTCATATTCGAAGGTCTTTATAATTGCAGTCTTAGATGTCTGGGTGTTCCCCCTTTTTATGAATGCAATTATTTGTGTCTCTTATATGTTTTCTAACTCCTTTAAGAGAAACAATTAGAAGAAACAGAGTGTTCCTATCCTTCTTTGTGTTACTTAAAATTCTGTCTTGTTTATGTTATTTGCATAAATTATGTTGGTAAGATTCATGGTTAGCCCTGGCTACTGAATATTTCTTTATGTTTAGATAGTGTTGCAACTCCCTTCGTTGAAAAGTATGTATGATTAAGGAGTCTTAACAGCCCTTAAAGCTATACTTTTCCTTCCAAATCCTTGATGTTCATCTCATCCCACCTATATGATCCCACAGATCCATTGACTAAGTTATATTTTCCCTTTGGTTCCCAAAATTCATCAATCGGAACTGTTTAGACTTCCACATGACTCCATTGCCCAATGGCTTGTAGATTTCCACGCTCTATCTATGATGTCTTAATCATTTATATCCAACCAACAAAACAAACAAATTTTCACTTCATAACTAGCCTGAAATCAACCTCTTAAAAGCATAAAGCCATATCCTTACAAACATATTGAGAGATACCTCTCTGAGACTAGGAGGGCTAGATCCTAGAGCTCTAAAGCTTGGTTTGAATGTTTCCTTGTCATTTGGTTTGCCAATCAGCCAAATTACAGGACCCCAAAATTTTGGAGATCACGGTGGGACCTCTGAGTACATAATAGCCTAGCAAGCTCTTATAGACTCATCATTCCTTCAAAACAAAAACTCAAAAAACCCAAAACATTTTAGATTGATTTCATAATAAGCATTGGTGGTGGACCATAAAACATTTTACCTTCAGAAAAGCTAAAAATTTCCACCTGGTGACTCCACTAGCCCCAGTAGGCCTATTACTCCTCTAATATCTCCAGATTTCCCTTGGATTGTGTTAACCAACCCTGAGGAAGTTTAGGAACATAATCCCCTATTTCAGAAATCTCTCTGAGGGGAAAATTTTGAAAAACAATCCTAAAAACCTTAGCCTCTCTAAATTTCGGAAACTGAAATCTGGCTTCACATAGGGTCAATACTAGATCCCATCCAGATCCTAATCCTCCTACCATAGTTGATAATCTAAAAAGGATTTTGTGGCAAACTTCTAGATCTGGAAAACCAACTACTGATAGGACCATCCCAAGAACAATATCTTTCCTTGAAAATCTCATAGTCTTGAAAGATCCTCACTTTGACTTACCTCACACAAAGAATCTATTTAGAAATAATTCTCAAAGTGATTTAAACCAAGCTGATTTTGAAAGCACAGATTTGCAACAGAGCTTTAGCAAAGAAGCTTCACCTTCTACTCCACCTGATTCTCAGCTTCTTCATCGTTTCAAATCCTTCCATAACAAATATGCTCATCATCAGTTTCCTGGCCCAAGTGTTTCTTCCACTCCTGTTCACACACACATTATTCAAAGCACTCCAGCTCAGCCCACTTTCCCTCTTGTAAATCCCCCATTTTTTCCTATCATGGAAACATGGTATGCCCCACTAGTGTTACCACAACCTCTAGTTCCCTTACCCAATGATTACCAATCCAAAATTCCCCATTGCACTGGAAATGAACCCACTTCTACTCAACAGCATGTAGACAAGATGAACGATGCCTTTGATTATATGGAAATAGAAGATGAGACCATAAAAATGAGAATTTTTTCCCAAAGTTTGGGAGGAGAAGCCAAAAAATGGTTCAAAGGCCTAACTCCCCATAGCATACATGATCTCCCCTTTTTATTTCAAACATTCACTAACAAATGGGAAATTAAAAATAACCCTCTCCAAATACTTTCATAGTATAGCAACCTCAAGAGAAACACTGGGGAAAGTGTTCAAGATTATTGCACTAGATTCAATAGTGTTTATAACGCACTACCCCTAGATATGAAACCTCCACAAGGCTTAGCTTTGGCCAAATTCCCTGAAGGGTTTGATCCCGAAATGTCCTATCAGCTGAGAGAAAGGGATCCCTTAACTTTAGAAGACATGTAGAAGGGAGCTCCTAGTGTGGAAGCAAATCTGATTGAGAAGAGAGCTAGGTTGAGAACAGAGAAAAGAGTCACATATAAAGATGAAACTATGGCATCTACTTCTTCATCCGATGCCAAAATCGGCAACCTAGTGAGGGTAATCGAAAGAATGCTGGAAAAGATCAATTTGAATGAAAGAACCCCTCCTAGAGAAAACCAAACCAACTCTCAAAACAGAAGAAGAAATTCAAATATCAGAAGATATCCCAATCAAGATAGGCATAGAGACAATGACCAATAGATTAGTCCTCCCTTTCAACAAAACTATGTAGAACAAGAGGATGAAGGGAAAACTATTGGGCTGGAAGAAAATCATTTGAACTTGATAGGATCTGTTGACGAAGATGATATCTTTCTCACTGAGGAAGAACGGGGATATTTCTCATCAAAAAAAAATAAACACAATCATGAAGAGTCTAAAGATTATAGGTTTGGGTTCGAAAATGCAATTATGGAAGTTCACAGACAATATGATCTCAGAATCAAAAGGAACCCAGAAGTTTCTAACGACAAGAACACTAATACTGCTATTGGAAAAACCTCAGAAAATCAGCCTAAAAAATCAGCTAATAATACCGACACCTTGGCCAAGAAAACTAATTTAAACAGAGACAAAAACATTCAACCAAGTGTTGAGAAGAGCTGCCCTAGTACTTCTGCTAGTGGCCCTATCAAAACAGTCCCAATTAATAAAACTCAGCTAGCCAAAATTGCTGAAAGAAACATAAGCAAAAAAACAGATGTGAATATGCCGAAAACAACACTTCCTTTCAGCCTCGAAGGTGAAATCACCAAGATCAAAATTAGCATGCCTCTAGTTGAACTGGTAACTCAGGAAGTGTACAAAAATCAAGTGTTGAAAGCTCTGAATATAAACATCGATGCTGATACTTTAAACTTGATGGATGACAAACCAAAACTGTTGTTTGGTCCTAGAATTGAAGGAAAATACCAAGAAGGGGTTGTCCCTCCCTTTTGTGTTAGTCTAAACATACATGATAAGATCCTA
Organism: Pinus albicaulis; assembly: GCA_034641835.2. Classification (NCBI taxonomy): domain Eukaryota; kingdom Viridiplantae; phylum Streptophyta; class Pinopsida; order Pinales; family Pinaceae; genus Pinus; species Pinus albicaulis. Next base: position 312,556,331 of record CM076575.1, read on the forward strand.
CACAATACCATGCTAGACTCTGGAGCATCACATAACCTTATGCCCAAAGTAGTAATGGAAAGCCTAGGCTTAGAAATTACTAGACCATATGAAGACTTATACTCTTTTGATTCAAGAAGGGTCAAATGCTTGGGCTTAATCAAAGATTTGTGTGTTAACCTGTCACAAATTCCTGCTAAAAGCCTAGTGATGGATATAGTGGTAGCTAACATTCCCCCAAAATATGGCATGCTTGTGTCTAGATCATGGGGGGCCAAAGTTCAGGGGAGCCTTCAAATGGATATGTCCTATGCCACCATACCATTGTTTAGTCAAACCAGAAGATTATATAGGGAATCCCTCATGAAATACATTGTGAGCAGCAAAGACAAACCCAACAACACGCCTGTCTATTCCACACATTCAGACTTAGATTCATTTATCTTATTCAATGAAGATGAAATCACCCAACAAGAAAAAGAGAATGAGATAGAAACACTTTGGAAGATGAGCTTCGATGGCTCTTGCATCTAGGCCAGTTCAAGGGCTGGTGTATGGATACATAACACAAACAAGGGATACTCCTATAAACTAGATTTCCCATGCACAAATAACATTTCAGAATACGAAGCCCTCATCCTCAGCTTGAATTTGCTCAAAGGACTTAGGGATTAAGAGGATATCATTCCAAGGGGATTCTGAGTTAATCATCAGGAAAATCAAAGGGGAATATTCAGCCAAAAACCCCCGACTCAGATAATATAGAAACGCTGCCCTTGATCTCCTTAAAATCTTTGAAAAATATGAACTCATTTTCGTACCAAGAGCTCAAAATCATCTAGCTAATGAACTTGCTTTTGCTGCCAGCAATTGCCAAATACCACAGATAAATGAACAATTCAATATAAAAGGTGAAAAATAGACCAGCAGTGCCTGACAATGAAGATTATTAGCAAGTGTTTGAAAATGATAAACACATAAATGATTTCTTGTGGTCAAGGAATGAATTTTCCACGGCAACACCAAGTTCCAGCCATGAAAAGGATTGTTGCAATGAGGAACAACCTCTGAAACAGAGCCCTCCCTTTCTGCTGATATAAATCAGTTTGAGCACCTCTTTAAAGCAGAGTTATTTGACATCCTAGACCAAAAGGACCTTGAAGTTTTACAATGTAAAGGTGATACTATACCAAAAGGACTTACACCATTAGAACAGTTATTCGATTTCAACGACGTGGCCAAAGAACCGAAAAAAAAAGCCTATAGAAACTAACATTAAGGAACATAACATAGGCAGCCCCACTAAACCCAAAATGATCAAGCTGTCCAGCACCCTCCTAGCTCATGTCAAACAGTAGTACACAGCACTTTTCAAAGAATTCGTAGATGTGTTTGCATGGGACTATAAAGATCTGAAATCTTTTGATACTAGCATCATCCAACATAAAATCCCACTTAAGGAAAATCAAAAGCCTTTCAAACAGAAACTAAGAAGGATAAACCTCATTTTATTACCTTCAGTAGAGAAAGAGATAGGAAAATGTACGATGCTGAGATCATAGTTCCTCTCAGATACTTAGAATGGGTTTACAACCTAGTATCTGTTAGGAAGAAGACAGGAGAATTTAGGTTGTGTATTGACTTTAGAAACCTAAATAGAGCCTCCCTGAAAGATAATTACCCCCTGCTGAAGATGGATCACATACTCCAAAATGTGGTTGGGTCTAAAATAATATCATTGTTGGATGGGTTCTCAGGTTACAATCAAGTTTCGGTACTCCCAACTGATCAACATAAAACTGCTTTTACTACACCTTGGGGGACATTCATGTATGTCAAATTGCCATTTGGTTTGATGAATGCAGGGGCCACCTTTCAGAGGGCCATGGATATAGCTTTCTCAGAAGACATAGGCTATTTTATTATCATTTACCTTGATGATATTACTATTTTCTCCAAAACTGATGAAGAACATTTGATCCATTTAAGAAAGGTTTTCGAGAAATGTAGAAGGTTTGGCTTGTCTTTGAATCCCAAAAAGACACTCTTTGGCCTCTAAGAAGGAAATATTCTTGGACACATAATCTCTGAAGAAGGTATCAAAGTAGACCCTAAAAGGATTGATGGCATGTTGAATATCAGCCATCCAAGAAACCTCAAAGAATTGCAATCTTTCATTGGGAAGATAATTTTTTTAAGGAGGTTCATCCCCAACCTTGCTGAGCTATTAAGAAACATCATTAATATGCTTAGGAAAAAATTAGGTGTTAAATGGACAATGCAAGCTAAACAATCATTTGAACTGGTCAAACAAGCCCTCACTCAAAAACTGGTTCTCATTAGTCCTAATTTCACCAAAGATTTCTGTATCTTCTCTTTTGCATCTGAACATACCATAGCTGCAGTATTATTGCAAAAGAATAGCATGGGGCAGGAATAGCCAATATCCTTCTTTAGTAAGGCTTTGAGAGATGCTCCACTCAAATATAATATCATGGAGAAGCAAGCCTTAGCACTGGTAAAAGCATTAAAGGACTTTAGAGTGTACATTTTACATTCACATATCATTGCCTTTGTGCCACACACTGTAGTCAAAGATATTATAAGTCAGGACCCTGATGGTAAAAGGGGAAAATGGATTTCCACTATTCTAGAATATGACTTAGAGATCAAGCCCACCAAACTCACCAAAGGGCAGGGATTAGCAAAAATCATGGCTGAGTCAAACTTCCAAGATTTAGACATGAACATGGTTGATGTTTTGGAAGAAATAGAAGAATTCACAGCACCATTCATTGAAAAAACATTCATGAACTCTCCTTGGTATGCTAACATCATATATGTGTTTCTTTATCTGAATGCTCCTCCTTCTTTGTCGAAAAAAAAAGATAGATTTGTCAAATATAAGGCTTTAAGTTATTGTATATTAGATGGAGTTCTGTAATGGAAAAATGTTGTGGGGATTTTACTTAAATGTTTACTTGAGGTTGATGCAGGAAAAATCATGCATGAGCTACATGAGGGAGAATGTGGAGGACATCTTAACTGGAAGACCACAGCAAACAAGATCCTCGGGTCTGGATATTATTGGCCCACCCTCTTCCCAGACACCCATAAGTTAGTCATGTCCTGCCACAAGTGCCAAATCTTTGATGGCAGGAGAAAACTCTTACCACTAACTTTGCAGCCTATCAGTGTTGAGGCTCCCTTTCAATAATAGGGTTTGGACTTCATTGGGGAAATTCACCCATCATCCTCAGCCCAACACAAATGGATCCTCACGGCCACTGATTATTTTACCAAATGGATAGAGGCCATACCCACTAGGAATGCTACTGACTTTGTAATCATCAAATTCCTTGAAACCAACATACTATCCAGATTTGGTTGTCCTAGGAAAATAATCACAGAAAATGTTGATGCCTTTAAGTCCAAGAGGATGTAGACTTCTGCAATAAATATTAGATCACCTTAGGCCATTCTACTGCCTACTACCCCCAAGGAAACGGTCTAGCTGAATCCTCCAACAAAAGCCTTGTTAATATCATCAAAAAATTGTTGGAACAGAATCAGAAATCTTGGCATAGTAAGCTTGTCCATGCCTTATGTACTGATAGATTGACTACTAAAAATTCCATCGTCATGTCTTCCTATCAGTTGGTTTATGGCATGGATGCAGTCTTCCCAACATCTCTAGGAGTTCCAGTCATAAAACTCCTTCAAGAGGTCCAAGCTGAAGAAAATGATATGCAAAGGCGGATCAATCAAACCATTCATTTGCAACAGACAAGAGAGGAAGTATATAAATGGACACAAGTAGTCCAAGAAGGAATCAAGAAATTATTTGATAGAAGGACCAAATAAAATGACTTCCAATTTGGAAATGTGGTTCTAAAATGGGATTCCATAAGGGAAGAGAAAGGGAAACATGGTAAATTCGAAAATATGTGGAAGGGGCCTTACATTATTCATTCCATAAGGGGCCATAATGCATTTTTTTGCAGGAGTTGAATGGAGAAGAGGTGTTTGGAGGTCCTGTCAATGGCAGGATGCTCAAACACTATTTTTGTCAAGAATATTAGTTTCAATTTTTTTTCATCCATTGTACATACCATTTCATAAGAAAATGAAAAAATACAAAAACAATAGAAAAAGAGAAAAGAGGGTAGATTAAAAGAAGAAAGCTACAACCCCATACCAAAAAAGAGAAGAATCTGAAAATGTGCAAGCTTAAATGGCACTACTAAAAGAAAACATTGCTATTTAGTCATACAGCCTAATCATGACTAGATAGATTTCAATTTACTGCTGATAGGTTAGTGAAGAAGATTTTCCAAACTGTTTAATCTTGGCTTATCAGTAGAATAGATTAGGATAGAGGAAAAATGGTTCAAACATGCTCAAAATTTGAACCGAGAATCAAAAGAAAAGATGGCTCTAACATGATAAAAACTTGAGCCAAATAAAGAAAGAAAGGCTAGTTCTAACATGCTAAAATTTTGAAACAGGAAAAGAAGAAGAAGACAACACAAAAATATCAAAATCAGAGCTGAAAAAGAAGGGAAGGATGCTTACTATTCTTAGATCTTAAGCCTTCATAGTTTTGCTTTAATTTTCTGCAAATAAAAGTCTATGTGCAGCTAGTTTCTTATGCCATAGACACTACAGCAAATTAGACTATTTAATCCTGGTTTGTCTGTGTTTAAATTTATGTTTTAGAATGTAGAGAATGCATATCAGTCAAATAGTTTAATCTTTGTTGATAGTATATTAGGTAGAGAAGCTTTAGAGTCCAACTGTTTAATATGGACTCTTGGAAGAAATAAGGGTAGCATTAGATAGTTTTATCTTTCTGTTTTCAAAAATAATAAGTAAAAGAGATGCCAGTCCAAGTGCACTCAAGAGAAGAAAAATTGCTAGGACAAGAAGGATTGGGTAGGTAGTGATGCTGCTATAAAAAATGTCATATGCTGCAGATTTCTGAAATATCTTCAATTCCAAGAAAGAAAAGGATTGCTTCCCAATGGATAAGACATTGGTCTTCTGAAATCCAGAGATTGATAAACTGGAGGTTCTGGACACATAAAAAGACAGTTGTCTTCCCCAAGTGGAGCCACTGTTAACCATCAATAATTTTGACATATTCAAAGATGGCTAAAACAGGTCTTTAGCCTTCAAGAAACAAATTTGAAGCAAATCTGTGAGTTCTTAAAGTCTATTGGGTTCAATATCCTTCATAAGATCCATATAACTGTTTTGTTCACCCAAAATCCTTCAAAGAAACCCTGCTGATTCAAAAGGAAAACTGCCTTCAAAGCCATATTTCCCACCATTTCTCCATTTCAAAATGTTCCCCTTCACGTCACCCTTTCCTCATTTTACCCTTTACTTCCTCAAAATCCCCTTTTAAACCTTGAAAATCCCCCTTATTTGGTTTTAAAACACCCTTTTCACCCTACCGGAACCTCAAAAAAGGCTTAAAAAACCCTTCTCTAGGCCTAATCTACTCCATTTTGAAAATAAGGCCTTAAGCGCTTTTTGCCTAAGCCCTCTGCCCCTTTTCACCGTAAGACCAAGGCCCAAGACCGTCGGCTAAAGTTCTTAAGCTCCCATCGCCATCGCACTTCAGCATTTTCAAAATTCTTCATTTCATTTCCTTTTCTCCGCCGATATGCGAAATGTCGATGTGCTTTCCCACTTTAAATCCCCACCATCGATCTCACTTCCGATCTGATAGTCCTCGCTCCATCAAATATCATGTTTACTTTGTCCCCAGACCCTTTACTCCACCGATGGTCGATCTTTCGATGAGATCGCAGCCGTCCATTCCACACGATCCGACGGTTGTCGATGCATCGCGATTTCCCTCCGATGGAATCCCCCGCCGATAAGATCCTGATCGTTGATCTCTCTCAGATCAGACAATCTGCGCTCCCCTCCATTGCATCAGCACATCGCAAATCCATAATCCCGCCTTCCTGGACCGCCAATATGCGAAGCTCCGATCACATCTCCAACGTCGATCTCGATCCTGATCGGACGACCCACCATCCATCGCACTTCATTTTCCCATCGGCCATCGACCATCACAAATTCCAAATTCCTTTGTTCCTGGGCCCTCTTCTCCTCCAATCGCCGATCCGCCGAAGTCAATCCTGACCCTCCATCTCCCCAATCTGACGGCTCCCATTGATCCTTGCAGTTTAACTCTGCCAGGCCAATTTTCACCCTGCGCATTGAACTTTTCGCTCCGCGACAAAATTGCTGACGCACCTGCTGGGCCCCACCTTCCTTCCTCTCATGAATATTTTTTCCCTTCGTGTTTGTTTTTAACCGTCGATCTGATCTATTTCTCCTGGATCGGACGACCACCATTTCACTTCGCGTTCATTCTAAAAACCATTTGATCGTGCCATTTTCATGCGAAATGGGCGGTTTTCAGGAGCATATGTGTCAGCCATTAACATGTATCGTGTTCCCCATGCTCATTACTTCTTACCACCTTATGGCCACGTGAAAACCACTGCTGGTTTTCCACAAACCGCTTTTCCAATCTCGCGCCATAAATCAATTTTAAACCCTGGTTTTTCATGGTTTCGCCATGGAACCCTCCCTTGATGCATTTTCCTCCTTCCGCACTGCTCTTTCGCCCTCCGCCGAGCCCTCTGAAGCAGTCCAACCACAAAAACACAGGATTTTCGTAATGGTTTATTGTTGTGTGCAGGTTTAATGGTGGCCATTAAGTTGCAGACCCTCCCACAGCCACACACCAGTGGCAGAAGCCAAGGATGACGATCCTGAGGCTGAATCAATGCAAAAAAGGGGTTCACGAGTGATTATTAATGTTTTATCCAATGTCTCATGAACACTGGTCAAGGACAAAACCCCAAGCGTGAAAGCCCAGCCGCCTGTATGCACAAGAAGATAAAGTGAAGATCAATGAAGATTAACGAAAGATCAGCAAAGGAATAAAGGTTAAGGATCCAACTCAAAAGATTAAAAGCTTATCTTGCAATTCAAAGATAAAAACACAGTTAAAGCCTGATCAGTGTTAAATGACAAAGACAGACAAATCAGCAAAGGAAAGCTTCGAATTACACATCAGTGAAGCTATTTACTCCTCCCAGGACTAAAGACACCTTGACAGTTATTATGCTGACAGAACCTCTTTAAAACTATTAAAGTAGTTATTGTAAAGCTATGGGTGGTTACAAAACCCATACTCTATGTTTTACTTGTACCAGAAGGAAAGACAGGTCTGCAGCAGCCAAAGGACTTCTCTACAAAGACACTCTTTGGAGTTACTACCAGCCTGTCAATTAGGCCTCAAATTCTACGAAAATTACTAGAATGGGCAAGAAGTTAATGTAATATTTATGACATAGAATGTGCATTCGAATGTTTTTCTCCTCTATTTTAATTAACCATTAAGACAATCTCCGTCACTTCTCCTCCCCATTCACCTATAAATCCTATTCGGACTCTCATTGTAAAAGGTTGGCATTTGATGAATTCTGAAGTAATACATAGACTACTGTTTTGAAGAAGGATTGATGTTTTGAAGAAGTGTGGATGTCTTTGCTTTTCTATTGATGAAGGAGGCTAGATCATTGGATCCCTGAGCCTGGTTTTGGTGAAGTACTCTCTAATCATTAATGTTATTTCCTGTTTTTTGCTTTGTTCCATTATGCTTTGCTTGCAGTAGAGTAAAAATCTTAGGCTAAGAAATGTCTCCTAGAAGCACTTTAGGCCTGTTTACTCTTCACTTCCTTTATGTTTTCATCTGCTGAAGGTTTTATTGAGTAGTTTGAATGATTTTAAACCCTTAAGCTTGTTCATTTCAGAATAGTTCAAATAGTTGGTGTCAAGGTTGAATTATGGTTAGCCATGCCTGCTTGCTGCCTCTAGAAAGCTATTTCTGAAAACATCCTTCAAACGTTATTGTCTGCAGATTGGCAGAGAGGATTTGTTTTGATCTTACCCTCTGTTTCTTGCTGAGATAGTCATATTCAAAGGTCTTTATAATTGCAGTCTTAGATGTCTGGGTGTTCCCCCTTTTTATGAATGCAATTAGTTGTGTCTCTTATATGTTTTCTAACTCCTTTAAGTGAAACAATTAGAAGAAACAGAGTGTTCCTCTCCTTCTTTGTCTTACTTAAAAGTATGTCTTGTTTATATTATCTGCATAAAGTATGTTGGTAAGATTCATGGTTAGCCCTGGCTATTGAATATTTCTTTATGTTTAGATAGTGTTGCAAGTCCCTTCATTGAAAAGTATGCATGATTAAGGAGTCTTAACAACCCTTAAAGCTCTACTTTTCCTTCCAAATCCTTGATGTTCATCTCATCCCACCTATATGATCCCACAAATCCATTGACTAGGTTAGATTTTCCCTTTGGTTCCCCAAATTCATCAATCGGAACTGTTTAGACTTCCACATGACTCCATTGCCCAATGGCTTGTAGATTTCCACACTCTATCTATGTTGTCTTAATCATTTATGTCCAACCAACAAAACAAACAAATTTGCACTTCATAATTGGCCTGAAATCAACCTCTTAAAAGCATAAAGCCATATCCTTACAAACATATTGAGAGATCCCTCTTTGAGACTAGGAGGGCTAGATCCTAGAGCTCTAAAGCTTGGTTTGAATGTTGCCTTGTCATCTGTTTTTCCAATCAACCAAATCACAGGACCCCAACAGATATTATCCAGCTTCTATTATCTCTTGATCAAACATATACTTTCAAAAAGAACATTGATTATGATGTTATTTGTACCTTTATTTCACATCCTTACACAGCCAAACATTCACCTATTGGGCATATACTAGAAATACACGCCTATGATACCTTCCCCTCAAGTAATTTGGCACAACAAATGGTTTCCTAAGATGCCATCTCTTAGAACCATAGCTTTCCTATTGAGATATACCTTGGTAAAACCTTGAATATTAATGTTAAACTAGAATCTTCTAAGTGAAATAAGATTATCAAAATCTTACAAATGCATAACAATCCAGTCACCTATGATCACATTAATATGAAAGGAATCCATCTTTATTTATGCACTCATCACATTTATATCGATGAATCCTTACCTATCAGGTAACCCCAAGAGAGGATGAAACCTACTTTGAAGGATATCTTAAAAGAAGAACTCCAAAATTTGTTTGATGGTAGTATAGATTTTAAATTCATGTGGGGTTGTGGTTTATTAATGATATTTTTCAAAATTTCTCTACAATAGACATATTTCTTGTCGATGTTTTCAATCTAGTAGCAGGATTCATCATCGAGACAAAAATTAAAGGTAAAAGAAAGGTATAGGCTAGCGATAAATACAAGATGCCAATAAAGAGAAGAATAAGAATGGAAAGGTCAGTTGATAACCTATACCTAAAGTAATGAAAAATTGAAACCCTAAAATCCCTAAAAGGGTATAAACAAAAATATAATAATATACTAGCTCTCATATTAATAATATGATTATTACACAGTAATACTAATGTACAACAATATAGTGTAATGTGAAATTAAGTATGCAATAATCATTCTAAGAGAATAATTTTTTAACACTAATAATAATATAGTAGTAATATAATGATTATGATAAATACTAATAATTATATTAACAATAAGCCTTACATATTATTAATGTTAATGCTAATTAATAATAATAGCATATTATTATATCATTAATATTATATCATTAATATTATATATTAATAATTACATAATATTATATTATTAATAATATTAATACCCTAGAATCAATTTCAAATCTATTAAATACATGAGGAATTAAATGTTATATGATATTAACGAAAGCTATACGTTGTCATGGGATCAAAGAAAAAAGGGAAAAAGGAGAGTTAGAAGAGGAAGGAAAGGGACAATTAGGGGGAAAGGAGCCAAGGAGGATAAGGGAAGTAAGAGGGGGAAAACATGTGAGACAAATATGGGAAAGAAAGTAAGGGGAAATTTTGAAAGAAAGAAGGATATTTGAAGAGAAAGGAGGAAGGAGGGGACGTAGCAGAGGGGGAAACACATGAGAGGTGGGAAAAGAAAAAGGAAAGGAAAGTAGAGAGAGATGGAGATGGGAATGGGAAGGTTAGAGGAAAGAAAGGGAAGGGAATAATCTAGGAGACAAGAGAGGGGACAAAACGAAGGGAAGATGAAAGAGTGAGAGGGAACTGGAAGGAGGAGGTAAGGGGGAGAGGAAAATAAGCACGAAGGGAGAAATAAAATGAAGGGGTCAAGGAAAAAAAGAAACAAAGAGAAGGAAACGAGGAATATGAGATAAACTAAGAGATAAAAAGAGAGGAGGGGAAGGAAAAAGGAAGGAGGATACAAAAAGAGAAGCATAAAAAGAGGGAAGATGGATGGGAGTCAAAGGAAGATAAATGGGCTACTTTAATCATAATATAAATTGATTAATTAGGGGTATCCAACTTTCATTGATCTCAAGACCACCATCCCTTTTAATACTATTAATATTCTTGACAATTTCAAGGGCCTCTCTAGCACGTCATTTTTAGTAATAATTCTCTTTGGCTATGATATTGGTGTATTCTAAATGGATCTGATGTTTTTTTTTGGTAGAGTGTTCTACCAAGGTAGAGGATTGAATACACTCATGTTTAATATGAGATCCATGTTCCTTGACCCTAGTTTTAAAGCACATCCCCATTTCTCCAATGTACTATTTCCCATAGGAGCAGTAGACTTTGTAAGCCCCTTTTTGTTGTTTGGAATCGAACTTGTATTTAACTGACCTAATTCTTTGTTTAATGGTCATAAAGGGTTTTAAATAGGTTAAAATTTTATTCTTCTTTAGGACTTTGGCAATCTTATTAGTTACACCTTTTATATAAGGTAAATAAGCTCTCTTACTGGTGTCATTAGGAGGCCAGTCGTTGCTAATTGGCCTTCTTTCTATCCGTCTGGGGGTCTTCTCAATGTCTTTATCTTTACAACCAATACTTTTGAACATAGTTTGTAGGTGGTTCAGTACGTGTTCTAGATGTTCAGAGTGAGATATTATTGCATATCTAGTGACTAAGGTGCTTAATACACTAATATTTTGTGTGTTGTGTTGGTGATAATCCATGTGTAGGTAGTTTTATGTGTGGGTTTTCTTTCTGAATACTTGATGTCCTAAAGTGTCATCACTTCTTATCGCAATGAGAACGATAAGGAAGGGAATGCTCATATTGTCTTCATGTTTCATATTAAATTGTATGTCCTTAGAGATTCCATTAAGGTGGTTCATAAACTTCATAAGTTCCTCTTCCCTGTAAGACTATTTCACATTAATATCATCAACAAATATTTTCCATTAGGCGGGATTAAGGGGATAGTAGTCCAAGGTTAATCTCTTAAATTTTTCCATAAAGAGGCTTGTGATAATAGGAGAAATTGGGGATCCCATTGCCACTCCACTAATCTGCTTGTAAATTCATCTTTGAAAGCTAAATAAAGTAGATAGTAGACATACTTTAGCTAGTCTAGTTGTATCTAGCTTTATAACCTCTTTAACTACCTGAATAGCTTCATTTAGGGGAATTTTGGTGAAAATAAGAACAACATCGAAACTCGCAATTAAGTCATTGGGGCCCACATTATCATCCTCAATTAGATTAACAAAATTATAGGAACCTTTAACAAAGGAATCATCGTTATGAACTAGTGGGCTCGAGATTTTGGCAGCATATCTAGCAATATTATATATAGGGGATCCTATGGTGTTCACTATAGGTCTAATTGGTACACATTCTTTATGTATTTTGGGAAGGCCACATATTAAAGAAAAAGTTTAAAGAAGGAGATTGGACCTTGCTATTTAATTCAAGGTACAAATATTTCAAAGAGAAATTATACACTAAATGGTTGGGGCTATATGAGATTGACATTGTATATGATAATGGATCTTTCAATTTCTATACCATTGATGAATAAAGGAATCCATTAACGGATAATGTTCATCGATTGATGTTATACTTAAGGCCCAAATCTGAATAGTAATTCATTCACGATAGAGTCGTGAAAAGGGATCTTAAGGTTGTCGGTAAGGTGGTTATGCCACATGTAACTACAACTTTTTGACCCCTTTTTCAAACTTAAATAAACAAAAAGAAAAAAGAGAGAGAGAAATAATAATAATAATAATATATCTAATAGAGAAAATATAGTTCTAGGTTCTGCATGCATTGGTGGCATTAGAAAACTAGTTTTTGGTTGATGTCACCAAGAAGAAAAAATTACAATTGTGAAAACCTCCTTGGAGGTGCACCGAGATAAACCTATGTTTGAAAATTGGTTTTCTGAAAAGAAACATATCAGAAAAATGGAAAGAATGAAACAAAAAAAAATAGAGAGAGAGAAGAGAAATTCACTGATATTTTAGGGAAAACCTCCATCTTTATTTAGAATGCAAGCACAAAAGATATTCATTTGTGCCAAAGCTCATTTAGAAGGACTTTCCATCAAAATTTTCATTTTTTGTTTAAATTATTTTCAAATGTGATGTTTTTGCAATACCCTAAGCATTCTAACAGGTTTTTTGATGAGGAAGAAATAAATAGTTTTTGCCATGTTATCTTTTTTGTGCTCTCTACATGAGCAATATGATAATCATTTTCACTTGAGCATATAGAAGTAGTTTACAGAGAGATTCAAGATTGGTTTCCTTGGACTCTAATCATCAAACTTCCTAAGGAGATTCATCAGCATCAACATAACACCTTTGTTTCTGAATTCTTGTAACAATCCTAGGTTTTTTCTAACTCGTACTTAATTTTTCATGCATGGGACTTAGGAGTTTATGGAAAGAACTAGTACCTAGAGCTATTTTTTATATTATTTAGGAAAACTAAAATCATGAGGCCATATGTCATTCTAAAGTTTTGTTTTTCAAATTCTCATTTGGCATCAAAACATCTTAAGACTTCATGAAATCATGTCATTTGGTAGCATCCTAATCATATTGTAAAAAACCCATTCAGTAGCATTTTAGAAAAATTCATAATTATGTCGAAAAATTACATAGCATGAAGTCTTAAGGACAAACCTATGTGAAAATGCTAATTTATGTATCCAAATTACATGCATGTGCCAAATAGATTTCCTGATTTCTCCATTATGAATAATTCATGCATAATCATTATCTCATTCCCATCCACATCATGATTTAATTACAATATGTAAATCCATAATCGGGAAGTTCTTCCTTCATGTACTCAAGTTGAGGTAGAATTATTTTGTCAACTAAGCATATAGGGCTTTCAGGATAGACTCAAGGAGAAGGTGAAGTAGTATAAAGCAAGGTTTTAACAAAGATCAAATAATAGTATCGAGCTTCTACATACAAGCTTAAAAATTTCAGTATGCATTAGGTGAAAATGGGTGGTTCGGTAAATGGGATAGAGCCTGGAGGAATTGATATCATTAAATATAACCCACAAGTAATTGATATGTTTGTGTGTGCATGATGACTCACATTCCTTGAAAAAGTTTAAGGCTTCAATGCAATGGTTTCCTTAGCATTTGTCTAGACATTTAACGAAATTAGTGGTCTAATGGAACAGTTGACAATGATAGTTACAAAGGAATTCATTAATATGGTCATGAGGTTCCCACAATAGGGAGAAAGTTGGTCAAAGACTTTCAAGCTACTAGATGATAGTTGACCTAGATTCCTGGAGAAACCATCCCCATTACCGTACCTTAAGCGAGGAATATGATGAGACACATTAAAGCCCCCATGGAGGGGGGTTATGTTCTTTATTCAAGAATTGATCACCTGCAAATGCAATTTTAACATTATCTTTCAATAAAACATCATAATTATAGTGCACCTTAAGGAGAAAAAGATTCTTAATATGTTTTTTTTGTGCAAAAGCTTGACCAAGATGGCTTTAACTATAAGAACATGATGAAACCCTTGGTCAAGGTTATAGCACTATGGTTTTATAAAAAAAAAAAAATTGGCATAAATATGGTATCCCATGGGATGTGCTCACTATGGGAATTAGAACCAAGCCTTGGGCTTGAGTTCTCCCACCAAAAGGTCAACCAACTCAGAATTACTTTGAAGCACCCACTTCATCCCCACCCTTTGAGCTTGTTGTAGAATCAAAACATTGTTATGGAATGAGGGCATCAAAGCGATAAAATGATTTATAGGAAAACAAGTCCATAAACCCTAGTGTTACGAACCAATTTGTGAGATCTCGTCAATAGGCCTGCAAACCAGACTAATCAACATTCGTGAAAAATTTTTCATCATCCCTTCACAAGTCCCTAAGCATCACTTCTCCAAAAATTATGAGTTTCTTGAAAAAATTACTTAAAAACATTATTTTCAGCCCCATCACACAATGCCTTCTTGGCCACATGTGTTTAGCGCATGTTTCATGTTTGTTCACCAGCATTGGTCAACACATGTTGATCCCTTTTGTACGTGTGTTGATTCTAGAAATTCGCAAAAATAAAAAAATAAAAATATCTCTGAACCTTCCAAGGTAGTTTTAATTAGAGACCTCATCTCTTATCCCTTGAGCTCATCCTCCCATCATATGTGGATCTCTAGCCTAAGATTGTAAATCCTAAACTACCACTCTTACCCTATATATTTACTACCTTCCATAACTTCAGGGTTGGATTTTGGAGATTGATAGTACCCTCATGCTGCTACTTTGAACCTAAAGGAGTCATCATATTCATGCATTAGGGTTGATGTTGAGGTGTGCTTTGTGACAAGGAAGGACAAGTCAAATTGGGGAGAGATCTACAAAGTCATCTACTATTTATGGTTGTAAACTCTCTCATATATTTTTCAATACAAAGAGTATCTTGCTTTCCTATATTTTTTGTGTTATGTTTGCACTCATGTACTTCAATGCCATGATGATTCACTAAATAGAGATTTTAGTGTAGAAATTTTAATACAATTATATTGCCTGGATTCTCCTGATCTAACAATTATATGCCACTGTTAAATACATAATCCTTCTACTTAAATTCTTGCGGAAATTTAATCACCAATTGCAAACACATGAAGAAAGATCAATCACACGTAACACATATTTTTTTACCGAGAAATCATAAAGCTAAAAACCCCACTATCATATATTATGTATATATCATGGAGCATGAAACAATCTTATACAAAACTCTAATCCAAGAGCTCTCAGTACAATATACAATCATCTCACACTGTCATACAAAAATTGGAAAATACATGCGCCAATTTACTGCCTCCTAACAACCTGCCTCCATTGTGCAATCCCTGATGGTCAAGAACCTCTGAATGATTTATTCTTTCCTTCCTTGACTGCGTAAATATCATGAGAACATCCAATGTGTGTGTGGTTGCATGTGTGAACCCACTAATGTCACAACTGATAGTCAAACTGTCCCTTTCACCTATCTCTCAACTGGGTCTCCACTGGATCTAACATGCATGTAGTTAACAATAGTAAATATTCAATTGCATGTGATATCACTCCATGTGAATTAATTTAATATTTAATTCACTGATCTCTCACTAGTGTATCTTTAGTTATAACTAGTTACAACTAGCACAACTGAGTTTAACTCACTTAACTGAGTTAAACTACTTTACAACTCACATAACTACACATCCAACTCTGTTACAACTAGAATCACTCTGTTTCAACTCAAGTCCACTTGCATGTCTCACCAACCAACCTTAGAACTCGAAATTCCTTCAGTCAACTAGTTTGCCACATCAGTTAACTGAAATCAAGTGCTTCAAGAGAATAGATTATTATTTATTGTCTAATTATTATTAAGAGATAATAATAATCAACATGCATTCTATATTTAGACATGAGATCTATGAACAGACTTCGCACATGCATTCCAAAAATAGACGCCCATTCATAAATATAATTTTCTCAACCATCTATAAATAGACTCCTGCTATAAATAGAATTTTCTCACCATTCTAAAAATAGAAATACACCTAAAAATAGCCTGTGTGGGCCCCACCTAGTGTAAGTGCTTAATTTTCACTAGGATCAAGGATGATGTTTCCGGATGCCAAATTCACTATTTCTTGTTGCAAACTTCAAAATTTAGATTATGCTGTGTGGATGTTGCAGATCCTTTGGTTGTTTTAGTCATGTTTGTAGGTTCTAATTATATCACTTGGAGCTAAAATTGGAGCTTACAAGCGAGGAGGAAAGGAAGGCTTACTCCAGATTCTAGGTAGGCTTCTTTCCCATTTTCTAATTTCTCTAAGGAAAATTCAAAATTGTTTGTCTTCCATTGTTCTAGATCATACTACTAGATCTAGGGAAGTCACCTTTGTCCGCAATCGTGAAAATTTTTTATAACACCTAGCATAGATATTGGTGCAAAATTGATATTCTCTGAACTTGAGGATACAAAGGTTGACAAGGATGAAAAATACTAAGAAATATTCTCTCCTGGCTAACAACAATGCCAATCTGATGAAAAAAAGCTCTTTTGAGACCCGAGTGAGGAATATGACCAAATTTGAAATGAAGGGGAATTCGAAGCAATCTCATTTTGGAAACCCTTGTCGCCACATAATATCCCATTGAAGACATATTTATCACTAATACAATAAGCCCAGTCCACAGATTATATGGCTAAATATTTTCAACACTCAAATCTTATTCGAAGAGAAAAGTTGGTGGAATCGAAAACTTGGATAAGGGTCAAAAGAGGTAATATATATCAGGATCCAAAACCAGTTTGTTTCTACAACCTAAGTTATTAGGATTTTCTTAAACAATAAAAAAGAGTGAAGCTACATAATCATCAATTTTAGAGCAAACTAAAATATAGAAGACCTATGTTTAACAACCTGGGAACTTTTCTAGATGTTATTGCACATATTTTTTTGGGAGGAATGTGTAAAAGAGGCTCAATAGGTAATTAATGTTATTCTTGATGATGTTATAGCAAATACATATGCCTTCATTCAATTAAATATTTATCTACAACAATGGAAGAATGGGGTGCTAAGAGGGGGAGGGGTTCTCATTAACCCTGAAGGAACAATAGTAGATTGGTACGCTTGGGGTATAGGCAAAAATAAGAACAGCCAAGCTGAGGAATATGAATTGCTCTATGGCCTCACAATTGCTCAACAAAGAGGGATTAGTGTTATGAATATTTTGGGGGATTCCATCCTTATTATAAAACACATGATCAACAACAATGTTGCACGGAACAATAAATTGAATCAAATACTAGAAAAAACCAAAGGACTTTGTCGACTATTTGAGAAAGTTGATTTCTTCCATATACTAAGAAAGTTGAATGAGGAGGCAGACACTCAAGAAAATCAAGCGTACCAAATAGACGTGAGAAAGATCCAAGTAAACGGAATTGAAGTTTACTTCCATAATCCTTAGATATTATTATGGATAATAACTTGTTTATGGAAACTTTTCTCCCTCTCAATAAGAATTGCAGCAAATCAAATGGGAAATTAGAGATAAATTGGGACTTTATTTCCCCAAATCATGTTTTCTTCTAAGTTCTTTCCAATTTATTGGCACCCCCTCTCCCTTTCCTTTCTATCCTCCTCATCTCATATGATTCGCCACCATGCCAACACCCCTCCCGCCGACCCCCTCACTCCCTTCCCCCCCTCTTCTCCCATAATTCTCTACCTTCCCCACAAACCCCCCATCTCTCCCGTCCTTACCACCCCCCCCCCCCATCCTACCTCTCCTCTGGCCCCGCCTTCCCCATCCCCTTGTCACCTCTTCCCTTTGCCCTGTGCCACGTAGCGTAAGGTTTAAATGGCATGTTAATGATAATTGGATAAATTCATGCATTGTGGTTAATTCACCTGGTGGCAGTAGTACTGGAGTGAGCATGACACATGGAGATTGGATTGGTATAAGTTTGGGAGTTCACAATCCATTTTTCTAAAAACAAGCTTTTCATATGATCCCGCTTACAAAATCCATGCGACAGTCCTCTGAGAATGCACCTAAATTAATTTTGAAGAGAATGATCAGATGGCTTGCGCGAGGGGCAGTTAATTCGCTCCATAATATTTATGTTTCAATCAGCGAGGCATTCATGGAAAGGATTTGGGATCCTGGAGGTAAGAGGCTACTCACCCGATTCATTGTTCATTGTAAATTAAGGCCCAGAGAATAGATTTCTAGTCGTGAAAAGGTTGAGGCCCTACAGGTTGGTTGTTACAGGTCTCGGGGTTCTATGTGGCTTCCTGTGGGAAATTGGGACCACGACCTTCTAGATAGGGAGGATAGGGATAGTGTCTCTATTAGTCAGGAGTGATCTGAGAAGTGAATTGGGGTATTTTGTGTCTCTGTTGTTGTTTTTAAAAGGAATTTTGGGTTTCCCCATAGATAATTTCTTCTAGTTTTGGAACGGAATCCTGTCCCTAGTTTGGAACTCTGCACCTGAAAGTGAATTTGAGTTTTGGAGTGAAATTTTCCGGGAGTTGTCATTTGATCTTGAGGGTATTTTGAAGAGATCTAAGAGAATTGAAAGGGGTGGGTGGGAAGCTGGCGTAATTGGGTTCAAAAACCCGCTGATTGGGCCCTAGGATTGTGGGAATTCCTGTCAGTTGGAATTTGAACAAGGTAAACTCTTCTCTATGACTATTAAGACCTCGAGTTTTCTTTTAGAGAAAGGTGGCATGGTACCGGAACACTGGGGATTACGTCGAAATCGTTCAGGCAGAGTGGCTTGCAGATCAGAAAGGAATTGGGTGGTTTGTCCCCCTTTGGCCACTTTTTCACCACACATGTTCACTCCCTGTGAGAGGGAGATATTGAATTAAGAAAAGGTTTGTCTGCATTGATGAGGAGTTTCCAGATGCAACAAGAGGAGGCTTGCAGTAGGAGTGAGAGAAATATCAAAAAGAACTAAAAAATCCTTCAAATGGAGGATGAAATCTATGCATTGCACAGTAAAATCGAGGATTTGAAGATCCATCTCGCGAAGAAGACTTCGATCACTAATGGTGAATCATCTAGAATCGACCTCAACAAGCCTGCAGACCCAAATGGTTAACTTACTGCTAGTTTTTTATGCGAAAATATAAGTGTATTTTGTTGCTCGGCCAGTACTGTAAAGTTTATAATAATATCTCTACAAAATTTATGCTACATTTTGTTTTCATGTTTAGAAACTGAGCTAGATCAGCCACTAAGAAAATCAGTTTGCCCATTTTTGGCAAGATTTTCAAATGTAATCACCCAGCCTTGCCGCGAACCGGGCGCGGATTAAGATAATATAAATACTCTTTTTTGTTAAAAAAATGCAATGAAAGAACAAAGATGAACTCTTTCATTTTAAGTATTATCAATAAATAAAGAATCTTCAAGTCATCAAGAAACTAAAACATAAATGATTTTCTATGTACCTAAAAAAAGAAGAAAAATGGAAAGCAAAGATTAAGAAATACAAAGATCAAATGATACAACCTTAGGTTTTAAAGCAATGAGCTTGCAAACTAGCCTTAAAACCTATCTCTTAAAAGACCTCTTCTAGGGTTTATAGTATAATTTTGTATGATTAGTGGACTTCCTTCAAGTTGAGACAATTGGTCGTAGGGTAACCACATGTGGTAATATAGCCTTAGGACTTTATTAATATATTTTTCTTTGTAAGCTCTGAAGATATAAATCTATTGTATGAGCTTTAGCAATTTAATTTGTTGCTTCAATATAACACTTGCTAGAACCCCAACCCTTATGTTGGGGATGTCAAATTATGATCATTTTCATCTTACATCCTTAACCAGATTCAATGGAAAAATGCCACCAAAGTTTATGCATGGGTTGAGATAGATGCAAGATTAATGGTTAGGGATGACTATTCAATAACAAGTGTAATTATGGATGATTAACAAAGGATAAGGCAAGATCGAGGAGATGTTGAGACCATTAGGCACCATCAATTTTTTTCTATGATAGAATATCATTAAATTGTAAGGACACTCTCCTTAGAAGCACTTTTGATTTATCATGATTTATGGGAGAAGTTCCCATATTATTTGAGGATAAGGAGCTTAGTTGGATACCTCTATTTCAGTATGGCTCTTAATAGAGCATCATTCTATACCAAATATCTATTAATACATGGAGTAATATGGAAGGGATTTAAGATTTCACAGCTACCTAGTCATTTGGTGCCCAAGCCCAGTTCTATAGTGCATATATGAAATGGATGGAAGGACATAGGTGGATAAATATCTGGGCTATTATAATTTAGATGAAATTCAGAACCTGGCCTTTAAGTAGGGAGAGATTCATGCAGGGGTACCAAAGAAAGAATAGTTAGGGCTATATAAAGTACATGCAACAAACTAGCAAGTGGGAGATGATGAGACATAATTCTGACATATTTTTGGTATTTGAATACCTTTTATGACTTATTAACCTCATATCAATTTTTCTTACTATGTCAGAAATAAATTCATTATCTTGTCCACATTACAAAGTGTACTTGAAGGTAACCATCATTCCAACATTTCATCTCTTTTGCTTCTTGCATGATTAATTTAGAGTGTGTTAGGATTGCTTGCATTGTTACAAGTATATTAGAGTACATTTGCAATTTTGAGTTTAATAAACATTGCTAACCTTATCTTTAAACATCCACATATTCCTGGTCATTGTAGGAGCTTTAGATATCGAGAATATTTCAATTCAATTGAGAGGTTTTTAGATCAGGAAATTCTAAGGTAAATTTGCATCAACCCATTCCCACTTCCACATGAGATACTTGAGCACATGGTTGCAACCAAGTACCAAACAAGGGATCATTTAAGCAACTAATGGAAGCATAATTAACCTAATATGCCATTGTAATGGCCTTTAAATGCATGATATAGCATGCCACAACTTCTAGCAATAGATTTTCCCCTTCCTCGTGATGGTAGAAAGAAAGCACTCAATGTTTCAATAGATTGAACCAACAACATTTTTTTTTGTCTCAAGTGTATTTGTTGTTCGCGTTCTAGCTAGAAATCGCATTACTTTGTTAGTTGTTGCGCTTAAAAATTATAAGCCCTGAATTAGAGGGTTCTTACCACTCCATTTCTGGAGTAGGTAGATGCTTTGTTTCCATATAAATATTAAGTCACCCTCCATAGGACATGTAGCAAATGTATGCTTAGACAATTTTTATTCAACAAAACTTCTTTTAAACTCTATGTCAAATATAAAATTGTTGTGCATGGTTATAATTCAAACTTGTTCTAGTGATACTGTAGATAATTCATAGACCATGCATTAGGTACTCAAGATATGGTTCCATGCAAATATACATATATGTGTAGTGCTTTATTTCCTTCCTACATTTGCTTTGGTTATCATTTACTTTCCAACATTATTTATTTTATTTCTTGTAGGTTACATTTGTTATAGAATTGGTGTGCTGCAGAATCACGTTATTCTTGGCTAAACCTAGTATCTTAGAGCTAAGTGTTGAAATCATAGGTCACTTTCCTAATGACTTTGGCAAGAGAGGTCCCACTAGCTAAGCTAAAGTTGGGGATATTGATTTATTTTTATCATAGAATTTACATTTTAGTTTGGATTTAAATTAGAATTGTGTTTTATTTCATCGATTGTGTGAAAGCTTGACTAGTTCTTACAACATTCAATTTAAATCAATTAAACATTTTTCTCATGTATATTGCACCGAGTACCTCACAAGCATAAATGACCCTGAGATACTAAATTAAATGATTAAGTGATTTCAATTCATTTCCAACAATTAAAAAACAAACAAAAACACCTTTAAAGACATAAATAATCTTCAATTATTTTGCACCTCAATCATGCCCTATCCTAACTCAAACTTTTCAATAATCACTTAAAAAATTCCTCTTTATCACAACATTCCAAGCTCATAAATCATGAATAAAAATTAATTATTTCCTTTTTATCCTAAATAACAATCAGATCCCAACCCAAATTACTTCTAAAAACATATCAAATATCCCTCCCCCTCCCACACAACAACAACAACAAAATAATGGTTCATGTCCGATAAATTCTCAACACATACCCTTATATCCAATAAGGAAAATCGATCACTATCATGGGTACCTTTAATCTTCATTTTTCCAAAGTAAAGTGAAAAAGCCTAGTTATTGTCAATTATGAATCATCTTACTTTTGAATTAACATGTTTTTTTAATATTCCCTTTGAATCTCCGATCCCCTATCGATATTTTGCCCCTCTCTCTAATTAGTCGGAGATGGATTACAATATCAAAAGTAGCCATGTACCTATCACTTGCAACATCATCCTTGGTGATGTTCCCAACTATAACATTAACCCTTGTGGTTCTCCCAACTTTGGTTAGTGGTCACATCACATGGAATCCTGCATGGATCTCAAAAATCTACAACTTTTAAAAAGCGTTAGTCCCTTCTTCTTTTTCATTGCAGGCCCCTAGGATTACTCACCGTGGTATTTCCAACTTGTTGAATACAACCCTCGTTGAAAAAAAAACTTGTTGAATACGCTCTTATCTAATTCGTGAAGGAATTTTTATAACAAACAAAAATATTATCAAATGATACTAGTATCCATAGAAGATCAAGATAAGATACCTCGTAAAATAAAGATTATAGTATCAATCCATCAACACATCATAGAGACATCTTTTTCATTTTTTTAATGGTTAAAATAATGTTATATATAAAAATAAAAATAAAAATTTGTTTGAGAGTGTAGATTTTTGTGATCTATATCTGAAATAAAAATAAAAATAATGTTACATCAAAGAATTTTCTGGAGGAATACTAGAAAAATAAACTTTGGGATAATAATAAATATATATAATAAAATAATAATAAACTTAGATACTATAAAAATGAAGGTTAGAAAATAATAACTATATATAATAAAAAATAGAAATAAATATATATATTTATTATTGTCCTAACGTTCATTTTGCTAGTTTTGATAGACAGCAATATATATTGAAGTTTTTGAAATTTTTTATTAGCACAATCATTATTCTCCTAACTATACTGAATAGTTGATGCCATTCTTAAAATTATAATGTGATTTTTCTGGAATATTCTTTGATGTAATAAAAATTTATTAATTGTGTAATATATTATAAGGCAATAGTAATATAATATATTTGACAAAGAGATTTTGTTGGGTAAAGATGAATTGGTTTATGTTTTTTTCTTTTTTTAGAATTTTAGTGATATAATTTTGGGTAAGATTATTATTTATGAGTACTTGAAAAAAAAAAAAATTGGATGTATAAATAAATTTAGAGTCTTGAAAATTTCTTGGATGTATAAATAAATTTAGAGTCTTGAAATTTTCCTAAGACACTTAGTTTGTATAAATTTAACATTTCAAATTTGGCATTTTAACAATTTTTTTGTGAAATTTGGGGAAAAAATTATTGAAAAATATGCTTGGAAAAAAAAAACATAAACATTTAGACTAGGTTGTTTTGTTCCATATAAATATTTATTTTCTTTCTATTTTACTTTTTTTTTGTTAGATTATGTGAGTCCTGAGATGTCTGACGCGCATAACCTGTGGCCTCCTTAGCCACGATCTAGGGGTATCTTAGCCATAAAAATCATCTAGGGATCACACCTAGTGTGGGCCACATCAACCCTTAGCATGATGTTGTAGCTGCTACAACACCACCCAAAATTTTGGGTACATTCAAAATTTCGGGTCCCCCCTCTGCCTGCTCCAACCATTAGGGTTTAACCTGGGCCCCAGTGATTCCATCTCCCTCAAAGCCTCAGGCCCGATCACATCATGCTGACCATTATAAGGTTCGGCGAAACCCTAATTTATCCAGAATGATTCCCTCCCTATTTTAACCTAACTCATTTTCCCGGACTACACTCTCATCAATGCCACATTTCATCGCGGTAAGATTCATCTAGCACAAAGGTCCATGGTTTCAGGATTGGTTTCCCATCCTCAGCATGCGCATTCGGGTCTGTGATAACACTTCATGACGCAAACCACGCCTCACCTCAGTCCTCGTCCCCTCAAATGTTTTCACATTCCTAAAAATGTTATCTTGGTTGAATACATTGGAAACCGTAGATTGACATGACTAGGATCTCGGTCATACTTGACCCATTTTCGACCAAACTTACTCACCATCATGAAAACGCATTGATACTGTAGTTGGTGCATTAAGTACATGACATATCTCCCAGAAGCACCTTCACCATGGATTTTCAGGCATTCTATTTGGGTTTTTTTTTCATCGAGCTTGTGGTCTCATATTAATTATTTTTTAAGATTCTATAAGGAAACCATGACTAATTTATATTATAATGTGTCATATAGGTCGAGTCCATGGAGACTATGTTCCAGAATATCGCCATCACAATGAAGGGAAGAAATTGAAGTTAAAACTAAAAAAAAAAGCTCGATTGCAGAACATGATACATACATCTTCGTTCCAGGTAGGGATGAGCGCAAAGGATATGCCCGAGACCTTGTCGAGGTAGATGGAAAGGGCGAGGGTATTTTCGAGCTGCAATGCAAAAAGCTGAAACATGGTACTCATTGTTGGAACAGGGTCCCCTAAAATCTGTGACTTTGTATAAGTTTTGTATATTTTGGTCTTAATTAGTCTAATGCAGGGGTTTTGGGGTGGATTAAAATCCCCTAATGCATTGTAACGGGTCAAGGGTAGACCAAGAGTCTGCAAACCACATTTTGCGGACCATTGGATGCATAGGCTAAATCAGTATAAATAGATGAACCTTTTTGAGTCATGGGTAGGAAGGAATAGAGATTGATGATAGTTGTGAATTGTTAGATCTGTTTAGGTTGCTAGGGCAAGGACTCCTGTTGGTTGTGTGCACAGAGATCCTCAGTCCTGTTGTGGGCGGACCTTGCTGGCTGTGTGCGCAGGTTGTGTTGGATTGTATTGGGTTTTGGATGCTAATATATGTGAATCTAGTTAGAGTATCTCTGTGTTATCTGAATTTATGTATTATTGTTTATGTGAACTGTTGGATCTATGGTTGGTTATCCATTGTTGCTACGGATCTGTCTTTGTTATAATACGGAGTATTCTTGTGATCTATTGTTCATGTGTTATGATATTACTTGTGATATTGTTGATGCGAAGGTGTTGATTTTATTTATGACTGATAGTAACTCTCGTAACTATGGACTATAACTGATTAGCGAACCTGCGAATAGATCTATTATATGAATCTATGATCTGTTGATTACTGCGATTATATTTGTTGTACTGATAGATCAGTGTTATGCACGTGGATGCGAAGGTAGTTAGTAGATATGAGCTCTTCGATATAAGTCTGTAACTAGATCTGTTAAATACAAAGCTGATAAGTTGGGAATGTAACTCTGCTTGACTTGCTCTCTCTCAGGGTGTGGAAACCTTGTTCCAGCACCCTCCCATACTACTTCGGGTGAGACTTTGGCCTGCGCAAGCAGGTCACTACTGAAAGGGCCAGTAGTATAGGGGTTTATTGGCAAACCTTAACCTCTGAACCTGGGTCAGGACCCCTCGATCCAATAAATGGTTCCGTTGACCAGGAGCATTTTGAGAGAGAGATCGGGTGATGCCAAGAGGATCGCAACACAAGGTTGATAGCGGAAAAGTGGAAGAATAAGTATTTTTTCAGAGAGATCTACGAGATTTTCTTTGTGAAATTTTCAACTAAGCTTCAGGAGTGGCTTGCAAGGCTCGAAGAGTTCCAAAAGTGTTGGAAGGACGAACGGATCACGCAGTGGACCCTAGAGATGATTTGGCAGTTAGAAAAAAAAGATAACACCATCACTCACACAGTAGATCATTGGGTGGACAGTGTGATAGGAGGGTTTGTGATAGAATTTTCAATCGATCAAGTTGTGTCCTACTCTGAGGCAGAACGAAGATTCTTCAAGGGTTTCCGGGGTAAGTTTCTGAAAATTCTGTCGTTACTTATTAAGATCTTATTGTGCGAAAAGAGTATCTTGTGTAGTCATACAGAATGAATGAGCTCCGATCAAAGTGAGGGTACAATGCGCAGTGGTAAATACTATAGAACCAATCAAGAAGGGGATCGATCTGTCTACAGCCCAGTAAGAAATTCTGCTACGCATAACTCTCTGTCTACACCACCATCGAACCCTCATAGGGTTAAGAATTCACCTCCGCCACCACCGGAAGACGATATGGCCTCGCACATGAAGCCACCCTCCTTCAAGGGCACAAGGGATGAAGATATGGATCGGTTCTGGTTCGTCGCGGGATCGGTATGGATTGCGCAGAACATAGCCAGTGATACGGTAAAGAGGGCATAGCTATCCCTGGCCTTTGAAGGAAGGGCTTTGGACTGGAATATGGGATACATCGACCAGCATGCGAACGCCACCATCAAGGAGATTAAGAATGCCTTCAAGAAGCAGTTCAAGAAGCCCAAGTCCTACTCGCAGATAGTGAACGATCTGAAGGATTTCAAGAAAGGACCATTCGATTCCATATGGGAGGTCGACCAATGGTTAAAGAAGGTAATTAGAGAAGGAGTATTTCTGTATGATGACAGGCAGCACACGAAGTGGTTCATTGCTATGTTGTTGCCCCACCTGCACGTACCAATGGGACATCAAGCCATTGAATAGCAAGAAAAGGCCTTGGAAATTGTGATGAAGCTAGAAGTTGTGTCAAGAGATGATATCTAGTTAGGAGTACAGCAGATACAAGGCCAACTAGAAGCAATGCATATGGAGATCTAGAATCTGCGAAAGGAGCAAGGAACGGAGGCTAGCCCTGAAAGATGGTGCATATGATGCAGGGTGAATGGATACACCAAGGATAACTGTCCTCTGCTAGCAGACTACATACAGGCTGGGGGACCCAGTCCGTTGCGACCTAGGGAAGCTGCAGGACCTAGTTCAGTGCTTTGGTGTGATGATTGTCGTGTTGCTAGGTTGCACAATACCAACCACTACCCCCGCCTTGTCGCATGTGTCCCAGAAATAAAGCAACAATGGTGCAGGTTCTGCAGATCTTTAGGCCATGATGAACATAACTGTTGAACGTATGATCTAATGATAGATCGAGGAAATCTGTATAGGATACAGGCGGATCCGTCATCACCAAGATCCCCTTCGGGCATAGGTGGTTCTCCAGGCATGGGAAGGGGCCGAGGTGGAAGCGCAGGTAGGGGGAGAGGGCAACTTATTTTCTATAACTATGGATAAATAGGCCACTTTGAAAGGGATTGCAGGAACCCTGTGAGACAATATTGCAGATTCTGTAGACAGTTGGATCACGTGGTTGAAGATTGCCCAATTCTGATAGCCAAGATGCAGGAGAAGTAGCAGACAGCTACGCAGAATGTAAAAAGGGTCAAGGCGGAACCTCGAGATGAAGGACCAAGTGTTAATGTTATAACATGCAGCAGCATGGCCACCGGAGGAGCTACGGAGAAAGATGAGGCAGAGCCTCTCATCCGTAAAGTGGTTGTTAAACAAGAAGGTTTGGACTTACAGAAATAAAAAGAAACCTTTGTCGCAACTCGCCAAGACTTTGCTAAAGCTGAGGCACCTACTCATCAAGCCCCTGTGAACCTCAGAGCAGATGATGAGGTCAAACCATTCCTACAGGCATGTATGAAGCTGCTGCACAACCAAAAGGTCGTAGAAAACCTCCAAGCTTTGATAAATAGCTACGCAGAGAAGACAACTCCAACTATGGAAGTTAAGGATGTACACAAACTCTATAAGCATAAGGGATGCACTGGTTGGGAGATGCGGTTGACCGTGCAAATCGGTGATTATGAGATGGATCAGGTTATTCTAGACTTGGGATCAGATGTGAACGTCCTTCCTAAGAAAACCTGGCAGAGAATGGGAGAAACTAAGTTGGAATGGTCCACTATCTATCTGTGCATGGCTAATCAGGAAAAGATCATACCTTTTGGGAGGTTATCAAAGATCGTGGTAGAAATCATGGGGTCAAAGTTCGAGCTGATTTTGAGGTCATTCAGATTGTAGAATATGTAGACCCCTATCCTGCGCTACTAGGATTAGACTGGGTGATGGATATGGGTGGTATTATCAGCTTAAAAAAGAGGAGCATGGTATTTGAAAGTGAAGGAACACGGGTGGTAGTACCGCTAGATCCCGCAGAAGGAGAGAGGTATATAGAGTCAGTGCATGAGGAAGAAGAGGTGGATCACATCTATAAGCTAACTGCAAGGGATGAAGATTGGATCAATCCTACAGCTGATGGTATGCTTTTCTGGGAAGGAGATAGCGAGTGCTTCTCTGACTCCGATGAGGAAATGGAAAATTGGCAAAATCGGTTGCATGATGTCTCTGCACTACGCTGCCTACGAATTACAAGGGACTTCCGTTGCATATCCTCGGAGGTGAGAGAACTACCCTACTTTGATGGGTCTGGTAGTGTAAAAGAATTTTGGCGCACATTCGAAGTCGAGGTTCCCAGAGAATGAAGGTTATGGACCCTTAATCTAGCCATGCACACAACACCTGCAACATGGTGGGATATGCATAAGGGTGTGTTCCAGGACTGTGAAGACTATTGGGACATGATGCTCCTGCGATTTGAGCCTCCGGTTGAGGCGCACGTCAAGAAGTTCCTTGGCCCAAGGGATCCGTGTGAACACTTGTTAGCTTCGATAGAGAAGTGGTGTGACCGAACTACAGAATAATGGGTTCACTTGTTCATTCATGCGTTGGGTCCAATCCCTACTGCATGGTACCTGGATGTGGAGCTAAATCAACGCACCCACCACTGGGAAACTCTGAAGGATGAATTCATAGGAACATTCGGACTGATAGGGGTTTCAGAGGTGCTTGACGAAGCTCTACAGGATATATATACGTTTGTGTTGGTGAATCCAGCTCCTTTGCAGTATTCGGGGCACCAACATGGGAAACGCAGATGCAGGATATTTTCAATTGTCGCAACATAATGATAGAAGAGTGCTATGAGAATCCATACAATATCTCTATCCCAGAATCAGAGGGGGAGCGCCCAATTGCGGGACCTCCATTACAGACTATGGATGTGACGAAGCCTTTGAAACTGCGGGAAATCAACATGGCACAGTAGAGCAGCCTAAGTTGGCTAAAATTGAGGACTACTGGGATGATGACATTGTAAGCAAAGTTGTTGAATTGCTCACAGAATATCAAGACTTATTCCCAACAAAGCTTTTGGAGCTCAAAGGGATCACAAGGAACCTAGGGATTATGTGCATCATGCTAAAACCGGATGTGTGCCCTATAAAGCAGCAGCCTTATCGGCTGAACCCTAAGTATAAGCAGAAGGTTAAGGAAGAAATCGATAAAATTCTCGCTGCAAGTATTATTGAGCCAGTCGAGCAGTCAAATTGGGTAAGTCTGATGGTGGTTCAGGAAAATAAAACAAAGGGAGAAATACGAATCTATGTGGACTTATGCAAACTAAGTGACGCCTACGTACATGACCCCTTTCCGACACCATTCTCCGATGAGATCCTAGATAGCGTAGGAGGCCAAGAAGTGTACTCATTCACTGATGGGTTCTCAGGATACCATTAGATCATAATCGCACCAGAAGATCGTAGAAAAACTAAATTTTCCACTGAATGGGGATCCTTCCAGTATATAGTCATGTTGTTTGGACTTAAGAATGCCCATGTTATCTTCTCATGGGTCGTTGTCACAGTATTCAAGGAATTCATCCACAAATTCCTAGAAGTGTATTTCGATGATTGCATTGTCTTCGGCCTGGTAAAGGCGCACGTTTCAAACCTGCGCATGATGTTGGATGCCTACTAGAAACACCGGATTTCCCTAAATATAAATAAATGTGTCTTCTGCATACCCTTCGGAATCTTGCTTGGACACATAGTTTTCCAACAAGGGTTGATGGTGGACCCTGCGAAAGTAGCAGTTATTATCAATCTGGCGGTATCTACGACTGAGAAACAGTTGTGTTCAATCCTTGGACATATAGGCTACTACAGAAAATTCATTCAGGGATACGCACTCATCACAACACCCCTGGAAAAGTTGCTTAAGAAGGATTTTTCATTCTTTTGGGATGACGAGTGCCAGAAGAGCTTTGAGCTACTCAAGGAAAAGATGGTCTCTGCACCTATTCTTATTTTTCCTGATTGGGTGAAGGTATTTCATGTTCATGTTGATGCTTTAGGGATTGCCCTGGGAGTGGTCCTTACGCAGCCTGGCGTCGGGGACATTTATCACCCAATCGCATTTGCTAGTCGAAAAATCTCGAGTACGGGGCGCAATTATGCCACCATGGAGAGGGAAGGATTGGCCATGGTCTATGCACTACAGAAGTATCGACACTACCTATTAGGAGGACACTTTAAAATGTTTACAAATCATTTGGCTTTAAAGTACCTGGTAAACAAGCCTGTGTTAGGGGGAAAATCTGCAAATGGTTGTTGATGTTCAGGAATACGATTTTGAAATCATAAACAAACCAGGGAATTTGAATGTTGGGCCAAATCACTTGTCCCAAATTGAGACGGGTGAGGAACCCACTAACCTGGAGGAAGGCTTGCCTGATGCGCAACTATTTTCCATTAAGGTCGTTGATGCACACTTTGTTGATATCATTTAGTTCCTAACTATAGGCATGGCACCTGTAGAATATTTGGTACAATAAAAGAAGTAATTGGTTACCCGGGCGGCGAACTTTACCATTATCGCAGGTCAATTATATAAACTAGGGGCTGATGAAGTGTTGTGCAGATACGTTCTGGAGCATGAAAGGCACACTATCTTGGCATAAGCTCATGAAGGCATAGCAGGAGGTCACTACGCAGGCAAGGCGACAGCACAAAATATCTTGCGAGTTGGGCTATGGTGGTCTACCTTACATAGTGACTCCCACGACTATTGTAAAGCCTGCAATACGTGCCAACGAATAGGAAGGCCATCATGCAAAGACGAAATGCCTTTACAACCGCAAATGGCTATGAAAGCCTTTGACAAATGGGCTATTGATTTTGTGGGACAGATCAACCCACCAGGGAAGAAGAAGGGTGCGCGTTACATAATTACTGCCACTGATTATGTAACCAGGTGGGCCAAAGCACAAGCGGTGAAGGATTTTACTACATATACTGCTGCGCACTTCGTCTTTGAGCATATTCTGACCAGATTCGAATGTCCAATTATCCTTATGAGCGATAGAGGTACGCACTTTGTTAATGAAACAATACAAGATCTGACTGAGGAATTCTGGATCCATCATGCGAAGAGCGCCCTGTATAATCCACAGGCTAACGGAGTGGTCGAGGTTTTTAACAAAATATTGGAGCAAGCACTAACCAAGGTCTGTGACGTCGATCGTAGTGATTGGGACGTGTGCATCCCAGCGGTTCTTTGGACCTACCGGATGACCTCCAAGAAGCTAACAGGGAAAACCCCATTCCAGATGGTCTATGGCAAGGAGGCCATTATACCGATGGAGTATATTTTTCCCAGTCTGCATATCGCAACATTTACGAACATGGAAGAACCTATAGTCATGGAGGAGAATTTAGTGCAACTTATGGCTTTGGAGGAAGACCGGTTTATTGCTAATTTCCAGCAGCAGGTTCAGAAGGCTCGCGATAAGGCATGGCACGATCGACATATTCGCCAAAAGACATTTGTGAAGGGCGATTTCATCCTCTTATATGATAGCCAGTTTGTGAAACACCCAAAGAAGTTTCGACAACACTGGTTAGGTCCCTACACAGTTAAGGAACTCACGGATGGTGGAGTTGTTAGGCTAGCTACCCTACGCAGTGATATGCTCCCAAGATATGTCAATGGTAGCTAGCTCAAACTATATCAGATCAAATGAATATATGGTCAAAGTAGCTGTATAGGGCAGGATATTCCCACCAAGGAAGATGAGTATGAACAGGGTATGTGCAGGAAGCGGCCACAAATTTGGAAGCCCGCAGGGGTGTGCAGGAGGTGCAGGTGTTCACTAGGCGCACAAGTGCGTTGGGAATGCAGGGGTTCATTGGGCGCACAAGAGATGTGAAAACTAGTCGTTGGAATAGGAAAATCAGGTAAAAATCTAAAGTTACCGTTGAAAGAAGCGGGCGGTCGGCATTTAATAACGCGATTTCTGAAGATTTTTTACCGTTTATCTGAAGGAAATTATCAATTAAGGTTCACCTGACCGTTAGTGGCCCTCTGCGGTTATAAAAGGGGAAGGTTAGGTTGGAAGAGGGTTTCGTCTCTTTTGTCTTGGTTGTGCTCTGGGGGTTTATGCCTTAAGATAGTTTGGGCCTACTGTACTCCTTTCATGTCTGCACAGCCCACCCCCTCTGATAGTAGCCACCCGGGATTGGGATTCATTTTCCATGCCAAAATGAAGGCCACCAACCTTGCTGAGTCCTCTCAAATGATAGCCTCAACAGAGCCAGAAACTGAGGAGGTAATAGAGGTCGAATCGGAAGCCGAAGCAGTCATCTCCACGCCACCTCTAGCAACGAAGAAAATAAAAGAGAAAGTGCAAGGGTCAGGAAAGCCTAAAAAATGGGTTGGGGTAAAACCCTACAATGTGAAGTCACCATGAGGGGAAACCCTAACCGACTCCCTTAAACCAGCAAGCCACCCTTTATCTAGTCAAGAAAGGTCGAGGTTGCTCAACCAATCAATTGGTTGCCACCATTTGTCCAACCTCACAAGCCCTCAACCCACACACCAAAGAACCTCGATGGCCTGATCAACTACCTGTAGATGCCACTAACCCCTGGCGAGGTCCTTGTCATTGGCGAACCCTTTGGCAAGCTTCATGGGGTGAAGTTCGACGATCATGACTTGGCCAACTACGAGGCCTTTCCCCAGTAGGCACCTGAGTTTTACCTGGAACGGATACTGGAAGATTACAGGGTGCAGGTTGTCCAGATGCGCTGGGTGCGCGAGTTGGCTAGTTCTGAGTTGTTGAACCTGCTAAGGATGCCACATTTTTGCCACTACAATGTTACAGATCGCTTGGTGCACCAGTTGATCACCTTGGTCCATGACGGTATATTATGGATCCCGAATCGCATCCCTATTGATGTTGCGCTAATTCACCGAATTGATGGCATCCCCATGGAAGGGCCTGACCCGATGCTGCGCATGGGTAAGAAGTATGAGCAGAATATCGCTGATAGCGTGCGCGAGACTTACCATGTGCTACGGAATACGCAGGGGTTCATGATCAATACCATCAGTTACCCAGGAATGCAGATGGGTACCTTGTTTCTAGCATGCAAGATAATGCGCAAGTGCCAGGCCACCACCATCCCTGCATATGTCATTCAGTTGGCAGGACAGTGCAAAAAAGGCCTTTTCTTCAATTGGTCCCAGCACCTTTGTACCGAATTTTTGGCAAATGTCCACGAAGACCAGGATCAAGGGCGCCCATTCTTCTATTCTTGGCTACTACTGCCCATTGCATTGGTCGCATGGGAAACGCTGGAAGAAGCATTCCTCCCCGATCTCACTCTTGACATGTGCGAAGGGGTGTGCTACGCCAACTTATGGGATTCCAAGGACACACAGTGTATTGAGTACAATCAGGTCTTCTGGGTCCTTTCTCAGAGCAGCTTGGCAGTAGCTATCAACTCTCGTCCGCACTTGTCTCCAGTAGTCTATGACAAGTACAATATCATCGCGGCATTTCAGATCACCATGCATAGCATCCAAATCAGGGCGCGCAAGGATAAAACCTGGGTCACGCTCCCATATATGGTTGTGGATGAGGATATTGATCGCATAGTCGCTAGATGGTCTCCATAGTGGAAGATCGGGTTCAAAACCGGTACGATGGGTACCATAGGGGCAATTGCTACAAAGGTTACCCCAACTACCACAACCAAAGGAACTGGCAGATCAAGCAAAGGCGCGGGGAAAGAAGGGTCCATAGGATCACAGCAGGATTCGTAGTAGAAAAAGAACGCTAAGACAAACACACAGAAGGGTTTGGAGCAGGATAAAAATACGGCGAAGGGGGCGGAAGTGGCGTCGCAAGAGGGGTCGCAGCACAATCTAGGTACATAGGGCTAGGAGACGAGAGGTATAGACTCCCCCAGAGGAACAAAGTGAATAGGTGAGACCGCTAAATTTCCATGAAAGAAGCAACGCTCTCAGCGGACAGAACGCAATGTAACGGTTACACTCATGGAAGGTGACCTTGAACAAATCACAAATGCAGACACCTTGGCTACAGAGGACAAATGGTTGGCTCTGGGAGAGCACCAAAAAGTTGTGATTGACTCACTTCAGGATGAGCTCCAAGCCCTGCAACTGAAAAACGGACACATTTCAAACCAGTTTGGTCCCGGCCCGCTCAGTCTCCGCCACTGACAGCACGACACCTGTTGCAGTTGAAAGTTGCCTTTGTCCCCTGCCAGGCGTAGCCCTCACTGTAAGTCCACCCAACTTGGGAGTGCAATTCCAGGCCTTCGCAAAGGTCCAGCTAGATCTAGCAAAGTTTCCACATGATTCACTGCAGGTTATACATAGCTCATTTTTTCAATAAATTCAACACATAGACCATCAGGCCCACCAGCGGCTCAGCACAATGGAAAAGACCATTATAGAATAGACGGCTGAGGTAACCAAGGTACAGGCTACGTGTGCACTCGCCACCGCATAGCAGACAGAGCTGTAGCATTTAATTGGTAGACTATGCGCAGATGTTACGGATGAAATACCAGCAACAACTACCCCCCAAGCTAAAATTGAAGGGTTGGTCATGACCTTAAGAGCTTCACGGGTGGAGATTTAAGTCGTGAAAACTCAGATGGAACAGAAAATTGCCGACTTGCAGACCAAGCTACAGCCAGAAACACCTCCAGAAGTCAGGGCCCAGTGAGCTGCGTTGATTACAACTACCATGAATGTGACCACAGGCCAAATTTCTCAGGGCACCGAATTACTGGACACAACGATGTAGCTCAGGACCAAGGTACAGCGGTATCCTCTCCTACGCTAAATTACTCAAACATTGCGCCAGAAGGAAGAGGAGTTCAATCAGTTTGAGGCTACCTTGACCACATTGGTCCCTGCCCAGCGCCTGGCCCAACTGCGCACCAGCCAGGCCCTCAGAGTTGACATGGATGCCCTTCGACGGTGAAAGTTTATGCTAAGTAATCACCTCCATCCCTGGGCGAACGAGGCCCTCAAGTTGTCCCACGATGTTGATGTTGTTGTAAAATAGTTGAACCAAACATTGGAGAGCGTCACAGCCGCTATAGAAGGCCCGACTTCATAGAAGTTGGTAAAGATAGCTCAGACTTCTACTACGCAAAGTGAAGGGGTTTTGCCACCACTAGTCGATGCAGTCAAGCAGCTTCAGGAGAAAATGGAGGACCCACGACCGCCGTGACTCGGGATGAGTCACAAGATTATGTTGGGGCACTGTTGGAACAGGGTCCCCTAAAAGCTGCAATTTTGTATAAGTTTTTCATATTTTGGTCTTAATTAGTCTAACGCAGTGGTTTTGGGGTGGGTCAAAGCCCCTAATGTATTGTAACGGTTCAAGAGTATACCAAGAGTCTGCAAACCACGGTTTGCGGACCATTGGATGCATAGGCTAAATCAGTATAAATAGATGAACCTTTTTGAGTCATAAGTAGGAAGGAATAGAGATTAATGATAGTTGCAAATTGTTAGATCTGTTTGGGTTGCTAAGGTAAGGACTCCTGCTAGTTGTGTGCACGTAGATCCTCAGTCTTGCTGTGTGCGGACCCTGCTGGCTGTGTGCGCAGGTTGTGTTGGATTGTATTGTGTTTTGGATGCTAATATATGTGAATATGGTTAGAGTATCTCTGATTTATACGAGTTTATATATTATTATTGATGCGAACTGTTGGATCTATGGTCGGTTATCCGTTGTTACTAAGGATCTGTATTTGTTATAATACGGAGTATTCTTGTGATCTATTGTTCATGTGTTATGATATTACTTGTGATATTGTTGATGCGAAGGTGCTAATTTGATCTATGACTGATAGTAACTCTGGTAACTGTGGACTATAATTGATTAGCGAACCTACGAATAGATCTGTCATATGAATCTATTATCTGTTGATTACTGCGATTATAGTTGTTGTGTTGATAGATCGATGTTACGAACGTGGATGCGAAGGTAGTTAGTAAATATGAGCTCTGTGATATAAGTCTGTAACTAGATCTGCTAAATACAAAGTTGTTTAGTATGGAACGCAGCTCTGCTTGACTTACTTGCTCTCTCTCAAGGTGTGGAAACCTGGTTCCAACACCCTCCCATACTGCTTTGGGTGAGACTTTGGACTACGCAAGCAGGTCAATGCCGAAAGGGCCAGTAGTATAGGGGTTTGTTGGCAAACCTTAACCTCCAAACCTGGGTCAGGACCCCTCGAGCCAACACTCATAATCCCATGGGTTGTTTTCTTCAGTCTCGTGGATGCCAAATCTCATTCCATTCCATTAAGGAGTGCGACCAATAAAAAAACTCATTCGACTCTAGAATTTCAGTCATTAAAACCAATAACATAAATTCCAGCTCGTTCACTTAATCGCATCAATCAACCATAGTTTACAAGTCTGAACCTCAAAGTCCGTTCTAACTTGGACTTCAATTTATGGTCTACACCATGCCTAATCGCTACGCGTCATCGCTCATTTCCAAAGGGAGTCACTCAGCCAGATCCAATTTTGGATCCGCGTCTCAAGTCGAGGTCTGGACCACAGCAGGTTCGGAACAGAAGCTGGACACTCACGCAAATTCACTTCTACCATTTCCAAACATTTCATCATTGGGATTCATTAGAGCCGATTTTATCCGTGAACAAGGGAACTGATAAAATCGTCAACTACAGATATAGGTTGCCTTCGAATCATATCAGGTGTAATGTTGATTTTGTTTGATGAGCCTTAACGAGCATGTTGTACAAGACCAAAGGTGCTTGGGCAAGTTTTTGTCGTGCTTACCACTGTGGGAGTGCTGCCTGGATCAGCTTGGTGGGGAAACGTGTTGAAATCAGGGCTTAATCTTCTTAAGGATCCGTGAAATTTGACGGAGAATGGCTTAAATCGTGGCATGGGAGGCGAACTTCTCAGATCTGTTGTGTGAGCCATATCCTCTCTCTTATTAAGGCTGCAAGTTAAACCTCGTAAAATCCATAGTCACGTCGCAGAACTAGGAAGCGGATAAATGCTTACCACTGTGGTTTTTGATATGCGTATTCATTTAACTGAAAGATGAGACGAATGGGAGGCAAAAATATTTCCTATCTGCTAGCTTTACAACCAATAGTGATCCTTCGTGGATCTGAGGCATCAACTCCATGACATCATACACTATGTCCTCTGTATTGCATCACGGCCAAGATCCATCTGCGCTCTTGCTGGGTCCGTTCAAAATGTCTTCCATTCTTATTCTCCCAAATCCATGTACTTCCAAACGGATAGAAGAATTAGGCTCACACCAGCTATAATTTGAAACCTAACATGCGGTTCAACGATGCGAACAGTCGCACAACTTCAACGTTTGTGGCGAGGGTTGATGAGACTTAGCATTCATGCGCCCCTACACCTTCTCCATTTTTTCGGAATGCCCAAAGACACGAGGGATGGTGGCTGTAGCTGCACATCTCTCGTTGATCGTGTCCCTGCAACTTGTCACTCGCAGAAGTCTCAATTGAGCAAAGTTTGAGGGAGTGCGGCCTATGTCAAGTGCAACCAGTTTTTGGGTCGTCGAACGTGTGGAGCAATCAAACAACGTGACCTGCAAGGCCTTGCGACTGTGTGACCAGTCTTTGGGTCGCAGAACATGTGGAGAGATCAAATAATGCGACTTGCAGGGTTGTGCGACTGTGCGACCAGTCGTTGGGTCGTATAATAGGAGGAGAAACCAAACAACGTGAATTATAGGGCCTTGCGACTGTGCGACCAGTCGCTTGGTCGTAGAACAAGAGGAGAAACCAAACAACATGACTTATAGGGCCTTGCGACTGTGCGACCAATCGTTGGGTTACAAAACTGATTAGGTGATCATGTTCTAAGTTGTAAAAATGCTCAAAATTTTATTGGCTCAGAATTGGTTGAAACTAGAATGACAAGAAATGTCTCATCAAAACGATCCTATAGCCACGAACGGCACTCGAAACCGATATTGTATGTGAAATATATGCAGGTTTGAAGTTTCTCAATTTCAGGGAAAAGCCCAATTTGACTCA
The DNA here is from genome assembly GCA_034641835.2 of Pinus albicaulis. Lineage (NCBI taxonomy): Eukaryota > Viridiplantae > Streptophyta > Pinopsida > Pinales > Pinaceae > Pinus > Pinus albicaulis. Next base: position 312,594,527 of record CM076575.1, read on the forward strand.
ATTTGACTTTGAATAAAAAATATTTAAAAAGGAATATTCCACAGAATATTCCACTTGGTCCAATCGAATTGCGACAAGTGGCACTCGGTGGTTGGTTTAAGGTTTGACTTGGGATTTTGGTGGCCAATAGGAGGCCGCCATGTGGCAGGCCCGGAGGCCGCCACATGGCCTCGGGTCATAGTTGAATGGCATGTTGTAAAAAATTTGGGCATTCACTGGATTCGAACCCCGACCTCTTGGAAAACAGCACCACGGTTTACCGTTAGCCCACAGGCTTGATTCTTAATTCGTAACAGAGTTAAATCATATATAAACTTTGTTTTAAGTTGTGGGCGGCAGTAAAGGGGGCCAGCCCCCTTATAATATGACCTTCCGGCAGAACCACAGGCTATAGAACCGGTTAACAAACTCCGACGGTTAAGGCGTTTATGCTCACATTGAATCCGGTGGGGTTTATGCCCAGAGTTTAATGCCACGATTAAGTTGCATTGCGTGGTTTATAAAACCGTTAACTCCAACAGTTCCGCCGACAAACTCTCTGCATGTGACCGCCCAACATCTCTGACATGTAATGTCAAGCTAACCGCCCAGCCAATTTTGGAGCGCGCCCTCCTAATTCAGCGGCATTATCAAATTTGTCTCCAGCTAACTACAGTTAGCCCACTTTTAGTGGGATTTTTACCTTACATTGGGCAAATACTGTTTTGATCATATCTTTTGCTAGGAGAGTCCATTTGGAGCGATTTTTTTTTTTTTTTTGGCTAATTGGAGCATTCCAGAGCCACTGGAGTAGGTTGCAAAGCCATTAGATCATTTCTTCAGGTGTTTTATCAGCGAGAGAGCTTGAAGAGCCACCAGGGCTTGGGGATTGGAGAGTTGTATTGGATTATAGTTATCCATTGGAGGTGAAACTATAGTCATTTCTTATTGTTTTCTGCACTGTGAACTCATTTCTGCAACTACACCTGTTTAGGCTTTCTACACATTGTATAACCATTTTCTGAGCATAATAAGAGCAAGGACATGCCCATTTCGGGACCTTGGACCCGAGAGATGTAGCCCAGGAGGGGTGAACTGCCTTATCATATGCTGAGTTATATTCTGTGATTTATTTGCTGCTTATTTTCAGAGTTAAATATGTTAAACTGTAAAAATAAATAAGCCTCCTATGTACAAAAAGACTCATAAACTCATCAAAGTCACTTTGTTCCAATTGTAAAACACATTAAAAAGCTTGCATACATATGTTAATGGATAACGAATACCTTGCACCAGCAAACAAGTAGTTTCATTTCCAGATCATTAGTGATTACTTCTATTATTTCTTTAGGCAGAGTCTATAAAGGGCCAAGTAGCTTCGGGAGCTCATCCTTTCTTTGAAAGGTGACATATCCTGTAAATTTCCTTATAGTCCATCTATGTATTAGAAATAAGAAGTTCTCACATTTAGATCAAGAACATGTGGAGCAATCAAACAACGCGATTTATGTGGCCTTGCAACTATGCGACCTCTAGGAGGTCACATTTCCCCTCAAATTGCTAAGTCGCATGGAAACACTAGATGGACATATTGTTGCATCGTAATGGGTTTATAGGTAGAGAATAATTGGGATTCGCAACCACATGATCAAGAAAAGATTCAATGGAAATTGCAATCACTCTAGCTCCCTAGGACATGAAAAAACATTGTCATCATGTAATGATAATGGCACCAAGGAAACCTGGAAAACCCTCACAAAGGCTACGTGTTGCAACAACACTGCCTTGCAAGAGGTGGAGAGTTTGTTATGAGGGAACTAGTAGCTAGTAGACTAAGGTTTCGAGAAGTATGATTGGTTGAACCCTCGAAACTACCCTAGCCGTGTCTTAGCTGTAATATTAGGAACATCAACTGGAGCATCAACGTTCAGTACAGTAATTGAGCCACATCCCTATGAAGTTGTAGCTACCAAAACAAGTTAAACTACACATTTACATTTGACACTCAGTCCACAGCAATACCAAGGACATCACAGTGATTGAAGAGGCATAGGGAGACCCACTTGAGCCATTCTCTCTGATAACATAGCGCCACAACACTTGACCACACAGGGGTCTAAATTTATTATTTATTAAATCACTCTTTCAGCTAGTTAAATGTGTTTCAACATCAATCTTTTAAAATACTTATGACCCATGTTACTTTGTTTACAGAAAGAAGTCTCCGAATTGCACATCAAAATCTGAGGATTTCTCTGGCGAGCAGGGTGAACCCTCACAAATATCGAAGAACCTCACTACAAGCTCAATGGTACATCTATCACCAGTCCATTTGCACAAAGCTGGTGCCAAGGAAAGGCATTGTGTTCTGCAAGGGCTGAGCTCTCCAAAAGGAGAAGAATAGAAGGAATGGCCCTAGGTCGCAACCTCCCAGGTCGTGACTAAACTCAGGTCGTAGATGACCCTATGTCACAGGTCGTAGATGACCCTAGGATGCAGGTCGCAAATGACCCTAGGTCGCAGGTTGCAAACAACCCAAGTCGCAAGCCAACCCAACAGTTGGGAATACCAAGAGTCAAGGGCAACTCAAGAGTCATCTCAGCCTATATGTACAACTTCGGGAAATTATGGAAAGGACTTTTAGCTCTGCAATTGAAGCCAGGAAGAGACAATGAATTGGTGCTTAAGAGCTAAAGGCACTCAGACCTTGGTATCAATTAGAGAGAGAGGTAGTGATGCTAGGGTTTTGGTATCATTCATTGAGATGAATAACCCATTTTCCACTACTGGGTTTTGACGAGTTGTAAATATGTATTTAAATTTGTAGCAGCATTAATAATATATTCTCTTTTCCAGAACTAATTCACATGCTTGCTTGTGATGACAGTATTAGCTGTCTAATATTTCACTATGTTGTACGTGTTCTTTCATGCATGCACTTGTTTATGAACTAATTCACAGTGGTTGCATGTACGTTTGCTCTTGAATCAGTGTTTATTTGTTCCTTGCCATGTCAGTGATCTATTGTGAACTACTTTGAAATTAACTTCTGGTGTGTTTTCTTTTATATATGTTTGACTGTTTTTTTTTGGCTCACTGATCCCACTCACAGCATACCCCCTTTTATTTTGCTACTTAGACTTGCTTGTATCTCTGTGGCGGTTCGTCAATATTGGGTTGATTTTTCTTCACTGGTTGATCATTTCACTTTTGCCTCCACTCCATCATCTTCCCATCTGACAACCAAGAGTGGAAACACTTATGGCGGCAGCCGGGCCCACATACCAGATGGGGCTCCTATCCCAAACGGTTTGATGTCTAATTGGGATCTTTTACCGGGGAGACCCCCTTGTTGTCGACAATAAATTTTTACCTGTCAACACATGACTAGATTTTTCCCATAGAGTTTCGAATTGATGAAGTGCCTTAATAGAACACCCTATCACCTTCTATTCTATGCAATGTGGGGTTCTTCTTTAGTTTCTTATCAATAATATTAATGCATGTTTTATAATTAATAATAATAATAATAATAATAAATTATTTATGTAATATAATATGTATTTTTATTTATTTATTTATTTAAGATATTTTATTTCTATAATTGTTTTGATTTAAGTCTTATGGGTAGTTATTAATGATTTGTTGGTTGTTGCTTGGGGGCATACCTTTTTTTTCTCTTATTGTGTTGGAACACAACCACCTTGTTAAGAAATCCCTATATGTCACAAGGAGACCATTTTCCAATGCTTCAACTTGAACCTAAAACCTTTCAAAGCCCCAAACAACTAGAGGAAAGTAACTTTGATAATCCAACCATAATCCCATGTGATATAATATAAGGTAATAGTAATGTGACTCATTTTTATGGAGTGCTTTTACCTACATGAATATTTGTGTCACAAGGCATTTCCCTTTAGTGAACTCCATCTTTAATGGGATATGTAGAAGCCTCCATGACCATCTAGATACATTGAAAAGTGTTGGTTCATTTTGGATTGTTCCATGTTCCTTATTTTGTCCTTCACTCACAACCATATGATATGTGGTTGTTCAAAAATGTAATATTGTTTTTTCATCCAAATAATATGTGGTTTCCCATCCATGAATTGTATTTTATTTCCACATCTACTATGTTTTACAATGTCCTTTGGCTTTTAGCCATATTAGTGTCATATAATTAATTATTTGGTCATTTATTTCAAATGTTCCTTAGGGGAGATGTAAGATCACCCTGTTCTTCCCCTACTTATTGTATTGATGGTTTTGATTGTAACACCAGCGTACAAGAACCATGATTGGATGGACCTGTGATTAAACATATAATTATTATTATTGGTATTTAATTAATGCAACTGAAGGCTGGATAGCCTTACAAATCCTTGGTTTAAGTGAAGCTTTTTACCCATGTTGTTTGCTTAAATTCATGACCCCCTACCAGTTGAGTCAAAAGATGCAGTTATTGGTGGTGTGTCAGTGAGTTGCAATTTTTTCTTTCCTATTGGGTACCAATTACCTGTATTAAATAGGTCTAGTTTTTTACATACCTGAAGAGGGAGGAAGTGGCAAGCCACCACCTAACACCTAGCAAAGATGGGATTAGAAAGAATAAATCATGGACGTTTGGGACGTGAAGAGAAGGAAGGGATGCACTCACACATATGGATATGAAAGGACTCAAAGGAAAAGTATAGGAGCTAATGTTGCCAGAAAAGTTTAAAAAAGATAGACAACTCGAGCATAACAAGCATAGAAGTTATTCGAGAAATTTTGGGGACTTGTCTTGAGTTATCGCTCTTTGGCCTACACTGTTCCCAACTACTATCAAGATAAATTCAATAATAAATCGAGGCGACATGCATAGCTCTCAAGATATGAAATATTTGATCAAGGGTATAGTGAGGTTGATTATCAAGTTGTAACCTAGAGTTGGTACTTGGTGACCTTGAACTTGTGCTTTGTGACTCTGGGCACAAATTCTTTTTATTGTGTTTGAGACCCTATTGTCTAAGCCTATGGGGTAGTAGGAAGCTCAGTAAATGAGTGAAACATTGGTGTAAACTTCCCTTGTTAAAGTGAATTCCTCAGGCCCTAGATCTGACTCAGTTGTGGTGAGTTGTAAGAAAGGTTGCATTGTATTTGGCCTATGGTTGGGTGGAGAGTGGAAATCCCTCCTTCACTTTCCAACCATATCGGTCTAATTTAGATAAGTATTCATGGATTATGCATGTTATTCTATAGATTATAATATGCCTTATTGCAGTCATGGCCAATGATTTGTCTTGTGTTATTTATATAAAGATGCATGATTCATTGTTTAATCATAATTGGCTAGTTGTCCTGTGTATCTGTGATTATTATGAGTTACTTGAGCTACGTGGTTGCAACCTTATCAAACTATTGTAGGTTTCTTAATATGTCTATGATGGAGGGTTTGAAAACCATAAAAAAAAATAATGTATTACTTCATATGTCTCAACACCTTATATATTCCTAATTTGGGTGGCTCACTGTTACAACCATGTTTATGGGTTATCTCTTTGGTAGGTCATATTATGTATTATGTGTTAGTCCCACCTCTAGATGATTGTTGAGATCTATGTTTCTTCGTAGTGAGTGCTTCTTTACATGCCCTCGTGATCATGATAAAGTTATGGATGTATGTGCAGTTGTTATCCTAATGGTTTAGAATGTTATTATATGAATATGCATAGATATTTAATATGCCCCAGCTAACTAGTTATGGTATAATGTTTCTGCAAAGTATCATGTTGCAAATACCATGGTTCATTGCCTTGTTGAAGGCTAAAAACTATATTTGAAAGGAGGAGGTAGTCAGGTGCATAGGTTCTTAAGGTTCCTTAGTTGCTATGATATGGCTTTTAATATGCTTATGCTCAATTAATTGACATGAAAAATTGCATGTTAATGCTCGTGATTTCATTATATGACATGTATGATTGCCATAAATATTTGTTATTTAAAAGTTGTTGAAAGGCCTATGGTTAATGTTGTGTATGAATTTTTCATCAATCACTTTAAAGTGTTTGTGGCTTGTGCAATTCCATGGTGATGTGATATTATGATTTAGGAGTATGTTATTGAGGTATCGTTGAAGGGGCTCTCTATGTGCTTGAAGACTTGGTTAATAAATTAGATTCATGAAATAGAGTGTGCATTTTGCATTGAAATACTTGTGTTGGAATAAGGATTTTATTCCCGTAAGAATCCAGACACTTGAGTGATTCTTGGCCATGAACAAGTTCAATTATGATGTTGGACATTAAGTATTGGTGTCATAATGGAGTGGGGTCAAAGTCAGGCCAAATGAGCCTTGATAAAGTATAAAGGAATTTGGAAAAAACTTCAAAGGAATGGAGAAATCATGGATTATACTAATCTTTATGATAATCGCCATATATGCCACTTAATCACATAGTTAGAGAGGATAAATAGTTAACGTAGATATTAACGCTCAATCCTGCATCACGCCCAAAACAAGGCGATAACACGTTGAAAGGAGGGCACTATAATAGAAGGCACATGATAGGACTTTTCTCATCACATGGTGGAGCATAGTTACCATCGCACTGTGCCTACTTTTGGGCTTACACCTCCTTCACATTTTGCGTGAAGGTTTGATGGTGTGCTAAGTTCGTGGAGGCCTGGCAGAAGGACAAGTGTGGACCACCGTCAAAATTGTAATCAGGATTTAATTGATTTACAAGGAGGACCGGGGCTTGGTGGGACCCCCCCCCCCCAGCTTAGGATGAGGTGGCAAGCACCATATAGGTTGGGTATGGATATGTGTAATGCCACATGTAACACTGGTTTATGTGGATTAATGACATGGCACGAGTTTTGATGTGGCACGCTACCTACATGACATGTGGCAAGTAGAAATGGGCTTTTTAGGTGGAAAATGGGGCGACTTGTAGATGATACATGGCACCCTCAATGTATCCCATGTGGCAGGGTGACATCATCATGAAATTAATATGACGTCAACATGGTAGGTTGGGCATTGAGTGACAAAAGGATTTTTTGTGTCGATTGGCAGAGAAATATCTGATGTGTTTTTTATCTAGCGCTAATAATCCATGGTGGTGTCCTGGGGTGGTTAGTACACTTTACAGAAAGTGTGTGATGTAGATTTCATTATTAGTTAACATAACATGTTCTCGTCATCTAGCTCCTGACTCTATTGCGCCCTTTTTTGAGTTTGGGAAAGATGGTGATGGTGCGCTAACAAGGATAGGTGCATGTTGAAGTGGTGTGCAACGTGGTATCCCCACGTATTCCACTTGGAGGGGCACGTGGAGGGTTGGATAGTGTAGCAAGGAACATAAAAGGTGAATATTTAAAGGACCATAACTTTTGATTTGGGCATGTGATCGAGATAAAATTTAAATCACCAGAAAGCTCTTGACAAGCCCAATCTAACATTGGTATCAGAATTTGATTTTTAAAACTTTTTAGGTTGAGGGTTTTTTATAACACTATGTTCATAATGAGACCATGGAGGTTGAGTAAGTTGAAAGTAACACCTCCCATTCAACCTAGATTATCCAAGGGGGTGGGAGTGAGTGTTATAGGAGAGTCTAATAGTGATTGTGAGAGGAATGTGTACAAGATCCATGTTGTCTGACTCTTACAATGACAATATAACCATTTTCTTTGAAATTAATATTCCATTCACATGTGACCCCTTTAGGGTCAACTTGCGATGGAGATATATGATCCATAGAAGAAAAATTGGACATGGTATAGTACCTTTGACACCCCAAAGGAAGTTATAAGTTATTACAATAAAGAAACTAGCACCTTAAGATGTGTTAAGCCAAACAATACGCTTTCCATCCCCTCAAACAACCAAAGGAATAGCAAAAGTAGCATAGTGGAATCATGTATGAGTCTCAAGAACATCATATTTTCTTCATCCAAATGCCTTCAATTCCTTATGTAGGGATTTCTATAGTGCCAAACACTTAGATATGTCTAGGGATGGTGGCACTCACATTAGTAACCCCATTTTTAAAGAGGTTGTTGTTCCCTAGAATAAAATTTACATTAACATGGTGGTCAAGGGAAAAGAAAACATATTGACTCTTGACTTAAGTCATGTGGATGATGCAACTACAAGCTATGCATGGGAGCATGAGACTATGAATGGTGCCATAGTGCATTGTTCTACTACCATGAAACATTTTGGTTTCCTCTCACTAGTGGCAGTACCCAATAGGTTGTTGTCATTAGATGAGACTGCATCCCACCTTGAGAAAAGATGCGAGGATTGTGTCAAAAGTGGAGAGGAGAGAAAAGGAGAAAAATATAAATTCATGATGGACCTAGAAAATCTCATGGCTCGCCTACTAGAATTGCTTAGTAAGGCAAATGCCATGTACTTAGCCATAAATTGAGAACATTGAAGAAAAATAATTAAGTTAAAAATATTAAAAAATACTATATTGTATGGTTTTCTTGTGATGTTAACATTAGCTAATTGATGTATTATCATCAAATACACTATGTGCAATTGTAACGGGTGGACGTGGCCACTAGTACACTTGAGAACAACATTTTTATGACACTATTTGGATGTTTTTATTGAATAAACAAGAATGGTTGCATGGAAGTAAGTCCCTGCTGTGAGGTAGGAGGCAAGGAGTCACGTTGGTGCGACAAAACTGGTCTTTATTCTACTGCATAATTAGCACTAATATGAGTTTTTTATAAACCAAACTGTGAAAACATCCTTGTTCAAAGTAGAATCAGTGGATATTTAATTCTAAAATGTTGGTTTTCTAACACTTGACCTTTTAATGAAAGGTTGGTTGTCTAGTATTTGATCCTTACATGTTGGCTTTCTCGCATATCATCCTTCCTTAAAATTTTGGTGATGAAGCATCTGCAACAAGTGGATTTTTATTTACTTTTAGGAAATCTATTGTTATCTTGCCACCTATTTCTATTGTTATCCTGCCACTTATTTCAAAGCTTATATATTTGATATTTTTGTTCGCTGATAATAAAGATATCACTTGCAAGATTATATATTTGATATTGTCCTTTTCCCACGAATAACGGTGCCGAATTTTTTTTTACCTCGGTATTTTAGCCAAAAACAAATGGAATCAATACAAATTTATGAAAAAGGAGTATAATGTTGATGTATTGATTCAACAAAATTCATTCAAGGGAGGGTTGCAAGAGTTAAATTGTGACAGATGACATATTTGAATGTATTACATGTGGCATTGACGAATTCACATGTATTACACTTGCCTTCACCCTGAAGCGAAGAGATGGAAAAAATTGCATGGAAAAAACTTTTCACTAAGCAGCTCCAGTATGCATCTCTGCTTATGCACCATAACCCCATGACTAAGTCTCAGTAGTAGCAGGTTCAACTCAGTTTTCACAGGTCAAGTCCAACCAAATTGAATTTCCACCATAATCCCTATCGCGTCTTCCCGATCAAATCCGATCTAGCAGTAACAATGAAGCATTCAGATGGAAAGCCATTTCCCCCATCAAATCTGATCCGGCAGTAACAATGAAGGATTCAAATGGAAAAATTTGGATTTGGCACTACAGGAGAGGTGGCCAACTATACCAACTTCTTAATCAATCAGGTACACCAGAATGCACTGTGGCTAGACTGGGCATACCCTATTCATCCCCAATATATTTATGCATTGACAGGACTATTGATGATTGCGCATCAATATGAGGTAATTAAGACTGGATGGTGTAATTAAGCCTGTCTCGCCAACCTTTCTGCCTTCGTGAATTGCCATTTTATGGATAGGGAACTTCAACCATAAATTGATAAGAGGATCGTTATTCTAGGCAATGGTGAGATGAGAACTGAGATGAACGCAAAATTCAACTGCTTGCATAGCCATACCCTTATGAATTTTATGATGGCCCCTACCTTGGAGGGTCGTTTGTTTCGGTTGGTATGAGCTTGGGTTAAATTCCATATCCTTTTGATTTCCAACACACACACAATCAGCAAACACAAGATAGCTCGCTAGTGAGGAACGAAGGCACCCACTACTAGTTGAGGCCAGGAGCTGTGTAGAGAGCCTTGCTTACCCAGATCGAAAAAGGATACAAGTTCACTTACAATAGGTTCCAAAAACCTCATACGGTGAATCATGGCGAAGTAGCGTGAACTTCCACCGGCACCGCATATAGTGAATTGTTACAACGCGACACTAACATATAGTGAATCGTTACAGTGCGTCAGTGGTTCGATTCTTCTGTGATGAAGATATGCTCTGGCAATACAGGTAATCTCTAGCTCTGAAATTTACAACCTATTCTGTTTATAAACCTGGCAAAGTATTAAATGTAATTGCTTGATGTATAGTTGAAATTTTATTCATTTCCTGGAAATTGCAATGTAAAGCCCAAAAATCAAGAATTTCAAAACCAGCTACTATACTAACTCAATCATCAATAACCTTGTACTAGCTCCAGGCAGTCGTAACCATAAAAGCAGCTTCTGCTTTGTTACCCTTAGTACTACCTTAATTAACAGTAATTTTCTTAATACATAGTCTGCATATTCAATAGTAAGTTGCTTAGTTTTCATATTCAACAGTAAGTCTTAATACATAGTCTGCAAATTCAGAGTTCTTGCATTCAACCATTTCATAATTGAGATTAGGAAAAAATAAGAATTTAAATAAAATGAGCGATAGAAATAAGGTAATAATTGAATGTGATTTACCTGTTATGAGCACCTTTCAAGCAAGATGTGCGAACCAGTAACAAAACCAGAACGAGTAACAAAACCAGGGTAAAAACCCAATGACTGTGCAGATAGACTTTGCGGATAGAGATGGGTGTTCACCCTGTTCAAAGAACTGAAGAACATGAGGATAGACTGTGCGGATAGAGATGGGTGTTCACCCTGTTCAAAGAACTGAAGAACATGAGGATAGACTGTGTGGATAGAGATAGGTATTCACCCTGTTCAAAGAACTAAAGAACATGAATAATTAACACTGTCAGATAAATTAAGGAGAAAGATAAATTAAGAAGAAGCAAGTTAAGAAAGTGAAAGAATAAGCGGGCATGGCAGTGACCACACGTCCATTTGCATGGTGGTGTACGTGGAAGCCAAAGGGAAAATGAAGAACATGGGAGAAAATGAGCGAGCTATAGAGTATATATTTCCTAAATTAACATTTAATGGTGTTGAAGTAATGCTAGCATTACTTAACTTCACAAGGACTTCACAATATTAGTTATGCGTTATTTACCTTATGCTAAGATTTCTAAAGCTAATGCATTTTTTTGGCCTTGAGAAAAGGCCAAATAAAATCTCCATTTTTATAATTCCCTGACTAAAACAATTATCATAATTTAATTGATTTCAAGAAAATTATTTGAATAAATTTCAATTAATTACTTTTTAATATTAAAAAAAAAACTGTTTAAAAAGATAACGACTTTTTAAGTTCCCGTGTCTAACTAATACATACTCAAAATATGATTACTATAATCCCTGCAGCCCCGAAGGGGGCAGGGACTAATAACATATAGAAGAGAAAGTACAAAAAGGATTATACCTTATCCCTTATCGTTTTTCGTTTTAAATATGTATTATGCATTTGGACATGTTTATTTGACTAATGTTTAAAGGAAAAAACATTAAAATTGGGTGAATGGTTTATATATTATATTATGGCCATAAACTTCTTAATTATTTAGTCATTTAAGAGTCTCTTAGTTGTGAATGTGATAAAACTCTTGATGATTATTATTATTATATTAGAATCAACTACTTATAATCTATCACACAAAACCGAAATGGACTTTGCTGCCAAGTTTTTTATCAAACATCATCCATGAGATACGAAGAATTGGAAACTATATGTTCTTCCATTCTTGTTTTGTTGTGAATAATTGATAATGGCAATCAGATTCTAAACACCCCATCTAAACTTTATAGGTGACCAATCCGTGACCAATCCTCCTCAAAGATTAAGGAAATCATTTTTTTATTCTCCTCAATAATTGTTCGTCTAAGCCAAAGTTTTTTTTTATATATAATTATAATCCAGATAAGTTCCCATGTTATTCAAATCCTTTACAATATATAATTTATCATGTCCATGGCACTTGCTAGCAATTGAGAACTCTTATTTGGTTAAAAATAACTCTACCAAAAATTTCATAAATGAAAGGACCTTAAATCCATGTAACTATACTTAGTTTTCCATTCCATTCAAAGTTGGTATACTCGACAATATTTTAAACAATATCAATATTTTTTGGATTTTATAAAAGAGCAATGCTCAATGCATTTTTCAATTATTAATTATTAATTTTTTTAAAATGAAGTAATTATTATAAAATTGCTTTTGCTTGGTTAAGAGCTCATCTTTATCCAAGATTCAAAGATATCTGGCAAGAGTGAAATCATGTCCTATTACAGACCACAAGCAAGTAATTATAGGTGACATGATTTTCATTGGTGACTCAACCTGCATTGGTGAATAGGAGCGAGTGATAGATGTCCTGACTGAACATGCATTGGCGAATAACAACAATGTCCCAACTAAACCTACATGTATTAGCGGATAGTAGCGAGAGATAGATGTCCCAACTAAACCTATATGTATTGATGAGTAGCAACGAGTGACAGATAGCCCAACTATTAGTTTGACAATTAAATTATGATAAATTTTCTCACTCTTTCAAAAAAAAAAATATTGAAAAAAATCAAATATTGAAAAAAATGATTTTTTTACAAAATTGTTTTAATTATCAAATCTTTCGGTGAAAATCACAATGGAGAATTTTGTGTCGATGCGTTTCGAACCATTCAGTGTGGCTCATCTTGTCCTGATGATGAACCACACTGGTTGGTTCGAAACGCGTCGACACAAAATTCTCCATTGTGATTTTCACCGAAAGATTTGATAATTAATTTATGGATCACAAAAGTCATATTCCTAAAATTGTTTTTTTTATTATTTATAAAAAAATATTATAATTTTTAAATTTAAAAATAAATATTTACAAAATTCATTTTTTAAAGTTAAAAACTCGATGTTTTTCCTTAGCATCAAAAAGAATTGAAAATTTGCTTTGGTGAATTAAACTGGTACGAAAAAAATAGTAAGAATGCCCAAATGTTTTAAATTCGTTAGAAAAACATTTATACTCGAAAGGTAATTACTTTTTGGTAGGTGTAGTGTTTTCATATTTTTTCATATTATTTAGTGGGGACATGTGTATCGAAATGATTCTTACATTGGATGGAGCACATTGTTTATGACTGAGAAAAATAATTGAACACATTCAGCACATTGAACACATTGTTTATATTGGTTGGAGGGAAGCATCTATGACTATGTTTCAGTTTCAATAATCGTTTCATAAGTATGGTTTATATAATATATATATATATATAATATTTGAGATAATTACTATTTTCTTTTCAATTTTGGAATTGTTTTAGGATTCATTTATTAAATCTGATTCATATAATAATTTATATAAATAAATTAAATAAAGCTTATTATAAATATAAGTTATAAATATTATTTATTGTATTGTGTTGGTTGGCTTTTTATTTTTTCTCATTCTTTCTATCTTGTATTTATATATTCTTAATTTTTATCTTTTTGGTAGGTTTTGTCTTGAAGATGAGTTTTGCTCTAGACTCGAAACGTAGATTGAAAAATGAAGATTGTGGACATTCCAAGTTCTTTATCTCAAAATATACACCGCAGAAACTTCTAAACTATTGTTTTAGGATATTATTATGATATAACTTATTTCTTAATTATTATATGATAGATTATAAAATTGATGTGTTTCAAGATAATGTTGTGATGGCTCATAAGTGGTTGTCTATGAAATTAAATTGTTGGTTTGATGTTAAAAGGAATATACATGTTACGAGTTTTAAGGGACCATGAGGCAACAAGGTTTGAAGCCATTACAATATACTCTTTATGAGCTCAACATGTTATATGTGAGAATTGAAGTTGAGTGGGGAGGATAACAATATTTATCCCAACCACTTGAGCTACATACAACTGACAAGTCATACATTAATGGTGATGATAATTTAATTGTAAGGTCATGACCAAGAAGACATCAAATTGGTGTATCTAATTTGTGGGACAAGGCACCCACCTATGCACAACAATTTCACTACTAAAGTATATAAAGGTGTAGATATTTTACTCCCACTCTAGATTTGAACTTATGACCATGTAGGAGAAAACACAAGTTCTTAACAATTAGGCCCATTCGTATGTGTGTGTGTGTGTGTGGAAACATGAAACCGCAAGGATCATAGTCCTCGAAAGAGAAGGAAAGAGCAATTTAGAGATGACAATATTTTTAGGGTAACATTTTTCATACTTGACCTCGATACAATCAAATCTATGATTTGATTTTCATATCACCCTTTATATGAGTAAGAACAATTAATCACAATTTATGAATAACAATGTTCATATTCTATATTATTGTTGGACACTTTCTAAAGATATGCATGCTACATTTACTTCTTAGACTAGAGGATTGTGAACATTTATGATCAAGGTGGATATTGGTGGACACCCGCCTATTCCACCTAGAACTCCAATCAGTTTCATCAATTTCCTTGATTATAGTAGCATTTACTATTTTTAGCAGTTTTTTGGGTCTTGAACTTCTAAAGTTGTTATAACCCCCTAAATGTTTTTTTTTTTTTAGTACTTGGAGAGGTATTTCCAACAAGGCATCTTATGCGCCAAATGGAGATCATATGACCAAGTTACGACCCCAAGAAGTTGGCTACCCAACTAAACTCAACGAGGCCCACAAACTCGTGGTGTTCCATCTCCTTGTGTTAGGGTTTTGGCAGTTTAGGGTTTCCCTTTGTTGTTCAATAATAAAAAGGCCCTTGAGTCTCATTGTAACATACTTGAGAGACATGTAGACACCATATCTCTTCTCATAGATAAGCTTCTATCATCCAAGCTAGTTTATTTTCCATTCCACTTATAAGCTTCTTTCATTTATTTGATATTAATGAAATGAAGGTTTATTTATGTTGCATATCTATATTTATTTGTATAACTATATTATGTTATGTTCTTGCATAAGTATGGATCAATGGTATCACAGTGGTTTAATCTTTCTCTGTTTTTATTTGCATGTCCCCAACAAGGTCAGAGTATAAGGAGTTAGGACTTGAACTAGTTGAAACTTTGCAAGACGAGCCTCGCAAACCCTAACGTCCTCCTATGGTGGAAGAAAAGAAAGACGAGGGAGCAGGATATCCTTTCAAAATATTGCATGAGGAAGCCTTTGAGCGACAAAGGAACGTGATTATGGATAACTTTTCCCAAATCCGTCGGTGGCTACCCACAGGCAATACATCTTCATCCATCAACCACTCTAGAGGCGCCACTCCCTTTAAGGTACAAGTCAACTTTTACATTCCCACATTTGAACTTCAGATAGATGCATGCATCGTAGATATATGGATACATTTGTTGGAAGGATATTTTTTGATTTGTGACTTTTCCAATAAGGAAAATATTAATTTTTCACTCCTCACAGTCTCCCCCATGTCAAGAACTGGTGGGAAACCTATTGTCAATAGAGGGATGAGAGAGAACCCTCATTGTTTTCAGTCGCACCCACTTGGAATTCTTTCCAAGATACCATCAAGAAATAGTATTACCCCGTGGGGAGCTATGAGGTAAGTGCATACAATGGATGATGTTGCAACAACAAAGGGACCAAGATGTGCATGATTTGACGAATATTTTTCACACCCTGCGCACAAAGTTGGGTATCAAATATTTGAAGAAACATATGGTGCTTAAATACTGCAGTTTCTTGAAAAAATACATTTAGGAGGAAATGGAGTTCCAAGACATGTCCTCGCTTGGTGCAACATACTGTTATGCTGCCAATATTGAGCAAAAATTTAAACAGAAGAAGTGAGACTTTGAATTTGTGAATCTGAAGCAAGCGAAAGGCACCCCCAAACCACAGACCAAAGGAAAAATCCAAGGCGGGGTGACCCAGGACAACCCACCGAAGTTGCAAGCAAAGAACAACGCCATGAAGACAAAGAAGGACACAAGGAAATGGTGTGAGTTTCATAAGAGCCCCACTCACAAAACAAGTGAGTGTCAAGATAAGAAGTCATTGGTGGTCGAGCTGAAGGCTTCCGAATGAAATACATGTTCCGACTCTGATTCAAAACTCGACAAGGGGAATGACAGAGTGAAGCAGGTTATTGGTGTGGAGCCCAGTGCCACTGTTACCACCACCAAGATCCAGAATATTGAGCCTAAAGATCTACAAGAGGGGGAGTGAATCTTCCACTCATAAATGTGGGTGAAAGGTTCTCTGATGCAGTTCATTATCAACAATGGAAGCCAAAATTACCTCATATAAGCAAATTTCGTGAAGCAGTTGGCCCTACCAACCACACTAGACCCACAACCGTACACCATCAAGTGGCTTCACCAAGGACGAGATTCCGTGTCAACCAACAATGCACCTTCCCTGCAACATCAATCCCTTCATAGATGAAGTATTATGTCATGTTTCTCCTCTTGAATTTTGTGATGTATTATTAGGCCAAGAATACTTTTGGAAGCATCATGTTGTGTATGATTCTATGCCTTGCATTGCTATTATTTCTTTGGGAAATAAATTATACAATATATCGAAGGTAGCACTGCCTATCTCCATCTCTTTTATCTCTATGAAGTAATGCATTAAGATCATTTCCTAGACCAGGAAATTTTTCTTCCTTATGATTCACCCTCGAGACAAGAAGAATACTATGGCCACATCCATAGCCTCCATAGAGGACTCCTCCGCATGGCAGTAGTAGATAGACAAGGTCGTGGAGGAGAATAGGGACATCTTCACCTCACCCACAGAGGTACCCCTACACTGTCAGGTCAAGCACTCCATTGATCTGACCTCGGGCATGTCACTACCCAACCGATCGATGTACTTATGCTCTATTATGGACAATGTTGAAATTAAGAGGCAAATTCAGGAGTTTTTGCAAAAATGGCACATCAGTCCAAGTTCATCACCCTGTGGGAGAATGGTCATGTTAGTTCAAAATAAAGGTGGCACCTGGAGACTTTGTATTAAATATCTAGCATTGAATAATATCATCATCCGGAATAGGTATCCAATCCCACTAATTGATGACCTTATAGACCAAATCAAGGGGGAATTTTTTTGCAGTAAGATTGATTTGAATTTCAGTTATCACCAGGTGCTAATCGAACCCTCTGATATGTGGAAGACTACCTTCAAATCCAAGGAGGGCTAGTTCAAATGGTTGTTCATGCCTTTTGGATTGATGAATTCCCTTGAAAACTTCATGAGGCTGATGGAAGACATCTTGGGGCCCTTCACCAACTCATTCGTGGTATTGTATTTGAATGACATCTTGATCTTCATCCAGAGTTGGGAAGAACACCTACATCATATTCGACAAGTCCTCCAAACCTTGTGACAACACAAGTTGTATTCCAATTTTAAGAAATGCACTTTTGGTATGACCTATAAGGTTCAATATCTGGGTACATCATTGATGAGTGAGGTGTGCATGTGGACCCAACCAAGATAGAAGTTATTCGAGATTTCCCAGCCCCAACCATTCTAATAGAGCTACGCAACTTTCTGGGACTTGCCATTTTCTACCACAATTTCATGTTGTGTTTCTCTCATATCACTTAGCCTTTGAGTCAAGTCACCAAGGGCTAAGAGAAATCAAAGTTCTTCTGGTCTGAATCCCAACATAATGAATTTTTCGAGTTGAAGCATCACCTCTACTTTGCACCAACTCTCACATTATCAGGCCTGCGACAACCATTTGAGATTGAGACATATGCCTATAATTATGCTATTGAGGCAGTTCTTACTCAGTAGGAGAATCTAGTGGCATATCACAGTGATACACTTTTAGACACATTCTGAAAGCATCCCACCTATGAAAAATAGATGTATTCCATTATGTAGGCATGCGACAATGGAAGCATTACATTATGGGGAAGGAAACGGTCATCCACACAGACCATCAACCCCTGAAATTCATACAAACATAAGGAAAGTTGCGGAACGATCAACATCAGAAATGGTCCACATATCTGCAATAGTTCCATTTGAACATCAAGTACAAGATGGGATGAACCAATAATGTTGCAGCCTGTCTCAGCTGACCACCAGTTATGGTGTTGACCATTGTGCTTGACTCTTGTGTACACGAGACTTCGGGTTGGCCACATATTTACAAGAGCGATCCAAAACTCGACAACACATACCAGATACTCTTGGAAGGAAATCAAGTTCCATATTTTCACCTCTAGGGCACATTGTTATGTCACTTGGGACACCTTTGTGTTCCTTCAAGTGAGTGTGCCAAGATTATTTGGGAGGCGCACTACAATTGATTTGCTGGACATTTTGGAGTAGATAAAACAGTGGCAGTGTTGCAGAAGTATTTTTATTGGCCGAACCTTCGACGGGATTTTTGGGAAGTACACCATATCCTACACTACCCACGCCATTGCCAATCTGACAATCAAGAAGCAAGGCCTATATACTCCTTTTCCTACTCCTATTCGGCCTTGGGAATCCATATCCATGGATTACATGTTGGGCCTTCCTTCTACTAAGCATGGAAACAACTATGTTTTCATGGTTTTCAACACATTCTCTAAGATGGCCATTCTAGCAGCCTGCAAGAAGAGTATCATGGAAAAAGCCACAGTTAAGCTCTTCTTTGAACTAGTGTGGGTACACTTTGGAATACCACATTCCATTATCTCAGATCACGACAGTCAGTTCCTGAGTACATTTTGATCAAGCCTCTAGTCGATGTTGGATAACAATCTCACTAATTCCACAACCTTCTCACACTCACCTCCTCCCTCCTCACCTTTTATTTTTGAATTATTTCCATTCATTGAATTGATTTAACATTTGTGGAAGTTCCAATAAAATGAAATGTCTTCTTTCTTTGATGTATATGATAATGTTATTTCCCTTTGTGGTTTTAAGTTATCTAACTCATGTTTCCTCTTCATCTCTCCTAACACGTGTTTATTGGAAATATCCTACAAATGAGAATTTGTATCCTTTCATAACATCTAATGCATCTTTCCATAACCTACTTATATTGTCATGATGTTGTATCTTTGTTAGAGTTTCCCCTTGTGAATCTGCATGGAAGTGGTTATAGCTTCTAGGTTTGTTTGTTTTTTTCCATTTTCCTCATAGAGATCTTATCCTTTGGTTGGGGATCCCTTAGATGGTCCATCTTGAAACTAACTTTTCTCTTGAAATCCATGTTTTCATAATCTATTCCATGGATCCGACAAGAATCATATCACCCTATAATTTTTTTATCTGGTAGATAAAGGGAAAACTCTATACATCAAGAAACAAGAGTGATGTCCTTTTCATGTTGGATTGCATTGAAGTTAAGAAACCAAAAAAAATATTGATTGCCCATTCCTTAATTCTAACAATCCATGAAAAGAAGGAGACAATTTGATGTCTCGCCCACACCAAAGTTGTTGTGATAAATATTGCAGCGAGGTTGAAATTGGGAAAAGATGATTTTATGAAGAGACCAAATATACACTACGGCCATGGTCCTTATTCCAAACACATTAATCCAATGCCATAATTGAAACAAAAAACAATAAAAAAAATATTTTGGAATATTTTCCATGCTATAGTCAAATAAACCATTTAAAAAGCATCAAGAGTGAATCAAATAGTAGGATGGGTTATTCTTGATTGCTTACTTAAAATAATAGCATGTGATGTAATTCAAATTTACAGTTCATATAAATTCCCCATTTTATTTTGAGCCAATAATGTCAATATCTTAAAATTTTATGCTTTAGAGTTTTCAAATAAAATAATAACACTTTAAATTAATGGGAATAAAGTCTCATAAAATGTGTTAGATTAAAGCTTCACCTAGATCCTTCTTAAATTTAGATTGACTATGTTGTAGGAATTTTTTTCTCCAAAGGACATTGAGCATACGACAATATAGTCAACATAAGCCTTTCATTTTCCATTAACTTACTTAATCATAATCCAAATATCATTGTTTTTAATCCACTTGTCATCTCGTTGTTGCTCCTCCTCATATTGTCAAGATAGGAACTAATGGAGTCTATCTAGTTTTTACCTCATTAGATTTTCCATGTTGATTTGTGTAGATTGGGAGGTACTCCCACAAACCCCGGAGTATTGGTTTTGTGAGGAGTTGACTGGCAATAATGATTTGTGGGAAAAGACCCAAGTGGAAAAATATTTATTTATTCAATTTTTGCATGTGGGCACCCTTAATGGACCAAGGGGGACCTAAGGATACAATGGAGTGACTTAAAAAAATGAAATAAATCTCATTTCTAATGGTAGTTGGGGTTTTGTTAGTGAGCTCAAGTCGACTTGGGTTAAGTGATGCCCTTTGAAATCTAAAAGTCACCCTCTTAAAACACTATAAGAAGAGTGAGATGAAGATCATTTTTGTATCCATCCGTGAAGTATTTTCTCATGTGATATTTTCCTAAGTGAAGAGTGTGAGTACCTCAGGAGCCACAAAACTTGAGGAGGACTAAGTTTGGTGTAAGGCTTGTTCATCATAAGTCTACTGGGAGGCCGAGTTTGCATAGGTTAGAGAGGAGAATCATATAAGTGATTTTCAGCCTTAAAAAGTTTTGTTTGTGTAGGTTAAGAGGAAAATTCGTGGAAGGAGGTTCATGCCTAGTTAGGGCTCTCTGTCTTGGTGTGTATACCATATTTATCTTTCCTAAGGATATATTATATTTTCTCAAGTTCTGTGAAGAGAAGGGAGGGATGATACCCTTAAAAGATGCCATTAGACTTATATTCTAGCACTGCAAAGCTATAATAACATCATCGTGGGTATGTTGTGGTGTAAACAACACTTAGTGAAGTTAAGGCTCATGTCTAAGTGTGAACAAGAGAAACAATCAAATTGGGTAGAGGAGTTGGGTGTATTAAAATCATTTGCATGGAATTTGTGTTGTACTTTGATTTTGGAACTCTAGAGCTTCATATTTTTCCTCCTCGTTTTTATGGCATCAAATCATAGCTCAACTATATTGAGTCTCACAAGAATTTCCATTATAATAAATTATATGCATTTCCTAAAAGCATTGCAAGGGATGCATCCATATGCTCTCATTTGTATGCTAGTGTTGTAAATGCTTCTACTTACATCTCTAGTGCACAAGTCTATAATATCCCTATCAATATATCTATCCAATATAAAAGGTGTGACATGGTTGATTAATTGAGTTTTCCTTCTTGGTACTATAATCATATGATTAAAGTACTACCCAACTAGCTAATTTGAATGTAGTGAAAAACTTTTGTAACGACCCTCGTCAAAATTCCATGTAATAAAGTTAATAAAGGAAAAATAATAACCATGGTCATGGGACATGTATTCCAATCTGAATGTTGGGAAAAAACATAGTGACAAGGATTGCTTGTGATTAATTAAAGGCTAAGGAAATTGGCAAAGAAAATGGCAAAAGGATTTGGAAAAGAAAAGTGGCATTTATTGGCATTTTATTTATGAAAATAATGGAAAATAGGGGAAAAGGAAGATGAAAGGTCACAGGTTGCATGTGAGGAGGAAAATGAAGGAAAATAATGGAAACTTGAAGAAAATGAAGGCCTCATTAATAAAAAGGCTTCCAAGGATCAATTCATAGATTTTGACAGTTCGGTTTTGGATCTCTCTCTCTCTATTCTCTCTCTTCATACTCTTGGGCACTTGGAGTTTTCTTGAAGCACTCTTGGGGGAGTATGGCATACTTTGGATTTGGATCATGAAGGAAAAGGAAGATCTGGAAAGTGCAGGAGGACAACGAGATTAGCAGCTACAACGGATTTAATTGCATGTACAGATTTGCATGTATAATTTAGTTGCTAGTTTTGGCATGCATGGTATGTGCATATGGTTTCTTGATTATGATATATCATTGACATGGAGGACTGCCTAGATTGACAATGGTTTTGCATAGCCTTGACATTTCCTAGATAATCATGGATTTGTGGGTTTACTTTTGTTTTTTCGTTGGTTCTCATGTTCATTATGGTTGTGGGTTGATTTATTAGTTCTTGGAAGCCTTGGTTGGAAAAACACTCTAGAAGCCCTGAAACATCTTGGGTTGAGTTACTATTCCTAGAGGCCTAGGTTGGAAAAACACTCTAGAATCCCTTGGTGGGTTGAGTTACTAGTCCTGGAAGCCATGGTTGGAAAAAATGCTCTGGAGCCCTGGACAGCTTGTGTAGAGACCAATTTGGTGATGGTTAGAGATGTTTGACCATGAGGTGGAGTCATTGGTTGAGGGTTGATGTGGTTTGGCCTATGGAAGTTCTAGCTTGATTTTTTTTAGTTTCTTCCATGAGATCCCACATCCATGCTTAGAATATGGGATGAGTGTAATTGTCTAAAAGAGAGCTTTGGTTCAGCCTAATCTATGGTCAGGTGGTACGTGGAAGTCCCATACATGGTTTAATTTTTCTTATGTTAATAAGAAGATTCCTTCCTCTTGTATTTGATCTGTAAATATACTTATTCGTGTGGTTTTTATGGTTGTTGTATCCTGGTTATTTATCTTTGGTATATGTTGGTTATGAGGATGTTTTATGATAGACCTATGCACATATACCAATGTTCAGGTCAGCCTCACCATCAAGTGGACCGTCATGAAAACCTATAAATAGTAGAAACCTCAATCTCGTTTGAAAACATTGATCAAGTTATCTTCTTCTCTTCTATTTTGTCTTGGCTCACATAGTTTTTATGGAAGAATCTCACACAAGCGTCTGAAGCTATGGGGTCGTAGCTTGCACAAAACTAGGTTTTCTGGTTTTTAGACATAGGCACATGACTAGGACATTTTTCCCCTAACCGCGGGCATGATATGGGCATGGTAGCGTCCAGGGACTCATAGTTGTAGGAACAGAGGCATGTGGTAGCATCTAGGGCCTCATAAGGCAGATTAGGCCTTCGAAACCCATAGGCACAGGTACATAGGCCTATGGTAGTGTCCAAGGACCCATAACTGTAGGCACAGAGGCCTATGGTAGCGTCAAGCATTGTCATAGACGCTGGCACAACTCCTCTTCCATGCTTATGGAACTCAAATATGAACCTACAATACTCTGAATTTTTTCGCTCAGTGACAACAATGTTCAACAATATGTTATAGGTAGTGACACTATATTATAGTTATCAAAATCAGAGTTTTGTTTTTTAGATACATTTCATGGATATTCTAGTTGTTGTGAAGATATGGATCATTGTACTCTCTTTTGGTGAATCATTTGATGACAATATACTAGAAGAAGAATTTGCAAGTGTTATCCCCATAGTGGGTTTTTCCCTTGTCTCCAACCAATCCTGGTGTCTATATGTGTGCATGCTTTTCTTCCTATGTTCCTTTATGTTCTGCTACATTGATGATGATGTTGTTGTTCTTTCTACATAGTTTCATATTTTTATGAATAAATATGGAAATTTGAATCATTTTATGATGTTATGGGGTGAACTTAATGTGTTAATGTATAAATACAATTACCAAAGCAAATAAAAATATAGCCCTATGAAAAATTGACATGGTATCAGAGTTTGGATGAATAAAATCGATGGAGATCATCCCCATGGAGACACTTTTGATGGAATAAATAAGAGGATGGTGGAGACCTAAAATAATTCTAGGGTATGAAGAAAACCCTAAGTAGTTAGTGCATAAGGATTCGATGGTTAGGGTTTGAGAGAAACCCTGGTTTATGGAAAATACTTGAGATTTGATGTAAGAAACCCTAGCATGGTCTATGTGAAGATGCTCAAGCACTTGGGATTGATTTGGTGAAGCCCTATATGGCCTAGTTATTGATAAATTTGATTGAAGGAAACATTCTTATGTGGACTATGGATAGTGATGGCTCTTGAAGACTAGTTCAAGAGGGAGAGGGTAACCTCTCATTGAAGATAGGTAATCCTTTACTCTTGATGTTGCTCTGTGTCTTTAATCTTTTTTAGATTTACGGATTATGATTATTATTTTTATCATTTCTTATACTTCCTTCATGTATCTAACCTCCTTAATGAGATGTGATAAGTGGATACTTCTAGTGGATCATTTGAGATGCAAGAAAGAAAAGCTAGATCTAGAAAAGGTAAAGAGGCACTTGAAGAAAAGGTGATAAGCACTACAAGTTGCCTATGTGAATGTGCACAAGTATTTGATTACTACAAGGTATGCATGGTATATTTTTTTAATGTTATGCTAGGTAAGCCCAATGGTATGTTGAGAATGTCTCCTTCGCAAATGGCTCATGCATACATATGAAATCGATTTGGATTTATGTTTCCTATGATGAAATGGTGCACCTGGCATTGGATATTTTTATCATGATGATCTTATTGATTTTGTGAGGCTAATTATTGTTGATCTTGGATATATTGGCATAAATTGATGTTTGGCTAACATCTATTATTTTTGGAGATACTGATTATGTGAAGAAGGTTAGCACCTTGACTCTAGTAAATGATACTCTAGTTGACACTTGATATGCATAAGACATGTTGGATCTCTTATGGAAGCTTACCTCATTGATATGGTATTGATAATGTGTGTGATAAGTATGATGAAATTATGTTGATACTCTTGTTGTTTTGATCAAGTTTTATTGAATGACCTGTCTTTATCCTATTGATCATGAAAAGCATGGTAACCATGATATAACTATGAGATTGATACTCTAGATCTATTATTAATCATGGTTATGTTTTTGAAGAAATTAGTAAAATTGAATTCCCTAACTTGATGGATTGACTTCACATAAGTGTTATTGTGTTCGTGATCCTTGAATTTTGATGTCTCACCTATCCGTTGCCCCTATCATGGGAATATAGCCCTTGATGAAAGGTTGATGTGATTATGTGATGATGTAGTAGCTGACCATGATGGATATATGTTTGATTTTATGGTCTAACAGATTTAATGTTGCATGACTCTAGTAAAGATAGGTTGATGACATGAATGAAGATGAAATTATATGTTCTATTGAAGTATAATTTATGGGTATTTGACATTGTTAGGGTATCTAAAATTGTTGATCTACAATAGAGGTCTGAGCCTCACTTGCACAAAGGAAGGCCCATAGGTGCGACTATGCCTAATAGATAAAAAATTGAAGTTTTTTACATGAAAATAGATGTTCACTTGGAGGATTTCAGTTCTATAGATGTGTAGCTGAAAGATCTAAGAACAAGTAAGTTTGAAATTTTTCTATAATATGAACATGTTGACTGAACTTGTGTTTGTAGTTGACCATGACATACATATAGATATGTCATTTTGTTTACAGGAATTTGACATGATTTGGATGATTGATATAGATGAACTATATGATGTCTGATGATGACTTAGACCTTTGACTCAATGATTGAGATATGTCTAGGACTATAGATATTACCATGACAAAAAAATTGGATTTGACATTATGTTTATTGATTTGACTTGAAGACTATGATATATGAGCATAGTGACTTGTATTATGATCACATGAATGACTTGATGAAATTTTGGATTGATATTAAGTGGGCGATGACAACCTATAGGCCTAATAATAGATGATGACATGAATTTACGAAAGCTTTACATGTCACCTGGTCCAATGAATTGACACTGAGATTTTTATGACTTTTGACATTAGTATTGATATGGCTTCTAAAATTTTATGAGTTGATTTAGTTGATTTTATTTCATAATAATGATTTGTGAAAGGTTGGGCATGATGGTTTGGTAAATTGTTATGGTTGCAGTGAGCATTACATGAAGCAAGCTCCCTCGATCCAAATATGTCCGCATTGACAGTTATACGATGAAGCCATGATGTTGTATTGATCCAAGCCTTTTTCTTCATAAGTGTTCCAAGGTATGAATTTGATTTTTATTTTGGTTTCTATATACTTGCGATCTACTATTGTCAGGTAAAGCTCCTCTCATTATATAAGTTAGAGGGAGATGGCTTCTTAAGCTCGAAATGGTGTATAATGGCATGATGAATCTCTTTTCGAAGTTGAGAAAAGATAATCCATTAAATAAGTATTGGAAAGTGGAAATGAAAGTCCTTGGACACCCCGATTTGAAGTTCAAGATGTTGTTGAAATTGACACAGTAACCAATAGTTAATTGAAGCATTGATGTTCTATTTAGAACATCCATCTGTATATATACAATAATGTGCATATAACTTGAGTCGATTCATGATTGATTCACTTCATTCACATTGAGTTCCTTCGAGATTTTTGCATGAGATGATATATTCTTGGACTGTGATATTCCTCCTATGATATAAGACTGTATGGATATGTTGACGTTGATTATTGATTAAGATGAGCACATATGAGTTTTTCCTAAGTATGAGATATTCCATGATGAGAAGTTTGTAGCACAACCGAGGTTGAGTATGATGTTGCTAGCATGGATAACTATGAAGCAGGATGAAGAAGTGTTTGAAGAGATGTTTGAGAAATTTCTGAATATGACATGGATACATTGCAATGACATAGATAAGAAGAGAATCCCATATATATAGTTGGGACAGAGATACTCTCATATATTGAGACGATGCAGTTGTATGAGACAATATTAGGGTTGTGGTTGGCACCTCCTTGAGAGGGAGGATGGTTCCTTTTGTGAATTATATGATTTTTTATGTTCTAACATGATATTTGAGTTGATATCTTTTATAAACATGAGACAAATTCTACTTATAGATGATGATTAATTAATACAAGTACGAAGATATGAGTATGATGAGAGCAACGATGATTGAGGACACTGAGCCAAGCTCTTCCTCCCCTATCTGAGCTCCCAGGGTATGGAATTGAGATAGAAGGCTCATGGGGTTGAGGGAACTCTATAAAATATGATGTCTTCTCTATATGTTATCCACAGGGTTGGAGTAGTAGCTCACCCTATCTTGGTCATTCTAGAGTATACCCTAGCTTGCATCATACCCACAAGATTGGGCTTGTTCGGATTATCCCTCTCCACCTGGACAACGGATGAGGAGGCTTGGAAGCGTGTGATCGTTACCTCTTGCTAATTCGGGTATCTGGTCCAAAATGGATTATGATGCAAGTGTTCTACCACATGACTATTCGAGGTCATTCCTGGGAAGATTAGTAGGAAATATGATAGGTTGAGTACTAGCTCCCTTATTTCACCTATTTCTCGATATTGGGTCGTATTAGTAGCTCACTCATGTGATTATGATATTATTAGTAGCTCCCTGATGTGATTTCAGGTTTGAATTGTGCTCCCTAAAATGCTCTCTGAGATTATGCAGGTCGTAAATTTGACTCCCCACCGATATTTTTGGGTGGTAGCCTGATGAAGTTTCCAGGTAGTAGCCTGATGACATACTTCCATATAGTATCTCGTTGAATGATATTCTAGGTAGTAGCTCGTCGACCGATATTTCGAGTAGTAGCCTATTGAATGATATTTTTTGTAGCAGCCCATCGACTGATATTTCAGATAGTAGCCTGTTGATAGAAATTTCTGGTAGTATTATGTTGGAAAAGGTTATGGGTTGTAGCCCAATGAATATAGGGTAGTAGCTTAAGCTCCCATCCAATAGAAAACTCTTCTTCTAGATTCGAGAATATTCAACATGTGAGCAGGAACAATAAAGTAAGTAGGAATAGCAAGAGATGTACATTGATTATTCAGTATTATGAGATGCTTGAGATGGGACGTATGTCATATTAATCGTTGGTCAGATATTGGCAAGTGGAATTCTCCCTAGTTGAGAGGGAGTGTTAAATTTAAGTAATTACAATCAAATTCAACCTTGGAAAAATCAGATGAAAAACATGATGATTGCATTGAATTCCTCTTTTCGAGAGGACCAAAATCGACCTAAAGATCACCTCATTCGAATAAGTAGAAGTTGGTTTTTGAATTTATGTACCCACTCATGTATATTGGATTAGGTCGGCCCTATGCACATATACCAATGGTTAGGTTGACCTCAACATCAAGTGGACCCTCATGTAAGCCTATAAATAGAATATACCTTAGGCTCATTTAAACACATTAATCAAGATCTCTTCTTCTCTTCTATTTTGTCTTGGCTCGATCAGACTTGATGTAAGAAGCTTGCACAAGGGTCCAAAGCTACAGGGTCACAACTCGCACGAAACTAGGGTTTATGGTTTTTGGATGCATCCAAGGAACTAGGAAATTTCTTCCCTAGACGCAGGCATGATATGGGCATGGTAGCATCCAGGGACTCATAATTGTAGTCACAGAGGCCTGTGGTAGCGTACAGGGCCTCAAAAGGCTGATCGGTCCTTCGAAACCCATAGGCAAAGGCACAAATTTCTATGGTAGCATCCATGTACCCATAGACGCAGGCACAGAGGCCTATGGTAGCATCTAGTACTATCATAAACATTGCCACAACTCCTCCTCCATGCAGCCGGGACTCAAATATGAACCTAAAATACTCCGAATTTTTCCACTCAGTGACAAAAATGTTTAATAGTATGCTATAGGAAATGACAATATATTACACTCATCATAATCTGAGTTTTGTTGTTTAGATACATTTCATGGATATTCTAGTTTTTGTGAAGATATGGATCACTATACTCTCTTTTGTTGAATCATTTGATGACAATCTACCAGAAGAAGAATTTGCAAGGGTTTTTCCCATAGTGGCCTTTGCCCTAGTCTCCGACCAATCCTGGTGTCTCTATGTGTGATTTTTTTATTCCTATTTTCCTTTATGTTCCGCTGCATTGATGATGATGTTATTGTTCTTTCTATATAGTTGCATATGTTGATGAATAATTATGTAAATATGAATAATGTTATGATGCTATGGGGTTAAATTAATGTGTTAATTTAGAAATGTAATTATCAAAGCAAAGAAAAATATAGCCCTATGAAAAATTAACAAGTATGAGACCCCTATGCTCAAATCTGTTGTTATGACCCACAGATTACTTATTTGTGACATGTTTGACGAAATTCCTGTCATGGGTAGTAGGGTTCAGATAAAGTACTTGTAGAATTTTTTGCATTAGCAACCTTGCTTCAATGTTATTTATCATTTATGGATGTTTAATGAATTTTTGAGCAGTGCCCTGCGACCTAGCCCTGGAGAATTCAATCAGAATCTGGGGTTTCTTTCTCAAAATTGTTGAGAAAATTCCATTGTCGTTGGCATGCCTTCTATGGGATTGACTGGAAGGCCCCACTCACATGCATGGCTTTTCATGGGAGCGACTGGAAGGCCTCACTAACATGCATGGATTTTTATGGGAGTGATTGGAAGGCCTCACTCACATGCATGGCTTGTCATGGGAGCGGTTGAGGGTCCAGATTAAAAAAAATTCTAGTGGTCTTAGGGGTTGATCATGTGGAAGGGTTGGCTGGCTCCTAGAGGTTCTGTAGCATGTGTGGAAGGTCAGTTTGGTTTCATTATGTCGGTTCCACTTCCTTAACTTTACTTGGGGAGTTGAATCACATCATAGTAGTCTCTCGTCACATGTTTACCCCAACGGACTAGTTAACTTAGTTAAATGTGGGAGGAGGGTGTTACAAATTTTTCTTGAAAGGCCAGGTTTAACATGTGTAAATATAATACATATAACCAATTTGGGTTCTCATATTGTATGTCCTTTCAATGGAATCAAAAAATGATGATTCCTTCGAAACTTGGCTTTGTGATTATTTTCAAAGGTGGTATTGTTCTTGTCTTTCTAATGCATGCTTCCCATGCTTGTATCTTTCTTGGATGCTCTTGCATCACCTAGGTTCCTTCTTTTATAGAATCACTCAATCCTTAAGGACTACCCATAGTCCATGTCAACTGAATATGATATAATTTTATTGATTTTCATGAACTAAAAAAGACAAAAAATGCATGCACAAAGTCATGCCCACCTTAATGGAAAATTTGTCTTATTGCAATAGAAACAATTGATATTGTTGAACATTCATTTGCACACTTCAAATTTCTAGACCAAACAAGGTTACTTCAAATTCATGAGTTTTAATGCTACATGGTATTACATATAATTTTTATCTTCAATGTACTTTGCTAAGCTTGTCCAATAATTATTGATTTATTGCACTTTCTTTCCTAATAAAATACAAACTACAAAATATTGGTGAAATATTGTACATTAACCTCTGAAAGGTAGGTTTATAAATACATAGAGTGGGATTGACTTTGAGATTGTTATACCATGATTCTACTGAAGCAAATCATAAGCATATGACAATATCAAGATGTAGCCTTCTCTATAGTTTTTTAGACTATGTTTCTAGTGTACGAGGAGGTTTTGACGTCATTGTTTTAAAGCCTATGGAATGCGAGGACATATCTCAAAATATAATATAAAATAAACTCTTAATCTTCAGTAATAAACCCAATAATCCACAAAATATTGAACACAAGAAATATAGATCAAACCCTTGAGGTATGGTAACACCATATATTGTTCCTTATGGAAGGAACACACTCCTCGAGCAATACTTTCTTGTCACAATAATATTCTTCACCATGCCTCATAGCATTGCTTACACTAGTTTACGTAGTGCTCTCTATCTCCAAGAACATTCTAGCCTAATGAATACTATAGTAGGTGCAACCTTCTAGTATCTCCTTCTATCTTCTAATAAAATTACATTGTGTTCACATTATTATAATAGGCTTAATTATTATTCCCTTGGGTACCTCCCTAGGTACCCCATGTCACTGTCCATATGTGCACTACATTATTATTAAATACATTGAGAGATTTGAAAATATAATATGAAGGGTTACTTAATATTTAGTAATAAACCCAATCATTCACAAAATATTGAACACAAGAAATATATATTAAACCCTTGAGGTAGGGTAGCACCATATATTATTTTCTATGGAATGGAGACACTCCTCAAACAATACTTGCTTGTCACAATAATATTCTCACCATACCACATTACATTTCTTACACTGCTTTATACACCACTATCTATCTCCTAAGAACATTCTAAAGAACAAATGTTGTATTAGGTGGAACCTTATAGTAATTCCTATCTTCTAAGAACATCACGTTGTGTTCACATTGTTAAAATAAAAATATATTATTATTCCCTTGGGTACCTCCCTAGGTACCCCCATATTATCCTCGATAGGTACACTACATCATTCCATCTCTCTTTACATGTTTCATCATCAAAACATGGGAAACAACATACAATATGAGCAACTAAGTAATATAGCCACATAGTACTTAGCACTAACATCCATCCATCCTAGTGACATCTGAACATGGGGTCCAACTACTTGCTTTCCATATTGATTTGGAATTTGGTTTCTCCTTACAATGTTATGATGTTATTTCCATGTGGTGTTATTATGCCTCGATGTGTTTCTATTTTTTTTTGTTCCTATGCCATGTTATTCCATAATAAGTTTGTTGATGTTCACACACATGCCTCAATTATCAATGTTTCACTAATGGGTGTGGATGATGATATATAAAAATCTTAGTTCTTCTTACTTGGACTC
Source organism: Pinus albicaulis (assembly GCA_034641835.2). Lineage (NCBI taxonomy): Eukaryota > Viridiplantae > Streptophyta > Pinopsida > Pinales > Pinaceae > Pinus > Pinus albicaulis. Next base: position 312,626,165 of record CM076575.1, read on the forward strand.
TTCAACTTGAGGTTCCTTAAATTCTTCTTCCTATTTATGCCACTCATTTGGATATTTTTTATGTGTTGTTATACACTCTTATTTTGATTCAACTAGGGATTCGTCCTTTTCCATTGGGTTCCTTGTAGAAACTTCTACATATGGCCCTTTAGGCCTTTCTAGTTTACGAAGAGACATATCTTGTAGTGTGACTGTTTTTTAACCAAATCTTCATAAACTTCATTTGAACATTAATATTAGTTATACCAATTAATTCCATCGAAGGATATCCAAGAATGACATGCACATCATGGATATCTATAGCACAAAAATTTGAATGCAACACAAATTTATCCTTAGAAATCTTCAAATATTTAAAAATTTGAACATTTACAACATCGAAATGCATGTTTTGAATACTCTTAGTTAATATTTGTAATTTTTTAGCTGATTAGCATTAATGAAATTGTACTAGCTACTAAGGTTTATAGATAAAATCACCTTCTTTTATTAAATACAACCACAAATTTGTAATATAGATTTTCCACGTGAAAATAAACCCATGGTGTTAGTGTGAATTCTAATCGCAAGCGTATGAAAAAAGATCACTTTAGATGTGCATTAAAAGCAGCCCTAACATCAAATGTGGCTATCAATTTCCTTAGATCTGCAGTAGGTGATCAAAATAAATGCTACAAAAATCCAAATCTATGGAGTTAAAGACATTAAACAATGAAAATAAACAAGATTTTCTCCATACATCCAATAGACAAGACAAGAATTTATAAAGAATTTTTTGTATTATGACACCTCGGAAGGGAACACATAAAGATGTTACCAGCCCCCCTCAATGGGATGTGTTCTTGTATGTCCTCAGTGCTTCATATCCAAGATCTCTCTCTCTCTTTATGGTGCAGAAAAACCAGACAAAATATAACGCAAAGGGAGCTCATAAGAAAAAGTAGAAAAAATCTGACAATGATGGAGGATCAAAGTCAGACCAAAAGTATAGATCAAAAGGTGATCAAAAAGAGGTAGTAAATGAATGGAAAACCCTTCTATTTATAACAAAATATTGAGTTAGTCTAGATATTGTTGCATAATTAAAATATTATTAACCAAATCTAGATCCAATTTACTTGGAATATTTTATTATTTTTGGTGGAGGGAAAAGGAATTTAGAATTGGTTAAATCCCTTTATTTAGGAATACTAAATAAATAAATTATTATTTCAAGGATGAGGTTAAGGAATAATTAAATAAATAATGATTTATTCAATTATTTATAAATGATTTAGTCAAATTTAACAACGAATATTATTAAATAATGATTTAAATAATTATTCTAGAGAATAATAAGATAAATAATAATTTATCTAATTAATTCTCATGTTTTGGGTCAAATATGATGAGGAATATTAATTAAACAGTGGTTTAGTTAATTATCCGTAGAGGAAAATCAAATAAATAAGGATTTATTTAATTATTCCTCATGGGGTTTCCTGTTTAGACCATAAATAATTTAATAAACTATGGGTTATTAAATTATTTCTCATATTGAAAGCAATTTTACTATGGTAAAATTGGTCTTACATGGTGTACTTTAGTCCATCTAATAGTAACAGGTTAAATGACCAAAAATTGGTGTAACAGATTTCCCCCCAATGTGCGAGCGTTAGGAGCTAATTATATGACCAAAGTACGTTATAAGAACACAATCACTAGACACCAAAGGGAAGTCAAAGAGAGAGAAATATAAGACGGACTAAAGCGAGAGAGGACAAGACCCTGAGGAGACGAGACTTACATGTGCGACAAGTCTCTTTTATGAGTGAGTACCTGTTCTGAATGAGGTGAGGGAGGCATACCTATGCCCGTCGAGATAAAAAAGTACAAATAATAATGGTGCACCCAGTAAACATGGGACTGAGCTATATAGTACATCCTGGCATAAACATGGGCCAGATAAAAAACATAATGGATCCCACATACATATTGTGCCTGGGACAACAGCCAGGACTTATACAATAATATATAATTACATGACATATAATAACAACCAAAGAGGCCCTGTAACTGAAAATCTAAATGATACATGCAAACTTAAAAGGCACTGTAAGCGGTTAAGGTCGAAACCATCAAATTTGTAGAGCTACATCCAAATTTGTAGTAAAAGAGGTCATCCGAGTATGTGGGGGGCTACTTGAAGGGCCACCCCCTCATGAGGTCTGAAACATTTCACACACACCCGGGAATCACTGGCACAACCTGTTGCATCACTGAACCATCAAGTATACAGATCTCGATCATGCCATAAGGATATGGAATTGAGAAACAATCAAGTCAAAGGGAAATAAAGGGTCCCTTTGCCTAATCTAAGGCACCGAACAAGAGTGGAAGCTGGAACCAAGGTACATCGCCCTCTATACCTATCTTCTGGAATGAATAAGTTGATGTCGACGGGAGGTCCGCCATAGGTGAGGCAATGAGGAATCCTCAACTAAGGAATTAGGGATAATAGTAGAGTGATTGATAGACTGACACCAAGGATGATGGTGGAATGGGGGGTATTGAATAGCGGGCTGACGACTTCCCTTGTTAGAGCATAAAGGGCATGGATGACCTAGCAACTACTGACTCAACTCTGGAGGGGATAGGGAATAGTATGACTGAAGGCAAAAATGTGCGACACGAGAGAGGTACAAAGTAATGAAGGATGGAAGACTATGACGGGAGATAAAAGGAACACAGGACGGACTCCATGTATGCGATGATGACTCAACTTGGATGCTCTAAAAAAGGGCGACTCGATGATGCTGCCACACAGAATAGGCCCAGTGGGGACCATAAAAACATGAGTAAAGGATGGTTACTCATGACAAAAATCGACACGAACATCGACAAGTATGAAGGAAAAGTGGTGCCCCAAGTACAAGTGTCGCAAGTGAAGAAATTCGATTTTGAGAAGCGGCGAAGTGACCCTTATTGGAAAAAAGGCTTCCGGGTGAAGTATCAAATCACTAAACAACAAAAGCTAGCTACCTAAAAGAAATAAAACACGCATTTCAAAAATAGAAATGCTAAGGGTAAAATTTCTTAAGGTAGAGCGCATTATGAGGATTAGGAAGAGGGTGGCCTTCGAAATCCTCTAGAATTTATGCCCCTTTACCCAAATCCTTACTAATGATGTAAGGGCCTAGCCATAATGAGTCAAACTTCCCATGACTGAGGACATCATGAGCCTAGCATACACTAGAACGAGGTCGCCTTCCTGAAAAGTATGAGGGTGGACTTTTCGGTCATATTGAGCTTTGGTGCGCTTCTCAGCCGCTTCATTGGTTTGCAATGCAACACGACGGTCTTCGGAAGCACGCTCAAGCATGATAATTATTTTTTCTAAAGGTTGGGTGTTAGGGATAAGTTTGACGACTAGGTGAAGGGAAGGGATTTCACACTCGATCGGTAAGACTGCCTCCTCGCCAAAAACAAGGTGGAAAGGAGTAAACCCGGTGACAGTTTTAACAGAAGTTATATAGGCCCAAAAAGTAGGGAAGAGCATAAGGTGCTAGTTGATTTTATGCTTGTTCACTGTCTGTTGAAGAATATTTTTAAGGATTTTATTGACCACTTCAACTTGGCCATTACCTTGGGGGTAATAAGACGATGAATATTAGTGCTCAAAGCCCAACAGAGAGGATAGCTCATGCCATATTTCATCTTCAAAATGTTGGCCATGGTCAAAGACCAATTGTTTTGAAACTCTGAATTGAGCGACAACATGGTTAAAGAAAAACATGGCTGCGATAGATTCCATGTTATTGAACATTGGCATGGCCTTATCCCCTTTGGTGAAATAGTCAACCACCACAATGATGTACTTGTGGTTACCAGCAGATGGAGGTCAGCACTCCATAAAGTCTATGGCCCACTTGCAGAAGGGACTAGCTAATATGATAGGGTGGAGGGGAGCCGGAGGTGCTCGAGCCTTTGGGGCGAAATGTTGGAAATTGGAACAGTGCTTGACTGCTTCAATGAAATCAACAAAAAGAGAAGGCCAAAAATACCCAGCACGCATAATTTTCTAGGTAGTAGCGAAACTGGAGAGGTGGCCACCACAAGCGCTACTATGGTAGGCATTAAGTACTTTCTCAGCTTCATTGTGTGTGAGACAACGACGAAGGATAGTATCTACATGACGACGATAGAGGTTTTCACCGTTGAGAAGGTAGTGAGGGGCCTGGTGTCGGATACGTCGTCAAGCATCATGATCAATATGGAAGGCGCACTTTTGGGTCCGCAGATAGGTGAGGATGTCGCCATACCAAGGGTCATCCGAAGTAATGGAAAACAAACTTTCATGGGAAAATCATCATTAATTTGTGGATCTTGTGTACTGGTAGGTGAGTCAAAAATGAGTTTAGCGAGAGCTAAACCTTAAATTCTTACTCTTTGGTGTGACAATTCAAGATCGAATTCCTGAATAATAATGATCCAACATGCATACTTCCCATTGATGATTTATAGACTCAATAGGAAGGCCATAGGGTTAGAATCAGTCACGACCTTGGTGGAATGCAAGAGGATATAATGACAAAGTTTGTGGATCGAGAACACAACAACCAGCGCCAATTTCTCTTCATGTGAGTAGGACACAGAGGGGCCTACAAGGTTCTTACTGACATAATAGATAACATGCTCAATTTTTTTGTCATCTTCCTAAATAAGGACCCCAGTGACCAAGTGGGTGGAGGCTGAGATGTACAAGATGAAATCCCAATCAAATTTAGGAGGACTAATCAAGGGAGAGGAGGTGAGAGCATGTTTCAGGGCATCAAAATACCCTTGAGCATAGTCATCCCATATGAATGGAATGTTATATCTGAGGAGTCTAAGGAACCCATGCATGGTGGTGGAATAGTCATGTACGAACCAACGAAAGAAATTAGCTTTGCCTTGGAGGCTTTGTAACTGGCGTAAGGTATGAGGAATAGGAAGATCAAGAATGGCTTGAACTTTCAAGGTGTTAAGAATTATACCATATTTAGACACAACGAAGCCTAGAAGACGACCGACAGGAACACAAAAGACGCACTTCAGTGAGTTTAGGTGAATATTATACTTGCGACATCAGAGAAAGACAGTACGCAAATCATGTAGGTGTTGCGCCCGATGTTTAGAACGCACAGTGAGGTTGTCTAAATAAGCAAGGATAATATGAGCCAGTTCATGAAAATAGTATGACATGGCCCGCTGAGAAGTGGCTCGGGCATTCTTAAGGCCAAATGGCCAGACCCTATAAGCGAAGGTTCCCCACGAACTAATGAACACAGTTTTAAGCTGATCAACACGATGGATAACAATCTGGTTGTATCTAGAAAAACCATCCATAAAGGATAGAACCTCATGCCTCACACACTCGTCGATGATTTGGTCAATGAATGGTGTGGGGAAGTTTTCTTTGGGACAAGCTTTTTTCAGGCCGTGAAAGTCAATGCAGACACAGATGATGCCTTGTGGGAACTGGATTGGACACCCAAGTGGTGTATTCAATGGGATAGATAAAACCAGCCTTCTTGAGCTTATCAATTTCAGATTTGACAGCCTCTCGTTTGGAAGGATTAATGGGTCTCAACTTTTGACGGACATATTGGCATTGGGCCATGTATCGATATGGTGTTTAACAATGGTGGGATCAAGTCCGGGCATTTCTGAATAGGACCAGGAAAAAACATCGCGGAATTCCTTGAATATATTAGTGTAAGCCTCAATTTATTTTGGGATGCATTGAGCACCCAAGTTAATGTTTTCTTCTACCCCTGGTTTGTCAACAATGTTAATTTTAATGGTAGGAGAGATATTGGCCATATTTCCTTCTTTGAAAGCATCTGGTGCAAGAATGAGATTTTTAAACAAATCAACCTCATTGGGAATGAAGTCTTTTGATTCCACAGCATATTGGTCATGGGACTACTGCAAGAGGAAGTATGCATGGTGGTGCATACCATCCCATGGAAAGTCAGGGGTGGTCAGAGCTTCCATAATGTCTTCATCAGAATGGAAGATGGGGTGACTGGTGGAAGGATGACCACATGACATGGTGAAGCTACCTAACTCATCATCATGAGAAGTGAGTTTCACATGTGCATCATCACGGAGGGTGAAAAAAGAAAAAGTAGATGAATAATCTATTGATGTTGATCCCAAGGTGATCGCCAAAGGTAGGTCAGGCGAAACAGAAGGGGATGCCCTAGAGGGGTCTTCCACCGTGGATCTCATAGATGATGGAAGGTAATGGATAGTGGTTTAAGACTTCGTCATCTCAACATTGGGAGGGGGTATGTCAATGGGAGTTGATGTGTCCTCTGGTTCTACCAAGGCAAAATGCGCAAGCAAGGGAAAGGCTAACTCATTGTGTTCGGCCTCATATTGGTGAACCATTTCCAAGGAGGTGCAGAAATATTCGAGGTGGGGACAGAGGTGAGTATAGTGGCCATGGAAATCACAAAAAGCACAAGGGTTATTTGTGTGAAAATTCTTTAGTTTCTTGGCTAAAGCCGGTAAAGTAACATGGACTTTTGGGATATCAGACTCAAGAAATGCTTCGTTGACCATGGGTTTGATACGAGACAACTCGGGACAATTGTGGGTAGCATGACCAACAACGTCACACAAAGCACACATAGGTGTATGCTTTGGAGGCTTAGGAGGAGCAGGTGTTTTTTGAGAAGTCTTGTCTTTAGGTGCCTTTTTGCGGGCTTTGCCCCCTTCACTCGAGGCTTTCGAAACAGAAGTAGATTCCCATTGAGGTGGCTGAGGCACAGAAGCGAAGGGAGGGGTTATAGCGACCGGTTGGAATGGGGTAAAAGCAGTGTAATTTTTGAGCTGACTAGGTGAGGTACTGGTTGGGGGATCAATGTACCAGGATGGGAGGAATATCGTCGCAAAATTTTAGAGCTTGGTTCACAATATTTCCGGAGATATGGTCTGTGGAATTTAGGTCTTTTGCAGGCTCCATAATTTCATCTCAAAGAGGTGATCGTGGGAAAATCTTCAAAACTCTCTCTTTGAGCATCAGATTGGAATTCTATAAAAATTGGCTATAAGTACATAGACTTTAGTTTCCTTTCTATCAATTCTAGAGCCTAAGGAGGAAACAGTGACATGTGGCAAGTTGTACAAGTTCGCTCTACTAAACCAGTCCATAATTAGGTCATTGTAGGAGATTGGGCACAAATTTTCCTTCAAGAATCCAAATCAAGTTATACCTGTGGCATTTGAAATAGAATTTTGAGGGCTACCTCAATGCCAAATTTCAGATATTGAAGATCCGAAATCATAGAGATAATTCAGTTTCAATATCGAGCTCCTCAAAAGCAAGAAAAAAAGGTGTGTTTTTTTTTTCTTCTGAATTGCATAAGTCTTGTGTAAAAAAAAATCATTTTGAAGTGATTCCAAGGGCCTATTAACAATTTTATCAGTATTCGGTTCTATAATTCCTCCAAAAAATAATTTCATACCCATTAAGCCCTCAAAAATCTATACTATGACATATGAAGAGGAAGAATTGCAATATGAGATATCAGAATTATGGTACCAAGTGAAACAAATTTCGATCTTACGAAGAGCAACCAAAGATGACATGGATGGTTTAAAAGAAGAAATGGAGGCTAAGTTGGATGGTTTGAAGGATCAAATAATAGCTAATACGGATGATAAATTAGTGGAAGATCATATCGAGCATCAACAACAAGTTCTCCAACTCTCAAAGGATAACCTAACTTTGGTGCAGAATCTAATGAAACAACAAGAATATCAACATCACATCGAAAGAAGTTATGAAGCAGTCACAAAAACAATAACTTGAAAAGTACGATCAATTTCAGAGTATCTCAGTAAGTGGAAGAACTTTCCTGTAGAAGATTCCACATGGGAGGATGAGAATTTTATACAGAAGCATCAAGAAATAATCAAGCATTGAGGACAACACTTGTTTGAAGTAGAGGGGCATGTCAAGTCCCTATATTAATAGTATAGTCCCTTATTATGTTAATGTAGCCCCCCTTATTGTTATATTTGTACCCTTGTAACCCCCATATTGTTATTATTCTACCCTTACATTATTATTGTTAGGTCGGCTAGGATTACATTGTGGCCCCACTAGGATTACATTGTGGCCCCATGGACTCCTATATATAGAAAGGAGGTTTTTTCATTTGTATCATCCAAGCATTTTTCATTCATGTAATGTATTGGAGGTTTCCCCCTCGAAGTGGATTATTTCTAAGGCATTGATATCTCTTTTCTTCTATTTTTGGAGCTGGTTTCACAACACCCTTGGATTACCTGGGGCAGATTGATTTTGGTTTCCTTTCCTCTTCTTTTTGGAAGTAGGAGGATTAGTCACACCCTGCTACGCATACACCTGACCCTGAGGGGGTGGTGGATGTTGTTGCGGGGGTTGATAATGAAAGGGAATTTGAGGTGCTAATGTTGGAGGAGCTAGAGTACCAGGCTATAGATATGGATAATAAGGAGGTTGGGAAACATTGGGGTAAATAGGTTAGGCAAAAGGAGGAGGCATGTCGTATCTTGGATACATGTTATTGGGAGGGGGAAAATTGATGGAGGAGTTGGCCCCTCCCTAAGGGAAACCATAACCCATGGGAGGATGAGTGTACGGATGAGAAAGGGCTCCAATGATACCTTTGGCGGCATGAGATTCCCCCGGTGCGTTGGCACCACGGGTCTAGGGAGATTAGGTAGGACAGTATAAACATAACCAGACTGTGCGTAGATCAGGTCATACTTCAACGCAATCTGGAGGGAAGCTTCCTCGATCTGAGGGAAGTGAGATGCGGGATCTTTGCCAATGGTAGGCAAAAGGGATATGGTAAACCAGTCCATGTAGACAAGGTCTTTGAAGGTAGGGGCTGAACAGATGCTCTTTCTTCTTCACCATTATTAGACATGATCAGATAGGTGAGTCACAGACGATTGACAGAAAGAGGTCAAGAGTTCGGTATCGGTGTCATAGCAAAGGGGAAGATGGAATAAGATAGAAAATCCTGGGAAAGTCTCGCAAAATTAGTCTAAGAAGCGAAGGCCTAGTCGACATACCACTTGGAAGCTTCTCCAGTAAGCATACGTTGGAACAACTGAAGATGGGCGGAGTCATCGGTGATGGAGTTAGATGAACACCACATGTGGAAAGAACGAACATGGTTGGTAGGATCCTCTTCAGCAAGAATTTCAAACTTGGGGATGTTTGAAGGGAGCTTGGTTGGCATAGCAGGAAATCCAAGATCATGGTGTATGGGGTCATTAATAAACTGGCTAAAATCAGGAAGACTAAGGCCTTCTATATAAGGGAGCAAGGGAGCAATCAGGATAGTTCATGTTGGGGCCCCACTAGTACTATTCCCAGGATTAGGGTCGGGGCTACCACCAGAATTAGGTCCTGAACTAGACATGGTGAAGGTGACAGGAGGAGAGTCGTGGATAGAACAAGAAGGGGAACCTGATGAACCGGAAGAAGAGTTAGAATGAGGACTTGGTGGAGGACGAATTTGAACCCTACGCGGAGGAGTAAGTCTTCCTACCGAAAATTGAGGATGAAGGCCTAGAAGTCTCCAAGATAAATGCATTGGGGGCACAATGATGGAAAATAGACATGGATCACAGAAGGAAGAGAGACCAACAAGGGAAAGGAGGTGCAGGATCAAACGATTACAATGTTGAAACAAGGGCAGGGAGGTGCAAGATCAATTGATTACAATGTCATAGTCTTGGCCTGGTGGTGTAAACTAGGCGCTCTTCACTTAGGGTGTGTGTGTATGTGATAAGTGTGTTAATTTTAATTAAGCCCAGATGTGTGTAGAGAAAAAAGAAAAAAATATTTTGTATAACCGTAAATAAATCTGAAAATGACAGTAAAGTAAACTAAATATGACAGAAAATAAACAACTAAAGATGCATCAATTTAAACCCAAGGAGGAGGGCTTGCCAACAACAAGTCTATGGGTGGGTGTAATCTAGTAAAAACACACAAAACGGCCAATGGATCTAAAGTCGGGACTCGGGAGTGACAAGGATCTAAAGGTCATATCTACTGGAAATAGGTGCAGAACATAGCAAAAAACCAGAGGGAAAAATGTTGCAAAAAACTGGTGAAAGGCTACAACCTGAAGGGAAACATAGGGGAACCTAAAGGAGGACCAAAAAAAATTGAAAAGATGTTTTGGATGGATGAATAACCAATCTGAAATGGATCTGAAAGCACAGGATCAGATCTGAAAAATGGCTAAACACACTGAAATCTCAGACGACCTACTTCAACTAAATTGTTCTCACATGCTTCTAAGTTTTGACTGCTTGTAGAAATTTGAAAAATAGATGAGTTATTTACCGAGATTATCCTGATTACACACTATTTTAGCTTCATGCATAATACATAACCTCTTCTACCATTGATCATCAATTTGCGGAATTAGAAGCAGTCGCATGTGCACATTAAAACATAATCAAGCACACATATAACATAGTATGTAATGGGGAAAGCTTACAGCTGAAAACCCCCAACTATCTGTATATTATAATGATAGAGAACATGTAACAATACATAGCACAAAGCTCCTCACAGCTCTCAGCACTATCTCACATGCTACACACAAACTAGCTCGGATATGAACAAGTCACAAGTTCAAATCTCCTCCACAAGTCTGCCTGCCTCTACTGCGCAATCCAAGATGAATAATGATGAGATCCAAGTTCGAATCCCACTGGCTTGTACTACGCAATCCTCATTGGCAATCTCAATCAATGTGTGTGCAAATCCCATGCACAGCTCTAGTCACAACTGATCGTAGACTCACCCTTTCACCCACCTCTAACACTGGTCTCCACTGAACTGTCAATGCATTGCAGTTAACTAATGTATTCTTTAGTTGATTTATGATTTAATAATTAGTGAATTAATTCACACCACTCATCACTATTGTATTTACTGCTTAGACTAAATACAACTAGTTCAACTAAGTTAAACCGAACACAACTCCATCAATCGTCTCATCAACTCCACCAAATCGCCACATGAGTTCTAACCGAACTCAACCATGCAATAGCTCAACTAACCCCTCGGAATAGCGTAATTTTTCCGCGCCATATGTGCCACATCCGTAGCTCGAACTCGAAGTGCTCCAAGAGGATAAGATAATGTTTAGAGTCCAAATATTATTAAGAACTAATAATATTCGACATATCTATTTTTAGACTGGCAATCTAAAAATAGATTCCGCCCAGTATGTATAAAAATAGAAGTCCATCTATTTTTTCTGACTTGACCAACCATCCACAAATAGCATCCTGCAACTCATAGAACATGATCCATATGTCTAAAAATAGACTTTGCGCCAAAAATAGCCTGCATGCCCACTTAGTGAAGGCGACTCCTTTCCACTAAGCTCATCATCTTGTTGCAATCTCAACACCTCTCAACAAGATATGGATTATCTACAACCCCTATCCCCGCTCGTGGTATCTTCAATTTTCTCTCGTGAGCTTTCGTCAAGATGTCAGCATCCTGATCCTCCGTGGAAACATATGAAAGTAACATGATTCTCCGCTGCACACAATCTCTGATATGATGGTACCTGATGTCGATGTGTTTGGATATATCATGAAATAATGGATTAGCCGAGAGTTTGATGCAACTCTGGTTATCACAATAAATCACAGTAGGCTCCAAGTGCGACCTGAACAATCTGATGAGGATCTTCCTCATCCAAATAGCCTCGCATGCATCCAAGCTTGCTGCCATGTACTCAGCCTCTGCTGAACTGAGTGCCACGGATCTCTGCTTCCTACTGTACCAAGAAACTGTTGTCGACTCGATACTGAAAATCCCTCAAGATGTGCTCTTTTTGTCCGTTGGGCTCCCTACTCAATCTGCATCCGTGAAGCCACATAGCTTCACCTCATCCGACTGTCTGTACCACAATCCATATCCCAATGTGCCTCTGAGATATCTCAATACATTCTTCCCCGCCTTCCAAAAGAGCTTGGTAGGCTTAACCATAGCTTGTGAAAGCTGGTTAACTGCATAGCATATATCGGGTCGTGTATTGATTCGATACATACGACCCCACCAACTCGTCGATAAACAACATCCACTACCTTGCAGCAGCATCCTCCTTCCTCCAACCCGGTGAACAGGAGACCGCAGTTACACCATGCATGTTGAACTTCTCCAATATCTCCCGGGCATACTTACCCTGAGAAACAAACAGTCCACCACTGCGCTGCCAAATTTCCAATCCCAGGAAATAATGAAGGAGGCCCAAGTACTTCATCTCAAACTCTTTTGCAAGATCCTCCTTGCATGAGAGTATCAACAGCTCATCACCTGTCAAAATCAAATCATCTACATAAAGTACAATGATCAGCAACTTACCCTCCACCACAATCTGGTACAGGTTGGGATTCGCCTCACTCTTGGAGAATCCAAGTCTGGTGAAATAACTGTCTATCCGTGTGTACCAAGCACGAGGTGCTTGTTTCAACCCATACAGTGCTCTCTTGAGCCTGCACACATGCGACTCGCTGTTGAAGATCTCGAAACCTTCGGGCTGCTCTATATACACCTCCTCCTCAATCACTCCGTTGAGGAACGCAGTCTTCACATCCATCTGATGAATGTGCCACCCCATCTGCACTGAGAGAGCAAGAATTGTCCGTATGGAAGAATAACTTGCGACAGGTGCAAAGGTCTCCTCATAATCGATCCCCTCTATCTGTGAAAAGCCTCGAGCAACAAATCTTGCCTTGTACTTCTCCACACTCCCGTCAGCTTCCTGCTTCACTTTGTAGATCCATCTCGAACCCACCACTAATTTCCCCTCCAGCCTTGGGACAATCTCCCTTGCACTGTTTCTGACAATCGAATCATACTCTTCCACCATGGCATCTACCCATGCGGGGTCCTCCACAGCTTCCTCAAAAGAGAATGGCTTTGTCACGACACATTTTCTCACAAGAGCCATGTATCCAGTGTACCGGTCCGGTGACTATCTCTGTCTACGCTGTGCTGTAGGTGGTCCTACAACCTTCTCTGCATCTTGAGCCAGTCGCTCAGCTTCTGTAGTGCGCTTGCGCCCTCTGATGGTCGCGCCGCATGAGTGGTCTCTCCCACTCCATGAACTTCCTCATGTGGCTGATCCACATCCTGAAGCTCATCCTTAGGAACTAATAGCTCCTCCTCTGCATGCAAGTGTGGCTCCCTCTCAAGCGAACACTTCATGGCTTTCTCCTCCTGAAATTTGATATCCCATCGCACAAAAGTCTTGCGACTGTCTGGAAAATACACATGATAGTTGTGGGGCACGTTGTTCCCACAAATATCCAAACCTCTGCGGTCGGCTCCAGCTTCTTCTTGGCATCCTTCGTCACATGAATTTAAACAGGGGAACCAAAAATCCTCAAATGGGAAATATCAAGCTTCTTACCAGAAAACGCCTCCTCGGGTGTACTCATGCCAAGTATCATGTGAGGACAACGGTTCTGCACATATACTACAGTATTGCATGCTTCCACCCACAAGTGAATGGGTAGGCCCTGATCATGCAACATCGCCCGTGCAGCACCCACGATCGTTCTGTTCTTCTGCTCAGCAACCCCGTTCTGCTGTGGGTTATGAGGTGCTATGAGCTCTCTTCTAATTCCTTCTGCGCTGCAAAAGTCCTTGAATTCGCCAAAGATGAATTCACCACCATTGTCGCTACTAAGAGCCTTCACCTGCTTCCCCGATTCTTTCTCAACCAGTGCCTTGAACTCACAGAACTTTGAGTATGTACGCTCTTCTTCTGCATGAAGAAGATCTAGCACTTACGAGAAAAATCATCAAAAAATATCACATAATACCTGTGCTTTGCTGTCGAAGCTACTAAGAAAGGTCCACACACGTCTGCAGACCTTCTCAAGGATCGCCGTGGCGCGGTTTATCCTTCTCGTGAAAGGTGTCTTCACAAATTTTCCCAAGGTACACCCTCGTGACCGATCCGACCGCGCAAGAGTGCCTTTAGGAAGCCTCAGAGAAATCACGCAAAGATCTTCAAAGCTCCATGGTGAAGGTGGCCCAATATCCGGTGCCACAACTCACCATCATCCCGGCTCACCACTCCTTCTGCCTTGCCTGCCATTGTTGTGAAGCCATCTACCTGTAATTGATAAAGGTTCTTAACTTGAACCCCTATCCTCCGGGTCTCACCGGTTGCCTTACTGCGCAGGAAAGCCTTTCCCTCGCTAAAGACAACATCATATCCCTTGTCTTCTAACATCGCCACAGAGATAAGATTCTTCTTCAATCCTAGAACATGCATCACTTCCTTCAATACGAAGGGTTTACCAGAATCCCTCTCAAAGGAAATGGCATCGATACCGGTCGCACTGTATCTACCATCATCGCCCATCTCGATGTGCACTCCAAGATCTTTTTCCTCCAGATCTGAAAACAGATCCCGATCTCCTGTCATGTGAAATGACGCACCACTGTCCAAGAACCATACTGATCCCATCACACTTAAGACCAAGCATGCGATCAGTGAAAAATCCAGCTCTCTCAAACCGTGAGGCTAAGGCCTCTCCCATCAGCAGATCCAACACCGTCTTTATTTTTCTTCTCGTTGACAATTTGTGGCATAATGTCCGTAGCCGGTGACAAAGTGAGCACTTCACCTTGGACATGTCCTGCTTCTTGCCTTTCACACCAGAATGAGAAGCTTTCTTGCTCTTTCCCTTCTTTGCTTTGGCAGCCAAAGCGCAATTTTCTTCATCATATGCCTTTGATGAAGATCTGTCCCTGGTACTCCGCCTTATCTCCTCTTGCACAAGATCCGACCAAAGTCGCTCCCATCCTAGCAATTTCTCTCGACCATTGACAGAATCCTGATAGGCATGCCAACTCTTCGGAAGACCAAGGAGAGCCAAGCTCACCAATTCCTCATCATCTACAGTCACCCCCACACTTCCCAGCTCATCCCTGCATTGGATGAACTTCGTGAGGTACTTGGGCATATTGTCGCCTTTCTCCATCTTTATGTTTCTGAGTTTATCCTTGAGCGCCAACTTCCTCTGGTCGCTCTTGCTTTGGAATAAATCTGTCAACGCTTTCCACATCAAGTATGGAGAAGCTTTACCATGCAGGTTGGACACAATGTGATGCTTCACGCCCTCCAACAGAATCCTTCGACATTTTGCTGTTTTCTTTTGCCAAGCCTCAACTTGAGCAGCATCAGTAGGCTTTGGGACTTCAGCATCTATGAACTCCTTCAGCCCATTGTCATCTAACGCCGCCTCCATATTGTCCTTCCATGCAACATAATTCGAGCTGCCCTCAAGGGCATACTCCAATCGCAATCTGTTGAAAGACATTTTGACGTCGACACCAAGAAAACACTGCTGCAAATTCGAATTCCACCAGCTCAAAACTCAACTGCTTCTGATCTGTGAGAACAAAGTATTTCTAGCACAAAGATCGACTGTAGGGGCATTTACTGGATATATCACCTTTCAAAGAAAGGATGGATCCAGAGGCTACCTGGCCCTCGTACAGACTCTGTCTACCGAAATAAAATGTAATCACTGTAATAGATCCGATGATCAATTTCGCTCTGATACCATGTAGAAATTTGAATAATAGATGATTTATTCACCAAGATTATCCTGATTACACACTATTTGAGCTTCATGCATAATACATAACCTCTTCTACCATTGATCATCAATTTGCGGAATTAGAAGGAGTCGCATGCGCACATTAAAACATAATCAAGCACACATATAACACAGTATGTAATGGGGAAATCTTACAGCTGAAAACCCCCAACTATCTGTATATTATAATGATAGAGAACATGTAACAATACATAGCACAAAGCTCCTCACAGCTCTCAGCACTATCTCACATGCTACACACAAACTAGCTCAAATATGAACAAGTCACAAGTTCAAATCTCCTCCACCTGTCTGCCTGCCTCTACTGCGCAATCCAAGATGAATAATGATGAGATCCAAGTTCGAATCCCATTGGCTTGTACTGCGCAATCCTCATTGGCAATCTCAATCAATTTGTGTGCAAATATGATGCACAGCTATAGTCACAACTGATAGTAGACTCACCCTTTCACCCACCTCTAACACTGGTCTCCACTGAACTGTCCATGCACTGAGTTAACTGATGTATTCTTTAGTTGATTTATGAGTTAATAATTAGTGAATTAATTCACACCACTCATCACTAGTGTATTTATCAGTTAGACTAAATACAACTAGTTCAACTAAGTTAAACCGAACACAACTCCACCAACTGTCTCATCAACTCCACCAAACTCTGCCACATGAGTTCTAACTGAAGTCAACCATGCAATAGCTCAAATAACCCCTAGGAATAGCGTAATTCCTTCTGTCAGCTGCATGTGCCACATCCGTAGCTCAAACTGAAGTGCTCCAAGAGGATAAGATAATTTTTATAGTCCAAATATTATTAAGAGCTAATAATATTCGACTGATCTATTTTTAGACTGGCAGTCTAAAAATAGACTTCGCCCAATGACTAAAAATATAGGTCCATCTATTTTTACCAACATGACCAATCATCCATAAATAGCATCCTACAACTCATAGACCATGATCCATATGTCTAAAAATAGACTTTGCGCCAAAAATAGCCTGCGGGCCCACTTAGTGAAGGCGACTTCTTTTCACTAAGCTCCATCATCTTGTTGCATTCTCAACACTAAAAAGGTGGAAGTGTATTGAAGCCCTAAGGGGCTTGGTCCCTACTTCGATGAGTAAAAAAAAGCAAGTACAGGTCCAATATAGGTGGAGAAGGAGGTCAAACAATCCTGAATAGTAGCCGAGACAAACCCAGAAAAATCACAGAAAAATTTCCGCAAAAAGTACAAGTCACAGTTTTTGACCTATTTTTAGCAGAGGTCGCAGGTTTCAGACTTATTTTTGTGTCCTGAAGTTTTAGGTCATAGCTTTTGGCCCAAAAAGTGCGACCTGCACTTCCGGCCGTTTCGAGAACAGGTTTCAGAAAAAAGTGTCGACTCGACTGCGACTAATATCTTTCACCTGCGCAATAGGCCCATAAACACACGGAAGTAAGAATTTTTATTGTTTTAGGTTTTAAAGGTTAAAAAAAACATCAAGAAATGTAAAATAAGAAGCTGAAGAAAAACCTTAGGGGTTGAAGTAGTTAGTCATGCAGGTATCTAAAAAACGACAACAGTCATAATTATAAACCCTTATGGAGTCTTCAGTTGTTAGTGTGAATTCTAATTGCAATCGTACGAGAAAAGCTCACTTTAGTTGTGCATAACAAACATCCCTAACATTAAAGATGGTTGTCAATTTCCTTAGATATGCAGTTAGTTGATCAGAATAAATGCTATAGAAATCCAGATCTATGCAGTTAAAGATATTAAACAACAAATAAAAGCAAAAGTTGCTCCATGCATCCAATGAACAAGACAAGAATGTTTTTAAAGAATTTTTGTATTTATTACAACTAGGAAGGGAACAAAGAAAGATTTTACCAGTCCCCCTCAATGGGATGGGTTCTTGTATGTCCTCAGCGCTTCAGATCTAAGATCTCTCTCTTGATGGTGTAGAAAACCCAGACAAAAATGAAACTCAAGGGGAGCTCACAAGAAAAAAGGTAGAAAAATATGACAATGATGGAGGATCAAAGTCACACAAAAAGTATAGATCCAGAGCGATCTTTAGGCAACAAAAAGTAGTGCATGAATGCAAAAACCCTTCTATTTATAACAAAATATTGAGTTAGTCTAGATATTGGTGCATAGTTATAGTATTATTAACCAAATCTAGATCCAACTTTTATGGAATATTTTATTATTTTTGTTAGAGGGAAAAAGAATTTGAATTTGGTCAAATCCCTTTATTTGTAAATAATAAATAAATAAATGGTTTATTTATTATTTTAAGAATGTGGTTGATTAATAGTTAAATAAATAATTATTTATTTAATTATTTATAAATGATTTAGTCAAATTTAACAAGGAATATCATTTAAATAATGTTTTAAATAATTATTCCTAGAAAATAATAAGATAAATAATTATTTAATTAATTAATTTTCCTGTTTGGGTTAAATATGACCAGGAATATTAATTAAACTATTGTTTAATTAATTATCCCTTGAGGAAAACCAAATAAATAGGGATTTATTCAATTATTCCTCATGGGGTTTCTTGTTTAGACCATAAACATTTTAATAAAGTGTGAATTACTAAGTTATTTTTCATAGTGAAAGAAATTTTACTAGGGTAAAATTGGTCCTACATGGTGTACTTTGGTCCATCTAATAATAACAAGTTAGATGACCAAAAATTGGTGTAACAGCATATATATTATTATTCCTTTGTGTACCTCCATATCACCTTCGTTAGGTACACTACAATTTATAATTGGAAAGAATTTTCCTACAAGATTAGATAAATCTATAATATATTAGTGTGATCTATAAAAGTGAGTAGTTAAGTGTTACCCACCAAACATAATTATAATGTTGAATGTTAATTTTATCTTGAAACTCTACAACTACTTAAATGAATTACTGAAAACATGGAAATCGAAAAATGAAACCAAATTTACTTTCACCAAGATACAAAGTTTCTTAACAATTTATAAGCAGTGGAAAATAATCGAGAGATCAAAACACATGCACACAAATTGACATACTTGTTTACCTAGGAAACCCAAATGGGAAAAATTGTTTTTTTTTGTGGTATTTTATTGATTGTTCTTGAGCAATTGGATCTATTACAATTCGTGTTGCTCCCTGCAGCTATCAACTTCTCTCTAAGAACACACTTGTTCTCTTGCTGTATAGCCTTGACTTGCCTTCCAATACCTAATCCTTGTTCCTATTTCCTTACGCACTAGATCCCTTATTTCCTTGCACACTTCCTCATATTTACTAGCTTAAATCTTGGCTCATATTTCTAGTGCAAATCCCCTATTTCCTTATGCACTTGTGGCCTCATATTTTCTAGCGCACAAGATGCTCAATTATGTGCACACACAAACAAACAATGATCTCACAATAATTGTGTTGATAATATGCCTTCATCCTCCTCTTTATAGACCCAATTCGAGCATGCAAGTCGACCTAGCTCAATTTATAAGCTCAAGTTTTGATTGTGAGTTAACTAAGCTTTATACTCGTCCTCTCTCCAATCAACACTTGGAGTCATAATTCATTCTTTCTCCAATCAACACTAAAGATTAACTCATTATAACTAAACTTGTAATTTCCACCTCGTCTTATAGTCAAACTAAAGAAGAATCCACATAACTAAAGCTCTAACACTATCCATGCAAATTTGATGATTATTCTAGTAAAATGGAAATAAACTCATCGTAACTGAAGTCTATCTGATGAGCTTGCACTCATGCTAGAGAAAGAAAAACTTGAGGTCTTCAATGGCTAAGGCACAAGACAAAAGACATTCACTTGGTACATTTTCAACACTCCCTCTGAAGTTGCAGTGGATGAGACTGTGGTGTGTCCTCTTGAGATATTGTTTGTATCATGCATCATCATGTGAAACTTGCAACAAACTTCTCATTGGGTACTCTATGATGACCATGTCCTATTCATCATGGATGGATTTTTTTGGGCCAGCTTGTTCTTCAATGTTGTAGGAGATATCCTTGGAGTATTTTTCTTCATTTTTCCACTTGAGGGCAATACTTTTGTAGCCCAGGATCAGCACATACTCTACACTCATCATGAGTGGAGAAAAGGATAGTGTGGGGTAGGCTATGATGCTTACCATATTCAGATTTTCAGCCCACCTTCATTTCTGGAGCTTGAGGTGGAAGGAGATTGCCATGAGTTGCCATGTTGGAAGGTGACTCACTTTGTTTGGAAGATTGCTTGGGGATGGAGGATCCATTTGGGGAAGATGTTTTACCAACACTTTTCAGTCTCCATGCCTTGGGGGCAACTTCTCAATTCTATCCTTGTAGTTGCTTGAGGAC
This sequence comes from Pinus albicaulis, assembly GCA_034641835.2. Lineage (NCBI taxonomy): Eukaryota > Viridiplantae > Streptophyta > Pinopsida > Pinales > Pinaceae > Pinus > Pinus albicaulis. The sequence goes on from CM076575.1 coordinate 312,646,208, forward strand.
AAGAAACATTTGGGAGGGGAGGACTGTAATATTCCAAAATTTTCCTACAATAAATTGGAATATTAAATTTTTCTAATTTCACTTATGAGTTGAATAATTGGGTGAGGAGGCCCAAACATAGTAAAAACATGGATGAAATCCCTCTTAGTATGAAAGGGGATCATCAGTGGAGTTGGATTTCACACCCTCATGTGTGAAAGGGGGAATTTTCAAGAAGACAATGTAGGTTTGACCAAGTCAAACAACACAAAGGTAGGAGGTGGAAATCATCTTGTGGGACAACGCAGTGAAAGAGGAGGGAAGCTTCCTTGGTGGAGGAAGCCCTAAAGAGTGGGACCCATGGAGAGGGAGCTATCATTTGTTTAAAAGGAGGGAAAGGCAGCCATTTTTTCTCATGCATATGATTATTGATTTCTTGTCTTCTTAGACTATTTGCAGTCTCCGGTTGTTTAGCTGTAATGTTCCTATTTAGGAACAGCTCATGAATTATGCCCTTAAAAACGCATTTTCAGAAAAATATGCTTTAGAACAGGAAAATAACTCTTGTATCCTTTATATCATACAATATAAAAACTAAATCCAATATTTGAGCTGAAACAAATAAGACTAGGTGGGTTAAACAGATCTCCCGCACCTATTTATCTTCAAGTGAAGGCCCAATGAGGAGCTGCAGCAAGGTAAAATGCTCTACTGAAAGTTTAGAGAGATATTAATTCATAAAATGTGATGATAGACACTCAGAAAATTATTTCAAGTACAGCAGCAACTTAGATCTAAATTTAGGATCCAAAAAGTGAGGAAAAGCAGTGATTTCGACCCTAAAATAGGTGTATTAAAAAATGTGCGTACAATTAAGGGAAATTACGGGAGGTTATTTTATATTAGGTCATAAGGAACCAATTCTATGAATTTTAGCTCAAAAAAATCATTATAGCTATGTTAAACAGTTCCTCCATCCCCGGATAAGCTTAAAAATGTTGATTCCCCATGACTTGAAGTATGCAGCAAATGGATGAAGCGTACATTGCATGATTTCTGAATACATTAGACAAAATATGTCTGAAACATGAGATCTGAAATTTATTATAACATAGCATGAAGGAAAATGGAGATTCAGCTCCTTTTATACATCAATAGATTACCCGGCAAGGGGATTTCATGAAAGAACAAATACAAGTATCAGATCTGTAGAATATGGATCTGAAAAATGTAGAATCACTAAAAATCTAAGTATATGAGATGAAATGTAAAAAATTATAGAAGAGGGCTGAAATACAAACTTTCCGGAAGAAGGGATGGCCCTTCCTCAAGGAAATAAGCACCAAACTAGGGTAGAAACCCTGCTGCAGCAATGCACTGGAAAAATGAAGCAGTTTCTGAAGTATACTGCACAAATGATGTTGGAAGGTCCTTTGGCCTGATGCCAAGATCTGTAACTGAAGCTCAATGCTTCCTCACTAATCTCCCAAAGAAAGGAATGCTCCCTTTTCTGCAAAACTAGATCTAGAAGTGGTGTTGAAAACCCCTCACTGCAACACCCTGCAACACAGCAGTTCCTGCCCAACAGAAAAGGCTATAGATAGAGGAGGAAGCTTGGCCTCAAGCCTATATGTGAGGCATTTCATAACATACTCCTTCAAGAGCTACTCAATGAAGGAGGATGAATTCCTAAACAGGAGACTCCTCTCTCTCTAGCTAAACATCCATGAGAGTTTCAATTGCCTATGAAATCTAAAAATTGAATTATCTTCAACTACCCTTCCTTGTGGCCTTCCTTTTCATTTTATAACATTAGGGCTTATAAAACCCTAAACCACCTCCAATGAGTTAACCCTTTTCACATGAAGGGTCTCCATCTAAAACTGCGCTGATCAATAAGGAGGTTCAATGCATCTAGACACTGTTGTGATTTGGTCCTATTGACCTAGTCAACCTTCTTCATTCCTTTTCACACCTAAGTGTATTTTATTGAAATGGCCCAGATTTTTCCATGTTCACATTGGGCGTTGATTTATTTTTCTGATTATGAGTTTTAGAGTCCCTCTTTTACACTTTTATTCATGAGTTGAGCAAACTGAAAATAAAATTCAATATTTCCATTAGCTGTAAAATGTGGGAACATTACGGTCTCCCCCGGCAAAATGTTGCTTGCCCTCAAGCAACTCTTATTGTATATGCAAATCATATATTCCCCTCCAAATGGCATCCACATAAGGAAGGCATCCTCCATTTGCTGCAATAGGTTATGTATGTTTGGTTCCATAGTTGTCTTCCACAAGTACATGAGATGACTTCCAACTATAAGGTTAGAGGCCCTCTTCCTATCATGAAGTACAAAATGAAAATTACATGATGTCCAACACCATCATAAACACATGAGAGACATAAAATAAATTAGCTCCTTACATAAAGGAAAAGCTTCATCATGCAAGAATATTCCTCCATCCATGTTTTATGAACTTTATTAAGCATTTTTATGCTTTCATTCTTAGCCCTGTTGGCCTTGTTGGATCCAAACTCCATCATTCCAGCGTTATGCAAAAGAAGAGGTGAATGGGTGGAAAAAGATGTCAAACCATATTCCCCTAATAATAACCACCGGAGCAAGGCCCTTTGCTACCATCCTCCATCTCCTCCATGTAAGATGGACAAGCCAAGCTTTCCAAAAGATGATGTACATGCCTTCCTTTTGCTGCAATTTATCTTTGATACATAAGGCATGAATCAGAAAATTATGAGCTATGGGGTGGTCACCATACTCATTTAAAATCAACCAAAGAAACAAGAGGTCTTGCTTCCTTCTTTCCTCCTCATGTGCATCATGAAACCAAACCATACCAATGGACATATGATATGTCACATCAGCCCAATACAAAGTATCATCATCAAAGCACATCATGGGATCAACATGCCAAATTTTACACAATCCAAAACACATAGAGATAGGAGATGTCATGGGGTGGCCATACTCTCTCAAATGAAACAAAATTATACATGCCTTCTCTTTTTGCAACATATCATTGAAATCCAAGGCATGATTTAGAAAATGATGAGCTATTGGGTAGTAACCATACTCACCTAAGAGCAGCCATAGCAACAAGGATTTTTGCAGTCCTCTTGCTTTATCAACATGTGGATCATGGAGCAATAACACAAATATGGACATGTGAAATGTCTCATCAACATAGTACAAGCAAGCTCCTTCATACCACATCATGTGGGATTCATTCCTCCTCCCAAGCCAAATTTCATGCATGAAACATCCCTCCAACAGAAATACATGTGGATAAATGAGACATATTTCAAACAAGGGTGAATACATGGACATGAGATTTAACATGTGATGTCCAAACTCTCCTTTTAACAACCACATCAACCATGCTTCCTTTTCATATATTCTATTAATGATGCATATAGCATGAGATGAGAGAATTAGAATCTTTGGGTAGTGATCATGCTTACCCCAAAGCAACCAGATTTGCCATGCCTCCTTATTCATTTCATGATCATTCTTCAAGGCATAGATCAGAGAAATAGGTGCCTTTGGAGAGTGATAGGAGTCTCCCAAGGGAAACCAACGTAACCAAGCTTGTTGGCCCATATATGTATGCAAGTGATCATGTGATCTCTTGCTCATCATCCTCATCAACTCACTCCAATATGGAAGATGAGTGATGTGCTCCATAATCATGGCATCCTCCCTTTATAGAATGTAACTATCTCCTTTGAACCAATGAAGAACCTTGCATCTCATGAAATATTGAAATGCATCTTTGTTGAAATCTCTTAGTGAGACCTTTCTTCCATCTATGGCCTTCCAAAACCAGTGAGGCTTTGAATTTGCAGTAAGTAGAAGTCTCTCTTTGAGCTATAGTGTTAGCCAGCTATAAAATTTGTTATATCAAATGCTGGCTAAAACATTTTTGGAGTCTTCAAGAAACAAGTTTTTATTGCTAAAAAGATGTTATCTCTTAAAGACTCTTGAAGGCCTCATGCCTCTATCCAAATCTTCACTGTTGTTCCCATTCTATACTCATAAATTTCGATGATTTCATGAGAAAAGACTGCTGCAAAATCATCATTTTTCCCCTTCCTCCACTCAAAACTAACCTTCATTTTCTCCCCTTTTTTCTCCATAAAATTCCTCTATTTTTCATGATTTCCCTTCTTCCATTCATGAAAATCATCCTTACATAGTTTAAAACTCATTTTTAAACTATATCGAAACCCCCAAATCCATTGAAAAACATTGAGAAATTCAGAAAAAATACATATTTTTGTATTAAGGCTTAAGCCCCTTGGGCTAAGTCCTTAACCACTTTCCCTCCATGTGCCCCAGCGCTAGAACCAAGCGCTATCCATCCACGCGCTTATCGCATCGGAAAAAAACAATGAGCACAATTCTTTTGTTATAAACAAACTCCGATGCCAATTAGCCCGGTACGTTATATTCCCTGATCGCGCAATCGCATCGACCTTCCCCGATCGCGCAAATCGCATCGGCCTTCCCCGCACATTATCGCATCGCAACTTTTTCTTCGGGCGCGTTAAAATATTTCTCCACCTCCGATTGACTCCTCCCGATTCATTTCCTGTCGTCGATCTGATCTGTAGAGCGACAGTCCACATGTGATCGCATCGAAGTTTTCCATCGAGTGCATCTAATTACTTTACTTTGCCTCCCTCCAATCGTCGATTCCCGATTTATTCTCCACCGTTGATCTTATGGGCTGATCTCATTTGATGGCCCACAATCATCCTAAACACCCAACTCTATTTTTAACCATTTTTCCTCCGAACTAAGGTTTTTTACCTTATTCCTTTGTATTTTCGCCATTTCTCTATTATACGTCCCGGATCGCTCCCGAATGTCAATCTCTATGCGATCGATGGATCTGACATATTCTCTCCCTCTACTCTCCTTTCAACCTCCACAAACATATCTACACCGTTGGATGATGCCATACAATGGCTAGGCTCTCTCCCCACACCCTCTGCAGCAGTTAAAGCCATAAACGTAGGATTTCTTAATTCTTTTCGTATTTTGCAGGTTTGAATGATCTGTTCCGCCATATTAAAGAGAAAGCCGAAGGCCGGGAATGACGATTCCCACGCCTTTGATTTATCAAAGGGAACCATCCAGGGGGCTCTACTCCATGTCTCGTCATTTCTTCATGGGCATTGATGCCACATGAGCCCTGCGTGGCATGCACATCAACAAGACACAGTGAATGAAATCACAATCAAAGAGTATGAGTGTCAAAGACAAAACATACCAGAACAGAAGACGGAAGACAAATTTGTGGGGATTATGGCTAAGAATGATTATCAAAAGCCTAATCCTCCAAATTAAAACACAGTTAAAGAAAATCATAAGTGTTAACAGACAAAAATGCCTCCACCGCCTCAACAGAGGCGAATTGATTCCTCTCAGCTACCACAGTGCCACCTGTAGCCACAAGCATTCAAATAGAGGCCGAAGTTTTTGATCAAAATAAAATATTTTCCATAGCACAGCCAAAGAGCTAATTCTTCCAAACAACTTAATGCAAAAGTATCAGCAGAGTTAATATTACATGACGTAGAGCCTTAAAAGTCAACATAAGCTCCCACCGAGCTTAATATTTAATGTAAATCAATTAATACGGTGAGACTATCTGCACACTTCTCCATCGAGCCCCTCAAAGGCCGAGAAGTCATTAATCTGTATTAATTAACTTGGGATATCTTTTATTAGATCTCACCTCTTCATTCTTCTATAAATACTTCCGTAGAAGATGAGGAATTGCTGGTTGGAGAACTTTGAAATATAATTGTGCTCGAAACTTCTACTTGTAAATAGTGTTCAAAGGCTCTTGAAGTTCTATTTGCAATCTAATAAGTTAGGCTGAGAAGTGAAGATGATTGTTGAACTGAAACATTGGACTTGAATATGTAACTGGTTTGACTTCAATATACAAGCTATTTCTTGGGATCCTGGTCTATGTCACTGGTGAAGTGCCTCTTTCTCTGTTATTCGTTTTCCCTTTTCATGTATGCCACATTGTCCATTATTCTCTGATAAAGAACAGCAAGCATAGAGTTAGGATTTACTGTTCACCAGTACCCTTCTCTGACTGATAAGCTTTATCTCAATGTTTTCCTCCAATTTGTTTATTTAAGAATGATTTAATACAGTCTAATCAGTTACGAATGCTAGCATTCCCTCGTCCTACTGTTTTCTTTAAACATTGTTCTTGAATGTGATTTCCATTGTTTGCTTATTAAAGTTAGACTATAAAAGTGATGGTGAGCCCTTTTTTCTAGTTTCTTGCTCCAAAGGTAGATTCTGAAATTTTCCCTTGGTGTTGGCTGAAAGCAGAGTAGGTATAAAAGTACCTTATCTGATCTTAAGTTGCACTTTGTTTCTCTTATGTGTTTTCATACTTTCTGAAGGTAATTATGCGGATTATTGGATTGTTTGTGAATTAAGCTGCTTTAATACAAACTTGCCCAAGAATTCTATGGTTAACCCTTTCCTTGGTTGGTTTTAAACAGTTACTTAAGAGGCTTTTCTTGTTTCGACTGACTATAAATCCTTGTTGAAATTATTATCAGTTTCCACCCCTCCAACACTTTATTGTTTCCATTCCATCATTTTAATCTCAATAATCTTGTGATATAGATGAATTTCCCTTTGGATCACTCTTGATGTTGTTGCTCAATTAAAGCCCTTATATGACTCCATAGCCCAATGGACTAAAACCTGCAATTATCTATCTTCTTGGCCAAATCTTGTTCTATTTGCTTGCAACTTCTCGCCTTTGAAACTCTTTGCATTTAGGACTTTCCACCTCGAATAATAATCATGCTCAACCATCCAAAAACAAAAAAAACCCTCGGCCTTCATAACTAGCCTAACATCATTACCATAAATCTTCAAAGGCAAATCCATCCTTGCACTTATTGGAGAGATCCCTCTCTGGATTTAGGAGGGCTAGATCTTGGAATCCAAAAGTGGTTGAAATAATGTTGTTTCTGTGATTGGACTTTGCCAATCTTGCTAATTATAGATTCCTAACATTTCTGGCGACTCCGCTGGGGACCGAACCCAAAATCTCTGGTTCCCCTTAAAATTTCATACAAACATCGTGAGTTAAAAGAAGCCTTTTCAAGCACTACCAATCAGTGGTAATCATGATAAAACTTGTTTGAATCAGTGACAAAATAGGAAAACCCTAGGGTTCTCATAAGAGTTTATCTAACCTTGAAAAATCAGCTAGCTTAGCCATAAGAGTACATTGTCTTTGTCTCATAACCGTAGCTAAGTTGTGAAACAGATATGGGACACTCTTAGAAACCACACAACTGAAAAATAACTCGGAAAACCCAAAAATATTTTAGATTGGTATCTAATAAACATGGTGGTGGACCATAAAACCTTTTACCTCCTTAGGAGCTAAAAACTTCCACTTGGCGACTCCACAATCCTCAACAGACCTTAAGACTCCATTGGGAAGAACCCTAATCATTATAATATCATTCAAACTTAGTTAGAGAACTGTAGGATTAAAAAATTGTGAAAAATAGATTAGTTAACCTCTTAAAGACTGTCATATCTGGTTGAACTTTTCTTGTTTATTTGGGTCTAAAAACATAACATAGTGGCTCCTAGAAAGATTCATACTAGAGCCTACCCTGACCCAAACCCACCTGAGATAGTTGATAACCCAAAAAGTGTCCTTAGGAAGTCTCCTAAGATAAAATTTTCAACTGTTTTCAGATCACGCTTGAGAGCTAATTCAGTTCCTGAAAATATTTTAGCTCTACAACAATCACAAGCTGACTTAGTAAATCCATTTAGAACTAGGTCATTTGATGATATAATTCAGCGAGACTCTAAGTCTTCACTTTCATCCCCAGAAACAAGTGAACATCCTGGTAGTAGAGAAACGACACCACCTGATTTACATTTCCTTCACAATTTAGGTGTCTCTCATCCAAGATCAGCTCAGCAAACTACTGTTGTTCCATCCACATCTGTTCACCAAACATTCACTGTCCAAACCACTCCACTTCAACCCACTTTCCATTTTGTTAATCCACCTCTTGTAAATCCACCTCCACCTCATATCATGGCAGCATGGTATGCTCCCTTAGTCCTTCATGTACCATTAGTCAATATTCCACAAGACTATCAGTCCAAAATTCCATTATATGATGCTAGCAATGCTACAACTGCATCACAACATATGGATAAAATGAATGACTATTTTGACAGAAATGAAATTGATGATGATTCTGTCAAACTTAGACTATTTTCTCAGAGCTTAGGGGGAGAAGTAAGAAAATGGTTTAAAGGCTTAACCCCCCTTAGTATCAATTATCTCCAAGCCTTCCATCAGACATTCTTAAACAAATGGGAAGTAAAGAAGAATCCTCTCCAAGTCCTTTCTGATTACAAGAACCTCCATAGAAACACTGGGGAAAGTGTACAATCTTATTGTACCAGATTTAACAGTGTATATAATGCACTTTCCCCAGATCTAAAACCTCCACAAGGCTCAGTGTTAAACAATTTTCCTGAAGGGTTTGACCCTGAAATGGCCTATTAGCTGAGGGAGAGAGATCCTGCAACTCTTGAAGAGATGCAAAAAGGGGCTCTTGCTGTGGAAGTTAACTTGATGGAGAAAAGAGAAAGGATGAAAAATGAGAAGAGAGTATCCTTCAGGGAAGAAAACACACCTTCTACTTCTAGCTGAACGATGGAAAGAATGATGGAGGAGATGATGAAAGAGATGAGCATAATTAAGAGAGCACAAGCAAGCCAAAACCAAAATGCTCCTCAAAATAGAAATCAGAATTTTAAGAGAAACCAACCTCAAAATAGACCAAGGGAAGATGATCAACAGATCACTCCTCCCTTTCATCAAAACTATGTGAGTGAGGTTGAAGAAATAGATGAGCAAGTAGAGGATGATGATATCAATATGTTGGGAGTAGATAATGATGACTTTGAGGTTCATTATGATAGAAAACGAGGTCTGTACACACCTTATGATGACAAAAGAGATAATGATGAAAGTTATTATCAAGACATGGAAAATGTTATCATAGAGTCTCAAAGAGAATATGACCTTAGAAGTAAAACCAATCAAAAAACTCCCAACACTAAAACCTCTGAAAAATATTCACAAAACAGCGCTGTAAACAAGCCTAAAATTATCAAACCGAAGGACAAAATAGTAGCTAGAAATTCTGATAAAGTTAAAGAGAAAGGCACTCAAAATGTTACAAAACAGAGTGCATAACTTAGCAGTACTAACACTTCAGCTAGTACTCTTATGAAAACATTTTTGTCAAATGTAAATAGAACAAATCAGCAAGCTGATGTTGTTGATAAACTGGTAGCTAATAAGGCTGAGACAAGTTCTTCAAATAGTCAAATTCCTTTCAGCCTCGAGCAGGAAATTTCCAAAATTAAAATCTGTGTTCCCCTAACTGAGTTAGTTGCCCAATTTGTATATAGAACCCAAATTTTGAAGGCTTTAAATATATAGGAAAATGGGGACACTGTCAATCTTAACGATGACCAACTAGAACTGATTTTTGGTCCAAAGATTGAAGGCAAGTATCAAGAGGGACATGTTCCTCCCTTTTATGTGAGTTTAAATGTTCATGACAAGATTTTGCATAACACTATGCATGATTCCGAGGCTTCTCATAATTTAATGCCAAAAGCTGTAATGGATAGCCTTGGTCTAGAAATTACCAGACCTTACAAAGACCTTTACTCCTTTGACTCGAGCAGAGTAAAATGTTTAGGATTAATCAAAGACCTCTGTGTTAACTTATCCCAAATTCTAGCCAAATGCTTAGTAATGGACATTGTTGTGGCTGATGTGCCCCCAAAGTATGGAATGTTATTATCAAGATCTTGGGGGGCTAAGTTACAAGGGACTATGTAGATGGACATGACCTATGCGACTATCCCGGTTTTCAATCAAACCATAAGACTTTACAGGGAGTCCCATAGCAGTACATGGTTACTAGTCCAGACAAACTGCAAAACTCTCCCCTATATTCTGTAAACACATACCTTGACTCATTCATCCTTTTTAATGATGAAAATTTGGATGAACAAGTCACTTTAACAGAGTTAATGGCCGATAGAGAGGAGGAGGTAAACACTAGAGAAATGTCTAAACAGTTTGTTGAACCCGTGAACTTTATCAAAGAAAACGCAAGTCTTGAACTATAAAGCATGCGTCCATCGCTTTTTAACCTTGATGGTCAAGAAAACATTCCTCATCTTAACAAGAAACCAGAGGAATTAAAACAAATTCAACTAAGCGTTGATATTCAAAAACAAACCAAAAGCGCGCTTGTTGAGGAGGATAGTGACCCAGCTGTCGAACCCGAAACTAATCCTCTGTGAACTATGAACTTCGACGGATCCTGCACTAGGAAAAATGTTGGTGCAAGGGTCTAGATTCACAACTCTGAGAATAACCACACAGAAAGCCTTTCCTATATATTAAACTTCCAGTGTTCGAATAACATAGCGGAATATGAATCCCTTCTCTTAGGCTTACGTTTGTTGAAGAAGTTAGGAGCCAAAAGAATCAATGTGTATGGGGATTTAGAGTTAGTCATTAGGAAAGTCAATGGGGAATATAACGCAAATCATCCCAGAATTAGGGCCTTCCAAAACGATGTCATGGACCTTTTAAAAAAAATTAGGAGTCCAAATTGATTTTTTTCCCAAGAAAAAGAAATATTGTGGCCCACAATTTAGCCTTTGCAGCCAAAACATGCTTAACCCCATATGAAACTAAATACTACACAACTCAGATAAAATTTATACCAGTCATTCCTGATAATGAAAAATATTGGCAGGTGTTCGACGGAGACAAACAAATAGAAGACTTCATGCGGTTTAGAAACAAATTCGAACTACCAAGTTCAGATCCAGATTATGAAACTGACTGCCCTAGTGAAGAAAATTTTCTTGATGAAGAAGAAAGGTCTCCTGACCTTGCTAATGTAAACCTGTTATCTAGAAAACTTGAAAATGAAATAGAGATGAATGCAGAGTTTGAAACAGAGGAGTTAGAAACCCTGCAGTCCAAAGATGAAAGTTTTCCTAAGGGTTTGGCCCCTTTAGAAGAGTTGTTCGATTTTAACGATGTGGCCAAGAAGCCGAAACTGGAACCTTTAGAGACTGAAGTTGAGGAGTGCAATATAGGCAGTAAACTTAAACCTATGATGATTAAACTATCTAAGACTTTACCAGCTCACATTAAACTCAAATACATAGAGTTGTTTAAAGAATTTTCTGATGTTTTTGCGTGGAGTTACGAAGATCTGAAATCCTATGAAATTGGAATAATCCAACAAAAAATCCCTCTCAAAGAGAACTAGAAGTCATTCAAACAGAAACTACGCAGAATAAACCCTGTTCAGTTGCCTTTGGTTCAGAAGGAGATCATGAAAATGTATAATGCTGGTATTATTGTCCCTATTAGATATTCTGAGTGGGTGTCTAATCTGGTGTCAGTTAGGAAGAAAACTGGAGAGATCAGGCTTTGTATAGACTTTAGAGACTTAAACAAAGCTTCATTGAAAGACAACTACCCTTTTCCCAAGATGGACCATATTTTACAAAGGGTGGTAGGGTCTAGAAGAATTTCTTTGCTTGATGGCTATTCAGGGTATAATTAGATCTTAGTTCGCCTTGATGATCAATTAAAGACAGCTTTTACAACACCATGGGGCACTTTCATGTATGTGAAAATGCCCTTTGGTCTAATGAATGCTGGAGAAACTTTTCAGAGAGCCATGGACATAGCATTCTCGGAAGAACTGGGCTTGTTCATCATTATATACCTTGATGATGTCACTGTGTTTTAAAAAACAGATGAAGAGCACTTAGAACATTTAAGAAGAGTTTTCGAGAAATGTGGAAAGTTTGGGATATCTTTAAACCCTAAGAAGACACTATTCGGTCTCCAACAAGGTAAACTTCTTGGGCACATTATTTCAAAAGAGGGTATTAGGATAGATCCAAAGAGGATTGAGGCCATATTGCAAATCTCTCATCCTTGAAACATCAAGGAGTTGCAATATTTCATTGGAAAGATTAACTTTTTGAGAAGGTTCATCCCCAACCTGGCTGAGCTCCTTATGAATATAACAAACATGTTGAAGAAGAAGCAAGGGGTAAAATGGACCTTAGAAGCAAAGAAGTCCTTTGAGCTGGTGAAACAAGAATTAACCAAAACACCAGTTCTAATAAGTCTGAATTTTTCAAAAGATTTTTATATTTTTTCATTTGCATCGGAACATACCATAGCTGTTGTCCTTTTGCAGAAAAATCCACAAGGACAAGAGCAGCTTATTGCATTCTTTAGCAAGGCTTTGAGAGATGCTCCTTTGAAGTATAACATTATGGAAAAGCATGCCTTTGCTTTGGTTAAGGCTTTGAAAGACTTCAAAGTATACATCCTTCACTCACACATAGTTGCCTTTGTCCCAAATTCAGTTGTGAAAGACATTCTAACACAAGACCCAGATGGTAAAAGAGGTAAGTGGATTGTTGTTATTCTTGAATATGATTTAGAGATAAAACCCACTAAACTTATCAAAGGCCAAGGTCTAGCTAGGTTGATGGTTGAATCCAATTTTGAAGTTCTTGATATTAATATGATTAATGCTTTAGATGATCAAGAGGAAATTTCAACTCCCATTGTTGAAAATCATTTTATTAATTCCTCTTGGTACGCTGATATTCTTTATGTTTTGCTTAATTTGAATACACCTCCTGGTTTGACAAAAACAAAGGCAAGGTTCCTAAAGTTAAAAGTTGTAAACTATTGCATTATAGATAGATGTCTTTATTGGAAAAATGCAAGTGGTATATTGTTTAAATGTTTGCCTGAGTTTGATGCAGAGAAATTTAAGCACGAATTCCATGAAGGAGAGTGTGGAGGCTATTTGTACTGGAAGACAACAGCCAAAAAAATCTTGAGGGCTGGTTACTATTGGCCTACTCTTTTTCATGATGTACACAAAATGATCATTGCCTACCATAAGTGCCAACTTTTTGAAGGCAAAAGAAAGTTGCTACCTCTGCCTCTGCATCCAATCACTGTTGAAGCCCCTTTTCAACAGTGGGGACTTGACTTCATAGGTGAAATCCATCCATCATCCTCTGCCCAGCACATATGGATTCTCACTACCACATACTACTTCACTAAATGGATAGAAGCCATCCCTTGTAGGCAAGCCAATGATTCTGTTATTATAAAATTTATAGAGAATAATATTCTCTCTAGATTTGGTTTTCCTACCAAGATCATCACTGATAATGCAGCAGCATTTGGATCAAAGAAGATGGTTGAGTTTTGTCGCAAGTATCAAATAACATTGGGGCATTCCACAGCCTATTACCCTCAAGGTAATGGACTTGCAGAATCCTCAAACAAGATTTTAGTGAACATAATCAAGAAAATGTTGGAGGACAACAAAAAATCTTGGCACACAAAGCTTGTGCATGCACTTTGGGCTGACAGATTAACTTTGAAGAAATTTATCGGTATGTCACCCTACCAGCACATGTACGGCACTGATGCAATCTTTCCTACCAGCCTTGGTGTGCTAGTTATGAAGTTGATTCAAGAGTTCCAAACTAAATATAATGACATGATCATAAGGATCAATCAAACAATTCATCTTCAGCAAACCAGAGAGGAGGTTTATAAGAAAGCATTACAAAAGAAGGACAACATCAAAAGGATTTTTGACAGAAGAACAAAAGTCCAGTAATTTCAAAGTTGGGAAAAAAGTTTTAAAGTGGGACTCAAGGAGGGAAGACAAGGGCAAGCGTGGAAAATTTGACAACTTATGGCTTGGCCCTTACTCTATTCATTCAGCTGCTGGTAACAATGCCTATTTGTTACCAGAGTTGAATGGAGCATAATTGTTTGGGGGTCCTGTAAATGGTAGGATGCTTAAACATTACTTCTCTTGATCCATGTCATGTTCTGAACGCCTTTTTATATTTTTTCTCATTATAAATATATCATCCACCATTGCAATCAAAGTTAGAAAAATCAAAAATACAAAAACAGTAAAAGAAAGAAAAGAGGGCATATTGTAAAAACAAGAAAGGTATAGCCCCATACCGAAAAAGAGAAACAAATCTGAAAGTGTGCAAGCTTAAATGCCACTCCTGAAAAAACACACTTCTAATTAGTCATACAGCCTAATCTTGACTAATTATCTTTAATTTTTTTGCTGATAGGATAGTGAATTCAATTTTCCAAACTGTTTAATCTTGGCTTATCAGTAGATAGATTAGGGTAGAAATTAAAGGTTCAAACATGCTCAAAATCTGAACCTAAGTTTCCAAAGAGAATGACTCAAATCTGTTTTATTTTCTGAGTCAAAACAGATGTAAATCTGGTTCTAATCAGCTTAAAATTTGAACCAGAGAAACAAGCAAAACAACTCACACAGTAGTAAAAACAGAGTTGTAAAAAGATGAAGGAAGTACTTTGAATTTTCAGATCTTATGCCTTCCATTTTGGTTTGATTTATTGCAAAATAAATGTCTATGTGCAGCTTGTTTTTATGCCATAGATCACAGCAAGTCAAACAGCTTAATCTTGACTTGACTGTTTTTAAATTTCTATTTTAGAAATTAGAGAATAAAAAATCTGTTAGACTGTTTAATCCTAACATATTAGTAGCTTAGGTAGAGAAACATATGGACTTGAATGTTTAATCTGAGTCCATGGAGAAATAAGGAGTAGAAATAGATTAGGTTTCCTGCTTTCAAAAGAATAAAATGTTGTAAAATATTTTACCAATCCAAGTGCACTCTAAAGAAGAAAAAATGTTAGATCAGTAGGATTGGGTAGGTAGAAAGCTTGTAGATGAAATAGATGAAAGATCCATTGTTTTTATGGCTGCTAATATGTTTTCAGAGCAAAATAAGATCATCCAAGGAAAGAAAGGCAGCCCAATGGATGAGGCACAGATCAGCCTCCCTTAGAATGCAAGTCTGAATTTCTTGATGCCTTCAAGAAGGCACCATCCCCAAGTGGAGCCACTGTTAGCCAGCTATAAAATTTGTTATATCAAATGCTGGCTAAAACATTTTTGGAGTCTTCAAGAAACAAGTTTTTATTGCTAAAAAGATGTTATCTCTTAAAGACTCTTGAAGGCCTCATGCCTCTGTCTAAATATTCACTGCTGTTCCCATTCTATACTCAGAAATTCCGTTGATTTCATGAGAAAAGACTGCTGCAAAATCATCATGTTTCCCCTTCCTCCACTCAAAACTAACCTTCATTTTCTCCCCTTTTTTCTCCACAAAATTCCTCTATTTTTCATGATTTCCCTTCTTCCATTCATGAAAATCATCCTTACACAGTTTAAAAATTATTTTTAAACTATATCGAAACCCCCAAATCCATTGAAAAACATTGAGAAAATCATAAAAAATACATATTTGTGTATTAAGGCTTAAGCCCCTTGGGCTAAGTCCTTAACCACTTTCCCTCCATGTGCCCCAGCGCTAGAACCAAGCACTAGCCATCCACGTGCTTATCTCATCAGAAAAACACAACGAGCACAATTCTTTTGTTATAAACAAACTTTGATGCTAATTAGCCCGGTACGTTATATTCCCCGATCGCGCAATCGCATCGGCCTTCCCCGATCGCGCAAATTGCATCGACCTTCCCCACGCATTATTGCATCGCAGCTTTTCGTCAAGCGCGTTAAAATATTTCTCCACCTCCAATTGACTCCTCCAAATTCATTTCCTGCTGTCGATCTGATCTGTAGATTGACGGTCCACATGTGATCGCATCGGAGTTTTCCATCGGGTGTATCTAATTACTTTACTTTGCCTCCCTCCGATCGCCGATTCCTGATTCATTCTCCACTGTTGATCTTGTGGGTTGATCTCATCCGACGGCCCACGATCATCCTGAACACCCAACTCTATTTTTAACCATTTTTCCTCTGAACTAAGGTTTTTTACCTTATTCCTTTGTATTTTCGCCATTTCTCTATTATACGTCCCGGATCGCTCCCGACTGTCGATCTCTGCGCGATTGACAGATCTGACATATTCTCTCCCTCTACTCTCCTTTCAACCTCCACAAACAGATCTACATTTTTTGATGATGCCATCCAACGGCTAGGCTCTTTCCCCACACCCTCTGTAACAGTTAAACCCACAAACACAGGATTTCTTAATTATTTTCGTATTTTGCAGGTTTGAATGATCTGTTCCGTCATATTAAAGAGAAAGCCAAAGGCTGGGAATGACGATTCCCACGCCTTTGATTTATCAAAGGGAACCATCCACGGGGCTCTACTCCATGTCTTGTCATTGCTTCATGGACATTGATGCCATACAAGCCTTATGCGGCCTGCACATCAACAAGACATAGTGAATGAAATCACAATCAAAGAGTATCAATGTCGAAGACAAAACGTACCAGAATGGAAGATGGAAGACAAATTTGCAGGGATTACAGCTAAGAATGATTATCAAAAGCCTAATCCTCCAAATTAAAACATAGTTAAAGAAAATCATAAGTGTTAACAAATAGAAAGGCCTCCACCACCTCAACAGAGGCGAATTGATTCCTCTCAGCTACCACAGTGCCACTTGTAGCCACAAGCATTCAAATAGAGGCCGAAGTTATTGATCAAAAGAAAATATTTGCCTCATCGCAACCAGAGAGTTAATTATGCCAAAGAAATTAATGCAAAAGTATCAGCAGAGTTAATATTACATGACGCAGAGCCTTAAAAGTCAACATTAGCTCCCACCGAGCTTAATCTTTAATGTAAATCAATTAATACAGTGAGACTATCTTTACACTTCTCCGTCGAGCCCCTCAAAGGCCGAGAAGTCATTAATATGTATTAATTAACTTGGGAGATCTTTTATTAGATCCCACCTCCTCATTCTTCTGTAAATACTTCCGTAGAATATGAGGAATTATTGGTTGTAGAACTTTGAAATATACTTGTGCTCGAAACTTCTACTTGTAAATAGTGTTCTAAGGCTCTTGAAGTTTTTTTTGCGATCTAATAAGTTAGGCTGAGAAGTGAAGATGATTGTTGAACTGAAACATTGGACTTGAAGATGTAACTAGTTTGACTTCAATATACAAGTTGTTTCTTGGGATCCTGGTCTATGTCACTGGTGAAGTGCCTCTTTCTCTGTTATTCGTTTTCCCTTTTCATGTATGCCACATTGTCCATTATTCTCTGATAAAGAACAGCAAGCATAGAGTTAGGATTTACTGTTCACCAGTACCCTTCTCTGACTGATAAGCTTTATCTCAATGTTTTCCTCCAATTTGTTTATTTAAGAATGATTTAATACAGTCTAAGCAGTTAGGAATGATGGTGTTCCCTCGTCCTACTGTTTGCTTTAAACATTGTTCTTGAATGTGATTTCCATTGTTTTCTTATTAAAGTTGGACTAGAAAAGTGATGGTGAGCCCTGTTTTCTAGTTTCTTGCTCCAAAGGTAGATTTTGAAAGTTTCCCTTGGTGTTGGTTGAAAGCAAAGTAGGTTTAAAAGTACCTTATCTGATCTTAAGTGCACTTTGTTTCTCTTATGTGTTTTCATACTTTCTGAAGGTAATTATGTGGATTACTGGATTGTTTATCAATTAAGCTTCTTTAATACAAACTTGCCCAAGAATTCTATGGTTAACCCTGGCCTTGATTGGTTTTAAACAGTTACTTAAGAGGATTTTCTTGTTTGGACTGACTATAAATCCTTGTTGAAATTATTATCAGTTTCCACCCCTCCAGCACTTTATTGTTTCCATTCCATCATTTTAATCTCAATAATCTTGTGATATAGATGACTTGCCCCTTGGATCACTCTTGATGTTGTTGCTCAATTAAAGCCCTGATATGACTCCATAGCCCAATGGACTAAAACTTGCAATTATCTGTCTTCTTGGCCAAAGCTTGTTCTATTTGCTTGCAACTTCTCACCTTTGAAACTCTTTGCATTTAGGACTTTCCACCTCGAATAATAATCATTCTCAACCATCCAAAAACAAAACAAACCCTCGGCCTTCATAACTAGCCTAGCATCATTACCATAAATCTTCAAAGACAAATCCATCTTTGCACTTATTGGAGAGATCCCTCTCCGGATTCAGGAGGGCTAGATCCTAGAATCCCAAAGTGGTTGAAATAATGTTGTTTCTATGATTGGACTTTTCCAATCTTGCTAATTACAGATTCCTAACATGTAGCATGCTCATTGAGAGAGTGTCATCTAGATGGGAGAAAATGCTTCTCATCTAAAGATGTTTACTCTTCATCTTCTTCTTCTCCACTTCTTCAAGGTTGAAGCTACCTCTAGAATGCTCCAAGAGAGCTGAAGCCTCTTTGTCACAGTCTCTAAGTGACAGTGCTATAGATCTGCAAAGTGATGCATGACTGTCTCAAAGCAAGTCATATTTCTGATCTCACAATAAGCCATTGAACATAGGATAGTACTAATCCCCCTTTTTGAAACTCTACATCTCAACTCAAGAAGTTGAATGTAGTTCAAAAATGATGCGTAGGGATAGTTTCCAATCTCCTCCTTGATTAGATCTAACATGTCTTTGCTTCAAATCAGCATTTTGATTTAATCCTTTGCTATGAATTAATATTGAAACAATATGTGCTGAAATTTCATGCATACCTTAGATCAACTAATATATGGGAACCTCTTGATAGAACACAAGAGTTCTTCCACCTGGATCAATGATGCATCCCACTACTGGCAAGAATGATGGTCTCCCTTCTGCAAGCATACCAGCGCTGGTATCTTCCTTCTCCTCCTCATGCATCTCCTAATTCATGCATGGGACTCCATATGTTAAGAGCTCAAGACTACCTTGCAAAGATGAAAGTACATTTTCTCTAGATGCAAGCACCTTAGCAGCAGATGGTGATAGTGGAGATCTCTTTCCCAAAGTGACAAGATTGACATTCTCCTTTGTTTCCTTGGGAGATGTCTCTTTGTAGCTCATCTTTTTCCTCTCCTCATCAAACTCCTTGAGATTTTCTTCAATACTCTTCAATGTTTGAAAAAGAAGCAATGAGATCTCTTCTTAAATCATTATCCCTACTATGGGATAACAGGAAGTGTATATTTCTTCCTCTTCATCGTGAAACCCTTTAAAAGTTTCTTTGCATCTCTCTTCTTCATTGCTATACCTCTCACCTTCTTCAAAGAAAATGGGCATAGTAGATCTGATGAGATCTAGGATTCTCCAGTCTTCTGATTTGCTGATAGGAAGTGTTAGGGCTTCCTTATTCTTCTTGAAACCTTATGCAGGTCTCACTGTAGCTTTCTTTTTCTCGAAACCCTCTAGGAGTCTCGGTGCATCTTCTTTCTCTCTTCTGATTTACCTCTTTGGAGAGGCTCTTCTTAGATCTAAACATTGATGAGAGTAAACTCATCCTCTCCATCATTCTGATCTCTGTCTCTTCTCTTTACTTCTCTGATAGCTTGATCTCACAAGCTATGCCAGAGATCATGCTCTGATACCACTGTAATGTTCCTATTTAGGAACAGCTCATGAATTATGCACTTAAAAACACATTTTCAGAAAAATATGCTTTAGAACAGGAAAATAACTCTTTTATCCTTTATATCAAACAATATAAAAACTAAATCCAAGATTTTAGCTAAAACAAATAAGACTAGGTGGGTTAAACAGATCTCCTGCACCTATTTATCTTCAAGTGAAGGCCCAATGAGGGGCTGCAGCAAGGTAAAACGCTCTACTGAAAGTGCAGAGAGCTTTCAATGCATAAAATGTGCTGATAGACTCTCAGAAACTTATTTCAAGTACAGCAGCAACTTAGATCTGAATTTAGGATCCAAAAAGTGAGGAAAAGCAGTGATTTCGACCCTAAAATAGGTGTATTCAGAAATATGTGTAAAATTAAGGTAAATGATGGTATTTTATTTTATATTAGGTCACGAGGGACCTATGCTCTGAATTTAAGCTCAAAAAAATCATTATAGCTTTGTTAAACAGTTCCTCCATACCCATATAATCTTAAAAATGTTGATTCCCCATGACTTGAAGTATGCAGCAAATGGCTGAAGCATACATTGTGTGATTATTGAAAACATTAGACAAAATATGTCTGAAACATCAAATCTGAAGTTTATTATAATATAGAATGAAGGAAAATGAAAATTCAACTCCTTTTATACGTCAATAGATCACCCGGTAAGGGGATTTCATGAAAGAACAAATACAAGTATTAGATTTGCAGAATATGGATCTGAAAAATGCAGAATGACTGAAACTCTGAGTATATGAGCTTAAATGTAAAAAATTATAGAAGAGGGCTGAAATAAAAACTTTCCGGAAGAAGGGATGGACCTTCCTCAAGGAAATAAGCACCAAACTAGGGTAGAAACCCTGTTGTAGCAACGCACTAGAAAAATGACATTGTTTCTGAAGTATACTGCGCAGATGATGTTGGAAGGTATTTTGGCCTGATGTCAAGATCTGGAACTGAAGCTCAATGCTTCCTCACTAATCTCCTAGAGAAAGGAATGCTTTCTTTTCTGCAAAACTATATCTGGAAGTGGTGTTGAAAACCCCTCACTGCAACACCCTGCAACACAGCAATTCCTGCCCAACAGAAAAGGCTATAGCTGGAGGAGGAAGCTTGGCCTCAAGCCTATGTGTGAGGAATTTCAGAACATACTCCTTCAAGAGCTCCTCAATGAAGGAGAGGAATTCCTAAACAGGAGACTCCCCTCTCTCTAGCTAAACAGCCAAGAGAGTTTGAGTTGCCTAAGCAATCTCAAAATTGAATTATCTTCAACTACCCTTCCTTGTGGGCTTCCTCTTCATTTTATAACATTAGGGCTTAGAAAACCTTAAACCACCTCCAATTATTTAACCCTTTTCACATGAAGGGTCTCCATTTAAAACTGCACTGATCAATAAGGAGGTTCAATGCATCTAGACACTGTTGTGATTTGGTCTTGTTGACCTAATCAACCTTCTTCATTCCTTTTCACACCTAAGTGTATTTTATTGAAATGGCCCAGATTCTTCAATGTTCACATTGGGAATTGATTTATTTTTCTGATTAGGATTTTTAGAGTCCCTCCTTTACACTTTTATTCATGAGTTGAGCAAACTGAAAAGAAAATGCAATATTCCCATTAGTTGCAAAATGTGGGAACATTACATTAGATGAGTTGCAGTGCTGTTTAGCACGAGGGATCCCTATTTAGGAGTTCTTATCCTTATTGAGAGGCCTCTTGATGGATTTCACTTCATTTCTCCACATCCAGGCTCAAGGCCAAAGCCATTCCTTCAGCTACAACGTTATTTCTGCTCAAGTGTAACGTTGTGTTGCAGGGTGTTGCAGTGGAGGTTCCACAACACCATTCCTTGGCTTGTTTTTTAGAGGAGGAGGCCTTCTTTCCTTTGGGAGATCAGTGAGGAAGGATTCTGAGCTCATTTCTGATCTTGGCACTTGGCCAACACTTTCTATTCCACCTAAAGCACAGTTACCCTCTTAGACTGCGTTATTTTCAGAGTGCACTTGCAGTGAGGGATTGAAGTGTTGATTGGAGGGTGAGATCTTCAAGAATTGGATCAGCCTTTCACCTGAAGAGATCCATTGGATGATATTTTGCCATTAGTTGCAGCATATTCAGCTATATCCATCCATTTCCAGTTTTTAGTTGCATCTGCTACCCAGCAACTCCGGCATTTTTGCAGATTTTCCATTTGTACATATATTTCAACCAATCCTCCCGAGGATTGTGTATTGTTGTTTCCAGGGGTTGAGATCTTGCTCCCCCTATTTTATTTGAGATGTATATTGTCATATTTGTGTATTGAATGTTGAGAATGCAACAAGATGATGAGCTTAGTGAAAAGAAGTCGCCTTCACTAAGTGGGCCCACAGGCTATTTTTGGCGCAAAGTTTATTTTTAGACTATGTCTATTTTTAGACATATGGATCATGTTCTATGAGTTGCAGGATGCTATTTTTGGATGGTTGGTCAAGTCGGGAAAAATAGATGGAATTCTATTTTTAGACATACTGGGCGGAATCTATTTTTAGATTGCCAGTCTAAAAATAGATATGTCGAATATTATTAGCTCTTAATAATATTTGGACTCTAAACATTATCTTATCCTCTTGGAGCACTTCAGTTAAGTGCACAGATGTGGCACATGCAGCTGACAGAAGGAATTACGCTATTCCTGAGGGTTAAGTGGAGCTATTGCATGGAGACTTCAGTTAGAACTCATGTGACAGAGTTTGGTGGAGTTGATTGAGGAAGTTAGTGGAGTTGTATTCAGTTTAACTCAGTTAAACATAGTTGAGCTAGTTGTATCTATTCTAACTGATTGATACACTAGTGAGAGTGGTGTGAATTAATTATTAATTAATTGTATCTAGTCTAACTGATTGATACACTAGTTAGAGTGGTGTGAATTAATTATTAATTAATTCACTAATTATTAACTCATAAATAAACTAAAGAATACATCAGTTAACTTCAGTGCATGGACAGTTTCAATGGAGACCAGTGGAGAGGTAGGTGAAAGAGCAAGTGTGACTATCAGTTGTGACCATACTGGTGCATGAGTTTGCACCACACATTGATGGAGATGCCAATGAGGATTGCGCAGTGCATACCAGGTGGATTCAAACTCATTCAGGGCCAGTATTCATCTTGGATTGCGCAGTAGAGGTAGGCTAACAGGTGGAGCATATTGGAGCATGTGTTTTGTTAGATCTGAGCTTGTGTAGTGTGTAACAATTGGAGATTGTACTAAGAGCTTGTGAGGATTTTTTACAGTGATTGTTAAATGATCTCTATCATTATAATATACATATAGTTGGGGGTTTTCAGCTTTAATTTTTCCCATAAATATTGTGTTTATATGTGTGATTGTTTATGGTTTTAATGTGCGCATGCGATTGTTTATATTTCCGCAATTAATGATCAATGGTAGAAGAGATTATGTATTATGCATGAAGCTCAAATAGTGTGTGATCAGGATAATCTCGGTGAATAATATAACAATTATTCAAATTTCTACATTGAAACCATTTTGCAGTAGTCATTCTCTATAGACTGCACAGTCATATCCTAGGGCATTCTCAGTGTAGCAGTATATCTCATATTTCATGTACATGTTTGTTGAGGCTCTCATTGCCTAGATTGAGTGAGTGATTCCTCAAAGAATTGTATACATTTTTTTCTATACTATACATTTGTTGGCTATACATATCTTCATGTGTTCATGGTTATAAAATAATGTTTTTATTCCATTATATGTTCATACATTGTTGCAGTCCCTTCAACGGGCACTTTATGGAGACAACTAGGTGTGGGAGATCTGTTTAACCCACCTAGAGGGATTTCTTTTGAGCCTTCTCTTGGATTTCATTCTTAGAGGCATTTATCTAAGGGTTCCAGGTCTTGGTTTCAAATCTTGTAGCAGCCATTCCTGGAAAATGTGTTTTCCAGTCATGCCTTGCTAGTGTTGGGCCGCTAATATGTCATTATTATTACCACTTTTTAATACCTATTTCATCCATTTCTACCATTCTTTATCACGTCATTTATCATGGTTTATCATATAATTCCATCTTATAACTATTTATGCTCTTATGGATAAATATTATTTCTTCTCCTTTATTATTAATAAATTAATGATTATTGTGCATGATTTTATCAATGATGGTTTGACAATATTGTATCAATCACCATTTTTATCTGCAAGATATTTTCGATTGCGGATTTGATCTCTAGCACAATTGATATTCCAACTTAGAAATTCATTGGAATAGAAGTGACAATTTCGTTGGACATTCTAGGCAAATGGTTTCAGAATGCGGAAAATGCAGAAACATGGGTTTTGTCCGGGCCGAATTAACTTTGGTGAAAAATGGTTTGCTAAATTCACACTGTATTAAGAAAGCAGAAGGTTTTGCAGAGGATTAATTTTCTGAATTCCCTTTGATTCTGACCGTTTTTCCAAATGTGTCAATTGTAATACCAAATTCGACCTGTTCCTGTTGAATGATTGATGGAAATATATTTTTTTGCTGATCAACTTGTTGGGAACAATCCAATTTTTTTATGAGGGATCACATTTACTATTTAATTTCTCATCTTTCTAATTATAAAAGGAGAGCATGTATTACCATTAAAGAGAGATTTTCCCTGTTGTAATTTTTAGAATTGTTCATCGACTCTTGTTAATTAAAACAGAGTACGATTGCTTATAAACTCTACTACATATGATTAATATATAATTCAACTGTTGTTCCATTATTTGATACTGGAGTAGTTCGGCAATGTTCCACTAGCGGCAAAGGGCCCGGCCCTGGTGGATCCACTTGCCATCTGTATCATTACTTTTCGATTCTAGTCATGTGATGGTTTGCATTAGTTCTCACTTTCTTTAGTTACATTACTTCAGTATTTCCATGCTTAATAGTTAACTGTTTCAATGCTTTATGAAATTGGTGTGTTGCATCAGTGAATTGCGTTGTTGTGCCTTTCTACATAACAAGAGTATTTATTCCTTTATAATCTGTATTGTTATGCTTTGCAGATACATAGCTTCGCTATTTAGGATTGCTGTTCATTTCCATTAATAGTTTGTTGTTCATTTCCATTAATAATTTTTTGTTCATTGCATTAAAGAGTTTGCTGTTCATTTCATTAAAAGAGTTGTTGTTCATTTCATTAAGTAGTTTGCTGCTCATTTTCAGTAAATAGATTCGTTGTTCATTTCTGTTAATTAGATTTATTGTTTAGTCCTTTCTTGCAAGAGTTTGGAGTGTTATTACAAAGAGATTTCTTAGTCTATTTTCATTAGCAGCGTTAGTGATTTAACACAGTTACCATTTCCATTTAGTTGCTTTGGTGTGGAGTGTAAGATCAACAACTGTAAAGGACATTGGCTATTACTACCTAAGTTCTCAAATTGAGGATCTTGTTTATGTTTTATTTCATTTACATCAGTTGCCAAAGGAAAGAGTTATTACTACTACATCCTTGACTGATGATTGTTGAGTGAGTGATTGGATTTTAGAGTAATTAGTTTCATGTCATTGTAATTAGATTTCATTTTCAAGCATCCGTTTATTCTTGTATTTAAAAGATATATACTACATTTTAAGAAACATTACTGTCTAGGATTATAGCGTGCGCATACTGTGTACACTCTTGAAATAAGAGGACTTGCCCAGGTTGATAATTAATGTGGGATAAATAGGATTTTTAAAAGGCACCTTTTAGCACCCAATAGCTAGCAATTCCCAATTTGGGATATTACGTTGAACACAGTATGATGAAAACCTTTCCCAGCTGGAAGATTCTCTCTGCCATTGACTGCATCCTAGAAATTATCGCAAGACTTATGAATCCACATAAGTGTAGAAATTATATGCACTAAGCATGCATATGTCCAAGATCCACCTGATCTCACACTATTTAACTTTATGCAAGATACTGAATCTATTCCACTTGTTAATCTTTTGCGGAAAAATTAATTGCACACACATGTGAAGCATAAACAAAAATTATCAATTGCACATAACACAGTTTTTAACCGGGAAAGCCAGAAGTTGAAAACCCCAACTATATATTATGTAACATGGAGATCATATGAAAATCTCATACAAACATACAAATCTTATCACAAGCTCTCAGTACAGTGCAATCTTCATACACTAATCAAGCCCAATCTTGCAAATCCATGCACCGATCTTTGCCACCTGCTAGCCTGCCTCCACTGCGTAATCCAAGCTGATTATAAGGACCAATTCAATGTAATCCCACTCTCATTGACTGCGTTATTATCATTGGTAACTCCAATGTATATGTAGATGCAATTCATGCATCACTATTAGTCACAACATATATTCTATCTTGCCCTTTCACCTATCTATCCACTGGTCTCCACTGAAACTGACATGCACTATAGTTAAATATTGTATTGTTCAGTTGATTAATGAGTTATTATTTGTGAATTAATTAACTAATTTATTCACTCCACTCTCACTAGTGTATCAATCAGTTAGACTAGATACAACTAGCTCAACCGAGTCTAACTGAGTTAAACTAAATACAACTCCATAACTACTTCTTCCAACTGTGTCATAACTCCGCCGCTTGAGTTCTAACTGAGTCTTCCATGCATTAGCTCCAGTAAACCCTCAGGAATAGCGTAATTCCTTCTGTCAGTTGTTGTGCCACATCTGTGCACTGAACTAAAGTTCTCCAAGAGAATAAGTTGTTGTTTAGAGTCTGATTATTATTAAGAACTAATAATAATTGACATGCATCTATTTTTAGATTGACGATCTATAAATAGACTTTGCCCAATATTCTAAAAATAGAATTTCATCTATTTTTCCAACTTGATCAACCATCCACAAATAGCATCCTGCAACTTCTGAAATATGATCATCATGTCTAAAAATAGACTTGCGCCAAAAATACCCTGCGGGCCCACTTAGTGAAGGCGACTCTTTTCACTAAGCTCATCATCTTGTTGAATCTCAACAAGAAGTGCAAGACTCACAAGGTCATCGCCTGCTACAATAACACCCAATCTAGCTAGCTCATCCTAAACCTCAATGAGCTTGGAAAGGTACGTAATGGTGGGCTCACCTTTGCTCATCCATATATTTCTTAGCTTCCATGCAAGCTTCCTAGCATCAGTAGAACCTGGATACAGATCCAAGATGACTTTCCACATCTTGTATGTTGTCTTTTTCCCATGGATATGAGGGATAATATGGTCTTTGACCCCCTCAAGAATGACCCTCTTGACCCTATGTCATTATTGTTATGTTGTATCGACTTTTGGGTGTAACAGCCCTTGGTTGAATTTCCACGTAAAAATAATATATAAGACCAAGGTCATAGGACATGTATTCCAAATTGAACGGTGGGAAGAAACATCCTAGTGGGTGTCACTTTTAGTTTATTAATGGCCATAGAAATTTTCAAAGGCATTGGCAAAGGAAAAGGGGCATTAATTGGCATTTATTTATGAAATAATGGAAAATAGGAGAAAAGGGAGGTGAAAGGTCACAAATTTTCATGAGAGAGAAATTGGAGGAAAATGAAGAAAATATAGGCCTCAATGATAAAAAGGATTATGAGGATCAGTTCATGGCTTGTGATAGTATTTTGTTTTTATATGCATTGCGGTGATATGCATGATGATTATGGTCATTTCATTTAATGTCTTGACGTTATATGTATCGTGTTAATCTAGATTGCCTTGTGTAGATGGTTATGGTTATGATGTTCATGTATGAGTTGATATACTTGTGATATTGTGTAGCACTAATATGGACTGACTGTGTAGATTTGATGGCCTCCCTTGAGATACATTGAGCTATTTGTTTGATTATGTTGTCTATTTGATTTAATATCTAACATGGGGCGTTTACAGGTTGTTTAAATGTTTTATTAATTACATGATATGAATATGTGTCTATAAGATTACATGAAGGAATGATATTTTTTTAAAACGGTTGTACTAACTCAATATGTGCCGAGACAGCTAATATGCACTCACGAGCAAGTGGGTGCTAGTTTTAGTATTATGGCTAAAAATGTGAGTTGATTGCAGATTATGACATGGTTGTTAGTCTTGGTAAAGGTTGATTTCAATTTAATAGACATGATGTCTTGATATTTAGAACATGTGGCTGACATGTGTGAACAATTGCAGGGAAACATGCTTGGTATTAACATGACAAGGTAGTATTTGATTTTTTTATATAATTAACAACTATGTGATGTGATAGTAGATAATAAAACTCAATTGCAATAAGGTAAGCGGTAAAAGAAAGGAATTGGGTGAGAATTCCTTTAGATATGTTTGGAAACCAAAATTCCAAACGAATGAGTGCTTTGCATGAATTTAAGAATTCTTCTTAACCTTGATTTCATCTGACATTATGTGTATATGTGATATATTCATCAACATGTATTTGGCATGTATATTAGATATTTTCTTGTTAGAGCTATATTCGTCAAGGGAATTGGAGTCCCTCAAGAAATGACACGGATGTGTTCAATTACAAAGCAATGTGCTTGGCACAAAAAGGTAACGTAACTGGTATATTGTTATATTTATTTACGCACTGACAGTTATGTGTTTATAGCAGTATGCTGTAGGGGATTGCATGGCAAAAGGGACTACCATGGAAGCTTGAATAAGGCTCAGGTTGAGATTTCCTTTGGAAGCATTGGGAACCCATGGGGGATTGAATCATGGTGTTTGTTGTTAGTTTTGTGCTTTCAGTATTTTGTGATTTTTTTGTGCTTGATTGCGGCTTTGTCTGGTGCGTGGCATGCCACTTTACTTTTGGTGTCATATTGCTATTGGTTTTTCATGGTTTTTATTATTGTTTGATTTTTGTTCTTTCCTTTTATGTTTTGAGGGTTTTTGGAATTGGTTTGGGAAGGAGGAAAGTTAATGGAGCTCAGAAAGAGCTAAAATAAACCCAATAGGTAATGTAAGACTCAGATGAAGCTTGATGCATGTATAAGGGAAACTGAAGGAAAGTGTATGACAATTGGTTGATTTGGTTGGATCCACTGAGGTAAACAGACAGTGGTAGGAAAATCATGAGAAAGGAAAACTAAATGGATATGATGGATCAAATGCCTAGGCTATGTTGGGAACTATTGTTCTCAATGTTGTGCACATATAAGGAAGTTCTCTTAACCTCAACCTTATGATATATGATAATTAAGTGGTGATCATGATTATGTTGATGATTACATGTATAAATATGTATGTATGTATGTCGTTGTCTGATAGAGTCGTCATGAACCATTCTTGTGGAGGAATGATTGCTTATGTAAGTGAATGGCATGAAGAGGTTCCTGGTCTTATGAGGAATCAAGTGGGAAGAGTAGCCCTGACAGATCTATGAGGTCAATATCATGTGGATTTTAATTGATATTATGTGAATATACTGTGTCTATGTTTATGTCGTGGATAGGCTATGCTGAGGGATACATTAGCGGAATGAAAGCAGTATGATCTGCGACATGTTTGGATAAGCATGGATAGTGGAAAGACACTGGAAGCAAGGTTGCCTGGTAGAGACAATGTGGTACTATTGTTTTGTATATGTTGTACATGTTGTACCTTTGATGTTGTGTACATGCGGTGTTGTATATATATGGCGTTGTGTACATGTTGTTTATGTAGTGATGTGTACAGATGGTGTTGTGCGCATGTTGGATATGTGGTGCAGTGTACATATGGTGTTGTGCACATGTTGGATATGTGGTGTTGTGTACATATGGTTTTGTGCTTATGTTGGGTATGTGGTGTTATGTACATAAGGTGCTTTGAGCATGTTACATATGCAGTGTTGTGTACATATGGCGTGGTGTACCTATGTACATGTGGTGTTGTGTGCATGATTGTACATGTGGTGTTGTGTGTAGGTGGTGTTGTGTACATGTTGTGCATGTGGTGTTGTGTACATGTGGTACCATGTACACGTTGTGCATGTGGTGCTGTGTACAAGTTGTGCATGCGGTGTTATGTACATGTTGTGTATGTGGTATTGTGTACATGTGGTGTTGTGTACATGTTGTGTAGGTGGTGTTGTGCATATGGTATTGTTGCACATGTGGTATTGTGTGAATGTTATACACATTGTGTTGCATACATGTGGTACTATGTTATGTGTATTGTGTTTTCATTGCATCGTGATATGTGTATTCGTTGTGCTATACTTTGTGTACATATATATATTGTGTTGTACACCAAGTGTAGTTGTATGTATTGTGTTGTGGGGTACACCGAGTGTAGGTGCATGTTTTGTGGGGTACATCGGGTGTAGGTGTCCATGTTGAGTGGTACACCATGTGTGAGTGTATGTGTGTGACGTACATTGTATGTATGTGTATAACATGGTTACTGATGAAATAGGTAACTGAACTGGTACCTACTTTTTTGTAGCAAAAAAGCACCCGATTTTGAAAAGTGGTGATGCAGAATCACCCGTTTTTTTTGTTCAAAGTTTTGACACTTTAATATTTTTATTTATGAAGTATGAATATTTGTTTTAAAATGTTAGTGATTTTCATGCTAATTTTGAAATGTATTGATGCAGTATCAAACCTTTTTTTTAGAATGGTGATTTTCATGTTGGTAATAAAACATAAAAATAAAATAAGAAAAACATGACAAACAAAACTCAGATAAAAAAAATATAAAAAAAACCAATAAAAATGTAAAAAAAAAACCAAAATTAACTTGTTACAAAAAAAAAAAAAAAACATCAAAAACATAATTTTTTTAAGTTATTAAAAAAAACCATATAATTAAAAAAATAAAATAGAAAATAGAAAATTTAAAAATAATTAAAATTAAAACACAAAAATTAAAAATAATTTAAATTTAAAAATAAAAATAATAATAATAAGAAGAAGAAAAAAAACAAATAAAAAATAAAAAACAAAATTGAAAATTGAAAAAACAATTGCAAAATCTCTTTCGGTAATAATCACATATAATGGAACGTTGTCGACCCGTTTCGAACCAACCAGTGTGGTTCATCATCAGGACTGGGTGAACCACACTGGTTGGTTCGAAACGGGTCGACAACGTTCCATTATATGTAATTATTACCGAAAGAGATTTTACAATTTTATATGGATCACAGAAGCATAGATTCTAAAAACAATTGAAAAAACAAATTAAAATTAAAATAAAAAAACTATCATTAAAAAACAAAAAAAAATGAAAAAAAAAACATTTGCAAATAATTAAAAAACAAATATATATAAATTTAATTTTTTCTTTTTTTTTTTAAATTAAACCATTTATAAAATTTAAAAATGAAAATTAAACTAAATTAAAAATTAAATAAATTTAAAATATATATATATATATATATATATATATATATATATATATATATATATATATATATATATATATATATATATATATATATATATATATATATATATATAATCTAATAACCAAAAATAAAAATAAAAATAAATAAAAAATTGTTTTTACATTGGGTATGGGTGGTGCTGCCCAGGTGATGCCAGAGGCCGGTCGCTGGGTAGGCGGGGGACTGGTTGCAACCTCCCCGCCTGCCCAACGGTTGGCCTCCGCCACCACCTGGGCGGGAGAACGATTCCGAGAATTGGCCTCCCGCCCAGGGGGCGGCAAAGGTCGGTCGGTGGGCGGGCAGGGGGCTGCAAGGCGGCGACGCCCATACCCAATGCAAAAACATTTTTTTAAAATTTTTTTTCTTATTTTATTAAATTTTGTATTTTTTTTTAATTTAATTGATTTTTTTTTTTTAAATTTCATATTTTTTCTTTATTATTAAATTTTATGTTAAGTTTTTTAATTTAATTTTATCAAATTCAATAAATTTTTTATTTTTATTTTTATTTTTTTATTTGTTTTTTTTTAATTTAAATTTGATATTTATTTTAAAATTTCTTTTTTTTATTACTTAAAATTTTATATTTTATAATTGATTTTTAAACTTTTTAAATTTTCATTTTAACAATGTTTTTCTTATTTTGTTTTATATTTTTTATATTTTTTTATTTTTTTCAAAATTTATTTGTTTATTCATTTATTTATTAAAATTTGATATTTTTGTTTTTAAATTTAAATTTTTTTTTTAATAGTAATTTTTTTTTAAATTTAATAGAATCTAATATATATATTTTTAATTTAAGTTTATTTATATATATTATTTTTTATAATTTTTTTTTTTTTGAAATTTAATATTTTTATTGTATTTTATTTTTAATTTTTTATTTTTAATTAATTTTTCATTTTTTTAAATTTTAATTTAAATAAAGTTTCTTTTTTTAATTGTAATATTAAAATTTAATTTTTTATTTTAAAATTTAATTTTTTTTGTTTTTAATTTAATAAACATTTTCTTTTTATTTTTAAAATTTAATTTGTATATTTTATTTTTATAATTTCCTTCTTTTTTTCTTCTTCTTTTTTTTTTTTTATTTAATATTTTTATTTTGTTCTTTTTTTTTATTTTTTTATTTCTATATATTTTTAAATTTTAATCTTTAAAATGTTTTGTTTTTTTTTGTTTTTTTTGTTTTTAGGTTTTTTTTTAATGTTTGAAGTTTAATTTTAAAAAATATAATGAAGTTTTTTCTTTTTCAAGTATTGCAATTTTTTTTTCAAATTTTTTTTTTAAATTTTTAATATAATTTTTTATTATTCTAAAATTTCTGTTTAACCACTTTCTATTTTTGGGGTGGTTTTTACACAAAATTTTTGCACAAAAAATTTGCCTTTTACTTCTATTTTTCAAAATGTCGAAAATTTACTCCGACAAAAAAAGAAAAAAAAAAAAAAAAGAGAGAAGGAAGAAGAAGAAGAGAGATTATTCCACAATACAATGTTTCATTTTGAGAGTGTTTTTTGCACCCAAAAGAATTGGCTTTTACTTGCCCTTGCAAAAAAAAAAAAAAAAAAAAGGGTTATTCCAAAATACAACTTTTCCCGTTTCCAAAATACAAGGTTATTCCCGTTTTGAGGTAATAGTTCCCGTTTCATCGGTAACTATGTTGTATGTGATTGAAGAGAAGAGAAGGTATTGGGTGCTTGCCAAGTTTGGAAACTAATCCCGTGTGTGTACAAAAAGGACAAAGAAAAGGTAGAAGCAAAGAATTATTTGAAGGTTAAGTATCTGTATTTTATTTTCGTATTAATTATGCATGTGATCTATGATTATGATTTATGATGGTTGAGTTTTGAGCTAACCAGATGTGATATGTTTATTCATGATGATTTGATCAAACATCTAGTTTGACTTGTTGTGACATGAAGGAACAAAATTGCAAATGTGCCTAATTGACGAACAACCAATGAGGTATGATGTGAATTTATGTCAATTTATTTTGAATCTAATGGAAATTATGTTCTTGGTACAGGAAGCATGAAAATTCTCGGTTGGGTGGTTGGAACTAACTTCAAGAATTAGCAGCAGTAACAAAAAGGAATTCGAACAAGAAGTAGTATGTTGGTAAAGCACCTCAGGAGCAAGTCCATTATGGGACACTGATACCCAATAGTGTCCATTTATTTCCATGAGCAAGCTATGATTAGTATGATGGTTTTTAGGTAGGGATATCCCTTGGTTTTTGGACCTTCCAATGCGAGGAAACCTTGCCAAGGGAGGGGTCGCCTAAGGGACTGTGTAGCAGAGAAGGGGGTGCGTGCAGAACTTGGAAGGTGTGTGATTGCACGGAAGTGGGTGACCGGATTTCCTGAGGGACTATGTAGCAGATAAGGGAACGTCAGGGGATGAATTTGTTTTGGTCATTAGTGTTTCCAGATGGAATCAAAAGCACATTGGGAGTGTGCCCTGGAACAATGAGTCGATAACTATTCACTGAGAGGACAAGTGGCGCAGGATTGCATCACTGGACATTGGATGCAATTTTGACCTTGGTAGTGGATTTTAGACTTCCTAGGAAGGAGGTGAATCCTAGTAGTACTTTTGAGGGTGGAGGTGTGAGCCTCTGAATTCCCTTGTTCTTGATATAGTCATTGTATCCTTTTATTCACTGGTTAGAGAAAATGTGCATATGCATATACGTGTATATTATTGTAAATATTGTATCGAGTTATGTTATAAAGCTTCATAGATAATATGGCTATTTTTTGGTTGAGGCAAATGTGCATAAGTATATGTGGTTTTTATTGT
Source organism: Pinus albicaulis (assembly GCA_034641835.2). Classification (NCBI taxonomy): domain Eukaryota; kingdom Viridiplantae; phylum Streptophyta; class Pinopsida; order Pinales; family Pinaceae; genus Pinus; species Pinus albicaulis. Next base: position 312,680,008 of record CM076575.1, read on the forward strand.
AAATATAGTAATTATTTGTGTTATAAAGCTCCAGTAAACAATATGCTTGTCATGTTTTCAGCAGTGGTCATTGTAAATACTGCAACAAGTTGAGTTATAAATCTCCATGGGTAGTATGTTTTTTTTTTAGCGGCTTGCTGGTTTATAGGTGTTATTGAACACTAAGGATGGTGTTCCCCCAAGGGGGATGGTTCTATAACAACCCCTGGTTGAATTTCCATGTAAAAAAAAAATATAAGACCAAGGTCATGAGAGACATATTCCAAGCTGAATGGTGGGAAAAAACATCCTAGTGGATGTCACCTTAGGTTTATTAATGGCATGGAAATTGGTAAAGGAATTGATGAAGTAAAAGAGGCATTAATTGTCATTTATTTATGAAATGATGGAAAATAGGATAAAAGGGAGGTGAAAGGTCATAAATTTGCATGAGAGAAAAATTGAAGGAAAAATGAAGGAACATGAAGAAAATAGAGGCTTCAATGATAAAAAGGATTATGAGGACCAGTTCATGGCTTTTTCTTGGCTTTTTTCAGTGTAGGATTTTGCTTGGCTTTTGTTGGGTTAGATTTTTTTCAGTTTTAACTTGTAGCGCTCTCTCTACTCTCTCTCTCTCTCTCACTCTTACATACTTAGAGTTTTCTAGGAGCATTCTTGGAGCACAATGGGAACTTTGGAGAAAGAAGGAAAGGAAAGCAAGAAAACACAAGGGGAAATCAGGTTCATCAACTACAACTAGATTTTTTTGCAGGTATCGAGTTGCGTGTATGATTTACATGCTAGTTTTGGCAAGCATGGTGTATGCATGTGATTATTTAGTTATGATTTGTCATTGGCATAGAGGCTTGCATGGATTGACAATCATTTTTCCTAGCCTTTTCATTTCTTGGATAACCATGGTGTTGTGGGTTTTTCCCTTTTGTTTTCTGGTTGGTTCTCATGTTCCTCATGGTTGTGGGTTGAGTTATTAGTTCCTGGAGCCTTGGTTGGACAAACACTCTGGAAGCCCTGGAACAAATTGGGCTGAGTTATTAGTCCTGGAAGGCTTGGTTGGACAAACGTTCAGGAGCCCTTGGTGGATTGAGTCACTAGTCCTGAAGCCTTGGTTGGAAAAACACTCTAGATCTTGTAACAGTTGTGGGTTGAGTTACTAGTCCTGGAGTTGGGTTGGAACAAATTCTCTGGAGTCTTGGAAAACTTGGGTAGATACCGATCTGGTGATGGTTAGTGATGTCCAACTGTGAGGTGGAATCACTAGTTCAAGGTTGAGGCGGTTTGGCCTTTGGAAGCCCTGGTTTGATTTTGTTTGTTTATTACATGAGATCCCACATTAATGTTTGTAATATGGCGTGGGGGTGACTGGATGAAGAGAGATTTGGTTCAACCCAATCTATGGTCGAGTGGTACGTGGAAATCCTTGACTTGGTTGGATGTTGCATATGTTAATAAAAGGTTTTTTCCTCTTGTATTTTATGAGTGAATTTACTTGTTATGATGTGGTTTTTATGGCCATTCTATCAATGTTATTATTCTGGTTATATGTTGGTTATAAGCATAGTGTTATGACAGATTTTAGTCATGGCTCTCATCATGTTTTGATTGGTAAATGAATGGTTATTGAATGCATTACCTAAGAGATTTTATTGAAGCTATTATGAGAGGGTATCATACCTTTTTGATGATTTTAAGATAAGTATGAGACCCTTGTATTCAAATATGCATTTATAACCTGCAGTTTACAAGTTTACCATGTGTTTGACGAAATGCCTAGTATGTTTCAGTCAGTCTAGGTCAAGTTTTGAGTTGAGAGTGAATGTTTAGCTTTGTCATTATGTCAATTGTGATTTTCTGGTGAGCTTATTGAATTAATTAATATATATGTACTTATCACCTACAAGTACTATGTACACAAAGTGTTTATATAAATGAATATTTCAAACCTCCAACTTCCCAGGGGTCATAACTTTGGCATACAAGCTACATTTGAATATCATAAAAACGTCGTTTCGAAGATCTCTATGAGGAGGATTAAAAAAGATGGTTAAATTGGTTTAGCACTCTTTCTATCTCTTTGTTTTCCCTAAGAATACCATTTAGGCCCTCAAAACTACCTTAGAAGTTTAAAACCTAAAAACACTTAAAAAAATAGAAATTTTTTGTTAAATTTAAGGAGACGAAATTGAAAAGAAATAATGTTAGGTCAAGTTATGATGATAACAATGTGATCATGTGTCACTGGGTGTTGTAATCAGTGCTAGACATGTGGACCCCATTTTCCATAAGTGCATCTTGGAAATCAGGTCTCACAGAATAACTCTCATCTCATGTTTACCCTGGCGAGCTCGTGGATTTGGGTAATTGTGGGAGGGTTGGTTACAGAGTGGTATTTTGTGTTAAAATATTTATCTTTGTGTCATTTATTGTTTTGGAAAGTTTCATCAAGTTTTGGGCAATAGCCTGGAGTCTAGCCCTATAAAGGTGGCATAGATTTTGGGGTCTCATGCACAAAACTAGTTGAAAAGGACTTCAGTCACACCCTTGCGGTGGTTATGGGTGTGACTAGAGGCTTACAGTCACATGGATCCAAGCTTGTGAATGTGACTAGGAGTCTAGATCAGTGAAAAAACAAGTTAACATAGGGTTTGGACACCTGGAAGGGTGGTTTAGCCCTTGGGGGTCTTGTAGCCAGTAAGGTTTTCTTTTATCGATTCCACTTCCTTAATGTGATCTAGGAGGTTGAATCATATCATAGTAACTCTTCATCACATATTTACCCCAGTGGACCAGTAAGCTTGGGTAAGTGTGGGAGGAGGGTGTTACCTTGGGGATCTTGATGTGGAACTATTTGATTTTTGATGCAGCGAAAGGCTGCAAACCCACATTCTCCATATAAAATTGCATGGTTAATTCATAAACCAAAATAATTCTCATATTGGCAAAATGTAATGTGGAAGCTTCTTATTTCATACCCTATGGTTATGAAACCATATATCAAAAACCCACTTCATGAAATACGAATCAATATATTTAATCTTGGTTAAACAACCATTTTCCCAACCATCATATATATAGTGACCTTTCATACAAAGGTTCAACTTCGGTTAAACCCAAAACACTAACACACATATTAATATTCTCGGCCACAACTTTATCAATCCACCTTTCCACCATTTATCAAATCCGAATTTCAAGAAACATTATATATATTCGGCTCCACATCATATCTAACTCACAATTCATTAACATATATTTAGCCCCACATCATATTTCATACTTTGGTTAAAACCAAAATATCAACATGAATATTTGGTTCGAGTCCCACAACTTACCAACTTACTTATTCATTTCTTCAACTCAACATCGTCCATTTTAATGCTTTAGATCCGACGGACAACGCTTGATGTTGTGCTCCAATTCAACACTTCCTTTTAACACTGTCAGGTCCACACCATGGTTAACTCCCGCACAACTTTCCATGTGTCCACTGTTGAATCTCTAGCGCCAATGATCGAATGACTATCGCGTTCAATCAACCCCCGCACTTTATCACTCAAAAGTCACGTGAAATCAGTGGTTTCGCGCCCGTGACGTGTGAATATCTTATTCGATTGCGTTCAATCTGATGATTACCGCTTACCAGGTTTAATCCACCCGAAAACCATATGTTGTTTTTCAAAAACCACCTTCACTGTTATTCACTTGTGGTTCCAAAATGCATGGCTCCAACACAGGTTTAATTCTGCCATATCTTTAACTCACGGTTCCCTCGCATATTTTCACTACACTTCTTTAGCGCCTTCATATCTGCTTCCATTAACTTGGTTTCGAGAAAACCAGGGTTCCATCAAATCTTCAACCCTCGGATCCCACTGCTCTCTTCTCTGTAATTGAATCTCCCTTCTAGCATTGATCCGAATTTTCTTCACATTCCAAGATCAAACCCTCAGCATATCGATTTGAGGATCACCCTTTTAATGGGTCACCATCAATCCATTATGTGATCGATGGTAGCTCGTTATTACTGATTCAAACCCAAGTTTTAATATTCTTATCTTGCAATCGAATACTCTGTGTGTATTTAAATTTCCAATCTCCTGCATATAAATATAATGCCAAATCCTTTGTTTCACATACACATCATGCTTTTACTAATCAAAACATACACACTCAATTCAACACCAAATTTTTCTGTATATATAAAACTCAATTAATTACAAAGGATTTCTTTCTCTCTGGCCTGATATTCAATCATTGGCCTTCTTCCCCTAATTTGCCTGTAGGCTTACAATCCAAACCCGATTTTCTCAATCCTACCTTGAAATCTATATTTTATGCCTTTGAGGCTTACAATTTATACAGAAGGTTGTGAAACTATTTTTGGTTTCAGTTCCTCCATCTTCTCAACAAAATCCTAAATATCCTCTATGTCCTCACTTGACTCAACTAATCCCTAAGGATCCTCTTTCATCACAAAATCATGAAACTAATTCTAATTTAGGATTTACATTAATTCCTCAATCTCTCAATCCCTATGCACTCTCAACTAGCCTAATTCTCTCATGTTCTCCAACATTTGAGAACGTTTACAAAATTCCTCACAATATTTAATTAATTCTTATTAAAATCACTCAAATCATTACATAAGAAACCAACTCCCTTGAAAACACAAAACCCCTAAGTCTATTAAAATACAAGGAATTTTCTTGAGCCTAATTCCCCTGCATCAAACTCCCAAGGTAAAAAATAATCATGATCTCCTGATCATGTCCTTTTAATGTTTGCCTCCTGGATCCCATACTCTATTTTGCTACTGTCCATAAGTCGCATTATTCTTCTGTTGTACTTCTCCAGGTTTCCATACTTTATTCTACATCTTGCCACTAGCTATGCTTTCACAGTCTGTTCTGGTCTTTTCCTTGTTTATATTTCTTTGCTTTCTTGCTATTGTCTTCCTCTTAGACACCTTCATCATCAACCTTCTTGTGCTTTCAATTTCTATGTCCAGTTTATCTTCTGTCTGGAAATTACTCTTCCTTTTGTCGCTGCTTTCAATTTTTGTTGCTTTTATTGCTGCATATGTTGTCTTTGTTGTTGTTGTTGCTGCCAATACTGTTGTGGAAAATGTTGCCAACATTGTTGCTGTAGCTATTGCTGTAGATGTTTCCTCCTCCCAAACTTCCTAAATATCTCTTACGATATCTCCCTCTGCAACATTCTTCTTCTGCTCACTACCTGCAAATTTATTTTCAAAAAATAAATTATCTTCTGATTCTTTTATCACAGCAACATAATCATTCATTGTTCCTTGTGTACTAGTAATCATAATCAAATTTGACAAACTAGTATTTTCCCCTGCCTCTTCCATAACTTCCGGAATTTTCACTTCAGTTTATGCAATTCCTTTCTCTTGTTCAAATGTTTCCAACAAACATTTTAGTCATTCCCTTTGTACTTGTCTTACCTCAACCACATCATCAATATGTTGCAATTTAGTTTCAGCATATCCTTCTTCTTCTTCTTTGACAATCTTTAGTAATTGTCCATCACCTCCTTGATTGATTCTGGCTATCAAATCAAATTCCTCAAACACTGTATCTTCATCCTTTATCAGAATAGAATTCTAATTCTTCACCACTGTGACAATTCTAAAAGTCTGTCCTACAGTCTTCTCTTGGCTAATCAGGCAAGCCAATTCCTCCTTGTCATCAACAGTAACAAGTTCCTTCATATGAGACATGATTGTCTCACCTTCCTTGGAATTTATGAGTTCCTTCTTCTGCAACAATTCATCTTCATTCAAGACAATTCCAAGAGATGGATTGTCTTCTGCAACACCTGTAAACACAATCAAATTTTCAATTTCAAAATCACAAGACCCAATGGTCTCATTTGATGATCCAGTCACCAAATATTCTTTTTGCAGTTCCAAGTCTCTTCCAAGACTCAGAAAATCTTCACTGTCTTTCTTCTCAGCTTCCAGGGTTATCTCCATGGAAAATTTTAGGGGCTAATATTTGCAGGTGGGCTAGTTTTCCTTGGTTTTTCCAAAAAAAAGATTCGTCAATTTCCATTTTTTTATAAAAATGATTCTCCCAAATTTTACAATATAAAATTATTTTACATTAAAAATCACCCACATTATATAGACAATATATATAATATCATTATAAATTTGAATAATTTCACAAATACATAAATAAACATTTTATAGTTTGCATATTAGGGACTACTGAGATTCGCCAATTTTTGAAACTTCAATAAAATTTTCCATCCTTCAAATTATCCCTGGTTATCTCCATTATGCCGATCACCATGGTAGAATGATGATCCTTCACTATGTTTTCATCCAACATAGTTTCCCTTTCTCTAACATTTTCCATTTGTTGTCCTTCTTTGCCTGCATAATTAACACATGAATTATCAGTCTTAAAAATACAAGGTTTCAATGTCTCTTCCTCCTCTGGCAACATTTCTGTATGCTGCTTTTAGTTTTCTTCTAATTTCTTTGTCAGCACATCAATATGTTGATTTAAATTCTCCATGAGACTGTCAGCTAGTCTCTCCTCCATTTCATCTGTTTCATGAATGTCTCTCTGCTCTGGTTCACAATAATGAACTTCTTCAATTTGTTGAATCATTCTTACATCCTTATCCTCTGTTTCCCGACTGTTATTCATGAAAATTTTCCTGCCTTGCTTCTTCAGCAATTTATCCTATGTATAGATCCTCTGCTTTTCCAATTCTCTTCTCTGAAGATCTAACTTTCTATATAATTCAACAATTTCAATTGGAGGAGAATTAGGAAATTTTACACAACTTTCCATACCTTCACTTATTGTTGACCAATCATCAGATGGTCCTTCTTCCTCTGTTTCAATATTCTGCTGAATATTCTCATGAGACCCCTCTGTCTCCTTTTCTTTCTGAGATCGTACTATCTCAGCATCCTTCTGAACAGAATTCAAATTCAACTCCCTCTCCTTAACAAACTCTAAAGCTTGTTCATCATCCTGTGATGTACTTCCAATCATACACAATTTATTAGTTTTAAAAACACAAGACTTTTTAGTCTCGTTTGCTTCTTCAAGCATTTCTCTTTGAACAGATTTTCATGTGGAATTCTCAAATTCCATCTTTGACTCTAAAAATCTAAGTTCTTCCTTCCATAATGAAATCTCCTTTTGCCTCCACTTCATTTGTAATGGTTTCCAAATTACCTTCTTTCCCTTCAGTGGAAAGATCCATCCTCCTCTCTGGTTTTCCTCTTCTTATAGCCATTCTTGTAGTACCTCCAATTGTACTTTCATCATTGCAATATCTCTTCCATTATCCTTCATCTTATCTCTGTGGGACTCTTTATAACCTCTTCTTTGATCCTCCATGATCATCTTCTTCACGAGCTTCTCACTCACTATGAGTTGCACTAAACCTTTGTAACAACAAGCTCTCCCTGCTGCCACTTACCTCACCAATCCCCTCTTTGGACTTGGTCTTTTGGCAAGCACCAGTTCTCTATCTCTGGAACCTCTTGAGCGCTCTCTTCTGCTCTCTCTAGGCTTATGTCCTCATCTCACCTTCTCTTGATAACACTTCAGTTGTTCTCCCTATCCAACCTTTAGCTGGAATATTTAGGTTCACTGCCATCATCATCAAACTTTTTCTTCATCTTGTCTGCAACCATAATTTTGCAATCACAATTTTCAAACCAGATTAAAATTATCTCACCTTCAAGATCTCTGCATGTCCTTTTCCTCTTCATTGACTTGGACTGACTTCATTTATTTCTGCAAATGCTTGTTCACTTCAATTCTGTGTATCTGCTGCTTATCAGATTTAATATCTGATCTCCTCTTTCTTCCCATCACACATGCATTTAAAAAAATACTTTAACTTTCAAAAGAGATTTTCCTTCTTTGATACCACAAATGATGCAGCCAAAGGCTACAAACCCACATTCTCCATTTAAAACGGCATGGTTCATTCATAAACCAAAATAATTCTCATATTGGCAAACTGTAATACGGAAGCTTCTTATTTCATACCCTATGGTTATGAAACCATATATCAAAAACCCACTTCAATGAATATATTTAATCTTGGTTAAATAACCATTTTCTCAACCATCATATATATAGTGACCTTTCATACAAAGGTTCGACTTCGGTTAAACCCAAAACACTAACACACATATTATTATTCTCGGCCATAGCTTTATCAATCCACCTTTCCACCATTTATCAAATCCAAATGTCAAGAAACTTTATATATATTCGGCTCCACATCATATTATAACTCACAATTCATTAACATATATTCAGCCCCACATAATATTTCATACTTTGGTTAAAACCCAAATATCAACATGAATATTTGGTTCGAATCCCAAAACTTACCAACTTACTTATTCATTTCCGCAACTTAATCTCCATCGTCCAATTTAATGCTTTAGATCAGACGGACAGCGCTTGATGTCGCGCTCCATATCAACACTTCCTTTTAACACCGTCGGGTCCACACCACAGTTAAATCCTACGCAACTTTCCACGTGTCCACCGTTGGATCTACAGCGCCAATGATCGAATGGCTATCGCATTCAATCAACCCCCGCACTTTATCACTCAAAATCATGCGAAATCGGTGGTTTCGCACCCATGACGTGTCGATATCTTATTCATTCGCGTTCAATCTGATGATTACCGCTTACCAGGTTTAATCCACACGAAAACATATGTTTTTTTTCGAAAACTGCCTTCATTGTTCTTCACTCGTGGTTCCAAAACGCATGGCTCCAAAACAGGTTTAATTTCGCCATATCTTTAATTTACGGTTCCCTCGCATAGTTTCATTACACTTCTTCTACACCTTCGTATCTGCTTCCATTAACTTGGTTTCGAGAAAACCAAGGTTCCATCAAATCTTCAACCCTCGGATCTCACTGCTCTCTTCTCTATAATTGAATCTCCCTTCCAGCATTGATCCGAATTTTCTTCACATTCCAAGATCAAACCCTCAGCATATCGATTTGAGGATCACCCTTTTAATGGGTCACCATCGATCCATTATGTGATCGATGGTAGCTCGTTATTACTGATTCAAACCCAAGTTTGAATATTCTTATCTTGCAATCGAATACTCTGTGTGTATTTAAATTTCCAATCTCTTGCATATAAATATAATGCCAAATCCTCTATTTCACATACACATCATGCTTTTATTAATAAAAACATACACACTCAATTCAATGCCGAATTTTTCTGTATATATAAAACTCAATTAATTATAAAGGATTTATTTCTCTCTAGCCTGATATTCAATCAATGAAATATAGAAACATATACATCAGCTAAGAATCCATAATATGAAATATAGAAGCTTATACAGATACATATGTGGGAAAGTAAGCAGTAATATTTATTAATGGATAGAAGGGGGAGGTTACAACCAGTGATTGATTTGATGTCACAAACTCCAACATCATCCTAGCCTCATCACAATGAACATCTCTCCAATAGCATATCACTCAAATCAAACCCTCAATTGAGAATTCAACAACATTTCTCTACCAAATTTCTTCCTTCTCAAGCGCTAGGATTTGTGCTCAATTTATAGATCAGTTGAAGGTAGTTTCATAATCAATGACTTTCTAATAATATGAAAGACATGTTACCAAGCTCAGAGGTGTTGAATGGACACATGGATTCGAAGTTTGACACATGTGGACTCTTCTAGAAGACACTGGCCATGTGGAGATTCCGGAACAATGATAATTTCACTCCCAATTGACTAGCGCACTCTTGAATGTCGGGAAGCGCTTTGCAAAGCACCCTCGAATGGAGGTAACTGCATATGAAAATCAGTTATTCCCTTGAGAGGTTGTGTTGGTGAGCTCACAAGTGATATAATATGTACTTAAAATCTTGGAAACCTTGCAATGGAAGTCTAAGATGATTTGTTCTTGTTCTTTATCTTAGGGCATGTAGCAACTAAAATGATAGGGGATGATAGACCCTATTCATTGGTTCTAGGGATGATGTACAGTTTGACCAGGGCAGTGGGAATGGTGCCCAAATTTACCTATAACAATTTCCCCCTAAAGCATGAAGTCAGATTAATAATAACAATATTTTTAAATGAGATGATTTACACTGTGATGGGGTGGAGCTCAAGCGGAGTGGAGACCTGCATCAATCTTACAATACATTACATCATGATATATCCTCTTGATCACAAATTACTGAGGGAAGGCATTCCCATGCTCAGCACATAAACTATCTAATAACATGTACATAGTTCAGAAAGTCGTCTACATTGGAATGTTTCCCAATACAGACATGCCTACAGATATAGGCCCATGTTCAGATGACGATCTGTATGTAAGGTCACCGTACAGATGATGTGTACAACAATCCTGAAATCGCAACCCGGATGGCTGAAACTAGATCCAGGGTCTTCTTATCTCGTTCACTCAATCGTTCGGGTACAAGTTTAGCCATGCAAACATATGATTTTTAGTTGAACATGGTAAGACATCGTTTGATTACCAGCTAATGATGTGAGTTGTTAACAAACGTGACAGAACCACCATTGATGTCAATGGCCCTCAAGGTACTGCAGTACATTTCATAAGGCGTGAATAGATGATTTAATGTCGAACACCAAACAAAATCTTTCGTTCAAAAGTTTGAAAGCGAGGATCTTGTCAATGTTGTAACAAGCCTCATGGTACTAGAAGATGATGTTTCTAAGTGAGCTTCCTGGATGATGATTTGACATCGACGAGAAGTCACTTTATTGTGAAACGAAAGTTAATGATTTCGAAGACAAAGTATGAATTGATATAGAAATGTTCAGGGATGACTGTCATGAGAATGAAGGATTATGTGTATTGCAGAAGGATGATTATTCACTCGATGACTTTTCTCGAACATATCGTCGACAGTGAGATGAGTTGGCAGCATTGACCCAAAACCAAAGTGAAGGTATGATGAACCATAGGTATGAATGAACTGTCAAGAAGATTACCCAACCCAAACAGTCATGATGATGGAGTGAAGTGTCATGTTCAAGAGCGACTTGCTACCGTAAAAATTTCTGTTCACTTTCCAAAATTTTCCCCGTTCATTTGTCGACCAGAACCTTTTTATTTTTTAACAAGCTTGAGGAGGATAACATATACATGATCTATAATTCAACCCTTCAGGTGAATAATGTATTGCTTTTTAATAATTTAACGGATCTAGTGATGAATGAAACTCGATTCTTGCCATGATCGACAAGCCCGTCACTATTTTATGTTTTAACGAGCCTAACGATAGTGACAGCCTGGTCCTTTTTCATATTTAGAGAGTTTTAAAAAGAGGACGAAATAAAACTCCATAAGTAATTTTTCGTAAAGTTGTTGCTTAGATCCGAAAAATTTGTAAAATAATATCTGAGAGAACCTCCTAGCCATGTTCAACTAAGGCATTCATTTTTCGTAAATAATCTATCTCAATCCATAAAAGGGTTAAAATTATACTGAGTATATATCAATTCATTTACTTTTACGAGCTCGAAAAGACAAGTGCTCGGAAATCTTTTCACATTATCGGAGTCTGAAAAGAGCTAAAAGAAGACTCCATGGGTTCCTTTTTCGCTATTATCGAAGCTCGAAAAAGAGATAAAATTGCACTTCAAGTCCTTTTTCATTTTTAACAAAGCTCAAAAAATAAGGATAAAAGTATGCTTTGTGGTCAAATAATTCTTGAAATAAATTTGCACGACTAATATGCTCATCAGTTGCAAAACATGTTCACAACAAAATCAAATGGATTAAAAATACTCGTTTCATGATAAAAATAGAATAAAACCATAGTCACAACAATAAATATTATTTGCAAATAATCAAATGACTAATTAAAAGAGTTTTACTATTTGATGCAGAGGCATTAGGCACAATAAAATACTTGGTATCTAAGTAGACATAAGGGGGTCTCATATTTTTAAATTCTCATGTAAATATTAGTATTTTGAATAAATATAGTGAGGAATTGTAAATATTCTCTAACCACTAGAGAACATGAGGGAAGTTGATTAAGTTAGGAAGGTGAAGAGTCAGTTTCAGTTATTTTGGGAATTGAGTCTAACTTTAAGAGTTTGGAGAATTCCAAGAGTCTTTGTTGAGCTGTTGAAGAAGCTGAATCGATTCATTCATCTCTTGTACAAATGTAAGCATCAAGTAGAGTTCAAGGAGGAGATAGGCAGGACTGTTTAGGAGGAGACAGAGTAGTGAAGGTAGAAAGGCCATCGAATTGAAGATCAGGCCACAGAGAAGTAAGTTTTGTAATTAACTTAGTTTTAATTATAAAGAGGAATTCAAAGTCAGATTGATTTGTGTATAAGGCTGTGTGTTTTAAATTGAATAGCAATGGGGAGAATCGATCACTGGAAGGATCGATTCTAGTAAAGTATTTGATTTCTTGTCTCAATCTATGTATGACGAACTGGATGCATTCCGAAATGAAGTGAATTTATGAAATCACCGTATGGTTGAAAGAAGGTTCGATTCATTTCAATTTCTGAGTTATTATATTGTAAGGGAATTTGAATTGATGTCTCTGTGTGAAAGACTATGAATTCTGTAATGTGTAGAGTGACTGCGTAAGATGGTGTGTATAAGAGTAATTGTAGAATTCTATGAATCGATCACAGGGTGATCTATTTCACATCTGACTCTTTCATTGATATAATTTATACAGTGTTGAGTGTAATGTTGTTTCCATACACAGTATTCAGATGAGGGGTTTAATTATAACTCTGTTATGCATACACCATGCGTAAGGTCGATTAAGTAAAGGAAAAGGCTATGGTTCCAATAGCGTTGAAGAAGGAGGCAAAACCTTGAATAAGCTGGCAGTCGAAACTGGGAGTGTGAACAATAACGGTGGTTTCAAACCACAAAACCGACGGTCTCGCAAAATATAAAAGTGGTAAGTTGTTTGTTAAAAAAAAGTGTGATACGTTTCGGTGTTTGACACATAGGTGGAGGTGGAGGTGGTTTCCCAAAACCATGAATTTCACAAAATTTCTGAGTGATAAATTATAGGCCAAAAATAAATGCGATGTCCGTCGGATTTGTTGATCAAATGATCGGACGGTGATTGCATCACAAAGATGCGCGAAAGATAACGCACAGGTGAGTTATGGTTGTTGTGGGTCCCAAATTTCATATATGGTTGCGGATTCACGGTTTGATAGATGTTGAGGCTATGATATGCCGAAATGTTAAATCCAATGGTAAGTTAAGGACACGCTTGGCCCAGATGCATTGTCAAGGTGATGCGTGGCTTAGTTTAATTAAGGTCTAAATTATGTATGGGCAACATTCGTATGTGGTGTCACTTTAATTAAGTGTGAAGGTTTCATACGGCATTGGTATTAAATTAACCAAAAGTAGAACCTTGGATAAAAGGAATTTGAGTGTTGGGGACATATTTTAGTTATAAGTGAAAGTCAAGCTTGGATATGAATTAACCGGTATGTATGGGGTCGAGCCGTGATAAATGGGTATGCAATGATCTTGTTATATAATGGGTCTTTTAATACATATCAAGCATTCATTGATATTTTCCATAGAGTGGTTCTTAAAATGGTTTTAACCATAAAGTTAAAAGAAACCCCATATATGAAGGTTGATGGGTTCTTATCAAATGGGTTTAAACCTTAAGTTAAGGAAAGCTTCCGTGTGTTAGAAGTTGTCCAGATTTAAAATTATTGGGCATAAAATTAGAGTGCATTATTTGTATATGCATAGAGATTGGAGATTGACGTTAGTCGGGGCATCATGTGGTATCAGAGCTGGAATAGCTCTTGAAAATTTAATTTTTGAAATACATATGTGAACACAAGTGTGATGGTGATGACAAAATCTGAACGTGTGATGAGAGTGTTAGCCACCTATAAAATTTGTCATATCAAATGGTGGCTAAAATTTTTTTTAAGCCTTCAAGAAACAATTTCATGACCAAATTGTTAGTTCTTAAAGTCTTATGAAGATAACTAATCCTTGAGTTAATATTCACTGCTGTTTCCCTCGTAATCCTAAAAATCTGTTGTTTTCCAAGAGAAGACTGCTTGAAAATCCCATTTTCCATCATTTTTACCCCTCCTTTCACTCATAAATAAACCCCATTTTTCACCCTTTTTCCTTCATAAAATCCCTCCACAAACCTCATTTAACCTTCAAAATCACTCCAAAATCCCTTTTAAACCTTATATTTCTCTGTTATTTGGTTTTAAAAAGCTTCCATTTACCTACCGAAAACCTCAAACTGGCTTAAAAAAACATTATTTTGGGCCTAAAATAGTATTTTTCCATTGTAAAGGTTTTTAGCCCCCGAGGGCTTATTTCCCTTAGCTCCTGATCTTCATAAGACCTTAAGCCCCACAACCGGGTGCTTAAAAGGCTTAAAAACCTCTCCAAACCCCTGCTTCCTTTTTTTTTTTTTTTCCCGACAGTTCAAAATTGAAACGAATATGGACCGTCAATTGTTTTAATCTAACGGTCATCGTTGCACCCGATCTCCACCCACCTATCCGACTTTCCCTTTTCCCTTTTCATAACTCCGCCCAATCATTAAATCTCGATCGTTCATTCTTTAGATCCTACGGACGGGATCTAACCCGATAACCCCAAAAAACTCTGCATTTGGAAAATAACTTCACCCCGTCTTTGAATCTATATTGTCAATCATTTAAATCCAATGGTCAAGGTTCAATCCGATAGGCCCAACTCCTTTGGAACCTACCTCCGGCCTCGTAAAACCCCTACCCACTCACAAGCTGCCACCTGGACCCCACTATCTCCCCAACCCACAGCTTTCTCCATCGCGCGTGATCCGCACCGTCAGATCTGAAGCCCCTGATTTGACGGTTTCTATCATGTTTCGCTTTTTTTTTGCGCATGTGGTTTAATGCCAAAAATTTACGTGATAAAAGTGTTTTTGGAGGGGACGCGTGTCATCGAGTGTACCATATTGCGTTTTTTTGGCGAATTTTCAAAACCGCCTCAGAGCTGCGCTAAAACCATTATGGTTTTCTGCCATACCACCTTTCTCCACTGCATTGAATTTTCATCAAATAATCCTGATTGTCGATTGTTTTAATCGGACGACTTTGATCACTTCCTGATCCCAAGTCTTTCACCATTCCCCTTTGCTCCCAAACACCTCATCAAACAATCTCAACCGTTGGATCTTCCAATCCGACGATCTCGATTTAACCTCCCCCCTTTTTCATTTATCCTCTATCTTTTCTCCCCAAAGCTTTCGTCGGGAAATCTACGCCGTTGGATGCCCTAATCTAACGGTTCTCGTTCAAAGTTGCACCCAAACTTCATTTAAACCCTTTTTCACTTCCGACAAAAGTTTTCTCCCTTTTTTATTGCATTTTCCTCCATTTCGCTATAACATTTCCCCCTCTGCATTATAAACTCCCTAATTAATCCTGGCCATCGATATCTGAGATCGAATGGCCCGGACTTAATCTTAAACTTTATTCACCCAACCACCTCCCGATTTACCCCATCAAGAGATCTCAATCGTTGGTTATTTTCATCCAACGGCCACGATTTAATCTCGCACCCGAGATCTCCAAAGCGGCCTTAACCTATTTTTCACCGGATTTTCTTAACTTTGTTCGCTTCTTTGTAGGTTATAAAGGTTTCTTCAATAGTTTTAAAACTATGTTAAGGCCATGGATGACGATCCCCAGGCCAATTATTCACATGAAAAAAGAATTTACATGGTTCCAACTGTGATTCCACCCATGTTTCATGAGCATTTGTGAAGTCACAAAACTTGTGCGTGCCTGCAAAACAACAGAAACACAGTGAATGTCAAACAGACAAAGAGTATCAGTATCAAAGGATGGGATCAAAGCAGAAGTAAATATTTAATGATTTTTAAGCAGAATTTAAAGGGATTAAGGCAGAAAGCTCAGAATCAAAGGCCTAATCCACACAGTTAAAAACAGTGTCAAAGTACAAAGACCAGAAGACAAATATTAAGCCTAATTAGGCCTAAAACACAGATCAAAAGCACATTAAAGGTGTTTTAGGAAAAAACAAGGAGATCTATCAGTCCAAAAAGCCTCCACTGCCACATCAAAGGCTAATTGAATCCTCTCCAGCTACCAAAGAGCCACCTGCAGCCTCAAAGAAATCAACAGAAGGCATAGTTATTGCCTATTCAAAAGATATTTGCCTAAAGACAGCTGAACAGTGATTTCAACCAAAAGAACTTATTACAAACTGTCAGCAAAGTTATTACAAAGATAAGAAAGAGCCCTGAAGTTAATCTTCTCATCCATTAAGCCTTAAAAAGTAGAAACAAAGTTATGAAACAGAGTTATAGATAGAATGCATTCCTGCGTTACGCCTTGCATGGTTTTCAAGGCTAGGAATTGCATTTACTATGGAATTAAATGATACTTGAACCCTAGAAACTCTTCCGCCTCCTCATTTTCTTATAAAATCTCCTTGAGGAGCACATTGTAAAAGGTTGGTCTCTGAATATCCGATGCATGTAAATTGTTTTCTAAAGATGTTGTAGCCCTATTTGTAATTGAAGATACATAAGCTGAGATGAGAAGTTTGAAGCTGTATAGGCCCACTAGACTTGATGATTGTAACTGGTTTGAACATCAAATACAAGTTGATTTATGGGATCCTGGTCTATGTCAATGGTGATGTGTTTCTTATTGTAAATTGTCATTTTATTTTTGTTTCCATTCTGTCCATTTTCTCTGATAAAGAACAACAAATATAGAGCTAGGATTTACTGTTAAAGGTACCCTACTCTCACTAATAAGCTTTATCTTTATGTTTTACTCCTTTGTTTATTTAAGAATTATTTAATACAGTCCAAGCAGTTAAGGAATGTTGGTGAGCCCATGTCTTATTGTCTAAACTTTAAACATTTTTCTTGAATGATAGTTTCATTAAATGCTAAGTAGAGTTGGACTAGGAAAGTTTATGGTTTGCCATGTCTTCTAGTTTTTCTCCAAAGGTTGTTCGAAATTTTCCCTTAAGAGTATGCTGAAAGCATGATAGTTTCAAAGTACTTACCTGATATTAGGCTATTCTTTGTTTGTCTTAAATATTTTTTTGAAAAGTTTGCTAAATAAAGTTGAACTAGGGAAGTCTATGGTTAGCCTTGTCCTCTAGTTTCTTCTCCAACAGTTGCTTTGAAAGGTTTCCCTTTGAATATGCTGAAAGCATGATAGGTTCAAAGTCCTTACTTGATCTTAAGCTATTCTATGTGTTTTAAACATTTTCTATTGAAAGTACATCAAAAGCATGATAGTTTCAAAGTACTTACCTGATCTCAGATTAATTTTATGTATTTTCTTAAGTGCATGCCAAAAGCAGGATAGTTTCAAAGCACTTTCTTGATCTTAGGCTGCCCTTTGTTCCTTCATCTGTTTAATTCCCTTTTCTTATTGTTTCATTCCATAAAATCAACTTAAAGAGATTTTTTGACATAGATGACTTGCCCCATGGACCACTCTTGAACCTTGATGTTTCAATTAAATCCTCTTATGACTCCATAGCCCAATGGATTGAAGCTGCTCCTTGCTTATCTTATTAGCTGAATCATTCCTTCACTTTCATACACCTTCACCCTTCATTTAGACTTCCTT
This sequence comes from Pinus albicaulis, assembly GCA_034641835.2. Taxonomy (NCBI): domain Eukaryota; kingdom Viridiplantae; phylum Streptophyta; class Pinopsida; order Pinales; family Pinaceae; genus Pinus; species Pinus albicaulis. The sequence goes on from CM076575.1 coordinate 312,697,687, forward strand.
CATTTTCATTATATCTTTGCCCAACCAAAACAAAACAAAAAAACCTTGTTCTTCATAACTAGCCTAATATCATATTTCAGACCTTTAAAGATAAATCAATTTTTTCACTTATAAGAGAGATCCCTCTCTGGATTCAAGAGGGCTAGATCCTAGAATCCCAAAGTGGTTCATATTTAGGCTTTGCAGTTTGTATTTTCCAATATTGCAAATTATAGAGACCTAACAGAGAGATGAGTGAAGATCATATTTTTAAATCTGATATGCAAAGGTACACAGAGTCACAGTGAACAGATATTTGCAGAAACGAATGAAGAACAAGATTGCAGGGATCTTGCAGGTAAAATAATTTTAAATCTGACTTTCAAATTATGATTATGGTTGTAGAAAGTGTAGACAGAGTTTTGATGGTGAAGGCAGTGAACTGATATTCAGCTAAAGGCTGGATAGAGAGAACAATAGCAGTGTTCTCAAGGGAAGGTGAGTTGATGAGGAGTGTTTAACTCTGGTTTGAAGAATTGTTTGCAAAATTCAGATTACAGGCAATTGAATAAATCTCAGCAAAATCAGATCACAGCTTTGAGAGCAGTGATAAGGGAGTCCAGAAGAGGATTCTAAAGTGAAGAAGACAGTGTGGCAGAACCTAGAGAATTCCAAGAAGAGGTTGGATGAAAGAATAATAGATGTGTTCTTGAAAAGTTGCAGAGTGAAGCCTAGAGAGAGCAGAAGAGAGTGATCAAAAGGTTCCAGCAGATAGGGGACCAATACTTGCCAAAAGCCCAGATCCGGAGGAAAGGATTGGTGAGGTAAGTGGCAGCAGGAGAGCTTGTTGTTGCAAAGGCTTAGTGCAGCTTGTGAGTGAAGAACTCATGATGGAGAAAGAGATGACTACTGATAGTCATAACAGAGATTGCAGAGGTTCTGAGAGAGGCCATAACAGAAAGGAGAAAGCAGATGCCAAGGCAAATGGCATAAGGCGGCAGTTAGCTAATGAAGAATATTGGAAAGAGGTAGCTGAGATCATAGAACAGTTTAATAAACTAGAAAATATGATAGAGGAAAGCCAGAGAGTTGCTTGGCTCATGAATAAGAGAGTAAAATGGCAACCATTGTAGTTGAGGTTGAGGCAAAATGAGATTGCCTTATTGAAATAAGAACTCAGAGCAGTTGATTTGAAGAAGAAAGTTTCTATTTGTGAAGCAGAACAGAACACAGATGAAGAACACAGATATATGAAGGATTTTGTGAGCCATGATGAAGGCTTAAGGCAGCAAGAAGTTTTTCTTGCTGAAGAGAAAATCATTGATGATTTCCTCAGTTATTGGACAATTCCAGACTAGCTGGATGATGTAAAGACTTGTATTTTTGAGTCTGACCATTGTGAGGTGATGACAGATTCTACAAAGGAAGAGGAACTCAGAGTTCTTGAGTCAAGAATCGAATTTGAAGATTCCACATGCAGATCTATTCAAAGGGAAGTGCTTGAGACAACAACCAAGACTGAAAAGTCTTGTGGTTTTAAAACTAAAGAGTTGTGTATGTTTGCAGGTACATCACAGGGAGATGAAAAAAATTTAAAGTTTGTTGAGGAGGAGAAATTGAATCTGAAATCTATTCAGATCAATGCTGAGATAGTCAGATCTCAGGTGGAAGACATGAAGATGGAAGAGTCCAATGAGAATATTCAGCAGAATATTGAGGCAGAGAGAGAAGGACCAGTTGATGATTGGTCAAGAGCAAGCAGAGGCACAAAAGTTTGTGTGAGGTTCCTAAAATCTACTCCAATTGAAGTTGTTGAATTGTATAGAAGGTTGGATTTTCAAAGAAGAGATTTGGAGAGATAGAGGACCTATGCACAAGATAAATTGATGGGGAAGCAGAACAGGAAGGTCTTCATGGATAGTGTTCATGAAGAAGATGATGGAAAGAAGGAGAGACTAGCTGACAGTCTCATGGAGGATGAAAATCATCATACTGATGTGCTGACAAAGGAATTGGAAGGAAACTCAGAACAACATACTGATGTGTTGTTAGAGGAGATAAAGGTATTGAGACCTTGTAATTTTAATGTTGAAGGTTCATGTGTTGATCATGCCGGGAAAGAAGGACAGCAAATGAAATTTGTCGGGAAGGTCAATAAGAAGGAAACTATGTTAGCTGAAAACATAGTGAAGGATCATCATTTTAACATGGTGATTGGAACAGTGGAGATAACTCTGGCAGCTGAGGAGAAAGACAGTGAAGAACTTTTGAGTCTTAAAACAGACTTGGGACTGCAGAGAGAAGACTTGGTGACTGGATCAGCAAGTGAGACCACTGGGTCTTGTGATTTTAACACTGATAGTTTGTTTATGTTTACAGGAATGGCAGAAGAAAATCCATCTCTTGGAGTTGTCTTGAAAGAAGAAGAACTGTTGCAGAAAGAAGATGAGACAGTCATGTCTCATATGAAGAAACTTGTCACTGATGACAAGGAGGAGCTGATTTGTTTGATTAATCAAGGACAGACTGGAAGATAGACTTGTGGAACTGCTACAATAAGGAGGAATAAGCATTCTATTCCAACAGAAGATGAAAATGCAGAGCTTGAAGAACTTGATTTGATTGCCAAAATCAATCAGGGGGATGAAAGACAATTACTGAAGATTGTCCAGGAAGAAGAAAAATATGTTGAGGATGTGAAACAAGTACAGAAGAGGTGGCTGAAATGTTTGCTGGAAACATTTGAAGAAGAGAAAGAAATGGCAGACACTGGAGTAAATATGCATGAAGTTGTGAAAGAAAGAGGAGCAGATACTAGTTTGCAGAATTTAATTATGCTTACTAGTATACAAAGAAAATTAAATGAGTATGTTACTGAGGTGGAAAATTAAATGATGATTCATTTTCTAGCAGTAAAATTGTAGGTGATGAGCAAGAGAATGTTGCAGAGGGAGATATCTTAAGAGATATTCAGGAAGTTTGGGAGGAAGCCACAGAGGCAGCAACATGGGGGGTGACATCTGCAGGATTAAAAATAATTTTAGCCACAATTAGTGGGGAAACATTGACAGCAACAACAGTGTTGGCAGCAGTAGAAAGTGAAAGCAGCAGCAGTGGACAAAGAAATTTCTAGATAAAAGATAAGTTGGATATGGAGATTGAAGACATCAGAAGGCTGATGATGAAGGTGTCTCAGAAGCAACAGACAGCAGCAAGGAAGCAGAGGAGTTTTAACAAAGGAAAGACAAAAAGAGATTGTGAAAGAAAAGTTGGAGGTAAGATGCAAAACAAGATATGGAAACCTGGAGAAGTGCAGTTGGATAGTAATGAAGCTGTTGGAAAACAACAAAACAGAGTATGGGATCCAGGAGGCAGAGATTAAAGACACATGATCAGGAGCTCATGATCAATTTGAACCTTGGGAGTCTGATGCAAGGGCATTAGGCACAATAAAATACTTGGTATCTAAGTAGACATAAGGGGGGTCTCATATTTTTAAATTCTCGTGTAAATATTAGTATTTTGAATAAATATAGTGAGGAATTGTAAATATTCTCTAACCACTAGAGAACATGAGGGAAGTTGATTAATTTAGGAAGGTGAAGAGTCAGTTTCAGTTATTTTGGGAATTGAGTCTAACTTTAGGACTTTGGAGAATTCCAAAAGTCTTTGTTGAGTTGTTGAAGAAGCTGAATCGATTCATTCATCTCTTGTATAAATTTAAGCATCAAGTAGAGTTCAGGGAGGAGATATGCGGGACTGTTCAGGAAGAGACAGAGTAGTGAAGGTATAAAGGCCATCGAATTAAAGATCAGGCCACAAAGAAGTAAGTTTTGTAATTAACTTAGTTTTAATTATACAGAGGAATTTAGAGTCATATTGATTTGTGTATGAGGTTGTGTGTTTTAAATTCAATAGAAATGGAGAGAATCAATCACTGGAAGGATCGATTCTAGTAAAGTATTTGATTGTCTGTCTCAATCTATGTATGACGAACTAGATGCATTCCGAAATGAAGTGAATTTATGAAATCACCGTATGGTTGAAAGAGGGTTCAATTCCTTTCAATTTCTGAGTTATTATATTGTAAGGGAATTTGAATTGATGTCTCTGTGTGAAAGACTATGAATTTTGTAATGTGTAGAGTGACTGCATAAGATGGTGTGTATAATAGTAATTGTAGAATTCTGTGAATCGATCACAGGGTGATCGATTTCACATCTGACTCTTTCATTGATATAATTTATACAGTGTTGAGTGTAATGATGTTTCCATACACGGTATTCAGATGAGGGGTTTAATTATAACTCTGTTATGCATACACCATGCGTAAGGTCGATTAAGTAAAGGAAAATGCTATGGTTCGAATAGCGTTGAAGAAGGAGGCGAAACCTTGAATAAGCTGGCAGCCGGAACCAGGATCATGAACAGTAATGATGGTTCCAAACCACAAAACCGGCGGTCTCGCAAAATATAAAAGTGGTAAGTTGTTTGTTAAAAAAAAGTGTGATACGTTTCGGTGTTTGACACGTAGGTGGAGGTGGTTTCCCAAAACCACGAATTTCGCAAAATTTCTGAGTGATAAATTATGGGCTAAAAATAAATGCGATTTCCGTCGGATTTTTCGATCAAATGATCGGACGATGATCGCATCATGAATATGCGTGAAAGATAACGCACGGGAGATTTATGGTTGTTGTGGGTCCCAAATTTCATATATGGTTGCGGATTCGCGGGTTGATATATGTTGAGGCTATGATATGCCGAAGTGTTAAATCCAATGGTAAGTTAAGGACACGCTGGGGCCCAGATGCATTGTCAAGGTGATGCGTGGCTTAGTTTAATTAAGGTCGGAATTATGTATGGGCAACATTCATATATGGTGTCACTTTAATTAAGTGAAGGTTTCATACGAAATTGGTATTAAATTAACCAAAAGTCAAACCTTGTATAAAAGGAATTTGAGTGCTGGGGACATATTTTAGTTATAAGTGAAAGTCAAGCTTGGATATGAATTAACCGGTATGTATGGGGTCGAGCCGTGAGAAATGGGTATGCAATGATCTTGTTATATAATGGGTCTTTTAATACATATCAAGCATTCATTGATATTTTCCATAGAGTGGTTCTTAAAATGGTTTTAACCATAAAGTTAAAAGAAACCCCATATATGAAGGTTGATGGGTTCTTATCAAATGGGTTTAAACCTTAAGTTAAGGAAAGCTTCCGTGTGTTAGAAGTTGTCCAGATTTAAAATTATTGGGCATAAAATTGGAGTGCATTATTTGTATATGCATAGAGATTGGAGATTGAGGTTAGCCCAGGCATCACTATTCATTTTTACCATTTGAAAGTTACCATTTTCATTTTGGAGCTCTAAACCAGGTTTTTCCCTCGAACTTCGGTAGTTGATTGGGAATAATTGGTAAGAATGTTTTGAATTACCCCTGCAAGAGCACATGTGGAATGCCCCCTGCAAGAGTAGATTCCCCCCAAGCTTCATCCCATTCACCTAAGTAGAATACTAGTTGCTAATAGCTGGATGGAATGAAAGTTCATTTTAGGGGAGGATTTGTTTCATTTTTTAACGAGCTTGACACAGGAAAACAACTATTCTCATGACCTGTTTCATTTTTTAACGAGGTTGACATGGTAAAATAACTATCCTCATAACATGTTTCATTTTTTAACGAGGTTGACATAGTAAAAGAACCATCCTTATTGTGCAGTCAGACCACTCAGTATGTGTTGGAAAATACGTAGTCTAATAGAGTCACCATTTGAGGAGTTTGATGAGCACCACAAATGATAAGTTATAACATGCGTTGATGGGTCTTCTCCAGGGTTTTCATTGAATTTTGGAATTTCAGAGGGTAACTTTTGTGAAATCACCGACCACCAAGGAGAATAACTTGTTGATATTCAACAAGATGATGAGCCTAGTGAAAATTAAGCACCTTCACTAGGTGGGGCCCGCAGGCTATTTTTAGGTGTATGTCTATTTTTAGAATGGTGAGCATATTCTAAAATTAGCAGGATGCTGATTCTAGATGGTTGAACAAATTCTATCTTTGGATGAATTTTTAGAAGATGGGCGAATTCTATTTATATATCACTAATCTAAAAATAGAATGCATGTCGATTATTATTAGCCCTTAATAATAATCAGGCAATAAATAGTAACTTATTCTCTTGGAGCACTTGATTTTAGTGAACAGATGTGACACATCCTTGGGCTGGAGGAATTACGCAATTCCTAGGGTGGTTGGTGACTCATGCATGATGGACTTCGTTGTAAATGAGTGTGACACAGTTGTAACAGAGTTGGAAGAGTAGTTATGGGAGTTGTTATTTAGTTTAACTTAGTTAAGCGAGTTAAACTCAGTTGTGCTAGTTGTAAATAAAGATACACTAGTGAAAGATGAGTGAATTAATTATTTAATTAATTCACAAGTAGTGTCTTACTTGAAACTAAAGAAATACATCAGTTAACTACTTGCATGTTAGATCCAGTGGAAACCCATTGGAGAGATAGGTGAAAGGGTGTGTTTGACTATCAGTTGTGACTATAGTGATGCATTAAATGCATCTACATAGACATTGGAGTTTCCAATGAGGATTGTGTATTACAAGCAAGGAAAGATCGAATTCATTTAGGGATCTTCTTCAACGGGGATTGCACAGTGGAGGCAGGCTGTCAGGAGGCAAGAAAATGGTGCATAGATATGCAAATTTCTGCATGACAGTGTGTTACGATTGTATATCGTACTAAGATCTCTATGAGTTGAGCTTTGTATGAGATTGTTACATGTTCCATTGATATACATAATATATAATAGCTGGGGTTTTTAGCTTTAATATTTCCCAGTAAAACATCTTGTTATGTGCGATTGAATATGCTTCATATGTATTTTGCAATTGGCGATTTAATTTCCGTAAAGAATTAAGTGGAAGGATTCTGTATTTAACATAATATTAATGTGTTAGATCAGGAGAATCCAGAACTACATTATTGTGTTTATAAATTCCTACATGGTATCAGAGCAGTGTTAATCACTAGATATTGCAATATTGAAGCGGTGTTGAGTTTTGTGCTGGTGGGACAATTTGAATTTGCTGTAAGAATTTCTTGGTGCGACAGTTGAGTAAACATTGAAATGACTTTCAATGGGTTGTGGTTCGAGTATGCACTCAAGGGAAGCTCGAACTACATAGTCTGGAAGGACAGGATTAAGGTGGTGCTTGAAGATAATGGCTTGAAGGATTTCATCGATAGTGATGTTCCTAAGCCCACTTTGACGGATGTTGCATTACTTGATGCCTGGCAAAAGAAAGTAGCGAAGACAAGAAGAATTTTGTTGGAAGGTGTGAAAGACCATATTGTGTCAATAATTCACGAGAAAACCATACCATTTGCAATGTGGAAGGCTTTGACAGATCTTTTCCAAAGCAGCAAATACCATAGGAAGTTGGCATTGAAAGATAAACTCAAAAAAATCAAAATGGAGAAGGGCGACATTATTCCAAAGTATCTCACGAAGTTTGTACAATGTAGGGATGAGCTGGGGAGTGTGGGAATTACAGTTGCTAACAATGACCTGGTGATCTTGGCTCTCCTTGGACTTCCGAAGAGTTGGCACAGTTATCAAGACTCTGTTAATGGGCGGGAGAAACTGCCGGATTGGCAGCGACTTTGGTCGGATCTAGTGTAGGAGGAGATAAGGCGGAGTACTAGGGATGGCTCTTCATTAAAGCATGATGATGAAGAGGATTATGCTTTGGCTGCCAAAGTGAGGAAAGGGAAGGGGAAGAAATCCCATCCAAAATCCGAGGCTAAAGGCAAGAAGCTGTATTTGTCCAAAGTGAAGTGTTTTCACTGTCATGAACATGGGCATCTCACCACTAACTGCCCACAGAAAAAGAAGAACAAGAAGGTTGTTGGAGCAACAGCTGGTGAGGCCCTTTCCTCGCAATTTTAGCTTGATTTATCTTTGATCGCATGCTTGGTTTCAAGCGCAATGGGATTGGTGTGGTATCTTGATAGTGGTGCTTCCTTCCACATGACGGGAGATAAGGAGCTCTTCAGCAACTTGGAGGAGAAAGATCTCCAAATGCATATAGAGATGGGAGATGATGGTAGATACAGTGTGACCAGCATTGGAACCATTACCTTTGAGAGGGAGTCAGGTAAACCATTTATGTTGAAAGATGTTATGCATGTTCCAGGTTTGAAGAAGAACTTGGTCTCAGTCGCGATGTTGGAGGACAAAGGTTATGACGTTGTTTTCAGCAAGGGAAAAGCTTTCCTGTGACACAAAACAACGGGTCAAACCAAGAGGATAGGAATTCGAGTTAAGAATCTCTACAAGCTGGAGGTAGATGGCTGCACTGCAATGGTGGGAAAAGAAGAAGAAGTGGTGAGCCAAGATGAGGGAAAATTATGGCACAAGCGATTGGGCCATCTTCACCATGGTGCCCTAAATATTTTGCAACAGATTTCTATTAGACTTCCCAAGGGTACACTTTCATAGATAGATCAGTGCAAGGGATGTACTATGGGTAATTTTGTGAAGACCACCTTTCATGAAAAGGAGAACTATGCTTCGGGGATCCTGGAGAGAATTCACATAGACGTGTGTGGACCATTCTCGGTTGCTTCAACAACAAAACACAGGTATTATGTTATTTTTGTTGATGAATATTATCGTAGATGTTGGATCTTCTTCATGTAAAATAAGGATAAAAAATTCTCAAAGTTCTGTGAGTTTAAAACATTGGTGGAGAAAGAGTCGGGGAAGCAAGTGAAGGCTCTACAGAGCGATAATGGTGGTGAATATATCTCAAACGAATTCAAAGACTTTTGTAGCAAAGAAGGAATTTGAAGAGAACTCATAGCGCCTCATAACCCACAACAGGATGGGGTCACAGAGAGGAAGAATGGAATGATTGTGGGTGTTGCATGAGCTATGTTGCATGACCAGGGCCTACCAATTCACTTGTGGGTGGAAGCATGCAACACTGCAGTTTATGTGAAAAATTGTTGTCCTCATAGAGTACTTGGCATGAGTATACCTGAAGAAGATTTTACTGGTAAGAAGCTAGATGTTTCTCATTTAAATATTTTTGGCTCATTTATTTATGTTCATGTGACTAAGATCGCCAGGAAAAAGCTGGCGCCGACTACAGAAGTTGGGATATTTGTGGGGTACACAGAAACACCCCATAATTATCGTGTGTATTTTCCAAATATTCGAATGACTATGGTGCAACGAGATATAAAATTCAATGAGGAGAAAGCCATGAAGTTGTTGCTTGAGAGGGAGCTACACTTGCATGCAGAGGAGGAACTGCTTGTTCCCAAAGATGAGCCTCAAGATGTGGATCAGCCACAGGAGGAGGATCGTGGAGTGGAGGAGTCCACTCACGCAGAGCCAAACATCAGAACTGGAAGAAGGCATACCACAGAAGCTGAGAGGCTGAAGCTTGATGCGACACAGAATGTAGGAGTCCCTACTTCACACTACAGACAGAGACAACCACCTGACTGATATACTTGATACATGACTCTTATGAGCAAGTGTATCATGACAGAGCCATCTTCCTTTGAGGAAGCAGTGCAGGAGCCCACATGGGTAGATGTCATGGTGGAGGAGTATGACTCCATTATCAGAAACAATGTTTGGGAAATTGTTCCAAGGCCGGTTGGTAAATCAGTGGTAGGTTCAATATGGATCTACAAGGTAAAGCAAGCAGTTGATGGGAGTGTCAAGAAGTATAAGGCAATATTTGTTTCCCGGGGCTTCTCACAGATCAAGGGGATTGATTATGAAGAAACCTTTGCACCTGTCGCATGATATTCTTCCATAAGGACGATCCTTGCTCTCTCAATGCAAATGGGTTGGCACATTCATCAGATGGATGTGAACATTGTGTTCCTTAATGGGATCATTAAGAAAGAAGTGTACATTGAGAAGCCTGAAGGATTTGAGATCTTCAGCAGCGAGTCACATGTGTGTATACTCAAAAGAGCGTTGTATGGGTTGAAGCAAGCACCCCATGCTTGGTACACTCAGATCGACAGCTATTTCACTGGACTTGGCTTCACCAAGAGTGAGGTGGATGCAAACCTATACCAAATTTTGGTGGAGGGTAAGCCTTTAATCATTGTTCTTTATGTTGATGATTTAATATTGACTGGTGATTAGCAGTTGATACACTCATGCAAGGAGGACCTTGCAAAGGAGTTTGAGATGAAGGATATGGGCCTCCTTCATTATTTCCTTGTATTGGAAATATTGCAGCAAGAAGGTGAACTATTTATGTCTCAAGGCAAGTATGCATGGGAGATACTTGGTAAGTTTCACATGGAGGATTGTGAACCCATGGATACTCCTCTTCTAGGAAATTGAAGGAAATATGATGCTACATCGACAGAGGTAGTGGATGTTATTTTCTATTGACAGTTCATGGGTTTGCTCATGTATTTAGTTAATACAAGACTGGACATATGTTATGCGGTGAACCAACTTAGTCAAGCGATGGTTAAGCCTACCAAGCTCTTTTGGAAGGCAAGCAAGCATGTCCTAAGGTATCTCAGGGGCACATCTGGGTATGGCTTATGGTACAGACATACGGATGAGGTGAAGTTGCATGGCTTCATGGATGCATATTGGGCAGGTAGCCCAACGGATAGAAAGAGCACATCAGGAGGGGTTTTTACTATTGGATCTACAACTATTTCTTGGTACAACAGGAAATAGAGATCTGTGGCACTTAGTTCAGCGGAAGCAGAATACATGCATGTGAGGCCATCTGGATGAGGAAGATCTTGGTCGATTTGTTCGGTTCTCATTTAGATCCTACAGTGATTCATTGTGATAATCAGAGTTGTATTAAAATCTCGATTAATCATGTGTTTCATGATAGATCTAAGCATATAGATATCCAGTTTCATCATATCAGAGATTGTGTGCAGCGGAAGATCATGTTGCTTTAGTACATTCCTACGGAAGATCAATATGAAAATATTCTGGCGAAGGCGCTCACCAGGAGCAAATTGAAATACCATAGAGACAAGATCGGGGTGAAGGATAATCCCTTTCTTGTTGAGAGGGAGTGTTGAGATTCAACAAGATGATGAGCCTAGTGAAAATTAAGCACCTTCACTAGGTGGGGCCCATAGGCTATTTTAGGTGTATGTCTATTTTTATAATGGTGAGCATATTCTTAAATTAGCAGGATGCTGATTATAGATGGTTAAGCATATTCTATCTTTGGATGAATTTCTATTTTTAGAATATGGGCGAAGTCTATTTATAGATCGCTAATCTAAAAATAGAATGAATGTTGATTATTATTATCCCTTAATAATAATCAAACAATAAATAGTAACTTATTCTCTTGGAGTGCTTGATTTCAATGAATAGATGTGGCACATCAGCGGGCTGAAGGAATTACGCAATTCCTAGGGTGGTTGGTGACTCATGCATGATGGACTTCGTTGTAACTGAGTGTGACACAATTGTAACAGAGTTGGAAGAGTAGTTATGGGAGTTGTTATTTAGTTTAACTCAGTTAAGTGAGTTAAACTCAGTTGTGCTAGTTGTAACTAAACATGCACTAGTGACAGATGAGTGAATTAATTATTTAATTAATTCACATGTAGTGTCTTACTTGCAACTAAAGAAATACAACAAAGCATCGTTGAAGATTGCACAAGAAAACAAAGAAGGAGGCATCCTGAAACATCATTCCTGATCCTAGTTGGAAAATAATCACCTAAACTAGGTGGGGCCCACACAGGTGATTTTTGGCGCAAAGTCTATTTTTAGACATGTTGATCATATTCTATGAGTTGCAGTATGCTATTTGTGGATGGTTGGTCAAGTTGGAAAAATAGATGGATTTATATTTTTAGACATATTGGGCGAAGTCTATTTTTAGATTGCCAGTCTAAAAATAGATATGTCGAATATTATTAGCTCTTAATAATATTTGGACTCTAAACATTATCTTATTCTCTTGGAGCACTTTAGTTAAGTGCACACAGCATGAGCCGTCGTGCTGAAATTACGCTATTCCTGAGGGTTAAGTGGAGCTATTGCATGGAGGACTTCAGTTAGAACTCATGTGATAGAGTTTGGTGGAGTTGTAGAAGTAGTTGGTGGAGCTGTGTTCAGTTTAACTCAGTTAGACACAGTTGAGCTAGTTGTATCTAGTCTAACTGATTGATACACTAGTGAGAGTGGTGTGAATTAATTATTAATTAATTCACTAATTATTAACTCATTAATCAACCGAAGAATACATCAGTTAACTACAGTGCATGGACAGTTTCAGTGGAGACTAGTGGACAGGTAGAAAGAGAAAGTAAGACTATCAAGCCTAGATCATAAGTTAAATGCTGCAATTACAAATTAGCAGGAGATCTTTTTTGGCATTGCATACAAGGTCGATGTCTGGAATTATCCAAAGAGTCATTTTCAACAGGATCGCGTAAGAGAGGTAGGCTAAAGGTCAAAAGACTGCCAGAAGGGATTTATAAGATTGGGCCTTATTAGTGTGTGACAATTGGATTGTACTGAGAGCTTGTGATAAGCTTTGTATGAGGATTTTTACATGATCTCTATGACATATATTGTATATAGATAGTCGGGGTTTTTAGCTTCAGGCTCTCCCGTTAAAACAACTGTGTTAATGTGTGTGAATTTGTATGGTTTCATGTGTGCATTGCAATTGATTTAATTTCCGCATGTGATGATCAATGGAGGAATAGATTCTGTATTGTGCATGAAGTTAAAATAGTGTGTGATCGAGAGAATCTTGGACATGTGCATGCGTAGTGCATATAATTTATATAGTTAACTACTTGCATGTCAGATCCGGTGGAGAGATAGGTGAAAGGGTGTGTTTGACTATCAGTTGTGACTATAGTGCATCTACACAGACATTGTAGTTGCCAATAAGGATTGTGTAGTACAAGCAAGGAAATATCGAATTCCTTCAGGGATCTTCTTCAGCAGGGATTGCGCAGTGGAGGCAGGCTGTCAGGAGGCAAGAAATTGGTGCATAGATATGCAAATTTATGCACGATAGTGTGTGATGATTGTATATTATACTGAGAGCTATACGAGCTGAGCTTTGTATGAGATTGTTACATGTTCCATTGATATACATAATAGATGATAGTTGGGTTTTTTAGCTTTAAGCTTTCCCAGTAAAACATCTTGTTATGTGCGATTGATTTTGCTTCATATGTGTTTCGCAATTGGTGATTTAATTTCCGCAAAGAATTAAGTGGAAGGATTATGTATTTAACATAAGATTAATTTGTTAGATCAGGAGAATCGGAAATACATTATTGTGTTTATAAATTTCTACATAATTGACGGGACCAACTTGATATTGCACTTAAGATGTGAATAATGGATCAAGTCGTTCAATACTCATAAGGGAGGAACCAAATAGGATTCCAAATGATGACATGGGTGAAGTCAATGGACAAAACATCCAAGATGAAGCAACAGTAGATGTTGTCACAGCTGAAATAGATGGTTCAGTCTGGGATGCTATCTCAGCCATGGTCAAATGACCTAGTGCATACCCTATAGAATCTACGGGAACTCGAAGTAAAACGGGATCAAAAAAATCAGAGGAAGGTGATTGAGGAAAATACTCGTACAGGTAAATCTCCTCCTCAAAATGAGTTGGAGTTAAAGGTATCTCGTCTTGTGATATTTCTTTAATCGAAATCAAACCAGGTGGAAGAACTTCGTTGCCAGACCCGAAGTATATTTAAGGTGGTTGATTGCGCGATATGGGAGACTCAATGGCTACAATAGATTGTGGGGTGACCAATATAGGAACAACTTCTGGTTGTTCGAATTCAGGATATAGATGTTCTTCACTTAGGGCATATAACAACTAAAATATAAGGGGATGATAGACCCTATTTCATTGGTCCTGGGGATGATGTCTAGTTTGACCAATAACAACTGCCCCCTAAAGCAATATGGGATCTGGATCAAATTCCAGTTGAACAATGTCGGGTTCGGGTGGTATGGTCTTACTGATTGGATGGATCGTGACCATGGGTAGCTGCGAGGACTCCATCTCGAAAACGGTAGATGAACCAGGATTTGTAGAAACAAATTATGCCAAATTTGGTATATGTGAAGATGACCAGAGGCACTGATGGTACTGGTTTCGGTAGAGCGATGTCGCCTTCGTCGACCATAAGTGACTTCCGGTGGTAAAGGTAGTTTCAATGCAAGTCTATGCGAACGATGAGGAAAGGGATTCTCTTCTTCCACGATGATTGATTTATTTTATGACTGAAAACAAATAAAAAAAAAAGGGGTAATGCTAGGAAAAAGGTTTACCAAGAAACTGTGAACTATAGAATACCTCTTGGCGAACCAAGAAGTACGGGCAGGCAATCTCCCCGAATGATGTATTCCGTGTATAACAATTTACAAGGCGACCGACTTGGTGCACTATGGATGGATAGCAACCTAAAGTTGTCCTCCCAAATATACCCGAAGGTACGTGGAGGCCCAAGTCCGTATTAGCGCTATCTAATGCAAAACCGCACAGTGAGAGCACCCCTTTATACTTTTCGTACTATAACACCGCCTGATATACCCGAAGGTACGTGGACAAGCTACGATATACTTATGTACGTGGAGTGAGGTATCACACTCAGAATGTATTGTAGACAATTAATGACATCTGCTATGTTTTACGACGCCAGAATACGTCTCTAGCCTAGACCTTCTAAATGTTATCGTTATGGTTCCAATGTTTTTTTAGATAAATTGATGGAAATTTTAAGTTGATCTTGTTTATCAATTTGCCTTTCAAGGTTCACCGTGATGATGTGATGGAAATTCCTAAAATGAAAACTAAAATGATAAGCAAAATTTTCAATTTTATCTGTTTCAATGAAAATCTTAGCTACTAAAGGGAAAGAGCAATCAGTTTTGAGAGCAAACAACAAAGAGCACAAACTAATATGCAACTTTCTTAATTTGTTCCTATGCAAAACACACAATTCACCATATGCAAATTCAGGTTTTTCTTTTCAGTCCCCTTAATGTGATTGCAAAAAGGAAACTATATGCATCAAATAAATAAATAAATAAATGCTTTATTCTTTAAGAAATAATGAATTTAACAAAAAATTATCTTTTAGGAAAAATGAAGAATGGAACTACAATTTTTCCTACAGGAAACGAAGAATCTAACAAAAATTTCCTTTACAAAAACAAATGGATCTAATGAAAAAATAAAAATACTTTGAATTTGATTTGTCAATGATAAATAAAAACACTTAAAGAGACATTGAACAAACTTATTTTTCAAAGGAGGAAGTTTCAGGAAAATTCATTGGTCTATATGAGGCATCAGATAGTTGAAAACATAGCAACCAAAAGTTTGAAAGTGATGGAAATGACAAATTCAAATGGAATTTGGTTGGCTTAGGGGGCAACACAGTCTCTAAGGGGAGATAGTGCATTGCAAAGTTGACAGTGCTATGCAAAGCACTGTGTCTTGACCAACAGTGAGTTGGGTGCAACAAAGAACAAAATTCAAGCTACTAAAACACACTTCTAATGCAATTATTTGTTTCAAAAGCCTAATAATTGAGAGTAGATGCTACTGGGCAAATAAGCAGAGGCAAAATACACCAAGGATGAAGGTAAACCTCCCTAGCGGAGTCGCCAATTTGTTATGCGGAATTTATGAATTACGGATAAAACACATTCCCTAAATGTGCTGCTATGCATTTAGAACAACAAATCAAAGACTTTGCAGATAATTTTCCTAATAATAAATAGACACACAGAAAGATGGGGAAACTTACCTGGAATCCAAGTGTTTCCTATTCTCCTTCTGTCGCTCTTGTTGTAGCTTCCAATCCAACTTTGATCGCCAGACTAGTTCCTGCAAGTATAAACACTAAACATCAAAGAGATTGCAATATACAGATGGTTATTTACTTTAACCAGTTAAATTAATGAAACATGAAACACATACATCAGTGAAGAATCCATAATATGAAAGATAGAAGCTTATACATATACATATGTGGGAAAGTAAGCAACAATCTTTATTAATGAATAGAAGGGGGAGGTTACAACCAGTGATTGATTTGTTGTCACCAACTCCAGCATCATCACAACTTCATCACAATGAACATCTCTCCAGAAGCATATCACTCAAATCAAACCCTCAATTGAGAATTCAACAACGTTTCTCTACCAAATTTCTTCCTTCTCAAGTACTAGGATCTGTGCTCAATTTATAGATCAGCTGAAGGTAGTTTCACAATCAACGACTTTCTAATAATAGGAAATACATGTTCCCAAGATCAGAGGTGTTGAATGGACACATGGATTCAAATTTTGACACATGTGGACTCTTCTAGAAGGCATTGGCCATGTGGAGATTCTGGAACAATGATAATTTCGCTCCCAATTGACCAACACACTCTTGAATGTCGGGAAGTGCTTTGCAGAGCACCCTTGAATGGAGGTAACTGCATATGCAAAGCAGTTAGTCCCTTGAGAGGTTGCGTTGGTGAGCTCACAAGTGATATAACATGTACTTCAAATCTTGGAAACCTTGTAATGGAAGTCATGAATGATTTGTTTTTGTTCTTTTTCTTAAGGCATGTAGCAACTGAAATGATATGGGATGATAGACCCTATTCATTGGTTCTGGGGATGATGTCCAGTTTAACCAAGTCATTGGGAATGGTGCCCAAATTGACCTATAACACTACCCTCAGTCCTCAGAATGACATCCTGCTAACAAAAAAAAATTCTCTTCAAAACTCTAGTGCAAACTTTCAAGTTGAACTGCACTCTTCACTGACTGATCAATTTGGTGCTAGTATTTATGTTGAACTCTACCATGATACCATGTTAATTTTCTTTTAAAACTCTGCAACTACTTAGACAAATTACTGAAAATAACGCAACTAACTGAAACCAAATTTACTTTCACCAAGATAAAAAATTTCCTAACAATTTATAAGCAACAAAAAATAATCGAAAGATAAAAACACATGCACACAAATTGAGTCCATGCTTGTTTACCTAGGAAACCCAAATGTGAAAACCTGCTTTCTTTGTTGTGGTTTTTTTTCGATTGTTATTGAGCAATTGGATCTATCACAATCTATGTTGTTTCAACAACTAGCAATCTGTCTCTAAGAACTCACTTGTTCTCCTACTAAATAGCCTTGACTTTCCCTTGCAATCCCTGATTCCTGCTCCTATTTCTTTGTGCACTAGAGCCCCTATTTCCTCGTGCACTCCCTCCTATTTCCTAGCACAAATCCTAGCTCCTATTTTCTAGGGAAAATCCTTTATTTCCTTGTGCACTTGTGGGCTCCTATTTTCTAGCACAAAATCTCCTCAATTCTGTGCACACACACACAAAGAACGATCTCACAATAATTGTGTTGATTTTGTGCCTTTTTCCTCCACTTAATAGACCCAATTCGAGCATGCAAGTAGGCCCAACTCAATTTAGAAGTTCGAGTTATGATTGCGAGTTAACTAAGAGTTCTACTCATCCTCTCTCTAATCAACACTTGGATTCTTAACTCGTTCTCTCTCCAATCAACACTGAATACTAACTCGTTTTAACCGAACTTGTAACTGCCACCTCGTCTTGTAGTCAAACTGAAGAAGACTCCACATAAATAAAGCTCCAACAGTACGCATGCAAACTTGATGATTATTCCATCAAGCTAGAAATAAACTCATCGTAACTGAAGTCTATCTCATCATCTCATACTCACGCCAAATAAAGACAAACTCAAGGTATTCATTGGCTAAGGCACAAGCCATAAGACCTTCACTTCCTACATTTTCAACATTGAATTACTTAAATTGAACTTAAAAATATAATTAAAATTTATAATTATTTCATTACAAACATCAAGATCTATTTTCTTTTGTTTTATTATCCATCAAAGTATTATAAGTATCCAAAAACAACAGTGGTTAACCAAGATAATTTTTTAAAAGTCTCCAAAATAGATTAAGGATAAGCTAGAACTTCTAATAATTTTACTTGAAATGGAAAAATAAATAAATTTCATTTCAATTCACCATATCTGTTTGATGATGTGTAATAATTTTTTTTTTTTTGGTAATATGTCCATGATTTTCTATTGAAAACTAAGGAAATTACTTGAAGTATTACATCGAAAAGTTTTCAGAAACTCGACTAATGATTGAACAAAATTCCCCATTCCAGATACAAAAAAATGGGGCATGGTGGACATTTGTCTTGGTCCAAAAACTTGGGTGTCTCGCATTAGATACATAAACTTGAACCAAGTCACCCTTTGCAAAAGGATAACAAGAGATAACTAAACTGAACATAAGGACACCACAAAATATAAACTAGACACCACACAGTAAAAAAATTGAGAAAGACATAAACCAGTCAAGGATGATTAGTGATGATCCTAGAGAGCCAACATCATGGGACTTGTTCTTTGGTAAGGCATAATTGGCATTAATAATATTGAGAGGAAATACCTTAATGACTTCATCCTCTTCCTCATGTCCAATATTAAAGTCAGTATCAGAGTCTAAAGCTATGTATCGCTCCACTTGGGTCAGCCTTACCACTGTGTTGTCCAAGTTGTATCTAATATCCTGCATGATGTGCTTAATTTCTTCCTGGCCTACGAAGAGTTTGTAAATATCAACTTGCTTATCATGATTAACCATGCTGAGAAATGTATCCATTTGGTGATGGTGAGTGATTGAATGAAGAATATGGAATAATCTTTTCCTAAATTTTCCAGGATTTGGTGCCCATTTGAGGTTGCCTCCGCTTATCTCAGAATCTGAGAAATATTGGAGATATCAAAATTCCTTGGCATCCAACTTCAGAATTTCTTTCTTGACCTCCAATGAAGCGACCTCAAAGAAATTTACAACTGATTCCCAACCAAACAGTCTCCTGTGTCTGGAGGAGGATGCACCTATCACTCGACCTTGTCGGGCGGGCAATCGTTTTCTTGCCGCCATATATAATCTACAAACAAAATAACTGACCACTACTACTGATGCATGGGAGAAGATCCCAACAAAGTCACTGAAGGAATGTAATTGTACCCAGGATCTGAAGCAATAATTGACTACAAAGTAAGAGAGTCAGGTAAGAGTTTTGAGAGTTGAGGGAAGCTTATGAGACACCAATTGACACAATTGAATTGACCTTATGATTGTGTGAGCGTGTGAGGGATGAGGATGATGAGACGAGTTTCTAAAACCAAATCGAGAAAGTACCCAAATACCAAATCCCACAGACGAGCACTAGGAAGTTGAAAGATACTCCAGTTTTGTCTAAGCTTTGCAAGGAAGATGGGGATAATATGATCACTAACTCAAAAGACGGGCCAGACCTCGTGTTATGCAATTACATCACAAAGAACATTGAAATAGACTACCACCTTGAGTACTTAAGCACTGGTGTAATCGACGACTAAAACAACAATAAGGATTAACACCTTGAGTACTCAAGCACTGGTGTGACCGATGATAAGAACAACAAGGAATACCCACCTAAGTACTCAAGCACTGGTGTGATTGATGAAGAAAATGCAACAGGGTTTATATAAAAGGAAAATAGACAAGGAAGGTGGTAGATGACCTTGAAAAATCATTGTGAATTGAAGCTTCAGCCACCTTTCAATAATGCACACCAATTCTTGAAGCCAACGAGCTGTAACTTCGTTAACGAGTGAAGCTCCTAAGTTCCACCACCCTACAATCAATGTAGGGATTTTACAACGAACTGCGGGCATGAGAGGTTTAGTACGAGGATGGGAGAGAAACCCATGGGATACACACGACAAAAGCTAAGTGTCCCAGGTAAAACAAAGGCTCACAAAACCAACACAAAGGCACATGATGATCTCATTAATGACATAAATTCTTCTGCTAGGTAGATCGCTTTCCATGACTAATCCACCATGGTAGGTAGTCTCCATATCCGCAGAGGCAGAAGGAATAATCATAGTGACGATCCTGGGGCGTATGAGCACATTGTGAGTGAAGGATGAGCATTTAATAAGAGGGGCCCTAGCTAGGTGATCCCTTGTACTGTGACCTAATAGCCACCACACGGTTGCCATGCGAGGCAGAGGAGAGGGTCTGGTTTCATTATCAAGAGGCACCAAGGGTTTTGGCGTGGGAGGGACACACATGTGTCTTAATAACATGTTTATTAATTTTGATATGGTTAACCATGTCACCTAGAAAAAAATTATCTCTGTTGCAAGAAAGTCATCGCAGATAAAACACCCCCATCGAGGAGATGTGTAATAATAATTAAATCATAACATATAAATAGCTATAATATAGTTCTGTATAATCAATATGTATTATTTTCTTTTTTAATAATTCAAAATAACATACATATCATTCATAAACATGGTTACTTACATTTTGAGTCCATGTGGTGGTTACTTTAGCGAATTAACTAATAAAATAATGGGTGAAATACTTCTATATGAGAATTTTTTTCCACTCATGTTGAGGTGACAACAAGATTTCAAATTCTAACATTTATCCTTTAACCATTAATGTATTGATTAAATATGGAATGGGTGAAATACACACTAATGTGAGATTCTTTTTCATCATCTCTAAGGGATAGACATATGGAACTTTTAAGACTTGGTTTACATCAATGAGTTTCATAGTAATGGTTTACAACAATGCATTTAATAATGTATTATATAAAAATAATACATAGTTATTGTTATTTAAATATATAAATGTGAAAAATTTATTATATAAAATATTTTGACAAATATCTATATAAAAATTATATTTAATAATTTATTGATACATGGTATAAAAATATTATTATATTAAAAGTATATTCTCCGAAACCATAATATTCTATCTTTTTGTTTTGCATTAATGTATTTGATAAATATAATTACTAAGTTATTATATAAGGAAACATGTGTGTGTGAGAGTTACATAGTTAATGATTTGGTGATTCAACTTTGTGTTTTTGGTTGGTTTAGCAGGGATTTAAATCTTACATTTCATTATTTACATGATACTTTGTATGAGGACAAAATTCATGTACTGGTTTAATGTTACACTGTTACTTAAATATATAAATATGAAAAAATCATTACTTAAAATATTTATATAAAAATGATATATAATAACGTATTAATAAATGATAAAAATTATTGTCATATATTCTATCTTTTCACTAATATAATATTAATTATTTAATTATTTAATATTATATTGTTATGCAAACATATAAAAGCCTAAAACAATTACCATATATGATATATATACAAATATATTATGATATAAAAAGTTTATGCATAACATCTTGATATACTATCGGTTAATATATAATTAAATTATTCTATAAAATTATGTTATGATATAAAAAGTGTATGCATAACATCTTGATATTACAATAGGTTAATATATAATTAAATTATTTGTGATTCACAACTCCATTGTTACGCCAAAAAAACAGATATCCATGTAAAAAGAATTACTATATATAGTATTTACAATTTAAAAAATTAAAATTAACATTATATTAGATGTATTTCATAACACTATAGTGATATTTATAAAGTTTATAATAGAAAATTAATTGAATATGATAGATTATAACATGGATAAAATTGTTATATAATATAAAACCCAAAAGCTAAAATCCAAAAAATTAGTACTAACATAAAAGCCAAATTTTGATTTCAACTTTATTCCAAATTGAAGCACTGATATTGAAAGTACATTTTAAATTGTAGTTACTCAAAACCAAAAAGTAAATATCTTCAAAATATCAACCTAAATATCTTCAAAATCTGGATGTAAAATTTGATCCACCAAATCATTTTTGTTGCATTGTACCTTTAAAGTGAGAAAAGCAATTGTTATGTATAATGTACTAAAGAATATCAAAAAAATCTACAATCTAGTAGATCTAAACTTTCCTAATTATTTGGAGTATACACTCTACCCTCATTAAAACATCAATATTTATAATACTTAAGATTTATGAATTTAAAATTAATGAAATATCAATCTTAAACATGTTATTTTAAAAATTCCCATATTCATAATCAAATAACCATTTTTCTCAAAATCAACTTGATCATGCTGCTCTAAAGAATCAAATTCACATGTGTCTTAATAACATGTTAGTTAGATGGCTTGCCATGACCAATCCACCATGGGAAGAGGTCTCCATATTGGTAGAGGTAGAAAAAATGACCATGATGACAATCCCTAGGGGCATGAGCACAAAGTGAGTGAAGGATAGACATTTAATAAGAGGGGCCCTAGCTAGGTGATCCCTTGTACCATGACTTAATACTGACATCAGAAATATGTGTAACAATAAATAATTCATTACATATAAATAACTCTAATATAATTTTGTATAATCAATATGTATTATTTTATTTTTTAATAAAAATAACACACACATCATTCATAAACATGGTTACTTACATTTTGTGTATCCATGTAGTGGTTACTTCGCTTACATCCATTAGTAAATTAACTAATAAAATAACTTGTGAAATACTCTATATGAGATTTTTTTCCCACTCATGTCAATGTGACAAATTTCAAATTCTAACATTTATCCTTATAAATTGAATATGGAATGGGTAAAATACACATTAGTGTGAGATTCATTATTTTAGTGATAACCACCTGATTTTTTATTTACTTTTATCATCTATAAGTGATAGCCATATGGAAGTTTTAAGACTTGGTTTATATAACTGCATTTTATTGTCATAGTTTACATTAATGCATTTAATCATTTATTACATAAAAATAATAATTAATTATTTAGAACAATACATAGTTAATGATTTGGTAGTTTAATGCTATATTTAATAATTTATTGATACATGGTATAAAAATTTTGTCATATCAAAAGTATATTCTGTAAAAATGTAATATTTTATTTTTTTGTTTTGCATCTATGTATTTAATAAATATCTTTTTGTTTTGCATCAATGTATTTGATAAATATGATTAATAATTTATTATATATGTATGTGTGTGTGTGTGTTTGATACATGGTTAATGATTCAGTGGTTTATTGTTAATTTTAGTTGGTTTAGCAAACATGGATTTAAACCTTAAATCTCATTGTTTACATTATACTTAATATGAGAGAGCCATGAGCTAGGTCAATGTTACATTGTTCCGTAAATATACAAAAATGAAAAAATCATCACATAAATAATTTAATTTAATTAATTAATATCATTATTATTTTATTTATTTTTTAAATTTAATTTTATACAATTACATATTGATAAATGATTAAAAATATTGTCATGTATTTTAGCTTTTCACTAATATAATATTAATTATTTAATAGTTTAATATTATATTGCTATGCAAATATCTAGAAGTCTAAAAAATTGCCATATATGATATTTATTAAAAAAATGTTATCATATAAAAAGTGTATGCATAACGTCTTGATATACTATCTTTTGGTTAATATATAATTAAGTTATTGGCGATTCAATGCTTCATTGTTATGGAAAAAAAATATACATGTAAAAATAATTACTATATATAGTATTTACAATTTAAAAAATTAAAATTAGCATCCGTAAAATGTGTATTCAATAACAATATAATGATATTTATAAGGATTACAATAGAGACGTATATGATACATTATAACATGGATAAAATTGTTACATAATATAAAACCCAAAAGCTAAAATCCAAAATAATAGTACAACATAAAAGCCAAATTCTGATTTCAACTTTATTCTAAATTGAAGTCTTATTAAAAATACATTTTATATTGTAGTTAAAACCAAAAAATAAATATCTTCAAAATATCAATCTAATATCTTCAAAACCTACATATAAAATTTGATCTACGAAATCATTTTTGTTGCAATGTAACTTTAAAGTAAGAAGAATCATTGTTATGTACAATGTACTAAAAAAATATCAAAAAAATCTATAATCTAAGTATTTATGGGTTTTCACAATGAATTATATTAGATATCATTTTTTGGGATTCAAGTGTGTTAAGTAAGTCATGATTAGTCACTTAGGACTACCTCTCATGGAAAACGGTTATAGATGAGTGACTTAATTTTCTGAATAATTAAGGTTTCTAAATTTAAAATTAATGAAATACCAATCTTAAACATGTTATTTTAAAGATTCCCATATTCATAATCAAATAACTATTTCTCTGAAAACCAACTTGAGCATGCTGCTCTAAAGAATCACATTCACATGTGTCTTAATAACATGTTAGGTAGATGGCTTGCCATGACCAATCCACCATGGGAAGAGGTCTCCATATCCTGTTTCCATATCCTTAGAGGCAGAAAGAATGATCATAATGATGATCCCCAGGGTATTAGCACAAAGTGAGTGAATGATAGACATCTAATAAGAGAGGCCCTAGCCAGATGATCCCCTGTACCATGACCTAATACTGACATATGAAATATGTGTAATAATAATTAATTCATTACATATAAATAACTCTAATATAATTTTGTATAACCAATATGTATTATTTTCTTTTTTTAATAATTCAAAATAACATACATATCATTTATAAACATGGTAACTTACATTTTGTGTGTCCATATAGTGGTTATTTTACTTACATCCATTAGCAAATTAACTATAAAATACTTCATATGAGATTTTTTTTCCACTCAAGTCAATGTGACAACAAAATTTCAAATTCTAACATTTATTCTTTAACCTTTAATGTATGAAATGAAAATGGAATGGGTAAAATACACATAAGTGTGAGATTCTTATTTTAGTGATATCCAATTGAATTTTTTTCATCATCTCTAAGTGATAGCCATATGGAAGGTTTAGGAGCTAGTTTATGTCAATGCATTTCATAGTCATGGTTTACATCAATGCATTTAATCATTTATTACATACAAATAATTATTAATTATATAAAAATAATACATAGTTAATGATTTGGTAGTTTAATGTTATATTTAATAATTTATTGATATATGGTATAGAAATATTATCATATCCTAAAAATGTAATATTTTATCTTTTTGTTTTGCATCCATGTATTTAATAAATATCTTTTGTTTTGCATCAATGTATTTGATAAATATAATTAATAATTTATTATAAGAGGAAATATATATGTGTGTTTGATACATTTTCGTTGGTTTAGAAAACAAGGATTTAAACCTTAAATCTTATGGTTTACATGATACTTAATATAAGGCTGCCATAAGCTAGTTCAATGTTACATTGTTCCTTAAGAAAAAATCATCACATAAATAATTTAATTTAGTTAAAATAATTTTTTTTAATACAATTACATATTGACAAATGATAAAAAATATTGTCATATATTTTATGTTTTATCTTTTAACTAATATGATATTAATTATTTAATAGTTTAATATTATATTGTTATGCAAATATCTAAAAGTCTAAAAAATTGCTATATATGATATTTATAGAAAAAATGTTATTATATAAAAAGTGTATGCATACCTCTTGATATATTATCTTTTGGTTAATATTATTAGTGATTTAATGCTTCATTGTTATAGAAAAATAAAATATATGTAAAAATAATTACTATATATAGTATTTACAATTTAAAAAATTAAAATTAGCATTTATAAAATGTGTATTCCATAAAGCTATAATGATATTTATAAGATTTACAATAGAAAAGTTATTGTATATGATAGATTACAACATGTATAAAATTGTTACATAATATAAAACCCAAAAGCTATATTCCAAAAAAATAATAGTACGACATAAAAGCTAAATTCTGATTTCAACTTTATTCTAAATTGAAATTGTATTAAAAATACATTTTATATTGTAGTTACTCAAAACCAAAAAATAAGTATCTCCAAAAATATCAATTTAATATCTTCAAAATCTAGATATAAAATTTCATCTACCAAATCATTTTTGTTGTATTGTAACTTTAAAGTAAGAAGAACAATTATTATGTACAATGTGCTTAAAAAAAACTATAAAAAATCTATAATTTAGTAAATTAAACTTTCCTAATTCTTTGGAATAATAATATTCAATAAAAAATTTAAATCCTTTATACACTCTACCCTTATCAAAACATCAATATCAAGATTTATAAATAATTAAAGTTTCTAAATTTAAAATTAATGAAATATCAATCTTAAATATATTATTTTAAAGTTCACATATTCATAACTGAATATTCATAAGATAACTATACAAATATCAAAAAAATTTATAATCTAGTAAATCTAAACTTTCCAAAAAAAAAATTAAATCCCATATATACTCAAACCTCGTCAAAACATCAATATCAAAGTTTCTGAATAATTAAGGTTTCTAAATTTAAAATTAATGAAATATCAATCTAATTCACATATTCATAATCGAATATTCATGGTATAACCATTTTTCTTTTTCTTTTTCTGGAAATCAAGTTGAACATGCTACTCTCAAGCACCACATTGGTTTGTTTGATATGTGTGTTTGATACATTTTGGTTGGTTTAGCAAACAAGGATTTAAACCTTAAATCTTATTGTTTACATGATACTTAATATAAGGTTGCCATAAGCTAATTCAATGTTACATTGTTCCTTAAGAAAAAATCATTACATAAATAATTTAATTTAGTTTAATTTTTTTTTAATACAATTACATATTGATAAATGATAAAAAATATTGTCACATATTTTATATTTTATCTTTTAACTAATATAATATTAATTATTTAATAGTTTAATATTATATTGTTATGCAAATATCTAAAAGTCTAAAAAATTGCTATATATGATATTTATAGAAAAAATGTTATTATATAAAAAGTGTATGCATAACTCTTGATATATTATCTTTTGGTTAATATTATTAGTGATTTAATGCTTCATTGTTATAGAAAAATAAAATATATGTAAAAATAATTACTATATATAGTATTTACAATTTAAAAAATTAAAATTAGCATTTATAAAATGTGTATTCCATAAAACTATAATGATATTTATAAGATTTACAATAGAAAAGTTATTGTATATGATAGATTACAACATGTATAAAATATAAAACCCAAAAGCTATATTCCAAAAAAATAATAGTAGGACATAAAAGCTAAATTCTGATTTCAACTTTATTCTAAATTGAAATTGTATTAAAAATACATTTTATATTGTAGTTATTCAAAACCAAGTATCTCCAAAAATACCAATTTAATATCTTCAAAATATAGATATAAAATTTCATCTACCAAATCATTTTTGTTGTATTATAACTTTAAAGTAAGAAGAACCATTGTTATGTACAATGTGCTTAAAAAAACTATAAAAAAATCTATAATTTAGTAAATCTAAACTTTCCTAATTCTTTGGAATAATAATATTTAATAAAAAATTTAAATTTTTTATACACTTTACTCTCATCAAAACATCAATATCAATATTTCTGAATAATTAAGGTTTCTAAATTTGAAATTAATAAAATATAAATCTTAAATATGTTATTTTAAAGATTCACATATTCATAACTGAATATTCATAAAATAACTATACAAATATCAAAAAAATTTATAATCTAGTAAATCTAAACTTTCCAAAAAAATTAAATCCCATATATACTCAAACCTCATCAATATCAAAGTTTCTGAATAATTAAGGTTTCTAAATTTAAAATTAATGAAATATCAATCTAATTCACATATTCATAATCGAATATTCATGGTATAACCATTTTTCTTTTTCTTTTTCTGGAAATCAAGTTGAACATGCTACTCTCAAGCACCACTTTCACATTTTCAATGTTAAATAACTCTCTCTAAACTTAACTTAAACTAGTGAACCTAAACTACTAATAAAATACTCCACACCCTGAACATGTTACTTCAAAAATTCACATGTTAAATTTAAACAAACCCAGCCATCTCATATTAAAAAAGAAAAAAGAAAACATTTACCTTTTCTTTGAAGTGAAGAAAATGAAATTAGTTAAATTCATGTTATGACCAGTAAAGATCAGACTGTGACTCATTAACATAGAGATATCTCATTTCAACGAGGACCACAGCGGGGGTTAACTCCCAGTTCACACGCTTAAAAAACGAGGAGTTTCACAGAAGCATGAAAAACCAGTTGGTGGTTTCCCGACGACAAATAAACAACCCCTATTCATCCGTACGCGCCCAAATTCGAAATACAGCTGTGTCAGAGGTGTACGTACACGCAAGCCCTTGATCATAAGCGCACTTTCCGAAACCGACAGCACCCGATCATGGAAAGGTGCGAGATTTTTAAGAGCATGGTAATGAACGCCCTTTCCTTCCTCTCGGGAAGAGGGGTCGACCGATCCAGGGTCTAGGGTCGTAGGCCAATCATTTGCAGAGGGCATATTCGACAGCAGGTATGGATCCGTTCCGCGTCAGCACCACTACCCACTGGGGTCTAAGTTTATGACCCTCATTATCCAGTTAAATGTTAGCAACTAGCAAGGTTTTTTAATTCTTTTACCAATTCTGTACTCGGCGCCAACTCAGTTTAACCATTCAAACACGCCAAACCCTAATTGCCTGTCTGCATCGGCGGGATCCACCACTGGCGATCCCTCGTCTCTGCTTTTTAACCTTCCGCTGTGGCTTCCCAGAAGAAATTATATATCACGGGGGTCAGGCTTTGATAGGGATCGGAGCAGCACTTGGTATGTTTTCAAATATTGTTATATTTGTTTTTGCGGCCATTATCTCTTTATAGGCCCTTGGCTTATCGACCGAGAAGGCAATAAATACCAACGGATTCCTCGTGGTTTTGCAGACTTAGCGCTCCGTCAAAACAACATTCACAGGCATTCTTCTGGTATGTTGCTTGCTGCTCTTCATTTTGTGCAATTTCCTTTTTGTGATATTTTCTCTATTCGCCTTTCCGGTTTCCTTGTCTGCCCTTCGATGCGATCTCGGTAGAGAACTTTACATGGCAAATGTTGTATCAAATATTCATATATTTGCTCAAATTGCATATATGTAAAGCTTAATAGTGTAAATTTGTATAACATAACCTGGTATTGGTTTTTTTATAACATAAAAAGTTTAATGTTGGGAATTTGTTTGCATATTTTGCCAGTTATCCCGGTTTTCGTATAACTTTTTATACCAAGATCTCTAATTTCTTGAAATTGTTTGGTATATCCTGTAAAATAGAATATATTATCATGCAGAATATTTGATGCACTTATTTCGATTTTAATTTTAATTTTAAATTTTGTTAAAATGTGTTAGATCTTTAATCGAAAGTCTTTATTTCTATACGTTGGAAGAAATTCCGTGGATATTCGCTAAAACGACTAATTTCACTATATTTTGGAGGATACATAATGGATGGCTAAAAATGGTTAGTTTTAACTCCAGATTCATAAAATCAGCTTACTGAAGGTAGTTCTTTGCGTTCCTTTATTTAGGTTTAATGCACCCTCACTTTTTCGATTTCATTCCGGTGGGTTTTTATGTTAATTTAGCCAAATTTGGACAGTTTTGTCTGCTCACGGCTTTTGTGCAATAAAGTTTTCTCAAACTTCTTCTGTCCCACTGCAAAAGCTCATTGCAATTGCGGTTTGTCAGCGTAAAATTTGCCTTTTTTTTTCTGAAGTTAACTGTCGTCGTTTCAGTTTCAATTATTTTAGGCTACTATTACTGAAATCGGAGCCAATTATTTTTGAAATTTATTGGGTTTTGACTGCGAATAGTTTTCATCCAACCATTCTTCAAAATTTCGGCTCTGTTTGCCTTCCAACAGCATTGCAATTCATCTGCCTAAGTTTTAATTCATCTGCCTAAGTTTTGCTCGAGTTAGATACTATCAATCAATTTTAAATATAAACACGCTTTGATATTTGGGTGACGCTTGTTATTTCTTAAGATGACAATGTTTTTGGTTATTTGATCACATGATCTTTATTATTGATCTATTATCTGTTTTTTGCAGGCTTCTCTAATTCTAAATAAGGATACACGGCTTCTTTTGAGGGGGCCATTCATCAAATTTTCCTGGTCTTGATTTGAAGTTGTATTCCTGGGTTAGAAAAATTGAAAATGACTTGGATTGGTCTGAAAAATCATTTACAAACCCACCTGTTTGCATATTTCTGGAGGGGTTGACACTGGGTTTACCAGATTTTGTTCCTTTTGTGCATTTCCGTGTAGCCTGCTACCAAAATTAGTAATATATCACTGATTTCATGGTTAGGAAGCAGAGGGATTCGGTTATATTTAGCCAGAAGATGGCAGCAGTTTCTTTCTTATGTTATCACGATGAAGCGACTAGTAAAGATGCCATTGCCATTTCATATTTGAAGCCAAGTTTAGTCGATGCTTTTTATAAGCGAAGGGTTTCTTATTTCGCGATAAGTTTCAGAGAATTTGGATTCCCTTCTAAAGGAGCGTAGTAATTATTTCAAGCAGTTGAAAGTTTCTTGGCTTATGATGATTTTGTCATCTTCTTTTTCATCTGTTCCAGAGCTAGTCCATTGTACGCCTGTTGATACAAATAAGGAATATTTTCTCAAGGTATTTAAAGTCCTACTTTTTTTGATGTGTTCTAACCTTTTGATTTGCAGGTTAACATGTGTTCATACATTTTAGTCAATCATGATTTTGAGAGCTATTTACATGTTTTATTTATCAGTAAGACAGTCTCTAAGTTCTCTTTTGGACACTGATATGTCTACCCTATTTGACACTGATATGTCTAGCCTCTGGTAAAAATGAAGATGGGTGCCTCTGTATCCAATTTTTCTGTGGTTAGAGCACCATGTGAAAAAGTCTCATGTTTCATTGCTTCCCATTCTGCTTCTACATGGGAATATAAAGGCCAAAGTCAGTCGTCATGGTAACGTCAATGATATTTTCATTTTTTTCTGCCTATTTTTACAGTATTTCTTTAAAGCTATCTGCTATTCACAGCGTACATGTTTTATAATGTCTAATAATGCTTTCTCAGGTGTGGATATGTGAAGTTCAATAAACTAAGTATGCTAAAGAGAAAAAATACGATTAACAAGGTTGCACGGGTACCTGCCATTGCTTCTGCTCTGAGTGGTCAGCTGAGTAGAAGCGCAGCTGATCACGAGGTTTGTAATCCCGAAAATTCTTTGAAATCTTAAATATCTCAAGATAATTCTACAATGCTTTCAGCTTATTTGTGTTAAACAGAAAGTCCTTTTTTATATGAAATCTTATTGCTTTCTTGTATGGATATGCCTTTTATTTTTTTCGCTGATTGTTAAGTTTTGATCTGTGCAATCAACCTTTGATTTTTATTTTCAAATGGGAATTCATCCTTTTTATAGATGCTATGGTAATCCCAGAAAGAATCTGCCCGACCCATCCTTACACATTTGGAAGGCAAGGAAAAAGGTTCGCGGTGCCTAGTCAACCCCATATAATAATCTTCCTGATCAATCTTTAGTTACTTTGGCAGGCATTTTTGTTTAGTGAAAGGCCTCCCATGTTCCTTATTTTATAAATATAAAAGATGACGCTTATTTTATGTGGAGATTCTTTTTTGGTACCCTTGCCTTGCTATGGTCTTAAGTTCCTAAAGTTTGTTAAGGGAGTGCATGTTTAAAAACCATTACATAAAAGAACGGTGGTTGAAGAGAGGATTTACAACCCCTTTTTATGTCCAAATCTATAGGAAAACTGAAGCTTGATTAAAAAGAACAGAGGCAAAGGAATCATAGTGTGGCTATTTTTTTTTTTTCTAACTTTGTTTTAGCTGCTGGATATTCAGTTTTGTGTAGTTACTTTTTTTCCTTGATTGATATGGGTAGTTTGGTAAATGTTTTGTGGGTGGTATTTTATTCGGAATCCGGATAGTGATGTGCAACCATATTTTGATTTCAACAGTTGACTCATCTTGGATATGGACATCAAGTACCCCAATTGTGCAAGGAACTTGTCTAACTGCGTCTGACCTAATTAGTGGTTGTTAGTGATCTCAATTACTGAAGGTACTTGTCCTGTGTCTAATCTAAATGGGTATCAGAAACCTCAATTGCTGAAGTAACTTGTCTTACCATCACTAAATTTATTTCTGTCACAGTTATTTATTTAATTATTTTTTATCCCCATTTGAAGACAGGAACCCTTGTTTTCAGATTTTGTCTAACCGTGTTTGAATTAAATAATGGTTATCAATGACCCCAATTGCTGACGGAACCTGTCTTACTGTATCTAATTATAATGGGTATCGGTGACCTCAATTGTTGAAGTAACTTATCTTAATATGTCTAAATTTATTTCTGTCACATTCAAATTTATTTATTTAAATATTTTTGACTCCTATATGAAGACAAGAATCATTGTTTCCGGCAGTCTTCCCTAAGAAACCCTTTCCAAATATTTTTAACCCTTATTGAGATAAGCATCTGTGCTTTTTGGACTCATCTTTTATGAAGTTATTTTTATTGTCGATCTTATCTAGCATGAAAGGAGTTTTTGTTTTCAAAGGCAACATGAATGCATTGGCACTAACAAAATATCAGTTTTGGATATGTGGATCTTATTGTTATCATTTTCTTTTATGGCCCCAGTTAATGTTCTATTATACTTATTTTTATAATGTTGGCAGGTTTTGAAGAATGCACGGAAAAAGTTTTGTGATGAGATTTCTTTTGGTGTAAAAGATAGGGAGATTTCTCTTGCAAAGGTAACTACAATAGTTTGAGATCTGGTTTACTTGTTCCTTCAATAATTTTTGCTACTCTTGCCTTATGTATGCCATGTGCATGGAGATGTAATCCATGAACTAATGTCTTAGTTATATTATGTAGTCCATCAAGGAAGTATCTTTGAGGCCTCTTGTTATGTAGCTCTTGTGATAAGTTTAATTTCATTTTTCTAGGTCTTATGGCTTGCTTACATTTTCTTCTTTTTACGATAGTCGTTTTTTTTCCAGACATTCATGAGCCACCCTAAATTTTCTTGTTTTATATTATATTGGAATATTATCTTACATCATGCTTTCTGACACCAAACCGTTTTGGAAATTGAAGGAACACATTTGGATCTAGAAACTTTTGTGGAAGCTTCCTGATCACTTTCTAGCCTTTTCTATGAGTCGGGAATGCTTCTGAGCAATTATTTTTTTTTTTCATTTTAGTGCAGGTGGGCCCACACCAAGCTCTCTGCGAAGAAGAACACAAAACAATAGAAACAAGATCAATCAAAGCCGCAACGTGGATTGCAAAATAAGCAAATATAATATACATGTATATATAGTTAGATCCATTATTCAGAGAGAGAGAGGGATTTTTATCAAAAAATGTCCTTGATATCAAGGATCAATGGGATCAAAGAGTTACTGCTTGAGATGGCCCACCTTTCCAGATATAAAACAGATATCTGTGAGGAACAGGAATGTAAATTCAACAAGTAAATGATAAGCGGCCTTACAAAAGAAGAATATCACACATAGGAGCGGTTTGATCAGGAGTCAACAAATTGCTTAGCTGAATGACCTTCCTGGGGAAGATCAGTTTGGGCCGTGCGCTTTTCTGCAGCAGAGTCTCTTCTGCACATATTGAATATTGAAAAAAAGAAAAGAAAATAAAAGGTTATCCAAAATGACTCCACTTATAGTAATCTCCAAACTAATCACTCCCCAACCTCAACTAGTTTACCTTGTGTCCCCATATCAATTCAATTCCAATCAATCCTGCTTACCCAAAAACCAACCAATATTTTGTGGATCTTCACCTCGTCTGCCTTCTCTATCCACCCCCCTACTTTAAGGCCCAAGGCATTTGTGCCACTCCTTATCATGATGGCAAAGTTTGTCCACTTGCTTATTCAATACAGCTAAATATGGTAAATGGGTTGATAAATAAGGGACTATATTGGTGATTACTTGCTATGGGACTGTAGTAGTTATATGGGTATGGTTAACTGTTTCTTAAATTTTAAGTATTGATTTTTCTTGCTTGAGGAAGTATGGGACTTACTTCCCTTGGGTAGGTTTAGGGTTGACTTATGTGAAGGATGGTCAATGTGGGCTTGGATTCCTTTCAATTATTAAGAGGGTTTTTTCAAATGTGTGTCTGTGCACTTTTGTTTTGATAGTTAAATTATGGCTCCGATATAAAGGTTTTTGCAGCTAGCACTATTGCTTATTTACAACCTTGACTAACAGGGTTTGATGAGGAGCTCCTCTCACTTCTGAGATGTTTCTTTCAATTTATAGCATGAAGAACTCTCTCACTACTAAGAATTTTCTCAAATCAATGTCTGACAAATTACAATCTGTCTTGTCATCATTCTCTTATGTCTGGGAAGAAGTCTCTTTTGTTTTGGATCTTTGAGTTCTAGCTTATCCTTTCTGCAAGATGTCTTTTTTTTGTTATAAGTTGGTTTCCTCCCTTGATGGCATTGTGTGCAAAAGTACCAAGAATTCTCTATATTTATAATTTTATCGTGAAATATATAATTTTTCTTATGCCCTTTGCTCATTAGAAATATATAATTTTTCTTATGCCCTTTGCTCATTAGAAATATATAATTTTATTGTTTAGTGCTTGGAATAATCTGCTCCTTTGTGTGCATAGTGTCATTTGGTTACTTTTTCTATGCTCGAAGTCAAAATACTTAATGGCATTTTGTCCGTGTGCGTTTGCAGGCTAACATTTATCAGATATATGAAATCCTTTAGTATGTTAAATGTGGGTCTATTGTATCATATATCATGTCAAAGATGTGTGTTAAGTTTAATGGTTTGGTGTGCTTCTCAATTCTATAATGGTATGTGTCGATGTTTCAGAAACAATTCTTCATCAATATTTGTCACGTGAAATTATGATGAACCTCAGATTTCCATGTATTGAAATTCAGCTGGTGTTATAGTTATTTTGGTGTATTTACTCGTAAAATTCTTCATTTTCAACTTCTCATAATTGCACCTTTTTTCTTGGTCTCCTGTCAACCTTCTTTAACTTGTTTGCATTTGGCTTGGCGACATTGCATTGTTTTGACAGGCTTAAAAGTAATCTATTCCTGTAGTCATCCCCATAAAGGCACCTTTTGTTAGGTCTGAATTTGAAGAGTGTCTTGATTGCTTTAATATTAACATCTTGTAATGGTTTCTAAACCCCATTACAGGCTATGTTATTGATTGCTGTTGAGGATGAAGCATTTATGTCTTATAATCGAGATATGGATGCTCGAGCAGTTGTAAAGGAGGGGAGAGAAGCTCCCAGTTTGTCAAAGGTTACTACGACCTACGAATGGGCTAGCTTAGATGCCTTTCCACTAGCTGGCAAAAACATTACAGCATGGCTGTCTGAGCTTGACATTATAGCAAAACAAGTGGAAGCAGAGTTAGTATCAAAAGAAATTGGGTGCCATTTGGTTCAAGTTTTGGAGGCGGTGAATTTTGTTCTTTTTGATTTACGAGGCTTTACTAGGTCATCTCTTCTTAACAATCCAAAGCAGTCATACTTGCATCAAGTGCTAAAATCTGCATCTGGAAGTGGTACTTGCTTATCCTTCTTGCCTTCCTTGTTTATATATGTGGAATTTACGTAGCTGTGATTGATGTTAATATCGAGAAATTAGCAATGATCATTCAAATGGTAATCTATTATTTTTTGTTTATTTATTTATTGCAAACAACATTCTGCATTTGCACTTTAAAGGTTTACTGCACGTGAATATGCTTATATTAGAACTAGATTGTGTTTGATGAAATTGTTGTTTTAAATCAGTAGTGGAATGATTGGCAGGAATAATGCTAAGCATAATATATATTGAAGTTTGCCGAAGACTTGGAGTTACTATTGTAGGAGCTCGTGTTGGGGAAGAATTTTTGATATGGCCCAAAACTGAATACACTGAGGTTTGTTATCATTTTTGATATATTGCTTATTTGGCTTGTGATTTAGGCAGTCTGGATTGCAAATACATTGTTTCTTTTTCACGATCATCTATAATGTTTTATTGATGTCTAGCTCACGGAAATAATTATTATTGAAGTTTTTCTATAAGTTAAGGTCATTAAGTATTTGCAGAATGTCTTCTAAGAGTTTATATGTGATCTTTACTCTGCTGACCCTATTGAATTGTTAACTGGGGCATGTTGTTGGTATTTTTGTTATGGCGGATCATGGTTAGATATATGGAACCATGGAAAATAAATGCAAGGCTTCTCGAATTCTGCTTTTTAGAACCGTCCCATATCACTGAACTTAAGATTGCATATGGTGGAATTATCGTATTTAAGCAAGGCTTCTCAACTTCCTCCTTTCACTTTTTAGACTGTCCCAATTCATTGATCTAATCAGCATGTTTCTTAGGGAAATTTATTATTGACTGAGTTACATTGGGTTTATTATTTTTGGAATATGCTCTTATGGCTGCAGGAAGATTATCCTGCATCCTTGAATTTCATTGCCATGCAAACATCGACTCTTTGTAAGACATGATGTTGTGTTAGTTGCGTGTCATAGATATGTGTTGGTTTCTTTTCTCCCGTTTATATTTTGCATGACAAACAACAAACATCGTTATGTGTATGCTGGTGATATAGATACATGTGAAGCATTAGTTTCTTCATTAAGACACTTATATTCAAATTATAATGACGATGTCCTCAAACTTAGTTGTTAATGATATTTTTGGATTATTTATTTTCAGGAGCTTTTTCAACTATCTGAAGGGGAAAGCTGGTTTGCTAAAGTAAATGGTGGTTGTGTTAAACATCCTGGATCAAAAGCTTTCGATTTGAACAGCAGATCACTTCCAGATATTGAGCTTGGATCAAACAGAGACATAATTGCAGTTGCTTTGGCAAATCTAAAAGTAGGTCCACTGCTACTGGAATTTATTCGATGGATGGAGGGTCTGAAATGTGGATGGCTTATAAAGTTCTTGGATAAAATTAAATTTTATGTCTGTCTGAATGTTTTCTAAGGCCTTGACTCTGGCTGCAATATAAATTAATTTTGTTTTTTGCACTATGTATATGTTTTGAATCTAGTTAAAAGGTCTGATACACTGAATTGATTTTACATGATTGTTTCAGAGGCTTTATTGGAAGCGTGCATCAAGGGCCCATCCTGGTTTATTGCTAACTTCTCCTCTTCGACCAGTGCACCATACTTCTGACCAGCCTAGAAAGTTTGATAACTCAAATGCTTTAACATTGCGCCCCCAAGAATTGAGGTGGGTATTTTAATTTTTTCGTTTGTTATCACTTGAAGCAGTGATTTACAGGGTAGAACTTTTAGCTAAATTGATCTAAGTCGGAATTTATGATTTATTAATTGTATTCTGGATCTACTGTTCAGTTGGATTTTGAGTTTAAAGTGGATTTTACCTCAAATTTTCTCGTTCCAACTGCTTAAATCTTCTGTAGCAACTCCTATTTCCTATATCAATTTCTCTGTCTAGAATAGCTTGTCCAATCTCATGAAATTCATTTTACTTACGTTGTTGTGGTGCAAGCCAACTTTTAGTTGACAATGCAGGGCATATTCTCCTTTTGGAAACTCCTAATCTTGTTTTTTGACTTCACGCTTTGTGTGCTCATCTGTTCAACGGTAGGGTTGAACTTTTGCCTTTCTATTTTTGAGCTTTGAATTTAAAAATTGAATTTCTCCTTTGTTGATGCTATGTTTTAGATTTTTTGAGAAGCTTTCCTATGTTTCTTAATGCTTGAACTCTATCTTGGACTTCAACGGTATGCTGAATAGAGTCTCCCCACCTCCATAGATTTTCTTAAAAGCCGACCCTGTATCAATAATTCAGTTATTTTCCTACAATTTGTTGTTACTCTTTTCTTTCCAACTGGCACGCAGAGCGTGTATCATTGGTATTTTCTTTCTTTTTGGGTTTTACTTGGACAGTACTGTGCAGTTGAATATTAATTGTTTTCTATGCTTCTCCTTGCAGTCAGATTTAAGGTTTGTGATTTATATCAATGCACCTTTGATTCATTTTGTAACATGCCAGTATGTTGTTTTAGATCTAGTCAATTGGGGTTACCCTGGGTGGCTGAGAGGAAGGAATGGAATCCTCACCTTTGATTCATTTTGTAACATGCCAGTATCTTGTTTTAGATCTAGTCAATTGGGGTTATCCTGGGTGTTTGGGAGGGAGGATTGGAATCCTGCCCACCCAAGTTCAATTCCTGCAAGTGACATGACAGATGTTGGCAGTATACATATATTCTTCATTCCTCATATGGAATATACAGTGTTGCACCTGTGAAAAAAAAATCTTGTTTTAGATCTAATTAGTGTATTGTTAATATCTATTATTAGCACTAAGTAGTAGTCTAAATGATGAGAATCTTTATTTGTCTAGATGTGTGATTATGAGTGACATGACAGATGTTGGCAGTATCGACAGTATACATATATTCTTCATTCCTCTTATGGATTATACAGTGTTGCACCTGTGAAAAAAATCTTGTTTTAGATCTAATTAATGTATTGTTAATATCTATTATTAACACTAGTAGTCTAAATGAAGAGAATCTTTATTTGTCTAGATGTGTGATTATGACTATGATTTTGTGTTCTGTGGCTAATTCTGTGGAATGCTATCTTTCATCAAATGCGTTATCTAGATTGTCCATCATGTCATCTGAGAGGCTTCTCATTCTTCAACCACATAACTGGGCATTGCGGAGAGACCATGGCATGCTTTTATACCATAGCAGGTGAGGGTTTTCTTTCTAATGATGATTTTATCCAAGAAGATTGTTTGGGTGGTATTATCTGTAGACTTTATTCTTTTCCATTCGTTATCCCAGATATTGAATATATCTCGAATTTGCTAGAAGATTAGTTAGGTTTGAGATGTTGAAAGTTCAGCTAATTTTATATCTCATACTATGGGGGATGATATTTATAGTACATGGAGATTAGGATTGTTGGTTTTTAAATATTGCTTTCTGCCTTAACTACAGACGCTATGGAGAAGCTGTCCAAGAGCTTAGTATTTGTATGGCCTTTGCCCCAGTGGAAGAAGCAGAAATTCTGGAGCCTTTTGTTGAAAAACTGCATCTAATGCGTGCTGAGTCTTCCTGGACACCTATGGAGTTCAGTTCTCGTCCATAAGGATTGTCTTTGCTGTACAGTTAATATTGACTTTGTTTTGGAGATTTTTGTATATAGATGTTTATGCCTGTTGCTTAGGTGGATATCATCTAGCTTGAACTAACCTCGAGAATGTGGTGTTTTATTCCAATCTAGAGAGAATGTTTTTGATTCTTTATACAGTAGTCTAACGATTGTGGTCAGTATTACTATAGGAAGTTCCTTTCCAGTTTGATTTTATAGGTCAAGAATGTTACAGTTCTACTATGTAAGTAAATGCTCTAGTCAATATCTACACATGAATATGGTTATGCCTCATGGTTTACCATATTGATTTAGATTTGATAATCATTACCCAGAGAAAGCGCTGAGCATGACAGAGCATAATGAACAGTAAATCTGAATGGTAGAGGGAAGTACTTAGCTGAATAACATGTCAAAATATAGGGAAATTAAATAGAAAATAACATAATAGAGTGATTAACTACATGCAGAACATGATTCCATGCCCACAATCACGATTACTAAAATCAAGGTATTTTCACTCCTGTGCACACTGACCCTCAGGTTTCAGTTACTGGTCACCCCCTCTTTAATTCTACCGTCAAAAGTGTTATTTGTGAGCACAGTGCAGTTTCTGTAGAGCTTAATTGCAGACAATTTACTGGAGTTACAATGAAGCCCATAAAACAGGATCACACACTTGATCAAGCAACCTAAGGTGCATTAGTCACAGGCATTATAATGCAATGTTTCATTAATTTAGAAATTTTGATAGCAGCAGTGAATCAAGGAAGTGCTTTTCCTAGATGGGGTCCAATAATTGTTTCAGGCTTACCCCAGAGAAATCATTTGTATGCATTCATTTGCTATCTGAATTTATACAGCAGATTGATTGGGTGTTACATGGTTGCATTACCCAGGTATACGTCAGGTTAATTCTCTAGTTCATCATTTTGTTGGTCTTACCTAGAGTCTCTCTGAATATCAATGACTAACATACCCTCGGTATCCTGTATAGGTTGATATAACTAGATTCTGTTATCTCTAAATTTAGTTTTAATGAATGATAATAAAAAAACATAAAAATAATATAGCGTGCACGAATAAGGTTGAGTTGAAGAATGCAAACTAATTAACATGATCTAATTATAAGCATACATTTCAGGACCTTTTGAAATTAGATGTCAAGTTGAATTGAGGCACCAAGATGGGCTTGTACTCTATGAATTAAACATTGATAAAGATGAAGTTGATTATACTGTATTATAGATCCATGACAGATCATGAAACTGCCATATGGTATCTCCAATAATAGAGTCCACATTCATTATGTAGCTTTAAAATTTGTGTTTAACGTTAAATGCATGTCATCAAGTTTTGAGACATACTCCACCATTGCATTTGATGTTGTATGTTCAACGGTTTTTAGTTGTTAAGGTAATTTGTGGACGTGAATTTCAACAAAGATGCCACACACTTTGAGTTGCATTTAAACTTGCAACTACATTATTCAAACAAATCGTGCTGGTTGAAGGAATGATTGTTAGTAGGTTCCTTGGTGTAAAACCCATCTCAACAAGAGGTATTATGATTTTGAATTTCAAAGGAGTGGGTAGATGGGATGCACTCTAATATTCTGATTTCTCATCCACTTTTTTACACATGTATGTATTGTCTGTAGATAAATTTAAAATTTGATCCTAGCAGAGTCAATTTCTGGTCACATTTTTCTGACCATTTTTCCTTAACATCTGACCAAAAAATCAAAAGAATTGCTGGAATTACAGATACCAGTTGTTGAAATTGCACAAACTAGGTAAAGTAGGTGTATTTGAGGGTGTTGTATCCATTTATATTTTCGGAAATGCTATTTCAGCAATGAAAAATTGCATTTCTGGCCAAAAATTGGATAGTCAGATTTTGGTAATGATTATAAGAAAAGGTCCGAGTTGTACAATGTTTAGACTTCTTTGATTCCTCATTAGTAGGTTAGATTTTTAACATGTGATCCTTACTAAGCTTAAAGCCTGAAATATTAAACTATGAACCCTTTGCTTGGATTTGAGTATTTGGGTTGGTGGCTTTACAGCTCCCAATAAATATGGATTCTTCTAAATCTCCTAGTTGAGTATCTTGTACGCTCATGATCTTCCCTTTCTACCTTTTCTATTGGTTTCATTGATTGATTTGACTTTGGTGGCTCCTATTATTGCTAATCACCTTTATTTTCTTGATTTGGTTGAAGGGATTAGTTCCTTTACTTGGTTCAAATTGATTGAGTCATGTTGCCTCTTTAGCTTCTCTTAGACCGGATTTTAGAGGTGACCAGATTTTAGAGGTAAGTACTGGAGGAGAGGAATGCTCCTTCGTAATGGTTTAATCCATATTCATGTTGCATCTCTTTGCATCCTTTTTTTAGAGAAACCCTTTAATATTCATATTTGAGTATTTTTAGTGATTGGGTTTGTTATTTTTAGAGATCTGGACCATTAGGTAGGGTTACTCTAGATTGCATGTCTTTAGACAAATTCTATACATTTCTTTTGTTTGGGTCAATTTTGAAGAATTTACCCAAACTTATGCCATTTAAGTAAGGGGATCCAACATTCTCACCCTAATTGTGGTTGTTTTCATGGACATTGATGATGAGTTTGGTTTGAAGAACCATGATCATTATTTCGTGAAATGCTATGCCCCTTCAAGATTTTGAGAAAAAAGACAACAATTTTTGGGAGCAAAAACTCACCACATATGATGGGTTGAGTTGGAGGCAATCCTTTTGTTGAAGTGGGTGTTGATGGCCAAAACTAGTTCAATCTTCTTGCTAAGCTTTGATGATAAAACTTGTAATGCTAGGGCATCTCTTTGTTTATCTGTAATGAAGGCTTTTTAATTGTCGAACGTGTTGCACTATTTTAATGTCACAATAAGAACACTTCACAAGTCAGTTCGAGATGTAAATTTATGAGCTATAAACACCATAAGCTTATGAGTTGTAAACACTGTAAACACCATATGTGCAGACAACATAAAAGCTATTTACTTCTTTAAACTATAATAATTATCTTATAATATGATTGGAAATAATAACTCTAACTAGTATCTAGTGCTAAAGATATAAAGCCTGTTGTGAAAACTAAAACAAAATGTGCAAAGATCCTTCTAGCTAGTCTTTTATCTTAGATCACTTGGCTTGGATTTGGAAGACAATCTTTTGTTGTTTCCGGGCAACATTCTTGTACTCATTTGTAGGCTGGATCTGAAAAGAAGAGATTCTAGTTATGGTTCTTAACTTCTTGAAACCAAATAATATTGAAATCAAAAGCTGAGCATTAAATCAAAGTCTAGATGCTGGAATGAAATTTAGATTAAGACTATCATTGAAGATCTACTAGTTTGCTCGAGCAATGGTCCTAATGAAAACCTTCTATATCAAATTCAATTTAAAATAACATAAAAAAATATAACTTGCAATCCACAAATACACCAATCTTTGAGTATGTACTAAACTAGAATAAAAATGTATTTCATGGCAACTATGAATAAATGATTTAAATATTG
Organism: Pinus albicaulis; assembly: GCA_034641835.2. Taxonomy (NCBI): domain Eukaryota; kingdom Viridiplantae; phylum Streptophyta; class Pinopsida; order Pinales; family Pinaceae; genus Pinus; species Pinus albicaulis. The sequence continues at coordinate 312,740,369 of CM076575.1, forward strand.
ACTATCACAACGAGAGTGCAGATTATTAATTGATCTAGAATGTAGCCATAAGCAAGATCTAAATATGTGTATGCAAATATAAACAATGCACTTTATAGGAATCAAAACCAAACTTGTGTATTGATCAGTTAGACTTCAAAATTGGAAGGTAAGGGTATTGAATTGGTCTTTAGAATGCAAATCACCTTTTGATAGACTAAATATAAAGGGAAAATATCATTTATAAACTCAATAAAAATCATATTGCACTGAGGTCACTTATTACATAGTGTAATAGAGTGCTTTCTTAGATCCCAATACTGTATCGATGTTGAAACAAAGAGAAAGGGGGCTAGACTAGGATGGGAAAGAATGAGATTATTGATCTCAATGTCTTAAGATGATTCTCAACGATTTCTTAAGTATGTAACTGGCCCTAGTTCAAGAGTAAAACAAAATCTTGAAGCAAATATAGAGTGATACATGAAGCAAGTTAGGGTTGAATATGAACTAAAATAATAATCTCTACCCACACAACATTGCTCTTCATACCATCTACACAATGTTATTCATAATGGTTATCAATTCATCAATAATCAAAATGCTATAAGGAATAATGTATATGTAGAATATAAATATAGAGTATATATGCATAAAGGGAAATGATACATTACAATTTTGGAATTTAGTTGAGGGGACTTGCCATATCTAACACCTAGGTAGATTATTATCAAGAAAGGTGAGAAATCATAACACAAATATTTATTGAATTAGTCTTTTATTAATCACAACTAGATTACAATAGGCTTGTTAATGCATGGCTTATACAAAGTTCGAGAAACAAGATCAAAATCATAGTATTCACTAACTAACTTGGCATCACAATGCTTGGTTCTATTTATAAGTGTTACATCAAATATTACATCCAAATCTTGCCTACAAGAGGCCATGATACACAGATAAGATTTGCTCCTCTCTTCTAGGAATAGAGCTCCTAATAATAGCCAAGATATTGGATAGGAGTTTTACTTTCGCCTCTGTAACCTTTGCCAAGTCCATTGCTAGTGTGGTGAGATAGAAAGATGTAAGTGTGTGTTTGATCGACATCAAAATACAATTTTGTTATGATTTCGTTACTTGTAGGTGCACTATGAAAAAAACCTAAACATGTTGATTTGACTTTAGAGTTTCTCTAAGGGGCCCAATGTGTTCTAAGAAGAAAGGTGCTATGCTGACATGTACTCATCCAAGCTTACAAAACAGACTTCTATGTGGATGGCCATTTATGGCTCTTTTCACATTTGGATTCCCCTTGATGGCATCTCCCTTCACTTGGAAAATTTTATTTTTTGGATACCTATAAATGCCTCAAAATCAAAGTTAGCCCAAAACAATGTTGAAAAACTAGTCAAACTAAGTCAATGTTTTGTTGTAAAAATCAACAGTCTAGCCTACAGTCAATGTTGGTCAACATGCCCATAATTCCTCGATTGGTGTGCCAATGAATGCGGCCTACCTAAACAGATCCTTTCCAACTCAAAACACAGTCAAATCAACTTAGAAAGTCCTTAGTCAATGTTGGGCAAATTCCGTAGCAGAAAAGTCAACGTAGGAAAAACATAACAACCAAGGAACCCTTCGCACGTGTGTAAGATAAAGCCGCATCATAAATTGTACGAACCAATCAAAAGATGAGAGAATGTGTTCTGAATGAAAGTGCCAAAATGAGGAGGTCAAGACTTATATTTATAGTGGTTGGCGCAGAGTGAAAAGTTATGTCTATTCATCGCTGGGCCGACTTGATTTTGAGGCATTTATAGGTGCAAAAATTCTAATTTTGCAGGTGAAGGGAGATGCCATCAAGGGCAATCCAAATGTGAAAAGAGCCATCAAAGGAGGGGCTTCTAGGATGGGGAATTAGCCCTAGTTGCACTTTAACACTCCCTCTCAACTAAGGATTAATTCCAATAGACCACGTCCATCCATGATTATGCCATCATGTCCATCATGTACCATCTTTGCATCTCGTCTAAACTTTGCTGAAGATTGATATCATGGTCAATAAGAAGGATCGATAGAGAGAGTCACAAAACATTACCATGCTCTTCCCACTAACAAAAGGTAGTCCACATAACCAGGGGTAGAACCCTAACTCGACTTGACTTGATCCGAAGCGATTAAGTTGTTGAACATCATGCATCCTAGACATAGGGAGTACGATAGTAAACAATGCGTTCATCTGTAGTGCTATGGTCCCTAACCACTTTTCCCACCCCATTGACCAAATGATAGGTACTTCACAAGAGTCCTAGACTGTAAGGGTAGGATGTATGCTGGGGCATTCGTAGGAGAATGTGAACCACTCATCCTATGCATATGTCATCAACCATAGGGGAAGGTGAACCACTCACCCTATGCTCGCATATATCATCATGGGGTATCACAGGGGAAGGCGAACCACTTACCTTATACACATCGTACCTATAGGGGAAGGTGAACCCCTCACCCTATGGTTGCACATAGCTCTAAGAAGTACCCCAACCCTTAGGAGATCCTAGAGCTCAATGTTCAACCGAGACCCTCGTGGGAGGGTCATTCCACGACTCCCAACCTCTCTTTGAAGGAATTGAACTTGACCTTACCAAGAGGCTTCGTGAGGATGTCAGTGATCTGTTCATCTCTCTTGATGTGATGAAGCTTAATTGCTCCTTCTTGTACCATATCCCAGATAAAGTGGTACCTGATGTCGATATGCTTGGAGCGGTCGTGGGACATGAGATTATCTGAAAAGTGAATCCCGCATTGATTGTTGTAGTAGATAATGGTGGTGTCCAACACATGCTCAAATAGCTCACTAAAGAGCTTCCTCAACCATATGGCTTCGCAACAAGCCATCCCCGCTGCAATGTATCTAGCCTCACCAGTGCTTAGAGCCACAAATTTTTGTTTACGATTCATCCAAGATATAGAACCGAACCCTAGAGAGAAGCAACACCTTGAGGTGCTCTTCCTATCTACCACACTGCTTGCCCAGTCAACATTGATATATCCATGCAGCTTCAAACTCCCGACAATGCATACCATGGTTGATAGTACCATGAAGATATTTCAAAAGGTTCTTGGCAGTGATTTGATTAGCATGGTTAGGCTTGACCATAAATTGGCTCAATGTGTTCATTGCAAAACACATAATCAGATGGGTGTTGAATAAGAACATTAGAGCCTCCACAAGTTGCTGATACTTAGAAGGATTAGCTAGTTCAGGACCAGTAGCATCTCCGCATAGCTTCTTGAAGTTCATCTCCATCAGAGTAGTCATCGACTTGCATTTCGTCATGATACATCTCTCCAACAACTTCACAATGTACTTTCCTTGAGAAAGGAAAATCTTGCTGGATCTTTCCAGACCTCCAAGCCTAGGAAATAATGCATTAGTCTTAGGTCCTTCATCTTGAACTCAGAAGTCAACTCCCTCTTGCATTGACGAATGAGAGGGTTGACACATGTCATAAAGAAATTTCCCACATATAGGACCAATATGAGTGGCATGTCCTTGACCTTGAAGTATTGTTGATCAACATAACTGCTAGCAAAGACCAACTTCATGAGGTTGTTATCTATCCTTTCATACCAAGCCTTTGAGGGTTGCTTCAACCCATAGAGGGTTTTCTTCAACTGATAGACATGCGTCCTTCTTTCTTGTTCTTCAAATCCTCGAGGTTGTTCCACATAGACTTCCTCCTTAAGCGATCCATGTAGGAAGGCGATCTTGACGTCCATTTAGCGGAGACTCCATCCTTGAATTGCAGCCAATGCTATTTTAGATTGGATAGTGGTGTATTGGGCCATTGGTGCAAATATATCGTCATAGTTAATGCCTTCTTTTTGTGAGAAGCCTCAAGCCACGAACCTTGCCATGTATTTTTCTAATTCTAATTCATAAGTGTGTAAAAATTATAATTTTCCAAGTGAAGGGAGATGCCATCAAGGGGAATCCAAATGTGAAAAGAGTCATCAAAGGAGGGGCTTCTAGGATGGGGAATTAGCCCTAGTTGCACTCTTTAACAACAATGACCTTGTGGTTCCTTTGGGTACCAAAATCTTTATGTTAGTAATGGAAGTGAACTACGTTTCCATCATTAGCAACATAACCTCAAAATACTCTTAAATCTAATTAAAAACATAAGATTTTAATAAGTTAAGCATGGTGTACCTCATCATACTATTTTTTTAAATTTTTTATCTTTTATTTTATATTATTTATTGATTTTTTTAATTTTAATTTTTTCCTTTGCCAGTGCATATTTTGTAGCATATAAACATATTACCAAATCCACTTCTGAAGTAGCACTCATCACATAAAAAAGTGTCATGACCAGTATGCAGAAGCAACGCACATAAGGCATCAACATAAGTTAGAGAAATATGACCACCCATGTAAAAAAACAAATACAAAAGAAATAGTGGATGAAAAACATATCAAAAGTTGTCCCCATCCCCCACCCCCTGTGTGTCACATAGGTCGACAAAAACGATTAAGGATCCTAGTCCGGTTACACAACACAAAAAACCAAAAATACAATAAAAGGAGTGTAAACAAGCCAAAGTCTGGATAGTGCCAAAGTCGTAGATCCAAAAATCAGAGAGTTTTCGCGCCGAAGAAAGTAGTGTGTGATTGACATATATTTACAATATAGTAGAAAGACAGTAAGCATAGTTGTTGTAGTTCCAAAAATGTCAGTGAAGGGTGTGATCAGGTGAGTTGTATGGTGCCCTGTGCCATGATACATTTAGCATCTAACAAGATGTAATGCATCTGACCGTTATTGCATCCCAGACCTGGTTTTGATAATCCATCCGCCATCTGATTCTGTTCCCTGCAAATGTGAGTGAAATTTCTGCTTTGGAAAGTAGCTCGAGTGTCCTGATGTGTTCAAGCCAGTGGGTCAGCTGTGGAGGATCGAAGCTATTTTTATAATTCATATGATCAATGATAACCTTTGAGTCCCCGTAAATGTTGATATTTTCAATAGATAGATGTCTAGAGATCCACAGTAGGCCCCAAAGGGCTACCATTTCCTCTTTACTGTTTGTGCCGCTATCGCAGTTCCAATAGAATTTGTACTGAGTTCTCTGATCCACCCTCAACGATACTCCGCATCCGCAAACATGTTGTTGTGTAGCGCCATCAAAATTTCTCGCGGGTAGGCAGATAGTATGAGGTCTTAACTTGTGAGAGAGATCCCAAGGAGGTTTAGTGGGCACATTGGATCCCTGAGATGATATCAAAATGCGTCGGGCGACCATGATAGGACAGGTCTAGATCCCTTCAAAGATGTAACTGTTTCTAATTTTCCATATGTGCTAGAATAACCAGTATGGGATGAGTGTGCCTTTTTTGTGTCTACGCCACAACTCTAGAGATACTTGAAAGTTGTCCGATGGATGGAAAGTGATCTGCAAATGTAGACATATCTAATGCCAGACCTCCATCGTGTAAGGGCATGTAAAGAATAAGTGTCTGTTATTTTCATCATCAGAGTGACACATAAGGCATATCTCAGGTCCAATACAACCCTTTTTTATGAGGTTCTCCCATGTCAAATTTCAATTTTTCCATATGAGCCAACATAGTATGGTCAACTTATGTGGGACTCCCATTTTCCACACCCCCACAAACTAGCGATCCTCCATGAGGTGGTAATCAGTTTTTATAATATGTATAAGTCCCTCAGCTATATACCATCCCCCTTGTACATTCCTTCCCATATGATCTTTTCTGCTTCCTCCCTGCCATGGATGCCGAAGTTATGTAACCGAGTTTTGTATTTCTCCCATACAATGACCTTTGGTCCCCGAAGACCTAGGTCCCAAGCAGATTTCCAGATGGGGATGCCATTCTTGTAACCAACAATGACCTATGAAAGGAGGAAGATCCCCCAGGAGTGCAGTGTGCGTAGAATACTAATGGTGAGGTGTGGTCCCATATGCATGCCCCCAATGTTGTCAATGTCCAGGACGATCGATCCACCATCACCAAACAACCAACATAATGGCTTACGGAGTGTGCCCCATTTATTCCGAAAGCCCAACCAAATGCTCGAGCCCTGAGCTTTGTCCAATTCATTTTTTTTGTACCAGTATCTCAACTTATGTTCCCCAAGATATTTTTCTAATATAATGGATTGCCAATTACCTAATATTACCATAGCCCGCCACATGGATTTAACGATGAGGGTCGTTCCAAATTGTTTGATATCCAGGATAGCCCAGCTGCCCATGTCTTTTGGAATGGCAATGAGTTCCCACCTAGCCAAGTGGTATTTATGTGCCGACCTGCCCCTCGTCCATATGAAATGTGCCATATATCCCTTTATAGCCTGTAGGCAGAACATATAAGTGTGCTCAATAGTTCGCAATCTGCTATAGTACTTCCGTGGTAAGAATATACCTCCCTCCCATGGATAGCCATCTGTGTGCCCAAGCCCCAATCTTCTGCTTGTATTTGTCCAGTAACCATATCCAGTCTGCCACCCTGTATCTCGATGGTTTCAACCTAAAACCCAAATACGTGAGACCCTCCTTGATATTATTTATGGGGTATTGAAACATATTTGCAATTAGAGAAGCATTTTACTCTACGAGTCTGAATGTAATGTTAGGGACTTTAATTTATTTGCCATCAACCCAGTAGCTTTATCAAATCGAGTAAATATGGTAAACATGTGTGCCCATAGTGAGATAGCAGACCGCTCGAAGACCATGATGTCGTCCACGAAAAAGTTATGTGAAACAGACATCGGCCTACAAACCCAGACTCCCACAAAGTTGCCCTCCCTAGTAGCCCGCGAAATCTTATGGTTGAGTCCATCCATGACTAATATAAACAATAGTGGGGATAGTGAGCACCCCTGTTTGAGCCCCCGCCCTGCCTTGAAGAAACTGGAAGGTAATACATTTATGATGACATCAAAAGAGGTAGAGTTAACACAATTCATAATCCATTCCACATTCCTCTGTGACATGCAAATTTTAGTCAGGATGATCCAGAGGTATTCTCAATCCGCACAGTCGTATGCCTTTGATAAGTCTACCTTCATCGCAATAGCTTTTTTGTCTGTGTGTGAATGGTATGCAAAGTTTCTTGTGAGATGGGTACGACATCATGAATAAGCTTTTTATGTAAAAACCCGAACTGTTCCTTTGAGATATGAGTAGAGAGACACTTCTTAATCCGCACAACGATGACCTTTGATATGAGCTTATATAGAATGTTGCATAAAGATATGGGCTGAAAATCATTAAATTTTGTTGGAGCTGGTCCCTTAGGAATTAATGCAATAAAGGTAGAATTTATAGAACCTGTGATGTGGCCATGTAACCGGGACTGCTCCATCATTTGAGTAATATCTCTCCCAGTTAGTTGAAAAATGCCACGAAAAATTCTACGGTCCATCCGTTTGGACTCTGGCTTTTGTCATGAGAAAAGGTCTATAGAACATAAAGAGTTTCTTCCTCAGAGACCTCCCGTGATAGCGCTGCATTCTGACCCTCATCGAACATGGTGGGGTAATCATGGGTCAACCATAATTGATCATTCACATGATCACCTTCTCGAGCTTTAAAAAAGTTTTGGAAATGTCTGATAGCCTCAAGTTGTATCTGCTCCATGTAGTGAAACTCCTCACCAGCTTCATTAATGATCTTCCATATACTATTTCGCTACCGTCAAAGGTTGGCGATGTTATGGAAATATTTCATATTTATGTTGCCAGCCTAAAGCCATATTGCCCTACTCTGCAAACACCATGTTTGTTCCTGTATAGCTAAAATCTTTCTCCCACGATCCTCCAATTCCTTTAGTCGCCTCCAGAGTATTGCATTGTCGCCCCGTAAATCCAGAGTATGTAGAAAATCTATGATTTCAGTATTTATAGAAGTAAGTTTGATAATGAGGCATTTTTTCTTTTCCCTCGCCCAAATATTTGCCTTAACCTTCAACCCTTTAAGTACCAGTGCCATCCAAGCCATGGGAGTATACAATCTTCGATCCTTTGCGACCGCCCAGTGTTCAATGATCAGTTTCTGAAAATCCCAATCTTCAAGCCAAATCCGGTTGAATTTGAAAGACAAACCACACGGAAACTTGACCTCGCACCAGCTAAGAATAATGGGGCGATGGTCTGATATTGCAGTATCTGCCACCCTCGAGTGCATCTTCCCCAGGGTTTCCAATAATTGCTCATGTAAGATAAATCTATCAAGCCTCTTTCCAATGTATGCATCACTGGTCCTTCCGTTGTACCACGTCGGGCACAACTTGTGGGGTTGTATGTTCCGCAAATTATTTCTCCATAAAAAGGTTTGTAAGATATGCAGATATAAGATCCATCCTGCATCGCTTACCCCAGTGTTCCTTTAAGGAAAAAGTGGCATTAAAATCCCTTGCAATAACAAGAGAGCCTATTTTGAGTATATCATTGTCTTCCATTCTTTTCCATAAAACATTTCGAACCGAGTAAGGTGTATATAAACTTATAAAATGTATATGCTCCTTGTAACCCCGGATGTGGCAAGACAAAAATATTCCACCAAAGAAATAATATGCATGAAAAGTAGCTAGCATAGGTTTTCACATAGCAACCACGCCCCTGGATAGACCCCGAGAATCCACCGCCATCATGTCCCACCTTGGATACATATTCCGAAAAAAGGCATACACCTTATTAGAAGAAGTCATGGTCTCTTGGCACACGACCATAAATGGACTGCACGATTCAAGAAAATCCCTAATAGAGAGATATTTATAGTGGTATCCCAGGCCACGGATATTGAATGAAATGCAATTCATCATGAGCCACCTTTCCCGGGGGATAGTGCTCTAAGTACTCGATTGAATATGGTATAAATTGGAACCTTGTACATTCCAGGGTTCCTCGATGATGTAATGTCTCGAATAGGTTTGTTCCCCCCCTGACGACCCCCTTGCAGTGTGTCGTGACATTCAATCTTGAGGTAGGGCTAATCCGGAAAGGAGGCGTGCTCATCGCATTGTTTGATCGGGATCTCAGAAAAATCTAGCGCAGGGTTCTATAATGGAAACTCAACGTCACTATCAAACGAGTTGTGGGGAGAAGTGGAAAGGGCATGATCCGATGGGGACTGTAACACGAGTTGTGATCACCCAGAGGTGGCCAGAGGGGGAGATTCTGAGGATTGGAAAGGTCCAATGTCCCCAGTCGGGTCATCCGGGAGAGGGAAAACAGTATGGGATGGGATTACAGGAGTAGTTGATTCACGAGGGGTGTGTGGTGCACGAGCATCAATTGATGGATGAGGGTGTCCAGTCAGACGCACGAGGTTCCCATTGGACACTAATCGATGGATAGGGGGAAGGGGGATCGTCGAAGCCTTCGGGTTTTCTGGCGCCAGTGAGATGGGGGATAATGTAGAATCTAGAGACATGTCAAGGAAATGAGATGCGGGGGGGGGGGGGGGAGAGGGTTGTGTGATATTGTTCCATACCTGATTTTTCGCCCGCCGCAGGTGGTGATGTCGTCTGAGTAGCAACCTTTGTCGTCGAAACATCACTGGTCTTGTATGATCGCCTCCCGGAGTGATGCCTCGGGAAGTTTCGAACCAGGTGGCCTGTGTCGTCACATAATAGGCACCGGAAGGGGATGCTCCAATATTCAACCTGCTGGTGGTGAATTGCATAGTCCCATGCCATATCAATCTGAGCAGGAAGACCACCAACATACCCCAGCTCAACCAAAATCCATGCAACCCGTTTATCAGACATTCCAAGTCACCTAGGATCCGTGTATACAAATCTGGCAATGGAATCCCCAATGGCAGAAAGGACCTTTAGAGTCCAGAATTCCAACAACAATCCCAGGAGTTTAACCCATACCAGATGATTGCGTGGAACCTCCGATGTTGGGTTAAAATCAATATACCAGGTATGTCGTGATAGGAAGCATCTACCACATACCCATGGCATTTTCAGAATCCGTGCAGCGTCCTCCATAGCCAGAAAGTGAAAACTATACCAGCTATTCCGTAAACAGCACATCTTAGGCGGATATCCCAGAATGCGACACCACTCAGTTTTTACCTAATTCTGCATATCCCTGTCGCACTCCCGGTCAAAGTGCCATCGTCTGATCAACACCCTCTTACAGAGGCTTGCCACCCTATCCCACATGACATCATAGACAAAGCTCAACAATTTTGTCATAGTGGAAGGACGATGAGGTTTATCTCGAGTCCCCGTGTGATGTGCAACTGGTATTTGGTCTTGAAAACCATGTTTTGTGCGAGTGTTGTATCGCGAAGGAGATCCCAGAGTCCCTGACCCCCGACGTCTCGCATGTGTTCCAACTGTCCCCTCTTCTCTGACATCCACCGCCGATTGAAAGGCCTCCAGCATAGCCTCTTGTCTAGTGATGTCTGCGTCCAATGATGCCAGGTAGTCGTTGAGATGTGCCACAAATGTATGTGGTCAGGTCCAACGCAAATTGGTGAAGGATGGAGGAATGACGACGCTCAGTGTTAATGCAAATTTGTGTAGTTAGGGAAAAGAATATTCCCCAACGTTCAACCTTTATTAGATCTTGCAGAAAGGGGCAGTGTCGAGGTGCCTGCAACCTCAGGGTTAGTAAAAGTGTGTGAAGATTTATCTCTGCCTACCCCAAGTTGTGCGCCCGCAAGTATCACCCATGGGAAGTGAATATAAAACACTTATAGTAATTGTGAAGATCCACGTCTGTCAGTCGGACGATCCCACGTACCCCAGAGGTAATAATGTGATCGTCATTTGGAAGTCAAAATAATTTGAAAAATCAATCTGATAACTTTTTCGGTGCCAGATAATGCTATCTCCCCGTAGAATCATGCCATCCATAGTTTGGTCATTGGATCCAATCCCTTCCACTACTTCTTAGACCAAGATCTGTAAAAATAAAGCACAACACATCCCCACTAGGCAAATAGATCATGCATCACCACCTAGGCTTGTACCAGTGCACCCTGGAAATGGCCCAATAGGGGGGTGATAGATCACCCACAAGGGTCTGTAACAGGTATTTAGATAGAAACAAAGTACCAAAAAAAATCAATAGGGGTCATTGGCAGTAGCAACAACAATAACAACCACATATCCGCTACTGCCTGTTGCACAAAAAGAGACCGCAACTTTTGCAAGGTCGAGTAATGACAAAGGTGTCCCTCCACCTGTTCCAAAAAAACCTTAATTTCCTTTGCTCCAGGTATACACCGACCTCTACGTCGCCCTGCAAACACGAGTTTGTTTAGTTACTTGAGGTGTGGCACAAGCCGTAACTCTGTATTTATTGCCTCACTGCTTAGACATATTTTGAGTGATGCAACGAGTAGGTGATTTAGACACTGGGGGATTTTCCCTTGATGAATTGCTCTTCCTTATCCTTGACTTATGTCGAGAAGGATCAATAGTCCTAGGTTTGGCTTGAATCAAATTCTCTTCATGATTTACATCAGGCAGACCCTTATTTTTGGCATTGCTCTGCTAAATTCCATTATGGTTGTGACACAACCATTTTGAACTATGGATTTCTCCTCGATCTTGTTTCGATCTTAGCTCTTCTAGAATTAATATTTTAATGAGACTGTGATGATGCAGTTTCGTAAGAGGGTTATTTTTATTTTTCTTCACATGACTAGCCATTTTTCTACAACTCTTTTATAAATAATAGGGAAAAATTAATTCTTGCCCAGATTGAAAATGTAGAAGGATATGAATATGATACTATAAGTTAAGAGCATACCTCCATTCGATGACATGGGATTTTTGTAGGATCAACAATGGCTTTGCCCATTCATCTTTAAGCTAGCTCCTGTTGGAATCACGATTGCCATTACACCAAAACTTGCAGGTGTTAGTAAACGCATGCATCACCAGAGTTAATGGATCCTTGAGAGGTGGTTAAGCACATGTTGCGAAACGCTTTGGGAGCATTGGATTATCCAATGCCCAACAATCTCCCCCAGTGTGAGCTGGGTGTGATTTGAACTCGAGACCTTTGGATCTGATACCATTTGTTGGAATCACGACTGTCGTTACACCAAAACCCACAGGTGTTATTAAACATACGCATCACCAGAGTTAATGGATACTCGAGAGGCGGTTAAGAACATGTCGAGAAACACATGGGGAGCGTTGGATTATCCAATGCCCAACAAGGGTTATGGGCCCACCACACTTCCGTTGTGCTTGGAAAATTGGCATTGTTTATGTTGTCAATCCTAGAGACATCGTTGAGTTGTGAAAGACCAGTGCCTAGGACATCTTATATAGCAAGGAGCAGTATGCTATAACAAGGACAATTAGTAGAACAAGACTCTTTTGCTATTTCAATTTTAACAGGAAAGATCAATGTAGATGGAACCAGAATATTCACAAACTCAGCATAATGAAAGGAACACTGTAGAGGCAAAGAGTGAATTCTCAATATAAATGTATTAGACAACTCAAAGACAGCTTGCTGTAAGGAGGGCTGGATTCTAAAAATGCTTTACAGAGATTGAAAATCAGACGACATTTGCTGTGTAATAAATATAGAAGGAATACTAACTACTAATGAGATGAAATTCCATAAACATATTTGAACATGAGATGGGCTTAAGATAATAAGAATCCATACATGTACATAGCTTTCAAAAATAACATCCCATAGCACTTAATATAGAAGAAACGTGGATGAAGTTGAAAATGCAACAACATATCATGACTGAGCCATATTTAAAGCGCTAGACAGGTTTAGCATGAGTATCGATTGTGATAAATTCATACCAGAACCAGTGAGCCACTCGCATTCCAGAGCATGATACAAGAAGGATGGAAATAGTGAAATGAACAGCTAAACTATATCACATAATACAAAATTACAAACTATAAAGCATCAAGACCAGAATCCTCATTAAAAGTAAAACTCCTTATCGTTGAGACCCAACGGGCTCTTCACATTTGTATTAAAACTTCAACAAAATGCATACAAGAAACTCTTTCACAACAAATTATTCAGAAAATCTGGAACCCGTTTTTCTCTTTAGTTGCTGCTTATATAGAAGCCTCAGAAACATGAGCGAGAAGATATTTTTGGAAAAAATATCTTCCTCGCGTGCTGGTAATCAGTTTGAGGTCTCCATAAAAAATAACCAAAATTCATGATGAGGAATATGGGGCATCTCATCATTGACATTGAGGCTCATGGCCGTTTTAAACCAAAAATATTAAACAACAGTTTCTGACAGAAAGTAAAATGCAGGAGTGGAATATGAATTCCACTCGAAATTTAAAAGTAACAAGCTAAAATGAAAGAAAAAGGCCACTAGGGCCGAATCATGAATTGACAATGTTCACTGACGAGGTGGAGTTGAGGCGGTCACTGTCACAGATGGCGGAATGTTCGCTGAGAGGAATCGATTTGCCTCTGATGTGGCAGTAGAGGCTTTTCTGCCTGTATATCTTCATGATTTTCTTTAATTCTGATTTAATTTGGAGGATGGGCTTTTGATAATCAATCTTAGCCGTAATCCCTAAATTGTCTCCAATCTTCTGTTTCTGCTGTGGCAGGTCTTCGACACTGATACTTCTCAAAATTCTCTTTCTGCCGTGATCCCGTGTGTCTTGTTGATGTGTAGCGATGCGCAGGGCTCACAAGGCATCAATGCCTATGAAGCATCGACGAGACGTGGAGTTTGAACCTTGATAATGTCTGTAACACAGTAGAAGTGGTGGGATCCCAGCATGACGGGGGGCGATTAGGAATGAACTGTCGGATCTCGAGAGATCAACGGTTGCGATCTAATCGCATCGGAACAAAGCGAGGTCGAAACTCCGATGGAGAAATATGAATGAACAGGGCGATGCAATGAGGGCTGTTGATCTAACTTGGATGGATGGTCACGATTGGATCGACGGATCACAATTGGGGAAGGCGGCGGGTGACACATTTAAGAACTTGCGATTGGCGATGCGCGATTGAGCGCCAGCCGTCCGATCTGGAACAATATCGACGACAGAGACTCAATCGGCGGGGAGACGGACGTGGGGTAAAGGAGTGGAGCGAGAGAAGTAAGGGCCTTTGGATTAAGGGAAATCGACGACAGAGATTACAATCAGAGGATCGCAATCGGGGAGTGCAGCGGGCGGCACACTTTAAAAGTTGCGATTGCGATCGGTGCGGTGGTGCGATGGTCGTCCAATATGACAGCGAATCAACGGTGGAGATGAGCATCGGAGGGGTGAAAGAATCGGGGTGATGGGCGCGACAGGACTTGCGCGGAACATCGGATCCGTATAGATCGACGACGGGTATTGCACCCGCGCTCCACAGAGCATAACACCATTGCGTCGGAGCTTTTGACTATGCAAAGAAAACGCGCCCCACTCCGACCTTCCGATTGCGATTAGCACCCAGGGCTTAAGCGCTCGGTTCTGGGCACGGGTCATGTGGGGAAACAGTTCGAGGGGGCTGGACGAAAGGGGCTAGGCCTGATATATGAAGGAAAGTGGGTTTTTGGCCTATTTTTAATGCATTTTAAGGCCAGATGAGGCATTCGGTAAAGGGAATAAGGGGTTTTAAGCCGAACAAAGGTAATTTAAAAGGCTTAAAGGGGGATTTGGGATGATTTAAAGGATAAGTGGAGAATTTAGAAGGGGAAGAAGAATGATGAAAACAGAAGCTTAGAGGGAATGAAATAAGAGGGGAAAGGGGGCCTTTTGGGTATTTTCTTCACAAATAGAGAGGCTTTAAAACCGGGAACAACAATGAGGGTTTATCAAAGGACAAGGCACAAGGAGGCTTCGAGAATGATGTGTTTTCAGAGGGAATGCATTCCTTGAAGGCTCAAAGACAGTTTGGCCCCCTGTTTGCTTGTCAAAAAATTCATAGGGGGCTAACATGATCAACATTGGCTTCATCTGGGGACAACACGTTCATCCTTGAGCGTGTTGAGAACTTCGCAGACCACCTGTTAATCTTCTGTGTGGACACCACTATTCAACACTTTTCATTTTTCTCTTCATGATTCATCACGACACACACATCATTCGAACAAAGATGAAAATAGAAAACTAATGTATAGTATGATACATCAGGCTCTCTCGGCCTGAATCAGAACTGGAAGTAAGGTTTGAGGAACTAACTGTTTACAGGGGCATCGAGCAAGTCTCCCTATAAATTTTCCAACCTGAAAGTGTTGTTGCCCCCTTGTTCCACGATTTTAAAAGGGCCGAACCAGAGTGGGTCAAATTTACCATGTTTCCCCTTTTTAGCTCTTCGAATATCCCATCTGAGCACTAAATCCCCAACCTGCAACTTCCTGTCCTTGGCATGCTGATAAAAAAGGTCCTTCATCTTCTCTTGATATTCAATTAGCCTTTGACTTACCTGGTTCTGTGTTTCTTCTAACTCCACTAGCTGATTGATTCTCCTGGTACTGGTAAGGCTAACTGTACAGGGAATACTGCTGCCCTCCCATATATTAATTCATACGGGGACTTCCCAGTTGCTCTCTTGCTGGTAATCCT
The DNA here is from genome assembly GCA_034641835.2 of Pinus albicaulis. NCBI lineage: Eukaryota > Viridiplantae > Streptophyta > Pinopsida > Pinales > Pinaceae > Pinus > Pinus albicaulis. The sequence continues at coordinate 312,755,922 of CM076575.1, forward strand.
GTTGGCCCACAGAGCGAATTTCAACTGAGAATCCCAATTTTTCTGATTTTCGTTAATAGCCTTCTTCAGTGCCCTCACCGGGGTTTTATTTGAAGACTCTGCCAGGCCATTTCCTTGTGGGTAATAGGCCGTAGAGTGACCTAGCGCAATGTTATACTGCTGGCAGAAACTGAAAAACTTTGCAGACTTAAAGGCTTGTGCATTGTCGGTCACTATCTTGGTAGGGCAGCCAAATCTGGATATGATATTTTCTTCCATAAATTTCATTACCACAACATCTGTTGCATTCCTTGCAGGTATAGCTTCCACCCACTTCGTGAAATAATATGTCGCAGTTAATATCCACTTATGCTGACCACTTGATGGAGGATGTATTTCACCGATAAAGTCAATTCCCCATTGCTGGAATGGTTCATCCATGTGAACACGGATCATGGGCAGAGGTGCCAACTTCTGTCTTTCAGCAAACCTTTGGCATTTCTCACAAGCTCTAACTCGGGCAAACACATCTCCAAAGATTTTGGGCCAGAAGAAACCAGCCTTTAGGATTTTGTGTGCAGTAGCCCTCCAACTATAATGACCCCCACAGATTCCTTCATGAAATTCGACCATTATACTCTCTACCTCGTCCTCTGTGAGACACAAGAGAAATATGCCTGAGGGATCTCGCCAGTACAACCGACCATTTGCAGCAACGTACCTCTGTGATCTCAACCTCAGTGTTCTGTATTTAGCTTTGTCACAGCTAGGAGGGTAGCTGAGTGTTAGAAGATATTCCACTATCTCTTTGTACCACGGGTTGATGAGGTACTTCATATGTGTCTTCTGAGTAGCTATGTCTACTCCCTGTTGCTCTTCTTTCTTCTCAGACTCCTCATTTGCTATCATGGATGATTTATACCCAGAGCCTGACAGTTTGACTCGGACAAGATTTTGGCTAGCCCTTGTCCCTTGATCAGTTTGGTAGGGCGGATGTCTAGCTCATACTCTTGTATTTTGGCAATCCATTTCCCTCTTTTCCCTTCGCTATCTCCTTGGATAAGAATATCTTTTATAGCTGCTGTAGGCACAAACGTAGTGATATGGGACTGCAAGACATACATGCGAAATGCTTTAAGAGACTTCACCAGGGCATATGCCTGCTTTTCTAATATGTTATATTTCAGCTCTGCATCACGGAGCACCTGACTGAAGAAAGCGATGGGCTGCTCATACCCTGCTTCATTTTTCTGCAATAAAACTCCTGCCACTGCATGAGGTGATGCAAATGAAAAGATCATGAAAGGTTTGGCATAGTCTGGTCCTGCTAGCACAGGGGCTTCAACAAAGGCATTTTTTATCCTGGAAAAGGCCTCTCGTGATTCCTGGGACCACTTTACCTCATTATTTTTCTTCAGCATGTCAGTTATATGTCTAACTATCTCAGCATAGTTAGGGATAAACCTCCTCAGAAAGTTAATGCGCCCTAGGAACACCTGCACCTCCTTTTTATTTCTGGGAAGAGAAATGCCATTTATAACTTCTACTCTCTTAGGATCTATTTTTACCCCATCTTTGATTACAATATGTCCCAAAAGCTTACCTTCTTCTAATGCAAACAATGACTTCTGTGGATTGAGAGAGAGACCATACCTTCTGCACTTCTCGAAAGTTATACGCAAGTGTTCAATGTGCTCTGCATCATCTTTTGAGAACACAGTGATATCATCCATATATACTACCACAAACTTATCTTGCTCCCCAACAAAGGCAATGTCCATGGCCCTTGCATTGATCAACCCAAAAGACATCCTAGCATACATAAACGTACCCCATGGTGTGGTAAAAACAATCTTCTTCTGATCTTCTGGTAGTACAACCACCTGATTGTAACCAGAGAATCCATCCATCATCGACATCCGAGAAGCTCCTACCACTTTCTGCAGGATGTGATCCATCTTGGGCAGGGGATAATTATCCTTTAAGGATGCTCGGTTTAAATTTCGGAAATCCACACATAGCCTTATTTCTCCATTCTTTTTTCGGACAGGGACTAGGTTTGCTACCCACTCAGAATATCTCAATGGCACAATGACCTTGGCCTTCAACAGTTTCTTAATTTCATTCTCAATGGAGGGAAGCAACAGGGGATTTATCTGTCTAAGCTTCTGTTTATGTGGCTTCGCATCTCCCTTCAGTGGAATTTTATGTTGCGTGATGCTGATATCGAAGGTTTTTAGGTCCTGATAAGACCATGCAAATACATCTTTGTATGACTGGAATAATTTTTGGTAGAGCTCTTTATACTCCTCTGGGACTTTCTTGGATATCTTCACAATTTTGGGGTCAGCATTAGTACCAAGGTTAAGATCTTCCACCTGATTTTCCTCCACAACTTTGTTCGGCTGCAATGGGACATCGTTCTTGTTAAACAACCTTTCTAAGGGCACTAGTCCTCGGGGTATAACATTGCCTTTTAGTTGCAGAACTTTATGGCCCGCCACATTTTCTTCCCATTTATTTTCTGAAATATCCTCAACCTCTTCTTCTTTACAAGCATCAATCTCCATGTTGGAGAATTCCCCTACTGTTTCCAGGAATCTTTTCACTTGTTCTTCATCCTCAAACACCTGCCAATGTTTGATGTTATCTGGGATTGATGGTCGATAACGTACTTCAATTTCATATCTTAAGAGAGGGTTTTGAGGTGGACGAAAGGTACTGGCAGCCACCGCAAGGGAGTCTGCCATCCTATTCTGCTCCCGGGGCATGAACTGAATATTAAATGCCAAGAAAAAATTCTCCACCAGATCCCAAACTTCGTTCCTATAAGCCCTCAGCCTAGGATGTTTGGTTTGGCACTGATTCTTCACTTGTCTAACCACCAGTTCCGAATCTCCCAGAACCTTTAAACTCTGTATGTTCATACTCCTGGCTGTCTGTAACCCTAAAAGAAGTGCTTCATACTCGGCCACATTATTAGTGGCTTCATACTCTAGTTTGAAATACAATGGGACCCATTGGCCTGTAGGAGAAATCAATAATACTCCAGCCCCATTTCCTTCTCTGGAGTTTGCTCCATCAAAATGAAGTGTCCAGATTCCTGCTTCATGGCTCTCTATGGACTGCTCGGTCTTGATCTGGAAAAATGATAGTTCATGAGAGTAATCTTGATCTTCTTCCAGCATCAAACATGAGAAATCTCCCTCCTTACTATAAACTGGAGAATTAACTGAGTTGTCAGCCTTGGTGACCGTCTTGACAAATCTAGTTTCCCGGTACAACCTCCTCTCCTGGCCACCAAAAACCGGGATAGTAGCATAGGTCAGGTCCAACTTGATTGACCCACCAATTTTAGTCCCCCAAGACCTTGATAGCAACATGCCGAAGCGAGCTGGGATGTTAGCCACCACGATGTCCATCACCACACTTTTTGCTGGGATTTGGGCCAAATTGACCATCAAATCCTTGATCATACCCAGGCATTTAACTCTTTTGGAATCAAATGAATAGAGGTCTTTGTATGGACGAGTGATTTGTAATCCTAGTTGTTCCATGACCGATAGGGGCAATAGGTTATGAGAAGCTCCTGAATCTAACATGCAGTTATGCAACAGTAGGTCATGAATTACTAAGGACACATAAAAAGGGGGAGTAGAAGCATCTAATTCCTCAACATGTGGGCCAAATACAACCATGGGTCTTTCTTCTTGAAGGTTTATACTGTCTGGAATATGTGCTACTTCTGGGGGAAGCACAAAGGATGTGACCTGGGACTGATATGCAGGCTGCTTCAACAATTCGGTCAAGGGAACTGGGATTTTGACCTTCTCAAGCTCCTTTTGTAAACTGAAAACCGAGGATGACTTATCTACTAACACCTCTTTTGACTCTTTGCTTTGGACAAGGGGTTTGACTTCCTTTGTGACTGACTTGACATTAAGGGGAGTATCCACTTGTGAAGTGGAAGGAATTTGATCAGCAGACTGCAAAGATTCGTTAAGAGGTCTCTTAACTTTCTCTGCGGTCCTTTGAGCCGTTGTCTCCTTCTGAGCAGATACTTCCTCATGAGGTGTGTCTTCCTCCTGATCCTGAGTACGAGTTCTCTTCCTAGAAGATCTGAGGTCATATCTTCTATTAAACTGTGCTTGCATGAAATCGACAAACTGCTTGCAGTAGTCATCTATCTCAGGATCTTCGGTGCTTTCATTAGCTTTTTCTTCCACATGTGATGGAATCTCTACTTCATCACTTTCTTGTAGGGGACACTCTACTTCATCGCTGTTAGAAAAAGCAAGGTATGCCTCCTCTTGCTCGTAAGTGGTGTCTTCGGTGGGACCATCTACCTGACCTTCCAAGTACAGAGGGTGTGGTACCTGATCTTGTTGCTTCTGCCGTTCCCTTTGCAGTATCTGCAAGGGTGGTTTTCTTCACTGAGGGTTGTAACCCCTGTTTGGAGCATTCTGGAAATTCTTGGAGGATGAATTTTTGGCCTCTAGTTCAAGTTTGACCAGCTTCTTTGAAAGATTCTTAATCATTTTGTTCATTTCTTCAATTCTGTCATTTGCTGAGTCTCTGTCTTGGCTAGAGGTGGATACTTCTTCTTTCCCCTTTCTTCTAGTATCTTGTTCAGAATTTCCCTTTGATTTACCAGTGGAGGCAAAGTTTGCCTCCAACTCTAGTGCATCTGTTTGAGCATCATCCAGGGTGGCGGGCTTTCTTTCTCTCAGAGAGAAACCGAATTTTGAGTCAAACGTGGCTACGAAAACAACTTTAGCAGCAGTTTGATGAGGTTTCATATCAGCAGGAAGGCTCAAATACAATTTGTTAAATCTCTTGATGAATTCTGACACCCCTTCATTATGTCTTTTTTTGAGTGTGTTAAACTCAGTAAGACAATGTCCGTGATCTTTCTTCTCTCCCCATTTTCTGAGAAAATTATCTTCCATTCCTTCCCAAGTGGTGATGGAACGGTCTCCGAATGTCTTAAACCACTTTCTGGCTTCACCATCAAGAGATTGCACAAACAGTGTTAGGACTACATCTAGGCGTTCCACATTAAAGTTCTCTGCAAAAGAACAGAAGACCTCAAGATGTTTTTGAGCTTCAATATCGTTTTCCCCATTAAATCGGGGTAAGATCTTCAGATAGTCCTGTGGCATATCATTCAACACTTGAGGTAATGCCAGGGGGGCATATTTATTCAACAAGAAGCTAGGAACATTGGCCATTGGAGGAGGTGGAGGTAGTGCAAGGGTTTGATGTGTAGGAGGAGGAGAAGGAGGTGGAAGTGAAGTATGAATTACAATAGGAATGTATTGGACAATAGTTTGAGGTGTTGACGGGAAAAATGGGCTGTTAATAGCAGATACTTCGGTAACTTCCTTGACCTCTTCGACCTCAGGAGTATGGTGAAAGGGGTAATATGTGGTATCCCTTGACTCAGCTTCGTCTTTAATTCAGACACCTCTCCGGGGTGGACTATCTGAGTAGTAATCGGTATCTCCCACAGTGGAGTCGGGACCATGTACTTGAGCAACATGAGAGGAGGAGGATGGAAAGTCTTCTAAAGAGAATTCAGGGATCTCAGTATGGACTGATGGTCTTTCTCTCCAACTCCTTCTATGGAGGATCTTCTCTGGGTCAGACACAGAAGGTGTATTTGGCTGAGACGTATCTGAACTCAGGTGTGGCTTACGAGGAGCCAGGACTGCCAGTAAATTTTTCTGATAAATTAATGTGGAGTCGCCAAGGTGAGGGATCTACAACTCTCAACTCTCCATGCTCACCTATCTGAAGAGTGAATAAGGTTTTGTCGAGGCCCAGGGATTCAACTTCTCTCAACTTCGATACCCTCGGCAACCGCGCCAAAAAGATGTTGTCAATCCTAGAGACATCCTTGAGTTGTGAAAGACCAGTGCCTAGGACATCTTATATAGCAAGGAGCAGTATGATATAACAAGGAAAATTAGCAGAACAAGGCTCTTTTGCTATTTCAGTTTTAACAGGAAAGATCAATGTAGATGGAACCAAAATATTCACGAAATCAGCAAAATGAAAGGAACACTGCAGAGGCAAGGAGTGAATTCTCAATATAAATGTATCAGACAACTCAAAGACAGCTTGCTGTAAGGAGGGATGGATTCTAAAAATGCTTTACAGAGATTGAAAATCATACGACATTTGCTGTGTAAGAAATATAAAAGGAATACTAACTACTAATGAGATGAAATTCCATAAACATATCTGAACATGAGATGGGCTTAAGATAATAAGAATCCATACATGTCCATAGCTTTCAAAAATAACATCCCATAGCACTTAATATAAAAGAAACGTGGATGAAGTTGAAAATGAAACATCATATCATGACTGAGCCATATTTAAAGCGCTAGATAGGTTTAGCATGAGTATCGATTGTGATAAATTCATACCAGAACCAGTGAGCCACTCGCATTCCAGAGCATGATACAAGAAGGATGGAAATAGTGAAATGAACATCTAAACTATATCACATAATACAGAATTACAAACTATAAAGCATCAAGACCAGAATCCTCATTAAAGGTAAAACTCCTTATCGTTGAGACCCAACGGGCTCTTCACATTTGTATTAAAACTTCAACAAAATGCATACAAGAAACTCTTTCACAGCAAATTTTTCAGAAAATCTGGAACCCGTTTTTCTCTTTAGTTGCTGCTTATATAAAAGCCTCAGAAACATGAGCGAGAAGATATTTTTGAGAAAAATATCTTCCTCGCGTGCTGGTAATCAGTTTGAGGTCTCCATAAAAAATAACCAAAAATCATGATGCGGAATATGGGGTATCTCATCATTGACAGTTAGGGTCACGGCCGTTTTAAACCAAAAATATTAAACAACAGTTTCTGATAGAAAGTAAAATGCCGGAGTGGAATGTGAATTCCACTCGAAATTTAAAAGTAACAAGCTAAAATGAAAGAAAAAGGCCACTAGGGCCGAATCATGAATTGACAATGTTCACTGATGAGGTGGAGTTGAGGCGGTCGCTGTCACAGATGGCGGAATGTTGGCTGAGAGGAATCGATTTGCCTCTGATGTGGCAGTAGAGGCTTTTCTGCCTGTAGATATTCATGATTTTCTTTAATTTTGATTTAATTTGGAGGATGGGCTTTTGATAATCAATCTTAGCCGTAATCCCCAAATTGTATCCAATCTTCTGTTTCTGTCGTGGCAGGTCTTCGACACTGATACTCTTCAATCTTCTGTTTCTGCCGTGATCCCGTGTGTCTTGTTGATGTGTAGCGCTGCGTAGGGCTCACAAGGCATCAATGCCTATGAAGCATCAACGAGACGTGGAGTTTGAACCCTAATAATGACTGTAACACAGTAGAAGTGGTGGGATCCCAGCATGACAGGGGGCGATTAGGAATGAACCGTCGGATCCTGAGAGATCAATGGTTGTGATCTAATCGCATCGGAACAAAGCGAGGCCGAAACTCCGAGGGAGTAATATGAATGAATAGGGCGATGCAATGAGGGCCATTGATCTAACTTGGATGGACGGTCACGATTTTTTTGCAGATCACAATTGGGGAAGGCGGCGGGTGACACATTTAAGAACTTGCGATTAGCGATGCGCGATTAAGCCCCAGCCGTTCGATCTGGAACAAGATCGACGGCAGAGACTCAATCGGCGGGGAGACGGACGGGGGATAAAGGATTGGAGCGAGAGAAGTAAGGGCCGTTGGATTAAGGGAAATCGACGGCGGAGATTAAAATCAGAGGATCGCAATCGTGGAGTGTAGCGGGCGGCACACTTTAAAAGTTGCGATTGCGATCGGTGCGGTGGTGCGATGGCCGTCCGATCCGACAGCGAATCAACGGTGGAGATGAGCATTGGAGGGGTGAAAGAATCGAGGTGATGGGCGCGACAGGACTTGCGCGAACCGTCGGATCTGTATAGATTGATGACGGGTATTGCACTCGCGCTCCACAGACCATAACACCATCGCGTCAGAGCTTTTGACTTTGCAAAGAAAACGCGCCCCATTCCGACCTTCCGATTGCGATTAACACCCAGGCCTTAAGCGCTCGGTTCTGGGTGCGGGTCATGTGGAGAAATGGTTCGAGGGGGCTGGCCGAAAGGGGCTAGGCCTGATATATGAAGGAAAGTGGGTTTTTGGCCTATTTTTAATGCATTTTAAGGCCAGAAGAGGCATTCAGTAAAGGGAATAAGGGGTTTTAAGCCGAACAAAGGTAATTTAAAATGCTTAAAAGGGGATTTGGGATGATTTAAAGGATAAGTGGGGAATTTAGAAGGGGAAGAAGAATGATGAAAACAGAGGCTTAGATGTAATGAAATAAGAGGGAAAAGGGGGTCTTTTGGGTATTTTCTTCACAAATAGAGAGGCTTTAAAACTGGGAACATCAATGAGGATTTATCAAAGGACAAGGCACAAGGAGACTTCGAGAATGATGTGTTTTCAGAGGAAATGCATTCCTTGAAGGCTCAAAGACAGTTTGGCTCCTTGTTTGCTTGTCAAAAAATTCATAGGGGGCTAACATGATCAACAATTTAGATGGCTTATGGTAGCAAGTGTGTTGATATTGATGTCAACCAGACTAGAATGGATGTTTGTGGCAACAGATGTTGGGTGTGATTCCCATTAGCCTATCCGTGATGGTAACTGGGCTAGCATTTATGTGCTTGATGTGTCAAGCTCAGGGGGAGACTCTTGTAGAGAATCACCATAGTAGTAGGCTTATTAGAGAACCCATAATATGGTGACTATGATGGTTGGGAGTCCTGGCATTTGAAGACAATTCTACCTTTGGAGTTGAACTCAGATGCTCCTGGAAGCAACATAGTTGGAGAGTGCTCGGAAAGAGGTTTCCAACGGTATATTTAAGCCTACAAATTGCCTTTTGCTCTGAGAGATAGAGCAAGTCAAATTTCTAAGGCCCTAAAGTCAAAGTGGCAGAGCTAAGAGTGGTAGGAGGACCCCTTGGAGTGCGTTAGTTTGGTGTTTTTCCAAAAGCAATAGAGAAAGTTGGCGGAGCTTGTTAGTAGAAATGCTAAAGGAGAACCATAGGAACATGGCAGACAAAAAAGCAATGGGATGTAGTTTGACTGGTGCAAGAGGAGCCCACTTGACAACTTGGCCCAATGGAGTTACCCTGACGTTATAGGTGTGGTGCACAAGTTAAAGAGTCTTGATTAATTGAGTAGGCAGACGAGAAGCGCTAGAAGAGAAGCGTGAGCAGTTTGATTGGCTTAGGAGGAGCCCACATGGCGGAGGTTTCCGGACGGTATAGCCCCGACAAAGCCTTAAGGCTTACAAAGAAAAAATGCCGGGAGACAGGGCACCAAGACATGGTGGTGGAACGGCTGGCAATGATAGCCAATGATAAAGGCATTAGGAGGTCCCCACAGTGACAAAAAAGCCTACAAAGGCTTCCCAAAGGATTGTAGAGGGAGCACTAAGTAATAACAATGGGTGGTGGACGTCGGGACACGATAGCAGAGTGAAAATCAACGAGGAGTCGAGCAGGAGATCCCCACTTTGACAACTTAGACCGCTGAGCAAGAGCCTGAAAAATTGCAAAAGGGAACACAATGGAAACACTGGGAGATAGGCGTGGAGCCACGAGATGACATTTCAAAATTCTGATAAAGGGAAGTCTTGTCAGGCCTTTAGGTGCCGAAAGGTGGTTCCCCATACCTCTGCTCACGCAGATCAATGGCAAAGGATCAACCCGGGATCAATCCTCCTATTACCACAAACAACAATGGAGTGGTGTCGACGCTGGGTGTAGAAAACAAAGTAATGGGAAGTAGTTTGACTGGCACAAGAGGAGGCCAACTTAATCCTGACCCGACAGAGTTACCCCGACGATATAGGTGTGGTGCACAAGTTAAAGTGTCAGGATGAATTGAGCAGGCAGACGAGGAGCGCTAACAGAGAAGCGAGAGCACTTTGATTGGCTTAGATGGAGCCCACCTGGCGGAGGTTTCCTGACAGTATAGCCCCGACAAAGCCTTAAGGCTTACAAAGCGAAAGTGCCAGGAGACAGGGCGCCGAGACATGGTGGCAGAATGATTGGAAATGACAGCCAATGATAAAGGCGCCAGGAGGTCCCCATAGTGACAACAAAGACCACAAAGGCTTGCCCAAAGGATTGTAAAGGGAGCACAAAGTGATAGCACTAGGTGGTGGACGTTGGGACATGACAATAGAGTGAAAATTAATGAGTCGTCGAGCAGGAGGTCTCCACTTCGACAACTTAGACCGTTGAGCATGAGCCTGTAAAATTGCAAAAGGGAACACAATGGAAACACTGGGAGATAGGTGCCTAGCCATGCGATTATATTTCAAAATCTCGATAAAGGGAAGTCTTGTTAGGCCTTGAGGTATCGGAAGGTGGTTCTCCATACCTTCGATCGCGCAGATTAATGGCGGAGGATCAACCCGAGATCACTCCTCCTAATACCACAAACAACAACGGAGTGGTGTTGACGCTGGGTTCTTGAACTCGATGGTTTTTGATTAAAAAGGAATTTGGCACAAAAAAAAGGTCCCAGAGAACCTTTCTCTCTCCTCCAACAGGACACATGGCAACTTTTGATTGGATCATAGGATATGACGAAGAAATATGACATCAACGTGATGTGGTTGTATGGGGGACACGTGGTAGACATATTTGATGTTTTTGGGTGGCCTAATGGGCCAAAATCCGAGTGACACATGTCACCTATCACATGTCGACACATAACACAAGTTACATCAGCGTGACATCATCTCACTTGTCCGAGTCTGAGAGAAATTAACACCGCACTTGAAGAGGTTGACGGGCTGACTAAGCATTTAGATGACATGGGCGTTGTTAGATACAACTCACCCCGACATGAAATTGAATGGCTGGTGGACGCAATGGGTGGTCCCACGGTGTGGTGTGCACTGATGAGAAGAGGCCAAGTGTCCCTGTGCTACAGGGAGAGAGGATGAGAGTGCCTATGATGAAGAGAGAGGGCCAAGTGTGCTTGGGATTCTAAGAGGAGGTCGAGTGTGCTTGAGCAATAGTAGAAGGCCGATAACAGAGAGCCTGTGTGAGTATGCTGTTGCATAGTGGGAATAGTGCAAAGAGTGCTGCGTATTATTGTAGACTGTTAAGTAGAACATTGGGATTCTGTAGAGTGTGTAGAGGAAAAAACGCTGCGTAGGCCAAAAGGCTGCTGAGGATAACATAGTGGAAGCATGCAGAGAGGTTGCCAATTATAGTGAACAATAAATTTTCTTTTGAGTGTGGGTTGGAGCACGCAGACATGAAGTTGGTGCTTCCATCTCTAGTGGGTGTCTGAGAAGGCTTGGGGGTTGGTGCGTCCTGCAAGTTGGTGCTTGAAAAATATCTGTGAAGTTAGTGCTTCACATGGTATTTCTAGTAAGCTGATGAGGTGTCTACAAAAGGAAGGAGTTGGTGCTTCCTGCTAGTGGGTGCTAGAAAACAAAGAAAGGGAGTTGGTGCCTCTTGTGAGTGGTTTCTCACAAACAGATTAAATGTAATAGAGTAGGTGCTCTTATTTTTACATCAATAACAAAACAAACTTTGGTAGTTTTTCTCCTGGAAGGGTTTCCACGTTAAACCTCTGTGTCTAAGGCGTATGCTGCTCATGGTGTGTGTTTATGTGTTGATTTTGTAGAAATTTGAATAACTGATATGTTATCCACCGAGATTCTCCTGATCACACACTATTTTGGCTTCATGCATAATACAGAATCTCTTCTACCATTGATCATCACATGCGGAAATAAAATCAATTGCATGCACACATTAAAGCCATAAAAATTCACACATATGAACACAATATTTCATGGGAAAGCTTAAAGCTAAAAACCCCCAACTATCCGTATATTATACATGTCATGGAGATCATGTAACAATCATAGTACAAAGCTCTTTGCAAGCTCTCATGCACTACCTCCCTTGCTACACACTATCAAGCTAGATCTAGCAAAAATCATGCTCCAACCTTTAGCCACTTGATAGCCAACCTGAATTGCTTTTTCAAGCTATGGGATGGCCTCTTTATATAGATAAACCACCCAGCCTGAACTGCGCAATCCTCATGGGTTACTCCACCCATCTGTGTGTTGCAAATAGCAATAGTATAGTCACAACCGATAGTTAACCTGCTCTTTCACCTATTTCTGCACAGTCTCCACTGAAACTGTCCATGCACTGAAGTTAACTGATGTATTCTTTAGTTGATTTATGAGTTTATAATTAGTGAATTAATTAATAATTAATTCACACCACTCTCACTAATTGTATCTATTAGTTAACTTGGATACAAAAGCTCAACTATGTTTAGATTAGTTAAACTGAATACAACTCCACTAACTTCCTCAATCAACTCCACCAAACTCTGTCACATGAGTTCTAACTGAAGTCTTCATGCAATAGCTTCACTTAAACCCTAGGAAAAGCGTATTTCCTTCTGTCAGCTGCATGTGCCACATCCAGGCATCAAACTGAAGTGCTTCAAGAGAGTAAACTGAAGTTTAGAGTCCAAATATTATTAAGGGTAAATAATATTTGACTTCCCTATTTTTAGGATAGGTAGTCTAAAAATAGACTTCGACCTATAGGTCCAAAAATAGATGTCCATCTATTTTTACCAACATGACCAATACTCCAAGAATAACATACTGCAACCCCTGGACCATGCTCCATATGTCTAAAAATAGACATAGTCTAAAAATAGATTTTTCGACAAAAAAATCACATGTGTGGTCCCCACCTAGTTTAGGTGATCACTTTCCAACTAGGATCAGGAAAGATGTTTCAGGAGGCCTCCTTCACTGTTTCTTGTTGCCATTTTTAACACTCCCTCTCAACAAGAAAGGACTGTCTTTGCATGCGACATGCAACTCCATGCATTCGCCCTGCAACCTTCACAAGCACCATGCAACTCCATGCATCTGCTCTGCAACTCCTCTGAAACTGAATAGGCTCCAAACAACTCAATCAGTCTTGATGCATCTAGCATCTATCATCAAAGTCTTCGACTTCTGCTGGTACCAACTGCACATGTCATCAGGAACTACTGCGCTGTTGAACTCTTGCACCCATGCACTCTTGCACTTGCTGTCAACTCTGATCCGCGCTCCAGTATCCGACACTGTCACTTTGATCTGCCTGCATCACTCCAACTGATCTTGCTACTGCTGCACTATGGGCACCTCGTAGCCAGGTTCAATCCATGAGATCCACACCATCTCATGAATCTGCTCAGAAATCTCCTCATGGGATTAATCATGCATGTCGCCCCACCTCACACCTGGTGGTATAGCTGCATGCACTCCCTCTGTCCGTCTGGCACGAAATTTCTCTGCATGAGTGGTTTCTTCCACTCCATGATCCTCATCTTGTGGCTGCTCCACATCCCGAGGTTCACTATTACCTGCATGCAGAACTTTCTCCCTCTCAAGCATCAGTTGCATGTCTTCATTCCGCTTCCCAACAGTAGGAAGCTCCATAGAAATCCCATCTACATCAAATCTATAAAGATTCTTCTGCATCTCCAGTTGTGGCTGCTCCACAACCTTCCGAGACTGCTTCTCACGCTGCATGTTGAGAGGCTCCCTCTCAACCACCAAGTCACTAACCTCTGCTTTGCACCTCAAAGCTTTGCATGCATCTTGTACCTCAGTGCATGTAGATTCTTGGCTCGCGCACATTGCAATTGTCCCGCTGTCGCAAAATTTTCTAACAAAAGAGCTGATTTTAAATCGATGATATCTCCCTCATCCGAGCTCCGATTCGACCGATTTTTTTTTTCAATTTGGGTATTTTTTCGCAAGGAATCCAAATATGTTATTTGTTTCTGAAAATATTTCACCAAAAATTTTCAGATATTCCCTACAAACTCGCGCACCCAAAAATTCTCGCTCTCATTCCATGTAGAAAATTATATAACACAGCAATTCTTCTGTGGACAATTTGTGGCAATTCTGGCTTTCTCCATATTTATGTTTCTGAGTTTATCCTAAAACTCAACCGCTTCAATGCTTCGCAATTGCTCCAATGATCAATATCGCTCTGATACCATGTAGAAATTTGAATAACTGATATGTTATCCACCGAGATTCTCCTGATCACACACTATTTTAGCTTCATGCATAATACATAATCTCTTCTACCATTGATCATCACATGTGGAAATAAAATCAATTGCATGCACACATTAAAGCCATAAAAATTCACACATATGAACACAATATTTCATGGGAAAGCTTAAAGCTGAAAACCCCCAACTATCTGTATATTATACATGTCATGGAGATCATGTAACAATCATAGTACAAAGCTCTTTGCAAGCTCTCATGCACTATCTCCCTTGCTACACACTATCAAGCTAGATCTAGCAAAACTCATGCTCCAACCTTTAGCCACTTGATAGCCAACCTGAATTACTTTTTCAAGCTATGGGATGGCCTCTTTATATAGATAAACCACCCAGCCTGAACTGCGCAATCCTCATGGGTTACTCCACCCATCTGTGTGTTGCAAATAGCAATAGTATAATCACAACCGATAGTTAACCTGCTCTTTCACCTATTTCTGCACTGGTCTCCACTGAAACTGTCCATGCACTGAAGTTAACCGATGTATTCTTTAGTTGATTTATGAGTTTATAATTAGTGAATTAATTAATAATTAATTCACACCACTCTCACTAATTGTATCTATTAGTTAACTTGGATACAAAAAGCTCAACTATGTTTAGATTAGTTAAACTGAATACAACTCCACTAACTTCCTCAATCAACTCCACCAAACTCTGTCACATGAGTTCTAACTGAAGTCTTCATGCAATAACTTCACTTAAACCCTAGGAAAAGCGTATTTCCTTCTGGCAGTTGCATGTGCCACATCCAGGCATCAAACTGAAGTGCTTCAAGAGAATAAGATAATGTTTATAGTCCAAATATTATTAAGAGCTAATAATATTTGACTTCCCTATTTTTAGGATAGGCAGTCTAAAAATAGACTTCGACCTATAGGTCCAAAAAATAGATGTCCATCTATTTTTACTAGCATGACCAATACTCCAAGAATAACATACTGCAATCCTTGGACCATGCTCCGTATGTCTAAAAATAGATTTTTTGACAAAAAAATCACATGTGTGGTCCCCACCTAGTTTAGGTGATCACTTTCCAACTAGGATCAGGAAAGATGTTTCAGGAGGCCTCCTTCACTGTTTCTTGTTGCCATTTTTAATAGATTTCATATGGCTTCCATATGATAAGTTGCTGATGGTTATATGGATGATTTCCAAGTTCGAATAAAACAAAATATAAATTGGCACAAAAGTTAAATTAGCCTTAATACTAATTCACCCCCCTCTCAGTATTAACATTATTTTCAAAAATTGGTATATGTGCAAGGTTCTTTGAGGAATAACTTAATCACTAAAAGATAGATAAAAGGGAAGGAATGGATAATCAAGTTTGGCTAACAACAGAAGGAGTTCCATTTTTAAATTGATCAAAATATGAGCTTTGGAAGATCAGAATGGAAGCCTATTTGATGGTAGTGAATGAAGACATTTGGTTGTCTGTGATATATTGAGAGAAGAATGAGTTCAATACAAAAGCCAAGGAAATCATCATGAAAGGGTTATCTAACTTAGACGTTGATGAAGTAAGGCATTGTGAGACAACAAGAAAAATGTTGGACAGAGGAAATCCATGCAATAACCGAGGAGGTTGATGAACCTTGTTGCTCAAGCAGTGAGCCTGAATTTGCGAACGCCAATGATAATGAGAAGAGAAGGAAGAAGTTGAAGAAAACATCCCAGAAAAGAGATGCCGAGAAGATAGAAGTAATTCCTTCTAACATGCAAGCTTCTGCTCATTACTCTCGAGATGATGATGGAGAATCAAAATGTAAGCTATTGCTTTGTGATAAATGTAAAACATACGTCATTCATTATCTAGATGTTCATGTGAATCAGTTGAAGATAGAATCAGTCATGCATTTAGTAGCAGTAATGAAGATAGACATGCTTTAGTAGAAATAAAAAATGAGGAATCCTATGAAGAAGAAGAGAGTATATCCCCTGAAGAGAATAGGGGTATCATTGGAAGTGATGAAGGTATAATACTCCTCAAACCTGTGGAAGATTCCATGGGCTTAAAGATGGACGTAGATCTCTGTGGTGGCTCATCTAGCACCTCTGATAGCGAAGAAAAGGATCTATATGAAATGATCTATTTTAGGAAGAAGTTGATCTCTGCTTTAGAAGAGACTAGAGAGGTATCAAAATCAAATATCAAGAAAGAGGAGCAGTTGCACGAGTACAAGCTTGAGAATGTTAACTTGAGAAAAACAATTGTTGATCTCGATGCTCAACAAGAAGACGCTAGCAGGCTGAATGAGATATTGACCAATCAGCTAAATGATAGGGAAGTTCACCGTGAAAGACTACAAAATGAAGTAGTCTCATTGAGACATGACCTAGAAAGGGAAAATAAAGAGCTGTCTCAATATCAGAAGCTTGAGGAGAGAAAGAAGGCCTTGGATGAGATTCTTTCTAATACAATATCATCCCTCATCAAGGTTGGTTTGGGTTTAAAAGAATAACCAAACTCCAAGAAGGAAAAGGCTGGAAGGTCAACCACCCATGTAAGGGCAGTTGAAAATTCCAACAACAAAGAAAAAAAAGTTGTTGGAAAATGGCAGAAACAAGAGAATAAAAGACAACAAAAATATGCTAAGCAACAAAAAGGAGAGTAAAAAAATAAATCCAAGCAACAACAAGAAAGAGTGCAAGGCAGCAATGCAATATGTCATGAAAGGCACATAAAGAACCAAAAGAAGTCCTTTCCCCCTCAAGAAAAAATCCTTCAAAGAAAAGGTAACTTCTGTCATCAAAAGATTTTTCATGGTTAGTGGTTTTCTTGCAACAATTATGGGCATAAATCCATAGATTGTAGATCGCATGCAAGAAAACGAGATGTGTTGGGTAGCAACAATCCAACAATGCACAAAGTGGCTAGGAGAAAGCATGTTGGTGGCAGTAGTGTCTTTAATAAGAATGTTGTCAGTTATGAAAATTACTTTTCCCCATTCTTAAGTAAATTTGAATACTCCAACTGTGGTAAGTTTGGATACAAAAGAGTATACTGTGTTGAGATTGCAACAAGATGATGAGCTTAGTGGAAAGAAGTCGCCTTCACTAAGTGGGCCCGCAGGCTATTTTTGGCACAAAGTCTATTTTTAGACATATGGATCATGTTCTATGAGTTTCAGGATGCTATTTGTGGATGGTTGGTCAAGTTGGAAAAATATATGGACTTCTATTTTTAGACATACTGGGCGGAATCTATTTCTAGATTGCCAGTCTAAAAATAGATATGTCGAATATTATTAGCTCTTAATAATATTTGGACTCTAAACATTATCTTATTCTCTTGGAGCACTTCAGTTAAGTGCACAGATGTGGCACAGGAGATGATAGAAGGAATTACGCTATTCCTGAGGGTTAAGTGGAGCTATTGCATGGATACTTCAGTTAGAACTCATGTGAGAGAGTTTGGTGGAGTTGATTGAGGAGTTAATGGAGTTGTGTTCAGTTTAACTAATCTAAACATAGTTGAACTAGTTGTATTTACTCTAATTGATTAATACACTAGTGAAGAGTGGTGTGAATTAATTATTAATTAATTCACTAATTATAAACTCATTAATCAACTAAAGAATACATCAGTTAACTTCAGTGCATGGACAGTTTCAGTGGAGACCAGTGCAGAGATAGGTGAAAGAACAGGTTAACTATCAGTTGTGACTATACTGTTGAATATTTGCAACAACTAGTGATTGGAAGAGCCCATGAGGATTGCGCAGTACAAGCCAGGTGGTTTATGTTATTTAATGAGCCATCCTACCTCCAATGGCCATCCTACAACATTGATTCTGCAATAGAAATTTGGCTATCAGTGTGAGATTGGAGCATGTGTTTGCTAGATCTAGCTTGATTAGTGTTGTATGAGTGGAGGTTGTCTTTGAGAGCTTGTGAGGAGCTTTGTATAATTATTGTTACATGATCTCTATGACATATAATATACAGATAGTTGGGGGTTTTCAACTTTAAGCTTTCCCATGAAATACTGTGTTCATATGTGTGATTGTTTATGGTTTTAATGTGTGCATGCAATTGATTTTATTTCCGCATGTAATGATCAATGGTAGAAGAGATTCTGTATTGTGCATGAAGCTAAAATAGTGTGTGATCAGGGGAATCTCGGTGAATAATATATCAGTTATTCAAAATTTCTACATGGTATCAGAGCGATATTGATCATTAGAGCAATTTCAAAACATTGAAGCGATTGAGTTTTGTGCTGGTGGAATTCGAATTTGCAGCAGTGTTTTCTTGGTGTCGAAGTTGAGTGTGTTTCAACGGATTGCGATTGGTGTATGCCCTTGAGGGTAGCTCGAATTATATTGCATGGAAGGACAGGATGGAGGTGGTGCTGGATGACAATGGGTTGAAGGAGTTCATAGATGCAGAAATTCCAAAACCTACTTCTAGTGATGCTGCCGTACTTAACGCATGGAAAAAGAAGATAGCAAAGTGTCGAAGAATTCTGTTGGAAGGTGTGAAGGATCACATAGTGTCCAGCCTTCACAGTAAGGCTTCTCCATTTTTGATGTGGAAAGCTTTGACAGATTTATTTCAAAGCAAGAGCGACCAGAGGAAGTTGGCGCTCAAGGATAAACTCAGGAACATAAAAATGGAGAAATGCGACAGTATGCCCAAGTACCTCACGAAGTTCATCCAATGTAGGGATGAGTTGGGAAGTGTGGGGGTTACTTTTAATGATGAGGACTTGGTGAGCTTGGCTTTCCTTGGGCTTCCGAAGAGTTGGCATTCCTATCAGGACTCTGTCAATGGTCGGGAGAAATTGCCAGGATGGGAGCGACTTTGGTCTTATCTTGTGCAAGAGGAAATAAGGCGAAGTACCAGGGACGAATCTTCATCAAAGAACTCAGATGAAGAAAATTGCGCTTTGGCTGCCAAAGAAAAGAAGGGGAAGAGCAAGAAGCATGCTTCTCAATCCGGTGCGAAAGGCAAGAAGTAGGACATGTCCAAGGTGAAGTGCTTTCACTGTCACCAACATGGACATTCACTTACTGGTTATTACGGAAGAAGAAAGAAAAATATAAGTAAAGTGCTTGGATTCATTTTCAATTTGCTCAACCTCTTCGTTTTGAGCTAGATTTTTTGTTGATCGCATGCTTGGTCTCAAGTATGACGGGATCAGTGTGGTTTCTTGACAGTGGTGCGTCTTTTCACATGACAGGAGATCGAGATTTGTTTACTGATCTGGATGAGAAAGATCTTGGAGTGCACATCGAGATGGGCGATGATGGTAGATAAAGTGCGACTGGTATCGGTACCATTTCCTTTGAGAGGGAGTCTGGTAAACCCTTCGTATTGAAGGAAGTGATGCATGTTCCAGGATTGAAGAAGAATCTTATCTCTGTGGCGATGTTAGAAGACAAGGGATATGATGTTATCTTTAGCGAGGGAAAGGCTTTCCTGCGCAGTAAGGCAACTGGTGAGACCCGGAGGATAGGGGTTCGAGTTAAGAACCTTTATCAATTGTAGGTAGATGGCTGCGCAGCAATGGCAGGCAAGGCAGAAGGAGTGGTGAGCCGGGATGATGGCGAGTTGTGGCACCGGAGATTGGGTCACCTTCACCATGGAGCTTTGAAGATACTGCAACAGATTTCTACTGGGCTTCCTAAGGGTACTCTTGCGCAGTCAGATCAATGCAAGGGATTTACCTTGGAAAAATTTGTGAAAGCCACCTTTCACGAGAAGGATAGTCGCGCCACGACGATCCTTGAGAGAATTCACATAGACGTGTGTGGACCTTTCTCAGTAGCTTCGACAGCAAAGCACATCTACTATGTGATATTTGTTGATGATTTTTCTCTTAAGTGCTGGATCTTCTTTATTCAGAAGAAGAGCGAGACATACTCAAAGTTCTGTGAGTTCAAGGCACTGGTTGAGAAAGAATCGAGAAAGCAGGTGAAGGCTCTTAGGAGCAACAATGGTGGTGAATTCATCTCTGGTGAATTCAAGGACTTTTGCAGCGCAGAAGGAATTCGAAGAGAGCTCATAACACCTCATAACCCACAACAGAATGGGTTGCTGAGCAGAAGAACATAATGATCGTGGGCGCTGCATGGGCGATGTTGCATGATCAGGGCCTTCCCATACACTTGTGGGCTAAGGCATGCAATACTGCAATATATGTGCAGAACCGTTGTCCTCACAGGATACTTGGCATGAGTACACCTGAGGAGGCGTTTTCTGGTAAGAGGCTTGATATTTTCCATTTGAGGATTTTTGGTTCACCTGTTTACATTCATGTGATGAAGGATGCCAGGAAGAAGCTGGAGCCGACTGCAGAGGTTGGGATATTTGTGGGGTACACTGATACACCCCACAACTATCGTGTGTATTTTCCAGACAGTCGCAAGACTGTTGTGCGACGGAATATCAAATTTCATGAGGAGAAAGCCATGAAGTGTTCGCTTGAGAGGGAGCCACACTTGCATGCAGATGAGGAGCTATTAGTTCCTATGGATGAGCTCCAGGATGTGGATCAGCCACAAGAGGAGGTTCATGGAGTGGAAGAGACCACTCAGGCAGCGCCAACCATCAGAGGGCAGAAGCGCACTACAGAAGCTGAGCGACTGGCTCAAGATGCAGAGAGGGTTGTAGGAGCACCTACATCACAGCGCAGACAGAGACAGTCACCTGACCGGTATACTGGATACATGGCTCTTATGAGCAAGTGTATCATGACAGAGCCATCCTCTTTCGAGGAAGCTGTGGAGGAACCCGCATGGGTAGATGCCATGGTGGAAGAGTATGATTCGATTGTCAGAAACAGTGCATGGGAGATTGTCCCGAGACCGGAAGGGAAATCAATGGTGGGTTCGAGATGGATCTACAAAGTGAAGCAGGCAGCTGACGGGAGTGTGGAGAAGTACAAGGCAAGATTTGTTGCCCAAGGCTTTTCACAGATAGAGGGGATCGATTATGAGGAGACCTTTGCACCTGTCGCAAGGTATTCTTCCATACGGACGATTCTTTCTCTCTCAGCGCAGATGGGGTGGCACATTCATCAGATGGATGTGAAGACTGTGTTCCTCAACGGAGTCATTGAGGAGGAGGTGTACATAGAGCAGCCCGAAGGTTTCGAGATCTTCAGCAGCGAGTCGCATGTGTGCAAGCTCAAGAGAGTTCTGTATGGGTTGAAACAAGCACCTCGTGCTTGGTACACATGGATAGACAATTATTTCATCGGACTTGGATTCTCCAAGAGTGAGGCGGATCCAAACCTATACCAGATTGTGGTGGAGGGTAAGTTGCTGATCATTGTACTTTATGTAGATGATTTGATTTTGACAGGTGATGAGCTATTGATACTCTCATGCAAGGATGATCTTGCAAAAGAGTTTGAGATGAAGGAATTGGGCCTCCTTCATTATTTCCTGGGATTGGAAATTTGGTAGCGCAGTGATGGACTGTTTGTTTCTCAAGGCAAGTATGCCCGAGAGATACTGGAGAAGTTCAACATGCATGGCTGCAAGCCTGTTGATACTCCTCTTACTGGTGGATGGAGGAAGGAGGATACTATTTCAGCGGAGGTAGTGGATGCCACTGTTTATCGACAGTTGGTGGGGTCGCTTATGTATCTGGTCAATACACGACCCGACATATGCTATGCTGTTAACCAACTTTCACAAGCTATGGTTAAGCCTACCAAGCTCTACTAGAAGGCAGACAAGCATGTATTGAGATATCTCAGAGGCACATCGGGATATAGATCATGGTACAGACAGGAGGATGAGTTGAGGTGGAATGGCTTCATGGATCGGTATCATCATATCAGAGATTGTGTGCAGCGGAAGATCATGTTACTTTCATATATTCCCATGGAGGATCAGGATGCTGATATCTTGACGAAGGCGCTCGCCAGGAGAAAATTTGAATACCACAGAGGCAGGATAGGGGTGGCAGATAATCCTTATATTGTTGAGAGGGAGTGTTGAGATTGCAACAAGATGATGAGCTTAGTGGAAAGAAGTCACCTTCACTAAGTGGGCCCACAGGCTATTTTTGGCGCAAAGTCTATTTTTAGACTATGTCTATTTTTAGACATATGGATCATGTTCTATGAGTTGCAGGATGCTATTTGTGGATGGTTGGTAAAGTTGGAAAAATAGATGGACTTCTATTTTTAGACATATTGGGCGGAATCTATTTTTAGATTGCCAGTCTAAAAATAGATATGTCGAATATTATTAGCTCTTAATAATATTTGGACTATAAACATTATCTTATTCTCTTGGAGCACTTCAGTTTAGTGCACAGATGTGGCACAGGGGCTGACAGAAGGAATTACACTATTCGTGAGGGTTAAGTGGAGCTATTGCATGGATACTTCAGTTAGAAATCATGTGAGAGAGTTTGGTGGAGTTGATTGAGGAGTTAATGGAGTTGTGTTCAGTTTAACTAATATAAACATAGTTGAACTAGTTGTATTTAGTCTAACTGATTAATACACTAGTGAAGAGTGGTGTGAATTAATTATTAATTAATTCACTAATTATATACTCATTAATCAACTAAAGAGTACATTAGTTAACTTCAGTGCATGGACAGTTTCAGTGGAGACCAGTGCAGAGATATGTGAAAGAGAAGGTTAGCTATCAGTTGTGACTATACTGTTGCATATTTGCAAAAACCAGTGATTGGAAGAGCCCATGAGGATTGCGCAGTACAAGCCAGGTGGTTCAAGTTATTTAATGAGCTATCCTACAACATTTATTACGCAATAGAGGCTGTCTATCAGGTGGCAGAGATTGGAGCATGTGTTTTGCTAGATCTAGCTTGATTAGTGTGTAGAAATTGGAGGTTGTGCTGAAGGCTTGTGAGGAGCTTTGTACAATGATTTTTACATGATCTCTATGACATATAATATACAAATAGTTGGGGGTTTTCATCTTTAAGCTTTCCCATGAAATACTGTGTTCATATGTGTGATTGTTTATGGTTTTAATGTGTGCATGCAATTGATTTTATTTCCGCACGTAATGATCAATGTTAGAAGAGATTCTGTATTGTGCATGAAGCTAAAATAGTGTGTGATCAGGAGAATCTTGGTGAATAATATATCAGTTATTTAAAATTTCTACAGACTGTAGACATAAGAAGCCTAGGCATGCATTCCATATGATGCAGAGAAATGAATCAAGTCAGCTAGCAAGGATGAGACGAAATAGTAGAGCAGAGGGATACAAGTTTGTCTTCAATGCTCTGTGTCAAAGGAGAAAGTTTTAAAGAGGAGAAATAAGTCTGAAGAAATATCCTCTTACCTTTGTAGCAAACCCCTCTTTTATTACCAACTGAAATGAGCACATGCCTCTGAATGGGAACAATAACCCAATCAATTCTATCGTGAAGACAAAGAAGAGAGGCAATGAAAATAAGGTTTGAGTAAAGAAATAAGAAAAGGAGGAGGAGTGCCCTTCTATCATGTGCAGCCAAGAAAAATTCCAAACAATGGAAAAAAAGAAGCTAAAAAGAAATTCTCATGTCTGAACTTGGCCAAAGAAGGTTTGGAAGAAGAAAGGACAATCTGCTGCAGGGGAGAAAAAACTCTATTTCTCTTCAGTAAAGGAAGAGAATGGTCTCAAGGGAGGTTGAATAAGTTAGATGCAAGAAGCTATAAGGAATATACAAATATGTGCATCTGATTATTGGAGGTATGATTGAGTCTCTTGCTTATTAAAATATTAAATTGGTTTATTTCAAGTATATCAACATTGAGAAAAATAGGAAAGTGAAACTAGCACGGTTGTAGGGGGAGTACACAACATGCACTCTATGTTGTGGAAGAAGAGGATGAGTTGCAACAAAAGTGTGGAATGTGTTAGCCCCCTATAAATTCCTTGACAAGCAAGCAAGGGGCTATTTTGTTTTATGAGCCTTCAAGGAATGCATTTTTCTTGAAAACACATCATCCTTGAAGCCTCTTCATGCTCTCTGCCCTTTGATTATTTCCCTCTGCTGTTCTTGAGTCAATAAGCCTCACTGATGATGATAAATTGTGTTTCTAAAGGCCTTCATTTTCCCCGTGTACCCCTACAGAATTCTTCATTTCATCCCTTTTCCCCTTTTTCAAAGCCTCCTTTTCACCCCAAAATCCCTCCCTTAGTCCTTCTAAGTCATCCCAAAAACCCCCTCCAGATCTTTCACACACGCCTGATGTGGTTTAAAAACCCTTGTTTCCTCTATCGTTACCTTTCCCTACCCTCAAAATGCATTAAAAATGGGCCAAAAACCCATTTTCCACATTATGTGGGCTTAACACCTTTCGGCCCTAGCCCCCTCCCCCTTTTTCCACCACGTGACCCAGCGCCAAGACCAGGCACCAAGGTGGAAGGCGCTCATCACAAATGTATATCGAGAGCATTTCTGGTCGTCGATCTGTTTAGATCGGACAGTCTTCGTAGGTCAGCGCCGCGCCGTGGCCCACTTTGTTTGCCCTGCCTTGATCACACATCCACCGTTCATTTACCCGCCGATCCGATGGCCCGGAGTTTATCCGCCCGGTGGTCCCCACGCCAGCACGCCCTGTTAAAAAACCGGCTTGTTTTTATCGCACCGCCTTCTGAGGGCTGGCAGTATTTTTTATTTCGCGGCGATTCCACTCACCGCCTGACGCGTGGCACCGACACTATTTAAAAACCGCCCCCCCATCGCGTGTTATCATTCGGCAAAAAACTCGGCGCGATATGCACGTGCACCATCCGATCCAGAGCTGCCAATCCAACGGTGACCGCTCCACGAATTTGCACAGGCGATAGCCCAAGGCAATCGTACCCCTAGCCCACCATCCATCGCCCTCCATGCATTTTCAGCCATCGATCTCCTCCCGAGATCGGACGGTCCAGATTAACTGCATGTCCCGCCGTTGAATGGTCCCGCCACGTTACCATTCCACGTGTTTCATCGTATTTTTCGCCTATCCCTATATATATTCATTCAAAGGTCAAATTTTAATGTTTTACGTTAAGATTTCCACCTCGCCGTCCTCCATAGCATCTCCCGTTGATCCACCGTGTTCCTCCACAAAATCCTCTGCATTCATCATCTTCACCCACGCCACGTTTCCATTTTTTGCAGTCATCCACACCACCCTCCCCATGCATGTTTTTCTTAACGTGTTTTCGTGTTTTGCAGGGTTACAGGTAGGCGGAAAACCGCCATGATTCATCTGCACTATTGTAGTGGCACAATGCACAGAAGAAGCTGAATTTAAAGCCTGATATTACAGGAAAATGTTTGGAAAGGTGTCTGCAACGTGAATTTCATCAAAGGACAAAGTTAAAACTCTATAAAACCTTTCTGGAGACATTAAAGCACAGATTTCGTGGGCACAAGAAATCATGGAGCGGTAAAGAGTATCAGTGAGAAAACAGAGCATTTAGGGCCTGTAATTGCAGATTTTGAGCCTTAATCCGATAATTTAGAGGCAGAATACCAGATCAAAGACATCATGGATCGATCAGAAGGTCCTAGGGCACATAAAACAACGCCAACAGGGTTTCACTAGCAGAAGAATGTTCTTTCCCGTGAAAGGACGGAATGCCCATGCAGTTTCCATTCCATGCCGTGTTCTAGAGGATTTTTCTACCCTGACAACAGTCCTGATGCTATCGGAGCATTTGATATGCAGTATGGCGGGCTTCACAGTCATTTATTTACCTTTTTGTTTATTCACCAAAGTACTACAGAGTACTACAGCCAAAGTACATCAGAGGCATACCGGAGTAAATGGAAGCCTGGAGAAGACCACTATTTCACCCAAAGAGTGCCATAGATAAATGCATAGAATTTAAACAGAATGGGCTTCGGCCCTCTTTCTTTTCTGAGTTTTAATGTTTCATTTAGTTTTTCACCTACCTCCTCTTCTCTCTTCAGCTATAAAATTCATGGAGAAGCTCATTGTAAAGGTTGTTGATAAGTTATCAGAGAATTACAAGCTGTTTATTTTGAGACATAGTCTCTGTGTAAAGTTGTAAGATAGGCTGAGGAAGATGTTTTCAGACTGAATATCCAGCTATTGGTAATGTTTTACTTGACTGATATTGCTCTTTAATATGACAAGCACATTTGTTTGGATCCTGATCTAAAGCAGCGGTGATGTTTTTCTATCTCTGTATTTGTTTTTAACTTGCAGTTTATTTCATTTCATTTCTACTGGCTCGCATCAAAAATCTGGCATAGGATTTACCCTTGTTAGGTACCCTATGTTTCTGATCTCCTTGCCTTTAATGTTTTCTAATAAATGTGTTATCTAAGGATTGATTTCAGTTAATTTAACCAGTGTAGTGGATGTCATTGCCTGCTAGCTGATGTATGAATTAATGAATATGTTCTTAGATGTTCTTGTTAGGATTTAATTGAATGAATTGGGAACACTGGGAGGTCTAGAACTCCGTCTCTATCTCACTAGGATCCTTTTCAATTAATTGAACCTTTTTAAGATCTCTCAAGCTAGAGGCTGAAGCATTGAGAGTTCAAAGTCTCTCTTTGATCTCAGGTCTTTAACTTTGTGTTCTAAACCTTTAATGTTTCTTGTCTGAAGAGTTAACCTTTGGTTTTTAGATCACAGGTGTCCAATGGCATGTCCTGTCCCTAGATCCGATCTCTGAAGGTCACCTTGGAGGTTTCCTTGCTTTCACCTTTCTCTCTTACCATTTCATGCCACACAATCATCTTTAAGATCCAATGCTTTAGATGACTAGCCCAACTGAAAGCCTGCACATTGAATAACAAGTAAACCCTTTCCTGACTCCATTTCCCAATGGTCTTGAATGTTCCATGGAGTATCTCTCCTTTGCCTAAAATCCTCTTTGCTCATCCTTGTCTTATATTGAACCCTTCTTTCCTGAATCCCAGCAACCAAACATATAATCAAACAAACAAATCAAGCCTTATAACTAGCCTAATATCTTAACACTGAGCTTCAAAGACATAAAACCTTTGCTTATATAGAGAGATCCATCTCTGGACCCAGGAGGGCTAGATCCTGAGGTATGAAAGTGGTTCTGATGTTGTCTCATCTGTTGGTCTTGCCAATCTGGCCAAAACATGGGAACCCCAACATAATGGCGACTCCACTGGGGAACTTTTGAGTATTTTCCACCTTACTACATCACAAGAGCTTCAGAACACCTAGAAACTCTGGTTAGGTTGGTAGTGAAAGACTTCCATTTGCGATTCACTTTCTACACCATTTGTTGTGTTTCTCCCACACTCTTAGACAAGGTCTGGAAAGGGCCAGGTAGCCTCCAGATCTCACACTCTTTCAGAGGTGACATATCTGGTAAAAGCCCTCCCAGTCAATCTCTGGTTAGAGTTTGCTGTGTTTTCAGGATATCCTTGGAAAGGGATATCTCATAAGCACTGTGGTGGACAGTGTACCCTCCAGAAGCATCCTAAACCCTCCACCTGACGACTCCATAATTCCTAAACGATTAAAAGATTCCACTGGTGATCAGTAGGCCTGCTGATTATCTTGGTTCACATAAGACTCCACTGGGAGACCAGAGCCCATTACAACATCAGCCATAATAGAAGTAACAAGTAGGGTTAAGCTGCTTGGTTAGAAAACAACATTCTGGCTTCAAGAACCATTCACACAAGAGCCTATCCTAACCCAAACCCCCCTGAAATAGTTGACAACCCTGAGAGCATCCTCAAGAGACCTCCTGCACCTATAAGACCAAATATTTCTAGCCACATCCATAGAGCTAACTCTACACTAGAAGACTTTACAGCTCTATCTGACCCATTTTTTGACCTAGGCGCTCAAAACAACTTACCAAGAACTAGGTCATTCAGTGTCCTAGACCAGCTAGACCTTGAGTTCGCTGGTTCACCACCTCAAAGTGGTAAACACCTTTGGGATAGACATACCCCTCCATCTACACCTCCTGATATTCACTTCATTCAAAACTTGGGGCTCTGCCACCCTAAATCTTCCCAACCAGCTTCTGCTGGTCCTAGTATCCCTGTCATCCATATACCAGCTGCTCAAGCCAACCCTTTACCTCATCAAAACATCATCATGGCAGCCTGGTATGCACCTCTGGTTTTACCCCAGCCTCTAGTACCCTTACCCAATGATTATCAATCAAAGATCCCACACTTCACTGCAAAAGAGTCCACCACAGCTCAGCACCATGTAGATAGGATGGAAGATTCTTTTGACTAAATGGAAATAGATGATGATACAGTCAAAATGAGAATTTTTTCCCAGAGTTTAGGAGGTGATGTGAAGAAATGGTTCAAAAGCCTACCTCCTAATAGTATCCAAGACCTTCCCGCGTTATATCAGACCTTCATAAACAAATGGGAAGTTAAGGACAATCCTCTCCAAATCCTAGCAGAATACAAGAATCTTAAGAGAAATGTAGGAGAGAGTGTCCATGACTACTCTACAAGGTTTAACAGTGTTTACAACGCTCTTCCTCCCCACATGAAACCTCCCCAAGGTATGGCTCTATTGAAGTACCCTAAAGGCTTTGATGCTGATATGGCCTACCAGCTTAGGGAGAGAGATTACAACACGTTGGAAGACATGCAAAAAGGAGCAGTGAGTGTAGAGGCTAATTTGATTGAGAAAAATGCAAGATTGAGAGCTGAGAAGAGGGTAACATATAGAGATGACACTGCAGCTTCCACATCTGTCCCAAATTATGACCGCATATCCAAAAACATGGAAAAGCTACAACAAGTGATGGAAAAAATGGTTGTCACAGTTAGTAACCAAAATAGAAATCAAAACCATAACCAGAACCAGAACTTTAGAAGAAACAATACCGCTCCCAACAGACAAAGAGAATCAGATCAGCAAGTTATTCCCCCATTTCAAGAGAACTTTCTTGATGAAGACGAGGGAATCATAGAAGAGTCTGAGGGAAACACAATAAACATGTTTGAAGTAGAAAACTCAATCCACAACTGTTCCACAGAAGAAGATTAGCCCTCACCCTCATATTGGGATGACGAAAGGTTAGAATATGAGGATTACAGGTTAGGATTTGAAGATGCCATCATGCAGGTCAGAGAACAATATGAACTTAGAAGCAAAAAGAGCCTAGACACTGCCAAACCAAAAGCTTTTGAGGTTACCATCAAGAAAAGGCCTGAGAAAAATTCTAAAGTGACTGCTGAAAGTAACAAATCAGCAGCTGAGAGTTTTGAGAAGAAAAAAGAAAAAGACAACCAAAACAACATTAAACGAGTCATTGTGGAGGCACTAGCACCATGATTGAATTCTGTTGGGCCAACGATTCTACAGCACCATGCACCAAGTGAGCATCAACCCACTGATTCTGCCACCAAGGTGGTGGCTAAAAAAACAGAGTTAAACATTCCAAAGAGTCAGTCCACTTTCAATTTGGAGAGTGAGATTGCAAAAATTAAAATCTCTGTCCCACTCTCTAAGTTGGCCACTCAGGATGTATATAAAGGCCAAATTTTGAAAGCATTAAATTTAGGTGAGAACTGTGACATTGTAAATCTGAGTGATGATCAACCAGCCCTTCTGTTTGGTCCAAATATAGAAGGAAATTTTCAGGAAGGGGTAGTGCCCCCTTTTTATATCAGTCTTAATATCCATGATAAGATCCTCCATAATGCAATGCATGACTCCGGGGCCTCACACAACCTGATGCCTAAGATAGTTATGGAAATATTAGGCCTAGAGATAATCCGACCCTATAAAGATTTATATTCATTTGACTCTAGCAGAGTAAAAATTATGGGCCTAATCAAAGACCTGTGTGTGAGCCTTACCCAGATTCCAGCAAAATGTATGGTCATGGATTTTGTGGTGGAAGATGTGCCGCCTAAGTATGGTATGCTATTGTTAAGGTCATGGGGAGCCAAGCTGCAAGGAACAATGCAGATGGATGGGGCTTATGCCACAATTCCTGTTTTTAGCCAACTTAGAAGACTGTACAGGGAGGCACAAATGAAATTCCTGGTCAGTAGCCCCGAAAAACCTGAAAATTCACCTTTATACTCTGTACACACGGATCTTGACTCCTTCATCATTTGCAATGATGAATCTGTGGAGGGGTTAGGATTCCAAAACAGAGATACACACAATGAAACGGAGCCTCTGGACTTTAACATAATGGCTGCTCTAGACTCGGGGAAGAAAGACGTAGAAAACTTTGAACAGTGCACTAAAACAAAAACTCAGAGTAAACCGGAAATAGAATGCAGTCAACTGATTAGTCACTCTCCGCAAGCTCATACACCACATCAAGAACGAAACAATGGTAAACCCGAGAACGAACCTTTATGGGAAATGAATTTCGATGGGTCATGCACCAAGAGAACTGCAGGAGAAAGAGTGTGGGTGCATAACACAAAGAGTGACTATGCAGAAAGCCATGCATGTAACCTGCACTTCAAATGTACAAACAATATCGCAGAATATGAGGCTCTGATCCTGGACTTAACTCTGTTGAAAAAATTAGGAGCTCGTGGGATAACTGTGCATGGAGACTCTGAGATGATCATTAAACAGGTGAATGGTGAATACACAGCAAAACATCCCAGGCTGAGAGCGTACAGGAATGACGCTATGGATCTATTGAAAACCTTTGTAGAATACGATCTGGTGTTTGTCCCTAGGAGTCAGAACGCAATTGAAAATGGATTAGCCTGCGTGGCTAGTTCATATCATAAACCTCCCAGTGACCAACAGATCATCATCTAGACCAAATTCAGAACTGCAGTGTCGGACAATGAAAAATATTGGCAGGTCTTTGAGGGCGATAAACAGATTGAAGATTTCCTGGTAGGCAGAGATGAGTTTGAATTTTCTGATTCAGATTCTAAATCTAATAGTAGCTACCTAAGTGAAGAATCCACAGATGAGGAAGAACCACCCTGTAACATAGAAATAAACACTTTAGACGAACTGATTGGAAATCCAAACGAAAAATGTGAAAACACAGATAGTGAAGAAGTAGAGGTGTTGCAGACCAAAGATAAGAACATACCCCGAGGTCTGGCACCTTTAGAGGACCTTTTTTACTTTGATGATGTAGAAAAAAATCCTACTATAGAATATGCAGACTCTGATGTTGAGGAATGCAACATAGGCACTGAAGATAAACCCAAGATGATCAAATTGGCTAAGTCCCTACCTACAAACATGAAAAGGAAATACATTGACCTTTTCAAGGAATTCATTGATGTGTTTTCTTGGAGTTATGAGGACTTAAAGGCCTATGACACAAACATCATACAACACAATATACCCTTGAAAGAAAATCAGAAGCCCTTTAGACAGAAACTCCGCAAAATAAACCCAAAACAATTGCCTGCAGTGGAAAGAGAGATTAAGAAGATGTATGAGGTAGGTATAATTTTTCCTGTGAGGTTCTCTGATTGGGTATCAAACCTAGTGGCTGTGAGAAAGAAAACAGGGGAGATCAGGCTATGTACATTTATTTCAGGAATCTTAATAGAGCCTCACTCAAAGATAATTACCCTTTTCCAAAAATGGAACACATCCTTCAGAGGGTAGTAGGCTCAAAAAGGATCTCCCTGTTGGATGGTTTTTCAGGTTACAACTAAGTTTTAGTAATCCCAGAAGACCAACTCAAAATAGCTTTCACCACTCCATGGGGCACTTTTATGTATGTAAAGATGCCCTTTGGACTGATGAACGCTGGTGCAACCTTCCAAAGAGCAATGGACATAGCTTTTTCAGATGAAATAGGACACTTCATTGTCATCTATTTGAATGACATAACAGTCTATTCCAAGACTGAGGAAGAACACCTAGAACACCTGAGAAAAGTGTTTGAAAAATGTAGAAGGTTCGGTCTGTCATTGAATCCTAAAAATACTGTATTTGGGCTACAAGAAGGAAAACTTCTGGGCCATATCATATCTGAGAAAGGGATTAGGATATACCCACAAAGAGTTGAGGGGATACTACAAATCACACACCCGAGAAATATCAAAGACTTACAGTCCTTCATTGGGAAAATTAACTTCCTCAGGAGGTTTATTCCCAACTTAACTGAACACCTTAGGAATATGACAAACATGTTAAGGAAAGGTGTGGGAGTTAAATGGACTGTTGAAGCTAAGAAATATTTTGAATCAGTTAAACTTGCACTCACCTGGACTCCTGTCCTAATCAGCCTAGATTTCTCAAAGGATTTCCTAATATTTTCATTTGCCTCTGAACATACAGTAGCTGCAATTCTGCTGCAGAAAAATCTAGAGGGAATGGAACAGCCCATTTCTTTCTTCAACAAAGTTTTGAGAGACGCACCCTTGAAATACAACATAATGGAAAAACAGGCCTATGCTCTGGTTAAGGCCTTGAAAGACTTTAGGGTGTACATACTGCATTCCCACACCATAGCCTATGTGCCCAATATAGTGGTTAAAGACATTTTGTCCCAAGACCCGGATGGGAAGAGGGGCAAATGGATCGCTGTGATATTAGAATACGACCTTGAGATTAAACCCACAAAACTGATTAAAGGTCAGGGCTTAGCTCAACTAATGGCTGAATAAAATCCACAAGCCCTTGACATCAACATGGTAGATGCCTTGGATGAGTAGCAGGGATTGCCTGATCCCACTGTTGAGGAGAAGTTTCAGAGCTCTCCTTGGTATTCTGACATTTTGTATGTGCTCACACACCTCAATGCCCCCCCTGAACTATCAAAGACCAAGGCCAGATTCTTAAAGCTACAAGCCAGAAGCCATTGCATAATGAATGAAGGATTATACTGGAAAAATGCAAATGGCCTATTGCTTAAATGTTTGCCTGAATCTGAAGTAGAAAGGATTAAATAAGAATTCCATGCAGGAGAGTGTGGAGGCCACCTGAACTGGAAAGCCATTGCAAACAAAATACTCAGAGCTGGTTACTATTGGCCTACACTCTTCAATGATATCCATAAGATGATAATTTCCTGCCACAAGTGCCAGATTTTTGAAGGCAAAAGAAAGCTCCTCCCCTTACCTCTACAACCCATCACTGTTGAAGGTCCCTTTATGCAATGGGGCCTAGATTTCATAGGAGAAATTCACCCAGCTTCTTCTGCACAACACAAATGGATCTTAATAGCCACAGACTACTTCACTAAGTGGATAGAGGCCATACCTACTAGGAATGCCACAAATTCAGTCATCATTAGGTTCCTAGAAGGTCATATCCTCTCTCGGTTTGGCTGCCCAAGGAAAATTATCACTGATAATGCTGCTGCTTTTGGATCCAAGAAAATGGTTGATTTTTGTCAGAGGTATCAAATAGCACTCGGTCATTCAACTGCCTATTACCCACAAGGTAATGGCTTACCTGAATCATCAAACAAGAGCCTGGTGGCCATCATCAAAAAGCTGTTGGAAGAGAACAAAAAGTCATGGCATAACAAGTTAGTGCATGCCCTGTGGGCTGACAGGCTTACAACAAAGAAATCCATTGGCATGTCACCATATCAGCTTGTCTATGGAACAGAAGCAGTGTTTCCTACCAGCCTTGGGGTACCAGTGATCAAAATTGTTCAAGAAATACAAACAGAAGAAGATAGCATGGTGAGGAGAATAAACCAAACAATTCATCTCCAGCAAACAAGGGAAGAGGTCTATAACAGAGCTATGAAGGTTCAGGAAAATATAAAGAAGCTGTTTGACAAAAGAACCAAAGCTGCTGATTTCAAAATTGGAGATAAAGTTTTGAAGTGGGACTCAAGGAGAGAGGAAAAAGGAAAGCACGGCAAGTTTGACAGTTTGTGGCAAGGTCCCTACATCATCTAGGCCACTGTGGGTCCAAATGCATTTTTTCTACAAGAGTTAGATGGTACAGAGCTGTTTGGGGGTCCTGTCAATGGCAGGATGCTCAAACACTACTTCTGCTGATTTCCAATTTCTAGTTTCCATTTCCATTGTAAATACCATTGCTGTGTTATGTTTTCAAGAAAAAGAGAAAATGTTCCAAAAAACAGAAAAGAAAGGAGAGGTTCAGACATTCTCAAAACATGAACCTTAGAAATGCAAAGGATTGGACCTAATATGATCAAAACCTGAGCCAAAGAAGGAAAACAGTTGGTTCTAACATGTTCAAAATATGAACCAAAAATTAAGGAAAAAAAATCAGCTCTAACATGCCCAAAACCAGAGCTGAATAAAGAAGAGAAAGTGACTCTAAAAAGCTCAAAACTTGAGTCACAAAGAAAGGAAGGATGCTTCAAAACTTCAGATTTCAAGCCTTCAAATTTTTGTTTGCAATTTTCTGCAAGTTTCTGTCCATGTGCAACTGTTTTTATGCCTTCGATCCACAACAAACTAGACTGTCTAATCCTAGTTTGACTGTTTTTAAATTTCTGTTGTAGAATATAGAGAAGAAATCTGCTGGACAGTTTAATCCGAGCAGATGTTAGATTAGGTAGAGAAACATGTGAGGCCAACAGTTTAATCTGGTCTTATGGAGCAATAAGGGTAGAAATAGAATAGGTTTATTTTCTTGTTTGTAAAAAATAAAAATGATGTAAAGGGTCTGCTAGTTCAAATGCACCCTAGAAGAAAAAAATCTAGGATTGTAGGATGGGTAGGTAGATTGTTTGGGTAATGTTTCTGCTAATTGGTGTCTTCAAAATTGTGGCAGCTGAAAATCAAAGAATAAAGGTGGCTCAAGAAGCAGGCATCTGGCCTACACCAAAGATCATTTCCTGCATTCTTGACTCCTTCAGGAAGAAGCCATCCCCATGTGGAGCCACTGTTAGCCCCCTATAAATTCCTTGACAAGCAAGCAAGGGGCTATTTTGTTTTTTGATCCTTCAAGGAATGAATTTCTCTTGAAAACACATCATCCTTGAAGCCTCTTCATGCTCTCTGCCCTTTGATTATTTCCCTCTGCTGTTCTTGAGTCAATAAGCCTCACTGATGATGATAAATTGTGCTCCTAAAGGCCTTCATTTTCCCCTTGTACCCCTGCAGAATTCTTCATTTCATCCCTTTTCCCCTTTTTCAAAGCCTCCTTTTCACCCCAAAATCCCTCCCTTAGTCCTTCTAAATCATCCCAAAAACCCCCTCTAAATCTTTTACACACCCCTGATGTGGTTTAAAAACCCTTGTTTCCTCTATCGTTACCTTTCCCTACCCTCAAAATGCATTAAAAATGGGCCAAAAACCCATTTTTCACATTATGTGGGCTTAACACCTTTCGGCCCTAGCCCCCTCTCCATTTTTCCACCACGTGACCCAGCGCCAAGACCAGGCGCCAAGGCGGAAGGCGCTCATCACAAATGTATATCGGGAGCATTTCTGGCTGTCGATCTGTTTAGATCGGACGGTCTTCGTAGGTTAGCGCCGCGCTGTGGCCCACTTCGTTCGCCCTGCCTTGATCACACATCCACTGTTCATTTACTCGTCGATCCGACGGCCCAGATTTTATCCGCCCGGTGGTCCCCACGCCAGCACGCCCTGTTCAAAAACTGGCTTGTTTTTATCGCACCGCCTTCTGAGGGCTGGAGGTATTTTTTATTTCGCGGCGATTCCACTCACCGCCTGACGCGTGGCACTGACACTGTTTGAAAACCGCCCCCTCATCGCACGTTATCGTTTGGCAGAAAACTCGACGCGATATGCACGTGCACCGTCCGATCCAGAGTTGCCCATCCAACGATGACCGCTCCATGAAGTTGCACAGGGGATAGCCCAAGGCAATCATACCCCTGGCCCACCATCCGTCGCCCTCCACGCATTTTCAGCCGTCGATCTCCTCTCGAGATCGGACGGTCCAGATTAACTGCATGTCCCGCCGTTGACCAGTCCCGCCACATTACCATTCCACATGTTTCATCGTATTTTTCGCCCGTCCCTATATATATTCGTTCAAAGGTAAAATTTTAATGTTTTACGTTAATATTTCCACCTCGCTGTCCTCCAAAGCATCTCCCGCTGATCCACCGTGTTCCTCCACAAAATCCTCTGCATTCATCATCTTCACCCACGCCACGTTGCCATTTTTTGCAGTCATCCACACCACCCTCCCCATGCATGTTTTTCTTAACGTGTTTTCATGTTTTGCAGGGTTACAGGCAGGCGGAAAACCGCCATGATTCATCTGCACTATTGTAGTGGCACAGTGCACAGAAGAAGCTGAATTTAAAGGCTGATATTACAGGAAAATGTCCAGAAAGGTGTCTGCAATGTGAATTTCATCAAAGGACAAAGTTCAAACTCTGTAAAACCTGTCCAGAGCCATTAAAGCGCAGATTTCGCAGGCACAAGCAATCATGGAGCGGCAAAGAGTATCAGTGAAAAAACAAAGCGTTTAGGGCCTGTAATTGCAGATTCTGAGCTTTAATTCGATAATTTAGAGGTAGAATACCAGATCAAAGACATCATGGATCGATCAGAAGGTCCTAGGGCACATAAAACAATGCCAACAGGGTTTCACCAGCAGCAAAATGTTCTTTCCCGTGAAAGGACGAAATGCCCATGCAGTTTCCATTCCATGCCGTGTTCTAGAGGAGTTTTCTGCCCTGACAACAGTCCTGATGCTATCGGAGCATTTGATATGCAGTATGGCGGACTTCATAGTCATTTATTTACCTTTTTGTTTATTCACCAAAGTACTACAGAGTACTGCAGCCAAAGTACATCAGAGGCATACCGGAGTAAATGGAAGCCTGGAGAAGACCACTCTTTCACCCAAAGAGTGCCATAGATAAATGCATAGAATTTAAACAGAATGGGCTTCGGCCCTCTTTCTTGTCTGAGTTTTAATGTTTCATTTAGTTTTTCACCTACCTCCTCTTCTCTCTTCAGCTATAAAATTCATGGAGAAGCTCATTGTAAAGGTTGTTGATCAGTTATCAGAGAATTACAAGCTGTTTCTTTTGAGACATAGTCTCTGTGTAAAGTTGTAAGATAGGTTGAGGAAGATGTTTTCAGACTGAATATCGAGCTATTGGTAATGTTGTACTTGACTGGTATTTCTTTTTAATATGACAAGCACATTTCTTTGGATCTTGATCTAAAGCAGCGGTGATGTTTTTCTATCTCTGTATTTGTTTTTAACTTGCAGTTCATTTCATTTCATTTCTACTGGCTCGCATAAAAAATCTGGCATAGGATTTACCCTTGTTAGGTACCCTATGTTGATGCTCTCCTTGCCTTTAATGTTTTCTAATAAATGTGTTATCTAAGGGTTGATTTCAGTTAATTTAACCAGTGTAGTGGATGTCATTGCCTGGTAGCTGATGTATGAATTAATGAATCAGTTCTTAGATGTTCTTGTTAGGATTTAATTGAATGAATTGGGAACACTGGGAGGTCTAGAACTCTGTCTCTATCTCACTAGGATCCTTTTCAATTAATTGAACCTTCCTAAGATCCCTCAAGCTAGAGGCCGAAGCATTGATATTTCAAAGTCTCTTTCTGATCTTAGGTCTTTAACTTTGTGTTCTAAACCTTTAATGTTTCTTGTCTGAAGAGTTAGCCTTTGGTTTTTAGATCACAGGTTTCCAATGGCATGTCCTGTCCCTGGATCCAATCTCTGAAGGTCACCTTGGATGTTTCCTTTCTTTCACCCTTCTCTCTTAACATTTCATGCCACACAATCATCTTTAAGATCCAATGCTTTAGATGACTAGCCCAACTGAAAGCCCTACACATTGAATAGCAAGTAAACCCTTTCCTAACTCCATTTCCCAATGGTCTTGAATTTTCCCTGGAGTATCTCTCCTTTGCCTAAAATCCTCTTTGCTCATCCTTGTCTTATATTGAACCCTTCTTTCCTGAATCCCAGCAACCAAACATACAATCAAACAAACAAACCGAGCCTTAAAACTAGCCTAATCTCTTAACACCGAGCTTCAAAGACATAAAACCTTTGCTTATATAGAGAGATCCCTCTCTAGACCCAGGAGGGCTAGATCCTGAGGTCTGAAAGTGGTTCTGATGTTGTCTCATCTTTTTGTCTT
Source organism: Pinus albicaulis (assembly GCA_034641835.2). Classification (NCBI taxonomy): domain Eukaryota; kingdom Viridiplantae; phylum Streptophyta; class Pinopsida; order Pinales; family Pinaceae; genus Pinus; species Pinus albicaulis. Next base: position 312,794,026 of record CM076575.1, read on the forward strand.
GCCAATCTAGCCAAAACATGGGAACCCCAACAGAATGAAAAGAGACCCACAATTAAGAGAGGGCCACAAGATCAATCTCCACGCAAAAGCAAGGAAGCAGATGCAAGATATCTGGAGTGCCTGATCTCAGGGGGAGAAAAGTTGGATAATGAAGATGCTCAAGAGAAGTGAGCGTAGTATCAACAACAACAAAAAAAATGAAGAAAAATCCAAAATGCATAATTATTGGATGGTATTTGCAGCAAAAACGTTACCATGAGTAGTTTTAAATTGACATCAGTTTCCTTTAACTGGTACAAAATATGCATTAGCAAAGAGAAAATTCAACCAACAACCTAAGGCATTCAAAACTAGAAGAAAGTCCAAGAAGAGGGAGTATATATTTAGGGGTAGCATATCACATATGTCCAGTTCGTAGAGCAACAATAACAACGACAAGAAGACTTCGAGTGCTCCATCATGAGAGTGATATCATCCCTTGAAGATAAGTTTGTAGACGTAGAATGCACATCAATAGCTAAAGCCTCAGCTAGTGGTTGTCAAAAAGAGATAAAACAACTTGTAGCCCTTTTCCATTGATGTCAAAGGGGGAGATAAGCTTGATGGAGAAGATGTGATGGCCCATGTAGAGGAGAGAAAGCCATTGGTGGCTCATGCAAGGAGAAGTGTAGAAGCAACAAGAGGATTGGCCATCAATGTGGAAAAAGTGATGAGGTGTTTCCATCAGTGCCAAAGGGGGATATTGTTGGACAATTGACATTGCTTGGATGGATAGTGGTAGCAAGTGTGTTGGCATTGATGTGAACCAGACTGGCATGGATGTTTGTGGCAACAAATGTTGGTTGTGATGCCCACTAGCCTAGTTGTGATGTTAACAAGGCTAGCATTGTTGTGCTTGATTTTTCAAGCTCACGGGGAGTCCCATGGTTGCTGCAATCTCTTGTAGAGAATCACCATAGTAGAAGGCTTATTGGAGAATCCATAATATGATGACTATGATGGTTTGGAGTTCCAAGCTTTGAAGGAAATTATGCCTCTGGAGTTGAACTTAGATGCACTTGTAAGTAGAATAGTTTGAGAGTGCTTAGAAATATATTTCCAACAATATATTGAAGTCTGCAAATGGCCTCATGTTCTGAGAGATAGAGCCAGTCAAATTTCTAAGGCCCCAAAGTCAAAGTGCCAGAGTTAAGAGTGGTAGGAGACCCCTTGGAGTGTGTTAGTTTTGCGTTTTTCCAAAAGAATCAAAACAAGTTGGCGGAGCTTGTTAGCAGAGCCACTAAATAAAAGCTAGATGGATGTGGCATACAATAAAGAAGAAGGAAGAAGTTTGATTGGCGCAAGAGGAGCCCACCTGACAACCTGGCTCGACGGAGTTACCACGACGGTATAGGTGTGGCACACAAGTTAAAATGCCAGGATGAATTGAGCGCTCTGATGAGGAGTGCCAACAGAGCATCGAGAATAGTTTTATTGGCTTAGGTGGATCCCGCGAGGTAGAGGTAGCCCGAAAATATAGCCCCGAAAAAGCCTTAAGTCTTACAAAGCGAAAGTGCCAGGAGATAGGGCGCCGGGAAACGGTGGCGGAAAGGCTGGCAGCCACAACCAATGATAAAGGTGTCGAGAGGTCCCCACAATGATAACAAAGCCCGAAAAGGCTTTCCCAGAGGATTATAAAGGGAGAACAAAGCGATAACACCGGGTGGTGGACGCTAGGACATGAAAACAAAGTGAAGACCAATGAGGAGTCAAGTGGGAGGTCCCCACTTCGATAACTTATCTCGCTGAGGGTGAGCCTGTAAAATTGAAAAGGGGAACACAATGGAAGTTCCAAGAGATAAGCGTTGGGATACGCGACAACATTTCGACATCCTGATAGAGGAAAGTATTGTCTGGCCTTGAGGTGCTAGAAGGTGGTTCCCCATACTGCCAATCACTCATATCAATGACGAAGAATCAACCCAGGATCACTCCTCCTAATACCACAAACCACAATGGAGTGGTGTTGAGGCTGGGTTATTTAACCCAGTGGTTTTTGCTTAATAAAGGAATTTGGTGCAAAACAAAGGACTCGGGGAACCTTTCTCTCTCCTTCAGCAGGACACATGACAACATTTGATTGGCTCACATGAGATGATGATAAAAGATGACATCAATATGACGTGGCTCTACGTGAGACATGTGGAAGGTAGATTCAATTTTTTTGGGTGGCTTAATGGTCCAAATTTGAGTGACACGTGTCACCTATCACAGGTCGAAACATAGCACATGTGACTTCAACGTGACATCATCCCGCTCAGTGTTGCAGGAAACACCCCCCGGCTCCAATGCCCAATCTGTGTCATGCATGGGATCCACCGTATGAAACACAGATTTGAAAATCGAAAATGCAGATCGGGTAGAAAAAGGAAGTTCCTACCATTTCCGAACCGCCCTGCCCGATCTGTGTTTCGTACGATGGATGAACATACGGAAATTCCACACTTTTTGGAGAGCTTGGAGAAGAGAAGAGAAGAGAGATTTGAGAAGAGAGAGTTGAGTGAGGAGAGCTTGGAGGAGTGAAGGAGGAGGAGAAAAGAAGGGCTTCCGTCTACAAGAGCTAAAGAGGTAAGTGCAAACCCCAAACTCCCTCATTTTTTTGTCATTGTTTTTTGTATTTTCTCTCCTCCCTCTCCTACACTTTCCCATTCTTTCTTCTTGCTCATTTATTTGCAGGTTTTCCACTATCTATATTCATATTCAAAGATGACGTTTTTTTGGCTTCTATGTATCATTCCACTCTTGGTTTTCATGATGGAAAGGGGGAGTAGAAATAGAAGAGAAGAACAAGAAGAAGAACAAAATAGTGGTCCCGTTATGTGTGAACCAATGTATGATGAGGAGGAAGGTTTTGAAGAGGAAGTGGATGATTTTGATGTGAACATTGAAACACTTGACATGAAAGCGGCATTGACACTCTTGTGAAACTATGTGACCAAACTTGAAGGGGGAAAAGGTGGTGGAAGCTACAAGTTTTTGTGCTCTCATGGTTGTTGTTGTGGCTCATTTTCATTTTTCTTTATTCGAATTTCGAAAATACAAAAAAAAAACATCTATTTAGAAAATATGACAAAATGCAAATCCTTCATATGACGAAAAATCATTTCATTTTTGTATATTGGTAGATTAATATGTTTTTGGAAAGCATGTGAAGGTGGGAACGACTGTTCCAATTAACACTTGTGCTAATCGTCGTGCAGGATTAAAAGAAGTTTGACTTAATGAAGATCAGTGGAAACCTGTAGGCACAAATAGCCCGCAGGTTAGCAGAGGAAGTGCCTTCGCAGTTGACTCTATTGACCGCCTGCTTCTTAAGATCGACGGTTCACAATCACTGTGGGGGTAGAGCCCCGATGGATGCTCTGTACCCCAGAGCAACCATGCAGTGACGTATGCATCCAACTGGGAGACAACTCATCTGTCTCGTCATGGTGCCATTACTTGTCTGATCAAGCATTAAATTGGCATTAATGTTTGAAACTCCACCCCATCTAGATAAGCTGTTGAATTTTTCCTTTTCCTTGTTGCTTTTCATTCCGAGTTGTCCAAGAAGTCATCCTAGTCACTGTAATTAAGTTACCTCTGCGTCTAGTTGTCTGCCACCCTAATTTCATGGCTACGCAATCTTATTTGTCTGTCTCTTCTAGCCACATCCCTCTCATGGACACTAAACAAGATATTAGAGATACTGCCTGCGTCGTTAAGCATTTTCCCTTCTACCAACAAGTTCTTCTAAATGAGAAAAGTTTCCCTATCTATTTAGCCATGGTCAATTCTGATGTTTTGTATGCATGCATTCCCAAATCCCATATTTTTCCCTAATTTGTGCATTGGTTAGTGTCTGCATTATATCCCAGCAAATGTTTTGTGATGAATTGTTTAGGGGAGAATGTTCTTCAAGTCACAACTCAGTTAGTCCGTCAAGCCCTTTGTTATCCTAGGTCTGGATCTTATGTCCAGTTCACTGAAGAATCATCGGTAGCATTTTACAATAATCTTGAAGGACAAGAGTTTACACATGTTATCTTCTTTCTGAAGCCAGACACAAAACATTTTTCAACAGATCGTAAAGAGTTCCCATTGGATATTTTTGATGCAAAAGTCCATCCAATACTACAATATTTGTCAAAGATAATTGGAAAGGAAGATGATTCTAAAATTGACAGGTCAGTGTTGGGTTTATTTGCCTTGATGATGAAGCCTAAAGTGGCGTTGGATATTCTCTCCTAATGGCAAGAGAACTTTAACACTAATCTTATGAGTCTGTCACTTACCGGGTCTTTCAGGTTTCCTTCACTGATCACTTATTTATTTTTGTATCAAAATGTAGAAGAATTTTTACATTTGGGGCTAAATATTATGGATGCAAATAAGAAAATACAATCAGTAGTATTTTGGACAGATACAATAAGAAATGAACCAGATGAAGGAGGGGTGTTTGATTTTGCTGCTTATTTCATACCCATTGCCTATAAGGTTTTGAATGGAGTTCCTCTTCCATGTTTTCTGCCAAAAGCTCAAGAGTTTCTTTAGTTAAGTGCTAATTGTAAATTTGGGGATTGTTTTATATATGAAGATCATTAAGAAATTAGATTATATGGAGCTGGGATAGAACCTTGTAGATTTCCAATCTTTGCCCCCATGAGATTGTTTGCATTAGAGTTTATTAGACAGAGTATGAACGTAGATCAAGTACATTTTGTTCCAATGAAGAAGGGTCATTTTTTTAAGTTGGCTATGTTTGTGGGACCATTCATAGTGAATATGAGGCAAGTAAAAAATGAAGCTAACATGATGTTAGAAGACATGCACTTGTTAATAGGTGAGAAATGGGTCTATGATCCTCACAAGGTAATCTTTAATAGAACAGTTGAAAATGGTTATTCTGCTTTTGTTCATGACAGTAGGCCTGAAGTAGAGAAGTTGGCTAACAAATGTTTTGCAGACTTTGTTAGTTCCAGCATTCAAACTCCAATCATTTCTGAAAAATGAAGCAAAAGAAGCAAAGAGAAAACTGTTGATTCTGAAGATGAAGAACAAAAAGATGAGAAGAGGGCTAGATTGACTGAAGAAATACCAAGAACCCAGCCTGGATTCCTTATGCAATTAGGAGATGCTCAGAATGCACTAGCCTCACCGTCAAGACATGCAGATGTTCAAGATCAAGTTCCTTTGATCAAGCAAGTTTTTGCTCAAATTGCAGAAAATAATCAGGAGATTAAAGCTAGTATGGAGGCTCAAGCTGAGTATCAAATTACTCCTGACCAAACCAGATTGTTGACTTCTATGGACTTAGAAAGGGACCAGTTTAAGATTGTTTTTCTCACCCATCTGAAATGACAGTAGGGTCATCCAACAGTTTTAAGACTATTAATCTAACTGTTGATGTGAAGAAAATCCCTTTACTTGAAAAAGTTAATTTGCATATGCAGACATGCCAATTGATTGTTAATGACCTAACCAAAACTAGTGCAGCTGCTCAAAAAGCAAAAAATATGTTAGGAAAAGTGATCAAACAACTAAAGTTGGTGAAATCTAATTCCAGGGCTCTTTCAACTCAGAATGAAGAGTTGAAGAAGATAATTGTAAAAATTGGAGTGGATCCCAATGATAAATTAGCTGTACAAAAGTTGTTACAAAGTGCTGAGTCAGAGATCAATGTATTGAAGAAGAAGTTAAAGTTGCTTACTGGAGAACACTCAATGGTAGTGGAGGTAGCAGAGGTAGAGAATTAAAAAGAGAGTCTATTACAACAGCTGTTGTAGAAAGAAAAGGATATTTCTAAGTTAAAGGAATTTGTACTTAACTTGTAAAGTCAAATTGAATCTCATTCTTGCACCATAGTCACGTCATCTGGAATTGATGGTCCAACAACGAGATTGTCCCAGTTGAGCATAGAGTTGAAAATGGTAGGAATTGATCTTAAGAAGACTCAGAGAGAGCTTGAGACAATGATGAAGATAATGCAAGCCAAAGAAGGAGAAGTCAGTAAGCATAAATTAAATTGCCAGACAGCTTATGAAGAAATCAAGAGTCTTATTGAAAAGCTAAAAGGAAACATAACTCTGATTCAAGTGAAGGATATTGTATAGAATTAATTCACTGAAGTCATGAAAACAACTTGGGAGTCCTTGACAATAGTGTTAGAGGAAAAGAGCATAGTCAGATATTTACAGGAACTAGTTATGGCTGACAAACGGAAGACTCTTACCAGAGCTTTATGGGAAAAGGAATTCATTGATTTCATCAATTCGAAGACAAATCAGGAGCTGGAGGAAAATGAAATTAAAGTTAGGACATTATGTTTTCTAGAGATAAATAAGTTGATTGTGAAAAATGCTTGTAGGAAGTCGGAAGAGAAGAAGTTGACAGAAAGTAAACAAGCTGTAAACAGATTTGATAACATATTTGACAAAAGGGCCAGAGCAAGGCTATCATCAAGCTGGGATCTCAAAGGCAGTATTCTATCATGGGATTCCTATGAGCCACTGTTAGTGCTAGAAAGAGTAAGATTGATAATACCCATGAGAAAACTGAAATCTTGAAAGGAGATACAATTGTTAATTTCTTACAAAGACATTTTCAATTACTATGGATGGTAAAGACTTTGTTCATAGAATGATCTACTTTCAACAAGATCATTGCCTTTAGATTAGAATATCACAAGTTGATCAATTCTCCCAAAACTAGCATTTAAATCTGGAAGAAGTGCAGAGCATGGATGAATGATTCACCGGGTGACACCTTAGCATCTCAGAAGGACACGTCAGCAAATCCGGAGAACACAGTGACAGCCAATAAAATCCAGATTCAACAAATAGATTGACGCTTTAGTTTTATTTATCTTTTGTTAAAAGATAAATGTTGTAATGAAGTTTTTAATTGCGATGTAATAGGTAGTTTACACAATTTTAGGTAGTTTGGGCAATTACAAGTAGTTTCAGCAGTTACAAACTGCTTTTGTAATGTATTTTAGCAAATGAGAAAGAAAGAGGAGGGTTCCGAGTTTTGGACCTCTAGATGACTGCAAATTTTGTACTTAATTTTGATAAATTAGTTGTACAGAAGTTGTTACAAAGTGCTGAGTTAGAGATCAATGTATTGAAGAAGAAGTTAAATTTTCTTACTGGAGAACACTTAATGGCAGTAGAGGTAGCAGAGGTAGAGAATTAAAAAGAGAGTCTATTACAACAGCTGTTACAAAAAGAGGAGGATATTTCTAAGTTAAAGGAATTTGTACTTAACTTGTAAAGTCAAATTTAATCTCATTCTTGCACCATTGTCATGTCATCTGGAACTGATGATCCAACAACGAGATTGTCCCAGTTGAGCACAAAGTTGAAAATGGCAGGAATTGATCTTAAGAAGACTCAGAGAGAGCTTGAGACAATGATGAAGATAATGCAGGCCAAAGAAGGAGAAGTCAATAAGCATAAATTAGATTTCCAGAGAGCTTATGAAGAAATCAAGAGTCTTGAAGAAAAGCTGAAAGGAAACATAACTCTGATTCAAGTGAATGATATTGTATGGAATGAATTCATTGAAGTCATGAAAACAGCTTGGGAGTCCTTGACAATAGTGTTAAAGGAAAAGAGCATAGTCAAATATTTACAGGAACTGGTTATGGCTGACAAATGGAAGACTCTTACCAGAGCTTTATGGGCAAAGGAATTCATTCATTTCATCAATTCGAAGACAGATCAAGAGCTGGAGGAAATTGAAATTAAAGATAGGAAATTATGTGTTCTAGAGATAAATAAGTTGATTGTGAAAAATACTTGCTGGAAGTCGGCAGAGAAGAAGTTGACAAAAATTAAACAAGCTTTAAACAGATTTGATAACATATTTGACAAAAGGGCCAGAGCAAGGCTGTCATTGTAATATTCCTTTTTCAGGGTTTGCTAGAATAGGGTCTAGAAGGACGCTGTATAAGGAAGCCAATGCAAGAATAAGCTGAAAGGGGACTTGGATCCCTTTTTTAACCCTTCATACATTACTCTTCCAGAGTATTAGCTCAAAGAAATAACTCTAGGGAGGTTATTCAGATCCTCCAATCCTGTGTATCTCAAACAATGCTCAAAAGGGAGAGCTACATCAATACACGAACTCCAAAAAATAGCAGCAGTGAAATATCAATACATATGGTGCAAGAAGAGTGCATAGCCATTATATTATATGTAGCTGCAAATATATATACAAGAACTTGAGGAAAGTCCTCTCAAGCTAAGCTAGATCAGCCCCAAGACAATTGTACATGCAAAAGAGAAAGTACATAGCTACACAACCCAACAACAAGCTATGAATGCGTAGCCCATAGTGATAAATGACTGCAAACTAATATAGATACAATGATATAGAAATATTAAGCTCAAATAAAGTGGGGGAGCAAGATCTCAACCCTAGAAAACAATGCTACAACAATCCTCCAAGGGATTGGCCAAAATACACTAAATGGAAAAATGTCAGAGTTGCTGGGTAGCAGTAGCAACTCAATAACAATAAAAAAATGGAGAAGGATGGAAATGCTGCAAATGATGAATAAACCTCCTCCAATGATCTTCAAAGTGAAAGGCTGCTCCCTTCACTGAAGATTACACCCTCCAATCCACAGTGTGAATCCCTCCTGCAAGTGCCCTCTGAAAATAACGCAATATGAGGAAGAGACTATGCTGGGAATGAGATGAAACATATGGCCCAATTCCAAAATCTGCAATGAAGCTCCAGGATCTTCCTCACTGATCTCCCAGAGAAAGAATGAGCTCCTCCTATGCAAAACTAGCTTCGGAAGTGGGTGATTATGAATCCTCATTGCAACTCCCAGCAACTCAACGTTTCTGCCAAGCTGGAAAACGCTGTAGCTGAAGATGGTCACCTTGGCCTCAAGCCTGGACGTGAGGAGAATGAATAAAAGGTCCTCCAAATCTTCCCAATGAAGGAGAGAAAACGTCTAAACAGAAATCTCCCTTGTGCTAAGCAGCACAAGCTATCCCAGTTGAACAACTGGAGAGAGCAGAGCAAAATCGAAATCTTCAACATAATGAGCAATGGCTCTCCTTCCCTCTTTTATGCCAAGAGGAGGCTTCCTTGCCATGGAACCCACCCATTAGGGTTTCTCTCATCCAATAATATTCCTCCTATGAAAACTGCGTTGTCCCACTTGGTGATTCACTCCCTCCATGCAACGCTATTTGACTTGGTCAAATTGGACCTAATCTTCTTGTATTTTCCCCTTTTCACACTAGGAGATGAAAAATAAGCCACTTAAGTGACCCCTTTTCACATTAGGAGTGTTTATTATTGTTCTTCATGGCCCCCCTTACCCATTTTATTATTTTTATTAAAAGGAAAGCAAAATTAATGTTCCAATTAACTTAATGAAAATTTTGGAACATTACAGTCATCAATCTGGGATCTCAAAGGAAATATTCTATCATGGGATTCCTATGAGCCACTGTTAGTGCTAGAAAAGAGTTAGATTGATAATACCCATGAGAAAACTGCAATTCTGAAAGGAGATACAGTTGTTAATTTCTTACAAAGACATTTTCAATTACTATGGATGGTAAAGACTTTGTTCACAGAACGATCTACTTTCAACAGGATCACTGCCTTTAGATTAGAATATCACAAGTTGATCAATTCTCCCAAAACTAGCATTGAAATCTAGAAGAAGTACAGAGCATGGATGACTGATTCATCGGGTGACACCTTAGCATCTAAGAAGGACACGTCATCAAATCTGGAGAACACAATGACAACCAATAAAATCCAGATTCAACAAATAGATTGACGCTTTAGTTTTATTTATCGTTTTTTGAAATATAAATGTTGTAATGAAGTTTTTAATTGCGATGTAATAGGTAGTTTACACAATTTTAGGTATTTTGGACAGTTACAAGTAGTTTCAACACTTAAAAACTGCTTTTGTAATGTATTTAAGAAAATGAGAAAGAAAGAGGAGGGTTCTGAGTTTTGGAACTCTAGATGACTGCAAATTTTGTACTTAATTTTTTGAGAAATTAATGAAAGAAGATCAAGTTTCTTGCACCTGTTGATGTTGATTTGTCTTTCCAGTTTCATTCTGTGTTTATTATTCTGTGAATGAAGTGAAGTAATGTAGCTGCAAGTCTCTTTATTACATCTGTAATTAAGAGTTAAATAACCTTAATATGCACTCCTTCACTCCAACTATTTTTCCTACATAAAGTTCTTCTGAGATTTAAAGTGATAGATTCTGTTTCTTAGCATATAATTTTGAGTTTCCCTTCCAGTTCGTCTTTTCATTCAAATATCAACCGTTAATGGCATTGTGAAGTCTTTCATTATATTAGATTATTGAGGGTATTAAAGAATTAATTTCCAAAGGAATTAAACAGAGACCATCTAATATCATAATTTTGTGACATACATTTATAAAATGTCTTAAGAACTGATTCCTTACCACAGCCAAGGGATTCTCTCTTGAGATACAACATTTTTTGGCCCCGTTGCCGGGGACGAAGAAGCGAAGTTCATTTTCCCTGGGTTTTCTTTCTATTTCCTCTGGTTGTTCAATGAGGATGAAATATTCGGCTGTGTTTGATATTTTCAGAATTTTGGCTTTCAAAAGGCCTCACACGAGGTTAGATACCTCGCAACAGAAAGTTCCTACTTTGTCAAATCTAGAAAAAATGGTTTTTAAAAAGGCTAAGAGACCAAAAAACCCTTCAACACCTGATCTTACATTGTCTGCTCCTGGTAGCAATTCTCATAACCCTTTGTTTGAATATATTTCCAAGGAACTCTCTTTCTTGGAACAAGATTCACCTTTCACACCCATTAATTTTCAAGAACCTAAGTTGGAAGGAAAATATTTCGAGTCTGTTTCTTTTACTTTCACACAAGCTCAACAAAATATAGTTGCTGGTTCCTCTGTCGTTTTTCATCAACCCACTCCCATATCAGTCTTTTCACCACCTTTATTCACTTTCACAATAGGTTCATCAACCTCATCCACCCAAGGAGTAGTTAATCAAGGTGTAAATATGACAACACCAACTTTCTTAATGAATAGATATGCACCACTTAATCTTCCACAACCTATGAATGCTATGCCTCAAGAATAACTTAAATTACTTCCTCATTTCACTAGAGAAGATGAAGTAACTGCAGAACAAAATTTACCTTTGTTTTTCACTTTTGTTGAAAATTTAAATGTAGAACATCTTGATGTTGTAATGAGTCTTTTTGTGCAGTCTCTAAATGGAGAGGCTAGAAAATGGTTCAAAGGTTTACCAAATGGTTCAATTGATAACTGGGAAGAGTTAGAAAATCAATTCACTTAAAGATGGGGAGAAAAGAGAGATCATGGTTACTCATTGACATAGTTTAATGAAATTAAAAGAAAGTCTAATGAAAAAATTTCTCAGTTTGTTAAGAGATTCGACAAATTGTACAATAGTTTACCTATAGAGATGAAGCCCCCTCTTGTTGGAGCAAAGGTAGTTTTTAATGGGGCTTTTGAAGCTAATTTTAGTTTTACACTGAGAGAGGAGAGCCCCTACTCTTCAACAAATACAGAACGATGTGTTGGAGATTGAGGCTAATATGACTGAAGCTAGAAAAATTAAAGAAAACCAGTCAGTTCAAGAGAAGAGAAAAGCAAAAGAAGAATCACCACATGATCAAAGAATTGATGATATGACAAAAATGATTAAAAAATTGTCAAACAAGCTAGTGAAGATGGAGTTAGAAGTAAAAACTCCCAAAGACCGACACAACAAAACAGAAGAGGATTTAATCCTCAATTCAGAAAACAACCCCTGCAAATTTTGCAGAGGGAGAGAAAAGATCAAGACCAAGTTCAAGTATCGCTGTATATAGAAGCAACACCTGCACAGTCAACGAAATATGATAAAAATGAAGCCGAAGATCAAATATCTACTATGTACACGAGAGAAGATGAAGAAGAGGAAGAATGTGAGGGAGAATATGCTGACGCTGAAGTGTCTTTTGATGAAGATGAGATGGATGAGTATTGTAGGAAATTTACAGATTTCATGCAAGCTGAGTTGCATAAGAAGTATGATTTAAGATCTAAAAAGAGATCAAGGGTGTCGGATGGTGAAGGTGAACAACAAGATTCTGTTCCTTCTCCAATGGAGACTCCATAACAAAAGAACTCAGTAAAACAAGAAGATAAAGGGAAATGACCTGTGAATCTAGTAAATAGAACAGAAGTGCAACAGACTGAATCTTCCCAAAACAAGTTTGTTGATAATAATATTTTGGAGAAGGTTGTTCCTGTGCCTGAACAGACTTCAAATCCTAGAAGGAATGAAGAAGAACTCGAGAAGAATGTCAAGAAAATTCAAGTTTTCAGTTTATCAAAGGAGTTGGAGAAGATCAAGATTCAAGTACCTCTCCTTGAATTAGCTAATACACCATGTTACAAAAAATAAATTTCTGAATTCATTAATCTCTCATTGATTGAAGATATAGGTGATACTATGAACTTGCAAGAAGAAAAACCAGTAGTCACTTTTGGTCCTCACGTAAAAGAAGTAGATTCTTCTATTCCTCTATTTTACATCTCATTGTTTCTTCATGATTTTATTCTCCATAATTGCATGTTGGACTCAGGTGCTTATCACAATCTTATGCCATTGTCTGTTATGAAAGAGTTGAATTTACAGATTACTAAACCATACAGGGACCTATACTCATTTGATTCTAAGAGGGTGAAATGCGTTGGGCTAATCAAAGTGTAGAAATTATATAACTAATGCGTTATACATCTAATATTCTCCTGATCACACACTATTTTAACTTCATGCACAATACCGAATCTATTCCACCATTGATCATCACATGCGGAAATAAAGACAACTACAATTCACACATGAAACCATAAAAATTCACACACATTAACACAGTGATTTATGGGAAATATTAAAGCTGAAAACCCCCAACTATATGTATAATATATGTCATAGAGATCATGTAACAATCGTCATACAAAGCTTATCACAAGCTCTCAGTGCAATCTCCAATCGCTACACACTAACCAGGTCCTGATCTAGCAAATCCCATGCACCGATCTCTGCCACCTGCTAGCCTGCCTCTACTGCGCAATCCCTGCTGAATAATGGCTCTGAATGAACTCGAATCCACCTGGCTTGCACTGCGCAATCCTCATTGGCATCTCCATCAATGTGTGGTGCAAACTCATGCAACACTATAGTCACAACTGATAGTCACACTTTCTCTTTCACCTACCTCTCCACTGGTCTCCACTGAAATTGTCCATGCACTGTAGTTAACTGATGTATTCTTCAGTTGATTAATGAGTTAATATTTAGTGAATTAATTATTAATTAATTCACACCACTCTCACTAGTGTATCAATCGGTTAGACTAGATACAACTAGCTCAACTGTGTCTAACTGAGTTAAACTGAACACAACTCCACCAACTACTTCTACAACTCCACCAAACTCTGTCACATGAGTTCTAATTGAAGTCCTCCATGCAATAGCTCCAGTAAACCCTCAGGAATAGCGTAATTCCTTCTGTCAGCTCTTGTGCCACATCTGTGCACTTAACTGAAGTGCTCCAAGAGAATAAGATAATGTTTATAGTCCAAATATTATTAAGAGCTAATAATATTCGACATATCTATTTTTAGACTGGCAATCTAAAAATAGATTCCGCCTAATATGTCTAAAAATAGAAGTCCATATATTTTTCCAACTTGACCAACCATCCACAAATAGCATCCTGCAACTCATAGAATATGATCGACATGTCTAAAAATAGACATAGTCTAAAAATAGACTTGCGCCAAAAATATCCTGCGGGCCCACTTAGTGAAGGCAACTCTTTTCACTAAGCTCATCATCTTGTTGCAATATCAACACAAAGACATGGTAGTATGTTTGGAAAAAATTCTAGTCAAAAGTATTATGATGGATGTAGTGGTTGCTGATATTCGAGCCAGATTTGGAATGCTCTTGTTAAGATTTTGGGGAGAAAAGTTGGGAGGAGTTTTAAAATTAGACTTCACTTCTACTATCATTCCTGTTTTCAACGGGGAAGAAAGGTGATTGTACAGAGAAACAATATTTGTGAAAACTACCACAAAGAAAGATGCAGGTAATTCCCCCATTTATAGTCAAGAAAAAAGTTATTTCTTGTTTTATGCTGCATGAAGATGCAGAATTTGCTGAAGACACAGAGAAGTAGCTATCTTCAACAATTGTACATAATGAGCTGTATTCAAAAAATATTTGGAAATGCTATTTTTATGGTGCTTACTCAAAGGATGGCACAAGAGCTGGATTCTTATTGGTATCTCCAGAAGGTAATATTATGCCTTTCTCTTTTAAGTTAGAATTTGATTCAACGAATAATGTAGCTGAGTATGAGGCTTTGATCTTAAGTCTTCAAACTTCTAAACAAATGGGAATTCAGTGTATGTCCGTTTTCAGTGATTTCTAAATTAATTATAAGGCAGATTAAAAATCATTGTCAAACCAAGAATTCGAGGTTAAGATCATATAGGAATGAAGTTTGGGATTTGGTTGAGAATTATTTTGAAGCCTTCAATCTTCAGTTTATTCCGAGGGAAGAGAAAAAGTTTGCGGATTTGTTAGTAGTTGCAGCTAGCACCTTCAAGCCACCTATGAATCCAATATTGAGGCATGAGATTGAAATTAGACACAGGCCCTCTATTCTTGACAATGTGAAACATTGGCAGGTGTTTGAATATGATGAGTAGATAAATTGAAAATTTTGAAGATGCTGAGATAGATCAAGAAGAAGAACAAACATAACAAAGAGGAGACATAACAAATCTTAAGTAGTCGATAGGTGAGCAGAAAATTATCCAATTAAAAGATAATGTACTTCCTAAAGGATTAGTTCCCCTTGAAATATTATTTGATTCTAATGATGTTCCTATCAATTCAAAGAAAATACATCAAGATGGAGAGATGGAAGACTGTAATTTGCGAACCCAACAGGAGCCAAAGATGGTGAAACTATTCAAAGGTGTTTCTAAAAATTATAAATAAAAGTACATTGATCTCTTTAATAAGTATATGGATGTGTTTTCTTGGTCGTATGAGGACCTGAAAACATATGAAAAAAGCATAATTCAACATAAGATTCCATTGAAAGAAGGAATAAAACCACATAGACAGAAGCTCATATAGATTAATCCATTGTTTCTAGCTCCAATTGAAAAAGAAGTGAAGAAATTGTTGCAGGCAAAAATCATAGTCCCTCTCAGGTATTTAGATTGGCTTTCTAATCTGGTTCCTGTGAGGACGAAGAATGGAGAGATAAGGTTGTGTGTAGACTTCAGGAATTTGAACAAAAAATCTTTGAAAGATAATTATCAGTTGCTGGAAATGGATTATGTCTTACAGAAGGTGACAAGAGCTTACTGGATGTCTATGGTTGATGGATTCTCTGGGTATAATCAAGTGGAAGTTGAAAAAGTATATAAGAAAAAGACCGCTTTCACAATCCCCTAGGGCACCTTCATGTATGCAAGGATGCAATTTGGCCTTATGAATGTAGGTGCAACATTTCAGAGGGCCATGGACACAACATTTTTTGGTGACAAATATGTAATTATATACCTTGATGATGTAACTGTTTTCTCGGGGTCAGATGATGAACACTTGGACCATTGACAAAAGACCTTTCAAAAGTACATAAATTTTGGTCTGTCACTAAATCCTAAGAAATATTTATTTGCCTTAGAATAAGGTAAATTATTGGGTCACATAGTTTCAAAACAAGAAGTAAAGATTGATCCAGCAAGGGTGGAAGCCATTCAGACAATTCCTTTACCCAGAAGCAAGAAAGATATCTAGAGATTCTTGGGAAAAATAAACTTTCTGAGGAGGTTTGTGCCAAATTATGCTGAAATTGTGAGAATATAACAGATAAGTTAAAGAAAAATGCAGAAGTGAGATGGGATAAGGAAGCAAGAGAAGAATTTGCTAAGATAAAGGAGGCACTTTAGGAAGCTCCAGTTCTGATTAGTCCAGATTATCAAAAAGCCTTTCAGGTATTTTCATTTGCATCCCCCACTACTATTGATGCTGTATTGTTGCAGAAAAATGAGGATAGTAAGGATCGGCCAGTGGAATTTTTCAGAAAAGTTCATAGAGATGCTGAGCTCAAATACAAAATTATGGAGAAACAAGTGTATGATTTGGTCAAAGCACTGAAAGCCTTCAGGACTTAAGTGTTACAATCCCAAATAACTGCTTATGTCTCTAATTATGCTATAAAAGACGTGATGGTTCAAAGTGATGTTGAGGGAAAAAGAGGGAAATGGAAAGAAAAAATCGAGGAGTATGATTTGGATATTAAACCCACAAAGTTGGTCAAAGGATAGGGTTTAGAAAAGCTGTTGACAGAAAAAAAATTTCAAGCCTTGGGAATTAATCTGTTGGCACCAGTGGATTGAGCTGTCAATGAAGAAGGCCAGAGCAATTCCAAAATAGGTATTCAATACAAATTTATGTGCTCAGATTGGTACTAAGAAATTGTGCATTACTTGTGGTTATTTTCTTGTCCAACTTCACTAAATAGAACAAAATACAGAGCTCTCAAGCTCAAATCTCAACCATATGTTATAGTAGAAGCAAAGCTATACTTGAAAGATCCTACTAGTATTTCACTGTTATGTTTGATTGAAGGTGAATCTATTGAAGTCATCAGAGAATATCATGAAAGTTTGTGTGGAGGTCATTATAGCTGGAAGGTCACTGCTCATAAGATTCTAGAGTCAGGTTTCTATTGGCCCACTCTGTTTGCAGATGTATATAGACTAGTCAGAAGTTGTCAGAAATGTTAGTTGTTTGCTGAAAAGAAAATACTTGGTCCATTACCTATCATCCCAGTATTCATTGAAGAACCTTTCAGGCAACGGGGATTGGATTTTATTGGAGAAATAAATACACCATCAAGTGGACAGTTCAAGTGTATTCTAACTGCCACTAATTATTTCACAAAATGGGTTGAAGCAATACCCACCAAAAAGGCAAACGACCAAGTAGTGACGAAGTTTATGGAGGAGAACATTTTCAGCAGATTCAGATGTCCAATCAAAATTGTGACTGATAATGCTCAGGTATTCAACTCTGCTCGATTCATTAATTTCTGTCAAACATATAATGTAATTTTATCACATTCCACAACATATCATCTCCAAGGGAATAGATTGGCAGAGTCTTCAAATAAGACATTGGTCAGAATCTTGAAGAAGACAATTGCCGAAAATCAGAAGGACTGGGTATGAAGTTGAAGTTTTCCCTCTGGGCAGTTTATGTCACTACCAAAATATGTACTGGTAAGTTTCCCTATGAATTGGTTTATGGAACTCAAGCACTATTTCCTACTCAGTTGGCCAAACCAGTGATTTCTTTTCTTCAAGAAGCTCAAGAAGAACCTAATGCTCTGGTGAGAATATTAAACAAAGTAATTGAGTCAAGTGAAAACAGAAACAAAGTCAAGATAACTTGATTTCTTATCAAGAAAATGTGAAGTCTATATTTGACATAAAAGCAAAAGAAGTTCTCTTTCAAGCAGGAGATTTAGTACTAAGATGGGACACCAGAAGAGAAGAAAAAGGGAAGCATGGTAAGCTTGATCCTATTTGGTATGGTCCATACATAATAACTGAGGTAAGGTCAAATAACACATTCATTTTGGAAGATCTACATGGAGAATCAGTACAGCTGCCTATGAATGGGCAGTATCTGAAACATTATTTCCAACATTAAAAGTTTAGCATTTCACCATTGTACATACCAGACTGTTCACCATTCATATATCACCAAACAATATTTGAATCCATGCTCAAATTGAAGGCACTAATCTGCGGTTATTAGTGTTTCATGGCAAAAGACACTATCCCCAGGTGGAGCCAGATGTTGTGGCTCATTTGAATTTTTATTTATTCTATTTTCGAAAATACAAAAAAGCATATATTTAGAAAATATGAAAAAATGTAATTCCTTCATATGCCAGAAAATCATTTCATTTTTGTATATTGGTTGATTAATATGTTTTTGGAAAGCATGTGAAAGTGGGACTGACTATTCCAATTAACACCCATGCTATTCATCGTGCATGATTAAAATAAGTTTGACATGCATTTGACTCCGTTGACCGCCTGCTGAACAAGATCGACGATTCACAATCATTGCGGGGGAAGAACCTTGATGGATGCTTCGTACCCCAGAGCGCCCCCGCAGTGACGTATGCATCCAACTAGGAGACAACTCATATGTTGTGTCATGGTGCCGTTACTTGTCCGATCAACCATTAAATTGTAATTAATCTTTGAAACTCTGTGCCATCTATATAAACTGTCGAAGTTTTCCTTTTCCTTATTGATTTCATTCCGAGTTGTCCAAGAAGTCATCCTAATCACTGTAATTTCTTACTTATGCGTCTAATTGTCTATGAACTTAAATTATTTCATGGCTAAGAAGTCTTATTTGTCAGGCTCTTCTAGCCACATCCCTCTCATGGACACTGAATAAAGACATTCGAGATACTATCTGCGCTGTTGAAAATTTTCCCTTCTACCAGAAAGTTCTTCTGAATGAGAAAAGTTTCCTTATCTATTCAACCATGGTCAATTCCAGTGTTTTGTCCGCCTGCATTCCAAAAACCCATCTTTTTCTCGAATTTGTGCATTGGTTAGTGTTTGCATTGTATCTCAGAAAATGTTTTGTGATGAATTGTTTAGGGGAGAATGTTCTTCAAGTCACAACTCAGTTAGTCCATCAAGCCCTTTGTTATCCCGAGTCTGAATCTTATGTCCAGTTCACTGACGAATCATTGGCAACATTTTATGATAATCTTGCAGGACAAGAGTTTACATAGGTTATCTTCTTTCTGAATCCATACACAAAACGTTTTTTAGCAGATGATAAAGAGTTCCCATTGGATATTTTTGACGTAGAAGTCCAGTGAGTACTACAATCTTTGTCAAAGATACTTGGAAAGGAAGATGCTGCTCAAATTGACAGGTCAGTGTGGGGGTTATTTGCCTTGATGATGAAGTGATCAGGTGATCATGTCCAAGAGGAAAAAAATGCTCAAAATTGGAACTACTCAGAATTGGTTGCAAACTGAACGACCAGATAGGCCTTGTAGTTGCGATTATGGTGCCACGAATGAGACCCAAATCCGATGTCGTATGAGGAAGATATTGAAGTTTTAAAACACCCAATTACTTTAAAAAACAGGACTTTTGAACTCAAAATTTTTTCATCTTCTAAAAAATTTTATGGCAAAAAATTTCATTTTTTTATGGTGTTATGGTGGCCTATCAGAGGGTGCCACGTGGCCTACCCGGAGGCTGCCACGTGGCCACAGGCCAAAGGTTCAAAGTCTATTTTAAAAAATATTTTTGTTGGGCAGACCCGACCCGACCTGAATGAATTTGGGTCACCCTGAACGTATTCGTGCAGAGGTTAGCAGTGAATGAGTCAGCGTTGGTGAACGATTTCGGGTCAGTCGAGCAGAGGACGACCCGACCCGAATGCAAATGGGTCATGTTATAGTGGCATCGTTTGAACAATGGAATGAGTGGAGCAAGGGATAGCCCTCAGGGCTTAAGGCTGCAGGTCTTGTGACCATGCGCCATAACCAGGTGCTGAGCTTTGTAGAACGAGCGGAAAGATTTGGGGTTAGCCCTAGCCATGTGACCTCCGCCCGTGATCATGGGCGGGGGGCTAAACACTTAACCGCCAATGCAATCTGCCTCCGACATTTTCGCATGTGAACACACACCCATCTGACAGTTAAACTAAATGTCTCCACCAAATTAGTAGCACAGTTCCGCCTTTTTTCCAATTTCGCCGAATTTGGTGGCTCTAACTGGAGTTCCTCCAGTTTTGGAGGATTTCTAGTGCCACTGGGAAAAACACTGTTTGGATCATAACGTCTCCAATATTGAACCAATTTGGACAAAATTTTGGTCAATTTTGGGTATTCTGAGCATTCTGGAGCCATTGGAATAGGTTTCAGAGCCAACATAGGTGTTTTTCAGCCATTTTTTCTTCAGGGAATCTTGGAGAGCCATCAAGGCCATGAGGGAAATGGAGCTGCATTGGGCTACACTTCACTGTTTGAGGTGAAATAAAAGCCATACTTAGCTTATTTTTGTCTTCTGAATTAATTTTCACATCTTTCTTAGCCTGTTTAGGCTTCTTTCTCACTATAAAACCAATTTGAGCATAATAATATAGCAAGGACATGCCCATTGGGAGTCTTGGACTCGACAAATGTAGCCCAGGAGGGGTGAACTGCCTCATCATGTTGCTGTGTTGTTATGGTGAATTTATTCTGCTGTGTATTTCTACATCAAGATGTTAAAAAACAATTTTAATTAACATTCCCTCACACATAAACTCAAAAACAGTTACCAAAAACACTTTGTTTAATTTGCAAGACATGAAAAACAATTTGCACACTTAATTAAATGAAAATGAATACTTTGAACAACAGATACAAATAGTTTCATTTTCAGATCAGATGGTATCAGGGCAAAGGATTTGAGCCCTAGGAGCTAGATTTTTACTCAACATTTGTTTTGTGCAAAGATATAGTTGATTGTTTGCAAGTTTTGATGCTTACTAGGCTTAAACTCAAGAGAGGTGAAGGACATTTGGTTAGTGTACAAAGTAATCCACAACCAAGAAGGGTCAGAGAGCCACCTCCAAGAGCCATAGAAGCAACTTCAAGCATGTCTTGAAGAGAGGGAGAAGATCCTTAAGATATGGATCCCAAAGAAGAGGAACGGGTGTTTCGAAAGGCTTTCTTGGATATGACGGAGATGGTGAGGATACTCTACCAAGAAAGGAATGATAGGCTTGTTGGAGAAGGATATAAAAACCAGAAATAAGGAGAGGGTTCTTCAGGAGGAAAGAAAAGTGATGACAAGTCAAAGAAAGGACACGAAGAAAATGGTGATCCACTATCCCCATCTTCATCCTCTTCCTCTACATTGTCATCCTCAACTTCGGTGAATCAATCTCACAAGTCTAAAACCAATGGTAAAAGTCCAATTTTAAAGCTTGATATCAAATTTGAGTTGCCTATGTTTAAGGTGAAGTCAATGCAGAGAAACTTGACAATTGGAAGTTTACTTGAGGATACATAACCTTCATGATGACGACACCAAGATACAGTTAGCCTCTTTGAGAATGGATGGAGCAACATTGGTATGGTGGGAAGCCAAGACCAATGATGAAATTAAAAAACATGGTAAGATCACTTTATCACAGGCTAAATTTATTTCTGCAATTAAAAAGAAATTTTATCCATTATCTCATTTACAAAAGGCTATCATGAACTGGCAAAACTTCAGACAACTTAAGGGACAAAATGTACAAGGCTACACCCAAGAGTTTAGGAGAAGAGCACTCTTATTAGTTGTAGACTTACAAAGTTAAGATAATTTTCTGAAATATATAGGTGGTTTGCATAGCTACCTTAGACATACTATCCTTATGTTCAATCCTACTAGTCTAGACAAAGTTTGTGTACAAGCTACGCATTTAGAGGCTAGAGGAAAAAATACTTTTGATGAGGGTAGAAACAAGCCTTTTAAGGGGAAAAAAAAGCTAAAACCTTTAAGGGAAAAGGAAAAAATAATGGATCTGTAAAACAAGAGGGTGAGAAAGTGATATGTAAACACTATTCAAGAGAAGGCCATGAAGAGAAAAATTATTGGAAATTACATCCTGAAAAAAGAACTCAGTTTAACAAAAATAAAGGAAAGAAGAAAACTGGAGCTACTACAACTACACCACAAGACTTAGGTGATAATTCAGGTGATGAAACCAAAATTGCAGCCATGGGTTTGAAAAGTATGAAGGGAAAGGAAACTGAAACTAAGCCAAGCACTAGTACTTCAAATTGTCATGTACAAACTTGAAATGAGGAAGAAAGAATTGAATTGTTCCATGTGAGGGTTGTCTTCAAAACATACAAAAATTGACACACTGTTTGACAGTGGGTCACAAGCAAATATCATATCAGAAGACTTGGTCAAACAACTTAAACTTGAGACCATTCCACATCTAAAGCCTTATCCACTTGGGTGGATATGAAAGGATGCAAACTTACAAGTCTCAAAGAAGTGCATATTGCGATTCGTGATTACTGCACACTTTATTGATGCAGTTGAACTTGATGTAGTACCGCTTGATATATCAGGAATTGTTTTGGGAAGTCCTTACTTATTTGAAAGGAAAGCGATCTTCCATCGCCATGAAAATAAGTATCATCTCTTTAAAGATGGCAAGGAGTTCATTGTTAGAGCACATTGCAAGAAGGCAAATATAGCGATGGAAAATGTGGGACAGCTAAAAAGGCTAGTGAATTCTAGTAAGAGTTTTGTACTTCTTATGGTTAAGCCCAAGGTTGATGTGAATCATGAGTCATTTGAAAATTGTGATTCCAAGCTTAAATCAGATTTATATGATGTAGTTGATGCACATCATGAGATGTTTAAGGAACCGACAGGTTTACCTCCTAAAAGGGAGATTCAGCATGAGATCCAGTTACATTAAGATTGTCCTCTTCCTAAAATAGGCATGTACCGCATGTCTATCATGGAGAATGATAAAATAAAGAGGCAAATTAAAGACTTGTTGGAAAAAGGATTCATAAGACCAACCACTTCGCCATGTGGGTCACCGATAGTGTTGATTCCAAAGAAAGATGGAACTTGGTGCATGTGTGTGGACTTCAGGGCATTGAACAAGATAACGGTAAAGAATCGCTACCCACTCCCAAGGATAGATGATTTGTTAGATCAGCTGAAAGATGCTAAATATTTCACTAATTTGGACTTACGTAGTGGTTGTCATCAAGTTAGAATTGCAGAAAGTGACATTTGGAAGACAACATTCAAAACCAAACAGGGACTCTTTGAGTGGCTTGTTATGCTGTTTGGTTTATGCAATGCACCTGCAAATTTCATGTGGGTAATGGATGATGTATTACGTCCTTTTATTGATGATTTCTTTATTGTCTACTTAGATGACATCTTAATTTTAAGCAAGACTAGAGAAGAGCATGTCATGCATGTTAAGAAAGTACTTGGTATTTTGAAGAAAAATCAGTTGTTTCTTAAAATGTCAAAGTGTGAATTTGGAAAGACTTCTTTGGTTTATTTGGGACACATAGTAGGAGGAGGTGCTTTGAGAATTGATCCTTCTAAGGTAGAAGCCATTGTGAATTGGCCTACTCCAAAATCCATTATAGAGGTAAGAAGTTTTTTGGGTGCAGCTCAGTATTGGAGGAAGTTTATTTCTAATTTGTCTGCCATAGCCGCTCCTATGCATGTAGTGACAAGTGTGAAGCGTGCTTTCCAATGGGGAGGCAAGCAACATAAAGCTTTTGAGTCTTTGAAAGAGAATATAAGTTCAGCTCCAGTCCTTGCATTATCGGACTTGAGAAAACCATTCGAGATTCAAATCGATGCTAGTGATTACGCCATGGGTGCAGTTCTCTTACAGCATGGTAAGCCTATCGCATTTCATTATGAGACATTTAATGGTGCTGTTGTGAATTATCCTACATATGATAAGGAGTTGTATGTGTTGGTACAAAGCGTCAAAAATTGGAAACACTATTTGATGGGCAAAGAAAAAGTTGTTCATACCGACAATCAGCCTTTACAGTACTTGCAGTCGCAAAGTAAATTACAGCAGTCACGGCATTTCAGATGGATGGGTTTACTACAAAAATTTCACCTGGTAATAAGGTATAAGAAAGGTATTTTCAATAAATTTTCTGATATGCTTTCAAGGCCTATTATTAGTGCTAATACTTTACTTAAGAATGATTCTATTTTACATGAGAGTTACATAGAACAATATGCATCATATGTTGATTTTAAGGATGTGTATGCTAACTTGAGTGAAGGGAATCATGTTGAGGAGAATGATTATCATTTGAATAATAATTTGCTGTTTCATATGGGCAAGTTATGTATACCACAGGGGGAGAGACTAAGCATCATGAGACAAGCTCATTCTTCTCTTATTGCTGGACATTTCGGGGTAAGCAAAATGGTGGCACATTTATAGAGGTATT
The DNA here is from genome assembly GCA_034641835.2 of Pinus albicaulis. Classification (NCBI taxonomy): domain Eukaryota; kingdom Viridiplantae; phylum Streptophyta; class Pinopsida; order Pinales; family Pinaceae; genus Pinus; species Pinus albicaulis. The sequence goes on from CM076575.1 coordinate 312,818,188, forward strand.
GTTATTGGCGTCGCATGGTAGATAGTGTTTCACGTTTCATTAGAGTTTGTTCATTATGTGCTACAAGCAAGCCTAGAAATAGGAAGCTTGGTTCATATACACCATTTCTGGTACCTTCTAGACCATGGGAAAGTGTTTCTATGGATTTTTTTGGAGGTCTACCATTATCTAGAAAGCAGCATGATTATCTTTATGTAGTAGTTGATAGATTCAACAATATTTGTATTCTTATGCCATGTAAGAAATATATAACTGTTGAAAAAATTGCTGATTTATATTTTCAACATGTATGGGTTCATTATGGCTTGCCTACTTCTATTTTAGTGACAGGGATTCCAAATTTGTTGGGAATTTTTGGTCCAATCTATGGAAGATGATGGACATCAAGTTGAAGAAGAGTACTGCTTTCCATCCGCAAACAGATGGCCAAATAGAGGTAGTGAACAGAACCATTGTACATATTTTGAGAGGTTATTGTAGAAAGCATCCCAAGCTTTGGGATGAGCACTTGCATTACATTCAACATGCTTACAACCGGGCTAAGCACTCTTCTACAAATAATTCACCTTTTCAAGCTTGCTTTAGGTATTTTCCTAAGTCACCTTTAAATTTCATTCTTGAGAAGGATGTGGCCACTGATGGGCATAGTGACATTGAAAAATCTCGCATGTTCATTGAAATAATTCAGCTCATACATCAGTAGGTTCAAGAACAGCTTGAAAAAAGTCAACGCAAGTACAAGGAGAGGCATGATAAACACAAAGTTGATCATAAGTTTCAAGAAGGAGATGAGGTATGGTTGCATATTAGTAAGGAAAGAATGCAAGGAGAAGGTAAAAAGCTGAAGCCTATTCGTTATGGTCCATTCAAGATCCTTAAACAAGTTGGAAATAATACTTTTCAACTAGATTTGCCTTCATATATGCAAATGTATTCTATTGTGAATGTGGAAAATTTACGTTTGTATGAACCTCCTTTAATTTTTGATTATGAAAGTGACATTTAGCTGCCATCCATAGAGGATTTCTCGCCAGAATTTTTGGATGAGCTGAAAGAGGATGCTATCCTTGACAGAAGGACACACACTTCGAGAAGGGAAAATGTTGATTATGTTTGGGTTGGTCTTAAAGGCAGAAAACCGAGTAAAGCAAAGTGGATTGAGGTGGAAAAGGTGAGGGATCTGTACTCTCATATTCTTAACAGGTAATTGAAGGCTTTTGGGGTCCAAAAGCTTCCCAATGGGGAGGTGTGATAAGGTGATCATGTCCAAGAGGAAAATAATGCTCAAAATTGGAACTACTTAGAATTGGTTGCAAACTGAACGACCGGATAGGCCTCGTCGCTGCGATTCTGGCATCGTGAATGGGACCCAAATCCGATGTTGTATGAGGAAGATATTGAATTTTTAAAATGCCCAATAACCTACAAAATTCCTAACCTACAAAAATAGGAATTTTGAACTCAAAAATTTGTCATCTTCAAAAAAAATTTATGGCAAAAAATTTCATTTTTTTTATGGTGTTATGGTGGCCTATCAGAGGGTGCCACGTGGCCTGCCCGAAGGCTGCCACGTGGAACCAGGCCAAAGGTTCAAAGTTTATTTTAAAAAATATTTTTGTTGGGCAGACCCGACTCAACCTAAACGGAGTCGGGTCACCCTGAACGTATTCGTGCACAGGTCAGCAATGAACGGGTCGACGTTGGTGAACGCGTTCAGGTGAGTCGGGCGGAGGACGACCCGACCCGAACACAAATGGGTCATGTTATAGCGGCGTCGTTTGAATAGTGGAACGAGCAGAGCAAGGGATAGCCAGGGGCTTAAGGCTGTGGGTCTTGTGACCATGCACCATAACAAGGAGCTGAGCTTTGTAGAATGGGCGGAAATATTTGGGGTTAGCCCTAGCCATGTGACCTCTGCTTGTGACCATGGTAAGGGGCTAAACACTTACCTGCCAATGTAATCTGCCTCCGACATTTCTGCATGTGAAAACACACCCATTTGATAGTTAAACTAAATGTCTCTACCAAATTAGCAGTGCAGTTTCGCCTTTTTTCCAAGTCCGCTGAATTTGGTGGCTCTAATTGGAGTTCCTCCAGTTTTGGAGGAGGATTTCTAGTGCCACTGGGAAAAACACTGTTTGGATCATAACTTCTCCAATATTGAACCAACTGGGACGAAATTTTGGTCAATTTTGGGTATTCTGAGAATTTTGGAGCCATTGGAACAGGTTGCAGAGCCAATAGAGATGTTTTTTCAGCCATTTTTTCTTCAGGGAAGCTTGGAGAGCCATAAGGGCCATGAGGGAAATGGAGCTGCATTGGGCTAAACTTCATTGTTTGAGGTGAAATAAAAGCCATAATTAGCTTATTTCTGTCTTCTGAATTCATTTTCACAGCTGTCTCAGCCTGTTTAGGCTTTTTTCTCACTGCAAAACCAATTTGAGCATCATAATATAGCAAGGACATGCCCATTGGGAGCCTTGGACTTGGAAGATGTAGCCCAGGAGGGGTGAACTGCCTCATCATGTTGCTGTGTTATTATGGTGAAGTTATTCTACTGTGTATTTCTGAATCAAGATGTTAACCAATAATTTTAATTAACATTCCCTTACACATAAACTCAAAAACATTTACCAAAAACACTTTGTTTAATTTGCAAGACATGACAAACACTTTGCACACTTAATTCAATGGAAATGAATACTTTGAACAACATATACAAATAGTTTCATTTTCAGATCATGAAGCCTAAAGTGGTGTTGGATATTCCCTCCTACTAGCAAGAAAATGTTAACACTCAGCTTATGAGTCTGTCACTTACCGGGTCTTTCAGGTTTCCTTCACTGATCAATTATTTATTTTTGTATCAAAATGTAGAATAATATTTACATTTGGGGCTAAATATTATGGATGCAAATAAGAAAAGACAATTAGTAGTATTTTGGATAGATACAATAAGAAATGAACCAAATGAGGGAGGGGTGTTTGATTTTTCTGCTTATTTCATGCCCATTGTCTATAAGGTTTTGAGTGGAGTTCCTCCTCCATGTTTTCTGCCAAACACCCAAGAGTTTCTTCAGTTAAGTGCTAATTTTAAATTCAGTGATTGGTTTGTATATGAAGATCATTTAGAAATTAGATTATATGGAGCTAGGATAGAACCTTATAGATTGCCAATATTTGTCCCCATGAGATTGTTTGCATTAGAGTTTATTAGACAGAGTCTGAATGTAGATCAAGTAAATTTTGTTCCAATGAAGAAGGGTCATTTTTTAAAATTGGTTATGTCCATGGGACCATTCATAGTGAATATGAGGCAAGCAGCAAATGAAGATAACAAGATGTTAGAAGACATGCACTTGTTACTAGGTGAGAAATGGGCCTATGATCCTCACAAGGTAATCTCTAACAGAAGGGTTGAAAATTGTTATTCTGATTTTGTTCATGACAGTAGGCCTGAAGTAGAGAAGTTGGCTAACAAAGGTTTTGCAGACTATGTTAGTTCCAACATTTAGACTCCAATCATTTCTAAAAAATTAATCAAAAGAAGCAAAGAGAAAGCTGCTGATTCTGAAGATGAAGAAAATAGAGCTGAGAAGAGGGCTAGATTGATTAAAGAAATACCAAGCACCCAGCTTGGTTTCCTTCTGCAATTAGGAGATGCTCAGAATGCACCAGCCTCATCGTCAAGACATGCACATGTTCAAGATCAAGTGCCTTTGATCAAGCAATTTTTTGCTCAAATTGCATAAAAGAATCAAAATATTAAAGATAGTATGGAGGCTCAAGCTGAGTATTAGATTACTCCTGACCAAACCAGATTGTTGACTGTTATGGACTTAGAAAGGGAACAGTTTAAGAATTTTTTTCTCACCCATCTGAAATGAAAATAGGGTCATCCAACAATTTTAAGACTGTTAATCTAACTGTTGATGTGAAGAAAATACGTTTACTTGACAAAGTTAATTTTCATATGCAGATAGGCCAATTGATTGTTAATGACCTAACCAAAACTAGTGCAACTTCTCAAAAAACAGAAAACATGTTAGGAAAAGTGATAAAAAAAATAAAGTTGGAGAAAGCTAATTCCAGGGCTCTTTCAACTCAAAATGAAGAGTTGAAGAAGATAATTGTAAAAATTGGAGTGGATCCCAATGATAAATCAATTGTACAGAAGTTGTTACAAAGTGCTGAGTCAGAGGTCAATGTATTGAAGAAGAAGTTAAAGTTGCCTACTGGAGTACACTCAATGACAACAAAGGTAGCAGAGGTATAGAATGAAAAAGAGAGTTTATTAGAATAGCTGTTGCAGAAAGAGGAGGAGATTTCTAAGTTAAAGGAATCTATACTTAACTTAAAAATTAAAATTGAATCTCATTCTTACACCATAGTCATGTCATCTAGAATTGATAATCCAGTGGTGAGATTGTCCCAGTTGAGCACAGAGTTGAAAATGGCATAAATTGATCTTAAGAAGACTCAAAGAGAGCTTGAGACAGTGATGCAGATAATGCAGGCCAAAGAAGGAGAAGTCAATAAGCATAAATCAGATTGCTAGACATCTTATGAAGAAACCAAGAGTCTTAAAGAAATTCTGAAAGGAAACATAAATCTGATTCAAGCGAAGGATATTGTATGTAATGAAATCATTGAAGTCATGAAAACAACTTGGGAGTCCTTGAAAATAGTGTCAGAGGAAAAGAGCATAGTGAAATATTTACAAGAACTGGTTATGGATGAAAAACATAAGACTCTTAACATGGCTTTATGGGCAAAGAAATTCATTGATTTCATCAATTCAAAGACATATCAGGAGCTGGAGGAAAATGAAATTAAAGATAGGACATTATGTGTTCTAGAGATAAATAAGTTGATTGTGAAAAATGCTTGCAGGAAGTCAGAAAAGAAGAAGTTGACAAAAATTAAACAAGCCATAAACAGATTTGATAACATATTTGAAAAAAGGGCCAGAGCAGGGCTGCCATCATGATGGGATCTCAAAGGCAATATTCTATCATGGGATTCCTATGAGCCACTATTAGTGATAGCAAAGAGTAAGATTAATAATTCCCATGAGAAAACTGCAACCCTAAAAGGAGCTACATTTTTTAATTTCTTACGGAGGCATTTTCAATTACTATGGATGGTAAAGACTTTGTTCACAGAATGACCTACTTTCAACAAGATTACTGCCTTCAGATTAGAATATCACAAGTTGATCAATTCTCCCAAAACCAACATTGAAATCTAGAAGAAGTGTAGAGCATGGATGACTAATTCACCGGGTCACACCTCAACATCTCAGAAGGACACGTTAGTAAATCTAGAGGACACAGTGACAACCAATAAATTCCAGATTCAACAAATAGTTTGACACTTTAGTTTTATTTATCTTTTGTTAAAGATCAATGTTGTAATGAATTTTTTAATTGCAATGTAATAAGTAGTTTACACAATTTTAGGTAGTTTGGACAGTTACTAGTAGTTTCAGTAGTTAAAAACTAATTTTGTAATGTATTTAAGCAAATGAGAAAGAAAGAGGAGGGTTCTGAGTTTTGGACCTCTGGATGACTGCAAATTTTGTACTTAATTTTCTGAGAAATTAATGAAAGAAGATCAAGTTTCTTGCACCTGTTGATGTTGATTTGTCTTTCCAGTTTCATTATGTGTTTAGTTTTCTGTGAATGCAGTGAAGTAATGTAGTTGCGGGTCTCTTCATTGCATATGTATGTAAGAGTTAAATAACCTTAATATGCACTCCTTCACTCCAACTATTCTGTCTACATAAAGTTCGTCTGAGATTTAAAGTGATAGATTCTGTTTCTCAACATATAATTTTGAGTTTCCCTTCTAGTTCTTCTTTTCATTCAAATATCAACAATTAATGGCATTGTGAAGTCTTTCATTACATCAGATTATTGAGGGTATTAAAGAATTAATTTCCAAAGGTAATAAACAAAGACCATCTGATATCATAATTTTGTGACATAAATTTATAAAATGTCTTAAGCATTGATTCCTTACCATATCCAAGGGATTGTCTCTTAAGATACAACATTTTTCATGGAGGAAAACTATATAGTGGTTCATATACCTGTGTGAGGAGGCATCCTTGTGGGGTGATGGACAATGATGAAAAAAAGTGTACCGTGGGGATAAAAATTTGCCCAAATATTCCAGCCGAAAAATGAATAAAATATGTCCAAATAGAGGAGGCTACACAACAAAAAAACAAGAGACAAAAAACTCAATCTGAATCAAGTGCTACCTCTAGATTTGGTAGCTCATCTCCTCATGGTACTTTTGCAAGATCTAGAGGTAAAAAAACAATAGGAGATTTACTTAATATTGTTGGGAGGGATGATGTGGATGGAAATATAGTTTGATTTCTTTGTGATTGCGGTGTACCATTCAATGTTCTTCAATCTCCCTATTGGTATGAAATGGTAAAAGCAATAAATGAAGCCCCAAAAGGATACAAGTCCCCCAACTATGAGAAAGCTAAAACAATGTTATTAGAAACGGAAAAAGGAAAGGTTCAAATAGTTTTGACATGTTTTACAAATGAGTGGGTGGATTGTGGGGTATCCATTGTATCAGATGGGTGGAAAAATATCAGAAACCAACATTTGATAAATTCTTTTGGTGTTTTTGCTAGTGGTGCCGTATTTATTACATGTCATGACTCCTCCTCTGTCAGTGCAACTTCCCAAAACATTGCAGATACCCTATTGCAATCAATAAAATAGGTTGGCCCTAGTAAAGTGGTTCAAGTGATCATAGATAATGTAGGAAAAATTATTGAGAGTACTCATCCACACATATTTTGGTATGGGTGCTTGGTGCACACATTGAACCTTTTGATGCATGATATTGTGAAGCATAAAGAATGTGGGTGGATTAATGAGCTTTACAAGAGAGGGAAGAAACTCATTAAATTTATCATAGGGCATACAAGGGTAAACTACTTCTATGGCACTTACTCCAAGTTACAGTTGCTTAAACTTGCAAAAACAATATTTGCAAGTTATTACCTCACCTTTAGGCGACTAGTGAAGGTGAGACAAGATTTAACTAATATGGTCACCACTGAATCATGAGAGGAAATTAACACTGATAGAGATGGTGCCAATGTAGCCAAGGACACTGTTCTTGACATTTTATTTTGGTTACAGGTTAAATATGTTTTGCAATTCACCAAACCAATTTATTACATGATCAAGTTTGCAGATTCAGATCGACCAATAATTGGGGAGGTGTATGAGAAAATTTGTGACATGTTGGGGTAGGTTAAATACATTGTTGAGCCTAGAGATATCACCTTGTACAATTAATATTCGTGCAAAGGCGGAAAAACGATGGGATATGCTAAATGTTCAATTTCATGCATTAGAATATGTTTTGACACCTAAATACTATCTGTTAGTATGAATCCTTCGTCGAAGTGTACGAAAAAGGACCACTTTAGCTACGCATAAATAATAGCCCTAACAACAAAAGTGGCTGCCAATATCTTCAGATCTGCGGTTAGTTAGTCATAAAAGAGCTGCAAAAAACCAGATCTATGCATGGAAAGACATTAAGCAGAAAAAGTAAGGGTTTGCTCCATATACCAATAGACAAGACAAGAACAATTTTTGAAAGAAATTTTATATTAATGGGGCACCTGGGAGGAAAACAAGAAGGTGTATCCAATTCCCCTCAGTGGGATGGGTTCTTGGAAGTCCTCAGCACTTCAGATCTAATATTTCTCTCTCTTGTTGGTGTAGAAGACCCACACAAAGAATGGAACTCAAAGGGAGCTCACACAGCAAATGGCAGAAAATGGTGACCAAGTGTATAGATCCAGAGTGATCTAACAGGCAACAAAAGGTGAAGAATGGTAGGAAAAACCCTCCTATTTATAACAAAATATTGGGTCATTCTAGATCTTGGTGCATGGGTTAACCAGATCTAGATCCACTTTTTATGGAATATTTTATTATATTTGTTGGAGGAAAAGGTATTTGACTTGGGTCAAATCCCTTAATTTGTTAAAAATAAATAAATAAATGATTTATTTATCTTTTTAAGGAAGCAGTTAGAAGATAATCAAATAAATAATGATTTATTTAATTATTTAAGGAGGTGGTTGAAAGATAATTAAATAAATAGTGATTTATTTAATTATTTGTGGGTGATTTGGTCATATTTAACAAGGAATATCATCTAAATAAGGTTTAAATGATTATTCCTAGAAATAATAAGATAAATAAAGGTTTGTCTAATTAATTTCTTTGATTTTGGGTTAAACATGACTGGGAATAATAATTAAATTATGGTTTAATTAATTATTCCATGAGGAAAATCAAACAAATATGGGTTTGTTTAATATTTCCTTTTGGGGTTTCTTGTTTTAACATAGTGAAAGTAGTTTTACTTAGGGTAAAATCGGTCTTACATGGTGTACTTGGGTCCATCTAATGATAATAGGTTAGATGACCAAAAAATGGTGTAACAGATTGCCCCCCAGCGTGCGAGTGTCAGGAGAAAATCGTATGACCGAAGTACGTTGTAAGAACACAATCACTAGACAACAAAAGGGAAGTCAGAGAGAGAAAGGTGAGGTAGATAGTGTGCTGAAGGACTAGACCCAGAGGAGACGAGACTCGCAGGTGCAACAAGTCTCTTTTTATGAGAGGGTACCTGTGTTGAAGGCGGCGGGGGAGGCATACCTATGCCCGCCGAGACAAAGTACAAAAGAATAGTGTGTCCAGTAAACAAGGGACCGAACCATAAAGTACAGCCAGCATAATCATGAGCTAGATAAAAATACAATGAGGAATCCCACATACATGCTGTGCCTGGGATAACAGCCAGGACTTATACAATAATATCTGAGTACATGAGATACAAATACAACCCAAATTCCCCTTACAAGCGAGGAAGGGCTCAAAAAATCTGACTGATACATGCAAATCAAAGAGGCGCTGCAAGCGGCTAAGGCCGACATCATCAAATATATGGAGCTGCATCGAAGGCACGCAAAGAAGAGGTCATGTCGGAGCATGTGGGGAGCTACTGCCCAGGGCCGCCCCCTCCCCGATTGATGAAACATCTCACACCACAGGGAATCATCAGTCATGACCCGACTTCACTGTGGATCACTCATTCACTTAAGTATCCCCAGAATCCTAGATCATCTTGAAAGGCTGGTTGTGCAATCGAAGCCAAAGGGAAGCAGATATCCCTTTGCTGATGAGAGCACCGAACAAGTGGGGCTGAACTCCAGGTGCAGCCTCTGAGCTTTGGCTCATGGAGTCAATGAAGGATGAAATAACAAACAAAGGAGGTCCGCCATAGTTGAGGCAATGAGAGACCCTCAACTAAGGCACGAGAGAAAAGAGTAGAGCGACGGACAGACTGACACTAATGATGATAGTGAAGTGGAAAGAACTGAGTAGCTAATGGACGACTTCCCTTGCTAGAGCATAAAGGGCATGAATGACATGGCAGCGACTGACACAACATCATCAGGGATGGGGGACAGTGGAACTGAAGGTCATAATGTGTGACACAAGAGAGAGACCAATCAATGACGGATGGAGGGCTATAGTGGGGTACAAAGGGACTCGGTATAGACTCCATGGAGGGAATGATGACTCAACTTGGATGTTCTAAACAAGGGCGACTCGATGGTGCTGCCACACAGTAAAGGCCCCAATGGGGGACCGTGGAAACATGAGTACATGATGGGAAATCATGACGAAAATCGACATGAACGAAGACAAGTAAGGAGGCAAGATGGTGCCCCAAATACAAGTGTCGTAAGTGAGGAAATTCGATTTTAAGGAGGGGTGAAGTGACCCTTCTTGGACAAAATGTGTCCTGGTGAAGTATCAGATCACAAAAAACTAACAGATACCCATTTGAGGGCTCGGTGAGAGCTTTCAAACGGTACAGACGGTTTGTCAAACGGGGCTACGGTGTGGTCGCGGCAGTTGAAAGAAGAAACAGGGGTTCTCTTTTAATCACTCATTTGCTATTGTTGCTGTGGTGAATGTGAAGAGGAGAGAAGGCCCTAAATCTTGCGGCGAACGTAGCGGACAAACCAACCGTTGGAATCGAGATCCGTCAGTTGCAGGTAGGAGGCCTAACCTTTCTCTTTCATTTTGATGGATTAAGTTTTCAGTTTAGGGCCCAGAAATCCAGAAACAGCCCCTCCTTCATCTCTACGGCCGGGTCGCAATTTTTGGGCCAAAAAGTGCGACCTGGGAAGCAGGTTTCAGGCAGAAAAGTGCGACCTGTCCCAGAAATGGGCAGAAAACTGCGACCTGGGAGATGAGGGGGTTTTGGTGCTGTTTTATGGCTGGAAGTTGGGTTTTTGTGTTTGGTTATAGTTCTCCCAATCTGTATGCTGACAAAAATGATGTGTTTGTGCAGGTATGGCAGATTTACGGGTCAACTGGAGAGAGAGAGATCTGGGGACACTGCGGGCAGAGATCCAGGCGGATCAGGGCATCCACCGTGTATTGGCCAGATTTGGGGTTCTTAAGTTTTTGGAGAACCCTTTGATGAGAGCAGGGGAACCTTTACTGGCCCGGATTATCAGTTACTGGGATCCAGATCAGGAGATCTTTGTAGTGTGAACATGAAGGATGGGAAGGCACAGGTCCGAGGGATATGTATACTTCCGACGGGTCTCTCCACCTTGCCCGGGGATGGTGGAAACACACGGCCAGGTCTTAGCAGGCAGCTTATATCAATTCAAGTGGACGTATTTAATAAAGGGTCTCCAAGTCAAGGGGACTCGAATACCGATCAGGGATCTAGAGAGGCTAGAAACCCGTGCAGTGGCCGCAGCTGTGCTGTGTATCCTAGGCAACCAGGCGCTCCATCACATCACTGGGGGGCAGATGATGATAGTGGAAAGTGTGTTGGGTGGGACCTATTATGGGTGGGCCCAAATGATGTTGGTGTCGCTAAAGCGACAGTTGTCACTATGCAGGCGGCAGGTGAACCATGATTGCTCATATGGGACTTTGTTGTGCACTTTCTTCTTTGAGAAGATCTCGACCTTGAGGCCTCATGTACAGCTTCCAGATGGGGGCCCGAGAGAGCCCAGGATGCACCGTTGGGGACGGCTACTGTGCAGAGGAGGAGGAGCGGCGGTCGGGCGAGTGTTTCGACCTGAGTTTTTTGCCCATCGGGATCAGATGCCATTGTACATAGATGACTATCCCTATAGTGGGATGAGCTACTGTGGAGATCCGGACCTGCCACTTCCGCCTGGTCGAGTCTGGGGGCCCGATGGTAAGTGACAGATTGCTATTCTTGTGTGGGCATGTTAAAGTTTTTGAATAGTAATTGATGGTACTGATTCATGTACTTTTGGTATGCAGATATATCACCGGTAAAACGGGCCGGATATATGGGACGACCGGCAGCGTCTGGAGCTACAGGTCCGAGTGGATCGAGAGCAGTGCAGAATGAGGATGCAGCCACCCTGTTGGAGGACATCCGCTGTAGATGCGAAAGTTTGTTGACCAGAGTATCAGAGCGCGGGTGGCAGGACTTAGACGACCAGTTCATAGAGCCATGTGTTGGTCTACCCTCGGAGTGGCGAGGTGTCATGCGGCGCATGGCGATGGCCGGTCAGGCTATGCGCGATCTACATGCTGCAGGGGTAGAGCCATTGGCCCGGGAGCCTCCAGATAGTGATTAGGGGTGGGGCATGTGGTGCCCCCTATGATGTATGTAGGGGCAGGTGGTGCCCCCAGTTTTGGGTTTTTTTTGTAACATGCTATGGGCATGTCATATGTATCAGAGTAGATGGACTCTAAACACATGTTTTGTGACACATATTATGGATATGCATCGTTTTTTGATGGTTATGAATGTTATTGTCTTGTATGAAATGTGTGTGATAAATGCCAATCTAGAACATGGTTTGCAATACTATCTACGTAGTGATTCTGTTCTCGAGGTACATGGTTGAAAGTTATGGTTTCAAATGCACGTATCAAGATTTTCACTCGTAAATAGTGTCTAAACAGCACAGGGTTATGCACACGATAAACACCATTTAGTTGCATTACAAGAAGTAGGGAATCCAAACGAACGTGCAGATGGAGGATGCGATGAAAGAGGGAATCGGCTAAGAGACCACGCACTGCATCATATTCGGCTTGATTGTTGGTGGCAGAACCAATGCATACCCCGTTAGAAAGAACAAGGGCATGCAAGGGGGTGAAGATGGCCCAACCTGCCGAGGCTAGATTCCTGGAGTAACGACTTGCACAATCGGCGTAACCGATAAAGGGTGTGGACGGGGGGTCCTGCGGAATGGTGTGACAAGACAACAAATGAGGGGAGGAAAGGCAATGACGACAGCGTGAGTGCACAGAAGTCATCGGGCGACAACCACAAAAGGGAGTGCAAGGAGCAGGATGACCATGACTCATACTGGGTGGTATATGAGGGCTATCGGAAGTAAGGTGAGAACTCGGGCTGCGGAGGTCAACAGAGACACGGGTGGAGTGATCTCGTGTAGGAAAGGGGTGGTTGAGGGACACAACAGGGGAGGATGCAGATGGGCTAGGCTCCAAGTGTCTCGTAGAGGAGGATAGGTAAAGAATGGTTATAGTAGACTCTGTCATCTGATCATCAGGGGGGGAATGTCGATGGGAGCGGGGGGATCCTCAGGCTGGCCTGAAGCGTACTGCGCGAGGATAGGAGAGGCGGATTGATTTTGTTCAACCTCATACTCTCGGATTACCTCTAAAGAGGCGCGGTAATGCGTCAGGTGAGGAAAATGGTGGGAGTAATGGCCATGAACACCGCACAAAGCACAGGGCTTGTTGGTGCGGAGAGTCTTGGGGTTCTTGGTTACGGACGGAGAAGGAAAGGGGGCTTCAGGGACCGTAGACTCGGGGAACGCGACTTTGACCATGGGCTGAATACGGGGCAACTCGGGACAAGCATGGGTGGCATGACCGGTGACATCACATAAGGCGCAAGGCTTCGCGGGCGGAGAAGAGGCCGGGTCAGTCGTGGTAGTATTGTCTTTAGGTTCCCCCTTGCGGGCTTTGCCTTTCTTCCCAGGAGCCGTCACGACAGGAGAAGGGTCCTGTAGAGGTGCTAGGGGTATAGTGGCAATGGAGGAAGCTAGGGGGACCGGTTGAACCGGTGTCAAAGCCATATAAGGCTTGGGATGACCAGGAGGGGTGGCGGCTGGGGGATCAAGGTACCAGACCGGTATGCCCAAGGTCAAGTTAGGGAGAGAGAGGGTGGCCATGACGGGGACAGAATATACTCCGGGAGGGGGAGCTAGGAAAGGGATCTGCCCAGCAGGGTAATGACCAGGAGGGATGGCTTCGAGATGGTTAAGGCCAGGAGGAACCGATCCAGGAGGATAAAGGGGTTCAGGGATACCAGCTGTAGGGGGAGGGCCAGAAGGAGGAGGTCCGGCTGGCTGAGATGAATGGCTAGGAGTGGGTTGCGGAGGGCGAGGGGGAGGTTGCTGACTAGCCGAGGCAGGCCGCTTACGGGCAGCCTGAGACGATTGCATCATGCAAACATTCGATGAGCTGGGATCGGTGACAGGAGGGGGGGAAGGTTAGGGAAAGTTCCAAGCAAGGAGGAATTTTTGTAAACTTGGAGAGACACAGTCAGGCTCGACAGTTTGTGGCTACAAAGAGATGGTTGTCTCGGGAAATTAAGGATTTTGGCTCATGATATGTCAAGCTGGTCAATGGTGACTATCTTTCCATTATGGGGGAAGAAGATATGCTGAAAGACGCGGATGAGACTGACCGAACCACTGGCTTATAAGACAGCAGCCGCCCAATAGAATGTTGTAATCTAGCGGGGCGTCGATGACTTCAACGTCAACGCAAATAGTCTTACCGGCGAGGGTGATAGGGAAATTACGAAATAGGCCAATGGGTTGGGAGGCATGACCGTCCCACGCTCGAAGGGTGATCATGGAAGGGGCCAGCTCAGGGGATCCGAGTTGCTTCCAAACCGAAGCAGACATCACGCAGGTGGATGCCCCCTCATCAATGATACACCGGGACATGTTGGCGTTCCATATTTTGACTGGGATTTGGAAGGCGATGGAAGGAGGAAGAGGAGGATGTTCTGATTGATGGGCGTCAAAAACAATCATTTGGTCATCGGCAGGATCTACAGCGCCCATGGCAGATAGCAGAGCCTTCTTTTGGGAAGGGCACGATTGGAGGAGTTCCAATGTGGAAATGGCAGCAGGAGATCGCGCCAAATCATCTACTATGCTATACGAATGAATAGCTCGACCAGAAGCAGCATTTCGGCGTAATGGTCCTTTAGGAATCTTGGTATGAACCTCAAATTTGGGTTGAGGGATATGTAAGGGACCATTGGTTGTCGAAAGAGGCTCTGTAGAACACAGAGAAAGGAGACTGGAAGCGAGGCCAAGCGGAGGCAGAATGTGGCGCAGGCCGACGCATTCTTGGTGAAGAAGATCGACGGACGGGTTAGGATCAGAGTGCATCATAAGGATCTGGTAATCAGAGGAACCAGAAAGGGAAGGGGGGGTGGCTACCTGGCTGTCGGGCGGTTGGGTAGCCACGAATCCTTGCTGAGGGAAAGGATCAGTAAACACAGCTGGTTGGGTAGTGGCTACATTATGAGGAGCATGAGGCGAGGCGTGTTGTCCGCGCAATGTGGCTTGAGACTCCCACATCTGCCGCATCTGGGGTAAGAGGGGACAATCGTGGGTGTAATGACCATAAACACCGCAACACGAACAAGGCTTACTTGTGCGAAGCGGCCTGTCCGGCTTGGGCTGAGTGCCCTGTTGCTGGTTGGCAGTGTTAGGGTCGACACCAGGATTGGGTCCACGGGTACTAGGGGCAGATTGGTTTGGATTGCCTCTCCGCCTTCTTTGAGAAGAAGGGGGATTAGTCGCGCCCTGCTGTGCAAATACTTGCCCTGGAGGGGGCTGTAGGTGCTGGTGCTGGGTTTGAGGAGGCAAGGGAGGAGGAAGCGCATATGCTAGAGGAGCTGGCGCACCAGGCTGTGGATAAGGGTAATGGGTAGGTTGGGCAACATTGAGGTAAGCAGGAGGTTGGGCAAAAGGAGGAGGCATGCCGTATCCTGGATACATGCTACCGGGAGGGGGAAGAGTGCTGGAGGAGCTGGCCCCTCCCTGAGGAAGACCATAGCCCATAGGAGGTTGAGCGTATGGATGGGAAAGGGCTCCAATGATACCGTCGGCGGAATGAGATGCCCCCAGGGCGTTAGCGCCACCGGGCCTGGGGAGGTCAGGAAGAACGGTATAAACATAACCAGATTGAGCGTAGATCAGGTCATATTTCAAGGCTATTTGGAGGGCGGCTTCTTCGGTTTGAGGAAAATGGGAGGCGACATCCTTGCCGATGGGAGCTGGAAGAGTGCGAAGCAACCAGTCCATATAAACCCGATCTTCGAAGGGAGGGGCTCGACACAAGCTCCGTCTTCTTCGCCATTCCTGAACATGGGCAGAAAGGCGGGTTGAAGAGGATTGCTTGAAGGAAGTCAAGAGCTCCGTGCCAGTGTCGTATCAGAGAGGGAGCTGGAAATAGGACAAAAAGGCCTGAGCAAGGGTCGCAAAGGTGGTATGGGAAGAGGTGGCTTGTTCAACATACCATTTGGAAGCTTCGCCGGTAAGCGTGTGTTGGAACAAACGAAGACGGATGGAGTCATCGGTAATGGAATTGGAGGAACACCACATGTGGAAAGATCGGACATGATTGGTTGGATCTTCACCAGCTTGCCCTTCGAATTTAGGGATGTCGGAAGGGAGCTTGGTTGGCATGGCAGGCCAACCAACATCATGGTGGATGGGGTTGTTGATCAACTGATTGAAATCGGGGAGGCTGAGGCCTGCAATGTACGACAGCAATGGGGTGGCCGGAGTCATTCCTGTGGCGGTTCCGCTAGTAGTCGGGCCGGCATTAGGGCCGGGAGAACCGCTAGCGTTAGGCCCTGGACCAGACATGGTGGTGGGGGGAGAACCAGGAGGAGAAGGGGAACCCGATGAATCAGGAGAGGAGTCAGAGTGCGGACTCGGAGGAGGACTGGCTCGACGATGGCGGGTCGGAGCAGGTCGATCGACCGGAAACTGAGGGTGAAGGCCAAGAAGTCTCCGGGAAAGGCGCCTTGGGGGCGCAATGACGACAGGAAGAAGGAAACCGACAGGGGCAGAAAGGGACAGAATCAAGTGAGGTCAAGGGCAGAAAAGGTGCAGTGACAATTTATTTTAGAGTCTTTGTCAGGCGGTGTTAACTAGGCACTTCTTCACTTAGGGTCAGTGTGTGGCGTGCGTTAATTTTAATTTTTAAACCCTTTACATTTTGAGAGCAAGAAAAAATTGTACTGCGTAACTGAAAATAAACCTACAGAGAACAGTATATAATGCTGAAATAACAAAAAATTAACAGTTACTTGTGCATCTATCTAACCCAAGAAGGCGGGTCTCTCAAAACTAATCTGAAAAGAAAGGGAAAAATCTAGGCAAAACACACGGAAAAGAGGCCAATAGATCTAAGGTCAAAAGGGACAGGGATCTAAAGGATAAAGCTGCTGAAAAGAGGTGTAGGTCACAACCAAAAGACAGAGGCAAGGTGGCTGGAAAAAAGGAAGGAAATCCGAAAACAATGGAGGGGGCAAGGTGGAGGCCCTAAAAGTAGATCCAAACAAATCTTCAGGAGGTGATTTGAGAGGTAGAAGAGCTGATTCAAAGGATCTAAAAGGGAGGTAACAGATCTGGAAAAAAGGAGGCTGAATACGAAATAAGGCAGTGAAAACGACTAAACAATTTCCACAAAAGTAGGTACTAAAGCCCTAGGGGGCTAGGTTCCCATAGATGATAAATGGTCGGGGAACGCGATAGAGGCGGGCGGGAGCAGAGAGATTTTGAAACGATAGAAGGCTACTTGACGAGAGCAGAAAAGTGCGAGAGAAAATCAACGCCGGCGGTCGCGATTTTACGACTGTTTCTGTCTGGTCGCATGAGAAAAGGGCGAGAAAAGTGCGACCTGGAGTCGGTCGAGATTCTGGAAGCCAAAAAGTGTGACCTGTTCAGGACATCTCGGCGGCAGTTGCCTACAAGGACTGTAGTCTCGATTGGTATTTGACAAGTCGCTTCCCTGCGCAATAGAGCCGAGAAACACGGAAGTTAGAAATTTTAATGTTTTAGGGTTTTATGTGAGAAAAAAAACATAAAAATAGGAAAAATAAACAGCTGAAAAGAAACCCTAGGGTCTGAAGTAGCTGGATATGCGGGAATATGAAAAACGACAGCGGTCGTAATTTAAAACCCGTGTGGAGTCGCCATTTGTTAGTATGAATCCTTTGTCGAAGTGTACGAAAAAGGACCACTTTAGCTACGCATAACTAATAGCCATAACAACAAAAGTGGCTGCCAATATCTTCAGATCTGCGGTTAGTTGAACAAGAAAAGAGCTGCAAAAAACCAGATCTATGCATGGAAAGACATTAAGCAGTAAAAACAAGGGTTTGATCCATATACCAATAGACAAGACAAGAACAATTTTTGAAAGAATTTTTGTATTAATCGGGCACCTGGGAGGAAAACAAGAAGGCGTATCCAATTCTCCTCAGTGGGATGGGTTCTTGGAAGTCCTCGGCACTTCAGATCTAAAATCTCTCTCTCTTGTTGGTGTAGAAAACCCACACAAAGAATGGAACTCAAAGGGAGCTCACACAGCAAATGGCAGAAAATGGTGACCAAGTGTATAGATCCAGAGTGATCTAATAGGCAACAAAAGGTGAAGAATGGTAGGAAAAACCCTCCTATTTATAACAAAATCTTGGGTCATTCTAGATCTTGGTGCATGGGTTAACCAAATCTAGATCCACTTTTTATGGAATATTTTATTATATTTGTTGGAGGGAAAAGGTATTTGACTTGGGTCAAATCCCTTAATTTGTCAAGAATAAATAAATAAATGATTTATTTATCTTTTTAAGGAAGCGGTTAGAAGATAATCAAATAAATAATGATTTATTTAATTATTTAAGGAGGTGTTTGAAAGATAATTAAATAAATAGTGATTTATTTAATTATTTGTGGGTGATTTGGTCATATTTAACAAGGAATATCATCTAAATAAGGTTTAAATGATTATTCCTAGAAAATAATAAGATAAATAAAGGTTTCTCTAATTAATTTCTTTTATTTTGGGTTAAACATGACTGGGAATAATAATTAAATTATGGTTTAATTAATTATTCCATGAGGAAAATCAAACAAATATGGGTTTGTTTAATATTTCCTTTTGGGGTTTCTTGTTTTAACATAGTGAAAGCAGTTTTACTTAGGGTAAAACTTGTCTTACATGGTGTACTTGGGTCCATCTAATGATAATAGGTTAGATGACCAAAAAATGGTGTAACACTATCATCCATCATGGCTTTCAACACCATCACCTTGGGGGGGGGGGGGGGAGGAGCAGGAGAAAACCATACCTAGATCCAGAGGTTCTATAAAAATATATGATTGAATTGTCTAGATTAGTCCCTGATGAGGAGCAGGCTGCCTTGGTACGAAAATAGTTGAGTAACTATACTCTTTTAATTGGTCCGTTTGGGAGCATGCATGCAATTAGAGATCAAGATACTTTTCTTCTAGTGAGTGGTGGAACATGCATGGAGGTGCTACTCCAATTCTACAGAATTTTTCATTGCGGGTGCTATCATAGGTGGTAAACAATTCTTTTGCAGAGAGGTGTTGGAGCTCTTATTCTTTCATCCACAGTTTTAAAAGGAACATGTTGAGTTTAGACCGGGCATAGAGCTTGGTTTATGTTCATCACAACTTGTGATTGCTGTCCCATTACTGTGATGATGCAAAGAGTAATAAATATCTTCCTAGAATCTATGGTCTTCATAAGATCCATAAATAGGGGCTCCCCTTAGGCTCATTGTTAATACCATAGGCGATCCGATGTATCTTCTAGCTAAATATCTAGAGAATAAGCTTAAGCCCCTCGTTGGTCACACCAAATCCTTTGTCAAGGATTCATCCTCTTTTGTTAATGAGCTTAAGGGCGTAAAATTGGATCTAGATGATAATTTGGTTAGCTTCGATGTGGTTTCTCTTTACACCAGTATTCCCATTAATGAGGATATTAACGTCATCAATCACATTACTGATCCTGACACTGCCCATTTAGTTGAAATTTGCCTCACCTCATCTTTCTTCATCTTCAAAGGTGAATTATTCAAGCATACCTGTGGTGTAGCAATGGGTTCCCCCCTATCCCCTATTGTAGCTAATATTTTCATGGAGGACTTTGAATCTATGGCCCTCTCTTCTACTCTATTCCAGCCTAAACTATGGAAGAGGTTTGTAGATGACACTTGCGTTGTTTGGCCTCATGAAAAAGATAAGTTAGATCATTTTTTCCTTCATCTCAATAGTCAGTCATCTTCCATTAAGTTCACAATTGAATAAGAGGTTAATGGTAGCCTTCATATCCCGGATGTTCTTATTTCTAGAAAGGAAGATGATTCTTTCTCCCATCAGGTGTTTCAGAAGAAAACACACACTGAGAAGTATCTTCACACTAACTCACATCATTTACCTACTCAAAAGTTAGGAGTCCTCAACACCTTAGCCACTAGGGCATTGAGAATCTCTGACGAATCTCACCTTGAAGGAGAAAAAACCCATCTCCTCAATGTCTTCAGTAAGAACGGTTATAGTAAATCCCAAGGAATTAGAGCTTTTCTTAAAGCAGAAAAAGGTCATAATATGGATAAAAAAGATCCTAAAGAATGGTCTTCTGGAGTGCACCTTCCCTTTATTCAAGGAACCACTGATAAGATCGCTAGGACCCTTAAGAAGCATAATACTTCTTCTACTTTCAAACCCCTTAATACCATTTGCAACTCCCTCAGATCGGTTAAAGATCCTGTGAATCCCAAGGATGGAAAAGGTGTTTACATTATCCCATGCTCATGTGGGACTCCTTACATTGGCGAAACCAGTCAATTCATTAATCAAAGGATTTGTGAGCATGTTGGTGACCTTAGGCATGGGAGATCCCGATACTCAGCCCTAGTTGAACATGATGAAAAGACAAACCATCACATATGCATCGAATAAGCTAAGGTCATTGCTCAGATTGACCTTTTCATCACCAGAAATTGAGGGAGGCTTTAGAGATTGAAAAAAGACCCGTCAATCTCAATAGAGATGACGACTGGAACATTAGCAGGTGTTGGATCCCTGCACTATAGGCCGTGTCCCCCCGCCTTTTTAAAAAAAAATAAATAAATAATAAATTAATTAATTAATTAAAAATAAATAAAAATAAATAAAAAGAATAAAAAGAATAAAAAGAATAAAAAATAATAATACAAATAATAAATAAAAAGAATAAAAAAATAAAATATATAAAAAATAATAATACAAATAATAAATAAATAAAATTGGTCTTCTAAGTCAAACTAGCCATTATTCTAATGGCTTATTTGACTCACTAGTACATTTTTATAATAATATTTTAACCCTATATATTAAATATAAATAATTTTTGATCAGAAATAAATTTTCTTCCTAGTCAAACTAGCCGTTTTTCCACTTGGTCTTCTCTACATCTATATAAGCTTAATGACTCGATCTAATTTCTCATCTCATCCTGAAGCTGAGCCACACTGGTTGGTTCAAAATGTGTCAACAATTTTCTGTCCAATGTGATTACAACCGAAAGGTTTTGGGAAGAATTACTATGATCACATAAGCATGAATCCAAATAGTAATAAAGAACTTAAGGTTTGGGACATGTATCGAGAGGAGCCCAATTTGGAGGATGGAGTGTTGCGATTAGAGCAATTAGAGGATGCTCTTATCCATGATGATGATGTTGAGACTCAACAAGATGATGAGCTTAGTGAAAAGAGTCGCCTTCACTAAGTGGGCCCGCAGGCTATTTTTGGCACAAAGTCTATTTTTAGACATATCGATCATATTCTATGAGTTGCAGGATGATATTTGTGGATGGTTGGTCAAGTTAGAAAAATAGATGGACTTCTATTTTTAGAGATTTTGGGTGAAGTCTATTTTTAGACTGCCAGTCTAAAAATAGACATGTCGGATATTATTAGCTCTTAATAATATTTGTACTCTAAAAAACAACTTATTCTCTTGGAGCACTTCAGTTCAGTGCACATATGTGGCACAACAGCTGACAGAAGGAATTACCTATTCCCGAGGGTTTACTGGAGCTATTGCATGGAGGACTCACTTAGAACTCAAGTGGCAGAGTTATGACACAGTTGGAAGAAGTAGTTATGGAGTTGTATTTAGTTTAACTCAGTTAGACTAAGTTGAGCTAGTTGTATCTAGTCTAACTGATTGATACACTAGTGAGAGTGGAGTGAATTAATTAGATAATTAATTCACAAATAATAACTCATTAATCAACTGAAGAATACATCAGTTAACTACAGTGCATGTCAGTTTCAGTGGAGACCAGTGGAGAGATAGGTGAAAGGGCAAGATAGACTATCTGTTGTGACTATAGTGATGCATTGATTGCATCCAACACTCAGTGGAGATGTCAATGAGGATTGCGTGAGCAATTCTGGAGTAATTCAAATTCATTCAGAGCTATTCTTCAGCAGATATTACATAGTGGAGGTAAAACCAGCAGGTGTAAAATTAAGTTTTTAGATTTTAGATTAGTGTTTGATTAGTGTAAACTGATTATGCATCTTGAGAGCTTGTGATAAGCACATGTACTTGTATAAGTTGTCATATGATCTCCATGTTACATAATAAATAGTTGGGGTTTTCAGCTTCATGCTTTCTCGTTAAACAACTGTGTTAATGTGTGTGAATTTTTATTGTTTCATGTGTGCATTGCAATCTTGATTTAATTTCCGCAAATGATCAATGGTGGAATAGGTTCTGTATTTTGCATGAAGTTAAAAAAGTGTGAGATCAGGAGAATATTGGACATATAAAACATAATTTATATAATTTATACATGGTATCAGAGCAGTTTTGATAATTGGAGGAGATTGCAATTATTGAAGCGGTTGAGTTTTGTGCTAGTGGAATTCGAATTTGCTGCAGTGTTTTCTTGGTGTCGAATTTGAGCATTCATTGAAATGTATTTAAACGGATTGTGATTGGAGTATGCCCTTCATGGGAGCTTGAATTACATAGCATGGTATGACAGGATGGAGGTGGTGCTAGATGATAATGGGTTGAAGGAGTTTATAGATGTTGATATTCCGAAGCCTACGTCTAGCGATGCAGCCGCACTTGACACATGGCAAAAGAAGGTAGAAAAGTGTCGAAGGATTCTATTGGAAGGTGTGAAGGACCACATTGTGTCTAGCCTTCACGGGAAAGCCACTCCATTCTTAATGTGGCAGGCTTTGACAAACTTTTTCCAAAGCAGAAGTGAGCAGAGGAAGTTGGCGCTTAAAGACAAGCTCACAAAAATAAAAATGGAGAAAGGCGACAGTATTCCAAAATAACTCACGAAGTTTGCCCACTGCAAGGATGAGTTGGTAAGTGTGGGGTATAATGTTGATGAATAATACTTGGTGAGCGTGGCTCTCCTTGGGCTTCCAAAGAGTTGGCATAGCTATGAAGACTCTATCAATGGATGGGAGAAATTGCCAGGATGGGAGCGACTTTGGTTGGATCTTGTGTAGGAGGAGATAAGGCGGGGTACTAGGGATTGATCTTCATCGAAGAATGAAGATGAAGAAAATTGCGCTTTGGCTGCCAAATCTCAGAAAGGAAAAGGGAATAAATCTTCCAAATCCGAAGCTAAAGGCAAGAAGCATGATTTTTCCAAGGTGAAGTGTTTTCACTGTCACCAGCACGGGCATTTCGCCACTAATTGCCCACAGAAGAAGAAGAATAAGCAGGCTACTGGATCTGCAGCTAGAGAGGCATTAGCCTCACAATTTGAGCTGGATTTTTATTTGATCACATGCTTGGTTGCAAGTGTGATGGGATTGGTGTGGTTTCTTGACAATGGTGTGTCTTTCCATATGACCGAAGACAAAGATTTGTTTAGTGATCTAGAGGAAAGGGATCTTGGAGTGCACATCGAGATGGGCGATGATGGTAGATACAGTGTGACTGGTATCAGGACCATTTCCTTTGAAAGGGAGTCCAGTAAACCTTTCATCTTGAAGGATGTCATGCATGTTACAGGATTGAAGAAGAATCTGATCTTCGTGGCGATGCTGGAAGACAAGGGTTATGATGTTGTTTTTAGCAAGGGAAAAGCTTTCCTGCGCCATAAAACAACTGGTCAAACCAGGAGGATGGGGATTCGAGTTAAGAATATTTATCAATTGCAGGTAGATGGTTGCGCTGCAATGGCAGGAAAAGTAGAAGGAGTGGTGAGCCGAGATGAGGGCGAATTGTGGCACAGGAGATTGGGCCATCTTCACCATGGCACTTTGAAAATTTTGCAGCAGATTTCTACCGGGCTTCCCAAAGGTACACTTGCGCAGTCAGATCAGTGCAAGGGATGTACTTTGGGAAAATTTGTGAGGACCAATTTTCATTAGAAGGATAGTCATGCTTCGATGATCCTTGAGAGAATTCACACAGACGTGTGTGGATCTTTCTCGGTTGCTTCAACAACAAAGCATAGGTATTATGTGATATTTGTTGATGAATTTTCTCGTAAGTGCTGGATCTTCTTCATGTAGAAGAAGAGCGATACATACTCAAAGTTCTGTGAGTTCAAGGCGCTGTTTGAGAAAGAGTCGGGGAAGCAAGTGAAAGCTCTCCGGAGTGATAATGGTGGTGAATACATCTCTGGCGAATTCAAAGACTTCTGCAGCAAAGAAGGAATTTGAAGAGAACTCATAGCGCCTCATAACCCACAACAAAATGGGGTCGCTGAGAGGAAGAACAGAATGATTGTGGGTGCTACACGGGCGATGTTGCATGATCAGGGCCTACCCATACACTTGTGGGCTGAGGCATGCAACACTGCGGTTTATGTGCAAAACCGTTGTCCTCATAGAGTACTTGGCATGAGTACACTCGAAGAGGCGTTTTCTGGTAAGAAGCCTGATATTTCTCATTTGAAGATTTTTGGCTCACCTATTTACATTCATGTGACGAAGGATGCCAGGAAGAAGCTGGAGCCGACCGCAGAGGTTGGGATATTTTTGGGGTACACAAAAAAACCACACAATTATCGTGTGTATTTTCCAGATAGTCGGATGACTGTCGTGCGACGGGATATCAAATTTCATGAGGAGAAACCCATGAAGTTGTCGCTTAAGAGGGAGCTACACTTACATGCAGAGGAGGAGCTACTTGTTCCTAAATATGAGCCTCAAGATGTGGATCAACCACAAGACGAGGTTCATGGAGTGGAAGAAACCACTCATGTAGCACCAAACATCAGAGGGCAGAAGTGCACTATAGAAGCTGAGTGACTAAATCTTGATACAGTGCAGAATGTAGGAGTTCCTACATCACAGCGCAGATAGACACAATCACTTGACTGATTTACTGGATACATGGCTCTGATGAGCAAGTGTATCGTGACGGAGCCATCCTCTTTTGAGGAAGCTGTAGAGGATCACGCATGGGTAGATGCCATCGTGGAAGAGTATGATTCGATTGTCAGAAACAGTGCATGGGAGATTGTCCCAAGGTTGGAAGGGAAATCAGTGGTAGGTTCGAGATGAATCTACAAAGTGAAGCAAGCTGCTGATGGGAGAGTTGAGAAGTATAAGGCAATATTTATTGCCCGGGGCTTCTCACAGATCAAGGGGATCGACTATGAAGAAACCTTTGCACCTGTCCCAAGGTATTCTTCCATACGGACCATCCTTGCTCTCTCAGCGCAGATGGGTTGGCACATTCATCAGATGGATGTGAAGACCGCGTTCCTCAACGGAATCATTGAGGAGGATGTGTAAATTGAGCAGCTTGAAGGATTCGAAATATTTAGCAGTGAGTCGCATGTGTGCAGGCTCAAAAGAGCGCTGTATGGGCTGAAACAAGCACCTCATGCTTGGTACACACAGTTAGATAGTTATTTCATCAGACTTGGTTTGGCCAAGAGTGAGGCGGATCCAAACCTATACCAGATTTTGGTGGAGGGTAAGATTTTGATCATTGTGCTTTATGTAGATGATTTAATTCTAACGGGTGATGAATTTTTGATACAGTCATGCAAGGCAGATCTTGCAAAGGAGTTCGAGATGAAGGACTTGGGCCTCCTTCATTATTTCCTGGGATTGGAAATTTCGCAGCGGAAAGGTGAAATGTTTGTGTCTCAAGGCAAGTACGCCCAGGAGATACTGGAGAAGTTTCACATGCAAGGCTACAAGCCTATCGACACTCCTCTTCCTGGTGGTTGGAGGAAGGAGGATGCTACATCGATAGAGGTAGTGGATGCCACTGTTTATTGACAGTTGGTTGGTTCTCTCATGTATTTAGTCAATACACGACCAGACATATGCTATGCTGTGAACCAACTTTCACAAGCGATGGTTAAGCCTACCAAGCTCTTTTGGAAGGTAGACAAGCATGTCCTAAGGTATCTCAGGGGCACATCTGAGTATGGATTGTGGTACAGACAATCGGATGAGGTGAAGCTGCATGGCTTCACAGATGCATATTGGGCAGGAAGCCCAACGGACAGAAAGAGCACATCTGGAGGGATTTTCAATATCGGATCTACAACAATTTCTTGGTATAGCAGGAAAAAAAGATCTGTGGCACTCAGTTCAGCGGAGGCCGAGTACATGGCAGTAAGTTTGGCTGCGTGCGAGGCTATATGGATGAGGAAGATCCTGGTCGGTTTGTTCTGTTCTCATTTAGATCCTACTGTGATATATTGTGATAATCAGAGTTGCATTAAAATCTCGGTTAATCCAGTATTTCATGATAGATCTAAACATATTGACATCCGGTACCATCATATTAGAGATTGTGTGTAGCGGAAGATCATGTTGCTTTCTTACATTCCTACGGAAGATCAGGATGCAGAGATTCTGATGAAGGCGCTCAACAGAAGAAAATTCGAATACCATAGAGGTAGGATCGAGGTGAAGGATAATCCCTATCTTGTTGAGAGGGAGTGCTGATATTCAACAAGATGATGAGCTTAGTGAAAAGAGTCGCCTTCACTAAGTGGGCCCGCAGGCTATTTTTGGCGCAAAGTCTATTTTTAGACATATTGATCATATTCTATGAGTTGCAGGATGCTATTTGTGGATGGTTGGTCAAGCTGGAAAAATAGATGGACTTATATTTTTAGACATTTTGGGCGAAGTCTATTTTTATACTCCCAGTCTAAAAATAGACATGTCAGATATTATTAGCTCTTAATAATATTTGGACTCTAAACAACAACTTATTCTCTTGGAGCACTTCAGTTCAGTGCATAGATGTGGGAAAACAACTGAAAAAAGGAATTACGCTATTCCTAAGGGTTTACTGGAGCTATTGCATGGAGGACTCAGTTAGAACTCAAGTGGCAGAGTTATATTTTGATTGGAAGAAGTAGTTATGGGAGTTGTATTTAGTTTAACTAGAGTTAGACTCCGGTTGAGCTAGTTGTATCTAGTCTAGCCAAGTTGATACCTGGTAAAGCGAATTAGATGATGATTGATAATTCAAAAATAATAACTCATTAATAAATTGAATAATGCAATAGTTAACTACGGTGCATAGCCGGTTCGGTGGAGACCGGTGGAGAGATAGGTGAAAAGGCAGAAGTGACTATACTGTTGTGACTATAGTGATGCATTAATTGCACACACACTCGGTGGAGATCCCAATGAGGAGTGCGTGAGGGAAAGGCTGGAGTAATTGAATTCATTTGAGGCTATT
Source organism: Pinus albicaulis (assembly GCA_034641835.2). Classification (NCBI taxonomy): domain Eukaryota; kingdom Viridiplantae; phylum Streptophyta; class Pinopsida; order Pinales; family Pinaceae; genus Pinus; species Pinus albicaulis. The sequence continues at coordinate 312,845,054 of CM076575.1, forward strand.
CTTGACCGCAGTTAATCATTGCTTGTTGGCTAGCGGTGTAAAGATTGTTGAAAGGATTTGCAATATTGGGCATGATTAGTGTATGACTATTGTACTGTACTGAGAGCTTGTGATAAGCTTTGTATGTTTGTATGAGATTGTCATATGATCTCCATGTTACATAATATATAGTTGGGGTTTTCAGCTTTAGGCTTTCCCGTTAAACAACTGTGTTAATGTGTGTGAATTTTTATTGTTTCATGTGTGCATTGCAATCTTGATTTAATTTCCAAAAATGATCAATGGTGGAATAGATTCTGTATTTTGCATGAAGTTAAAATAGTGTGAGATCAGGAGAATCTTGGACATATAGCACATAAGTTATATAATTTCTATAGATGATGATCAAGTTGAGATGCCACCCCCATTTGGTCCATTGGTTCTTAGGTTCCATGGTTCAACACCAACAACAGGGACTTCGTCTTCATCAATTACAGTGCCACAAATTCCACAACCACCATCTTCTTCATTGGCACCACGTGGAGGCTCACCGCCACCTACTCTTCGTGGTGGAAGGAGGAGAGATTAGCAGATATATTCACAATTTACTTCTTTTGTCATATATTAGACTTATAGGCTTGTTGTGAATTTGAACTTTTTTGTCTTGGTGGTGGCCAAGTGGCATATTTTGTAAACATTATTATTTGAATTTTGGACATGAATAATGTTGAAAATTTCTCACTTGCTAGATAATATTCTTTATCATTATGTTTTATAATATGGTTAAATGTTTCATGTTTTATAATATGCAACATGCTTAAATGTTTTATGTTTTATAATATGCTTAAATGTTTTATGTTTTATAATATGCTTAAAAATTTGATGTATGATTACAATTGCTACAATCTAGAATATAGATGGTTGATGCTAGAATAATTAATTATTTATGTACAATGGAATCATGGATGTCATATCTATCTTGATTTATGTAAAAATATGCATGTTTTCATGTCTTCTACAACTAATTTGGTATTTTGGATGTTTGTTTTGAATATAAATGCAAAAAAATATAAATATAAATAGAAATATATATATATATATATATATATATATATATATATATATATATTTCTGAGAGGCTTCACTTCCTAAATTTTTCTAAAATGACGCTTATGCATCTTTGCTTACAAAAAACATCCTCGCTTCGTGCAACGTTGATCCCGCTGGTTTGAGCTCGAGATAAATTAAAGCTGCACTTGAAGAAGTTTACAGGATGAGTAAGTGTCGCAATGGCATGCGCTGTCATAGACAACTCACCCCGACAGGAAATCGAATGGCTGGTGGATGCAACGGGTAGTCCCACTTGATAGCCTGACCCAACAAGAATAACCTAACAAAGATAAATGGGTGTAGCTAAGTAATGCACCAGATGGGATACATAGGATTGACAACCAATCTTGTGACAGAGTGACATCAAATGAGAATGAGGCCGGGCATACCCCATGGGACACATCAACCCGGAAGATAGACCCCGACGACGCAAGGTAATGCGGTGGGGCAGAAGGGCTACGGGCTAAGCCCTGACCCTTGGTCATTTCATTTAGAAATAGACCAGGAGCACGATGTATAAGGAATCACAAAAAAAACCTCGGGATAGGGAGCTCCAGTCTTAGCGCCAGACCTTGTTCATTTTGCGTAGAAATGAGACCAATGGTGCGGAGCCATTAACAAAGCGAATTTGGCCAGCGAAGGGCTTAAAAAGGGGCTTAGCTCCCAAAGGCCTAGCCAATGGTCACATAGACCCAGTCCTATGGAAGAAATTGTTAAAGGGCCTGAGCAAAAGGGGCGTAAGTCAAAATTTGGCAAGGCTATCGGTTTGGAAGCTCTTGGGAAGTATGTGCCATATTTGGAAGATGTGCCAATTTTTTGGTTTGCCATAATTTGGTTATGAAGGAATGGATGAGTCGGCAGTTGGTTAAGAGCTTAACGCCTTTGATCATAAAAACGAGTCTGCAACTAGAATTAAGATGAAGTAAAAATAATTTGTCGAGAAATCTAATGCAACAAAACAAGGACCATGATGTGCATAATGAAGTAATGGAGCATGCCTTGAACATAATTTTCCATCGCTGATCTTCCTTGCATGCCATGAAGAATTAAATGAAAAATGGCCAAGTGAAGGAGTTTTTATCACAGTCCAAGAAAGCCATGCTTGAAGTAAAATCTGAACTCTGTAGGAAATTAATCAACATCGAAAGACTTGTTGTAGTGTGAAAATTGATTGAGAATTAATTCTCAATATGGAGAAACACACAGGTGCCCATTCTTATGTTTAATGCAATTGCAATGGACAAACAATTTGATACAACAACAAAATGGAGATCCATGTTGAGAGTATGCTCTCGGGAAATGTGGATGGAAATAGAGACAACGTCGACCAATGTGCAATAGATGAACAAAACTCATGATTGAAATTGAGAAACTGGGTGAAAAACAACATTTTTGAGAGAGTTGAGTGGAGAGATCTGTGTGGTGTGTGCTCCTGAGAAGAGGCCAAGTGTGCTAGTGCTATAGGGAGAGAGTCTGAGAGTGCCTATGCTGAAGAGAGAGGGCCAAGTGTGCATGGGTTGCTAAGAGGAGGCCGAGTGTGCCTGAGCAAAAGGAGAAGTTTGAGAGTAAAGAACCTGTGTGCATACACTGTTGCAGAGTGGGAAAAGTTCAGAGAATGCTACGTATTACTGTAGTCTGTCAAGCATAATAGTAGGATGTTGTGGAGCGTGCAAAGGAAAAAATGTTGCGTGGGCTGAAAGGCTGCTGAGGAGAAAAAAGCTGGAAATAGGCAGAGAGGCTACTAATTACAATGAACAATAAGTTTTTTTTTTGAGTGTGGGTTGGAGCCCACATACAAGAAGTTAGTTCTTCCATCTCTAGTGGGTGTTTGAGAAGGCTTGGGGGTTGGTGCCTCCTGCAATTCGGTGCTTGCATAAATCCAAGAAGCTGCAAGTTGGTGCTTCCATAAATCCAAGGAGATGCAAGTTGGTGCTTGCAACAAATTTGTGAAGTAGGTGCTTCACATGGTTCTTCTGGTAAGCTAATCAGGGGTCTACAAAAGGAGGGAGTTGATGCCTCCTTTTAGTGGGTACTAACAAAAAAACAAAGGGAGTTAGTGCTTCTTGTGAGTGGTGGCTCAAAAACAGATTGATGTAATAGAGTAGGTGCTCTTATTTTTACATCAATAAAAAAACTAAAAGTGGTGGTTTTTCTCCCGGAAGGGTTTCCATGTTAAACCTGTTAATTTTGGAAAACTAGGTCCAAACTCCATTTTGTGATGCTCAGATGAAGATACCAATATTTTTATTGGGTTCCTCTTTCAGAGAGGTGCAAGATTGATCTAAATATCATCTTGATCTGATGAGAAAAACATTTATTTTGAATTTATTCAAGATATGTGTAGGTCTGACTTAAGGTTTTGTGCCCCAACAGTTGTGTCACACACCCTCACTGATGTATATATATTGGTCAACGTTGGAGGAAATTTTCACTCATCTCATCCTCACACATTTTCTCTCTCCTCATCTGATTGATTCGATGTCCTTGGTGGCTCTTCTCTCCACACGTGGGAAATTTCCAGCAACAACACATTTCTGATTTCGGTCTAGGGTTTCTACAACAAACTTTGACCAGCATTGACTTTGGTCAATGAAAGGTAAAATCGACCTGAAACTCTCCCAAAATTTCTATTTTCCTAATCCACATTTTTTGGCACTATTCCTGAGGCAAAACGTTGAGTTTGACTTTTCAACATTGACCTAGCTGCTGTTGCTGTTTGTGTTGACCGTTGACTTTTTGGGTTGAATTTTGAGTTGACCATTTGGCTGTCCTAGAGGGTTGTGTGACATTTCTGGTTGGCTGACCATATTGAGACTTTGCTGGTTGAATCATCCTGTTGATTTCCGTAACGCACCAACATAATTATATATTTTTGGCTTGTCTTCTGTCGATCTACTGGTATGTTCTATCAAAATTTTAATTTATTGATTATGTGATTGTTGTCTGATATTGGAGAAAAAGTAAAGTTACATCAAGCATAAAACATCTACATAAATTTACATGGTATTAGAGCTGAGGTGAAGACAAAGCCCTAATTTGTAGCAATCACCGAAGAAGATGATGGGTTCCTCAAACAACAAAGGCTTTGAGGCTGATGACAAATTGACTGGGAAGGATGACTTCCATGCTTGGAATATGACATTGGATCTTACCTTGAAAGACCAAGATGTCATGGACTATGTGTAGGGTAAAATCCAAGAGCCTCCATCCACTACTACTGTTGCCTCCAAAACAAAGTATAAGAAGGGGTAGCTCAAAGCAAAGTTGATGATCAGGGACTCAATTCACAAGAGTCTGGTTGCCTACATCTCTGAGTTGGGCACATCCAAAGAGATGTATGATAATTTGGTCCACATGTTCAAGGCCAACAATTCGAATCAAGTCCTATTCTTCAAGAATAAATTGAAGAGTCTGAAGAAAGGCAGGGATGAGTCTATTCAATCATATTTTCTGAAGTTGACCGAGATTAGGAACAATTTGCTGGCTATTGGGGAGACAATAGCTGATCGAGAGATGGTACTCACCGCACTTGGAGGGCTCTCATCCGAATGGCATGTGTTCAACACTACCATTCTCAATAATAATGTGATACGTGACTTTGATGAAGTACAAACGAGATGCGTATAAAAAGAGACAAGAATGAAGGAGTATGAAAATGAAGGAAATGCTGCCTACGCTGCTCATTATAGAAAGAAGAACTTTGGTGGTCCAAAGAACAAAGGAAGAGCAGGGGCCCAAGGAAAGAAGGGCAAGTGTTACACTTGTCATAGGCCAGGTCACTATGTTAGAGAATTCCCTTTCAAGAAGGATTCTCTCGATGATGATGACAACAACAACAACCAGAGGAATGGAAATCAAAGGAACAACAGGTTCAAGGGGAAGAGGAAGGCTCCCTCTGGCGGAAATGGTCAACTTTTCAAAAGGTCGAGAAACTCCAGGTATGAGGAATCAAATGTTGTTGATAAAAGAAATGAATTCATTCTTGTATCTTCCCACTTTGCTGCATCTCCACCCGACACTATGGATATCTGGTTGATAGATAGTGGTGACTCAAGGCACATCACTGGGTTCAAGGAAGCACTTTTTGATATGATTGAGAAGGATAATAATATGGAAATTATCCTTGGAAATAATTCCACATATCTCGTGAAAGAGACAGGGACTGTGACCCTCCACTTGTCTCAAGGTCAAGTCCTTCGCTTGCAGGATGTACTCTATGTACATAATTTGAAGAACCTCATGTCTATATCAGCCTTGGAAGACCAAGGTTTCAATGTGGCATTCATTGATGGGAAGGTGTGCATCTGGAAGAAGAGCTTCAAGGAAGCTATCATGATTGGGTTTAGAGTTGATACACTCTACGAGGTTGGAGGAAGTCCATTGGGAGCGATGACATGTGATACTATCCGAAAGACAAAACTATGGCACTGAAGGTTTGGACACCTTCACTACAAGGCCCTTCCTGAAGCAAGGAGGGTGGTGACAATGATGCCTGAGTTTTCAAATAATCATGAAGGGGTATGTCAGGGTTGTGCCGAAGGAAAGCATACAAGGGGACATTTTCCCTCAAGTATCACAAAGACATCTGATGTCTTGCAATTGATAGATTCTGATCTTTCTGGGATGCTGCCTGTGAAATGCTTGGGAGGATGTTCTTATTATATGACATTCATAGATGAATCTTCTCAAAAAACCTGGATATACTTATTGAAGAAGAATCATGAGGCTTTCATGTGGTTCCGTACCTTCAAAGACTTGGTGGAAAATCTGACAGGGAAGGATATCAAGACATTGAGGACCAATAATGGCACTGAATATGAGACGAATGAGTTCAAGAACTTTTGTAGAGAAGCTGGCTCAAGAGGGAGACTACAACTATCTATACTCTTGAGCAGAATGGCGTTGCTGAACAAAAGAATTGGACCATTATGGAAGCTGCCTGTGCCATGATATGTGACCAGGGTCTACTGAATTTTCTGTGGGGAGAAGCTGTGAACGTTGCTGTGTACATACAAAACCGATGCCCGCATTCCACTTTGGACTCCAAAACTCCCGAAGAGGTTTTCACTGGTAATAAACCTGATGTCTCACATTTTAGAGTTTTTGGATGTCCTGTTTATTTTCATGTTCCGAGAGAGAAGAGTTCCAAGCTGGATGCTTCTGGGAAGAAAGGAATGTTTATGGGCTACATCAAAACTTCGAAGGCCTATAGAGTCTATGTGCCTGGTCAAAGGGAAGTTGAGATATGCGACGATGTCACCTTTGACGAAGATGCTTCCCTGAGGAAAGTAGTCAATCTTCTGAGATTGTAGGAAGATCATGAAGCAAGGCTAGGAAATAAAGAAGAACTGAAGGACGAGACGATGACCGATGCTGAAGGACCGATGGACCTGATTGATCCACCTCCTTCACTGGGGAAGAGACCATCATGGCTCAAGGAAACTCTCGAGGATGCCGAGGGAAATATGGCCCCAAGGGGGACATTCCGTGAAAGAAAGAAGCCAAATAGATACCAAGGGTATCTAGCAGCCATGAGTACTATTGTACAATCTAGGCTTGGATATTTTGAGGAAGCCGTTAAGCATCAAGTCTGGAACGATGCTATGCGTGAAGAGTATGAGTCCATATTGAAGAATGATGTCTGGGATGTGGTTCCAAGACCGGAGGACAAAGAAGTTTTCACCTCGAAATGGATCTACAAGATCAAGCATGGATCTAATGGAAGTGCTGAAAATTTCAAGGCAAGATTCGCTGCCCGTGGCTTCTCTCAAAAGGAAGGCATAAACTACGATGACATATTTGCACCTGTGGCCCAATACACCACCATACGATCCATCATAGCCATTGATGCTACACAAGGATGGAGTTTTCATTAAATGGATGTGAAGACCACATTTATACATGGTGCGATAAAGGAATAGGTGTATGTAGAGCAACCTTTGGGGTTCGAAGTCCAAGATCGGGACACCCATGTCTGCAGGTTGAAGAAAACCCTCTATGGGTTGGTGAAAGCACCCAGAGCTTGGTACGAGAGGATATATAGCTACCTGATGAAGCTGGGCTTTATTCGTAGTAATGCTGATCCGAACCTTTACTTCAAGGTTGATAGAGAGAAGCCTCTTATTTTGGTGCTGTATGTGGACGACCTCTTACTGACAGGTGCTGACCCTCCCATTCATCAATTCAAGAGAGAGCTACCTGCTGAGTTTGAGATGAAGGACCTAGGATTGATGCATTACTTCCTAGGCCTGGAGGTCTGGCAGAGACCTGGTGAGATTTTCCTTTCTCAAGGAAAATATATTGTGAAGCTTCTAGAAAGATTTGGTATGGTGGAGTGTAAGTCCGTGTCGACATCGATGGAGCTCAACTTTAAGAATTTGAGTGGTAGCATTGCTAGGCCCGTATTAGCAAATCCTACTGAGTATCGTCAACTCGTAGGGGACCTGATGTTCTTAGTGAACACCTGTCTGTACATATGTTTTGCAGTGAACACTTTGAGTCAACAGATGGCTGAGCCTCATCACAATCACTGGGTTGGTGCCAAGAATATTCTGAGATATCTTTGGGGCACGATAAACCATGGGCTGAGATACACTGCCAGGAGCATGATACTCCTTGGATATACTGATGCCGATTGGGCTAGAATTATGGTGGATCATAAAAGCACATCGAGATGCTGCTTCACACTTGGATCTGATTTGATATCATAGATGAGCAAGAAGCAAAAGTCAGTGGCTTTGAGCATCATGGAGGCCGAATACATTGCAGCGATTATGGCCTATTTTGAAGCAGTTTGGTTGCGAAAGCTCTTAAGTGAGCTGTTCGGGCATGTGCTAGATACCACCATGATACTCTATGATAACCAGAGTGGGATTAGGCTATCCGAGAATACCGTGTTCCACGATCGATCCAAGCATATTAATATCAGGTACCAATTTATTTGGGATATGGTACAACGAGGCACCACAAGGCTCGATCATATAGGAACTGATGAGAAGGTCGTGGATATTCTCACAAAGCCCTTAGGGAAGGTCAAGTTCCTAACCTTCTGTGAGAGTCTTGGTATCGTGGAATGAACCTATGCTAAGGGTCCTGTTGGACGATGAGCTCTGGGAGCTTTGGGGGGCTTTGGGGATATATTCGCGGAGATATAAGAAACGACAGGGCTAGGCTTGCCGAACCTTGTTGGTGTGCTTCGACCCCACCATTGTGATGATTGAGTTGGTTCACCTCTCATTATATGTGCCCCATATGAATCCTTCCCATTGAGTTCAGGGCTCATAGGAAGTACCTCTCATTTGGCTAGTGAGGTGGGAAAAGTTAGAGACTAGTAGCAAAGACTGATGGACGCATCAAAGATTTCCGTTCTCTCTATCTAGGATGGCATGGTTCAACGACTTGATCTGGGATCAATTCTAGTGAGGTTTCAGACCTCCTACTGACTTCGGGTTAGATAAACCAACTTCGGGTTGGTATGAGACACTTTGTGAGTCCTATAGAGGTTTCAAACTTTTGTTGAATCTGTCAGCTGGGAATGATGCCTTTTCGACTGACCCACTTCTGTTCTAAAATAAAGAAGCCATTAAAGCAAGTTATGGTGGGATGAAGCACGATGTTTGGATTGCACAGGTGGATGGATTTCTCCCTAGTTGAGAGGGAGTGTTAATTTTGGACAACTAGGTCCAAAATCCATGTTGTGATGCTCAGATGAAAATATCAATATTTTTATTGGGTTCCTCTTTCGGAGAGGTGAAAGATTGATCTAAAGATCATCTTGATCTGATGAGTAGAAAATTTATTTTGAATTTATTCAAGATATGTGCAGGCCGACCTTAAGGTTTTGTGTCCCAGCAGTGGTGTCACACACCCTCACTGATGGATATATATTGGTCAACGTTGGAGGAAATTTTCACTCATCTCATCCTCACACATTTTCTCTCTCCTCATATGATTGGTTCGATGTCCTTGGTGGCTCTTCTCTCCACATGTGGGAAATTTCCAGCAGCAACACATTTATGATTTCGGTCTAGGGTTTCTGCAACAAACTTTGACCAGTGTTGACTTTGGTCAACACAAGTTCAAATCGACTCAAAACTCTCCCCAAATTTCGATTTTCCTAATCCACATTTTCAAGCACTATTATCGAGGAAAAATGTTGAATTTTACTTTTCAAGGTTGACCTAGCTGCTGTTGCTGTTTGTGTTGACCGTTGACTTTTTGGGTTGACTTTTGAGTTGACCATTTGGCTGTCCTAGAGGGGTGTGTGACATTGATGGTTGGCTGACCATATTGAGACTTTGCTGGTTGAAGCATCTTGTTGACCGCCATAACGCACCAACACACATATATTTCTGGCTTGTCTTCTGTCGATCTACTGGTATGTTCTATCAACATTTTACTTTAGTGATTATGTGATTGCTATCTGATATTGGAGAAAAAGTAAAGTTGCATCAAGCATAGAACATCTACATAAATTTAGACCTCTGTGTGCAATGTGTATGCTATTCATGGTGTGTGTTTATGTTTTGATTTCATATTGCTTCCATATGATATGTTGCTAATGGTTATATGGATGATTGCCAAGTTTGAATAAAAATAAATATAAATTGGCAAAAAAGTTTAAATTATATTTAACGATGATTCACCCCCCTTCTCAATATTAACATTGTTTCCAACAACTCCTTGGTATGCCTTTTTTCTAGTCTGTATATTGATGCTCTGGCTTTAGGAATGAATTACAAATACTTCTATCCAATGGTTTATTTTTAAGCCATTTTTCTCCAGCATGTGGGTGGCCAGTGGAACAAGCCACTGTCTCTTTTGCAACCCTCATAGCTAATTTTCCAATACAAGCAATGCAACCATTAAAATTCTGTGCCAATTGTAAGGTGAGTTGGTCATACTGCCCTTCGAATTGTGAAATAAATCATTTTCCATTTGGATCCATTGAACCATCACTAGCATGCATTATACTTTGGTAATACTTCAAGAGTTTGTGTAGTTGGATCATGTCGATCAACCACCATATTTGCAACTTCTATCATCACAAAGAAAACCTTGGTATGCTAGTACTTTTCTATTCAAGTTATGAAACCACATTGAAAATTTTTTTTCGACAACCTTGGTTCCGTAGTCTAGAGTGTGTTTGTCTAGACAAGGTAGACATCACGAGGGTCAAATTGGCCAATTGTCAGATGTGTTTCAATTTTCTAAGAGACAAGCAACGGTATGTATACCATGGTTATCCACAATGAGGAGCTAGTAATCATGTGGAATGAAAATGGAGTTGGATATATACACAATACAAGTGGTAAATCGTTTCAGTCTAAGGGTGAGCTCAAATATTTAGTATATGGTAGTCAATGACCATCATTGTCGAAAATGAAGAAACAATAAAAATGTTATATAAACTTGAACAAGATATGATAAGACACTTTAACATATTCACAATTATCAATTCGGCTTAAAGGATAAGGTTTACATAGAGGTATGCAGGATGGGATTAGAAATAGAGTATGTAAGAAGGGAAATAAAATGAGACAAAATAGGTATGAGATGACTTTGCTTATATATAGATAAAAATCCTTTCATTTTTTAACGGATAAAAGTGAATGAATGATATAATTTTGTTTACCTTAGGAGTAGTTCAATTGCCAATACCTCTTTATAGCTAGTTTGATGCTGAAAATTTAGATGAAGAAATGTTGAACCAATTGTGTTAGGAAGCAAAAATATTACTTACAAGTATTCGGGTACCACCTACTCTATTTCAATACTAGATCAAATCTTTGACTTATGTATTTTTGATTACTGTAATAAACTGAAATCAATTTGAAAACTTGTCGAAATGAATCCAATAGTGAAAACTAATGAGGCTCTGAAAATAAATATAGTAGGAATAATAAATAAGGATATGAATAGCAAAAGACAATGTTGCATTTAAACCTTTGTAATGAAGAAGATATTTTGTTTCCTAAAGCATCTCTTGGATACTAGATAGCCTCCTCTTTTTGAAATAATAAATGTGTCCTTGCTGCCTCAATTACCATTCCCCTTTTATTCTCATTGTGCTGAAAATTACAATTGTTGTCAACTTATGAACCAATGATCTTTGTCACAACCCAACTATGACACAATTCCTATCTATGTGAAAAGAGTTGCTGAAGTCAAACATAGAAGGAAATCATTGGATTACCAACCAATAAGGAAAGATGTTAACCAATGCAAGACCACTCACCTTTGATGTTAATGAGTGTTAAGGTGCCCTAGGACAACCTACTAGAGATGAATAAATGTGCAATTGTAAAATATCTTGTATTATTTGATCAATAGGGAGCATTGAGAAATCCCCACTGTCATTAGCAAGGGAGTCCGCCATTGATGTATGCAAACCTCTAGATACCATAAAAAATCTTTAACTTTGACCCCAAATAATGTGTTGAAGTTGACGGGGAAAATATTGTTGGAAGGAAGGCATTGATGACTCCTTCATCACCCAATGTGGGAATAATAAAAATATTTTTAATATTGAAAAAATCATATTAACAACAATATGTAAAATTTAGCAAGGGATAGCTTGCCAACGAGATGGTTTTCAAGAAACCCCATGTTTAGCTACGTCAACACAGTAATTTTCATAACTAGAAAAATTATTTCTCTTCACTTTATATATATATATGATGGAAATAAATTAAAGGGGAGGTCAACGAGGGAGTAGAAAATTCCCCACTCACTACCTCCATCTCTGACAACAAATATTTCCTTGGATATGGGCTTGTGATACAATATCAATTGATGATAATTGACGACAAAGCAAGCCTATTCATTGTCAATGGTCCTTATTCCAATCAGGCCATTATAAAAAATGGTCTCAACCTCATAAGGTCCCATCCACAGTGTAGTAAGATTTCCCTTGAAGTTTTTAAATCTGGAGTTGAAAAGAAGGGCCTAATCGCTAGGTTTGAAGTGTTTTTTTCGTAATAAATTTATCATGCCATCCATCTCATTTCTCTTAGACAATAATGGTATGTTGGATGGCATCTTGTCGAATTTCATCCAACTCATGAAATTAAGAAAATCTCTACTTTTGGGCTTCTAGAAAATCTATATCCATTTGCATGGTTGTATTGAATGTCTTCACTTAGAAATCAATGGGAAGAAAAACTTGTTTGTTGTATACTAACTCACAGGTTGTGAATATTGTAGTAGTCCTATAAGCCCAAAGTTCTTTCGACAACCTATTTGCCCAATCCTTATGCTGTAATTATGCTATTTTGGTTAAGATGGCCTCCAACACCTTGTTTGTAAATTCTACTTTTCCATTGGCCCACAAGTGGTATGAAGAATATTTGTAAATATTTATATGATACTTGTGAGAAATAACTTGTATTTCCTTCGATACAATTTGTGCTCCATGATTTGTTACAATTTCTTTTGGAACACCAAAATGGGTAAAAATATCTTGAAAAAGAAAATCAGCTACCGATTTTTCATTAGGCTGATGAAGAGAATTTGCTTTTACCCATTTTGTAACATAATGAGCACAAACTAAAATATACCTCTTCTTTTGTGAAATTGGAGAGATTGGCCCCACAAATTCTAAGACCCATCTTTCAAAAGGTTCAATAAGCACGTAGGGTTGTAAGGGAATTTCATTGACTTGTAATGGCCTTCCCATCCTTTGGCATCTGTCACAACTACAAACGTAGTCCCTTGCATATTATAAGTAGTTCTTTTGTCAGCAAAGTGATCTCCACAAGGTCCATCATGGCAAGCTCTCAGAATATTTAACATTTCATCTTCTCGGACACATCTCCAAATAATTAGATATGGTCTAGTTCGGTAGAGATACCCTCCTATTCATGAGTAAGTGGCACCGAGTTTAACAATTTGTTGTCTTTCTTGTGGGAAGAGGCGTTGTGATAAATTGTGGCCAACTATTTAGCTATATATTTGAACCATGGTACATTAGTAGCAACAAAAAATAAATTCTCATCAAGAAAACTATCATCCACAAGACTTACTTCATCACTACTGTGAATCCATGAAGGAAAATATGCTACCAAGTTTTATTTTCTAGGTCTATTTAAAATAGTAACCTTAAATTATTGTAGAAATAGAAACCATCTAGTGATTATACCATTACTGATAGGTTTGTTCATTATAAATTCAATGGCAGAATGATTATTATCTATGAGAACTTCGTAATTGGTTATATAGCGTCTAAACTAATTTATGGCATGTACAATGGCCAAAAAATATTTTTCGGTGTCTATGTTATTGAGTTACACTGGTACTAAGTTTTTTCTTATAAAATAAATAACATAAGATGATTTATTTTCTTTTTGGCCCAAAACAACTCTAAGGGCTATGTTTGAAGCATTTGTAAAAATGTGGAATGAGAGCGATTTATTTCTCCCTCTCAAGTACTGGTGCGATAGACAAATTCTCCTTGAGAGATTCAAAAAAAGCTTGGCAACGCAAGTCCCAAAAAAAAAAAAACATCTTATGGAATTAATTTAAGCATAGGATTATCTATTTTTGTGAATTTTTGAATAAATCGCTTATAACATCAGAGAATTTTTGAGGTCTAAAATGGGCCTTCTAGGAAATAGTATAAAATAATAGTGGAAACAATAAAATAAGAATTAATCACATCATCAAATTTAAGAGGGAAAAAAGAAAAAAAAACTATTTTTTCAACTTATCTCCCTATGACTTTACTCAAATTTTGAGCAGGAGCACTCGACGGATGCAAAATCTAATTTCTCATCCAAGGAGTATCCATGTTGCATAATTTTTATGGACCATAATACATGAAAATTTTCATTTTTTGTGTAGAAGGGTCAGTCGAAAGTATGCAACATGGGTACTCCTTGGATGAGGAATTAAAGTCCGCACCCAACAAGTGCTCCCGCTCGAAATTTGAGTAAAACCATTGGGAGATAAGTTGAAAAATTAGTTTTTTTTGTAGTCTTTTTAAATTTTTACTCCAAAAATGGCGAATCATCCCCCATGGTTTACATCTCATCTTGAATCCTATTGGTTCTTATAAAGTTGATTTTGGTTGTAAATTTTTGTTTTGAGGCCTATTTTAGATCTCAAAATTTCTCTAATGTAACCAACATGTCTCAAAAAACTTCTTACCTCTTTTTGTGTTTGTGATGCATGAAGGTTTGTGATAACTTTACTTTGACTGGATCCACCTTGATATCTTCATGTGAAATATGATGCCCGAGAAAATTCCCCTATGTTAATAACATTCTACATTTTATATTACTCAAAGCTAGGTTAGCTTATTTAAAATGAATCAATAATTTCTCAAGATTATTAAGTGCTTCTTTAAAATTGTTCCATAAACAAAAAAATCATCCATACAGACCTCTCAAACTCATTAATTAAGTCAGACAAAATGCCTAGCACTGCACATTGAAAAGTAGTGGGTGGCATTACACAAACCAAATGGTAAAACTATATACAAAAATCCCCCCCCATGGACATGTAAAAGTGGTATTTTCTTGGTCTTCTAGTGCAATTTTAACTTGATTATATTCACTAAATCCATTCAAGAAAGAAGAATATTGTTTTTCTGGCAAAGTATCTAATACCTAATCGATGAAGGGCAACATAAAATATTTTTTAGAGTAGGCATGTTTAGTTCCCGATAGTCGACACAAATTATCCATTTACCTTTTTTATCATGTATGAATAGAAGTGGAAAAAATCGTTTGCCATCTGATATATGATATATGAAGTTTTCATTTAACATTTTTTGCAATTATTCCTTTACAATGTCTTTTAAAGCAGGATTCATGCAATGTTACGACTGCCTAAATGGTGTAGCATTTTCATAAAGGTAGATATGGTGTAGGTAAGTGCTAGGAGGAATGCCATGCATGTCTTGATATTCCCATGCAAATGCATTATATTGTTCTTGCAGTACATGAATCAATTTCTCTTGTTGTTCCTGACTAAGATTAGGATTATTGTGCAAAGTTTTTCCTAGATTGATCCGACGGTGATAGATTTTCTTAAAAGGGGTCTTATACATATTGAAAACTTGTTGGTATAAACCACGAATCCTCATGTCTTGTTTTCTCAATAAAGGTTCTTGATTATGGTGTTGTAGTTTCCAAAAGGGAAGATGCCTTGTTTTGCATTGGATAATCATAGAGTGGAAGGTCCAATTTGAACATTAATTTGTTAGGGATGAGCCCTTGCATTTGGCCCATGAGAATCTTATCAATGTTGAATAGGGAAAAGTTTATTTTTATATTTGGCCTATCTGGTCTAATTTTTGGATAGGGCATCAAATAAATCATTTTTTGGTTTAATGCCTTGTCAAATAACCTTGAGGACAAAAATTGAAAGGTTCATCTAGTGGCTTACCTATAAAAATAATTAAAGGTCATTGCTATAAAAAATATCCATTGAAAGAGAGATCAATGATGAGGGAGGGTTCTTTCCAGGTTAGGAAAGGTTTGTGTGCTTCCCCGACCCTCTAAATTCCTACCATGACCTTGGAAAACTTTACTTTTGATGAGAATTTTCATATAGAATGTTGGAAAGGCCCTTTTTGAGGTAGAAATAGGTTTCCTTTGAAGGGACCGAGTAAAACATGTAGTGGGTATGGGTAGTTTCCAACACTTTGGTATAGATTTGGAATGATACTAGTAACACCATGAATTTAGTGAACCATTTATTGATATTCTTCTCTAGTAGTTGTAGTATCACTTCCCACAAGCTTGGAAAACAAGGGGGATACTTGGGAACCTTTGGCATGGTTGAATCCAAGTCGACTTTTGAGATGAACGCCACTTAGGCAATTTGTTTGTTAGATTTTCTTTGACCATTAAATGCTAGGCCTTGAGGTAATAAAAAAAATAGTCAAGGACTCAACGTAATAATTTCAAGATTGTTGGTCATTTGAGATAGTTAGGACATTAAATTATAAACCTTGAGGTAATACAACAAATATTCATTGACTCCATGTTATGATTTTGGGATTGTTGGTAGTTTGAGATAGTTGGGAAAGATTCATAAATTTTTTTTCCTATAAATCATTGGCTAGAGTATGACTTACAAAGAAGAATCACTTGTATCTACCCCAAACTGAATTAGGAGTTAAGAAAATTCCCACCCTAATGTATCAAAAACTATGAGATAAAATAATGAGGCCAAGTGACAACCTTCCCTAATGCACTTGAACAAATCGATTTATTTGATTTGCAATGATTAATGGAAAGGCATGTTGAGGCCATGACAATTCCAAGTTTAGGTGACTAATGTCCTTATGATCTTAAGTAAACAAATAACCTTCTAAATTTAATTGTGTTTGGAAAAATAGTGAGGGGGGGGGTTGGGGTGAATCAGTATTTTAAAACTTACTTAAACTTTTATTTTCTTATTATGAAATGTGTAAGTGACTATACTGAAGAAAATATGTGTATGTACGTAGATTTTATGCAGACAATTAGCATATATTTAGAGAACTTATATTTCAGTTAAATATTTATCTGTTTATATTAAACCAATGCATCAATGATTCATCAGAAATTTGATAAGAATTAAACATGTGAAAAAAGAACAAAATAAAACATCACACATAAGCAACACACATAAACACCCATATTTTAGGTGGAAACCCAATGTGGGAGAAGACCACCGCTGATGTCGTCACTGTCTTCAATTTTATTATAATGAAAAATTCTTACAATCTTGTATTGGTGTAGACTCATACCAACACGAAGGAACCCACATGTAGAAGGATACAACCTTCACTTGTTCTCCAAATCCTACTGGAAGGGATCTCCAACCCCCCGATCTCGTTTACTAGCACGAGCTGGAAGGGAGCTCCAACCCCCTGTTCTGATCACCAACTACTACTGGCAGGAAGCTTCGACTTCCTCATTGAAGGCTCCAACCCTCAGCACCATTGTGTACCAAATTTCATAAATTCTCATACTGGATCCACTTGCTTCAACACATCACAACTTGTAGGCCACTTTTCATCAGATTTTTAGACTGGACCCATTACCATCATTTAATTCCAATACCATATATCAAAACTAAAACTGATCAGTTTTCCAAATCATTCAACCAATCATTGAACCAAACAACCACTGAACCATTCTGAACTAATCACGGAACCATCACTGATCTTCAATCCGTTACAACTAGTAGCATCATCATTCTTCAACAAATCAATACTCAATAAATTCCACTTCATACATCACTATTAAACCCAATTAAACATGGCGACTTAATTGATAGACAACATAAACACAACAAAACTGATTAAACTGATCGTCAATATTGTTCAGCAGAAAAGCTAGCTTTCATACACGCTTATCATAAAGTGTTTCTACGTGTATACACCCTTTTCAGGAAGTAAACCCTCGTACATATCTCAACATACTGCATATTTGATACACTACTACTCATAAGAGTATCCACATATGTACGTGCCTTAACTGATACAAACCCACATAAAGATATGCAATTATCAACTCATAGCTGCATTGTACTTTAGAACTTCAGACATACCCATATCTCTACATAAAAAGTAAAACACACGTTAAATCACAAATCTAATCAACCCATAAGAGATTATATAATACATAGTCATTTTAGGTCTATTGAGCTTGATCAATCATTTTATTACCAGGTGCAAACTTATTTTATATCAACCACTCATCAATAACCCATACCATGCAATCATAATTCAGATCGAATTATTCATCAATTTCCCTCTCACTTGCACACTAAACACTTGGATCTTCCTCTCCTTAGCTTAGGCCTTAGCCAATACCACAGACTAAAACCACACTAATGCCAAAGGTATTCTTGGATGGGATCAAATATCTTTTTACATGCTCTGGGCTAATACTATGGTAAAGACCCTTGGTATTTAGTAAACCATAGTGTGGAAACTATATGTGTTTTTTCTTCTTCATATCCGTGAGTGTACGAGGCTTTGCTTCACTGAACCTGCGTATAATTTTTCAATTGTTAACCTGCATCATTCTTCTGTCTCTGAACTGCATGCCTTTCTTATGTCTCTGAACTCCATGCTTCTGTCACATCTGTAATAGCCTGTAGACTCATATGCATCAAGTATGTTGTCATCAAAGACAACTTATCAGGTAGGTTTCCATCAAGGACAACACATTTTTCATAATGCCAACAATATCCCCCTTTGGAATTGATTATAACCACTTTGGTGTTTGATTACTGATCACATCTGTAAGCATATAAGGCTACTAAACATTCTTCAAACACCAATCTTCTCTCCCCCTTCGACATCAAGGGAAAAGGGAAGACCAATGCTAAATGAAGGTTCTATCCTCGTGTATGGAGATGAGCACAGTAGATCTGATCTGCACTATATACTGACCATGCTCCCCTTGAGCACATGCTGAATGTTTTAAATTATTTTCAATGAAGTACATGAATTTATGACTAAAATGAATATGACCTTTCCTATCACCAAGGACACAAACTTATATCAATCACCCAACCAAGTTGGGTTACGTATTTGACTCCATCATAACATCAACTATCCAAAAATGGGATTACATACATAATTGACTTGACCCTCAATATTCCAAACATGACTAAGTATTACAATGATTAAATCATAGGTCTCTTCATGACCTTTACATAAAGACACAAATATGACATTCATAACCAAGACCGTATACCTTTGTAGTGAGGTATCAATACCATGATAACCATCAACAACGATCATATAATGAATAGGATCTGCACCATAAGTATCTATTAGAAACATAACATCATTCAACCATCTTCAAGAGAAACATCACAAGTATTAAAAAATAAACAAACATATTACGAACAATGCATCATTAGCAGCAAGGCTGATGCTCCCCTCGAACTTGTGCCGACCGTACACTGTCAAGTTTGATCACATCAACTCATACATAAAAGCATCTTCATCAATAAGAAAAAACATCAATGTCATGTTGTACCAAATCATAGACCATCATAACTCAATACCACTTATAAGTAGCACTAGCATACTATAACTATCAATATCAAAACAAGAAAGCCAAATACTAGTTGTTTGAGGCATATCAAGGTATTTTCCTAAGTCTGTCCCATTGTTTCTTTATCAGATAAAAAACACATGCGAGTGTCTATATAGGAACTCGCGTATATACGTGACTGTATTTCATAGTGTCCGCATACAGAAATTGAAATAATGAAAAATTCACAACTTCAACTCCCCCTAAGCTTGTACAGTATGTACCTATCTTCTGTTATCACATCAGATGCAGTGTCTGAAATATATAAGAAACCATAATTATCAAAATAACCATGGGAATCATCATATATTTCTCTCCCTGAGATGATACATTAATGATCTCGAGGACCTGATAATGTATCTCTCATCACCTCTACAGTCACTAAGAGAAGTAATATTTAGAATTAGTTCACTGCAGTAGGGTCAACATTCCCTACGTTTCTGACCGATGTTCCTTCTTTCTCCATACTTTCTTGAAATTTATAATTATGTGCTAGAACTTATCCAATATCCTCGTTATGTTCAACATAATTGACCTGCAATTAGTGGCCTTATGCCCAAATGAGTTGCAAGAGAAACAATATCCATGAAACCAACCTTTCTGCTTTGATCTAGGAGGTTCTTTGATAAAAAAATCCTTCTCTTCTACAACATCAATGAAATTGTCATCAGATTGATTAATACTTCTTTCAAATTCCATAAGTACTTGAAGATATTCATCAAAATCTCCCGCTTATCCAAGTGATAAGCCATCACTATCTTCATGTGTAACTTCTATTATTTTCAAACTGTATTCCTTTTTCATGATTTTCTTTATGAGGAAATTTAGCAGCGTGATGACAACTCTACCACAAGAAATTTTTTTTAAGGGAATCTTACCTTTGAACCTTCCAGTGCCTGGTTGGAGTTTGTTTACAAAATTTTCCTCATATTCTTCTGATAAATAACCTGATTCTTTGAGTACTTCCTTTTCTTTTCCTTTTGCAACTGCTTTGAATGAAACTTCTCTAACATATGAGGGACCTTCTTTTCTCATTTCAAAGGCCGTTAAAATCCCGTGGAAGTATACTATGGTAAGGTTCTGCATCCCCTACATTTACTTAATGGCTGACACTTTCAACTCGAATTTTGGAGTTAGAGATCTCAATAATTTTTCTACTAAATATGAGTCCTTTATTTCTTCACCCATATTTCTCATAGAATTCACGATCTCATCTATTCTCAGGAAGAAACTTGCAATAATTTCATCATTATGCATTATGAGAGTTTCATATTGAATTATAAGTGTTTGAAGTTTAACACTTTTTACCTTGGCATCACCTTCATAGATCTGGATGATCTTATCCCATATGGATTTTGCTTAATTTAGCTGCATGACTTTGATAAATTATGATTATGTCAGGATTCCCAACAAGGCATTGAAATTTTTTGCCTTGGTTTCATATTTTTTTCTTTTTTCCGCATCTATGGGAATGCAGGATGGATATTGATAACCTCCTTCAACAATTCCCCATACATATGCTCCAAGACTCTGTAGATAATCTCCTGTTCTTATCTTCCAGAAAAGTAGAATAATTTCGTCGAACACTGGTGGTATGATACTAAAATACACCTTCCTAACTTTCCATCTTGATGGATCTCCTTTAAGCAATCAAAATTTTTCATTAGGACCTGCTCCGATATTTATTTTTGGGAAAAATACTGAGAGGGGGGGGGGCATGAATAAGTATTTTAAAACTTACTTAAATTTTTCTTTTCTTATTCTGAAATATGTACATGCCTATAATGAAGTAAACTTACGTATGTATGTAGATTTTATGCAAACAAATAGCGTATATTTAGAGAATTTGTATTTCAGTTAAATCTTCATATGTTTATCTTAAACCAGTGCATTTGTGATTCTTCAAACATTTGATAAGAAATAAACATGTGCATAAATAACATAATAAGGCATCACACATAAGAAACACACATGAACACCAAGATTTTAGGTGGAAACTCAATGTCGAAGAAAACCACCACTGTTGTCGTCTCTGTCTTCAATTTTATTATAATGAAAACTTCTTACAATATTGTACTGACACAGACTCATAACAACACGTAGAAACCCACCTACAGAAGGCTACAACCTTCACTCATTCTCCATCTCCTACTGGAAGGGAGCTCCAACCCCCTAATCTCATTTACCAGTACCCACTGGAAGAGAACTCCAACCCCCTGATTTGATCACCAAATACTACTGACAGGAAGCCTATAATTCCTCACTGAAGGCTCCAAACCTTAGCACCTTTGTTGACCAAGTTTTATAAATTTTCATACTGGATCCACTTGCTTCAACACATCACAACTTGTAGGCCACTTTTCAACAGATTTTCAGATTGGACCCACTACCATCATTTAAGCCCAATACCATATATCAAAACTGACATTGATCATTGTACCAAATCATTCAACCAATCACTAAATAGAAAAACCACTGAACCATGAGTTTTTATGTGAAATTATTGAGAAAATTAACATAAAGAAAACAATGAAAAATAGCATCTAACATACATAAACATCACCATAAGCAATAACACAACAACACATGATGAAGGATTTCACCCCTCCTAGGATACGTCTCCTTGATCCAACTTATAATGGCTTGGCCCTCTTCTATTATTCTAAAAAGTATGATAACATAGGTTTACAATGCTCAAACAACTCTGAAACCTATTTCAATGGCTACAAAATGCCCAAAAATGCTTGTGTGGCCTCTTTCTACTTAAAATGTGGTAAAAAACTGAGTAAGTTATGGCCTACCCATGTTTTGGCACTAAATTCTCCACAAATTCTTCCAACTACGACACCATCCTACATTTTCGCCTCGAAATTCGCTAACAGAGCACCAAATTGCCCAATTTCTTGGCGAAATTTTCTGGCATTAATTTTCGCAATAATGTCTTAAATACAGAAATCCAAACTATGGTTTTGGCGCAATATATTTTTATATTAAAAAAGTGCGCTAGATAGTTAGTGCTGGTGAGGTCACATTAACGGTTTGGCAATTTCCGTCTTGGAGATCGCCAGGTGGAGACCTGGTGGTTAGTGCTAACCGTGGGTGCGTTCACATGAAAATGGTTCAAGAGACTACTAGTTTTAAGATCTGGTGGTTAAAATTAAATGCGGGTGTTTGTTCACATGCGATGGTTAATGGAGGCAATTAAGAGTAGTAGGGGGGGGGGGTTGGGGCAGGGCTAGCCTCCCGCCCATGGTCTCGCCTCCATGCATGGTGACCAGGGATGGGGATATACCCCGACCCCCAACCCCAACACCAAACTATACAACAATATAACCAGCAATGTTATAGGTTAAGTAACAAAGAATTGGTGTATTGGTAAAGACTTGTGCTCATTGCTTGGAGGTCGCGGGTTCAAACCCCGTCGCTGATACTCGGACTTTGACCCAAAATTTTGTTGGCCCTCGGGTTTCAACCTGGAAACCCTTGGCTGGGCCACATGGTAGGCTATGTTTGTCCTCCATAAAACCAATCAAATCACGCCAATTCAACCAAATGAAAACGTGCCACTTGGCACTACATAATTCGCCAGAGGAAAACAATCATATTCACAGTTATCCTGCCACATAGGCATGCCCAATTAGCTGTACGAATTGATGACTGGGTTGTCCTGCATTTATTTTCAAAAAAAAAATTGTCTATTTAACAAAGTGGAAAAAACAGGTTTATGGGAGCATACGGTTTCGGTATTCCGCTAAACAAGTTACATTGAATTCAGAACAACAAGATCTACGTGTTCATTCAGGTTCCACACCATTCCGATAAATTTCATTTTTGAGCATAATTTTGAGCACGTGATCACTCCTCTCCACTAGAATATTTTGGAACCCAAAATATCTTTCATTACTAAACATGTGGATGAGGGTACAACCCCCTCACCCTTCCAATCTCAATCCACTGGAATTTTCCTGAATTCAACAATTTGAGATTTTCATGAAAACTGATATTTTTCCTTAATTATGGAGGCCCTGTCTAGCTGTTGTAGATACCATCATGCTGAAATTTCCTAGAATTTGTAGAACATCAAACTATCCTTGAAGGAAAAAAATGTTCCTTCCTTGGTCGTCAATCAAAGGAAACTTGAATAACTTGAAACTTGCTCACCTCAAACACTGTCAACATGGTGTTTTTTATGTTGTCTTGCCTTGTAGTTGCGTCGAATTTTGACCTAGTGTTTTCGCCATTTCCATGTACCATTTTGAAACCAAAAGAAGTACTTGTGGAACCTATGCCTTATTTTTCATCTTTCTTTGGCACTTTTTCTTTGATTTTTGCACCATTCAACACTGACATCTTGTTCCCATCACTGTTCAACAATGATGTGGACTACTACAAATATTTCACATCTTGTTTCCCTCTTTTCAAAGTCAACATGTCAGAACCCCAAAACATCTTATTACAACAATTAGAAACTTCAATGAAATAATCTTGTTCATTTGAAGCATCTTCTTGAAAGGTCTCATTCAAAACATCATTATGCTTGAACATTAACAAAGCAAAATTTTGACTTGCATTCACTATTCTCTTCATTTGTCATGCATGCATAAGAGACAAAATCATCTTCTTCTTATGTTCTCTAACTATGTACTCAATTCCATTCTTGAAAAAGTGGTACTTTTTCTCATGGCGATGAAATACTGCCCTCCCATCATAAAAATAAGGACTTCCCAAAACAATACCTGAAATCTCAAGCAGAACTACATCAAGTTCAACTTCGTCAAGAAAGTTTGAATTGATTGCAAACCTTAGGATACACTTCCTTGTTACCTGCAAGTTTGCATTCTTGCATATCCAACCTAAAGGGTAAGGTCTTGGATGTGAAACAGTCTCTAGATTTAACCTGTTAACTAAGTCTTCAGAAATCAAATTGGCTTGAGAACCACTATCAAATAGTGTGTCTATTTTGGTATGCTTTGAAACAACTTTAATATGAAAGAGTTCAATTCTTGTATCATTATCTTGAGTTACATTAGAACAACACTTTCTATGTTCTTACCTTTCAAACCCATTACTTTAATCTTCGTTTCATCTCCTGAATTTGAACCTAAGTCATGTTCAATGATTGCAACTTTTTTCTCCTTCTATTTGGTTTTAAGTTTGTTGGGCTTCAACTTTGGATGGAGTTTCCAACACTGGTCTTCATCATTGCCATTTTCAAACAATGTTTACATGTGAGTTTCTCTTTCTCTAATTTAATTGAACCATTTTTATTTCCTTTTCCCTTAACTTACCATTTCCGTTTCCTTCATACTCAAGGGAACTATCACTTTTCTCATCTGCACTATGTTTCCCTCTTTCTTCTAGATATGTGGCTTGAATACAAACCTCATCTAAGTTTGTGGGATTGAACATGATAATATTATGTCTAAGATAGCTGTGAAAACCCTCAATATACTTTAACAAAGTGTCTTGAGAAGATAAATTGACAACTAAAACTAGCGCTCTTCTCCTAAAATCTTGAGTATAATTTTGAACACTTTGTCCCTTTAGTTGTCTAAAATTATTCCAGTCCATAATAGCTTTTTGTATACAAGGAAGAGGGTAAAATTTTCTTTTAATTGCAACAATAAAATTAGAGCAAGAGATTGAAATATTACCATGGTTTTTTCATCTCTTCTTGTGTCTTGGCTTCCCACCATATTAGTGTTGCACCCTCCAGTCTCAAGGAAGATAGCTAAATATTTGTGTCACCATCTTGAAGGTTTTGAATCCTGCAGTAGACCACCAATTGAAGAACCAAATTTTCAAGCTTCTCTTCATTCAATTCACTGTTATACATAAGCAGTTCAAATTTAATATCAAGTTTTAACAGGGGTGTTTTACCAATTCCTTTTGAGGTATGTTGATCAGTATGAGTAAGGGTTGTAGTAGTGGAAGGGGATGAAGATGGTGGTGGAAATTTTGGTGAGGATGATGGTGGAGTAGATGGTGGTTTATCACCATTTCCATTACCTCCTCCTCCTAGAGAATCCTCTCCTCTTGGAGGCCTGAAGCTTTCACCCTGCAACCTTGTATTCCTTTCTTCATAGAGGACTTTCACCATCTATGTCATGTCAAATAAATCCTTCTTAAAAGCCTTCTCATATTCTGTCATGTTATCATTTCCTTGTTCATGAGACATGATTACTGAAGCTTCTATTGCAACTGGAGGTAAATCTTGTGGTGGAGATTGTGGCAATCGTGCCTTCCTTCTTCTTGCTCCAACTTGAGAACCTGGACCCACAAGATTTCCTTCTCCTCTCTTGAGCTTCAACCTTATAAGGATTTAAACACTTGAAAAAAAATTAAATCCTCCTTGCAAATGTAAACCTAGTGCTCTAATACCAACTTGATATGAATGGGAGAATTAGTGTTTGTTGCGATAAATTCCAATTCAAAATATAAACAAAGTGCTTGAGGATTACGAGGTAAATTGCAAGGTAAACATGAATTTTTATGTGAATTTCTTGAGAAAATTAACATAAAAAAAACACTGAACAACAACATCTCATAGACATAAACATCACCATAAACAATAACACAACAACACATGATGAAGGAGTTCACCACTCCTGGGCTGCATCTCCTTGGACTAGCTTCCAATGGCTTGGCCCTCTTCTATTATGCTCAAAAGTGTGATTATATATGTTTAGAATGATAAAAAAACTCTGAAACCTATTCCAATGGCTCTCGAATGCCCAAAAATTCTTTTGTAGCCTCTTTATGCTTTGAATTTCGTAAAAAACTGAGTAAGTTATCACCTCCCCAAGTTTTGGCACTAATCGCTCCACAAATTCCTCCAAATTCAGCACCATACTACATTTTGGCCCCAAAATTTGCTAGCAGAGCACCAAATTGCCCAAATTTTGAGAAAAATTTCCAGGGCATTAATTTTCCCAATAGGTCCTTAAATACAGAAATCCAAACTATGGTTTTGGCACAATATATTTTTATATTAAAAAAATGCGCTAGACAGTTTGATAACTGCCGGCTTGGAGCTCGCTGGGTGAAGACCTGGTGGTTAGTGCTAACCGCGGGTGCATTCACATGCAAATGGCTCAGGACACCGCTGATTTGGAGACCTGGTGGTTAATGTTAATCGTGGGTGTTTGTTCACATGAGATGGTTAATGGAGGCGGTTAACAACATTGGGGGGGGGGGGGGGGAGGAGGGGGGCTAGCGTCCTACCCATGGTCTCGCCCCAGGCGTGGTGACCAGGGCTGGGGCTAGACCCCAACCCCCACCCCAAACACCAAACCATATGACTTTAAATATAACCCACAACGTTATAGGTTAAGTAACAGAGAAATGGCATATTGGTAAAGACTTGTGCTCGTTGCTTGGAGGTCACGGGTTTGACCCCTGCTACTGCTGCTTGAACTTTGACCCAAAATTTTGTTGGCCCTCGAACTGTCACTTGGAAACCCCTAGCTGCGGCACGTGACAACCTGTGATTTTCCTCCATAAAACCAATCAAATCATGCCAATTCAACCAAATGAAAGCATGCCACTTGGCACTACATAATTCGCCAGAGGAGAAAAATCATATTTACAGTCACCATGCCACTTAGGCATGCCTAGTTAGTTGTATGGATTGCTGACTCGGCTATCCTACATTTTTTTTAAAAATTTTCCTGTTTCACAAAGTGGACATAACTCATTTTTGGGAGCATACAGTGCCGGTTTTATGTGAAATGAGTTGTGTCGGATTCAGAATGAAGAGATCTAGGCGATCATTTAGGTTCCACACCATTCTGAAAAATTTCACTTTTGAACATAATTTTGAGCACCTGATCACTTTCACACTCAACACTTGAATCTTAATCGCCTTATATAGCTTAATACTTAGCCAATACCATAGGCTAAAACCACACTAATTCCAATGGTATTCCTGGACAGGATAAAATATTCATTGACATGCTCATTATTATTGGCTAATACTATGGTAAATAACCTTGGTATTTAGTAAACCATAGTTCAGAAACTGTATGCGATTTTTCTTCTTCATACCCATGTGCGTACGTGACTTTGCTTCACCGAACCCGCATATATTTCTTCAATTATTCACCAGCATCATTCTTATGCCTCTGAACTACATGCCTTTCTTCTGTATATGAACTCCATGCCTTTGTCACATCTGTACTAGCCTGTAGACTCATATGCATCAAGTAGGTTGTCATCGATGACAACTTATCAGGTAGGTTTCCATCAAAGACAACACATTTTTCATAATTTTAACTATCTCCCCCTTCGGACTTGATGGAAACCACTTTGGTGTTTGATTACCAATCACATTTGTAAGCATATCAGGCTAATAAACATTCTTCAAACACCAAGCTTCTCTCCCCCTTTTACATCAAGGGAAAAGGGTAGAACAATGCTGCATGAAAGCTTCTCTCCCCATATATCGACATGAGCACGCTAGATCTGGTTTGCACTATATACTGAACATGATCCCCTTGAGTACATGCTGAATATTTTGAATATTTTCAATGAAGTGCATGGCTTTATGACTCAATTGAATATGACCTTTCCTATCACCAAGGAATCAAACTTAGATAAATCAACCAGCCAAGTGGGGTTACATATTTGACTCCATCATAACATCAACTATCCAAAAATGTGATTACATACATAATTGACTTGACCCTCAATAGTCCAAGCATGAATAAGTATTACAATGATTACATCATAGGTCTCTTCAGGACCTTTACATCAAGACAAATATATGGCATCCATAACCAAGACCATAAACCTCTATAGTGAGGTATCAAGACCATGATAACAATCAAGAACCATCATATACTGAATAAGATTTTCACCACAAGTATCTTTCAAAAACATAACATCATTCAACCATCTACAAGAGAAACATCACATGTATTAAATAATAAGAAAACATATTGCCAACAATGCATCATTAGCAACAAGGATAATGCTCCCCATGAACCTGTGCCAACTATACATTGTCAAGTCTGATCACATCAACTCATACATCAAATAATCTTCATCAATAAGTAAAACATCAATGTCACGTTGTGCCAACTCATAGATCATCATAACTCAATGCCACTTATAAGTAGCATTAGCAGATTGTAACTATCAATATCAGAATACAAAAGCCAAATACTAGTTGTTTGAGGCATATCAAGGTATTTTCCTGAGTTTTCCCACTATTTCTCTATCAGAGAAAAAACATACATGAATTTCTGGATAGGAACTCACGTATATACGCGACTCTCTTTCATAGGATCTGCATGCAGAAAGTGAAATACTGAAAAATTCACAGCTTCAAATCCCCTTGAGCTTGTGCAGTCTATACCTGTCTTCTGTTATCACATTAGATGAAATTCCAGAAATATATAAACATCCAAAATTATCAAAAAAACCATGGGAATCATCATATATTTCTCCCCCTGAGATGATACATTAATGATCCCTAGAACCTGATAATGTACCTCTCATCACTTCTACAGTCACTAAGAGAAGTAAGCTTTAGATACAGTTGACTGCAGTAGGGTCAATATTCCCTACGTTGCTGACCAATGTTCCTTCTTTCTCCAAACTTTCTTGAAATTTATAATTATGTGCTGGAACTTATCCAATATCTTGGTTATGTTCAACATAATTGACCTGAAATTAGTGGTATTATGCCCAAATGAGTTACAAGAGAAACAATATCCATGAAACCATGTTTTCTTCCTTGATCTAGGATATTATTTGATAAAAAAATCCTTCCCTTATAGGGAATCCATGGAATTTTCATCAGATTGATTAATACTTATTTAGAATGCCATAAGTACTTGAAGATCTTGATCTGACTCTCCCTCTTCTCCAAGTGATAAACTGTCACTATCTTCATGTGTATAACAACTTCTCTTATTTTCAAACCGTTTCCCCTTTTCCCGATTTTCTTTATGAGGAAACTTAGCAGCATAATGACCAACTCTACAATAAGAAAAACACTTGAAGGAAAGCTTACCTCTAAACCTTTCGGTGCCTGGTTGGAGTTTCTTTACAAAATTTTCCCCATCTCCTTTTGATATATAACCTAATTCCTTGAGTACTTCCTTTTGTTTTCATTTTGCAACTTATTTGAATTCTACTTATCTGACACCCAAGGGACCTATTTTTCTCATTTCAAAAGCTATTAAAATCTCGTGGAGCTATACTGCATTAAGGTTTTGCAACCCCTAGATTTCTTCAATGGAAAACAATTTCGACTCGAATTTTGGAGTTAGAGATCTCAAGATTTTTTCTACTAAAGATGAGTCTTTTATTTCTTCACCCATATTTATCATAGAATTCACGATCTCATCTATTCTCAATAAGAAAATTGCAATACTTTTATCATTATGCATTCTAAGAGTTTCATATTGAATTATAATAGTTTGAAGTTTAGTATTTTTTACCTTGGCGTCGCCTTCATAACCCTGGATGATCTTATCCCATATGACCTTTGCTGAATTTAGCTGCATGACTTTGAAAAATTCTAATTCTGTTAGGCTTCCCAACAAGGAATTGAAATTTTTTGCATTGGTTTCATATTTCTTCTTTTCTGCCGCATCTGTGGGAACCAAGGATGGATATTTATAACCCCCTTTAACAATTCCCCATACATTTGATCAAATAATCTGAACATAAGCTCTTTTTCTTATCTTCCAAAAAAGGTGATCACTTCTGTTGAACAATGGTGGCCTAATAAAAAATACACCTTTGCGGCTTCCCATCTTGATGGATCTCCTTCAAGTAATCAAGCTTTTTCAGAAGGACCTGCTCTGATACCATTTGTTGGGAAAAATATTGAGAGGGGGAGCGGGGCGGGGGTGAAGCAAAATTTTTAAATTTACTTAAGCTTTTAATTTCTTATTCTGAAATTTGTACACAACTATACTAAAGTAAACCTGCTTATGTACACGAATTTTATGCAGACAACTAGCATATATTCAAAGAACTTATATTTTAGTTAGATCTTCATCTATTTATCTTAAACCAGTGCATCCTTGATTCATTATACATTTGATAAGAAGTAAACATGTGCAAAAATAACATAATAAAGCATCGCACATAAGAAACACACATGAACAATGAGATTTTAGGTGGAAACCCAATCTGGGAGAAAACCACTACTGTTGTTGTCTGTGTCTTATATTTTATTATAATGAAAAATTCTTACAATATTGTACTGGCGCAGACTCATACCGACATGCAGGCACCCACCTATAGAAGGCTAAAACCTTCACTCATTTTCTAGCTCCTACTAGAAGGGAGCTCCAACCCGTTGATCTCATTTACCATCACCCACTAGAAGGGAGCTATAATCCCCTGATCTGATCAACAAATACTACTGGAAGGAAGCTTCTACTTCCTCTCTGAAGGCTACAACCCTTAGCACCATTGTGGACCACACTTCATAAATTTTCATACTAGATCCACCTGCTTCAACATATCACAACTTGTAGGCCAATGTTCATCAAATTTTCAGACTGGACCCAATACCACCATTTAAGCCCAATACCATATATAAAAAATTAAACTGATCACTATACCAAATAATTCAACCAATCAGTGAATCAAACAACCACTGAACCCTTCTGAACTAATCATGAAACTGTCACTGATCTTAAATCACATATACATAGTAGCATCATCATTCTTCAACAAATCAATACTCAATCAAGTCTACTTCATACATCACTATTAAACCCTGATAAACATGAAGACTTCATTGACATACAAAAAGAACACAGCAAAACTGATTAAAATGATCATACATCTTATTCAGTAGAAACCCTAGCTTTCATATGCGCTTATCATAAATCGTTTCTGCGTGTATACATGATTTTCAGGTAGTAAACCCACATACAGATCTCAAAATACTGATGCACTACTACTCAGAAGAGTATCTGTGTATGTACACACCTTACCTGAGACAAACTCACGTACATATCTACAATTATCAATTCATAGTTGTGCTGTATTTCAGAACTTTAGACATACCCAGATCTCGACATACAAAGTAAAACACACATCAAATCACAGATCTAATTAACCCATAAGCAGATTATATAATACATATTCATTTTAGGTATGTTAGTCATCAATAATTTTTCCGTTTTATAGATTATTAAATGCTTATCCTAGATTTCTAGAAACAAAATTCATGAATCTTATGAGTTCTAGAAATCTCACTGCCTTCATTATCCTTAGGATAAATTTTTCACTATTTCAATTCTCTATCAAGTCATGGTCAACCTATCACTCTCAGAAGACCCATCATGGGCTCATGTCACTCATATTCACTATATTTTTCCACCTCTGACCTTAGCACTCTGTTTTGGACTTGCCTAAACCCTCCACTTGCCACCTAGGGTAACCAACCAACTTGTTCCTTCTCGTGTTTCCCAAATGCCTCAAGAATTAATGGTCTTAAAACAATATCTGTAGGCTCTTTAGATAAATCAAGTACATTGGATTTTGGATCTTCAATGTATCAAAATATCAAAAACTCTGTTTTTCATACTTGAGGACCCCAGCCAAATTTTCAGTCAAAGACCAAGTCTAAAAAGCCTCCCTCTAGGTCATTTAGGGTTTCATAAGTTATAGGTTTGTTTTGGTATTATAAATCACTGTTTTACATGTGCCAAGAAGATGAAATCAAATGAAAAGGAGGGTCAGAACTTGATTGTCCAAAATAGATCAAAAATTCTTCCAGGAAGGCCTCCTTGGTCAAGCACAAATTCTGCAAGGGACAACTGCCCTTGTTGACATTTCTGCAGGAATGATTGAGATAAATATCAACAGAAAATGAGGTAAGGTAAGAGGCTAGTTCCTCACTAAAGAACATCCACAACAAAGAAAAGGAAGTGGACCTATGTTTAAAGAGAATCAAGGTTTTTAGGACTAATTGGCTAAAACAGTGTAGCCAATGCAAATGACCACAAGGACAGAGGCACATCAACACCACCAAGCACAAATTGAAGATTTTTTAGACGTTATAAATGAATAAGGGAAAAAGGTAAGGTGAACTAAACATAAATGAATGAACTTGAAAGGGCTATAAAGAACTTAGAAGACAACACTAATTATTCTTCTCTAACAACCCTAAAACCTAAGTTTTGGGAAGGTAGGCAAGAAGGTGAAATGAAGACTATGGGCCTCCATCATGACAGTAGGAGGTTTTCAAAAAGCTTTTGAAGGTGACTTATAGGGTTTTTCAAGGCAAATGGTGCTTCATTACATTAAAGGGAGAAAATGCAAAGAGTATCAGGGTGAGGGAGATCAAGCCTTCAAGTACAATCAACTGCCCTCAAAATGATCTAAGGAAGAAAACATAAGGTTAAGTGTCAAAATGGAAAATCAAGCTAATCATGAGTTTACTATTGAGTAACTGAGATTGTCAAAATCCAAGAATGACAATGGGAACAAAAACAAATATGTCATAGGCACTTGCAAAAACTAGAAGTGGCCAAGAAGAGACATAACAGGCCTGATTTATAAAACTTTGTCAAAATCGGATATATCACTGTCAAAGGTCAGTAAAAGGGTGCCATCACCAAAGGGAGAAGAATTGCCTTGAAAAGTTTTCAAAACACCTGCAAAAAGGTCAAAAAGATATCAGTCAAATAATAAAGTGACAAAACTTAGCAAAAGTGGGTTTTTTGATTTTGATTTATTTTTCAAAAAAGTATAAAGGCATCCTGACTGGAATTTTAGCTCATTTTGAATTTAAGGAGAGAAAGAAACCCTTCAGGAGAAATTTCTGAGGATTTGGACAGTTTCTGGGCCAAGTCCCTAGCGTTGCGTGAATACCCTGGCATTGCGCTCACAGACCCTGGCGCTGCACTAATGTAGGTCTCCGCCTTTCAAATTTACTCGGCGTTGTGTGAATAAGGGGTGGTGCTGCACATATAACCTAACACTATGCTCAGGCAGAACGAAACGCACAGGAGGAGGGTGCTACGCCCACAGGCCAACTTGACCCTCATTATTCTGCCCGACGCTGCGAGCACAACGCACCCAACAGGGCTGGTGCTGCGCCCAACGGATGGCAGGCCTACACGAGGAGGCATTTATACGCATGAAAAATTGTTTCCTCTGCCCGGTGCTACTCTCAGACGGAGGCACGACCCACCCGGTGCTGCGCCCACAGTCCGACCCGACAGTGCGGGTAGGGCGCTGCGCTAATGAAGAGGTCCTCCACACTTGAAATTTTTTTTTCCAAAGGCTGAAGGACATCCTCAAATTTTCCTTCAAAGGCCTGCAGAGGAGCTAAATCTAGTAGGTGCCCTATTTATCCTCCTCTCAAGTGTTTTTAGTCAATTTGGTGGCTAAGGAATGATTAAACCCTAGTTGTGCAAGCCCTAGGTCTTCATAGCAAAATAAACCTCTGTTTTTTGGCTTCCATGAAGAATTAATTTTCATTTGAAGTGGAGTAAACTAGGTAAATCACAAATCATCTCAAAATAAGCCCTCTTTCAAATTCAAGCACTCAGTCCTAAACCTAACGTCCACATTACTCATTCAGAGAAGCTGCCCTCACCACCATTTTCATTTTTCTCCTCCAAACCCTAGTTTGTCCACAAACAACTCCCATCACCATGTCAGGAGCAGAAAACAATAGCAGCAGTGAAGGAGTCCAAGGGCCTATGAGGCCAAACCACAAGGGAGTAAAAGTGAACAGATTTGAACCCCAAAGCAAAGTGGCTATCACCTCATCTCCCATGATCCTCTCATGTTTCCAGAATGTGGGATGCTTTCAATTTTGTGAGAAGGTAAAACAAGTACAACACCACCTAGAGCTTACAAGGTTGTTTGTCCTCAACCTCCATAACAAACAAGTGAATCTTGCAGGGGTAGATTTTGAACTATCAGTAGATGCCATCTCTAATGCTACAGGCATACCTGCTGTTGTGAGAAATTGTTCAAGAAGGAAAAGTTGGACAGAGTGGGATGTAGGGCTATCTTCCCTTTCTCACACCTAAAACAGAGGTTTTCACCCTTGATGATGGTTATCATGAAGTACTTCACCTGTGAAGGGAGATACTCCAGGCTCTACTCCTAGCATTTCAGACTCCTCATGCATTTCACAATGGTCAAGATTCTCAACTTGCCCTACTACCTCTATAGAAGTATGGACAAAATGTCTTCTGTTGTCCAGAGAAGGAGTCCTTCCCAAGAAATGCAGAGTTTATTTCACCATTCCTTGATCAATATGGTGGTATTACATCATCTGGAACAAGAGGAAACACCTTGGGATGTGTGCATAACCCATGAAGTCTTCACAAGCCCACAACCTCCTCATCAACCAAACTTGCCCTTATCATCTACACAAGTCCCCTCACGTCCATAAAACCTCCCTTCTTCCCCTTCTCTTGATGCATCAAATGAAGAGGATGAGATTGGAAATAATGAACAAAGTGATAGCAGTGAGGGTAATGGTGCAAATGAGTCAGCCCAAAGTGAGGAAAAAAGTGATGCTGATGAACGGAGTGCTGGAAATGAAGGTGATGAAATCAGTGAGGAAGAGGAGAATAATGATGAGGAAGAAGAGGAAAATGAAGAGGCAGAGACATAAATTGATGAGGAAGAAGAAGAAGGAAATGATGATGAAGAAGAGGGAAATGAACGTGACAGAAATGAAGATAAAAACAGTGACAATATGGAAGAGGATGATGAAGAAGATGAGGAGGTTGACAGTCAAAATGAAATGATGATGAAGAAGAGGGCAATGAACGTGACAGAAATGAAGATAAAAACAGTGACAATATGGAAGAGGATGATGAAGAAGATGAGGAGGTTGACAGTCAAAATGAAAAGGCAGAAACAAAAAGTGAAGAAGATGACAATCCAGAGAATGAAGAAGAGGACAATGATAAAGATGATGACAGTAAGGAAAATGCAAAAACTAAAGGCAACACTGATACAAATGAAACAAACCCCAGTGAAAAAGGGGCAGATGACAAAGAAGACAATGAGGGACAAGACATCAAAGAGGAAAATAGTCATGACAGTCATAACAGTCATGAAAAAAACCAGGCCCTCAGTGATAATGACAATGATGATAGTGCAGAGGATAAAGAGGAAAAAATTCTCGGTGATGAACAAAATAAAAGTGAAGAAAGTACAGAGGCTGATAATCAAATTGAAGATTACAGTAGTGAAGAGGCTAGTAGCTCCAATGAAGAGGAAATTGACAATGTAGAAATCAGTGAAAAGGAAGAGAGTGGTGATGATGTAGAAGACAATGATGGGGCAGAAAATGTGACCACTAATGATACTAATGATGAAAATGAAGAGGGTGATGATAGCAGCAAGGGTCACAGCCATGACAAAGACACCAACAAGACCACCATCACACCTCTTGCATTAACCTATCAAAGAGGGCCAAGGCTTATGTTTGCTGCCTCCAAAAGGCAAGGGACCACACCATCTACTTCAGCTCAGCCACTAGACAAAGGAAAACAAAAGGTGAAGCAAGAGGAAGAATATCATGAGTTGGAAAGGGAGTTTGAGATCATCCAGATAGATAGTGATGAGGAAAATGAAGCAAGAATCTCAAAATTGATCATTCAAAACAAAAATTCACTCATTGAAGACATCCAAGTGAATCTGAAAAGGACCAAAAGTGTAAATGATTCCCTTGACTTGGAGAACAACAAGCTAGGAGCACAAGTTGCAATCTATAAAGATAGAGCCATCAAGGCCCAGAAAGAAGCCCAAAAGGCATAGGTGAAACTGGAAGAGTTCATGGGCATCTATGAGGAGAGTGAGGGTGAAGAAGGACAATCTAGGAAGAGACCTAGAACCATGGGATTGAAAAAGGCATTGGAAAAACAAAGAGAACAAGAAGCAGCCCTAGCAGAGCAGCTCTCTCTTGATGAGCTATTGGCCATGGAGGTAGCACATGATTGGGAGCCTTGGTTGGAAAGGGCCAACATACACTTGGAGGCTAAACTGGGGAAGGTCAACAAGAATCTTGACCTCCAAAGAAGGATGACTAAGCATTATGTCCGAAGAAACCAAGTTGCAAGGCCTAAACTAAGGAAGGCCCAAGTCAAGATACAGGCACTAAAAGACGAAAAAATCCAAGCTATAATTGGAATTTTGGCACAAGCTTCTCTATAGATCTTTCAAACCCCTTGAAGGAGACATCCACCAATTTTGATGGAATTTGGACGGATTTTAGTTTTTTGAGAATTTGAAGGCCTATAAGCGCAGCGCCACTGGTGCTACACTTTTCCCTCAGGCATCCTCAGAGGGAAAAATCTAAATTTTTGGATTTATCATGACTAGCACACTATTCTCACCAAATTTCAGAGAAATTGGAGCATTTTTGACCCCTCAAAAGGTAAAAAAACACCTCATTTTCATCATTCTGCCTCCTTTCTAGGCCTGGCACCTCGCTCAGAGCAGTGCTAGAATTTTGAAATTTTGGACAGGTTACAGGGGCTGGACCAGGAAACCAAGAGTAATTGTGGAAATTAGACTCATGAGGCTTTCCAACGGGCCATCACGGAGCAAACTCCGACATCGGGAAGGTCCCCAAATCTTGGCTGCAACATGACCTATTTTCTGCCTAAGGTGGCGCTGCGCTTATGGACAACACTGTGTGTTTTGGACCAAAAGTCAACAAAACACACTCATTTATTGCAAAATCATATTTTAGTGTTTTTTGAGGCAAATCACTCTAGAATTAGGTGCTAGAAGTTATTTTGGCATTTATTTCATGGGATATTTTGTGCCTTGGGCCTTGCATGGTCTCTTGGGCATTAATGACATTTATGACTGATTTTGACATGTTCCAACCCTATATAGGGTTTTTTCCCTCCCTTGCTAGATAAATAGAGCATGAGGGCTTTGACTGTAAATGTTGGCATTTGATGAGTGTTAAGAGAAATACATGGTTTTTATGAGGTTGGAGAAGAAATTGGTGTCGTCGATTTTCTGAATGGCTTGCTTTGATTGATGATGAAGGAGGATAGCTTGTAGGATCCCTGAGCATGGTTAATGGTGATGTACCTCTATTTAGTTCTTTTTTTCATGTCTATCATTATGTTCATCTTTCTATGTTGCAGTAGAATACAAAATTAAAGGCTAAGAAATGTTGTTTGAGGCACCTTAGTCATTCTTGCTTTCTATTGCCTAGATGTTTTCCTCTGTCGGGTTTGTTTAAGGAATTATTAGTTGCTCCTTAGGTCTACCTATGTTTTTTTATTCCATGAATAGTTCAATATAGTAGTTTTAAAATATGTTTTATGGTTAGCCCTGCCTATTTGGTTCTATTTAAACTCTGTTTTGGAATCTCTCTTTGAAGTATTACTTGTTAGGTTTTAGCCAAAGAGGCCATGTTTTGATCATGCCCTTTGTCCATGCTTGAGAAGTTGCCTTAAAAACTTTGTAGCTTGATCATTGATGTTTAGGCGTTCCCTCTTGATTGATTAAAGTTATTTGTTATCTTGAATGTTTTCTAACCTTGAAGGTGAAATCACTTTAAGTTAAATGAGTTTCTCGCCTTCTATATTTCATTGGAATGTTTGCCTTGAATGCTTGTTTGCTTTAGTGTAATCTAAAATTTATTGGTTTGCCCTGTTTTATGATTATACCCTTATGTTGATCAATATTCGAGACCATATTTTTTAACGTATTTGTTTAAGGAAGGCTTCATTTCCCTTACACACCTACTATGCTCACAAAATTTATGTTCATTTCATTTCACACATAACTTTAAGGATCCATTTGAATATGCTAGATTTGCCCTGTTATGCATCCTGTTTCCTTATTTATATACCCATGACTTTCATTGACTCCATAGCCCAATGATTTGAAGACCTCTCACTCCACCTATTCTACCTCACCATCCTACCCAACCAAAATAAACAACAAACCCTGCACTCAACAACTAGCCTAAAATCAACCATCTAAAGCAAACAAGTTCACATCCTTTGCATATAATAGAGAGAGCCCTCTCTGAGTCCAGGAAGGCTAGGTCCTAGGACTCCAAAGACTGGTCTGATGTTACCCTATGCATTTGGTCTACCAATATGCTAAATCATGAGACCCTAACATAATGGCGATCATAGTGGGGCTTTTGAGTATATAGTTGCCTGAATGCATCTTAAGACTCATTAGACCCTCAGTTAGACTTAGAAAATCTAGTGAATATGCCAACTCATCGCCACCTTAACATAATGGCGACCACAGTGGGAGCTTCTGAGTAAGTCACAAGGTGAAGCATTTTGTATCCATTGATTCATTGCTACCTCATCACCATCACTAACATAATGGTGGTCATTATGGGACCTCTTAGTTAGTGACAATATTAGTATCCCTTAGGACTTCAGAAACCCTTATCAAAATGTAGAAAACTCAAACTGATAGCCAAGAGTAAAATCTAGCTGTTTCACCATCGTAGCAAAATGATGACTCAACCAGAAGACACTCATAGAAACCTTAGGGCTACATAAAGGAACTCAGAAAACAGCAAAAACATCCCTAGATTGGTTTTTTGTTGTTGTTGTTGCTAGTATTGGTGGTGGACCATACACACATATCCTCAAAACAACAAAAAACATCCACCTGGTGGCTCCATTAGCGTCCAGTAGGCCTATTACTCCACTAGTTCTTATAGACTCCCCTGGGAATGCATTAAGCAATCCCAATCATGCTGATGGCGTACAACAAAGTTGAAATATTCCACCTAACGAATCCACAACTCTCAATAGACATAAAGACTCAATTGGTAGAGAACTCTAGACTAGTTGAAAAGATACAGTGAACTCTTTCTAATTTATAAACATGGATGCAAGAATACAACAAATATATGCCCCAGTGAGTAGAGATGATATCCCTAGATTCCCACAAAAAATGCCTCAAATAAATTGGATAAAAAACCTGCCTATATTTCAAGATGAAAAATTTGATGACCCCTTGTTTGTTGGGAAACCAGCTCCAAAAAGAGAAGAAAAGAGATATCAACACCTTAGAAATAAGCCACTTCGAGGGGGCAACCTCCAATACATTACATGAATGAACAATTCTTCGATGATACAATTTACAAAACCTCCTTTCTATATATAGGAGTCCATGGGGCCATAATGTAATCCTAGTGGGCCACAATGTAATCCTAGCCGACCTAACAATAATAATTTAAGGGCACAATAATAACAAAATGGGGGTTGCAAGGGTACAATAATAACAATAAGGGGTTTACACTAACAATAATAAGGGACTATACTAGTGATATAGGGACCTAACATGCCCCTCTCCTTCAAAAAAAGTGTTGTCCTCAACGCTTGAGTAGCTTCGGGTGCTTCTGTATAAAATTCTCATCCTCCCATGTAGAATCTTCAGTGGGTAAGTTCTTCCACTCGATGAGATACTCTGAAATTGATCGATTCCGTAGTTGTTGAGTTCTTGTTTCCGTGACCGCTTCCGGTTCCAATATGATTTTTCCTTCCTCATCAAGTTCT
This sequence comes from Pinus albicaulis, assembly GCA_034641835.2. Taxonomy (NCBI): domain Eukaryota; kingdom Viridiplantae; phylum Streptophyta; class Pinopsida; order Pinales; family Pinaceae; genus Pinus; species Pinus albicaulis. The sequence continues at coordinate 312,884,697 of CM076575.1, forward strand.
GGCAATATTGTTTGAACTGGAATATTTTCACCTATAACCTTCTTTAAGCACAAAACATGGAAAACTGGATGTACTCACGAAGAAGCAGGAAGCTCCAATTTGTATGCCATAGTACCAATATTTTGCAACACCTTGTAAGGACCATAGTACTTTGGCGATAATTTATTATCCTTCTTTGCTTGCTTGAGGGACATTTGTTTGTATGGTTGTAGCCGTAAAAATACCCAACCTCCTACATCAAAACTTCTCTCGCTACGATGTTGATCTGCCTGTTGTTTCATTCGATTTTGTGCCAAATTCAGGTTATCCTTTAAGAGTTGGAGAACTTCTTGCTGATGCTCGATGTGATCTTCCACTGCTTGAACCTTCGAATTTTCTCTTAAATATGATGTGACGGATGGTGGATGATATCCATAAAGTGCCATAAATGGGGTCATTTTTGCTGCAGTATGGAAGGAAGTGTTATACCACCATTCAGCGAGAGGTAACCACTTGACCCATTGTGTTTGTTTATCAAATACAAAACAACGAAGATATCCTTCAAACATTTATTTACTATCTCAGTTTGACCATCAGATTGAGGATGATAAGATGAGCTATGAGCTAATTGAGTACCCAAACAAGAAAATAACTCCGTCCAAAAATTTCCAGTAAAAATGGGATCTCTGTCGCTCACGATAACCCTTGGGCTTCCATGTAGCTTTTGAATTCTGTCCATAAATGTAGTAGCAACTGTACTTGCTTTAAATGGATGAGATAATGCACAAAAGTGTGCATACTTGGTAAGTCCATCAACTACCACCATGATGACACTCTTTCCTTCGGACTTAGGTAAACCTGTGATAAAATCCATTGAAATCTCCTCCCAACGTTGACTTGGAATGGATAATGGTTGTAGAAGTCCTGGGGTCTTAATTGTTTCCACTTTATTCTGCTGGCAAACCAAACATTCCGCCACAAACTTTCGAATATCAGATTTAAGGCCATCCCAAAAAAATTCTTTCTTCACCCTGCGGTAAGTTTTTAAAAATCCTGAGTGTCCTCCTAAAGGAGAAGTGTGCAATTCCAGAAGAATATTTTGTTTTAGTTGGGAATTCTTACAAAGATATAAGCGATATTTGTACCATAAGGAATCATTTTTCCAACTAAATGTATCAGATGTACTAGGATCTTGCTGCAACTTTTGAATGAGTGTCCATACATCTTTGTCCTTCTTCCATTCATCTCTTGCTTCAGTTATCCAAACTGGTTGGATAATAGAAATGGCACAAAGAAATGCTTCCACCTCTTCATTCTTTCTTGAGAGTGCATCTGCAACAACATTAAGCTTTCCTTTTTTGTAGATTATTTCAAAGTCATAACCCAACATCTTTGTGACCCATTTTTGCTGCTCTTCTGATGATAGTCTTTGTTCCAAAAAATGTTTAAGACTATCATGATCAGTTTTTACCTTGAAGTGTCTTCCCATTAGGTAAGTTCGCCATTTCTTTAGTGCATGCAGTATTGCTAACATTTCCTTCTCATAAATAGGTTTCTGTAAGTACTTTACTTTGATTGGACGACTTTCAAAAGAAATAGGTCTTCCTTCCTGCATTAAAACAGCACCAATTCCATTTCCTGAGGCATCACATTTTACAATAAAGGTTTTTGTGAAGTCTAGCATAACTAAGATAGGCACTAGGAACATTGCCTCTTTAAGATGTTCAAAAGCCTTAGTTGCTTCAAGAGTCCATGAAAATGCATCTTTCTTCAATAATGTTGTTAGAGGTGCTGCTGTTCTCCCATAATTCTTAACAAACTTGCGATAATACCCTGTTAACCTGAGAAATCCTTGTAACTGCTTTATGGTTGTGGGGACTCTCCATTCCTTAATGGCTTTAATTTTGTTAGGGTCTACTTTAACACCCTCATGAGATACAATATGACCCAGATATTCCACCTCTTGTACTCCAAAGAAACATTTGGATGTTTTTGCATATAATTGTTTCTCCTGCAATAGTTTGAGCACCCTGTCAACATGTCCAACATGATCCTTCCAAGACCTGTTGTAGATTAGTATATCATCAAAAAATACTAGCACAAATTTTCTAAGGAAGGGTTTGAAAATGGAATTCATCAACCATTGAAATGTAGAAGGTGCATTGGTAAGGCCAAAAGGCATGACCAAAAATTCATAATGACCCTCATGAGTTCAAAATGCTGTTTTCAGAATATCTTCAGTCTTCATTCTAATTTGATGATATCCTGAACGAAGATCCAACTTGGTAAAATAAAGTGCTCCATGTAATTCATCCAATAATTCATCAATCACAGGAATGGGAAATTTATCTTTAATGGTGAGCTTATTGAGCTCCCTATAATCCGGACACATTCGTCATGATCCATCCTTCTTGTATACCAATACTACAGGAGCAGAGAAAGAACTTTGACTAGGTTGAATTATACCCGCCTCTAACATTTCTGCAATCATACGTTCAATTTCGCTCTTTTGGACGTAAGGATATCTATAAGGCCTGATGTTTTGAGGAACACTTTCTGGAATCAAATGAATATCATGATCATGATCACGAATAGGTGGGAGTCCTTTGGGAGTTTCAAACACCTTGGAATGATTGTCCAAGACTCGTTGGAGATCTGCAGGAATAGATGATTTTGATGTTGGAACTTCTAGTGAGCATAATTGTGCAATTATGCCTTGTTTTTCTTTCTTTAGAAGCTTTGTCATGACATTAGAGATTATTATCCTTCCTGGCTTCCCTGCAATACCTCGTAATTCAGCTTCCTTTCCTTCTGAACAAAATTTCAAGAAAAGTTCTTGAAAATTAAAAGATACCGTCCCCAAAGATTGTAACCATTGTACTCCTAGTACAACATCAGCAACTCCCATAGGAATGGAAAGCATTGGACTAGTCAATACATATTCCCCCATGGTTAGCTTGATATTATGGCATTTCCCAGAGCAATTTATAGTTCCTCCATTTGCAACCATCACTTGACATTCTGGTGCTCGCTATAGGAAACAATTTAATTCCTTGGCTACCTTACATTGAATAAAATTATGGGTGCTACCTGAATCAATCAACACTATTACCTTTTTCTTCTTGATCTATCCTTCTATATTGAGAGTTTGAGGAGTGGTAATTCCTGCCAGTGCATTACATGATATGGTTGGATTAATTTCTTCCTCTTCTAGGGCCGGTTCCTGGTGTATATCCTCTTCTTGTTCATTTTCTTCTTCTTCTTCACAATCTATGTAAATTAATTTCTTTCCAGCACACTTATGACCTTTAGTGTATTTTCTATCACAACTGTAGCAAAGCCCTTTTGCTATTTTTTCTTCCAATTGTTGTGGTGACAACCTTGTAGGTTGTGGAAATCTAGGCGTAGCAACACTTCCTTCTTTATAGAATTGAGTGGTAGGCTTCCTTGTCGCCATAATTTTACATTCAACTTTTCTTGCCAACCTAAATGCCTTCTCCAATGAATCAGGTTCCAAAACACGAACTTCATGTTGAATGTTATTTTTTAGAGTGCCTATGAAGAGATCAATCCTGTGTTCCTCTGGAATATCAGTTACCCTTATATTCAATTTTTGGAAGTCCTCAATGTGCTACCCCACTAAACCCTTTTGTTTGAGATTTATCAATTGGCTAAAGAAGGTGTTGCTCTTTGTATCCTCATAATGTGCTATCGTTTCCTCCGTAAAAATTGACCAATGCGTAGCTTTTGTGTGTTTTGCACGTTATGGAGATCAAAATATTGCTCCATCTGTAGTATCCATGTTACAGGATCCTTTCCATCAAACTTCCTCATATCCATTTTTGGGATATGGTGGTTCTTCCCGCCAACATTAGAGTTTATGAAATCATGATTAACATTTATTTTTTTCTCATCATGAGGTTCTTCTACTATATTTTCACCATTAGGAAACATTTCTTGTATCAACTTTGTCAAACCTTCCATGTCATCCATCTTAGATTCCATGCCAGCCTCCATGCCATCAATCTTAGATTCCATGTCATCTATCTTAGATTCCATGCCTTTCTTCAAACCATCCATCTTAGTTTCCACGCCTTTCTTCAAAACTTCCATGTCATTTTTTGTTGCTCTTTGCGAGAGCGAAATTTGTTGCACTTGCTCTTGTAATTTTGATATGTCATGTTGCCATTCTTCGTCTTCATGAATCATAGTAGAGCTTTCCAAAGGCTTAATGGGTGTTGAATTCTTTTTAGGGGCCATTTTATAATCCAATACTGATATCTATTCTACAATATGCCCTTGCAATCAATTCAACTTGATTCTTCAAACAAGACTTATGCAATTTGGAAAAAAAAATACACACCTTTTACTTGCTTTTGAAGAGCTCGATATTGAAATTGTATTATCTCTATGATTGCGGCTCTTCAATATCTGAAACTCAGCACTGAAGTATCCCTCTGAATTCTCTTTTGAATGCCACAGGTCTGACTTGATTTGGATTCTCCAAGACAAAGTTATGTCCAATCTCCCACAATGACCTAATTATGGACTGGTTCAGTATAGCGAACTTGTACGACTTGCCACGTGTCACTGTTTCGTCCTTCGCCTCTGAAATTGATAGCCAAGAAACTACAATCCGTGTACTTGCGACCACTTTTTACGGCACTCCAATCCGATGCTCAGAGAGAGAGTTATTGAAATTTTCCCACGATCACCTTTTTGAGATGAAATTCGGGAGCTTGAAAAAGCCCGGGAGCACGAAAAAACACTACCTTCCACGGATCATATCTCAAAAAATATTTTAAAACGAGGCTCCGAGGCTTTGAAATTTTTCTGAAGTTTCATAGGATTTCAACTTCGCACCATAAAAATTTTCCACTTTTCCGGCGGAGAAAAAAATACATAAGCACAAAATTCATTATTTTGTTCAGGAGCTGAAAAAGACCTAACTTCCACAGGATCATATGTGAGAAATATTCACAGACCAAGCTGCGAAATGTTTAAAGACAATATTTCTCGGGATTTGGCTGCACCCTAAAAATTTCAGCTTCTGAAACTTCGTAGACAAAAATTTATAGCGAAAATTCCACGATGACCTGTTTGGAGCAGCGAAACCCTAGAATCCAAAGCTCTGATACCAAATGTTGTGTAACCAGCTCCAAAAATAGAAGAAAAGAGATATCAACGCCTTAGAAATAAGCCACTTCGAGGGGGAAACCTCCAATACATTACATAAATGAAAAATTCTTCGATGATACAATTTACAAAACCTCCTTTCTATATATAGGAGTCCATGGGGCCATAATGTAATCCTAGTGGGCCACAATGTAATCCTAGCCAGCCTAACAATAATAATTTAAGGGCACAATAATAACAAAATGGGGGTTACAAGGGTACAATAATAACAATAAGGGGTTTACACTAACAATAATAAGGGACTATACTAGTGATACAGGGACCTAACATTGTTACATCTCATCAAATTTCATATACATGTATGGAGGTTAAAGGTTGAATGGCACGAGGATTGCCTCATGAAATGTTTATGGAAACATTAGAGGGTAAGGCAAGGGAATGGTATGAAGTTCTGAAACCAAGTAGTTTGTTTTCCTTAAAGGATCTCCACAAGGTGTTCTATGAGCATTATAAGGAAAATTATCCATCTCTATCATTAGCTGAAAATTTCTGTGACCAATTTGAAGACCCCATACAATACCTTTTGAACATTGAAGTTTTAGGAAATTGGCATCCTGAATATCTATGAGAGGAGATTCACGCCTTTCATACTCAAGATAAATATCATGATAGCTAATAAGAGTTGATTGAGGATTAAATCCATTAAGAAGTAAGATAAGATCCACAAGATCTCTCTGAAGAAGCTGAAACAAATGACAATCCATTTGCCCTTTTGTGTAAAATGCAAGAGGACATTCAGCCACAAGATCAACCTCCACAAAAGAAAGAAAACAATTGCTGCCCAATCCAAAGAAAATAGAAAATGCCTCCTCCTTTAACTAAAGAAGAGATAGATCAGATGTTAAGAGTACAACCAGCCTCTGAACCTTTATATAAAGAAAATATTCCTGTTTGTTCCACTACTGCCTTACCTACTAAAGAAATTGCTCATAAAGAAACATAGGAACAGATTGTTGTTGAGGCTGTAATACCTCCTCAAGAAGACATTGATCCTTATGAGCAGTCACAAAAGGAAGAGAAACATCATAGTTCTATCCAGAGAAAGAGAAAGACACCTCCCCTTTTAACTAAAGAAGAAATAAATCAGATCCTAGGCATACAACCAACATCCAAATTTTTATGTAAAGAAGATATGTCTATGTGTTCTACTGCTGACCTATCTACTGATGCATTTTCTCATACAGAAACTATAAAATAGATTGATGCTGATGCTAAAATACCTTCTCAACAATACATGATGCCAGAGAATGCTCCTACTCATCAGGATAATGGCTCACAAACAGAAATTAGCTCACTCAATCAAGGCATACCAGGATTGCTTGAAGGCAGCATAACATTTTATTCTGAAGCTTCTAAATCAGATAATCATAAAGAGGGAGAAGAGATTCTTTCTCAAAAGGATCCCAAGGTTAGTCAAGTAAAGGAGGGAGTAATCATAAATAAGGTCTATTTCTCAAATCCTCTAGGCCAGTTATTATTTGAAGACCCGTTTGATGTTTCCTTAGAGACCTTTAAAGAGGGAGTAAAACATGCCAGGAACAGTTTTTGGCAGATCTTAAAGAAAATTTGGGGCGCTATTGTTCAGAAGAAGACAAAGTGGGAGTGGCTTGCCAGCATACCTAAGAGGTGGAAAAAAAATCAATCATCTAGTCACTTAATTGATTGGCTATATTGGAAAAAATAGTTCACCTAATGAATGTACATCATAATTGAAGCTAGATTAGGATAGATAGGCACAAATAAGATCAACCTTTGAGCATTATTTTAGTTTTAGATTGTTTTGAAAAATGAAAACACAAAAACAGAGAAAAGATGAAAAAAGAGGGAAGATTTAAAGAAGAGGTACAGCCCCATACCCAAAAAAATAGTAGTACTGAAAGTGTGCTAGCCTAAATGCCACTTCTAGTTAAAAAGAGACTCTTGTTCAGTCATCTAGCCTAATCATGGTTGATTTTTTTTTTAATTTGTGTTGATAATTTAGTGAAAGAGAGCTTGTCAAATCATTCAAACTTGAAGTCTTGTAAAAAATGATAGATTAGGAATGAAAGATACTGGTTCCACATGCTCAAAATTGAACCAAGGAGAAAGATATGGATACATAGCAAATGATATACCACAAGCCTTATTTTTCTAGTTTTATTTGTACAAAAATAATGTTTATGTGTAGCTTGTCCTAATGCCACAACCCATGATAAGTCAGATTGCCTAATCATGATTTAAACCATGCTTTCAATTTCATGTCAATAGCTTAGAGAATGAAGTCTGTCATACAGCCTAATATTGAGAGTCAGTTAGTCTAGGTAGAGAATAAAAAGAGTTCATTAACATAATCTGAACTCTTGGAAGTGATAAGATACAAGTAGATAGTTTGTTTTTGCTTTCAAAAGAAAAGAATGTCAAGGGTTTGCTAGTCCAAGTGCACCCAAGGAAGAAAAACTTCTAGGCGAAGTAGGTTGGGTAGGTAGAGGTGAGTTTGAATTAATCATGTTTTTCAGATTCTTGGGATAAAAAATTCAAAGAAGCATCAACAAATAAAAATAAGTAAAAATCTGCCTAATGGATGAGGCACTAGTCTTCATAAAACCTTAGATCTGAAGTTCTGGACACCTCCTGAAAAGGAGCTGCCCTCCCCAAGTGGAGTCACTATTAGAAATCAGTAATTTTTCCTTTTTATAGATGACTAAATGCTTATCCTATATTTCTAGAAACAAAATTCATGAATATTGTGATTTCTAGGAATCTAACTGCCTTCATTATCCTTAGGATAATTTTTTCACTATTTCACTACTCTATCAAGTCATGGTCACCCTATCACTCTCAGAAGACCCATCATGGGCTCATGCCACTCATATTCACTATATTTTTCCACCTCTGACCTTAGCACTTTGTTTTGGACTTGCCTAAACCCTCCACTTGCCACCTAGGGTAACCAACCAACTTGTTCCTTCTCGTGTTTCCCAAATGCCTCAAGAATTAATGGTCTTAAAAAAATATCTGTAGGCTCTTTAGATAAATCAAGTACATTGGATTTTGGATCTTCAATGCATCAAAATATCAAAATCTCTGTTTTTCATACATTAGGACCCCAAGACAAACTTTTAGTCAAAGACCAAGTCTAAAAAGCCTCCCTCTAGGTCATTTAGGGTTTCATAAGTTGTAGGTTTGTTTTGGTATTATAAATCACCGTTTTACATGTGCCAAGAAGATGAAATCAAATGAAAAGGAGGGTCAGCACTTGATTGTCCAAAATAGATCAAAAATCCTTCAAGGAAGGCCTCCTTGGTCAAGCACAAATTCTGCAAGGGACAACTGCCCTTGTTGACAATTCTGCAGGAATGATTCAGATAACTATCAACAAAAAATGAGGTAAGGTGAGAGGCTAGTTCCTCACTAAAGAACATCCACAACAAAGAAAAGGAAGTGGGCCTATGTTTAAAGATAATAAGGGTTTTAGGACTAATTGGCTAAAACAGTGTAGCCAATGCAAAAGACCACAAGGACACAGGCACATCAACACCACCAAGCACAAATTGAAGATTTTTTAGAAGTTATAAATGAATAAGGGAAAAAGGTGAGGTGAACTGAACAGCAATGAATGAACTTGAAAGGGCTATAGAGAAATTATAAGACAACACTAATTATTCTTCTCTAACAACCCTAAAACCTAAGTTTTGGGAAGCTAGGCAAGAAGGTTAAATGAAGACTATGGGTCTCCATCATGATAGCAGGAGGTTTTCAAAAAGATTTTGAAGGTGACTTCTAGGGTTTGTCAAGGAAAATGGTGCTTCCCTACATCAAAGTGAGAAAATGCAAAGAGTATCAGGGTGAGGGAGATCAATCCTTCAAGTACAATCAACTGCCCTCAAAATGATCTAAGGAATAAAACATAAGGTTAAGTGTCAAAATGGAAAATCAAGCTAATTACTTTGAGTAACTGAGATTGTCAAAATACAAGAATGGCAATGTGAACAAAAACAAATGTGTCATAGGCACCTACAAAAACCAGAAGTGGCCAAGAAGAGACATAGTAGACCTGATTTATAAATCTTTGTCAAAATTGGATATATCATTGTCAAAGGTCAGTAAAAGGGTGCCATCACCAAAGGGAGAAGAATTGCCTTGAAAATTTTACAAAACACCAGCAAAAAGGTAAAAAATATACCAGTCAAATGACAAAGTGGAAAAACTTAGCAAAAGTGGGTTTTTTGATTTTGATTTATTTTTCAAAAAAGTATAAAGGCATCCTAACTGGAATTTTAGCTCATTTTTCATTTAAGGAGAGAAAGAAACCCTTGAGGAGAAATTTTTGAGGATTTGGACAGTTTCTGGGCCAAGTCCCTAGCGCTGCGCGAATACCCTGGCACTGCGCTAAAAAAGAATCAGGGTTTTTAGGACTAATTGGCTAAAACAGTGTAGCCAATGCAAAAGACCACAAGGACAAAGGCACATAAACACCACCAAGCACAAATTTAAGATTTATTAGAAGTTATAAATGAATAAGGGAAAAAGGTGAGGTGAACTAAACATAAATTAATGAACTTGAAATGGCTATAGAGAACTTAGAAGACAACACTAATTATTCTTCTTCAACATCCCTAGTTGTGCAAGCCCTAGGTCTTCATAACAAAATAAACCTCTGTTTTTTGGCCTCCATGAACAATTAATTATCATTTGAAGTGGAGTAAACTAGGGCAATCACAAATCATCTCAAAATAAGCCCTATTTCAAATTCAAGCACTCAATCCTAAACCTAACCTCCACATCACTCATTCAGAGAAGTTGGCCTCACCACCATTTTCATTTTTCTCCTCCAAACCCTAGTTTGTCCACAAACAGCTCCCATCACCATGTCAGGAGCAAAAGATAGTAGCAACAATGAAAGAGTCCAAGGGCCTATGAGGCCAAACCACAAGGGAGGAAAAGTGAACAGATTTGAACCCTAGAGCACAGTGGCTATCACCTCATCTCCCATGATCCTCTCATGTTTCTAGAATGGGGGATGTTTTCAATTTTATGAGAAGGTCAAATAAGTACAACACCACCCAGAGCTTACAAGGTTGTTTGTCCTCAACCTCCACAACAAACAGGTGAATCTTGCAAGGGTAGATTTTGAACTATCAGCAGATGCCATCTCTAATGCTACAGGCATACCTGCTGTTGGTGAGAAATGGTTCAAGAAGGAAAAGTTGGACAAGAAATATTATGAGCCATTTTTCAAAACTAGGTACAGCATGGGCTGCAGGGCTATCTTCCCTTTCTCACACCTAAAACAGAGGTTTTCACCCTTGATGAATAATGGTTATCATGAAGTACTTCACCTGTGAAGGGAGATACTCCAGTCTCTACTCCTACCATATCAGACTCCTCATGCATTTCACAAGGGTCCAAATGTTCAAATTGCCCTACTACTTCTATAGAAGTATGGACAAAATGTCTTCTGTTGTCTGGAGAAGGAGTCCTTCCCAACAAATGCAGAGTTTATTTCACCATTCCTTGATCAAGATGGTGGTATTACATCAACTAGAATAGAAGGGAATACCTTGGGATGTGTTCATAGCCCATGAAGTCTTCACAATACCACAGCCTCCTCACCAACCAAACTTTCCCTCATCATCTACACAAGTCCCCTCACCTCCAGATAACCTCCCTTCTTCCCCTTCCCTTGATGCATCAAATGAAGAGGATGAGATTGGCAATAATGAACAAAGTGATAGTAGTGAGGGTAATGGTGCGAATGAGTTAGCCGAAAGTGAGGAAAAAAGTGATGCTGATGAATGGAGCGCTAGCAATGAAGGTGATGAAATCAATGAGGAAGAGGAAAATAATGATGAGGAAGAAGAGGAAAATGAAGAGGCATAGACAGATATTGATGAGGAAGAAGAAGAAGGAAATGATGATGAAGAAGAGGGCAGTGAACATGACAGTGATGAAGATAAAAATAGTGACAATATGGAAGAGGATGATGAAGAAGATGAGGAGGTTGACAGTCAAAATGAGAGCATTGATGATGAAAAGGCAGAAACAGAAAGTGAAGAAGATGAAAATCCAGAGAATGAAGAAGAGGACAATGACAAAGATGATGACAGTAAGAATAATGCAGAAAATAAAGGCAGCAGTGATACAAATGAAACAAACCACAGTGAAAAAGGGGTAGATGACAAAGAAGACAGTGAGGGACAAGACAAAAAAGAGGAAAATAGTCATGACAGTCATGGAAAAAATCAACCCCTCAGTGATAATGACAATGATGACAATGCAGCAAAGGATAAAGAGGAAAAAAGTCCTGGTGATGAACAAAATAAAAGTGAAGAAAGTATAGAGGCTGATAATCAAATTGAAGATCATAATTGTGAAGAGGCCAGTAGGTCCAATGAAGAGAAAATTGAAAATGTAGAAATCAGTGAAAAGGATGAGAGTGGTGATGATGTAGAAGACAATGATGGGGCAGAAAATATGATCACTAATGATACTAATGATGAAAATGAAGAGGGTGATGACAACAGTAAGGGTCACAGCCATGACAAAGACACCAACAAGACCACCATCACACCTCTTGCATTAACCTATCAAAGAGGGCCAAGGCTTGTGTTTGCTGCCTCCAAAAGGCAAGGGACCATGCTATCTACTTTAGCTCCACCACTAGACAAAGGAAAACGAAAGGTGAAGCAAGTGGAAGAAGATCATGAGGTGGAAACAGAGTTTGAGATCATCCAGATAGTTAGTGATGAGGAGAATAGCAAGAATCTCAAACTTGCTCATTCAAAACAAAAAAGCACTCATTGAAGACCTCCAAGCACATCTGAATAGGGCCAAAAGTGTAAATGATGCCCTTGACTTGGAGAACAGGCAGTTGGGAGCACACGTTGCAATCTATGAAGCTAGAGCCATCAAGGCATGGAAAGAATCCCAAAAGGCACAGGTGAAACTAGAAGAGTTCGTGGGAATCTATGAGGAGAGTGAGGGTGAAGAAGGACAATCTAGGAAGAGACATAGAACCATGGGATTGAAAATGGCATTGGCAAAACAAAGAGAACAAGAAGCAGCCCTAGCAGAGCAGCTCTATCTTGATGAGTTATTGGCCATGGAGGTAGCACATGATCAGGAGCCTTGGTTGGAAAGAACCAACATGCACTTGGAGGCTAAATTGGAGAAGGCCAACAATAATCTTGACCTCCAAAGAAGGATGAATAAGCATTATTCCTGGAGAAACCTAGTTGCAAGGGCCAAACTGAAGAAGGCCCAAGTCAAGATCCAAACACTAAAATAAGAAAAAGGCCAAGATGGACTTGGAATTTTGGCACAAGCTTCTCTACAGGTCTCTCAAACCCCTTGAAGGAGACATCCACCAATTTTGAGGGAATTTGGACAAATTTTAGTTTTTTGAGAATTTGAAGGCTTATAAGCGCAACACCACTGGTGCTACGCTTTTCCCTCAGGAATCCTCAGAGAGAAAAATCTACATTTTTTGATTTCTCTTGACTAGCCCACTATGCTCACCAAATTTCAGAGAAATTGGAGCATTTTTTACCCCTAAAAAGGTCAAAAAACACCTCATTTTTCACCATTCTGCCTCCTTTTCAGGCCTGGCGCTGTGCTCAGAGCAGTTTTGGGATTTTTACATTTTGGATAGGTTTCAGGACCTAGATCAGGAAATCAAGAGTATTTTTGGAAATTAGACTCATCTGGCTTTCCAACGGGCCATCACGGAGCAAAATCCGACATCGGGAAGTTCCCCAAAAATTGGTTGCAACATGACCTATTTTCTGCCTAAGGTGGCGTTATGCTTATGGACAACACTACGTGTTTTGGACCAAAAGTCAAAACAACACAATCATTTATTGTAAAATCATATTTAGTGTTTTTTGAGGCAAATAAGTCTAGAATTAGGTGCTAGAAGTTATTTTGGCATTTATTTCATGGGATATTTTGTGCCTTGGGCCTTGCATGGTCTCTTGGGCATTAATGACATTTATGAATGATTTTGACATTTTGTTAAGTCCCTATATTAATAGTGCAGTCCCTTATTATGTTAGTGTATCTCCCCTTATTGTTATTTTTGTACCCCTATAACCCCCATATTGTTATTATTGTTCCCTTACATTATTATTGTTAGGTCGGCTAGGATTACATTGTGGCCCCACTAGGATTATATTGTGGCCCCATGGACTCCTATATATAGAAGGAGGTTTTGGTAATTTGTATCATAAAAGAATTGTTCATTCATGTAATGTATTGGAGGTTGCCCCCTTGAAGTGGCTTATTTCTAAGGCGTTGATATCTCTTTTCTTCTATTTTTGGAGCTGGTTTCACAACATTTGGTATCAGAGCTTTGGATTCTAGGGTTTTTGCTGCTCTAAACTGGTCATTGTAGCATTTTCACTATAAATTTTTTTCTACGAAGGGTCAGAAGCTGAAATGTTTAGAGTGTGAAGCCGAAATCCTGAGGAACATCGTCACAAAATGTCAGAGCTTGTTTTGCAATATTTTCAGAGATATGATCTGTGGAAGTTAGGTCTTTTTGCAGGCTCCTGAATTTAACCTAAACAGGTCATCGTGGAATTTTTGCTATAACATTTTTGTCTACGAAGGTTCAGAAGCTGAAATTTTTAGAGTACGAAGCCGAAATCCTAAGGAATATCATCGCAAAATTTTAGAGCTTGATTCACAATATTTTCGGAGATATGGTCTGTGGAAGTTAGGGTTGTTTCAGGCTTCTGAATTTCATCTCAAAGAGGTGATCGTGGGAAATATTCATAACTCTCTCTCTGAGCATTGGATTGGAATTTTGTAAAAAGTGGCTGCAAGGACACATAATCTAGTTTACTGTTTACAGTTTCAGAGCCGAAGGAGGAAACAGTGACACATGGCAAGTTGTATAAGTTCACTCTACTGAACCAGTCCATAATTAGGTCATTGTAGGAGATTGGGCACAACTTTGTCTTCAAGAATCGAAATTAGGTTAGACATGTGGCATTCAAAAGTGAATTCAGAAGGCTACCTCAGTGCCAAATTTCAGATATTCAAGATTCAAAATCACAGAGATAATTTAGTTTCAATATTGAGCTACTCAAAATCAAGAAAAAAGGCGTGTATTTTTTTATGAATTGCATAAGTCTTGTGTAAAAAAAATTCAGTTTGAAGGGATTCCAAGGGCCTATTGAGCATATATTTTAGTATTGGGTTCTGAAATGCCTCCTAAAAATAATTCCATACCCATTAAGCCCTCAAAAAGCTATACTATGACACATGAAGAGGAAGAATTGCAGTATGAGATATCAAAATTACGGTACCAAGTGCAACAAATTTTGATCTTACGAAGAGCAACCGAAGATGACATGGATGGTTTAAAAGAAGAAATGGAGGCTAAGTTGGATGGTTTGAAGGATCAAATCATAGATAATATGGATGAAAAATTAGTGGAATATCACATCGAGCATCAACAACAAGTTCTCCAACTCTCAAAGGATAACCTAACTTTGGTGCAAAATCTAATGAAACAACAGGAAGATCAACATCACATCGAAATAATTTCTGAAGCAGTCACAAAAACAAGAACTCGACAAGTACAATCAATTTCAGAGTATCTCAGCAAGTGGAAGAAATTTCCTGTAGAAGATTCCACATGGGAGGATGAGAATTTTATACAAAAGCATCAAGAAATAATCAAGCATTGAGGACAACACTTGTTTGAACGAGAGGGGCATGTTAAGTCCCTATATTAATAGTGTAGTCCTTTATTATGTTAGTGTAGCCCCCCTTATTGTTATTGTTGTACCCCTGTAACCCCCATATTTTTATTATTGTGCCCTTACAATATTATTGTTAGGTTGGGTAGGATTACATTGTGGCCCCACTAGGATTATATTGTGGCCCCATGGACTCCTATATATAGAAGGAGGTTTTGGTCATTTGTATCATAAAAGAATTGTTCATTCATGTAATGTATTGGAGGTTGCCCCCTCGAAGTGGCTTATTTCTAAGGCGTTGATATCTCTTTTCTTATATTTTTGGAGCTGTTTTCACAACACATTTTCCAACCCTATCTAGGGTTTTTTTCCCTCCCTTGCTAGATAAATAGAGCATGAGGGATTTCATTGTAAATGTTGGCATTTGATGAGTTTTTAGAGCAATACATTGGTTTTATGAGTTTGGAGAAGAATTTGGTCTTGTGGATTTTCTGAATGGCTTGCTTTGATTGATGATGAAGGAGGATAGCTTGTAGGATCCCTGAGAATAGTTGATGCTAATGTACCTCTATTTAGTTCTTGTTTTCATGTCTATCATTATGTTTATCTTTCTATGTTTCAGTAGAATAGAAAAGTATAGGCTAAGAAATGTTGTTTGAGGCACCTTATTTCTTCCTGCTTTATATTGCCTTGATGTTTTCCTCTGCTGGGTTTGTTTAAGGAATTCTTAGTTGCTCCTTAGGTATACCTATTCTTGTTTATTCCATGAATAGTTCAATATAGTAGTTTTGAAATATGTTTTATGGTTAGCCCTCCCTATTTGATGCTATTTAAACTCTTTTTTGGAATCTCTCTTTGAAGTATTACTTGTTAGGTTTTAGCCAAAGAGGCCATGTTTTGATCATGCCCTTTGTCCACGCTTGAGAAGTTGCCTTAAATTTATTTGTAGCTTGATCATTGATGTTTAGGTGTTCCCTCTTCATTGATTAAAGTTATTTGTTATCTTGAATGTTTTCTAACCTTGAAGGTGAAATAACTAGAAGTTAAATGAGTTTCTCGCCTTCTATATTTCATTGGAATGTTTTTCTTGAATGCTTGTTTTCTTAAGTGTAATCTAAAAGTTATTGGTTTGCCCTATTTTATGATTATACCCTTATGTTGATCAGTATTTGAGACCATATTTTTTAAAAATATTTGTTTAAGGATTATTCATTTCCCTTACACTCCTACTATGCTCACAAACTTAGTGTTCATTTCATTTCACACATACCTTTAAGGATCCATTTGACTATGATAGATTTGACCTGTTATGCATCCCGTTTCATTGTTGAGATATCCATGAATTTCATTGACTCCATAGCCCAATGGTTTGAAGACCTCTCACTCCACCTATTCTACATGACCATCCTAACCAACCAAAACAAACAACAAACCCTACACTTAACAACTGGCCTAAAATCAACCATCTAAAGCAAACAAGTTCACATCCTTTTCATATAATAGAGAGATCCCTCTCCAAGTCTAGGAAGGTTAGGTCCAAGGACTCCAAAGACTGGTCTGATCTTACCCTGTGCATTTGGTCTACCAATCTGCTAAATCACGGGACCCTAACAAGGTCTATTGGGCCTAATCCATCATTGTATTATCGGGTGCATACTTATTTTAGATCAACCACTCATCAATAACCCATACCATGCAATCATACTTTGATCAAATTATTCATCAATCACCCTCTCACTTGCACACTCAACACTTAGATCTTCCTCTCCTTATATATCTTAGGCCTTAGCCAATACCACAGGTTAAAACCACACTAATGCCAATGGTATTCCTGGACGGGATCAAATATCTGCTGACATGCTCATTACTATGGGCTAATACTATGGTAAATACCCTTGGTATTCAACAAACCATAGTACGGAAAATGTACGCACTTTTATTCATACCCATGTGTGTACATGGATTTTCTTCGTCGAACCCGCATATTATTTCATCAGTTGTTCACCTGCATCATTCTTCTGTCTCTGAACTGTATGATTTTCTTTTGTCTCTAAACTCCATGCCTCTGCCACATCTGTACTAGCCTGTAGACTCATATTTGGGTCTGCAGAGTTTGTCATCAAGGATGAATTATCAGGTAGGTTTCCATCAAGGACAACACATTTGTCATAATGCCAACAATTTGATGTTGAAATTAAATTCAAACCATAGCATCAATCAAACAATGTTTGGAAATTAAATAGTCCAAGCATAAAAACTATGTCACACATACGTAGGTAGTTACTCACTAGTTTTTTATTCCTTTGAAAAACTTACGTTGAAACATCTATAAGTTGCATTGCATAGTTATCTAAATCATTTGGAATTGAGAAAAATAAATTTTCTAAGAAGTACAATTTATTGTATGAATGTATTACATGTATGAATTGTTTGTAAGGACTTTATAAACATCTATATGGTTTCCCTCTATGGTTTCACATGTTTGTATGATTGTATTGATTTATATTTCCTTGTCCATACAATTGTATAGAATTATTTTGTATGATTGTACAACCTCTACCTACTATATATATTTGCCTTTCCTTGAAGCCTGCTCTCTCTCTCTCTCTCTCCCTCTCTCTCTCTCTCTCACACACACACACACATAGTTGCTCAAATTACTCAATTGTGTTTGAACCCTCTTGTTGTTATACTTTTAGTTGAGACCAAAACCGTATTTTTTTTTTTAATTTTCTCCTAGTCTAGGTCATGTATGCATGAGATACACATTTTTTAGACTTATTTGTGAAATATAAGCCCTCACTTTATAATTCCTTTCAAAAAATTCCTTTTTGAAAATATCTTTGACTACTTGCACATTCACATTGAACATGTGGGGAAATTTTTTCTTGAACTATAGTTCTCAACATTCCATCTTAGCAAGGAAGGACTAATACAATAATCCAAATATGTTTTTGAAACTTCTCTCTTTCTAACAACTTGGGTTAGAATATAAACTACTTGTTGATTTGTGGGTATATATTTGAGCACTGCTCTTGTTGGTTATTCTATAGTATGAAGTTATCTTTTATTTATACTGAGCTAAGTGCCATAGAAGTATTATTTTTGTTGACCCAAGATACCATTATTGATCCCAATCTAAAGCATCGCCTTGAGGTGCTCTTGTCGCTACATTTCTTTCTCAATTTGAATTTGAATACCCTTGAAACTTCACTTCAACATCTTTGCGATTTTTTAGGCCATATTTCATTGTGCCCCTCAAATAATTGAACACATGCTTTTATATTTCCCAATGCTATTGCATTTACTCCACCATGAACTAACTCATGGTGTTAAATGCAAAACAAACATGGGAATCCTTCCCACTTACTTTAAATTCATCGACGTTTCTTTGTGTAGCATTTCTTTCATAATGATCTCATTAAGGAAAGTTGTCTTCACATCCATCCAACATATCCTCCATTAAGTGAAACCAAGAACATAATTACTAATGTACCTATTGAATGGAGAAAATGTCTTCTTGTAGTCTACTATCTCTATGGGAGAAATGTTTTGCCAAAAACTTTGCTTTAAATTCTCAATGCTACCATCTATAGCATGCTTGATCATGTATATCAACCTCAAACTTATAATTGACTTGCCCTATGGTCTTATCAATGTCCAAAACATCATTCTTAATGATGGAGGCATTCTCCTCCACTATGGCATCTTGCCATACTTTTTGGTCTACTGCATCTTAAAAGCTATAAGGCTTGGAATCTAGAATGTTGCTTATTGCCTAAAAATCTAGTAGGTCTTGTGAGGGGGATGTTAAAAAAACATTGAGGGTACCGAGGAAGTGTTTCTTATGGTATTTGGTACATAGGCCTAGGAAGTCACTTTAATATATTTTGTGGTGGAATTGAGGTGTCATAATTAAGTCATGAAGAGAAAATGTACTTTTAGTGTACTATGTACCTTGTACTTTATTATTAAAGTGATTTGTTTTATCACTTTATGAGGAAAAAATACATGTGGCACTTCATGAAATTAAAGTGAATTTATATTTTGAAGCTCATTTTATGAGATAAAAGTGACCAAGGAGAAAAAAAATTATAAAGTACTAGAAAGCTACTTAAAGATGGGGCCAACGTATGAGGGGTCCAAATCTTAGGAATTAATCTTAACCCTCCAATATAATATCTCCATATTAAATCATAACCATCCATTCTTAGGGTTTTACCCAAAACAAACAAAAGGAGAAAAGAGACTATTATTTTCTCATGAGTACATTTAGAAGAGAGTGGAAAAGTGAAAGGAGGAAATATTTGAGAAATTATACAATAGAGATCAGATATCCAACCTACAATAGTTTGAAATTCTTATTAGGGCCGAGTTCAAGTCTAAAGAAGGGATAGATTCTCTTAGAGGTAGCTACTTCCATATTCAACGCTTAAGTAGAGGAAATTTTGGAGGTATGAACTAGTAGATTCGAGGCCCGAGCTTCAGGTTTCAGACAACCATTAATTCCTACAGACAACCACATTGTATCCTGAGATTCCTGAGCATGTCAACGCATATTTCAAGATCATTTTTGCAGTGGTTCAACGTATTTGTAATGGAAGAGGAAGTTGTTCAAAGTGTCCACATTCCCTACTGAAAAAACATGAATTCCAAAAGAGGTCAAATGACTAAACACAGATTTAATTTCCTGTGTTGAGGTGCTACTTAGAGGATGAGTTTTTCGTTGGATGGAGAGAGACCGTGTGAAGAAATATCAGTTCAAAATTTTTAGTGAATAAAGTACCTCAGAAAAAATTCTATAAAGGGAAGAGGTTTAAGACAACCATTAATCCCTACAAACAAATACACTGTATCCCAAGATTACTGAGCAGTTTAACATATATTTCAGGATCCTTTTTGCAATGGTTCAACGTATGTGTAAATGGAAGATGAAGATGTTCCAAGTGTCCACATTCCCTACTGAAGAAACATGAATTCCAAGTGAGTTAAAATGACTAAACAAAAATTTAATTTCCTGTGTTGAGGTGCTACTTAGAGGTTGAGTTGTTTGCTATACGGAGAGAGACTGTGTGAAGAAATGTCAGTCCAAAAGTTTCACTCAATAAAGTACCTCAAAAAAACTTCTACAAAGGGAAGAGGTAAGTAATCTATTATTATTATTTTTGTTTTAAATTTTTTATCTCAAGAAGCAAATAAATCTGCTCAGAAGACTGGGTTTTTTCTAGGGTCAATTTGACCAAAAATCAATGTGTCTAAAATTGTGTGTGCTAGCTATTTTATCTTGTGTGTTAGCTATGCAAAAGAATATGGTAGAGAATATTTAATGTTTTATGTAAGAAATTATCAATATTGTTTCATGATGGATTTGGGCATTAAACCATGCAGAACATAAAACTGGGTTGGGCTACAGGTTAAATTCAAATTTCTACATGGTATCAGAGCCAAAGAGGGGTTAGAACAGAGATTTTGTATCAACTAATACAAAGGCCAACAAGCAATTTAAACTTCTACTGAAAATGAAGAAAACTTATAAAACTTTGTCAAAAACCAAAAGGCTTCAACAATTGAGAGGAAGGAAGGTTCCTAGTTCACATATTTGCTCCATTTGTTGGTTGGGAGGTCATGGTAATAGGGTTCAGGGTAGAGGAAAAATTCACAGGGATGAAAATTTTGGCCCTTGGAAGGAGAGAATGATGCTTTTACTCGAGGAAGTTGAAGTGTGGGAGATTATAGAGGCTCCTTTGCATCCACCTATTGACCCAACTCAATTAGTGTACTTCAACAAGAAGAATGTGAATGCTGAGAGGATCCTTATAGATGCTATCAAGGACCATTAATTCCCTCATGTGTACATGATGAGATTTTTCTATCAGATGTGGGAGTCCTTGGTCTCTTTTCACCAAATTTATAATGAGAACAATAATATGGTGTTGAGGCAGAAACTATGCAACACCAAGATGACCAAGCTTGATAGTGTGACCTCTTACCTCACTGGGATCTCACATGTAAAGGATGAGTTGGCTACCATGGGAGAGTCTATTCTAGAGAACCAGTTGGTCAAGATTGTCGTGAATGGGTTCTTAGATAAATGGGATGGATTAATACATGCATTGTGGCCAAAGAGCACCTTATAGATTGGAGGAGGATGTGGAATGATTTCATCCAGGAGGAGATCAGGAGGAGTGATAAGGTGGGAAACAAGAGTGGTAGGTGAAGTTAGGTAATGTTTCCCTTGCAACAAAGGGTAAGAATAAGGCTAAGAAGGGGTATTCTATTGGATCAAATAAGGAGAAAGGGAAGAAAAATTTGAAGGATAAGGACATGAGCAAAGTGAAATGCTTTGATTTTGGGAAGATGGGTCACTATGCTGCTCAATGTCCTAACAAGAAGAATAAGATGCAGGGAGTTGTGACTTCAAATGAGGTGGATGATTTTTCTTTCATATTTGACAGTGAGTTTTCCTTATCAGTAGAGGTGGATGAGTCTTCCTTGGTGGTGAGTTAATCTACTCATGTTACATTTTCTCGTGCATGGTTCATTGACAGTGGAGCATCCTACCATATGAATAGAGTGAGAGATAACTTCAAGACTCTTGCAGAGAATGAAATTGACTTGGAGATAAATCCAAGGTCAGAGCAACAAGAGTGATGATAGTATCATTTCAGTGGGAGTCTTTACCTCCTCTGAAGGTGACATATGTTCTTTATGTTCCAGGGCTAAAGAAGAGCTTGATATCAACCTCTAGCTTGGAGGATAGGGGTTATGAGGTGTTATTTTGAAAGGGACACATGTTGATATATCCCATAGGATCCAGTATTGAGTATACTCGTGTGATTGGAGCCCATAGTGGGAGGATATACAAGCTTAAATCTCAGCCTATTAGATATTTTGTGGCACATACCAACAACATTGATTTGTGTGAAGTATGGCACAGGAGGATGTTCCATTTGAAAAATGGAGGTTTCAGGATGTTGATGGAGATGGTTACATGTTTTACCAACTTAAGCGCGTAGCCTCATGATGCATGCAGGGGGTTTTATTTGGGAAAGTACACCAAGTCACCTTTTATTAGAGGTGACAAAAAAGTTGCATGTGTCCTTGATTTGGTACATTCTGATGTTTATGGTCCTATGTATCATATATCAGTGACTGGATGTGAGTAATATGTGACCTTCATTGATGACCTCTCTAGGAAGACCTGTATTTTCTTTCTGAAGAACAAGGATAAGGTCTTGAAGAGGTTCCAAGAGTTTAAGGCTCTTGTAGAGAAATAGACAGGGAGGAAGATCAAGGTGTTGATATTGGATAGTGGGGGTGAGTATACGTCCATGGAGATGAAGGAGTTTTGTAGGAGTGGATAATGAAAACATCAAGAGGGAGTTTATGATGCCTTATAACCCCAACATAATGGGGTTGAAGAGAGGAAGAATAGGGTCGTAGTGGATGAAACTAAAGCATTTTTTTATGATCAAGTTTACCTTTCTTATTGTGGGCCGAGGCATGTAACGTTGCAATATATTTGCTATATAAGACCCCACATAGAGTCTTAGGGAGCAAGACTCCTAAGGAGGTGTTTACCAGCAAGAATCTAGAATTTTGACACATCAATATTTTTGGGTGCATTACATATTCACACCTCCCTGAGGAGAAGAGGAGGAAGTATTTTTTTGGTGCATTACATATTCTATAGCAAGGTGTTCAAGTCGGGCATTCATCTTAGTCATTGTGAAAAGAAATTGCTGGTACAAAAAAATATTTTCTACATATTTTGAACAATATTTGTCATATTTTCTTTCTAGGTCTGATGTGGTATTAACATTATCAAGGGAGTCACAACTGTTTACAATTTATGAGTTAGCATTTAGGTAGAGTGTCATCAATATTAACAAAGCTCTAGTCAGAAGGGAGCTTCTATTTGTTTCACCGATACATGGAGAGTCTTCTGTTAGTTATTTTATTTTTAATATGTGCATATGCTTTGGGCAACACCGACTCTCTATTTTTTCACTTGTTCACCTCATTTTTTCCTTTTTTCTTAGGTTTGTTTTCATTCTCATGCATGAGGGAGTTTTCATTAATATACTTGTTCTGGCATAAATGTTTAGTAGCACGTTGTAAATATGTCATCTTCTAAAAGAGAGGGACTAACATTCTGGAGAGACTCAGAGTCATTTAAATGTGGTACATCGTGTATATGTGAGGATCGAATATTCTCATAGGGTGCTCATGGATCAATTTTTCAGGGAGCGAGGGTACAAAACTATTTTGTTCAAGAAATGTTTCCCAATCATGTCCCAATTTTTGTAATTAATGCTTGAAGAAAATGACATTCATATTATGGTGAATCAGAAACTGCTTAGAATTTGGATATCTATTATGGTAAATCGAAGACATCTTAACCAAGCTCTTACACAAGAAATGCAACAAATTCAACTTAAACATTAGGAAAACCATCAACAATAGTAGTGGTAGAGAAATACCATAATATAATTAACTTCATAGGTAACATATATTCATCGGAAACAACATGTTCTACCACCGGGGTTTCAGATTGGAAACATGCATACCTTTGAAGTGATACATATACCATTTATTTTCAAACAAATTTATCTAGGAGAAATTTGAAACTTTCCAATTTTTGGACCAAATTACACCTTCAACAAGGATACAAGTGGTTTCGACAATGAAATTGAAACCATTATGATGTCCACATCTCCTACTCTTTCTCTATGACTATCAAATATAGAAGCGAAAGAGTCAACCACACTCTGGTTGAAACCTTGAAAAAGATGCAGGAACTCATATGATCCAACAGTCCGAAAGAGTTCCTCACCCTCCTCATAAGCGTCAAGAAAGTTTGTGCCCATAATCTATGTTTAGGTAACTCGTGACATAGCTAAGAGATGGGAGAACCAAAGGTTGAAACCAACAAAGAGACATGCTGCCAAATTAAACCCTCGAAACCCTAACCAACACTCTCGATAGGGAAAGAATGAGAATAGAATGGCAAATTCAAGATATATTGAATCGGGGAAAATCCCTAATCGTTTGTCTCGATGCAGGATATTGATGAGAAATCATTGCGGAGTACCATTATGAGTAGCCTAAACATGATTACTATTGGATTGAAATTGGTGGACGCAATCGATACCGCGAGTACTTTTAAAATGATATCTATAGACCTACCATGACTACAAATAATTAGTTCGAGGATTGAGAATTTTTGGTGTGGTTTATCCCAAGACCAAGGTAATAGAGTTACATTTCACAAATATATCATGGTAAAAAAAAACTAAGTTGAAAGATAGAGTCTCAACATTATTTGAGAAACCAATAACCATGATTTTCCAATGATATAAAACATAGGGATAAAATAAAAATAAATGCATTTGAATTAAACATAATTTTTTGAGTATTAAAATAATTAAATAAGATTTGAAGCTAAGGCTGCTACAAAATTTTGTATTCTATAGCGGCCTTTCCTTTCCAAATATACAAAAACAAAATTATAATTATAATCCTTCAATACCCATTTCAATTTCCATGAAAATGTCAAGGGTCACTTTAGCTCCATGAAAAGAAACATAGGTGAATGGAACAATCATCAAAGAAAATATATAAATAATAAACTCCACAAGTTTAGAAACTAAATATGAGTACACACACACACACACACACAATATATATACATACATATATATATATATATATATATATATATATATAGCAAAATCAAACTTAAGAAAGATAAAAGAAAAGAAGAATAGAGAAGGGCCCATGTCATCAAATAATGAATGAAAGGGGAGGTAGTTGGTCTGCCAAAAATTAGCGGCTCACTGGGTCAGACTTGCTATCTCTGCCTGAAATTGATAAAGAGAGTTAGTCAAAGTTACATGTTGGACACAAAAGGTCCATTTCTTTCAATTCAATATGAAAATGAAAATGGGCAACAATC
Source organism: Pinus albicaulis (assembly GCA_034641835.2). Taxonomy (NCBI): domain Eukaryota; kingdom Viridiplantae; phylum Streptophyta; class Pinopsida; order Pinales; family Pinaceae; genus Pinus; species Pinus albicaulis. Next base: position 312,909,516 of record CM076575.1, read on the forward strand.
AGTTATGGGATATGAGGAAAACCAGTTTATATATATATATATTTTTAGAAGGAACCCAAAATACAACAGATAGAAATGATGAACAACATCTAGGATAAAAACTGGTAAAAGAGTTTACTTAAATACCACTAGTAGAGCCTCTGCTGCCAGCATACATCCACAACCTTGGTAGGGTTACCATTTAACCTTGGATGTGCTGGTATCCCATCAATTAAGAATTAATTCAAAATGAAGCATTTTAAACACATGGAGAATTACATATTTCATTTTATGTCTCTTTTTTTGGAATCATTAATTGAAACCCAATGTCCAGGCTTGGTGACCTACAAACAACACTTCCATTCACAAGACCTAATAGGTGCGAACATGCCGACTTGTGATGATACCTCCTATCTTATAATATTGCGACTAAAAGCCATTACCCTGACTTGGTGACTAGATATGGTAATGTCACACCAGTTAAGACCTATGATCATTGTAGTTTGACTCGTGATGTGATCTCCTATCTTCCAATTAATAATTTTATATTTTTGAATTAAACTCTGAATTTATTTTTTAATAACATTCAACAGATGGGGAGGAATATTTGATTCCTTAAGAAAATGAATGGTGTAATAAGTTTTTTTGTTCCCAGTTTTACATAGATATATTTGTTTAAATTTTTTTTTTTGATCTTGGGACATATATATCCTATGAACAAAGGAAAAATTTCAAGAAATATTCCTGTGATTTGACTGGAGAAAATCTAAAAATATAAGTAAAATTTTTTAATTTTTAAAATTCAAACATTAAAAAAAAAACTAAAATTTAAGAAAAAAAATAAATTAAAAAAATAAAAACATTTAAAAGCTTAAAATTTAAAAATATATGAAGATAAAAAAAATAAAAATAAAAACAAAGTAAAAATTTTAATTCAATCATTAAAAAAAACCTAAAATTTAAGGAAAATAAAAATAAAAAATAAACCAAAAAAAAATTAAGATTAAAATTTAAAAAATATAGAAATTAAAAAATAAAAAAAAACAAAATAAAAATATTAAATTTAAAAAAAAAAACAAGTAAAAAAAGGAAGGAAATTAAAAAAATAAAATATAGAAATTAAATTTAAAAAAGAAAAAGAAAATGCTTATTAAATTTAAAAAAAGAAAAAAAAAATTAAAACAAATAATTAAATTTAAGGAAATATATTAAATTTTAATAAATTTAAAAATTCAAAATTAAAAAAAAAAAAACACTATTCAAATTAAAAGGAAAAAAAAAAAAATTAATTAAAAATAAAAAATAAAAGTAAAATACAATAAAAATATCAAATTTAAAACAATATATATTACTAGATTTTTGGCTTCTGTGATCCATCAATAAATTAGGAAGAAATCTTTCGGTAAAAATCACATTATCATGAACAAAGTCGACGCGTTTCGAACCAACCAGTGTGGTTCATCATCAGGACTAGGTGAGAGATCAGATCAGTCGTTAAGATTAAATAGATGTAGGAGAGGAAAGAAAACCGTTAAAATCAACTAGTTTGACTATAAAACGGTTAGTTCAATAATTAAAAAAATAAAAAACGGCTAGTTTGAATATTTAAATTAAAAGTCAAATTAATTTTTATTTTTTTTTTATAAATAAAAATAAATTTCAATTTTATAGTTTAATTATTTAATTTAATTTTATTTATTATTATTATTATTATTATTATTTTTAATTTATATTTATTTATTTATTTATTATTTTTCAATTGATTATTATACATTATTTTATTGTAAATCTTTAAAAATAAAATGAATAAATAATTAAATAATTAAATAATAATAATAATAAATATAAAACTAGAAATAAAATAGTTCCCTTAATTTACAAATTTAATTACAAATTGAAACGGCTAGTTTGAATATTCAAAATAATAGCAAATTTTATTTTTATTAATATCGTTAATCGAATTTTCAAAACAAATATTATTTAATTAAAATTATATATTATTGTATTAAAATTCTATCTTAAAAATTTTTTAAATATAAATAAAAGAATAATATTATTATATTGAAATTCTATCTTAAAAAATAAAAAATAAAAGAATAAAGTTAATTGATTATTCAAAATTTAAATATTATATTATTATAATTATATAATCAATATATATAAATATATATATATATATATATATAGATAAAGAAAAATATTAAAAAATATAATAAATTAAAAAAAAAAGAAAAGAAAAAAAAAAAGAGGATTAAGAATATAAGGTAGGGATCCAACACCTGCTTATATTCCAACCGTCATCTCTATTGAGATTTACGGGCCTTTTTTCAATTTCAAGGGCCTCTCTTAACTTACGATGATGAAAATGATCAATTCTGGCTAAGACCTTAGCCTCTTCGATACATATATGATGGTTAGTTTTTTCCACATGTTCAGCTAGGGCAGAGGTGCGGGACCTGCCATGTCTAAGGTCAGCTGCATGTTCACAAATCCTTTGGTTAATGGACCTACCGGTTTCACCAATGTAAGGTGTCCCACATGAACAAGGAATAAGATAGACCCCTTTTTTATCCTTAGGGTTCACAGGATCTTTAACTGAGTTAAGAGAGCTGCGAATCGTGTTAAGGGGTTTGAAGGAAGAGGAAACCTTATGCTTCCTAAGGATTCTAGCAATCCAATCAATTAAAAAATAATAAATAAATAAATAAATATAAATTAAAAATAATAATAATAATAATAATAATAAATTAAATTAGATTAAATAATTAAACTATAAAATTGAAATTTATTTTTATTTATAAAAAAAAAAAATTTAATTTGACTTTTAATTTAAATATTCAAACTAGCCGTTTTTGATTTTTTAATTATTGAACTAACCGTTTTATAGTCAAACTAGTTGATTTTAACGGTTTTCTTTCCTCTCCTACATCTATTTAAACTTAACGACTGATCTGATCTCTCACCTAGTCCTGATGATGAACCACACTGGTTGGTTCGAAACGCGTCGACTTTGTTCATGATAATGTGATTTTTACCGAAAGATTTCTTCCTAACAATATATATTAAAAAAACAAATAAACTATAAAAAATAAATTAAATTTAAATTATAAAAAATAAAATATATATATGAACTTAAATTAAAATAGGTATATACATCAAATTTTATTAAATTAAAAAAAAGAGAGGTTAATATTAAAATAACAAATTAAATTTAAAAACAAAAATATTAAATTTTAATAAATAAATGAATAAACAAATAAATTTTGAAAGAAAAAATAAATTTTAAATATAAAAGAAAAAAAAATATATATTGTTAAACGAAAACTTTAAAAACTTTAAAAATCAATTAAAAAATCTAATTTTAAATACACAATTTTAATTGAAATAAAAAAATATAAAAAATTTACATAATTAACAAAAAAAAAAAAAAAAAAAAGAGTAAAACATTTAAAAAACATATTAAATCGAAATAAATTAAAAAAAAATATAAAAAATTTATTGAATTTTATAAAATTATATTAAAAAACTAAAAGTAAAAGTTAATAACAATGAAAAATTATGAAATTAAAAAAAAAAAAAAATAAATTAAATAAAAAAAATGGGCGAAATTTAATAAAAATTATCAAAAATAATAATAATAATAATAAATTTAAAACAAAAAATAAAAAAATTTAAAAAAAAAATCAATTAAATTTTTTTTTTTTTTAAAAACAATTAAAAAAAAAAATTAAAAAAAAATCAATTAAAAAAAAAACATTTAAAAAAAAACATTTAAAAATTTTTTTTTTTAAAAAAATCAATAAAAATAAGTGTTTTATGGGGGCGGCCTGCCCGCTGGGGCTCGGGAATCGGCCCTCCGCCCGCGGGGGCCCGGGAGGCCGGCTGGGCCGCCCCCGGGGCGCCACCCGCCCGGCCACCGCCGCCCGCCCGGCCGGCCACCGCCGCCCAGCAGGCGGGACGCCCCCATAAAACAGTTATTTTTATTGATTTATTTAAAAAAAAAAAAATTTAAACGTTTTTTTTTTTAAATTTTTTTTTTAATTGATTTTTTTTTTAATTTTTTTTTAATTGTTTTTTTTTTTTTTAATTTTTTTTTTAATTGATTTTTAAAAAAAAAAATTTAATTGTTTTTTTTTTAATTTTTTTCTTAATTGTTTCTTTTTTAATTTTTTTTTTTTTAATTTGAAAAAATAAATTTTTTTTTTCAAAAAATAAATTCTTTTTTTAATTTAATATTTTTATTTGAAGTAAAATTCGTTTTTTTGTTTTTTTTGTTTTTAAATATATACTTACATCTATTTTTTATTTTATTTTATTTTTATTTTTTTATTTTTTTTTATTTTTAATATTTTTTTTTTAATTTGATTTTAAAAAAAAATTTTGAATTTCAGAAAATTTAAAATTATTTTTTTAATTCAATTTTTTTATTTTAAATTCAATTTGTTTAATTTTTTTTATATTTAATATTATAGAATAATTTTTTTTTTAAATTTTAAATTTTAAATTTATTTATTAAAATTTTTAAATTTTAATTTAATTTAATTGTTTTTCTTATTTTTTTCGTTTATTTAGTTTTTGATTTTTAAAATCTATAAATGGTTTCACTAAAAAAAAAAAAAAAACACTAAATTTATGTATATTTGTTTTTTAATTATTTGCACGTGGTTTTTTTCATTTTTTTTGTTTTTTAATGATAGGTTTTTTTTTTTTTTTTTTTAAAAATTATTTTCTTTTTATTTTTCAATTTTAATTGTTTTTTTTTAATTTGTTTTTTTTGTAAATTTTAAAAGTTGTATTTTTTTCCTTATTATTATTATTATTTTTTAATTTATATTTTTAAATTTAAATTTTTTTTTTTTTAAATTTTTTTTCCTAAATTTTAATTTTGTAATTTTAATTATTTTAAATTTTTTTTAAATATATATATATTTTTAAATATATTGTTTTTTTTAATAAGTTCGAAAAAAAATGTTTTTGATTTTTTTTTTTTTTAATTTTTTGGTGAATTTTTGTTTTTTTTCTTTAAATTATGTGTTTTTTTCTTCAAATTTTGTCATTTCCTTTGATATAATTTTCAAATATTTTTGTTTTTTTTATTTATTTTTGTTTAAATTTTTTCTTTTTATGAGCTATTTTTGTTTTTTTTAACATTTTTATTGGTTTTTTTAACTGTTTTTATATATTTTTTTTAATCTAAGTTTGTGTTTTATTACATACATGAAAATCACCACTCTTAAAAAAAAAGGTTGATGCAGCATCAATACGTTTCAAAATTAGCATGAAAATCACTGCTCTAGAAAAAAAAGGTTGATGCAGCATCAATACGTTTCAAAATTAGCATGAAAATCACTGCTCTAAAAAAAAAAGGTATGCAGGATCAATACGTTTCAAAATTAGCATGAAAATCACCACTTTAAAAAAAAAAAAAAAAAATTTGATGCTGCATCAATACATTTCAAAATTAGCATGAAAATCACTAACATTTTAAAACAAATATTCATACTTCATAAATAAAAATTTTAGAGTGTCAAAAATGTGCACCAAAAAAAAAAATGGTGATTCTGCATCACCACTTTTCAAAATCGGGTGCTTTTTATGCTACCAAAAAAAAGTAGGTAACATTGCGATTACCTATTTCATCGGTAACATTGTTGTAGGAAGACTTACTCCTTCGCGTAGGATTCGAGTTAGTCCTCCACCGAGTCCGCACTCCGACTCTTCTTCTGGTTCATTAGGTTCTCCTTCTTGTTCCATCCCCGGTTCTCCTCCTGTCACCTTCACCATGTCTAGTTCAGGACCTAACGCTGGTGGTAACCCCGGACCTAGCACTGGGAATACTACTAGTGGGACCGCAACGGACACTACCCCGACTGCTCCCTTGCTCCCCTATATGGCAGGCCTCAGTCTTCCCGATTTTGACCAATTGATAAATGACCCTATACATCATGATGCTGGTTGGCCTGCAATGCCAACCAAGCTCCCTTCCGAAATCCCCAAGTTTGAAGGTCTTGCTAGCGAAGATCCTACAAATCATGTTCGATCTTGCCACATGTGGTGTTCATGTAACTCCATTACCGATGAATCTGTCTATCTTCGGTTGTTCCAACGTACGCTTACTTGTGAAGCTTCTAAGTGGTATGTCGATCAGGCCCCTTCCTCTCATACCACTTTTGTGACTCTTGCCCGGGCCTTTCTGTCTTACTTCCAGCTTCCCCTCCGTTATGACACTGGTACCAAACTTTTGACTTCTTTCCTTCTGTTGTGTAACCAACTCCAAAAATAGAAGAAAAGAGATATCAACGCCTTAGAAATAAGCCACTTTGAGGGGGCAACCTCCAATACATTACATAAATGAACAATTTTTCGATGATAAAATTTACAAAACCTCCTTTCTATATATAGGAGTCCATGTGGCCATAATGTAATCCTAGTGGGCCACAATGTAATCCTAGCCGACCTAACAATAATAATTTAAGGGCACAATAATAACAAAATGGGGGTTACAAGGGTACAATAATAACAATAAGGGGGTTACACTAATAACAATAAGGGACTATACTAGTAATATCGAGACCTAACATGCCCCTCTCCTTCAAAAAAGTGTTGTCCTCAACGCATGAGTAGCTCTGGGTGCTTCTGTATAAACTTCTCATCCTCCCATGTAGAATCTTCAGTGGGTAAGTTCTTCCACTTGATGAGATACTCTGAAATTGATCGATTCCCATAGTTTGTCGAGTTCTTGTTTCCATGACCGCTCGAGGTTCCAACATGATTTTTCCTTCCTCATCAAGTTACGGGCAATATTGTTTGAACTGGAAGATTTTTCACCTATAACCTTCTTTAAGAATGAAACATGGAAAACTTGGATGCACTCGCGAAGAATTAGGAAGCTCCAATTTGTATGCCATAGTACCAATCTTTTGCAACACCTTGTAAGGACCATAGTACTTTGGTGATAATTTATTATCCTTCTTAGCTTGCTTGAGGGAAATTTGTTTGTATGGTTGTAGTCGTAAAAATACCTAATCTCCTACATCAAAACTTCTCTCGCTACGATGTTGATCTGCCTGTTGTTTCATTCGATTTTGTGCCAAATTTTGGTTATCCTTTAAGAGTTGGAGAACTTCTTGTTGATGCTCGATGTGATCTTCCACTGCTTGAACCTTCGAATTTTCCCTTAACGATGATGTGATGGATGGTGGATGATATCCATAAAGTGCCATAAATGGGGTCATTTTTGCTGCAGTATGGAAGGAAGTGTTATACCACCATTCAGCGAGAGGTAACCACTTGACCCATTGTGTTTGTTTATCGAATACAAAACAACGAAGATATCCTTCCAAACATTTATTTACTATGTCAGTTTGACCATCAGATTGAGGATGATAAGATGAGCTATGAGCTAATTGAGTACCCAAACAAGAAAATAACTCCGTCCAAAAATTTCCAGTAAAAATGGGATCTCTGTCGCTCATAATAACCCTTGGGCTTCCATGTAGCTTTTGAATTCTATCCATAAATGTAGTAGCAACTGTACTTGCTTTAAATGGATGAGATAATGCACAAAGTGTGCATACTTGGTAATTCTATCAACTACCACCATGATGACACTCTTTCCTTCGGACTTAGGTAAACCTGTGATAAAATCCATTGAAATCTCCTCCCAACGTTGACTTGGAATGGATAAAGGTTGTAGAAGTCCCTGGGTCTTAATTGTCTCAACTTTATTCTGCTGGAAAACCAAACATTCCGCCACAAAATTTTGAATATCAGATTTAAGGCCATCCCAAAAAAAATTCTTTCTTCACCCTGTGGTAAGTTTTTAAAAATCCTGAGTGTCCTCCTAAAGGAGAAGTGTGCAATTCCAAAAGAATATTTTGTTTTAGTTGGGAATTCTTACAAAAATATAAGCGATCTTTGTACCATAAGGAATCATTTTTCCAACTAAATGTATCAGATGTACTAGGATCTTGCTGCAACTTTTGAATGGGTGTCCATACATCTTTGTCCTTCTTCCATTCATCTCTTGCTTCGGTTATCCAATCTGGTTGGATAATAGAAATGGCACAAAGCAATGCTTCCACCTCTTCATTCTTTCTTGAGAGTGCATCTGCAACAACATTAAGCTTTCCTTTTTTGTAAATTATTTCAAAGTCATAACCCAACATCATTGTGACCCATTTTTGCTACTCTTCTGAAGATAGTCTTTGTTCCAAAAAGTGTTTAAGACTATCATGATCAGTTTTTACCTTGAAGTGTCTTCCCATTAGGTAAGTTCTCCATTTCTTTAGTGCATGCAGTATTGCTAACATTTCCTTCTCATAAATGGGTTTCTGTAAATACTTTCCTTTGATTGGACGACTTTCAAAAGCAATGGGTCTTCCTTCCTACATTAAAACAACACCAATTCCATTTCCTGAGGCATCACATTTTACAATAAAGGTTTTTGTGAAGTCTGGCGTAGCTAAGACCGGTGCTAGGAACATTGCCTCTTTAAGATGTTCAAAGGCCTTAGTTGATTCAGGAGTCCATGAAAATGTATCTTTCTTCAATAATGTTGTTAGAGGTGCTGCTATTCTTCCATAATTATTAACAAACATACGATAATACCCTGTTAACCCGACAAATCCTCACAACTGATTTATGGTTGTGGGGACTTTCCATTCCTTAATGGCTTTAATTTTGTTAGGGTCTACTTTAACACCCTCGTGAGATACAATATGACCCAGATATTCCACCTCTTGTACTCCAAAGAAACATTTGGATATTTTTGTATATAATTGTTTTTCCTGCAATAGTTTGAGCACCCTGTCAACATGTTCAACATGATCCTTCCAAGACCTGCTATAGATTAGTATATCATCAAAAAATACCAACACAAATTTTCTAAGGAAGGGTTTGAAAATGGAATTCATCAACCCTTGAAATGTAGAAGGTACATTGGTAAGGCCAAAAGGCATGACCAAAAATTCATAATGACCCTCATGAGTTCGAAATGCTGTTTTTGGAATATCTTCAGTCTTCATTCTAATTTGATGATATCCTGAACGAAGATCCAACTTGGTAAAATAAATCGCTCCATGTAATTCATCCAATAATTCATCAATTACAGGAATGGGAAATTTATCTTTAATGGTGAGCTTATTGAGCTCCCTATAATCCGGACACATTCGCCATGATCCATCCTTCTTGTGTACCAATACTACAGGAGCAGAGAAAGAACTTTGACTAGGTTGAATTATACCCGCCTCTAACATTTTTGCAATCATACGTTCAATTTTGCTCTTTTGGACGTAAGGATATCTATAAGGCCTGATGTTTGGAGGAACACTTCCTGGAATCAAATGAATAGCATGATCATGATCACGAATAGGTGGGAGTCCTTTGGGAATTTCAAACACCTTGGAATGATTGTCCAAGACTTGTTGGAGATCTGCAGAAATAGATGATTTTGATGTCGGAACTTCTAGTGAGCATAATTGTGCAATTACGCCTCGTTGTTCTTTCTTTAGAAGCTTTGTCACGACATTAGAGCTTATTATCCTTCCCGGCTTCCCTTCAATACCCCGTAATTCGACTTCCTTTCCTTCTGAAAAAAATTTCAAGAAAAGTTCTTGAAAATTAAAAGCTACCGTCCCCAAAGATTGTAACCTTTGTACTCCTAGTACAACATCAGCACCTCCCATAGGAATGGAAAGCATTGGACTAGTCAATACATATTCCCCCATGGTTAGCTTGATATTATGGCTTTTTCCAGAGAAATTTATAGTTCCTCCATTTGCAACCATCACTTGACATTCTGGTGCTGGGTATAGGAAACAATTTAATTCCTTGGCTACCTTACAATGAATAAAATTATGGGTGCTACCTGAATCAATCAACACTATTACCTTTTTCTTCTTGATATGTCCTTCTATCTTGAGAGTTTGAGGAGTGGTAATTCCTACCAATGCATTACACGATATGGTCGGACTCATTTCTTCCTTTTATAGGGCTAGTTCCTGGTGTATATCCTCTTCTTGTTCATTTTCTTCTTCCTCTTCACAATCTATATAAAATAATTTCTTCTCAGCACACTTATGACCTTTAGTGTATTTGCTATCACAACTGTAGCAAAGCCCTTTTTCTCTTTTTTCTTCCAATTTTTGTGGTGTCAACCTTGTAGGTTGTGGAAATCTAGGCGTAGCAACACTTCCTTCTTTATAGAATTGAGTGGTAGGCTTCCTTGTCGCCATAATTTTACATTAAAATTTTCTTGCCAACCTGAATGCCTTCTCCAATGAATCAGGTTCTAGAACACGAACTTCATGTTGGATGTTATCCTTTAAAGTGCCTATGAAGAGATCAATCCTGTGTTCCTCTGGAATATCAGTTACCCTTATATTCAATTTTTAGAAGTCCTCAATGTGCTGCCCCACTAAACCCTTTTGTTTGAGATTTATCAATTGGCTAAAGAAGGTGTTGCTCTTTGTATCCTCATAATGTGCTATCATTTCCTCCGTAAAAATTGACCAAGTGACAATTTTTTTACGGGAGCAAAGCCATAAATACCATACAAATGTATTTTGTTCTAAATGTAAAGTTGCAATGCGTACCTTTTGTGTGTTTTGCACCTTATGGAGGTCAAAATATTGCTTCATCTGTAGTATCCATGTTACAGGATCCTTTCCATCAAACTTCCTCATATCCATTTTTGGAATATGGTGGTTCTTCCCTCCAACAGTAGAGTTTATGAAATCCCGATTAACATTTATTTTGTTCTCATCATGAGTTTCCTCTACTATATTTTCACCATTAGGAAACATTTCTTGTATCAACCTTGCCAAACCTTCGATGTCTACTTTTAGATCCTTCTTCATGTTTTCCATGTTGTCTTTCATTTTTTCATCGATCTTAGCTTCCATGTCATCCATCTTAGCTTCCATGCCCACTTCCATGCCATCCATCTTAGCTTCCAAACCATTCATCTTAGCTTCCACGCCTTTCTTCAAACCATCCATCTTAGTTTCCACGCCTTTCTTCAAAACTTCCATTTCATTTTTTCTTGTTCTTCGCGAGAGCGAAATTTGTTGCACTTGCTCTTGTAATTTTGATATGTCATGTTGCCATTCTTCGTCTTCATGAGTCATAGTAGAGCCTTCTAAAGGCTTAATGGGTGTTGAATTCTTTTTTGGGGCCATTATTTAGAACCCAATACCTACAATATGCCCTTGGAATCAATTCAAATTGATTCTTCAAACAAGAATTATGAAATTTGGAAAAACAAATACACACCTTTTTCTTTCTTTTGAGGAGCTCTATATTGAAATTGTATTATCTCTGTGATTGCGGCTCTTCAATATCTGAAATTTAGCACTAAATTAGCCCTCTGAATTCTCTTTTGAATTCCATAGGTCTGACCTGATTTGGATTCCCCAAGACAAAGTTATGTCCAATCTCCCACAACGACCTAATTATGGACTGGTTCAGTAGAGCGAACTTGTATGACTTGACACGTGTCACTGTTTTTTCCTTCACCTATGAAATTGATAGCAAAAATACTACAGTCTATGCACTTGTGACCACTTTTTACGGCACTCCAATCCGATGCTCAGAGAGAGAGTTATTGAAATTTTCCCACGATCACCTCTTTGAGATGAAATTCGGGAGCCTGAAAAAGCACTACCTTCCACAGATCATATCTCAAAAACTATTGCGAACCAAGCTCTGAAATTTTGCAATGAGTTTCCTTGGGATTGTAGATTCACACCCTAAAAATTTCAGATTCTGAACCTTCGTAGAAACAAAGTTATAGCGAAAATTCCACGATGACCTGTTTAGGAGCCTAAAAAAAGACCTAACTTCCACAGATCATATCTCCAAAAATATTGCGAACTAAGCTCTGAAATTTTTAGACGATCTTCCTCAGGATTTCAGCTTCACACCCTAAAAATTGTAGATTCTGAAACTTCGTAGAAAACAAGTTATAGCGAAAATTCCACGATGACCTGTCTGGAGCAGCGAAACCCTGGAATCCAAAGCTCTGATACCAAATGTTGTGTAACCAGCTCCAAAAATAGAAGAAAAGAGATATCAAAGCCTTAGAAATAAGCCACTTTGAGGGGGAAACCTCAAATACATTACATAAATGAAAAATTCTTCGATGATACAATTTACAAAACCTCCTTTCTATATATAGGCATCCATGTGGCCATAATGTAATCCTAGTGGGCCAGAATATAATCCTACCTGACCTAACAATAATAATTTAAGGGCACAATAATAAAAAAATGGGGGTTACAAGGGTACAATAATAACAATAAGGGGGTTACACTAATAACAATAAGGGACTATACTATTAATATCGGGACCTAACACTGTCAATCGTTTATGACTCGCTTATCCAATCATGTACAGGGATGACAGAGAAGAAAGAGCCTATGTCGTGCTCCTACCTTCGAAGACCGTGTCTACATGGACTGGTTCCTTAGATCTCTCTTGCTTGCTATCGGAAAATATGTCGCATCGCATTTCCCTCAAACCGAAGAATCCGCTCTCCAAATTGCATTGAAATATAACCTGATCTACGCTCAGTCGGGTTATTTTTATATCGTTCTACCTGATCTTCCCAGACCCGGTGGTGCCAACACATCAGAGGCATCTCATGTCGCCGACGGTATCGTTGGAGTTCTCTCTAACGCATACGCTCAACCTCCCATGGGCTATGGTTTTCCTCGCCGGGGGGGGGGTGCAGCACCTCCTGCACTTTTCCCCCTCCCTGTAGCATGTATCCAGGATACGACATGCCTCCTCTTTTTGCCCAACCTCCTGTTAATCACACTGTTACCCAACCTCCTTATTATTTGTATCCACAGCCTGGTGCTCCAGCTCCTCCAGCGTTAGCACCTCTGCCTCCCTTGCCTTCTCAACCCCCACAACAGCAGCCACCGCCCCCCCAGGGGCAGGTGTTTGCACAGCAGGGCGCGACTAATCCTCCTCCTTCCAAAAAGAAGAGGAAAGGCACTCAAAGTTAATCTACCTCCGGTAATTATGGACCTAATCCACAAACTAATGCCCCAAACACTGCTAACCAGCAACAGGGAAGTTAGCCTAAGCATGACAGGCCTGTTCGTACGAATAAGCCTTGTTCTTGTTGTGGTGTTTATGGTCATTACACACATGATTGTCCTCTCTTACCATAGATGAAGCAGATGTGGGAGTCTCAAGCAACATTGCGAGGACAACAAGCCTCCCCTTCCGTCCCTCCCAGTGCTACGCGTAGTCAGCTGGCTGTGGTTACTAATCCTTTTCCTCAGCAAGGATTTGTGGTTACCCAACCACTTGAAGGTCAGGCAGCCACTCAACCTCTTCCATATGGTATCTCCGATTACCAGATCCTCATGATGAACTCTGACCAACCTGTTATCATTGACCTAAACCTTCATACTCGGTCCCGTCAGTACACCAAGCCTCCCGCTGCATCTGTCCCTGAGCCACCTTATTCAGGTCCTACAGAGCCTCTTTCGACACCTAATGGTCCCTTGCAGATCCCTCAGCTAAAGGCAGAGGTTCATACCAAGATCCCTAAGGGACCACTATGCTGAAATGCTGCTTCTGGAAAATTTTCCCATTCGTATAATAGAGTAGATGGTTTGGTGCAATCTCCTGCCGCCATCTCAACGCTGGAACTCCTCTAGTCATGCCCTTCACAACGAAAAGCTCTACTATTTTCCATGGGAAATGTAGATCCTACCGATGATCACTTGATTTTATTCAATGATGACCGGTCAGAACATCCTCCTCTTCCTACTTCGGTCGCTTTCCAAATCCCAATCAAAATCTAGAATGCCAACGTTTCCCAGTGTATCATTAATGAGGGGCATCCACCTGTGTGATGTCCGCTTTGGTTTGGAAGCAACTCGGATCACCTGAGTTGGCTCCTTCCATGATCACTCTCCAAGCATGGGATGGCCACGCCTCCCAACCCATTGGCCTATTCCGCAATTGTCCTATTACTCTTGCAGGCAAGACTGTTTGCGTTGACGTAGAAGTCATTGATGCCCCCTTAGATTACAACATTCTATTGGGTCGTAGCTACACCTATGCGATGTCTGCTGTCCCATCTGCAGTTCACCGCAATATTTCCTTCCCTCATAACAGAAAGATAGTCACCATTGACCAGTTGACATATTACGAACCGAAGTCTCAGACCTCCCCTGAGTCCATCATCTCTTCAGTGGCCAATAAGAAAACTATTGATCCTTTGACCAGTGTCTCACCCAGATTCTACAAAGACTCCTCTTTGTTTGGTACATTCCTTGGTCTCCCTCCTCCTGTATATGATCCCAACTCATCGAATGTTTGCGTGATGTAATTGTCTCAGGCTTCCCTCAAGCGGCCCGCTTCGACTAGTCAGTAGCCTCCTTGCCCTCCACAACCTGCTCCTAGCCCTTTGATTCAGCCTCCTGGACCCCCTCCTCCTGGCCCTTCACCTACAACTGGTACTCATGAGCCTCTTTCTCCTCCTGGAATGGTTCCTCCCAACCTTAACCATCTTGGAGCCGTTCCACCTCGTCATTACCCCTCTGGTTAGATACCGTTCCTAGCTCCTCCTCCCAGAATATACATGGTACCTGTTATGGATACCCTCTCTCTTCCTAACCTGACCTTAGGGATTCCCATCTGGTACCTTGATCCCCCAGCTGCTACCCCGCCTGGTCAACCCAAACCTTATCTTGATTTGACCCTGGTTCAACTGGTCCGTTTGACTTCTCCCGCTATTATAGTGCCTCAGCCACCTCAATAGGAACCATCTCCTATTGCGACCACTTCGGGTAAGAAGGGAAAAGCTCGTAAGAGTGCCTCAAAGGACAAGGCCACCCTGACTGACCCTGCACCTCCTCCGCCCCCAAAGCCCTGTGCTTTGTGTGATGTCGTTGGTCATGCCACCCATACCTATCCTGATTTTCCCTGTATCAAGCCCATGGTTAAAGTTGTGTTCCCTGAGTCTACGGTCCCTAAAGCCTCTGTCTCTTCTTCGACTGCAGCCAAGAAAACCAAGACTATTCACACCAACCAAAATTGTGCTTTGTGTGATATCCATGGCCATTACTCTCACCATTTTCCCTGCCTTACGCATTACTGCGCCTCTTTAGAGGTAGTTCGGGAGTACGAGGTTGAACATAACCAATCCGCCTCTCCTGTACTTGCGCAGTATGCTGCGGGCCAACCTGAGGATCTACCCGCTCCCATTGACATTCCCCCTCTTGATGTCGAGATGATGGAGCTTGCGGCCACACCCTCTACTTGTCATCATCCATGAGACCCTTGGTGGAAGCTCCCTCTGAATCTTCCTGTGCTGTTTCGCTCGACCTCCCTTCAGCGATCACCCTGGGCTCAACATCAGTAGATCCCTTATCTGCTTGTTCTTCCGTCATCCCCTATGATGATGCGCATGTGAACCTCTCTTCTCATGATGATGAGTGAAGTAGCTTCACCGAGTCATGTGGTCTCCATTCCTCCCATCACTCCATCTTCTATTATGATGATGACATATGGAAGCCTTGTCCACCCTTGACTTCATCTTTCCCGCCCATAAGCGGGATGGAACCATCCGTGTCTATGGTGACTTTCATGGCCTAAGAACAAGCTACACCTCTGGTAGCTCCCACACACCACTTACCCGTCAGTGTGTGAGTAGTAGACATCTTACCTAGACCACTCCCTTTCGTAGTTTTTGTTTGATCTCTACTGTGCGCTCAAGTTGCCTGCATTGTTCATCATCCTCCCATTTGTTGTCTTGTGGAACTTTTCAGATGGACCTTCCATCCACACCTTATATCGGTTATGCTGATGGTGCAAGTTTCTACTCCCGAAATCTAGCCTTAGCAGGTTGGGCCATCTTTACCCCCTTGCATTCGCTTGTTCTCTTGAACGGTGTATGCATTGGTACTGCTACCAATAATCAGGCTGAATATGATGCAGTGAAAGGTTTATTAGCCGATGCCCTTTCCCATCTCATCCTCCACCTTCATGTTCTTTTAGATTCCCTGCTTCTTGTCATGCAATTGAATGGTGTCTATCATGTGCATAATCTTATCCTTTTTATAAGATATTTACGAGGGAAGCTTTTGATGCGTGAATTTGAAATCATTACATTTAGTCATCTACCTAGAGCACAAAATCACTATGTAGATAGCATTGCAAACAATATTCTAGATTTTCATTTAGCACACGCATTTAACACAAGACAATAATATAACATAAAACCATCAAAATGATGCATATCCATAATATGTGTCGTATAACATGTTTTAGAGTCCATCAAATCTGATACATATGACATGCCCATAGCATGTTAAAAAAACTCAAAACTGGGGGCACCACCTGCCCCTACACCTAATCACTATCTGGAGGATCTTGAGCCAATGGCTCTGCTCCCGCAGCTTGTAGATCGCGCATCCCCTGTCCACTCCCCTCGCCACTCTGAGGGTAGACCAATACATGGCTCTATGTACTGGTCATCCAAGTCTTTCCAGTTGCGCTCTGAAACACCGGTTAGAAGCCTCTCACATCTATGATGGATGTCCTCCAGGAGGGCCGCCGCATCCTCATTTTGTGGTGCTCTCGATCCACTAGGTCCTGTAGCTCCTGATACTGCAGGCCATCCCATATACTCGACCGATTTTACCGGTGCTGTATCTGCATACCAAAAGTGAAATAATTAGTACCATATACAATACTTTTAAACTTTACATGCACATAAAAGATTAGAATTTGTCACTTACCATCAGGCCCCCATACTCGACCAGGTGGTGGTGGAAGATCTGGGTCCCCAGGGTAACTCATCCCACTATAGGGATAATCGTCTATGTACAGTGGAATCTGATCCCAATGAGAAAAGAACTTGGGTCAGAACACCCGTCTGACCGCCCCATCTCCTCTGCACAGTAGTTTCCCCCATCGGTGCATCCTGGGCTCTCTCGGGCCCCCATCTTGGAGCTATATGCGAGGTCGAAGTGTCAGGATCTTCTCGAAGAAGAGTGAGCACAAAATTGTACCATATTCACAATCATGGTTCACTTGCCTTTTGCATAGTGAAAACAATTGTTTTAACGACGACAACATCATCTGGGCCCACCCATAGTAGGTCCCACTCAACACACTCTCCACAAGCATCATCTGCCCTCCAGTGATGTGGTGGAGTGCCTGGTTTCCCAGGATTCGCATCACCGATGTGGCCATAGCACGGGTCTCTAACCTCTGTAGATCCCCAATGGGTATCTGAGTCCCCTTGACTTGGAGACCTGGTCGACAATGGCGCTCTACAAATTCCATGATGTTCCGCCCTTGTGGTAGCATTGGCTGAGTATTCCCTACCATCCCAAGTGGTGGGAGACTAGTTAGAAAATATATATCTTGGACCGTAAACTCGATCCGGTGCCCCTACACTATAAAGACCTCATGGTCCGGATCCAAATAGCTGACAATATGGGCCAATAAGGGCTCTCCAGCTCTCATCAGAGGGTTCTCCACAAAGTTCAGAACCTCAAACCTGGCCAATGCACTGCGGACACCCTGATCGTCCCGGATCTACGACTGTAATGTGCCCACGTCTCAGTCTCTCCAGTTGATCCGTAATTCTGCCATATCTGCACAAAACTATCATATTTTTCAGTGTATAGATAGGAAAGACTATATCTCAACATAAAAACCCAGTTCTCAGCCAAAAAATAGCATAGGAAAAACCCTCTTTATCAGGTCACACTTTTCAGGCCCAATCTTGGGACAAGTCGCAGTTTTCTACCCAAAACCTGCTACCCAGGTTGCAGTTTTTGACACAAAAAGTTTGACCCGACCGTGAAGAAGATTAGGGGTCTATTACTGAGCTCTGGGCACCTAAACTAAACATTCAATCCACTGAAATGAAAGAGTAGGGTTAGGCCTCTTACTTGCAACTGAAGGATCTCAAATTCCAATGGTTGGTTTGTCCGCTACGATCACCATAATATTTAGGGCCTTCTCTCCTCTCTACATTCACCACAACTCCACATGCAAATGAGTGAATTTGGAGGGAAAATGCCTTATTAAAAGAGAAAACCCTGATTTTTCTTTTGCCTACTGTGGCCAGACCGTAGTTCAGTTTGAAAAACTGTCTGTACCATTGGAAAGCTCTCACTGAGCCCTCAAATGGGTATCTATTAGTTTTTATTGATTTTATAATTCAACAGAACACATTTTATCTAGGAAGCGTCACTTCACCCCTCCTTAAAATCGAATTTCTTCACTTGAAACACTCATACTGGGGGCACCACTTTGCCTCCATACTTGTCCACACTCGTGTTGATTTTCATTGTGAGTTACCATCTTGTACTCATGTTTCTATGGTCCCCCATTGGACCTTTACTATGTGGCAGCACCATTGAGTCGCCCTTGTTTAGAGCATCCGAGTTGAGTCATCATCGCATTCATGGAGTCTATCCCAAGTCCCTTTATATCCCGCTATAGTCCTCCATCCTTCATTCCTTTTTCCCTCTCTCGCGTTGCACATTATGGCCTCCAGTCCCACTGTCCCCTATCCCTCATGATATTGTGTCATTCGCTTCCAGGTCATCCATGCCCTTTATGCTCTAACAAGGGAAGTCGTCCGCTCGCTACTCATTACCCCCCATTTCATCATCACCCCTAGTGTCCGTCTGTCAGTCGCTCTACTATTTTCTCTCGTGCCTTAGTTGAGGACCCCTTATTGCCTCACCTATGGCAGACCTCCTTCTGTCGACATCAGATCATTCATTCCAGAAGACAGGTCTAGAGGGCGGTGTACCTTGGTTCCAGCTTCCACTCTTGTTCGGCGCGTCGGATTAGGAAAAGGGACTCCTTATAACCCTTTGAATTTATTGTTTATCTGCTCCAGCTCCTTTCAGCATGATCGAGATCCATATACTCGATGGTTCAGTGATGCAGCAGATTGGACCGGTGATTCTCGGGTGTGTGTGAGATGTCTCATCCCTCATGAAGGGGTGGCCCTACAGGTAGCCCCCCACATGCCCGGATGACCTCTTCTTTTTAGCCTTTGATGCAGCTCCATATGTTAGGTCTCTGTAGTTTGCAAGATTGGCAAGAAAAAACGCTGCAGAGCCTACATCAAAACCACTTTGGAATCCTAGGATCTAGCCCTCCTGGATTCAGAGAGGGATCTCTCTATATGAGTGTTTTCAAAGATATTTCTTTAAGGCTTATGATATCATATTAGGCTAGTTATGAAGTACAAGTGTTTTGTTTGTTTTGGTTGGGATGGATATCATCAAAATGAAGGAAGTCTTTTGAAGGGTAAAGGTGTGAGTAGTTTGAAAAAATGGTTCAGCTGATAGGATAGGTAAGAAACAATATCAATCCATTGGGCTATGGAGTCACAAAAGGATTTATTGCACAACAAGTTTCAAGAATGGTTCATGGGGAAAGTAATATATATCAAAGGGTATCGTTAATTTGATTTATGGTGTGGAACATTGAGAAGTGTGGTGAAAGAAGAAAACATATAAAAAAAACAAAGGGCAGTTTAAGATCAAGTAAGGACTTTTAACCTAGCCTGCTTTCAACATAAGCTCAAAGGAAAACAGTTAAGATCAACAAAGAATAGCCTAAGATCAAGTAAGAACTTTTAATCTAGCCTGCTTTCAGCATATTCATAAGGAAAAAATTCAAGATAAACATAAAAAGTAACCTAAGATAAGGTGAGGACTTTTAACCTAGCCTGCTTTTGGCATACTCTTAAGCGATCTTTTCAAAGCAATTTTTGGAGATAAACTAGAGGACAGGGCTAACCGTAGACTTCTCTAGTTCAGCTTTAATTAGTAGACTTTTCAAGAACTTTCAAAGACAATATTTCAAGTTGTACTTAGGAAACATGGGCTCACCAACACTTCACTACTTATACTCTATTAAATTATCCTCAAAACACAATTAGAAGAAAACATAAAGATAAAGATTTATCAGTGAGAAATAGGGTACTTTACAGTAAATCCTAATCTGTATTTGCTGTTCTTTATCAGAGAAAGTGGACAGTATGGAAAACATGAGAAAAATAACAATTACAGTAAGAAAAACATCACCATTGACATAGACCAGGATCCCATAAATCACCTTGTATATTTGATGTTCAAACCAGTTACAATCTTCAAGTCCAGTGGGTCTTTTACAACTTCAAACTTCTCTTCTCAGCCTATATTTCTCCAATTAAAAAACAGAGCTTCAACAGCCTCAATAACTATTTACATTCAATAAGTATTCAACCAACAATAATACTAGACTCCTCATATGATATATATAGGTAAATTGAGGAGGTGGAGTGAAAGGAAGGTCTAATTGTTCAATTAATATAGAGAAAATGCTTCTTGACCTTTGGTAGGAATTATGGAGAATATTTCAGATGTTTTAACTCTGCTAATTGATTTTTACATTAATTTTCATCAACTTTAGTCACTTTTGTTGACTTTTGAGGCTTTGGTAGGCTTGTAATTACTTTCTGAGCTGTCTTTGGCAAATATCTCTGGATGTGCACTAACTTTGTATTATTTTGAGGAAATAGGCATGTAGGTGGCATTCCTGAGGATTAATTGCCTCATTGATGTGGCATTTGGAGGCTTTCTTGATTGATCTGTCTGCTTTGTGGCTTTAAACACTGATTTAAGCCTTGATCTTGCTTTTGGGCATTTATAATCATCTTCGGGGCATTTTTTGTCCTTTGTCAACTGTTTTATCCTTTAAACTGTACGATTAAACCTTTAACCTTCAACTTTATGCGTAATATTTTATCTTTAATCTCTGTCTTCACTGTTCTTTCTTATGTTTTCTTTGTCAGTGTACAGGTGGCTTTCTTTAATGCTGGAGGGTTTGATTGTACAACCAGTGCTCATGAAACACTGATTTATCTTTGGAATTAAACCCTTTTGTCTCTTTTCTTCATTTTTGAGCCTTTTTGGTTTGTCATCCAAGGCTATATCACTGTAATTTTGACTGTGGGATGGATTTTTATGACTACTGCCATGAAAATTGCAACAAACCACAAAAATTGTTATAAAAACCTGCTCGTATTGGGTAAACTGCTTTGGAGGCTCGGCAGAGGGCAAAAGGAGTAGTGAGGAGGGGAAAATGTATGCCAGAGGGGGTTCCATGGAGAAAACTTGCGAAAACAGGGTTTAAATGTGAATTTGGGCGTGAAATATGGATTGGAGGTTTCAGGAATACCACTGGAGGTTTTCGCAATGCCAATGGGTGGTAAGTGGTTTATCGCGAAACGAACGCGATACCACATAGGGTGCGACACCTGTCCACCCCAATACCACCTATTTCGCGTAGATCTAGGTCGTTAAACCTTGAAATGAAAATATGCGTGAAATCGAACGTGGGACGTTGGATCTGGGGGTGTAGATCCAATGGCAACAGGGGAGTGCGATATTGGAAATTGCGCAGGCGAGGAGGTAATGGAAGCTAGGTGGAAAATGCAGATTGGACGAGCTGCAGAGTAGTGGGAGGTGGGCCATAATGCTGGCATCAACTCTTTTTTTTGGTAGCGGGAGTGCGCGTCGGGAGAAGGAGGAGAGGTGGGGAGTGTGATGACTGTCAGATCGATAAGATCGACGGTCAAGATCGCTCAAGGGGTATGCATAGCGTGGGGAAAATAAAAAAAGAAATTTGAAGGAAATGGGGCTAAACAAAGCGGAAGAAGGTTTTATGGGGGAAAGGAGGACCAGGAGCGAGGTATGAAGATAAAAGGGGAAAAGGGCTAGGAGGAAGGGTGAAGGAGGCGGTCTTATGGAAGGAAAAGGAACCAGGAGTAGAGAGATAAGGGGCTTGGGACAGCAGGAGTTCATGAAAGAAAAGGGGCTTGATAACCGTCGGATCTCCTAGATTGACGGTGGAGATCTACTGTCAGGAGGGTAAAGAAGATGGGAATGATGAAATAAGGAGGCTGCGATGGGGCGCTGGCAGTTGTTGATCCTTGTAGATCAATGGTGCAGATCAAATTAGGGTTTGAACCGTCACGGAGGAAAAAGAAAATGAAATGAAGAGAAAATGCGTTTTGCCGATGCGATGGGGGCTCCCATGGAGGAGCAAGGGATCGGGAGCCAACGAAAGAAGGGGCTAGGAATTGGTGTGGAGAGCTACATGCTTGGCCGTCAGATTAAACCTGATCAATGGCTGCGATCAAATCAGGAGATCGGGCAATCGACATAAAAAAGTTAAGACGAAAAAGAAATTTGAAATGCCGATGCGTGATGCGCGATGGGGCTAGGGCCTTGGTCGTGGGTGCAGGGTTATGTGGCAAGGAAAAAGGAAGGGGGCTTAAGCCAAGGGGGCTTAAAACCCAATGTTTGTTTATGAGCAGAAAAGGCCTAAATAAGGCTTTTTTTGGGGGTTTTATAGGCTTCCGATAGGTAAAATAGGGATTTTTTAAACAAGAGAAAGGGGTTTTCATGGTTTAAAAAGGGTTTTTAGAAGGTTTATTAGGGAAATGAAGGGTAAATGGGAAGGAAAAAAGGGGATTTTCAGAGGGAAATGGAGGATAAATAAAGGGGAAAAATGAGTGATATGGGGGGATTTTGGAGTAATTTATGAAGGTGAAAAGATGGAGAAAATGGCTGAAAACAGTCTCCTTTATACAACAAGTCTTCTTGAGGATTTTTTGAAGGAAATAAAAATGAAGATTACTCTTAAGTTAGAAAACACCAGAAGGCTTCAAGAATGAATAATTTTATATGAAAATAATCTCTTGAAGGCTCAAGACCTTCTTTAGTCATCATTTGCTGTGACAAAATTTACTGATGGCTAACAGTGGCTCCACTTGGGGATGGAAGCTCCTTGGAGGTGTCAAGAACTTTAGAAATTGATCTCTGGAATGTAGACCTATGCCTTATCCATTGAAAACCTTTTCTTCCTTGATCATGCTCCTTAAAATGATGATCAGTACTTTGTATCAACAAACAAATTTCTCGTAAACATTCTACCTACACAGCCTACTTTCCTATCATTTTTTCTTCATAAGGTTCAATTGGACTTGCAAACATTTTGACATCAACATTTTATTCTTTTATTGAAAATAGAAAACTGATCTAAATCTACCCTTATTTCTTCCATGAGTTCAGATTAAACAGTTGAACTCATTAATTCTCTACCTAAGCTACCATTTGCTAGGATTAAAATGTCTCACAGATCTTATTCTCTATTTTCTAAAATAGAAATTTAAATACAAACAAACCAGGATTAAGCTGTCTGATTTGCTGTAGGACTATGGCATAAAACAAGCTGCACATAGATTGAAATTTACAGAAATTTAAAACAAAATTGTGAAGGCTTAAGATCTGAAAATTAAGAACATCCTTCTTTCTTTCTTTCAGCTCTGGTTTGATATTTTTAGAGCTGCCTTCTTCTTTACCTGGTTCAAGTTTTCAATGTATTAGAACCATTCTTTTCTTTTGCTTTGGCTCAAGTTTTGATCTGATTAGAGCCATTTCTTTCTATCCTAGTCTAATCTACTGACAAGCCAAGATTAAATTGTTTGGCTAATCTAATTCCCTAACCTATCATCAATAAATTGAAATCTATCTAGTCATGATTAGGCTGTATGACTAAATAGCAGTGTTCTTTTGGGTAGTGGCATTTAGGCTTACACACTTTCAGATTTTCCTTTTCTTTTTTTGGCATGGGGCTATACCTTTTTTCTTTTATTTCTGCCCTCTTTTTATCCTTTTCTATTGTTTTTGTATTTTTTCTTTTTTCAAATTTAAAAGCAATGTTATACAATGAACAAAAAGCTTTGAAACTAAAATATCAGTTAACAGAAATAATGTTTGAGAGTCCTGCCATTGACAGGACCTCCAAAATATTTAGCTCCATGCAATTCTTGCGGAAAGAATGCATTGTTCCCAATAGTAGATTGAATAAGATAAGGGCCTTGCCATAAGTTATCAAATTTTCCAAGTTTTCCCTTATCTTCTCTCCTTGAATCCCATTTCAATACTTTATCACCAATCTTAAAATCAATTGCCTTGGTTATTTTTTCAAACATCTTCTTGATGTTTTCTTGTAGTTGCTATGATCTGATGTATACTTCCTCCCTGGTTTGTTGTAGATGTATAGTCTAGTTTATTCTTCTTGTCATATCATCATCTTTAGACTGTACTTCTTGGATCAGCTTCATGACTGGCACTCCTAAAATGGTTGGAAATATTGCATCTGTTCCATAAACTAGATGGTAAGGAGACATCCCAATTTACTTTTTAACTGTCAATCTGTCTGCCCATAATGCATGTACTAGCTTACTGTGCCATGATTTCTTGTTATCTTCCAGTAACTTCTTGATTATATTGACCAAACTTTTATTTGAGGATTCTGCTAACCCATTATCTTGAGGGTAAAAAGCTATAGAATGAACTAATATAATCTGATATTTATGACAGAATTCCACCATACTTTTAGACCCAAATGCAGCAGCATTTTCAGTTATGATCTTTCTAGGGCAGCCAAATCTAGACAATATATGGTTTTCAAGGAATGAAATGATAACTGAGTCTGTGGCATTCCTAGAAGGGATGGATTCTATCCACTTGGTAAAATAGTTTGTTGCTGTGAGGATCCATCTATGTTGGGAAGATGAGGCATGATGGCTTTCCCCAATGAAGTCTAGACCCCACTGCGGAAAAGGAGCTTTAACAGTGATTGGTTGCAGAGGTAAGGGAAGAAGTTTTCTTTTGCCTTGAAAAATTTGGCATTTGTGACAGGTAGTAATCATTTTGTGGACATCTTGAAAGAGGGTGGGCCAGTAGTAACCAACTCTAAGGATTTTGTTAGCATTTGACTTCCAGTAGAGGTGGCATCCACATTCTCCTTCATGAAACTCGTGCTTGATCTTATCTGCATCATTCTTAGGCAAACATTTAAGCAATAATCCACTGGCATTTTTCCAATATAAACATTATTCAAAATGTAGTAATTTACAGCTTTCAACTTTAAGAATATTGCCTTTGTTTTAGACAAATAAGGAGGGGCATTAAGATTGAACAAAACATACAAAATATCAGCATACCAAGATGAATTCAGAAAATGATCTTCAATATTTGGAGCTGTCAACTCCTCCCGTTCATCTAATGCATTAAACATGTTTATATCAAGAGCTTGAAAGTTGGATTCAACCATAAGTTTTGCTAGTCCTTGACCTTTTATGAGCTTAGTGGGCTTGATTTCTAAGTCATATTCTAAAATTACAGCAATGCACTTTCCTATTTTGCCATTTGGATCTTGGGTCAATATGTCCTTTACAACTGAATGAGGCACAAATGCTATAATGTGGGAATTTAAAATGTAAACTCTGAAGTCTTTTAAGGCATTGACCAAGGCAAAGGCTTGTTTTTCCATTATATTGTACTTCAGAGGTGCATTTCTTAATGCCTTGCTGAAAAATGCAATTGGCTGCTCTTGTCCCTTCAAGTTTTTCTGTAATAGGACAACAACTACTGTGTGTTCTGATGAAAATGAAAAAATGAAGAAATCCTTTGTAAAATCAGGATTGATAAGAACTGGTGTTTTGGTAAGTGCTTTTTTTACCAGCTCAAATGATTTCTTTGCTTCTAAGGTCCATTTAACTCCTTCTCTCTTAAGCATGTTTTTCATGATTCTAAGGAGTTCAACTAGATTGGGTATG
This sequence comes from Pinus albicaulis, assembly GCA_034641835.2. Taxonomy (NCBI): domain Eukaryota; kingdom Viridiplantae; phylum Streptophyta; class Pinopsida; order Pinales; family Pinaceae; genus Pinus; species Pinus albicaulis. Next base: position 312,935,173 of record CM076575.1, read on the forward strand.
AACCTTCTCAGAAAATTAATATTCCCAATGAAATATTGAAGTTCCTTGATGTTTCTAGGATGCTTGATTTGCAATATGCCATCGATCCTCTTTGGGTCTATCCTTATTCCTTCTTCAGATATGATATGTCCAATAAGTTTACCTTCTTGGAGACCAAACAATGTTTTCTTTGGATTTAAAGATAACCCATATTTTCTGCATTTCTCAAAGACTTTTCTCAAGTGCATTAGGTGTTCTTTATCTATTTTTGAATAGACAGTGATGTCATCTAAGTAAATCACTATGAAGTAACATATTTATTCTAAGAATGCAATATCCATGGCTCTCTGAAATTTGGCACCAACATTCATCAAACCAAAGGGCATTTTCAAATACATGAAAGTACCCCAAGGAGTAGTAAAGGCTGTTTTAAGTTGATCACCAGGATGTACTAATATTTGATTATAACCTGAGAAGCCATCTAGCAAAGAAATTCGTCTAGAACCAACTACCCTTTATAAGATATGATCCATTTTGGGCAAGGGGTAGTTGTCTTTTAATGAGGCTTTGTTTAAGTTTATAAAATCAATGCAAAGCCTTATTTCTCCTGTTTTCTTCCTAACGGATACAAGATTAGACACCCACTCTGAGTATCTAACATGGACTATAATTCCAACATCATACATTTTTCTAATTTCTTTCTCTACCAGAGGTAATTGAACAGGCTTGATTCTACGAAATTTTTGTTTAAAAAGATTTTGGTTTTCTTTGAGGAGTATCTTATGCTGGATTATTTCTGTATCATATGATTTCAGATCTTCATAGCTCCATGCAAATACATCAAAAAATTCTTTAAAAATTTCAATGTATTTCAGTTTAATGTGAGCTGGCAGTGTTTTAGATAGTTTGATCATTTTGGGCTTTTCCTCACTGCCTATGTTGCATTCTTCCACTTCAGTTTCAATAGGTTCCAGTTTTGGCTTTTTGGCAACATCATTCAAGTCAAACAATTGTTCTAATGGGACTAGTCCTTTTGGCAAGCTGTGATCTTTAGATTGCAGCACTTCTAAGTCTTCTTTTTATAAATCTATGCTATTTTCGGTTGTATGTTTGGGTTGATGGGTTAACAGATTTATTTCAGCAATCTCCAGAGACTTTTCTTCTTCAAAAAGTGGGTTTTCTTTAGTAGGACAGTCTTGTTCATACTCTGAATCTGAGTTTGGTATTCCAAATTCATTTTTGGACTATAGGAAGTCTTCTATTTGTTTATCTCCATCAAAAACTTGCCAGTATTTTTCATTATCTGGGACAACTGGTCTATATTTGACTTGGGTGGTGCATTGCTTGTTTTCATAAGGTGTTAGACAAGTTCTAGCAGCAAAGGCTAATCCATTAGCAATAATTTTTTGGTTCCTTGGGACAATGGTAAGTTGGAATTCAGCAAATGTTTTTAACAAGTCCATGGCATCATCTATATAGGCTCTAAGTCTGGGATGTTTAGCAGTGTATTCCCCATTTACTTGTCTAATTATCAATTCTGAATCCCCATGAACTGTTATTCTTTTGGCCCCTAATTTCTTTAGTAAAGGCAAGCCTAAAATGAGAGCTTCATACTATGCTATGTTGTTTGTACATTGGAAGTTTAATCTATAAGAATGACCCTCAACATGATTGTTTTCAGTGTTGTGCACCCATATGCTTGCTCCTGCAGTAGTTTTAGAGCAAGACCCATCAAAAGTCATACTCCAAAGAGGATTGTTTTCAGATTTGTCATTTATTTCAGTGCTGTCCTCTCTGTCTTGTTTTCTTAATCTGTCACTGTGTTGTTCCTGCAGGTCTGCACTATGCTGAATTTTGTTTTCTTCCTCAAGTTTTTCAATGTCTTGAGGTTTTATTCTTTGATTTTCATGATCTGCACTATTTTTATGACTGTTTTGGACCTCAAGACCTGTGATCTGTTTGCTGTGATTTTCTGAATTAGAAAATTGGCTTTTATTTTTCTCCTTGTTTTCCTCTTCATCTATAGCTTCCACTATATTTGGATGTGGAGTGACCACTATATTGGTTGATGTTTCATTGACTAACTCTTGCTCATTAGGAATATCATCATTATAAAGAATGAATGAGTCAAGGTTAGTATGTACGGAATAAAGAGGAGAGTTTTCTGGTCTTTCTTGGTTACTCACCATGTATTTCATGTGTGTTTCCCTATAGAGTCTTCTGGGTTGACTAAATACAGGGATGGTGGCATAAGTCATATCCATCTGCATAGTACCTTGCAACTTAGCACCCCATGATATTGAAAGAAGCATGCCATATTTGGGGGGTATATCAGCCAATACAATGTCCATCACTAATATTTTGGCTGGAATTTGAGCTAAGTTAACACATAGATCTTTTATTAGGCCTAGGCATCTCACTTTGCTTGAACCAAAGGAATATAAATATTTATAAGGTCTAGTTACCTCAAGGCCTAGTTTTTCCATTATTACTTTGGGCATGAGGTTATGTGATGCCCCTGAATCAAGCATGGCATTGTGCAAAATATTATCATGGATGTTCAAAATGATGTAGAATGGAGGGGTAGTTCCTTCTTGAAAATTTCCTTCAATCTTAGGACCAAACAGAAGCTCTGGTGTATCATCATTTAAGTTAACAGTATCATGAATTTCTTCTATGTTTAGAGCTTTCAAAACTTGACATCTATATACATTTTGAGTGACTAACTCAGTGAGTGGGACAGATATTTTAATTTTGGCAATTTCACTCTCTAGGCTAAAGGGAATCTGATTTTTTAAAATATTTGATTCAGCCTTCTTAGTCACTAATTCATCAAAAAATTCAACTTGCTGATTTCTACTATTTACAGCAGTCAAAATGGTTTTTTCAGGAGCATTAGCTGAAATGATAGTGCTTCTAGGGTCACCACTCTGTTTTTCATTGATTTGGGCGTTTTTTCCCTTGTTTGGATCAAAAATTTCAGCCACTTTTTTATGATTTTCTACTGTCTTTTTGGAAGTATTTACAGGGCTTTTTTTGGCAGAATTTTCAGAGGTTTTCTTCTTGGGAGTTTCTTTATTCTTTTTACTTCTTAGGTCATATTGTTTAGGTGATCCTATGATGCCATTTTCAAAGTCTAGTTCATAGTATTCAGTTTCTGGTCTTCTATCATCATATGGTGTATATAAACCTTGTTTTCTTTCATGGAGGAAATCAGAATCCTCATTGCTTACTCCCAACATGTTTATGTTATCATCCTCTATTTGTTCATTTGTATCTCCATCCTCATTAACATAATTTTCTTGAAAAGGAGGTCTGATCTGTTGATCAACATCTCTTTGTTTGTTCTGAGGTTGATTTCTCCTAAAGTTCTGATTTCTTTTTTGAGGAGCTGATTTATTTTCTCTAGATTGAGCTCTCTCATACATGCTCATTATCTCCATCATCTTCTCCATCATCCTTTCCAGTTTTGAGTCAGATGTGGAAGGTGCAGCTTCATCCTTATATGATACCCTCTTCTTAGTCTTCATTCTAGCTCTCTTCTCGATTAGATTGGTTTCCACACTAAGAGCTCCCTTATGCATGTCTTCTAAAGTTAAGGGATCCCTTTGGCTTAGTTGATAGGCAATTTCAGGATCAAATCCTTCAGGGAATTTTTCCAAAGCTGAGCCTTGTGGAGGTTTCAAATCTGGGGGTTGTGCATTTAAACACTATTAAATCTAGTGCAATAATCTTGAACACTTTCCCCAATATTTCTCTTGAGGTTGTTGTAATATGAAAGTATTTGGAGAGGGTTCTTCCTAACTTGCCATTTGTTTGTGAATGTTTGATGGAAAGCTTGGAGATAATTAATACTATTATGGGTTAAGATTTTGAACCATTTTCTTGCTTCTCCCCCTAATATTTGAGCAAACAATCTGAGTTTAATGGTTTCATCATCAATCTCATTTCTATCAAAATAGTCATTCATCTTGTCCACATGTATTTGAGCAGTAATAGTACCACTAGCATCATATAACGGGATCTTGGACTGATAGTCCTGTGGAAAATTGGCTAAAGGTAAAGGAAGGACCAGGGAAGCATACCATGCTGCCATGATAGGAGGTTGTGGAAAAAATGGGGGGTTTACAAGTGCAGTGTTTACGAAAGGAGGAGGAGGATGGAATGGAGTGGTTTGAACAGTGGGTGTATGGATAAAAGAAGTTCTTGGACCAGCAAGAGACTGTTGAGAAGATATAGGATGAGAAAAACCAAAGTTATGAATGAAATGAAGGTCAGGTGGAGTGGTTTCTCTACTATCAATTTGAGCACCACTATGTTGGGGTGTGTGTGGAGCCTCAAATTCTATTTGATCTATATCACTAAGTGACTTGGTTCTTGATGGGTTTCTTAAGTCAACTTGTGTATGTTGCAGAGCTGAGAGATCTTCAGGGACAGAATTAGCTCTATGAATTGGTCTGACAATAGTTGAAGTATTGGATTTAGGAGATTTCCTAAGGATGTTGATGCAGGGGCATTAGGCCAAAACAAATTTCATGCATTTTGTTAAGACTTAGGGGTTTTTAGTTCCAAGAGAATTAGATTCTTTTGTAATAAAATTAGTAGGTTTTTAATTAATTTTAGTCAGTTGTGGAGAGAATTGTAATTGCCCTCAAATGATTAGCTGGGCATATGGAGTCAATTTAGTACAGTTAGGGATTTAGGCTAAAAATAGGATTTGAGGAAATCCAAGAGTCTTGTCGAGTCATGGTAGGAATTGAATCGATGAACTACCCATTTTGTATAATTGTAAGCCAAAAAGGCATTCTTAGGAGTTCATAACTAGAGAGTGTGCAGAGTAGAAGGCCGTAGAATAGAAGATCTGGCCAATATGAAGTTGTAAGTGAATGCTTTTGAATTGATTCCAGTTGTATGTATTGATGAGGCATTTGTTTATAAGTCCTATGTGGAAACCAAATGTATTCTTGATCGAAATTATATAAGGAATAATTTTGTTCTGGGGGCAAGCTGTGAACTCTACGTTATGGACTGAATTAGTAATTCCGAGTCCTTATATGGGGAGATTTTTACTGTGAAATATTGAATCAAAGGAATTGCTCTCTGCTGAACAGTCTTTAGGCTCATTGTCTGTTTGTATGTGTTATTAAAACTTCTCTGAAGAAATCATTCTTCGAATTGAGAACTTTGTGCATAGGGTTGTGTTAAATCTCCTTTGGTTCTCTGTCTGGTTTTGAGTTCATGCTCTGGCTCCTGAATGGAATGCGTTAAATCGTGTTGAATCCCGAGAGAGGATGAATAGGACTCTGTCAGAGGAGCGAAACCATTGTTATACTCTGTTTGCCCAAATAATAGTGAAGCTCTGTCGAGAGCGTAATCCCTGTCCGTTGGAAGAAATAATATTGTTTTGGAGAAGTATTGTTGGGAATTAACCCTAGAGTTAACACGAAGAACTAAGCGAAGAAATGTGTTAAACTGCAGTTAGATTCACGAGTTAATCATTGTTCCTTTACCAGGGGTGGTTTTGTGAAACAATACCACCTTTGTCGCGCTGCTTTTGGCCCAGGGCGAAACCACTTCAAAAAGACGCAATCCAATACTTCTTGGACACGTTACCTGAAGAATACCATTCATATCGCGTGAATTTTATGTGTTAAGTTTAGGGTTTTGAAAAAATGCGATATCAACGAGCATCGTCCGATCTGGAGAGAGGAAGATCAAACAGCAATCGCGCGGAGAATTGCGTGGAGGATAACACAAGGTATGCCAGAGGTTTTTACACTATTGAATAGTTATTTAACGTAGTGGATGTGTGGGGCCCGTGAAACGCAATGAAATATAAAATGTCATGTTAACGTTATAAGCCCATGGTTGGAATGTTATAAGCGCTTGCGTATTGGTTTAAAGGCATCGAACCATTGTTATATTATTAAGTGATAAGGTCGGAAGTTTATAACTGTGTTTCATTATATTACGTTCAAACCTTATAGAGTTGTTTAAGAAGGTTGAGTGTCAGGTGGATTAAATTTGATACAATATTCAAAGAAGGGGTTCAGTTATGATTCAAGCGCTTTATTAAAAGGAGACCAAGGTTTATAATAAAGAGAGATATAGTCTCGGTGCGCTATTCAAAAGAAACAAGAGTCATATTATTTGAGAATTATATTACAAAAGACTATAGTATTTAATTTATCAAATTCCACGAATTTGATTAATGAAATATAATTGAAGTATAAAGAAGACTCCCTTAATGAATGAAAAAGACTGAACAGTGAGACCAGCTCTCCTTAGCGCCTGGATTCAAATTTTTGCTGTCATTTGTGGTATCAGAGCTAGAATTGCTCTTTTGAAGAATAATTTTGGAATGCATGCTTGGTAGAGGCAGTGAGGAAATTTTGAAGTTCTAAATCTATTTTAGAGTGACTGTAGGTTTGAGGAGGTGTGCAGTAAAGGTACACAAAGTAGCAACGAACAGAAATTTCAGATTTGAATAACCATATAGTGAAGGTTGATAACTCAGATTTGCAGAATCTGAAGTTGAAGACAAAGTGTCTTGAAGATTGCAACATACAGAGGAGCAGTGCAAGTGAAAGAAGAAGAAAGATTATACAGAACCTTGAAGGTGAGTTACTGAGCAGTGTTTATCTCTATTTTGGAGAATTTTTTGCAGAATTTAGACTGTAGGCAATTGAAGAAATATCAACAGAAGCAGATCACAGCTTTGAGAGCAGTGATAAAAGAGTCCAGCAAGGGATTCTGAGTGAAGAAGAAAGTGTGGCAGAACCTGGAGGATTCCCAACTGAGGTTGGATGAAAGAAGAACATATGTGTTCTTGAGAAGTTGCAGAGTGAAACCTAGAGAGAGCAGAAGAGAGTGCCCAGAAGGTTCCAGCAGATAGGGGACCAGTACTTTCCAAAAGCTGGGTCTGGAGGAAAGGATTGGTGAGGTAAGTTGCAGCAAGAGAGCTTGCTGTTGTAGAGACTTAGTGCAGCTTGTGAGTGAAGAACTCCTGGAGGAGAAAATGGCTACTGATAGCCATAGCAGAGATTGCAGAGGTTCTGAGAGAGGCCACAACAGAAGAGTGAGGGAAGATGCAAAATAAAATGACATCGGGAAGAAACTCACTGATGTAGAGTATTGGAAAGAGATAGCTGAGATCAGTAAGCAGTTCTATAAACTGGAGAGGATGATAGAGGAAAGCCAGAAATTTGGTTGGCTCATGAAGAAGGAAGTAAAGTGGCATGGACTACAAAAGAAAAGAGAGCAAATGATAAATGCTCAGAAGAAGAAGGAATTAATCAGAGTGATTGAGTATCTGGAGAAGGACCTGAAGACTGAAACTTCAAGTGAGACCAAGGGATCAAATGACTTTACTTCTGATGATTCTTGTATGTCTGCAGAAAAGCTGAGAAAGCTTGAACTGAGGAGGAATGTACAGTTGAAATGTGCAGAACTCAAAGCAGCTAACTTGAGAAGAGAAGGTTCTGTTTGTGAAGCAGAACAGAGTATAATTGAAGAAGAGAGATCTGCAAGAGATCTTATGAATCATAGTGGAGGTTTGAGATAGCAAGAGGATTATCTTGCTGAAGAGGAAATTACTGATGATTTCTTGAGTTGTTGGACAAGTCCAGGTTAGCTGGATGGTGTAGAACCTTGTACTTTTGTGACTAATAATTGTGGGAATATTACAGGTTCTACAGAGGAAGAGGAACTCAAAATTTTTGAGTCAAGAGTGGAATTTGAAGATTCCCCATACAGACATGCTCAAAGGGAAGTGCTTGTGAAGGCAACCAAGAATGAAAAGTCTTGTGGTTTTAAAACTAATGAGTTGTGTATGTTTGCAGGTACATCACATGGAGATGAAAAAACTCTAAAGTTTGTTGAGGAGGAGGATGAGAAATCTTGTGAAGTTGTCACAAGTATGGAGAAGAATCTCTCAAGAGATGAATACTCTGGAGAAGAATGCAATGTTGGAGAATGTCCCTTGACTGAAGGATGCATTAATGCATTTGTGATTGAAGTTGTTGCAGCACAGGGAGAATTCCTTGTAGATGAAGAAGGAGAAGATCAGTTTTAAGAACTGATATATGAAATACCAGTGGAGGCTGTTAGAGCTCCTGGTCCACAAACTGAAGGTTTGTGCATGAATGCAGGGACTATAAGTGATGATGAATTTCTTAAAGAATGTAAAAGGGAAATCGCATTGATGGAATATTTGTTGGAGAATTTAGAGTATGAAGGAGAGATTGCAAAAGGTAGATTTCATCACAGTGAACAGGAAAACATCATGGAGACAGATGATGTAGGATAAAGGCTTGTTGGCAGCCTTGAGAATTCTTCAGAGAATTCTTTGAGAAAAATAAATCAGCATACTGATGTGCTGATAGCGGAGGAAAATTCAAGACAACATACTGAAATGCTGGCAGTAGAATAAAAGGCACTGAGGCCTTATGACTGTTGTTTTGACAATTTTTTTGTGCATGCAGATTCTGTTGATGCTGAAGAAAATTTGGCACCATTGGGTGGCCAATTAAAAGAGAAGGAAAAGGAGAGTTATGTGGAAGATTTTGATCCATGGAATGGAGAAATTAGATTGCTGGAGATTATGCTAAATGAACAGAATTCAAAGCAGGAAGGAGAACCTCAATTTCTAAATTGGGGATTGCAAGATGTGAAGATGCAAGACAATGAGGGTTTTTTGAGTCTTGGGAAGGACTTAGAACTGCAGAATGAAGAATTGGTGATTGAATCATCAATGGAGACCATTGGGTCTTGTGGTGTTGAAACTGATAATTTGGCTGTGTTTATAGGAATGGCATAAGACAATCCATCTCTTAGAATTGTCTTGAAAGATGAAAATTTTTTGTAGAAGAGAGAAGATGAGGTAGTCATGTCTCATTGCAGAAACTTATTTCTACTGATGAAAAAGAGGAGTTCGCTTATTCGAATAGCCAAGAGCAGACTGTGGGGCAGATTGTTAAAACTGACACAGTGAGGAAGAATCAGCATTCTATGCTGACAGAAGATGAGAATACAGAGCTTGAAGAACTTGATTTGATTGCTGGAATCAATCAAGGGGATGAAAGGAAATTACTGAAGATTGCCCAGGAAGAAGAAGGAGATGCTAGAATTAATTTGCAGCATATTGATGAAATGTTTGAAATTAGGTGGCTGAAGTGTTCACTGGAAACACTTACACAAAATAATGAAATGACAGAGCAACATATTGAAGTGTTGCCAAAGGAGGAAGAGACACAAAGGTTTTGTTGTTTTGATGTTTGTTTTATGATTGCAGGCACTAAAGGAGGGACTAAAAGAGATTTGGTAACAGGAGAAGAAAAGAGATGATGACAGGGACTGGAAATTTAAATACCAGCCCAGAAAATTGCTGAAGACAGAGAGTGAATAAATTGTCATGGAGGACAATCATGAAGAGTTTTACTGTTGCAGAGAGAAAGAGGGTATGGATGATTGGGTGGCAGCTAGGGCAGTAGTGAGAACTGAAGAAGTAAGAGTTCAAAACAAGAACTCAGCGAGCAGAATCAGAAGGAAGAATTCAAAAATCAAAAGGAAGCAGTGTCCAGCAGTCAGAAGACATATTGGACAGAGAAATTGAAATTCTAAAAAAGTTGATGGTGAAGGTGTCTCAGAAGAAGACAACAACAAGAAAAGAAAGAAGCAGCAGCCACAAGAGAAATAAAGTCACAGACTGTGAAAGCATAGCTAGAGGCAAGTTACAGAACAAAGTATGGAAACCTGGAGGAATGCAGAAAAGGAATGTTGCAATAGATGAACAGTTGCAGAACAAAGTATGGGATCCCGGAGGTAGAGTTTTAAGAGTACATGATCAGGAGATCATGATTCATTTTAACCTCGGGAGTCTGATGCAGGGGCATTAGGCAAAAACAAATTTCATGCATTTTGTTAAGACTTAGGGGTTTTTAGTTCCAAGAGAATTAGATTCTTTTGTAATAAAATCAGTAGGTTTTTAATTAAATTTAGTCAGTTGTGGAGAGAATTGTAACTGCCCTCGAATGATTAGCTGGGCATATGAAGAGTCAATTCAGTACAGTTAGGGATTTATGCTAAAAATAGGATTTGAGGAAATCCAAGAGTCTTGTCGAGTCATGGTAGGAATTGAATCGATGAACTACCCATTTTGTATAATTGTAAGCCAAAAAGGCATTCATAGGAGTTCAGAACTAGAGAGTGTGCAGAGTAGAAGGTCATAGAATAGAATATCTGGCCAATATGAAGTTGTAAGTGAATGCTTTCGAATTGATTCCAATTGTATGTATTGATGAGGCATTTTTTTATAAGTCCTGTGTGGAAACCAAATGTATTCTTGGTCAAAATTATATAAGGAATAATTTAGTTCTGGGGGAAAGTTGTGAACTCTACGTTATGGACTGAATTAGTAATTCCGAGTCCTTATATGGGGAGATTTTTACTGTGAAATATTGAATGAAATGAATTTCTCTTTGTTGAATAGTCTTTAGGCTCATTGTCTGTTTGTATGTGTTATTAAAACTTCTCCGAAGAAATCATTCTTCGAATTGAGAACTCTATGCATAGGGTTGTGTTAAATCTCCTTTGGTTCTCTGTTTGGTTTTGAGTTCATGCTCCGGATCCTGAATGGAATGCGTTAAATTGTGTTGAATCCCGAGAGAGGATGAATAGGACTCTGTCAGAGGAGCAAAACCATTGTTATACTCTGTTTTCCCAAGGAATAGTGAAGCTCTGTCGAGAGCGTAATCCCTATCCGTTGGAATAAATAACATTGTTTTGGAGCAATATTGTTGGGAATTAACCCCAGAGTTAATATGAAGAACTAAGCGAAGAAATGTGTTAAAATGCAGTTAGAGTCATGAGTTAATCACTGTTCCTTTACTAGGGGTGGTTTTGTGAAACAATACCACCTTTGTCGCGTCGCTTTTGGCCCAGGGTGAAACCACTTCAAAAATACGCGATCCAATATTTCTTGGACACGTTACCCGGAGAATACCACTCATATCGCGTGAATTTTATGCGTTAAGTTTCGAGTTTTGAAAAAACGCGATATCAACGAGCATCGTCTGATCTAGAGAGAGGAAGATCAAACGACAATCGCGCGGAGACTTGCATGGAGGATAACACAAGGTATGTCGGTGGTTTTAACACTATTGAACAGTTATTTAACATAGTGGATGTGTGGGGCCCGTGAAACACAATGAAATATAAAATGTTGTGTTAATGTTATAAGCCCATGGTTGGAATGTTATAAGCGCTTGCGTATTGGTTTAAAGGCATCGAACCATTTTTATATTATTAAGTGATAAGGTCGGAAGTTTATAACTATGTTTCATTATATTACATTCAAACCTTATAGAGTTGTTTAAGAAGGTTAAGCGTCGAGTGGATTACATTTGATACAATATTCAAAGAAGGGGTTCAATTATGATTCAAGCGCTTTATTAAAATGAGACCAAGGTTTATAATAAAGAGAGATATAGTCTCGACGCGCTATTCAAAAGAAACAAGGGTCATATTATTTGAGAATTATATTACAAAATACTATAGTATTTCATTTATCAAATTCCACGAATTTGATTAATGAAATAGAATTGAAGTATAAAGAAGACTTCCTTAGTGAATGAAAAATACTAAACAATGAGACCATCTCTCCTTAGCTCCTAGATTTAAATTGTTGTTGTCATATGCTTTCTGGATTATCAACTATCTCAGGAGGATTTGGGTCAAGATAGGCTCTAGTATAAATTCTTCTAGAAACCACTATGTGGTGTTTTTGGACCTAATGATAAGAAAAGTTCAGCCAAGTATGAAAGTCTTTTAAGGGCTAACTAATCTTTTTCAAAGAAAACTTAATCCTCAAAGTCTTCTTAACTGGGTTTGAATGATTTTTGAAGGACAGAAGAATTTCCCAGTGGAGTCTTAGGAAAAACCAGTGGGGTTAGCAGGCCTACTGAATACCAATGGAGCCACCAGGTGAAGGATTTTTACTTGTTTTCAAGGTTTGGTTATTTTTCACCATCAACAATCAATAATAATCAGTCTTGGAGACACTTGTTTCATTTCAAAAATAGGGGTTCATTGAGTTGTGAAGTTATCTATTACTCAATTTTTTTTTCCCCAGTATGGTCGCCACTATGTTAGGTCTCCGTAGTTTTCAATATTGGCAAGAACAAACGTTGCAGAGCCTACATCAAAACCATTTTGGAATCATAGGATCTAGCCCTCCTGGATTCAGAGAGGGATCTCTCTATATAAGTGTTTTCAAAGATATTTATTTAAAGCTTATGATATGATATTAGGATAGTTATGAAGTACAAGGGTTTTGTTTGTTTTTGGTTGGGATGGATACCATCAAAATGAAGGAAGTATTTTTGAGGGGTAAAGGTGTGAGCAGGTTGACAGAATGGTTCAGCTGATAGGATAAGTAAGAAACAGTATCAATCCATTGGGCTATGGAGTCACAAAAGGATTTAATTGCACAAGAAGTTTTAAGAATGGTCCATGGGGCAAGTCATCTATATCAAAGGGTCTCTTTAAGTTGATTTTGCGATATGGAACATTAAAAGTGTGGTGAAAGAAGCAAACATATAAGAAAATAAAGAATAGCTTAAGATCAAGTAAGGACTTTTAACCTAGCCTGCTTTCAGCATACCCTCAAGGGAAAACATTCAAGATAAAACAAAGAATAGCCTAAGATCAAGTAAGGACCTTTAACCTAGCCTGCTTTCAGCTTATTCTCAAAGGAAAAAATTCAAGATAAACATAAAAAGTAGCCTAAGATTAGGTAAGGACTTCTAACCTAGCCTGCTTTTGACATACTCTTAAGGGATCTTTTCAAAGCAACTGTTGGAGATAAACTAGAAGACATGGCTAACCATAAACTTCTCTAATTCAACTTTAATTAGCAGACTTTTCAAGAACTTTCAAAGACAATATCTCAATTTGCACTCAGTAAACATGGGCTCACCAACACTTCACTGGTTATACTCTATTGAATTATCCTCAAAGAAACAATTAGAAGAAAACATAGAGATAAAGATTTATCAGTGAGAAATAGGGTACTTTATAGTAAATCCTAATCTATATTTGTTGTTCTTTATCAGAGAAAATGGACAATATGGAAAACATGAGAAAAATAACAATTATAGTAAGAAAAACATCACCATTGACATAGACCGGGATCCCATAAATCAGCTTGTATATTTGATGTTCAAACCAGTTACAATCTTCAAGTCCAGTAGGTCTTTACAGCTTCAAACTTCTCATCTCAGCCTATCTTTCTTCAATTACAAAACAGAGCTTCAGTAGCCTCAAAAGCTATTTACATTCAACAAGTATTCAACCAACAATAATACTAGACTCCTCATATGATATATATAGATGAATTGAGGAGGTGGAGTGGAAAGAAGGTCTAATTATTCAATTAATACAGATTAAATGCTTCTTGACCTTTGGGAGGCCTTATGGAGAAGATTTCAGATTTTTAACTCTGTTTTAATTAATTTTACATTAACTTTTATCTACTTCAGTCACTTTTGTTAACTTTGGAGGCTTTTGGTAGGCTAACAATTACTTCTGAGCTATCTTTGGCAAATATCTCTGATTGTGCGTTCAATTTGTATTCTTTTGAGGAAAATGAACTTGTTGGTGGCATTTCTGGGGATTAATTGCCTCACTGATGTGGCATTTGGAGGCTTTCTTGACTGATCTATCTATCTTTGACACTTTAAACTCTGATTAGGCCTTTGATATGGCTTTTAGCCTTCTTTAATCATCCTTGGGGCTTTTGTCTTTTTCTACTAACTGTATTAAATTTTAATCATCTTTCCTTTGGTCCTCATCCTTTATTTCTTTCTTTAATCACTACACTTTATCCATAATTTTCTTGGTTTAAGCCTTTTGATCTTCGGGCTTTTGGTTTTAACCTTCATCCTTTAACTTTTTAATCTCTGTCTTCACTTTATCTTCTTATGTTTTCTTTTCAATGTATAGGTGGCTTTTAGTGCGCTGGAGGGTTTGATTGTATAACCAATGCATACGAATCATTGATTAAAACCCCGAATTAACACCCTGGAAGCTTCTATTCTGCATTTTATTAGGCCCTGAGGTGGTAACCTTCGGCCTTGTGCCACTGTTTCCTTGGCTGTGAGACTGTTTTTATGAATAATCTGCCTTTTAAAACCTGCAACCAAACACACAATTTGTTATGGAAAACCTGCGAATTTGGGGCTAAAGTGCCAGCAGAGGCTTAAAGGAGGCGGAAGGAGAAATGCATGGAGGGAGGCAAAAATACGAAGAAAATGGGTTAAAAATTGTATTTCGGCGCGAAATGGAAAAGTGGTTTTGGAAAACCGTCAGCGGTTTTCGTGCAGCATTTAGGCGGTAAGTGGTTTATCGTGAAACGAATGCAATACCATGCAAGGTGCAACACCTGTCCACCCTAATACCGCCAATTTCGCGTCCAAGTTGTGCATCGGGGAGATTTCGGTGGTCAGAGTGCATCAGCTGTCCGATCTGTGGGGATGTAGATCGACGACAGAGAGGGAGCGCGAAAACGTGAAGTTGATTGGTGGGTAGGGCGGTGGAGGACAGGTGTCGAGCAGCGATTGGGAGATTTTTTGCGTAGTGGGTGGTAGGCCCAAGCTGACGTAAGCAGTTTTTTTTGGTAGCAGGTTTATGTGTTTGGCGAGGTTGATCGACAGGTTTAATGTGAGCCGTTGGATCGCGTTGATCGACGGTTGAGAATGTCAGAGAAATGTTATGGAGTGGAAAGGTTGGAAGATGGGAGGAGAAGTGGGGTTAAATGAGGGTCATCGGATCACGCAGAATGATGGTTGAGATTTTTTTGCGCGGATGAATGAGGAAGGATGGTTGGGTGGTCGGAGGATGAGAGGGGAAGTGCAATGACCGTCAGATCGATGAGATCGACGGTCAAGATTGCTTAAAGGAAATTCATAGCGTAGAAGAAAAAATAATGAAGGAATGTGGCTAAGGGAAAAAGGGAAGGTTTTATGGGAGAAAAGGACCATGAGCATAGTATGAAGAGAAAGGGGAAAAAGGGCTAGGAGGAGGAGTGAAGGAGGTGATTCAGCGTCATCGGATCGGACAGATCTACGGCTAGGATTGATGCGGGGTTTTACAAGTATGGCGAGGGAAATACAAAGAAAAACGCATTTTTCAAGGGGCGCGGGGGTAAAATAAAAGGTAAGGGAAGGGGGCTAGAAGGAAAGGGAGAGGTGCGGTTCTGTGGAGGAGTAGGGGACCAGGAGCCAAGAAAACCGGGGCTGGAGGCCTGGCGCTTGGTTATAGCGCCTTGGTTTTATGGCAGAGAAAGGCAAGGAGGCTAAGCCAAAAGGGGCTTAAAATCCAACTTTTAATATGAGCGGAAAAATGGCCTAAAGAAGGCTTTTTTAAGCTTTTTAAAGGCTTCCGATAGGTAAAATAGGGATATTTTAAACCAAAAAAAGGGGTTTTCATGGTTTAAAAAAGGTTTTTAATTTTTTTTTAGGAAAATGAAGGGTAAATGAGAAGGAAAAAGGGGGATTTTCAGAGGGAAATGGAGGATAAATAAAAGGGAACAATGAGTGATATGGGGGGATTTTGGAGGAAATTATGAAGGTAAAAAGATGGAGAAAATGGCTGAAAACAATCTCCTTTATACAGCAGGGCTTCTTCAGGACTTTTTGAAGGAAACAACAGTGAATATTACTCTTAAGTTTAGAAAACACTAGGACGCTTCAAGAATGAGTAATTTTTATGAAAATAATCTCTTGAAGGCTCAATACCTGTTTTGGCCATCATTTGTTATGAAAAAATTTATTGATGGATAACAACTTCATCCCAATCTGGATGACCGAAGGCTTCTTCAAAGGTTTCCGGATCAAGTTTTTTTGGAACTTGAGCCAATAAGGAAGAAACTCTTTCTAACTGAGAACGTGTACGTCGTCGATCAATAGGGTCACCTGTAAGAGAACCTGCTGCATCCCGAGTAGAGCAAACCCATCTTGGAAGCGGTGGAGTATAACGAACAATTTCAAGAGGTGGAGGAGGATTGTCATCCTCGTTATCATCATCTGAACTAGAAGGAATGCTATTAAAAATACAAGAGAGAGAGAGAGGTGGCACATATGCTGAATCAGGCTCGCAGGCCAAAGGTGGCACACCCGCCGAACTAGGCTCGCAGGCCGATATATTTTCATCAAACTTTACATCTCTTATAATGATTATATTTTTGGATTTTGGTTGAAGAAGTCTATATCCTTTGACATCTTTAGAATATTCAACAAAAATACATTTTTCACTCTTAGATTCTAAGGCTTTATTTTTCGTATCTGGAATATGGGCCCAAGCATCACTTCAAAAAACACGAAAGTGACTTACATTTGGTTTTATTGAGCTCCAAGCTTCTTCTGGAGTTATATTCTTTAAAACCTTAGTATGAGTGCGATTTACTATGTAATTTGCATAGTTAATGGCTTCTGCCCAAAAATTGAAACCAAGTCCTTAGATTGAAGCATACAATTAGCCATTTCTTTTAAGGTGCGATTCTTCCTTTCAGCTACACCATTTTGTTGTGGAGTATATGGAACAGTATGCTGCAATTGAATTCCATGCTCAGTGCAGAAGTTTATAAATTTTTTGTTAACATATTCTCCGCCATTTTCTGATCTTAACTTAAGAATTTGATGTCCAGATTGTCTCTCAACAAAGGCCTTAAAGGCCAAGAACATGTTAAAAACTTCACTCTTGAGTTTTAATAAATATACCCAAGTGCGTCTAGAAAAATCATCAATGAAAGTTAAGAATTACTTGCAACCAGAGAAAGAAACAACAGGAAGTGGACCACATAAATCACTGTGCACAAGCTACAAAAGGGTTGAAGCGTGCCAAGAGGCACGTTTGTCAAAACTATCCCAATGATGTTTTCCAAGTACACATTCGAAAAAAACACCATCTCGAAAAGATACCATAGGAAGGCTTGTTACCATATTTTCCTTACATAGAGTTTGAAGAGAGCGATAGTTTAAGTAACCAAATCGCTCATGCCAAAGTTTCCTCACATCATCATTATGAGCAACAAAAATGGAGGGAAGAGAAGATGATCCAAAGTTGTCAAACTTATACAACCTTGTGGAATCATCAGCAATGCCAGTAGCTAAAATATGTTTAGGATCTTTGAGGTCCTTGATTACAACATCATATGGTGAGAACTCTACTATTTTCCCTTCACCTAAATGAGTTATCTGATAAATAGATAGAAGGTTGCATGACAAGGTAGGAACACATAGTACATCATTAAACTGACCATTGTCTAGATGAATGGTTCCAGATCCTACAACACTAAGAGATCTATCATCACCAACATAAATATGTTTGGTGTTACAATCATTTAAAGAAGAAAACATGGTTTATTTTTAGCCATGTGGTAAGAAGCTCTAGAGTCAATGAGCCATTCATCAAATTATTTTGAGGTGAATTCTCGTCCTCTATTTGTTCTAAGACATTTAATCTTAGAATCTTTCTCATTTTCAATAATAGCTTTAAGATTCTTAAAAAAATCAAATTCTTCAAATTTATATTTTATGAAATATATCCACATCATTCTAGTATAGTCATCAACAAATAGAACAAAGTACCTTTCATCTTGAAGATTTGGAATTCTAGTTGGCCCACATAAATCTGCATGAATGATTTCCAGAGGTTTTGATGTTGAGAACTCCTTAGTTTCGTGGCTAGTTTTGGTTTGCTTTCCATGTTGGCATGGGCCACATATAACTTGATTTGGCTTGAACATTTTTGGAATGTCCCTTACTGCATTAATTTTGTTGATGTTGAATAGGTTATCAAAACTTGTATGCCCCAATCACTTATGCCATAACCAACTTTCATCTGTTTGGCTTAAGTAACATTTATCTCATTGGATTTTACTGAGAATGTAGACATTATTTCGTGTTCTTACTCCTTTCACCACAAGTTCTCCTGAGGATGAGTCTCTTATTTCACAATTTTTAGTACTGAAAACAACATTATGTCCTTGCTCACAAATTTGGCTAACACTTAAGAGATTGTGTTTGAGCCCTTCTACCAGCAAGGTATTTTGAGCCTTTCCTTGTCCATTGACAAGGGTAGAAGTTCCTTTTCCAATGATTTTAGCAGATCCACTTCCAAAGGATACATATCCATTTTTCTTGTTCAATGAGATAAACTTCTTTTGGTCACCTGTCATATTTCTTGAGCATCCACTATTCATGAACCAATGATTTTCTTCACTATGAGCACATAAAGCTAGGCCACATTTATCAGTTTTGAGATTTACGCTTTTAGCTTCCTCCCCTTGAGAGGGAAATTTTGTTCATTATGATCATAATTATTACATAATGAGCAAGACGGATCAAACTTAGCCAAAGGATCAAAGGAATTGTAAGTTTTTATTTTTCCTTGCTCTTTCGGGGCACATAGTTGGTTTGTTTGATCTTTCAATCTTGGTGCTTCATTCTTATGAGCCTTGCAATGCTTAGCTTGATGCCCAAAGTTTTTACAATAGTAACGATACCCAAGAAAAATAGTTTGGTACCTATTGTAATAGCCATAGCTTGAACCAACATTCTTCCTTGGAGTTGCTCTTTCTTCAATTCTTGGTTTTGAGATAGGGCTTTGTTCCTGACAAGATGACTTTTCTTCTTTTGGATGGCAAGAGAGTATGTCGGCATAACTCCTTGCATTATTCTTTGTTCTTGATGGTTCTCCTTTGAAACCAATTCCAGATTTGTCATGTTGAGGTTTTTGAGTATTAAGAATGTTATCAAGTGCTAGAGAGCTCTACCAACTCCTTTTGACGTGCTTTAATTCCTTTCTTAGAGATATTATTTCAGCTTCATGTTTTTCACATATATCATCCTTCTCTTTTAGCTTATTGTTCAAGAAGTCTTCCCTTCCTTTTGCTTCCTCTTTTTCTGTTTTGAGAGAAATTATCTTCTTTCGTAGATTCTCATTTGCTTCAATGGCACTCATTAGCAATCTCTCCATGTTTCCTTCATCTTCCAGTTCTGAATCATCATCATTTGTAAATGCCATGAATAACGTTTCTTTGCTTCCAACATAGTTACTTTCCTCATCTGATTCATCATCATTTTCTTTGTGATGACACATATTTCTAGTTGATTTCCTTTTGATGACTACAAATCCATCTTCATCAGACTCATCTTGTTTGGAGAAGTTCTTCTTATTAAACCCTTTCTTTTTTTACATCATCCTTTTAGAGTCCTCGTGATCATCACTATCATGTTTATGAGGACATTTTGCAGCGTAATGACCTATTCTTCCACATTTGAAATAAATAAGAGGGTACTTACCTTTTAGCTTAGATCCCTTCTTAAGTTTTCGTACAAATTGATCTAATTCGGTTTCAGTATCAGATTCATCGCTGCTAAAATTCCATCATTTTCCTTCTTTTGTTGATTTTGAGGCTTTGAATGCTGCTTCTTTGAAATTTGGACTCCCTTTCCTCATCTCATAGGCAATGAGAATTCCATGAAGTTCATCCATATTGAGAGTATCTAGGTCCTCCATTTCTTCTATGGCACTTACTTTGGAGTCAAATTTGTTAGGAAGCGATCTCAGGATTTTCTAAACAATAGTGCTTTCTTCAATATTTTCTCCTAGCCCTTTAAGAGAGTTAACCACTTTAGCTACTCGGAGGAAGTATGATGCAATATCTTCTTCATCATCCATTTTCAGACTCTCGAATTGTCTTCTATAAGTTTGAAGCTTTTCCTTCTTAACTTTGGAGACCCCATCATACAGGGAAACCAGCTTATCCCATACTTCATGGGCTGAGTCACAATTCATGACTTTCGTGAATTCGGAATCGGTAATTCCACTAGTGATGGAATTTAAAGCTTTGGCATTAGTAATGTAGCCTTTTCTTTCGTCTGGATCAGTTGGAAAACCGAAGGGAGCTTTGTACCCATCCAAAATAGAGTGCCATACTTCAGGACCGAAACATTAGATAGTAGGACATCCTCTTTTTTCCAAAAACCAAAATTTGTTCCATCAAAGATAGGCAGCTTCCCTGTTGCTTCTATGTTCTTCATCGTGCCTAAGAATCCTTCTTCAAGCCGTTACGTTGATAATGAAGAAGCTGGCTCTGATACCAATTGTTGGAAATACTAAGAGGGGGGTGAATCAATATTTCTTTTCAATTGTTAATTTTTTCCAGTTAGATTCCTCACAATTAAAGACAAAGAGGTGTATAATAATATTATTATTATTAAGGATTAATACGAACTTCAATCCTTTTTCAAATAATTGAGTACAATAGATGTGTGAGGGCACCAACCCTTCAATAAATCAGGCACCAACCTATTGCCAAGCACCAACTTCGACTTTGGTGAGGCTTCAACCTCTAGGGCTTCGACCCTATCTTCTCAAGGCACCAATCTTGTGTTTAGGAGCTCCTACTCCAAGGACACCAATCCTTATTTGCTTCGTTTAATAAAGAATGTGAATAGTATTTACTTGAATGTTCTTGGCATATTCTTCACTGTATTATTTCTTCCAAATTCTTTACTAACTTCACTGTCCACTTGTCTTCATCACTGGCCTTCAATTAATCCAACAATATTGTTGTCTTCACTGTCCAAGAGGATATTGCATCAATGGCACATTCACTGTCCAAAGAATGTAATCATATCTGAAGTTGCTTTAAAATATTCTGAGCCATTGTGGTCAACCCTGTCGGGATGAGTTATCACTGTCCAAGATAGAGATCTTGCCACTGTTCAAGAAATCAAATGTTCACAGTTACAACAGTCTATGGGGTAATCCAAGAAGTAGAATCATAGTCCGAGACAAATGAAGGTTGATCTGTTTCACCAATCATTGAGTCTGGAATACAGCACAGTCAAGGTTTGTATAGGAGTTACAGTCCAAGATATATTCCTCCACAGAGAAGAATTCGAGCACCCACAGTCTAAGTATACAGTTTGCACTAATCTGAGAATGTATCACCACTAAAAATGTTGCACAGTAAAGGTTATTCAATAGCTCAAGTTACTGTATGAGGTAGATATAATTAGGAATAGTCCGAGAAATACTGGAGCCAGTCACAGATCCGAGTTCAGTCACCTAAATCCGAGTTACACAGGAGCTGCAGTTCGAATGTTTATGACTGTAGTGGTATCCGAAGTATATATTTCTACAGAGGATTCCCTATCCAAATAGATGATGTTGTTTGATACAAAATTGGACCTGTGGCGCTTAAATATTGGACAGTTCTTCTCCTTAAGGCTTCACGATATGTAAACCTTTTTCCTTACTCTGTGCTATGACTTCTTCACCGAGCACATCTCCAAAATGGAGGTCCGAACAGGTATTTATAAAGTTTGTTTTTGCTATGAGCTGAAGGGACGCGTCAATTAAACTGCAGCCAACATGAGAGACCTAGCATAGGTCAGCTCAAGGACTAGATAAATATTCTCGTCTTGAAAAATCTATTTCTCCCAAACTATTTGGAATTTCGAGCGAAGTAAGAGCCCATATGAAAGCTAAAATTATGCTCCAAATGATAGTGAAGGTTTCATAGAAAGATTTTGCCTCCAAGGTAGTGAAAAATAATTTTTAATGTGATTGTTCATTTATAGGTGCAGAAATAGAGGTAGGGCAGAATGTCTAGGGGTTCTTTATGGTTTAGCTTCTCCATCATGGCCTTCTTTATCATAAGGTTACCATGCCATAGTGATATGAGTCTTTATGTAGTCCTCCAGCATCAGTCATCATCATCAAGCATCTTATTGCCATATTGACATCAATGACAACTTATATTAACAGCGCCAATGAACTTGTTACTCTCTCTGCAGAAAGAGCCCATATGACTTGAAGATTCAAGCATGATGCAATATCAAGATTTTCCTTGATGAAGTCTTCAACCTTATTTTATGCCTTCAATATTTTTGAAGAGTCTTTAACAATGTCTTTGAAAACAACTTCCAATATTCTTGATGCCTTCCTTAGATGTGAGCTTAATGTAGACTTGATCTCCTTGTAGAAACCCTCCTTCTAGGTTTTTCAATGAGTCTTCAATCCTTCTTGAAGTCTACTTCTTTAGAGTTTCCTTTTCCCTTCCCCTTGACAAGTATCTCCTTCTAGTGCCCTTCCAGCGAGCTCCCTTTCTCAACTTAGCTCTGAAACCATGTTGGAAAATCAATAATGGAAGCTTATTATACTTATTTTCCTTAACTTTGATACTTGCTTGTGAATTTTAGCTATCTTCTTTACATTCTTTAGTTAGATATTTTTCATCAAACAATATCAAGAACATTAACAACACTAATAGAGGATACAAATATAAGCTCTCAACTAGGGAAAAACCACTCTAAGGGGGAAACTGATAAACTCTTCTCCTTGTAGAATTTGCTTCAAATGACATACAAAGACCCAAACCTTAGACCAATCCTTCTCCTAATACCAAGTCAGCCCTTTCTCAAGTCCTTCCTTGATTTTGCACCAAACTGCTACACATTGTAATTTCAACCTACCAGCTTCAATACTGCTACTCAGCCTGCAACTTTGACCCTGCAATTTTGATCTTGCAGCTTCCAAGGAAAACCTAGATCAACCTCCTCTTGAGACCTTCCTAGAGCAAGACAACTCCTCATAAGGTCAGCAAGGTCGAGATCGAGTATCCTTCCAGCTACAAGATGATGCACTTCATCCTCTTGCAACTTCGACCTGCAACTTCGACTTCTTCCAGTAGCCAAGAAACCCTAGAATTTTGCACATGAGAGAGAGAGAGCCCAAAACAATATATTTTCATCCTTCTTTTACTTCCTTGGCCTTCGCTCTTCGTTTCCTACTCTTCCCAGCTATAGATTAAATTGTTTCTTGTAGATTGAAATTGTTGAGTGAGTGTCCCTAAATGACGTCGAACTGCTTCCTTTTATAGCCTTCTCAAGGGGTCAAATTCCCTCTTTTAGGCAGACATGATGATCCTAGGGCCGACATGCCCTCTTAGAGATTCCAAGATTTTCTAGACTCAAAAATCATTCTTTTTACAATTACAAATTTCCCGAAAGGTTCTTATAAACATGATGTTGACTCCATTGACCCATGACAATGAATCCTAAAACCTAACAAACCCTAGAAGCACGAAGAACATGCTTTTACCTAGAAGACCATCAATAATAAGCATGAAACCCATGCTTTATTAATAATAACTTTTCTTTCTTATTTTTCTTGTTTGTTACATAGGATAAATATTGAAATTATTACAACAATTATGAAGACCGAAACTAGTTATGTTTTCAACATTTTTCTCTATTATATTTTACTAGCAACCAACAATTAACTTGTAATATTAGACATTATTGCAAACTACTACAAAAAAAATAAAAAATATTCTATACGCTAACATCATCATCCAAATATAAATAATCAAGAAAACCAAGCTTATGGAATAATGCTTATTGTTGCTATCATAACTCTTGCTCATGTAAAATTGCTCTTGTCATGTTCACATCTATTGCAAAAGAAGAGATACATTTTCCAATATAGATTCTAATATTTCTCGAACAATTTAGTAGCCTTATTCTAAAATTCAAAAGGATGTCCGTGAACCTATTGGTTGGAATGTGCAACTTTATAACACAACTCAATTGATATGACCTTTAAACTTCTCTAATCAATTCAATGTTCAAACAAGGAAAAATATAATATGTCTAACCTAAAAATGGATCCTAAGAGTTCACCGTGTGATTTGTAACTCATGATGATGGAATTTGAAACTTCATGATTAAGCTTCACGACACTAAACTCTAGTAAGGATTGACAATATTTACCAGTCATTTTCCTTTTTATACATAGCTATTTTCTAGACTTTAGATTTTTGTAAGTAGCATTAATGTTTAATGAATATTCCAAATTGACTGCATCCATTTTTTATTTTTGACATTTCAGACCAAATTAGTGTCGTCCATTATTAAGAAATAATTGGTTTGTATAGATTAGCAATTGAGGAGGAGAATATGTATTTATGTAGCATTATTGTGCAATGAGATGCAATATCAAAACAACATGTTATGGGACTATGCGTTGTCCAAATTTTGTCCTACTTGTTAATGTTATTTAGATATATGGGATACAAAATTGTTGTTAAATTATGTTAGGGTTTTACCAGTAAGATATTATGTCGTGAAGCTTTGAATTTGTATTTGTATTAGCCCCAAAAAATGATAATGAGATTGAAATCTCCTACAAATAGGTATAACACAAGAAAGTTGAGGAGGCATGAAAACAAATCATTAGTTTATTAATTTTTTTTTAATGCCACTTTAGCAGCGTAAATGTAAGATGCATCACTTTTTGAGAAAACTTTGTTACTTAAGTGCCCAAAAAAGGTTTCCCTTTCAAGAAACATCACTTTGACATCACCAAAGTGATAACTGCATAAGAAGATTGTCAACAAAGCATGTTGATATGAATTTCAATGATTTTCTTGATGATGTAG
Source organism: Pinus albicaulis (assembly GCA_034641835.2). Taxonomy (NCBI): domain Eukaryota; kingdom Viridiplantae; phylum Streptophyta; class Pinopsida; order Pinales; family Pinaceae; genus Pinus; species Pinus albicaulis. The sequence goes on from CM076575.1 coordinate 312,959,663, forward strand.
ATTCTTAGCTAGAAGGATGAGTACTCAACACAATAAAAGCTTGCAATTGCAATCTTTAAACATCAATTTATTTTTTCCAATATAACCAATATGGAAAAAGGAATGCGGTCAAAATTGTGATATTTAAACACTACTAGAGTGACACCACAATGACAAATGTATAGTAACATTATAATGTTTTTCCACTTTACCAAAAAAAAAAAAAAATCACAAAATCGTCACTTTTAGACCCAAATGTAGGTGTGTGCCATTGTTAGTGTATCTACCTTTGAAACTTTGTTTGGTTGGGAATAGTTCAAAATTTTCCCTCCATTTTTAGCAACTAATTTCACTACCATCACCAATGAATTCAACTCTTAGTACCCAGAGTTGCTTGGCAATAGTGAAGACAATATGTTCATTAAATCACTAAATGGTTGCAATAATATGGCATGGCTCTTATAACTTAGCATTGATATTTTATTTGCATAATTTATCAAGATGGTCAAAGCCAAGTCCAAAAAATTTCAGTGTATTATGAGTGTGCTTCATTCAGAATGCTCACTAGGTAATTTTGAGGGGACTTTTATTTCAATTGCTCTAATATTATAATGGATCTTTTTATGTTGGAAACATTTGGATTTTTTATGTTCTTGTTAGCAAATATACAATTAAGTTCAATTGTAACATACCCATTCAACACAATGGGTACTAAACCCAATATATACTGAAATACAAAAATGGCTTTGACTTTTTAGTGATACTGCAAACATACGCTATATAACAACAATAATGTTGAGAATAATAATGACTGAAGTCATGATTATATACAAATAGCATGGTGTCAGTACCAAATGAACACCTAGCTATATCGAATGAGATGTAGTGGTGTATGAAGGTTGTTTGATTACATGACATTTCAAAAAAGGAAAACTAGGTAAGCAATTTAATTACAAATTTTTACGCATATTTTCCCTTATTTGGTAGTGGAAGGGAATGCAATTTATTTTTTTCATTTTTCTTGTGCGTGTTTAACAAAGTAATTATGGTGCATAAATATTAATTATATAAAAAATTACATGTCGATTTTCAAACATGTGTAATGCTTT